>CM070720.1:13004756-14438262 GCA_036346275.1 Otatea glauca
GCCACGTAAACATGATCGCTCCAAGAGAGCGGTGTACCCTACACGATCGGTACAAGTATCACTCGACCATGAGCGAGAGAACCTTGATCGTCCCAAGTCGGACTAAACTATATCTTGCGTGATCGAATAAGGGTGTCAATCGGCCAAGAGCCACGATGCACCCCAAGTTGAGCCTAAGTTATATCCGCAATCGTCAGGACATGGATATCATTTGGCCTTGAGCGGATGGGCCTTGAGATGTCGTTGAATCAAGTAACATGCGAGTTACGAGGCGCCTAGAACGGGTCTAATCCATAATCAAAGGACAGACAAGAACTTCATGGACAAAGGTACTTCTTTATTATATACAAAAGGTTCCCTAGGTATTACGCCAGGAAACTATTACATTCTGGAGAGCTACACTTCCGTGTGCGCTTGGTGAGAGCCTCAACAAGAGCTTCCCTAACCTGTAAAGGCGGGAAGACCTCAAGAATGCGTCGGCGCCGCGCGATGCCTCCACCGCCTTCTCCTCAAGCAGCTCGTCCACGGCCCGGTCGAAATCCTCCCAGAGCTCAGCGAGCCTGTGGTGCACCTTTGCTTGATGATACCACCGCGGCATGACATAGGTAAAAGCTTGAAGCAGGAAAGTGAAGGGCAAAGAGCGAAGGGATACATCCTAGAAGCACTGGTCTGCCTTTTATAGCCGATTTGGTGAAATTGAAGTTATTAAGCATCGAAAGCGAAGAGGTTTTGAGTAAATGCAACCGAGAGGGCGAAGAGTTTTGATGAAACAAGTTGACCACGAGAAAATCAAAGCGACCTCGAGAGGCGTCGGTGATTATCCACGAAGAAGTAAAATTTGGTGTAAGAAATATCAATTTACATTTGAAATATGAGCAGTCCCGTAAAAATTTTGCTCGCGGCGAGCATGCCCGATAGAAGATTATGCTCATTTGAAGTAAAATTAAAGGTTATATTCGAGTCCTTCATAATTCGTTCGCTATGAGAAAGAGCCTCTCAACCGAATGGAGAAACTAGTCGGAAGCTCAAACAAAAAGACCAGGACAACGACTCAAGCAGAAACCGGAAGCATAGCGATCGGATCATGAAGCACTCGGGGCCTACTGTGGAATATAAGAATCCGGGTACCCTCGCGATCAGCCCCAAAGACGTCCGAGAGATAGGCCCAGAAGATATTCCCTACGTTAGGCCCCACTGCTGTGCGCAAGGGGGTACATTCCATAGATAGTTGAGCATATATTTAGATATGATAGATATGGTTGTAATCCGAGTCGTTAATAGGGTAGATAAAGATGTAAACTCTATCATATTAACTGACTAGAATCTTGTAACCGATCGGAATCTCCAAACCGATCAGGACTCTGTAAGCCGCCCACCCCCGCTATATAAGGGAGAGGGCGGGCAACAACATAGGCATCGGATCATCCAAGCCTAGAGTAATCAAGTCATAGAGCATAACACACCTCATATCGCCCAGAGCATATTGCGCTTTGAGCAACCCCAGATCCAAGAGGTCAGCATAATTCCAGCACACAGGATTAGGGTATTATCTCCATTCTTTGAGGGCACGAACACATCTAAAATCCCTGTCTTGTGTGACCATTGAGTTTGAGATCCAGCGCCTACCCCATAAATTTATTGCCGACTACAAAAGTCGACAGTCGCCTCTGAATTGGGTGCCATTATCCGTGATTATCCTGTTTGGTACGCCGAATCTAACCACGATTTCATGGAAGAATTCTTTGGCCTTTGCAGCCGTGATTGTGGCGACTGGCTTGGCCTCAATCCATTTGGTAAATTTATCGACGGCCACGAAGAGATGAGTATAACCGCCTTGTGCATTCTTCAAAGGTCCCACCATATTGAGCCCCCAGACCGCGAATGGCCAGGTGATTGGGATGGTTTGTAGTTCCTGTGCCGATTTGTTCATTTGTCGCGCAAAGAACTGACATCCTTCGCATGTCCGGATGATGTCCTCCGCATCAGTGACGGCAGTCGGCCAAAAAAATCCCTGACGATAAACCTTGGCAACTAGGGTTGATGACGTCGCGTGATTCCCGAGTGGATCTCCTTGAGGAGATCTCTTCCTTCTTGTTCTGATATGCACCGTCGTAGTACACCAGAGGAACTCATGCGATAGAGTTCTTCCCTGATCACCACATAGCTCTTGCTTCGACGCATTATTCGTTCGGCATGCGCGGTCTTGGGTGGTTCGTCCCGTCAAATAGTCGGATCTGAGCTGTCAATCGGGGTAATGACTAGGACTTGGCTTCAACATTCTTCTCATTTGGGACGTCAGGCCGTCAGAGTCGATCGTGGGCTTATGAATTTCTTCGATGAATACTCCCACGGGCACTGTAGATCGGCAGGATCCCATTTTTGCTAGCTCGTCGGCCAATTCATTGTCCCGGCGGAGCACATGAATGAGTTCCAAGCCGTCGAAGTTGCCTTCCAGCTTGCGTACCTCCTGGCAGTAGGCAGCCATGTTGTCTTTGATGCAGGACCATTCTTTTTGCACTTGATTGATCACGAGCATTGAATCTCCGCGGACCGCCAAACGTCGGATACCGAGTGATATGGCGATACAGAGCCCATGGATGAGTGCCTCGTACACGGCGACGTTGTTTGATGCGGGAAAAAGTATTTGAAGAACGTACCTTAACCGTTCTCCGCTCGGTGATATGAGCACTATACCAGCCCCCGCGCCGCTGAGCATGAGGGAACCATCGAAGTACATGGTCCAATACTCGAGTTCCTTGTCGACTACCGGGCTTCGAAGTTCTGTCCACTCGGCGGTGAAGTCGGCGAGCGCTTGAGACTTGATGGCTGTGCGAGGCTTGAATAGGATATCAAAAGCTCCAAGCTCGACTACCCATTTTGCAATTCTCCGAGTGGCCTCCTGGTTGTGAAGTATATCTCCTATTGGGAAGGAGGTGACCACCGAACAGTATGCTCTTGGAAGTAGTGCTTGAGTTTGCGAGATGTAAGAAGTACAGTGTATAATAATTTCTGCACTTGTGGATACCGCACCTTAGATTCACTCAAGACCTCGCTGATGAAGTAAACTGGATGTTGGATCTTCGGCACGTGGCCCGATTCCCCCCTTTCGATGATGATTGCAGCGCTGACTACGTGAGTCGTTGCCGTGATGTAAAGTAACAGAGGTTCTTCTGGCATCGGAGACACCAAGACCGGGGGCGTCGTTAAGAAGGTCTTCAAGTCTTTGAACACTTGCTGTGCCCCAGGTGTCCATTAGAACTTGTCGTGCTTCTTGAGGAGTTTAAAGAAAGGCATACCTCTTATACCCAGTCAGGAAATAAATTTGCTGAGTGCCGCCATGCATCCTATAAGCTTCTGGACGTCCTTTTGGCAAGTCGGTGGTTCCATATTTGATATGGCCCTGATCGTCTCTCGATTGGCCTCAATGCCTCGTTGGGAGACGATAAAACCGAGCAGTTTTCCTGAAGATACTTCGAAAACACACTTCTCGGGATTGAGCTTCATGCTAAAAGTTTTTAGGCTCTCGAACGTCTCGGTTAGGTCGGCGATAAGGTCCTTCTTTTTCCAAGTCTTTACCACGACGTCATCCACGTATGCCTACATGTTGCATCTGAGTTGGGTGTGAAAACACCGCTGTATTGCACACTGATACATTGCACCAGCATTTTTCAACCCGAACGACATTGTGGTATAGCAAAAGGCTCTGAAAGGCGTGATGAATGAAGTCTTGATATGATCTTCCGCCTTTAGACGAATCTGATGGTACCCTGAGTAGGCTTTGAGAAAACTCAGAATTTCGCACCCGGCGGTCGAGTCAACCACCTAATCAATTCGAGGTAGCCCAAAGGGATCCTTCGGACATGCCTTGCTGAGATCAGTATAATTAACGCGCATGCGCCAAGTTTTATTCTTCTTTTGAACTAGTGCGAGGTTTGCCAACTAATGCGGATGATACACTTCTTTTATAAAGCTGCGGCTAATAGCTTGGTGATCTCACCTTGAGGCGTTCGGCGATGCGGAAGCGAACCGCGAGTCTTTGCTTGATAGGCTTTGCCTTTTCATCGGCGATGTAAGGAATGCTCGATCACCTCCTAGGAACACGGGCATGTCGGATGGTTTCCAGGCAAAGATGTCCTTGTTAGCCTGGAGAAAGGTGACGAGTGCGCTTTCCTATTTATCCTCGAGCCCTAACCCGATCAGAGTCATTTTGGACGATTCGGATGGGTCGAGGATGATTCTCTTGGTTCCTTCGCCAGGCTTCATCCCTAACGTGGCTGCTTCTTTGACGGAACGTCGCCTTCTTCTTGCAACGTGGCAGCCTCTACTTGGATTTTCTTCCCTTCGGTGGTCGCGTCCTGTAGCTCAGCAAGTTCATAATTCTCTCGATCGCATTCCAAAGATCGCTTGATGTCGCTACGAACCGTGATGACGCTTCTGGGTCCCGGCATCTTCATCATCAAGTAGGTGTAGTGTGGAACGGCCATGAATCTAACCAGACCGGGCCTTCCCAAGATAGTGTGGTACGCTGTCTCAAAATCGGCCACCTCGAAACTTACATACTCGGTCCGGTAGTTGTCTTTGGTATCGAAAGTGATGGGCAAAGAAATCTGCCCGAGTGGAAACGAAGACGCCGCAGGGATCATCCCATGGAACGGCTAAGTGCTCGGCCTCAGCTCGGAGTGGGGGATGTTCATATCGTCGAAGGTCTTGGCGAATAAGATGTTGAGTCCGCTCCCTCCATCGATCAATACCTTTTTGAGCTTTACATTGCGAATAGCGGTCGAGCAATAGAGTACTACCCGGATGTAGAACCTGTTGGGGTGATCCGAGCGATCGAAGGTGATCGGGACCTCGGACCACTTAAGATCTTTGAAGTCGCCGGTTCCACCGCATTGATCTCCCGAGCGGTGAGCTTTTGCTTCCGCTTGGACTCGTATCCGGTGGAGCCTCCGTAGATGTAGTTCAGCTCTTGCTCGGGCTCTTGGTAGTCGTCCTCGTCTGGAAGGTCTTTCTTCTTGGCCGCCTCATCCTTCGCTGGAGCCGGCTGCTTGTTGTTTTCCCGCGCAAAACGCTTCAGGGTGAAGTAGTCTTTGGCGGCGTGCTTTCCCTTAGGGTGGAAAGGACAGATTGCTTCCATGACGGTACTATAGTCGGGTGCCTCCCTCCACATGGTTCGAAGCCGACTACGTTCGGCTACATTGACTAGCTCCTCACCTTTCCGCTTCTTATCTTTGTGCTTGGAGGACTCGGCCTTGTCGCCTTTGTTCTTCTGCTGTGGGCGATCTTCTTGGCTCTCGGCCAGGGCATCTGAGGCCGTGGCATAGCGGTCGGCCAACGCAAACATCTCCTTCACAGAGGCCGAGAGTTTCCTGGACATTTTCTTGATTAGATCAGGATCACTTACCCCTTTCTGAAAGGCCGCCACCACCACCGCATTAGATACATCCCTAATGGTGTTCTTCTTCTGCATGAAACGCTGGATGATATCTCTCAGCGTCTTGTCCTTCTTCTGGTGATGCAGGTATAGGTCCCATGGAGTGCCAGGCCTCTCTTAGGTTCCCTGGAAGTTCACGATGAAATGATCGCAAAGATCGCTCCAGGAGTCCACCGAGTTCGCAGCAAGTCCCGTGAGCCATGCTTGAGTCGAGAGGGTGAGATTGACTGGCAGATAATTCGCCATCACATTCTGATTGCCCCCAGCCGCTTTAACTGCCAGGGCATAGACCTGCAGCCAAGCTTCCGGATCTCGCTCCCCGTCAAACTTAATGATGCCCTTAGGGTTGAAACCTTCGGGCCATACCACTCGGCGTAGCCGAGGGTGATCTTTCGGATCCGTCAATGGATCTCTCATCATGATGAGGGGGAGAACGGCGTGGCGAGCCCCTGGCTCGGTGATTGTCTTCAACGCGTCGGGGTGGAGTTCGGCGCGGCGTGTTCGTGACTCGGCGATCGTCGTCGTTCCGACCCCGGCGATGATGGTCTTTGTGGTCGTCGTACCTTCGATCACTTTGTCAATCGTGGCCGGTGCCGAAACGCTTGAAGTCGTCGCGGCGCCCGCATCGTTCTTCCTCGTCCCACTCTTGCTGTCTGGCAGTGATGTCTTGGCGGAGGTCGCGGTTGAGAATTCGGCGAGCATCTCCGACTGGTGATGCAAGGCGCCGACTGCTGGTATTCCGACTGGTTGCAGTCCGACTGCTAGCGACACGAGTAGCCACGTGGGAGCGTGAGCACGCTTCCCCTTCCTGCCTTTCTTGATTCTGCTGAATCGCTGCCGCCGTCACCATGGCTTTGATCTGGGCCATGATCGGGGCTGCCGGGCTATCAAATGCAATCATTGGATCCAATGTATCAAGAAGCGTCTTGGAGGCGACGACGTTCTGCAACGGTGTATGGAAGACAGCTTGGTCTCCCAACCTGGACTGCAGGATGTCCTCGCGGACATGGTGGCCGTGAGATCGAAGCGATCGCGTCTATGCCTACTTTTCCTTACGAAGTAGACGATCTTCCTCCGCAACCTCTTGAACCTCGTGCTGGCGTTGGAGATCGGTCCTCTGCTCTTCTATGGCGAAGATGCCACGAAGATCGTAGCAATTCCTCGCGTTGCCAACTGATTTACTATCCGAGTCAGAGCGACATACCTGAGATGGATCAACCTGACCTTTAACAGATTGGATCTGGTTTTGGTCCAGGCAGACAAGTTCTTCGCGCTCATCTGCGACGAAGTCCAAGCTTCGGCGAAAAGTGCGGCGGAGATGAAGGTGGCGATGATTACGCGATCGGCGCCATCGAGTGCATTGGAAAAGATTATAGCGCTTCCCCTACCTGGCGTGCCAACTGTCAACTTTTGTAGTCGGCAATAAATTTATGGGGCAGGCGCTAGATCTCAAACTCGAAGGTCACACAAGACAAGGGTTTAGACAGGTTCAGGCTCTCACGGAGGAGATAACACCCTAATCCTGTGTGCTGGGATTATATGGATCTCTTGGATCTAAGATTGCTAAAAGCGCAATGTGCTTTGGGCGATATGCGGTGTGTGTGTGTTGAGGCAATTGCTCGATTGCTCCATGTTGTTGCCCGTCCTCTCCCTTATATAGCGGGGGTGGGGCAGCTTACAGAGTCCCAATCGGTTACTAGATTCTAGTCGGTTACAGGATAGAGTTTACATCTTTATCTACCCTGTTAACAACTCGGATTACAACCGTATCTTTTATATCTAAATACGTATTCAACCGTCTATAGGATGTACCCCCTTCCGTACGACAGCAAGGCTTGGCGCGGGGCTTATCATTTGGGCCCTCTACTTGGGCCTCTCGTCTCCTCAAGTGACGCTGGGCCTATCATGAATGTACCTGGTTCCATATATTCCACACTTCCCATAGCTTCATGAAACTTATTCCAAAATCTTGAGGTAAATCGGGTACCTCTATCTGACACTATCTTTCTTGGGCACTCTATGCAAACACACAATCCTTGCCATATATAACTCTGCCAAGTGATCTTCTGAATAGGTAGTCTTAACTGGTATGAAAAAGGCAACTTTGGTTACACGATCCAGTATGACCCATATGGAATCATACCCACTCTAGGTCCTTGGCAAACCAGTAATAACATCCATACCTATTTCCTCTCAGTTCCATTTAGTAATCTTTAATGGTTGTACCAAACTAGCAGTTCTCTGATGCATTGCATTTACTCTCTAGGACACATCGTACAAAGCAACATGTTCAGCAACTTCATGCTTTATATTAGGCCACCAGAATCTACTTCTTCATTTCAACCAATTCATCAGTAGGCATCCGATATGGTCTCTTAGCTATTGATGCTATACTAGGCACTAATTCAATCACAAACTGCAGTTCCTTAGGAAAAATATCTAGTACTCTAACAACTAGCACATCTTCCAAACTGACAACTTTCACACTGAATACCATTAACTGACCCTCATTACACCTGTATCATTATTAGATAAACCATCTACAAGAGGTGAATGCTCAGAGAAACATTGGATATTTCAATTATCATTAATGCTTTCATTTCAAAACTCAACACACCAGCATATCGACAACTTTTATTTCCTTTCCTTAAACAAGGGAATCCTTATAAGGATTTCTCAACCAATCACTTTTCTTTACAAATAGAGACATGACAATATGTAATGTAAAATCATTGCTCTAAGCATTCCTCAATAGCGTCTTTGTTCAAACGCCTCTTCTTCAAACAATTCCTTAGGCAACCTGCTTCTGCAATTTCACCGCTTACTCTAGGTGTTATGTACTTGACAGAAGTGACTCACGGAATTGGTACAGCTAAAGGAAACACTCGACCTTTCTATTGGCATTGATTAGCATAATGGCCTTTCTCAGGATTTTAAATTAAATATCATTCTTTTTCCTCTTTATCTTGAATTCTAGTCCTAGGAAAAGTATAAGTTGCTATAATAAAACTCTTTCTTCTAAATTGAACAAGCTAAGAAAAATGAGTTCAAAATGTAATCTCATTTTGAATTCCCATCGTTTCTGAATTTTTCTTTATTTATTAACTTTTCTTGGATTTTTGGCTTTAAAGGAAAATCACTTAATGGAATTAGTAAAAAGATAAAAGTGAAAAAATTAAATTAAATGGTAGTAAAAATCTACTAAAATAATATTAAAATTTCGAAGTCTCCAGCAAGCTTTTTGAGCTGTCAAAAGGTTTTTAATGCAATAAGTGATGAAATGATTTGTGAAGTGACCTATTTTGACTTCAAAAGAGTGGAATGTCAGGATTTTATAAACATATTCAAAATTTATCTCTATCTGAAACTTTTACCATGTATTCAACATAATATTATTATCCCCTGGTAAAAATTTTAAAAATTAATAATTATATATATTTCCTTTTATAATTCAATAAAAAGAAAATAGGGAAATTTGAAATCTGCAATGTTAGAATTAATAGAAACTAAATATGCATGATCTTGATCTAAAATGTTTATACAAGAATTCCTAGCCCATATCAAACTCTATCAAAAAGTTTCGAAAATTCTTGAATCTATTTTCTCTCAAATAAAATAAAAACCGAAATATGGAAATTGGGTAGTCAGCATTGTCATAATTACCATAATTGTTTTGTATAATATTTTAATCCGAAAATTTTACATTAGGGTGAAAACTGTCTTTAGATCAATCACAAAAATTTACAAATTTTTTTGAGTCCACTAGACCTCTCAGTTGATGCCCATACCCTCTGTCAGACCGAAGTATGGAGCCAATTTCGTCTTTGTCACTGGGCATCTGCCAAATGGGTCCCAATCTTTAGTGAGACAAGCCAGTGCAGCTGCCGGCATTGGCCCACAGATCAGCCGCCCGGCTCATTTCCCTTTTGCTCTCCTTCTTCCTACCTCCAACCTTTCACCTCAGCGCCGAAGCCAAGCCAGCCGCTGCTTGCCCATCTCCTGCCACGGCAGGGATTCGACCTTGAATTCATTGCCACGGCAGGAAAATCAGCAGCCGGCCCTGACTTTTTCACACAGCCGAACGCTGCCCGTTGCTGCCACGACAACAAAGCATGGGCGAAAACATTGCCATGGCAGCATCGCGACAATTCTTGCCCCCCTCCACCAATCCTTGCCGTGGCAAGCACTGACCCAGCCCGACACTGCCACGGCACATCCCGTCACCATCTTGTCTCTATGAAGCTCGCGCCGTCTCGCCCATGCACCGACATTGCCGAGGCATTGAATGCCATCCCATCTCCCCACCCTCTACTCATCGAGCTTAAAACTCCTAGCCCTTCTCTGCTTGAGCCAGAGCCAGATGCGCTGCCTTCACCTCCATTGATGGCAAACCACAGAGAAAAGGGGCAACATTCAAATCCATTATCCCGGTGAAAAATTCTTCAATTGATTAAGCATTGAGCATCTCAGAGCATCCATGAACTCATCTCACACCTAAATTTCAGCTCCAATTGCCTGTAGTATTGCCGCCTCGATTGCTTTCTTCCTCCTGGACGGCCGCTGGTGGAAGAGTACTCTAGTGAGCTTCCAACTCCCCTAGCCGGTAAAATAGAATCCACGATGCTCCTTAATGCTAATTCCACTACCCATTCAAGCTCAGGAATCATCGTCTCCAACCACGCCCACTTCCGCCATTACTGTGAGAAGGATTGACTCAACGCAATGAGTATATTGATCACGGAGAGCCTACATATATATAGGCCATCTCCTACGATAATCACTCAACCAATTTATAGAAATAAAATCGGGAGGACAAGGAAGGAAAAGATTGTCTAACATATATAGGCTATCTACTATCATAATCAAGATTGTCTAACATATATAGGCCATCTCCTACCATAATCACTCAACCGATTTATAGAAATAGAATCGAGAGAATAAGGAAGGAAAGGATTACGAAAGATTGTCTAACACCCCCCCACAGTCCCAACGGCGAGCTAGCGGACGTTGAGACTAGAGCGAAACTCGGTGAAAACCGGTGAAGGCAGTCCCTTAGTGAAAATGTCGGCAAATTGAGATGACGTGGGCACGTGTAAGACACGTATAGCTCCGATGGCGACCTTCTCGCAGACGAAGTGGAGATCAATCTCGACATGCTTCGTCCTTTGATGTTGCACGGGATTGGAAGAAAGATAGATCGCACTGACGTTGTCGCAATACACTAGGGTGGCCTTGGGCGGAGGGGAATGAAGCTCATGGAGAAGCTGGCGAAGCCATGTGACCTCAGCAACAGCGTTGGCGACGGCGCGGTACTCAGCCTTTGTACTGGAACGAGAGACCGTGTTCTGGCGTTTGGATGACCAGGACACCAAGTTGTCACCGAAGAAGACAGCATAGCCAGACGTGGAGTGCCGAGTGTCAGGACAACCAGCCCAATCGACGTCAGAATAGATGACAAGGTCGGTAGTGGTAGAACGCTGAATGTGGAGTCCCAGGTCCAATGTACCTCGAATGTATCGCAGAATCCGTTTGAGAGCATTGAGGTGATGAGGCTCACGGGGATCATGCATGTGGAGACAGACTTGTTGTACAACATAGGAGATATCCGGGCGAGTGAAGGTGAGGTACTGGAGTGCGCCGACAAGACTGCAAAAATCGGTCGAATCAGCAACTGGGGCACCCTCACTGCCAGAGAGCTTAGCACAAGTATCCACCGGAGTGTTGGAAGGCTTGCAATCTGCCATGCCGCGCGCGGTCCAGGATGTCGATGCAGTACTGCCGTTGACTGACGAGCAGGCCGGAGGACTGTCGAGACACGTTAATGCCAAGGAAGTGGTGGAGAAGTCCAAGATCCTTCATGGAGAACTCAGACTGAAGAGATGAGATAGTCCACTAAAGAAGCTTGCTGGAGGACGCGGTAAGGACGATATCATCGACATAGAGGAGCAAGTATACTGTGTCAGATCCGCGACGAAATATGAAGAGAGAGTTGTCGGACTTGGCCTCGATGAACCCAAGAGTCAACAGGAAAGAGGCGAATCGGCTGTACCAAGCGCGTGGCGCCTGCTTCAAACCATATAGGGACTTGTTGAGGTGGCACACCATGTCGGAGTGGGAGGAGTCAATAAACCCTGGTGGCTAGATGCAATAGACAGTCTCCTGAAGGGTGCCATGGAGGAAGGCATTCTTCACATCGGTGATGGGCGGGCGATCGCGGCGCCAAACCAAGTACCGTGCGAACAGTAGCGGGCTTCACAATTGGACTGAAGGTCTCGTCGTAGTCGATGCCTGGGCGTTGTGTGAAGCCACGTAGAACCAGCGAGCCTTGTAACGATCGAGGGTACCGTCGGCGGGAAACTTGTGCTTGAAGATCCACTTGCCGGTGGCGATGTTGGCTCGGAGGGCGCGGACAAGATCCCGTGCGGTTGGCAAGGAGAGCATTGAACTCTTCTTCCATGGCCGTCGCCGATTCGGATCGACCAAAGCGGCCCGATATGTGCGCGGAATTGGTGATAGAGTCGTGGCATGAAGGTTCGGTGAGTGGCGCCCTTGCGACGCCGGTCTTGCCGCGGTCGTCATGGCGTGCTCGTTGATGACCGGGAGACGCCGAACTAGAGAGCGAGTGGGCCCATCGGGTTGTCGAGCGGCGAGGCGCGTCGGCGCGGCGGCGTGTGGAAGCGTGCCGGGGCTCGAGGCGGCAGGCTAGTGGGCGGCGGCGGAACACGCCCAGCGTCGAGTGGGCGAGGATGCCGGCCAGCGGTAGGCATCGATGGATCGAGAGGTCCATTGGCGCCGCCACAGCGATGAAACAGCGCAAGTCCGGTGGCGGCGATCCGCGCCAAGACTCGGGGTTCTTTGGCGGCACGGGCGTCGATGCATGTCGTTGGGAAGCGCCGATGGGTGCTGTCACGAGGTGGAAAAATCCTCCAAAAATCGAGATCGGCGGTGTTAGGCGTGATCTCGGCAAAAGGAAACGAGTGCTCATCAAACACAACATGCCTCGAAATAATAACCCTGTTAGTCACGGGGTCGAAGCACCGATACCCTTTATGGTGGAGTGGATAGCCAAGAAAGACACACATCGTGGAACGGGGCGCAAGTTTGTGGGGGGTGGTGGCGGAGAGATTGGGGTAGCATTTGCAGTCAAAAACACGAATGTGCGTATAGGTGGGGTGGACGCCATGCAGTGCGAAGAAAGGCGTGTGATGTGCAAGGGTTTTGGTGGGGTGCCTATTGATGAGGTGTGTGGCGGTTTGGAGAGCTTCGACCCAAAAGGATCCGGGGAGGCTAGCCTGAAAAAGGATAGAGCGGACTATGTTGTTGAGAGAACGAAGAATACGCTCGGCTCCGCCATTTTGGGAAGAGGTGTGGGGGCATGACATCCGCAGGTGAACACCATTGGTGAGGAAGAAAGTGCGGGCCGCAGAGTTGTCGAACTCGCAGCCATTGTCATATTGGACGTTGCGAATGGTGGTGCCGAATTGAGTGTGAACATAAGCAAAAAAATGTGGCAAGGTGGAGAAGGTGTCGGATTTTAAGCGAAGCGGGAAGGTCCAAACAAAGTGAGAGCAATCATCTAAAATAACAAGATAATATTTGAAGCCCGAAACACTAATGACAGGAGATGTGTCCACAGATCACAATGAATTAACTCAAAAATGGCCGAGGCCCTACGATAGGAGGTAGTGAAAGGAAGGCGAACATTAAGACCAAGTTGGCAAGCGTGTCAGACTCCGGTGAGGCCTCCTTTGGTCATAAGGCAGCGGTGGCAAAGCGGCGGCGCGTCGTGGCCAATGTGACCAAGGCGGCGGTGCTAGAGGGTGTCGGTTGTCTTGTGGCGAGAAGCGATGGTGGCGGCGTATGGCAGAGCATGATGGAGGGAGTAGAGGGGACCGAAGCTATTGAATCTGGCGATCACGGTCCTGGTGCGAGGATCCTTCACAGAGAAACCAAAAGGGTCAAATTCAAAAGTACACCAGTTGTCAATGACAAAACGGCGAACAGAAATTAAATTCTTAATGATGTGCGGAGAGCAAAGGATATCGCGAAGAGTAAAAGAACGATTTTGGTGGTGAATATGGGAGTGTCCTATGGAGGAAATAGGAATTGTGGAACCATTACCGACCACTATGTGTGAGGGATTATGCGGTTTGGGAGGGTGGGTGAAAGAAAGGGTACCGGCATCCGAGGTCATGTGTGCAGTGGTACCCGTGTCCATATACCATTCGTTTGTAGCGGGTTGAGGTAGCGTCATGGTGTTGAAGGAGCCGGCGAGAGATGCTTGATCCCACTGGGATGGTGCACCATCGAACCAACCCATCGGCGGCATGGTGGGTTGAAATTGCGCTCTTTGGGCGGGGAGCCTATGCCACCGGTGCAGTGTGGGAGCCAAAGTAGGCGCCGATTCTTTCTTTGTTGTAGGCGCGGGTGGGCGGTGGCGGCCCGACAAAGGAGAGGTCGTGGTAGCGGTCCAAGAAGGCTACGGCCTGATGGCCCTGGCCACATGTGTATTGTGCCAGCCCAAGGATTCTGTGGGGAGGGCCAAGCCTGGACCGGGCCGCTGGAGCCTTCGAGGCGGCTTTCTGGTTGTTGCCGGTGTTCTTGCTTGCATTGCTCTGGCGTCGTGATTCTGATAGTTCGGTTACCACCGGTGCCACTGCCTTGACTTCCGCTGCCTTGTTTCCTGGTGCCATAGCTAGTGGAGAGCGCTGGGTTGTAGGCGCCGGATTTGCCGCCGCTGCTGCCGCTAGTTGCGCCGGCGAGGAAGACAAAGACGTCTGAGGGGCGCCTGGTGGCGTATAGTTCTTCCAGGTGAAGAAGTTGGGACCGCACCTCGGCAAATGACGGGAACGGACGCTGCATGGGGATGAGAATTTTCAAGTGACTAAATTTTTTTGACAAACCGTTTAGAGTGGTGAGGATGAGGGTGCGATCGCCGACGGGTTCGGCGAGATCGCCGAGCGTGTTGGCCATGGCCTTCAGCTTGCGGCAGTAGTCATCGACGAAGAGATCACCTTGGCGGAAGGTGTGGAATTCCGCCTGGAGATTTGAGGGCGCGGTGCTCGCGGTTGCCGAGGAACTGGTGTTCGAGAGACCGCCACACATGCCGAGCGGTGGTGTATGGCGTGAGGACCTCCTGGAGGAGATCGTTGGAGATGGTGCCGTAGAGCCAACTGAGGACGACACAATCCATCTGAGCCGAATCAGCGCGATCGGGGTGGAGGTCGTCGGAGAGAATGTGGTCCGTCAAGGCGTACTTGCCGAGGGCCACGAGGAAGAGGCCCCGCCACCTTGTAGAGTTGGC
This sequence comes from Otatea glauca, assembly GCA_036346275.1. Lineage (NCBI taxonomy): Eukaryota > Viridiplantae > Streptophyta > Magnoliopsida > Poales > Poaceae > Otatea > Otatea glauca. The sequence continues at coordinate 13,019,495 of CM070720.1, forward strand.
GGCTGAGACATCGAGAGTCACCAGCACGATGGCCTTGACGTTGAGTACGCTTACTGCCTAGGCATGGAGGGCGGACAGGACGTCATCGTCGAGGGGAGAGACGACGGGGTGCGGTGCGCCGCCAGGAGGTGCAGCGCCAGAGCCACCATGGAGGGTGTAGCCGGATGGAGCCGACGGGCCGTCCGGAGCGAGGCGCATGGAGGTGAAGAGCGCCGCGAGGTTGGTCGGTATCGGTGACGGAGGAGGCGCGCATCGGGAAAGCCGCAGTACTGCGGCCGCGAGTGGAGGAAATCGGCGGGAAGCGATCGAGAAGATGCTCAACGAGGGAGGAGAGCGCCGTGCGAGCGGCGTTGGACACCTTGGTAGCGGTGTCATTGGCGACGGCAGAGGTGATCGCGGAGTCGATCTCGAGGCCGTTGAGTGGACGGAACGCATCGCGAACGGCGTCGGCGACAGCATCCACTACGGAGTCGATGGTTGTTCCATCGGGACAAGAGGAGGCGAACGATATGTCGGCGAAGATTAGAGTGCGGAAGCGGAGGATCGAAAAAAGTCTGATACCATGTGAGAAGGATTGACTCAACGCAATGAGTATATTGATCACAGAGAGCCTACATATATATAGGCCATCTCCTACCATAATCACTCAACCGATTTATAGAAATAAAATCGGGAGGACAAGGAAGGAAAAGATTGTCTAACATATATAGGCTATCTCCTACCATAATCAAGATTGTCTAACATATATAGGCCATCTCCTACCATAATCACTCAACTGATTTATAGAAATAGAATCGGGAGGATAAGGAAGGAAAGGATTACGAAAGATTGTCTAACAATTACCGCCACCTGGACCTCGGTGGCACCTTATCTCCAATGGCCACCGACCACCAACTATCAAACCCCTGCTCGCGCCTCAGCATGCTTAGCCTCCCGTGCACTCGGCCAGACCGGAGTCCCACCGGAGCATCAACGCCGGCAAGCTCTAGCACCTTCCCCTATTCTGTGACTGCGCATGGGTTCCTACTGTCAGTCGGCGCGATTCCCCAGATTCCCCAGAGAAGGTTCAAATCAGGGAAGTCGCCTTCCAACTCAGGAAGCGTATTTTCCTTTTTTTAGTTTTTTTCAAACCCGCAGTAATTCAAATATTAATATCTTTCGCATTTTTAGTCCAATTTCAGTAAATTAAATTTATAAATTTATTTTAAATCATGAAGATTAATAATATGCAAATATATTTAATTTTTAACCCATGTTTAAATTGTTCGAATTCAAATATGAAATAAACCCTAATATGGACTTTATATAAAATTTGAAAACCCTATGTTATAAAATCATGAAATTATTTTCATATTCTATGGAGACCATAATAAACTCATTCTCCAAAAATATTTAATTTTTGAACAGAATTTGAATTGTTTGAAAATAAAACTTGAGTTTACCTGAATATAGTTAATATTACAAGTATACAAACCATTAATCCAAAACAAATGAAATAAATTATGGAAAATTATAATACCTAAAATACTCCATTACTGAAAAAATATTTAGATTTGAATCTAGTTTGTATAAAATTTGAAAATAGTTAGTTTTCGGTGCACAGAAATGAAAATAAAAAAAACTTGGATCAAATAAACTCAAATCTTGGTAGAACCAATTCCTAGGTCTTAATCATACTGTAAAACTCCTGTATATGCAAAAACATTTCATGCTTAATTAGGTTTGGATTAAATTTATCATAAGCCATAGGTGCTAGGCTCATATGTTAAATGAATTGCCAAATAGCTCAAATGGATGTCTATATAGAGAAAACCCATTCAAATGCACTATGACTCCAAAACAACTAAAATAAATAATGCCTAACTCAGTTTTGTCTAAGTCCTTAAAATATCTTGTACTTACTTAGCCTTTTAGCCGAAATATGAATTCATATGATATATGTAAATATGAGAGTTTAACATAAATAAATTTAATGTCATAAATTAAAGGTTGGAATCATGTAGAGCTAATCTCAAAACATTTCTAAAGATTAGATCATGTTAGTCGGCAAAAAGATCCAATCTGAACTAATTTCGCAAAAGACTTCATTCTTCATGTGCATACAAACTATCGCGGCTAAAAGCAAAATGATGCAAAATCAGTTATAAAACACTTTTAGGGCTGTCCCCTACTAATACCAGAAAAATGGTTGAATAATCCTATAAAGCGCAGTCACAAACCTAAAATGAAATCTGATTCCATATAGCGTAAACTTTAAAGCCATATATGCTATTTCAGCAATGAATAAAACATCACGTCTAAACACCAATACCAATAAAATCAGCATAGAAATGCTCTCTAGAGCAAAGACTATCCTATTCTCGAGAAATAATCTCATTGCAACTTGCTTTGCATCTGAATCCTGTTAAAAGTATAACCTTAAGTATTACAAACAATAAAATCCGTAATACGAATAAACGGACTTAAGAAATTAGTAGTTAAGATATTTGTATCACAAGAAACATCTTAAAACCATGAATGTATAACCCGTAGCTTTATCTCTATTAAAGATGTTCCCAACCAAGGATACAACCGCTGCCCCTTCTTCCTCTACGACCGCTACTTCGTCCCCGACCGTCGCTGTTTCGCCCGCTACTTCGTCTACGACGTTTGGAGGGCTTAATCCGGAAGCAAGTCCTTTCCATCCACCTTTGCTGGACCAGCACGTCAAGAACATCCACCGAGGACAGCCCACGCGCCAAGGAAGGCCCAAGATAAAGCCCAATTTGTCGCCGAGTCCGGTTCGGCCATCCAGGAGCAGCAGTACTTCAAACGGACGCCACAGCCACATCCGAACTCCGTTTTCGACGTTCGACAACTCGTTTGAAAGGTATCCAGATAAACTTTCCAATGGATCAGATCACGAGGCCAAATTCCTCCTGGAGTAGAGGGAAATCATAGAACAATCTCATGTGATAGAAATTCCAAGTGCTGCGCCACCTTTCTTTTGGGCCCAAGGCCCATGTGCTCTTAGGGTTCCACCCCTCCTTTGGCTGGCACCCCTCTCCTGGCTGCCGCAGCCATCTTGGGCGCCCCCCTTTGTGTGGGTACCCCTTTATATTGGGTTCTCACCCCTGTTCTTCATTTTTTAGGTTTTGTTGTGTTTTGGTAGACCCCGTGTGCGTCCCTCCTCAATCTTGCGTGTGTCGACTAGACCACCCGAGTTGAGAAACATAACCTCAATCTTGTTTCCTTGAGATTATTGGATTGAAATTGCTATCACCTTGTTCTTGCATGTTCTTGGTCGCAGCAGGTACAAGGATTGATCGGGTCTTTGATTCGGTTGCTCGCCTCGTGTGGTGACGTTGCGATTGTTTGGTTGCTGATCTTGTGGTTCATCGTATCGTTCTCATCAGAAGATCGGGACAACCCTAGTGTACATCTCTGATACCACCTGATGTACATGAATACGTAATTTTAACCTCTTGAATTCATAAATAACCTTATACATGATTATAACTTTAGCTTCTTGAATTCAAAAAGTGAAAATAACATATTCATGAAAAGAGACAAATTACAAACAAAGTATTAATGAAACCATCATGCTCCAAGTGAGAACTCTGAAATACTAAACCACCATATTCTTTTTTGGTTAGTTTCATTTGGTATTTACATCTGATTTCTTTTTTCCCTTATTAACAAATTGTCATTTGCTATCTGTCGTGATTCTCGTTGTATAACGCGTAGATGCCGACGCTTCAGAATCCGTCGATGACAACATCACCTACGATCCAAACTACATACCGGAAGACAAGCAACAAGGCAAGCACCCTCCTTTGATAATGTTGATCCCATATTTTTGATGTTTATGTTGTTTTATCAAACTATATGCATGCGCGTATGTTTATGTTAAACTTGCTATGTTGCGGGTACCGATAGTTATTTCCCGTTTGTATGCATTACCGTTACCTTGACACTTGATTACCTGCTATTGTAACCTTAGCTTATGGTGTAAACATTACTTAGTGTCATTTTGGGTAATAATCGCAAAATATCTCATGTACATGCTTAGACATGCTCATTAGAACATCTTTTAAATGTTTGGATACATTTCCATTCAGACTTTTGCAATTTGTAAAGGTACGAAGCCGAGTTATGGTTTCAGTGTATTTTGGTAAAAATCCAACCCAAAACTTATGGTTTAGATGTGGGCGAGTTACTACTTAAACTTGAGGCATGAGGAGGGACCTTGTAACATCCCGAAAAATGCAATAATATAAAAATTCATATTTTGAATTTGAATATATTTATTTCTGATTTTTCCTAACATGATTGGAATTTATTTGGATTTCTTTGGATTTTTGTATTGAATGAAAAATTAAAGAAATGGAATTAAAGAATGGATAATGGTAAAAAGATAAAAAGATAAGAGATAAATTTTGGAAAAATTACCATGGAACCCTAACCACTTTGGTAACTCAGTAAAATCAACAAGTAAAATTTTATGCACTGAAAAATGGGTAAATAAAATTAATGTCACCACTTTTGACTAGAAACAGTGCAAGTCAGAATTTGTGTAAAATATCAGAAACTCATCTGAATCCATAAAAATTACCATATCATCTTTAGAGCAGTGTTTACACCTGGTAAAAATCTCAGGAAATTATCATGTTGGAAAAGCCTTCTAAAAATTCAAAAACAGAGACAATTAAAAACTGGAAATCCTCATGTCAGAATTTATATAAAATAAATTCCCAATATTCTGAATTGAAAATTTTACATAGATATCCTTGACCTGTATATAACCCCTCATAAAAGTTAAAAAAATAAATAATAATGTTTGAACCTTTAAATAAATAGAAAACCGAAATTCAAATCCTGTACAAACCTACAGTGTCAGAATTTTTATAATTTAACCATGCGGTATTTTAATCTAAAGTTTTTACTGAAGGTTAAAAACTACCAGTAGAAACTAGTCAAAAAGTTTGAGAAAAATTGACCACGATTTGATAGCAGTTTTAATGCTCACATGGAGCTGTCCAGCTGAAGCTTATCGCTCGACTCGCCTCCTCTCGCCGACAGGTGGGCCACCCTTTATGCCGTAACCGTTCGTGAAGCAACGAAAACGTCTCCTCCCACTGCCCGGTGGTCCCGGCCCCGCGTGGCGATCCTCCCCTCCCTCTCCTTTTCTTCCTTTCTTGGCGAGGCCGTCCCGAGTCCGGCTCGCCACGTCAAAGCAAGGCGAGCTCGCCTCCCTCTGCTCCCCACAGTGCCTCGGCGTCCGCTCAATCCCTTGCCGCCACGGTTCATCCTCGATTCTCTCACGCCGTGACCCGGCCATACCGAGCTGTCCTGAGGTCGCGGAACCATGCGCCATCTCGTCCACGTCTCGCGGGACCGTGCGCGAATTTCGCTTGTGTTCAAACCACAGTGAATCCAGTGGCGCCTATAAATCACTGCCTTTGCATCGCCATGAGCCCCTTCTCCTCTACACACTTGCTAAGCCAAAGCTTTCATCTTCGTGGGAGTGCCTTGCGAACACCGAAAAGGGAATTTAGTGATTGGGCAAAATCGGTGAGCCCTATCAAATTCTGGCAACCTTTGCATCTATGAGCATCACCGAACTTATCCCACACCTTAATTCAGTCTCTTTTGATCGTATCGCGCCGCCGCTGCTGTTCATCTTCTCCGTGGCGGTGCATGGTGGCGAGCTTGTGGGCATTCTCCGAATGAACCACTAGGTAAAATTGGCTCCTTATGTCGTGTATAAGCTACCCTATTACCCATTCGAGTGACATGGCCTTCTTCTCCCGCTCGGTCGAGCCGCCGGGATCACCGCGAGCTCACGGTGGCGCGCCGCTCTAGCCATCAAAGCGGCGCCGAGACCCCTGATCGAGATCGCCTGTTGAGCGGTGCTCTAGCTGCCCTCCCTCGCCGAGTCTCGCGAGAGTCGCGCCGCCCGCGCCTAACTCTTCTCTCGCTTTTCTTTCACAGTGCGGCGGGCCCGGCATGTCGGCCGAGCAAGCTTTTCCGATCAACGGTAGAATCGCTTCCTCCATTCAAGAGGCGTATTCCTTTTCTTATTTGATTTTCCTAACCGTCCCATGTTCAAATATTTAGATCTTTTGCATTATAACACCAAATTGGGTGAAATCAATTTCTATATTCATGTAAAATCAAGAAATTTCAGAATATGCAATAATATTTTGAAAATGATCATTGGGTGAATTTGAAATTCAAATTTGAATAAAAGACTTAAAGATAGGCTACATATTAAAATGTCATAAACAAATTCAAAATGGAATGAAACTAATTTTATTAGAATCCTAGACCTTGAAACCCAAATATATAAAAATATTTAAGTTCCATTTATGTTTGAATCATTTCCTATTAGAGATTGTTTTCAATACATTAAAAGTGCAAAAAAGAATTTTTAAATAAGAAAATAATAATAATAATAATGTGTATGTCTTAGCAATACAGTAAGAATCTAGAACATAGAAAATGACTAACTAAAGAGCTTGACTTAAATAGTTTTCATGAGTAAAAGTGAAATCAAGCATAGAAGGAGTATATATATATGCATATGCATATGAAGAAGTAACTAACAATAGTATATATATATATTCAAGTATGAATCATGAAACCGATCTTTTGGCAATAACAAAATATCCTGGAGCTTGATTTAGGATAAGCTGCTAAATAATCTAATATAAGTCAAGCGAATATATAGAATAATAATGAAGCTAGTTACTTGCTATTGAATTATTTTAAGTATAACAACGATAGTTTGTTAATGCATACAACCCCATAAATTAAGCATCAGTGGGCAAAGTCAACCTTAGTATACTCTTTGAAATAAGATCATACTAATCGACAAAAAGAGTTAAACCGAATTACGCGCATAATAGCCTTCATACTTCATATGCCTATAAAACACCTCGGCCAAAAGTAAGATAATGCCAAAACAGTTCTAAAACATTTCTAGGATCATACCCTATTAATGCACGATAAATGAGTAGATTATCCTAGTCGGTGTGGTATAATCGGTATCAAAAAGCTGAACCCTTAACGAGTAGTAAGTTGAACTATCAAGCTTTTTCATCGATCCGTAGAATCCTCGTCTAAATGCAAATATTATGGAAATCAGTTTAGAAACGATATTTAGGATATGGTCTACCATATTCTAGAAAAATATTCCATTTACAACTTTCATTTCAGCTAAATCACGCTAGTTGAATACCCCTAGAAAGTATGATTTGTCGTAACCTTTAATGTCATATAAGCGTTTTCAACTAAGAAAATAATGTCATTCGGTTTGAGTGCATGCGTAGGGGTTTACTTACCAATGCAGCGGTGTGCGCCTTGCCGTGTGCGAAACGTGGTGTTGGGTGTGATGTGAAAGGAGCCACGTCTTGGGTGAGTGTTTACGTTTCCATGGCGAGGTCAAGCGTCCGGGCTGGTTCAAAGCCACATCTAGATAATGTAACGGCTCTGTATGATCTCCTTGCCGACACACCAAAGGAAGTGTGTTAAGCGATCCGCAAAAGAGGTTGATCATTCCTTGTGGGTAAAGTGTACACCTCTGCAGAGTGTAAATCTAATCGATTAGCCGTGTCCACGGTTATGGACACTTGGTGAAGTCATTCCAATGTTAGAATGCTTTGGTATTTTCCAAAATTGGGTTTTGGTTTGGAACTGTTTTATCGACTTTTGTTTCATGTCAAAGGATCGACATTATTGGATTCCATTTACGGATTATTCGATATTCACGATGGGTTGTGAGTATTACTTATGCTTTACTTATTTCATATCAGTCAATTATGCTTTTACAAATTCCGTTTGCAAATAACTTGTTTTACAATGTCAATTACGCTTTATGCAAATTAAGCTGTAGTAGCCTCCTTTGAAATGGCACGCATATTATATAGGTTTTGCTAAGTCTTGCGAGTGCGAAAGTACTCACCCTTGCTTATATGTTGTTTTTAGGTGGATAATTTAGCGAAGCTTCGAGGATTCCTTTTCATCGCGAGTTGCGGATTTTCTTCATCGAATCTTTCTAGGGATTATGCCTTGTCGGTTACTGCGGGTTTTGGATGGGCACACTACAAGACCTTGCTTCTTTTCTTTGCTATATCTACGAGTTGTAAGATTTTCTTTAAATAATAGCTTCCGCTTAATATTATGTTGTATGGTTGTGATTCCAATTGTTGTAAACATGTGAGTGCTAGCTCTTGATCCAGGAATGGCACAGTAATCACATGGAGGTTCTGTTCATCGAGCGGGTCTCACAAACATTAGTATCGAGCTATCTTGTTGTAGGATAAACCCTAGATAGAATGGTCGTTAGCATTGGGATAAGCAAATTCAAAATCTTATGTTTCAAAGTTATCATATTTGCAAAATGTAGATTTTGCTATTCTCTCCTCATTCTTAAGATCTTATTCTTACCACTACTTTCATTTTGATTTGTAAACAAATTCTTCTCATTCCTTAAAGATAGTTTATCCTCGCTATTGTTTCTGAAGATGTCTGAGGTATGTCACTATCTTGCTTGCAAATGAAGGCTACATGGTTTACGCCAACAATCTTATTGGAGCCGACAACGCTTCACTAATCTCGACAATGCAGAAGCAAAGCTCGAAGAACCTACTGCATGAAGAGACGACTTCACCTAGCAGTAAAGTGCAGAAGGATAGAATATATTATGACTTGCCTTAAAATAGGAACCCTTATACATAGCATGTTATTCGCTCTAGTTAGATAAAGCATTTTTTTTATGTGGTGTTTATAACTCGCTACTTGAAGATTGGTTTTATTTGGTTGGTTAGGACTGATTTATATGTGAACTTAACCTCTAGGTTGAAGTTTCACAATAAGTTGTCCGTATGTATAAATATAGGAAACTTAACCCATTGGATAAATTGGAAATCATAAGATAGCTCATCTCTTCTTTCTATAAATATTTCTTCCAAACTTACCCTTTCTTGGTAGAACTTTTTATCTGTGTAAACCATTATAACCATTAGCTTTTCTCAAAATCAAGCAATTATTAGGATTAGTAATATAGTTACCATTATCATTTCTAGCTTTACTTGAGACCACACCAATTTACATAAGCTGTTTTGGCTAGTTAAAGTTTAATTTTTCCAATAATAATTCTTAACCATTTACCTCATTACATTGTCTAGATTATATACCATGAAAATGAACTATAACCGAGAAGTTCTATACTTCTAAATAGAAACCTTGAGATGGTTGTAAAAAAATAATAAAATAAATAAATAAATAAATTGAAAATCCTATTTTCTAATAGGAATATAAAAAAGCAGCATTAATTGTAGATGTACTTTTTCCATTTGTGAGATTTAGTTTCTTTATCATACACCCTTCCCTTTTAATGGATAATTCATATACCCATTTCTTCCTTGTAGAATTTTCTCTCTTCACTTCTAGTTATCCTATCTAGAAGAAACTCTCTCCTTATGCTTAATAAAACTACCGACAAATCTTTTTGAAAACAATTACGGTAATAAATCAATAAGCGTAGTGGCGTCTACATCAACAACTCGAGAATAGGGAAGTAACAAAGTGTCGCAACCATTGACTTCATGGAAGTTTTGGAGTACTAACATGTTGCAAGTAGTATAAAGATTAAAAGAAAGTCGTCGTCGAATGGCTTATTTTAAAAATAGTACTATCCAAATGACACATTATTCTAACTGCATAGTAAACCTCTTGTGCAGAGATACATATGGTTAGGATAAAAAAAAAAAACTTAGATACCCCTCCCGCATACTAAGTTGAGCATATATATATATATTTTGTGTTGTTGCAATTTTAAGTTTTGAAACTTCGTATTGCTTTGGGTTACTCGTAAATGTTAAACCATTAGGTGGAAATTTACGATGTGCCAACCCTTATTTAATAAGAAAATCTAATTAAGAAAATTTTAAGGAACGAAAAGTTGCCTTATGAACTAATAATTAACAAATAACCAACCTTGAAACAATGTTTTAAGGAATGAGACACTGCCTTATAAATTAACCAGCAATTACCAAATCCATATATAGGTTATTCTCAAAATAATATTTTAATAAACAGAATGATACTTTGTAAAATGGATAACTTTCATCTAACCATATCCTCCCAAGTTCAACATCTTGAAGACACCTCCGACACAATCCATTAATGCATCCACCACAAGTAATGAGTAATAAGTTTTTCAACCATTATAACCGACATTCGGCTCTTTCCAAATAACTCTAGTTGAGATATATCCTTTCAATCATTTCAAACACTTTAGTATACCATGTACCTCTCCTTAAGTTAGCTCATTATTGCTAAAGAATCTTGGTATAAATTGTTAGCACTTCTCATTCACTTTGTGAAAACCAACGAGATTCCATCGAAATAACTTTTCCTAACAATCATTGTTGCAGGATACCCGTGACAAGATTCCTCAATAAAATCTTGGAAAGTGAAGCCATGTTAAGCTTTCGACCATCAACGGATAATCCTACCTTAGTCCAACCAAATTCCCAATATCTAGCGCAGAACAATTCCAACCTTGGATCAATCCTTGCGAAAAAGGAAATGGTTTAGAGCAACAACCTACTCCTACATCTTACTCAATACCTAAGCGATGCTCTTTGAAGTGTTGCCAACCCAGCCAATTCGAAGATCGTGCTTGCATTCGCTGTGGAGAAATAGGACACACTGCTGATGAGCATGCAATAAATTGCTCCACCTGTGAAGGAAATCATTCTCCTGGAAAATGTCCTATGAGCAATATCACTTATTACCTTTGTGAAGGTCAAGATCATTGCCCAGCTCAATGTCTCCTAGATCCAATAGTTGCCAATACAATTCAGCATCAGCGAGAGAAATTTCGAACCTTAGTTGCTCAAGATTTGGCAATCGAAGGAAAAGCTAGCTACAGAAAATATTGCCTAAGGAGTTAAAGACGCAACAAATAGACCTTGATCGCCTTCATCCAGGAAGTAATAAATGGCCATCACCATCAGCATGTTTCTTGTGTGATAAAGAAGGTCATTGGGCAAGGGAATGTCCAAACAATCAACAAGTTGAGGTTAAAAAGGAAGATAATATTGAGCATCCAATTATACCCAACAAAACGCCACGAGAGAAGCGTGAGTGCTTCAACTATCACAAGAAGGGTCATCTTGCTAAGCGATGCCCACAAGAAGAACAAATATTTCCTGCAACTATAGTCATGCCAGAAGTCACATCAGTCAAGATTATAACTCCAAGAATAGGAGGAACAAAATCTGAATCAGTTTGCTCGAAGAATCAGTTAAAGAAGAGGCGATTGAACGAAGACGCTTGCCCCAAAAAGCATCCTGCTCAATTCCACCCTCAATTTCAACCATCATTTGTTCATTCCTCCAACAACATCAGTGAACAGCCGTCCGGTGCTCAAGACCAGGCAATCACTGTTACTTGCTTTTGCTATCGTGAACGTGGGCATTATGCCAACAAGTACCCAAAGAAGAAGCAAAATCCACCTCAACCCCATGAAGCCAAACAACGCGATGCAAAGTCGACATCAAGGCCAGCAAGACCCTATCTTTGCATTCACTCCAACTCAAGACATCAATCATGGCATACCTGACACAATGCCAGGTACATCTCATATAAATATAGTTTCTGTCAGAACTTAGATTAATTTGAAATCATTGTGTCTAATCTTAAAGTAATATTTCGATAAGCGGAATATTGCCTTATGAATTTAACTGAACTCTCATCAAAATATATCTTATCTTAATCCTTCCAAATAGCCGGTAGGATGTTAAGTGTCAAACTTTCAGTTTTCACTTTTAACCATTGTCCGATCAATCCTCCATCTATTTTATAACATCAGTGAATAATCTTTCTATTGTTTCGAATAAGATGGACAACGTCGCCTGTGTCAATCTAGAAGAACCTCATCACTTCGCCAACACCTGACCAAGAAGAGTTCATCATCTCATCAAGGGTGAAATCAGTGATTTCCAAAGTTATATCAAAGACCTAGGAAGCGTCAAGTACCTAGAACAACCCCTGCCTCGATGTCAGGTTTATGTAAAGATCTTCCTTATGTAATTATACCCGACACTTAATGCAATGTTAAGTATGTCCCTTATATATATATTCAATTCCTGCAATCAACCCTTTTCGCTTTGTACATTATATTCTTTCATAATTGCTAAATGCAAATAAAACTGAAACCCTCTGTCTACCAAGATGATCGAGCGAATTAAATCGTCGGGATCATTTTATTCTCCTACCTCAACCCAAACCTTGAACTATCTTCACCCTGTTTTCAATCTAAAGACCACTCGAATGACATTCATTCTCAACTAATCTCGTCAACTAGTGTTGACTATTCAGATCAACCATTATATTCAAATATCATTTCTTGATGATAACATTTAATTCTGCCTAAATGAATCGAATAACAAACGTTAATTCATTCCCCTCAAATATTCTAAACATATCACATGTCACTCTCTAAATTAGATTATCATTATTAACAATCCTAGTTATGCAATCAAAAGAGATATTTAGTAATATTCCTCATCTGCTTACGCGAAACCCAAATAGAAATCTTCTGCATTCTAGTCACATCGCTTTGGAATCGCAAGAACGATGTTTTGCAAAGCAACTACATTGGAAATAAGAAGACGAGGAAACAACAAGACCACATCCAAGAAAGGATTTCCTAAACCCACTTAGTCCTTGCAAATCTCGGGGACGAGATTTCTGTAAGGGGGGTAGATTTGTAACATCCCGAAAAATGCAATAATATAAAAATTCATATTTTGAATTTGAATATATTTATTTCTGATTTTTCCTAACATGATTGGAATTTATTTGGATTTCTTTGGATTTTTGTATTGAATGAAAAATTAAAGAAATGGAATTAAAGAATGGATAATGGTAAAAAGATAAAAAGATAAGAGATAAATTTTGGAAAAATTACCATGGAACCCTAACCACTTTGGTAACTCAGTAAAATCAACAAGTAAAATTTTATGCACTGAAAAATGGGTAAATAAAATTAATGTCACCACTTTTGACTAGAAACAGTGCAAGTCAGAATTTGTGTAAAATATCAGAAACTCATCTGAATCCATAAAAATTACCATATCATCTTTAGAGCAGTGTTTACACCTGGTAAAAATCTCAGGAAATTATCATGTTGGAAAAGCCTTCTAAAAATTCAAAAACAGAGACAATTAAAAACTGGAAATCCTCATGTCAGAATTTATATAAAATAAATTCCCAATATTCTGAATTGAAAATTTTACATAGATATCCTTGACCTGTATATAACCCCTCATAAAAGTTAAAAAAATAAATAATAATGTTTGAACCTTTAAATAAATACAAAACCGAAATTCAAATCCTGTACAAACCTACAGTGTCAGAATTTTTATAATTTAACCATGCGGTATTTTAATCTAAAGTTTTTACTGAAGGTTAAAAACTACCAGTAGAAACTAGTCAAAAAGTTTGAGAAAAATTGACCACGATTTGATAGCAGTTTTAATGCTCACATGGAGCTGTCCAGCTGAAGCTTATCGCTCTGACTCGCCTCCTCTCGCCGACAGGTGGGCCACCCCTTTATGCCGTAACCGTTCGGCGAAGCAACGGAAAACGTCTCCTCCCACTGCCCGGTGGTCCCCGGCCCCGCGTGGCAGTCACTCCCCTCCCTCTCCTTTTCTTCCTTTCTTCAGCGAGACCGTCCCAGGTCCAGCTCGCCCGCGTCCGAAGCAAGGCAGAGCTCGCCTCCCTCTGCTCCCCACAGTGCCTCGGCGTCCGCTCAATCCCTTGCCGCCACGGTTCATCCTCGATTCTCTCACGCCGTGACCCGGCCATACCGAGCTGTCCTGAGGTCGCGGAACCATGCGCCATCTCGTCACGTCTGCACAGGACCGGCGCCGCGAATTTCGCTTGTGTTCAAACCCTGTGAATCCGAGTGGCCGCCTATAAATACTGTCACTGCATCGCCATGAGCCCCCTTCTCCTCTACACACTTGCTAAGCCAAAGCTTTCATCTTCGTGGGAGTGCCACTGCCAGAACACCCGAAAAGGGGAATTTAGTGATTGAGCAAAATCGGTGAGCCCCTATCAAATTCCTGGCAACCTTTGCATCTATGAGCATCACCGAACTTATCCCACACCTTAATTCCAGTCTCTTTTGATCGTATCGCCGCCGCACCGCGCTGTTCATCTTCTCCGTGAGCGGTGCATGGTGGCAGAGCTTGTGGGCTGTTCTCCGAATGAACCACTAGGTAAAATTGGCTCCTTATGTCGTGTATAAGCTACCCTATTACCCATTCGAGCTGACATGGCCTTCTTCTCCCGCTCCGGTCGAGCTTCGCCAGGATCACCGCGAGCTCACGGTGGCGCCGCTCTAGCCATCAAAGCGGCGCCGAGACCTGATCGAGATCGCCTGTTGAGCCGGTGCTCTAGCTGCCCTCCCCCTCGCCGGAGTCTCGCCGGAGAGTCGCCGCCGCCGCGCCCTAACTCTTCTCTGCTTTTCTTTCACTGAGCGGCGGGCCCGGCATGTCAGCCAGAGCAAGCTTTTCCAGTCAACCGGTAGAATCGCTTCCTCCATTCAAGAGGCGTATTCCTTTTCTTATTTGATTTTCCTAACCGTCCCATGTTCAAATATTTAGATCTTTTGCATTATAACACCAAATTGGGTGAAATCAATTTCTATATTCATGTAAAATCAAGAAATTTCAGAATATGCAATAATATTTTGAAAATGATCATTGGGTGAATTTGAAATTCAAATTTGAATAAAAGACTTAAAGATAGGCTACATATTAAAATGTCATAAACAAATTCAAAATGGAATGAAACTAATTTTATTAGAATCCTAGACCTTGAAACCCAAATATATAAAAATATTTAAGTTCCATTTATGTTTGAATCATTTCCTATTAGAGATTGTTTTCAATACATTAAAAGTGCAAAAAAAGAATTTTTAAATAAGAAAATAATAATAATAATAATGTGTATGTCTTAGCAATCTGATAAGAATCTAGAACATAGAAAATGACTAACTAAAGAGCTTGACTTAAATAGTTTTCATGAGTAAAAGTGAAATCAAGCATAGAAGGAGTATATATATATGCATATGCATATGAAGAAGTAACTAACAATAGTATATATATATATTCAGTATGAATCATGAAACCGATCTTTTGGCAATAACAAAATATCCGGAGCTTGATTTAGGATAAGCACGCTAAATAATCTAATATAAGTCAAGCGAATATATAGAATAATAATGAAGCTAGTTACTTGCTATTGAATTATTTTAAGTATAACAACAGTAGTTTGTTAATGCATACAACCCCATAAATTAAGCATCAGGTGGGCAAAGTCAACCTTAGTATACTCTTTGAAATAAGATCATACTAATCGACAAAAGAGTTAAAGCTGAATTACGCGCATAATAGCCTTCATACTTCATATGCCTATAAAACACCTCGGCCAAAAGTAAGATAATGCCAAAACAGTTCTAAAACATTTCTAGGATCATACCCTATTAATGCACGATAAATGAGTAGATTATCCTAGTCGGTGTGGTCGCAATCGGTATCAAAAGCTGAACCCTTAACGAGTAGTAAGTTGAACTATCAAGCTTTTCATCGATCCGTAGAATCCCTCGTCTAAATGCAAATATTATGGAAATCAGTTTAGAAGCGATATTTAGGATATGGTCTACCATATTCTAGAAAAATATTCCATTTACAACTTTCATTTCACTAAATCCGCTAGTTGAATACCCTAGAAAGTATGATTTGTCGTAACCTTTAATGTCATATAAGCGTTTTCAACTAAGAAAATAATGTCTCGTCTAAAAGCTAAAATGTATAAAATCAGTCTAGATATGTTATTCAAAGTATATGCTATCTAATTCCGAAGAAATAATCTTAATTCGTTATGTTTGGCATATAAACTTTAGTAGTCAAATAACCCTTCGTTTTATGTTTAAATGAACCTTGTCGCAATAAGAATTAGTGAACCTTGTAATAAGAAATTTATAGTCAATAAATTTGTATCACCAGAATCTTCTTAAAAACTATAAATAAATCTAATTAGCTAGCTTATCAGTCATAACCTATTAAGAACCCTTCTTATGCAAATCTTAAAGCTAAGTGCTGTTAGCGTAACCTTAACTAGTATTTTAATTCTTTTAATCCAAATAATTTTAGCATCTATAATTCGAAATCGTAAATACTGAAATTCATAATTTTAGCCTCTTGAATTCGTAATTCAAGAATAGATAATCTCTAAAGAAAACCCTGTTTTGTTTATCATGAAGTCATTAAGTTTAAGAATAAAGTAATTGCTTAAATAATTCAAACTCTAAAGTATTCTGTTTTACGCAATGAATCTTTATTTGATTTTACATGTCATCTTCTTTTCGCCCTTATTGAAGTTTATTATTTGCTATATTTTCCGATCGATCGACGTGTAGAATTTGACGTCCCTTCCTCCATCGTTGCCTTCGTCATCTGCGATCGCGTCTTCGTCGTAAATGATATATAAGCAAGGCAAGCACCCCCTTTGACCATCTTGATCCCAGTATTTAATTTGCATTGTGTTTATTAAAATGTTTCATGCACGCGTTTACTTTCTGTAAATTCGCTATTTTGTGGTGCTGGTAGTTATACCTGTTGTCTCATGAAACTTCCTTGATAAGTATGAACATGTGTACCTTGATACCCATAGATTGAGCTTAGACAATTACTTAATGTCATTGTGGGTATATGCGATTACTTTTATCCATGCTTAGCCATGCTTTTAGAACAAATGAGAATGAGGATCAGATCAAAATTTGTTTCTTGAGAAATGGAAAATGTTGGAAATAAAGTTGTTGGTTATGGGTATTTTGATTAAAACCCAAAATAAAACTATGGTTTTGATGCACGGCGATTATTGGCAATAGCCGGAGGTGCAAAGGATTTGCACGTAGTTAGGGTGGAGTATCGCCGTGTCGGATTAAGGACCGAGCAATGGGGCGCTATAGATCCAAGATTTTCGTACAACCACGAGGGCTTGTATGGGCGGGTCTTAGCCTATTAAGTTGTTTAGGTGTGGCTTTGCATCTAAGGAAGGCGGGAGTTATGCACAGGCATTCGGTTTGGTGCATCTGTAGGGGTTTACTTACCAATGCAGCGGTGTACGCCTTGCCGTGGACGTAAACGTGGTGTTGGGTGTGATGTGAAAGGAGCCACGTCTTGGGTGAGTGTTTCATTTCCATGGCGAGGTCAAGCGTCCCGGCTGGTTCAAAGCCACATCTAGATAATGTAACGGCTCTGATGATCTCCTTGCCGACACACCAAAGGAAGTATGTTAAGCGATCGGCAAAAGAGGTTGATCATTCCTTGTGGGTAAAGTGTACACCTCTGCAGAGTGTAAATCTAATCGATTAGCCGTGTCCACGGTTATGGACACTTGGTGAAGTCATTCCAATGTTAGAATGCTTTGGTATTTTCCAAAATTGGGTTTTGGTTTGGAACCTGTTTTATCGACTTTTGTTTCATGTCAAAGGATCGACATTATTGGATTCCATTTCGGATTATTCGATATTCACGATGGGTTGTGAGTATTACTTATGCTTTACTTATTTCATATCATCAATTATGCTTTTACAAATTCCGTTTGCAAATAACTTGTTTTACAATGTCAATTCGCTTTATGCAAATTAAGCGTAGTAGCCTCCTTTGAAATGGCTCGCATATTATATAGGTTTTGCTAAGTCTTGCGAGTGCGAAAGTACTCACCCTTGCTTATATGTTGTTTTTAGGTGGATAATTTAGCGAAGCTTCGAGGATTCCTTTTCATCGCGGAGTTGCGGGATTTTCTTCATCGAATCTTTCTAGGATTATGCCTTGTCGGTTACTGCGGGTTTTGGATGGGCACACTACAAGACCTTGCTTCTTTTGCTGCTATATCTCTGAGTTGTAAGATTTTCTTTAAATAATAGCTTCCGCTTAATATTATGTTGTATGGTTGTGATTCCAATTGTTGTAAACATGTGAGTGCTAGCTACTGATCCAGGGAATGGCACAGTAATCACATGGAGGTTCCTGTTCATCAGAACGGGGTCTCACAGACCTCGCACGTAATTAGGGGGAGATCCTCGTTCGGGTCAGTTAAGGACCTAAGTGATTTGGTGCAACCACACATGCTAGTATTGGATAGCCTTAGGTTAGTAGATTAGCAGGGGTTTAACCTTGCATTTTGGTAGGCCGACGTAGTAAGGGCACTCCAGGGTACGGTGTCGCTCGTAGGTGCTCCCTTCAACGAGGTGTTGGGGCCAAAGCATTCCAATACAACGGTGTATGCCTTGCCTTGGGGAGAGAACACGATGGAGCATAAACCATTGTTAGTACTGTGTGTACGGGTCCGAATCTCTAGACCATGGCAAGGGTTTTTTATCACCGGGGCTAGTGCAAGGCTAAGCTTTAGCTAGTTGAACAGTTTCGTCACAATCTAGTAAATCGGGTATGGTACGTATCACGAGGCATGGTTGACATGATTGCTAGAATGTGTCATGTGGGTAAAGTGTACACTCTCTGGAGAGATTTAAATCTAATTAATTAGCCATGCTCGCGATCATGAGAAACTTAGGAGAACAATGTCAAGTATAATTTTGTTTTTGTGAAAACTGTTGGAAACGGTGTTGGAACGGGTTGGTAAACATGTGAGCCAAGGATGGCTATGTTTACTCGTTGTTCAGAGCCAAGGAGGGCTGTGAAATGATGATATTGAATTTTATTTACTGTTATTAGCTTCATGTCAAATGCTCTTTACAATTCCGTTGCCGTTTGATGAAACATTCGCTTGCAAATAAAATCTGCTTCGTGCTGAAAATGAGACATAGTGTAGTGGCTTGTTATCCTTGATCTAACCTTGCATTTATTGTATTTCCATACACTAAAGTCTTGCGAGTACATATATGTACACACCGTTGCTTAATCTATAATATATAGAAGGTACAAAAGAACACCCCGATGATTCATATTTTGCACGAAGGTCCGACGTCTACTTGGATGGATGAACTAGGGCTCTTCCTAGTCAGTTGCCTATGGGTTTATGGATGGCATACTGCTGTCCTACTTTTGTTTCATGCTCTATTTTCATTGTGAATTACTTTTGTGTGTAATATTTGACCGGTTGGCCACATGCTTGTAATATTAAGTAGCTGTAATAGCTTTCTAGTCTATGTTTTGCAATGTCAAATGCTTAGACATGTGTGTATGTGTTATGATACATCTTGAATGCGGGATATGTGGGCGCTAGAAATTGATCTTGGGAACTAACGCTAGACACATATCCGGGTACCCGAAATTGTTCTCAACCGTTTGATGCATGTGCACATGCGACCGTCGTTCTTTGACTATTGTGACACACTCCCCTCGGTGAGTGTGGGCGATACCAAGGTTCTGAGATGGAGGGCATGTACTATGCTCGGATGGGTTGGATTCAATCCTAGTACGATTATTCGGAATGGAATAGAAACTCTCTTGGTGGCATCCACTTCCACTTGTGGCTCTCCACAACTGCATGGATGTTGTACTTTTTTTGATGTCCTCACTCCTCATGAGCTCACTTACAGACCTAGTTACTGCAACATGTCATCCAGTCATAAGACGAAGAGATATTTTGATGTGAGTTTGCTGGTTCACAAGGCAACATTCCATTGTTTAAAATTCTTAACTAAGAAATTTTATAATTTAAGGGTTACTACTACCAAAAGACACATATTAGACCCCTCATCACTTACAGTTTGCAAAAATGGTCTGATGACTTTTCATGAAAATAAGTGTAGAGAGCCCCAACCTCATGATGTGACCATGCTGGCCTAGCAAACCATGCTTCTAACTCAAGCCAAGACAAGGGCCCAACAACTTCTGACGCTCCAAGCCCAGCCCAAGATCAAGCCCAATTCGTTCACGAGTCCAGTTCGGCCTCCAGGAGCAGTCCAACTAAAAATTACCATATCTGGGTTATACGAAGTCCGTTTGTGGAATATAAGGATCCAGATACCCTCACGATCGGCCCGGAGACGTTCGGGGGATAAGCCCAAGAGGAAGGCCCAGGATGATGGCCCAGACAGAGCCACGTTGTCGTGGCGCCAGGTACATCCATAGATAGTTGAGCATATATTTGGATATAAAAGATATTGTTGTAATCCGAGTCATTTATAAGGAAGGTAAAGATGTAAGCTCTATCCTGTAACCGACTAGAATCTTGTAACCGATCAGAATATCTTAACCGATCAGGACTCTGTAAGTCATGCCACCCCCACTATATAAGGGGAAGGGCAAGCAACAACAGGGATCGAACACAGATAAACAGCAATATAATCCCAGCGCACAGGACTAGGGTATTATCTCCTCCGCAAGAGCCTGAACCTGTATAATCCCGTGTCTTGTGTGACCATCAAGTTTGAGATCTAGCGCTTGCTCCATAATTTCATTGCCGACTACAAAAGTCGATAGTTGGTGCGCCAGGTAGGGGAAGCGCTAACATCTTTTCAAACAGACTCGATGGCAACAATCGGTGGGATCACCGTCACTTTCGTCTCTGGCCAAGCTTTCCGCTTCGGGAGCATGGACTTCGTCGCGGATAAGCACGGAGAGCTGGTCTGCCTATACTTGAACCAGATCCAATCTGGTAAAAATCAGGCTAATCTATCTCAGGTACGTCACTCTGCCTCAATCGGCAAACCAATCGGCTTTGAAGGGAGTTACTATGATCTTCGCGGCATCTTTGCCATAGAAGAATAGAAGACCGACCTCCAACGCCAGCAAGAGGATCAGGAAGCTACGGAGGAAGATCGATCGCCCCGTAGAGGGAAGGAGGCTTAGTCGTGTCGGGCCCCGAATCTGCAAATCCGGACCCTCTGTGTATTCTGTGCTAGTCCAGGATCACGCTAACACACACAGTCTTACAGGGTTGCACATCACAGACATTCACAGCAATATAAGAATAAATAGTGCAAACATTTATATAAACTGAGTTGTACGACCTTATGGTCTCCTTACATAAAATCAGCCATGTAGGACTTACATTATTCAGAGTAAAGGAAATAGCAGCGGAATAAAATAAATGTCGTCGAAGCCTTCATCTTGCCACAGGCAACCGACTGGGCTTGCCCCCTAATTGTCTGGATCCTCATTGTACTCCTCCTCCCACACTGGTGTAGACTCCTCCACTGATGTTGGGGTTGATAAGCAAGGAGAGGTGAGTACACAAGGCACTCAACAAGTAATGCATAGAATGCAGCGCTATTACTATATGCAAAGCTTATTCCAAAGGATTGGCTTAGTTGGTTCTTTTTACTTCAAACAACATTTTTAAAGCGGTATCTTATTTAGATTAAAGCAGTGAAACAGTTATAATTATACTAATTTCTTCAAATGGTTTTTCTTCGAAGATTCTCGGCACACAGCCTTAACAGTTCATTTTTAACACTGGCACACAGCCACCCTTTCCACATTTTGTTTTTGAATATCTACCCATTGACTGTAATCCCCGAGCAATATCCAATACCATGGACACGGCTATTCGAATAGATTTGACACTCTGTAGAGGTTGTACACTTTACCCACAAGATACAGCCATTCACCACACAGGTGATCGTCCGTAACAAAGCCTTTCAGGAACCTCTACCTTAACCAAAGAACCTCTCCGGTATTGCCTTCACTATCACTTCCCTCACACAGAGCCGAGGTATAGGATAGGTCAATCACCGTTGGATGGGCACCAAGCCGTAGCACAGGTACGCTCCACCGTACAGATACACCCCTGTGTACTATCACCCTGAGGTATCAGAGGGAAGATAAAAGAACCCTAATCAGCTAGGTCCGTCCCATACCAGACATGTGGTTGTTCGGGTGACTCAGATCAAAGGCTTGCAAGGTGAAGTCCTTAACTGACCAAGGCAAGACTTCCAACACTCAACAGTGGCACACATCCCAATGTGGCACACAGACTCACATCACTCATCAACCCATTGCCACACAGGCCCACCTGGCACACAGCCTCTTGCCACTTGCCCCAGTCTAAATCATTTCCCACCCAGTTGATTATTGTGCAACACATGCCAGCAATAACTCAACATCGGTACAGAACCACACAGGTCTTTGTACCTCAATCTCATCATGTGGCATCATCACAACACTTTCAAAATACATTCAATATTTCTTTAATCAATATTGTAGATTTTCCCGAAAGATCATTCATGATTCGTTGCAAGGCTAAGCATCTACTCACGGTCTAGCCTCCCGTGTTGGCACAATATTAACATCCAACTAATACAATCAAACTTAGGGTGACAAAAATTTCAGGGCATACAGATAATACTTTCATGGTGACAATAACAATATGGGTTGATTAGCTACATTACCCAATTTAATTTAAATTCACTTTAAATAAATTAGCATGCATAATTTCAAAGCAAAAATTACATTTCGAAATGTGGGATCAAAATGATCAAAGCATCACTTGCCTTCAAAGAGTTGCTGGTCGTGTTCCGAAGCTTGGTCTTGAGCGACGAACTCTTCCTCGAAACCTTCCGGCAAATTTGCGTCTACGCGTACAAACAATATATGTAATAAATAACTAATATAGTAGATTAAATGACCTCAAAAATTCAAATAAAATTCACCATGAAAGATATCACAATTTTATGAATTTTTAGAAATTTGAATCACCCAAATCCAAGTTAAAATGCAAAAGTTATAGCCGTTTGAATATAATCTGAAAATACATAAATTAGAAAATCAGATTTTTCCGAATTATTTTTATGCTGAAAAATTGCATTTATGACGTCAGCATCACATCATGATGACTTCAGCACAAAAAAGAATTTCGGCCAAAATATTTTTCTAGAGAAATGACGTCAGCAAGACGTCATCTAACACGTGGTATGCTCTGGGGCTGCCACGTCACCTCGGTCTATGGACTCGGTTCACGGCTCGGATTGGTTCCACCGTGGACTCGGTCCACCAGCACAGCGCACCCACGCGGCAAGATCCGAGCCGTTCCTTGAATCAACGGTCAGATCCACGCGCCACACCGCACTGCCTCAAAATCTACGCGACACGCGTCGCGATCCGGCGTCTCGGATCCAGCGATCGAATCCGCGCCCGACTCGGAACGCCGGCGTTACGTGCCTCCACGCATCGTGCATCCGGCAGGACTCCTGGATCAAACAGCTGGATCTCGCGCACGTTCGGCGGCACCTCGGTTCACGCGCGGCCACGTGGGAAGATCGCAGCGGTGCGCCCGAAAGCAACAGTCGGATCAGGTCTCCACCTCAGTCAACGCACACACGCGTCTGCACGCGATTCGGTGGAGGTGAGGTGTCATCTCCGCCGCACGTTCAAATCTGAACGGCGCGGATTCACGCGTCACAGCTCAACCCTCAACTACCGTTTAGATCTAATCTAATGGCCCACGGTACCCGAGCTGATTACTGTTCATCTTAACTACGCGGCGCAATCTCACGCGTACACTAACGATCCAACGGCTAACATCTAAACAAAAACAGAAACTAAATCTAATCACCACCGTTCAATCTAGATCTAACGGTCAAGATTAACGCTAGGATTTAAAACAGAAGGGGAAAGACGTGGAGGAACAAGAAGCGTGCGATGCGGATCGAACGGTCGATGGGGTTCGGCGAGGTTGGCAGTGGCGCAGAAGAGAAGGCTGTTGGAGCTGGGGAAGACGACGCGGTCGGCAGTGCTAGAGGACGATTCCGACGAGAAGAACTAACGGGGTCGACGCGTCTTGGCACGGCGAACTCGACGGAGACCTTGGAGACGGCAGAACCTCAATGAACAGTGAGCAAAGGGCAAGGACCTACGGCGAAGACTTCAGCGAACATCGGCGAGCTCTTGAGGGCAAACGGCGGCTGCTCGGGAGGCGTGCGAGGAGTCAAAAGATGCAGCGAGAGGAGCTCTGCCAGACGCGCTTCTCGGTGCACTTTAAGGAGCCTCGACATGCGCGCTGCAGGCAGCGAAACAAGCGGAAACGCTCGGTGGCGTTAACTCCGGCGATTACGTGGGCGAAGGGACGTTGCTCCATCACGAGCGTCCGCATGGACTCAATCGGATGGCGCACGCGCGCGGGCTACGCGGCGTAACGGCAACCGTTCGATCAAGGTCGGACAGCGCGATTTTAGGGTTTCGGCGATTTTAGGATTTGCATGAATTTAATTGAATTCAAGAAAGGTCAGATATGAATAAATCCAAATTTTAATTCTAATAAATTCTCAGAAATTCTCAAAAATCAAAAATACTCCAAAATTTAAATTAGAGCAAATTTTAGGGTGTTACAAACCTCCCCTTATGAATCTCGTCCCGAGATTGGTACATCTGAGAAATAGGTTAGGGAACTCCTTCTTCAGATCTTCTTCACGTTCCCAGGTTGCTTCACTTTCCGAGTGGTTCCTCCACTGGACTCTGCAAAAGCGTGTAGACTTGTTCCTCGTTTTTCTGTCCATCGTATCTAGAATCTTCACCGGATGCTCTTTATAGGTTAAATCTTCTTGCAGCTCGATTACTTCTAAAGGCGTTTGTTCTTTTGGTACTCGGAGACACTTCTTCAATTGAGACACATGGAATACATCGTGCACTCCTGCCAAGGACTGTGGCAACTCCAACTAGTACGCAACTTCACCTCTGCGGCTCAAGATCTTGAATGGTCCGACATATCTAGGTTCAAGCTTCCCTTTTGCATGAAACCTCCTAACTCCCTTGAGTGGTGTAACTCTAAGGTATACATAATCTTCAGGTTCAAAGCTCAATTCTCTGCGACGATTGTCGGCATAACTCTTCTGCCTTGATTGTTCAATCTTTAATCTTTCTCTGATCATAGCGATCTATTCTTCCGCTTCCTAAAGAATATCCGGTCCAAAAACATGCCGTTCCCTAGTCTCATTCCAATTCAAGGGTGTTCGACAGGATCGACCATACAAAGCTTCAAATGGAGACATCTGTAAACTCGCTTGATAACTGTTATTGTAGCTAAACTCAGCATAAGACAAACACTTGTCCCATGAAGTAGAATATGCTAAGGCACACTCTCTCAACATATCTTCCAATATTTGGTTAACCCTCTCAGTTTGACCATCTGTCTGCGGATGGTATGCTGTACTAAAGTTCAGACGAGTTCCCATGGCTTCATGCAGCTTTCCCCAAAACCTTGAGGTAAATTGGGTACCTCTATCCGATACTATCTTCTTCGGCACTCCATGCAAGCAAACAATTCTTGACATATAGAGTTCTGCTAACCTATCGCCCGAGTAAGTGGTCTTCACAGGTACAAAATGTGCAACCTTGGTCAAACGATCCACTATAACCCATATAGAGTCATATCCATTCCGAGTCTTGGGTAAACCGGTTATGAAATCCATACCGATCTCTTCCCATTTCCATTCAGGTATCTTTAGGGGCTGCAATAATCCTACTGGCCTCTGATGCATAGCTTTGACTCTTTGGCATATGTCACATAATGCAACATATTCTGCAATTTCCCGCTTCATGCTTGGCCACCAAAATCTTTCTTTTAAATCCTAATACATTTTTGCACTTCCTGGATGAATTGAGTACTTGGAGTCATGGGCTTCCTCCAAAATTAGCTGCTTTAGCTCTTTCTTATTCGGCACACAAATGCGCCCTTTAAACCACATAGTACCCTGCTCATCCAGTTTTAAATCCTTTGCCTTGCCTGCATCCATCTTGTCCTTAATTCTCTTGATTTTGTCGTCATCTTTCTGCCCTTCCCTGATCTGATCTTCCAGCGTAGGTTTTACTTCCAAGGTAGCCAAAAATCCTTCTAGTACCACTTCCAATCCTAGCTTCTAGAAATCCTTACACAACTCGGTCTGACTTGGTTCTAACATAATATTTACGCTGTGGTTCTTCTGGCTCAAGGCATCGGCCACAACATTGGCTTTACCCGGGTGGTAATGAATTCCAACATTGTAGTCCTTGATTAGTTCTAGCCATCTTCTTTGCCTCATATTTAGGTCAGCTTGCGTGAAGATATACTTAAGACTTTTATGATCAGTATACACTTTACATCTGTTTCCAAGGAGATAGTGACGCCATATTTTTAGGGCATGCACTACGGCAGCTAATTCCAAATCATGAGTCGGATAGTTCTCCTCATGCGGCCTCAATTGCCTTGATGCATATGAGATTACCTATCGGTTTTGCATCAATACACATCCCAATCCTTGACGCGATGCATCACAATAGATGTCGAAGCCTTGATGAACGTCAGGTAAAACTAATACAGGTGCTGATGTTAATCTTTTCTTCAACTCCTGAAAACTCTTCTCACACTCAAGTGTCCATAAGAATTTCTTTTCCTTTTTCAACAATTGCGTAAGAGGTCTCGCAATCGTGGAGAATCCTTCGATGAAACGATGGTAATATTCCGCCATTCCAAGGAAACTACGGATTTGGGTTACCGTCTTCGGTGGCTCCCAATGTAATAATGCCTCCACTTTCTTTGGATCTACCGCAATTCCTTCCGCAGTTATTATATGTCCAAGAAATTCCACCTTATTCTTCCAGAAATCACACTTGCTAAACTTAGCATACAACTATTGTTCCCTCAACTTCTCAAGGACTAACTGTAAATGTTCGGTGTGCTCTTCCTTTGTCTTGGAGTAGACAAGGATGTCATCTATAAACACAACGATAAACTTATCCAAGTATTCCATGAAAACCTTATTCATTAAGTTCATGAAATATGCTGGTGCATTTGTCAAACCAAAAGACATCACTGTAAACTCGTAATGTCCATATCTTGACGAAAATGCAGTTTTTGGAATATCCTCTAATCGGATCTTCAGTTGATGGTATCCCGATCGGAGATCAATCTTGGAGAAGACTCCTGCTCCTCTCAACTAATCGAATAGATCATCGATCCTGGGTAGCGGATACTTATTCTTTATCGTCACATCATTAAGTGCACGATAGTCTATACACATCCTAAAACTCCTGTCCTTCTTCTTAACGAACAAGACAGGCGCTCCCCATGGCGATGAACTAGGTCTTATGAATCCTTTTTCCAGCAGCTCTTCAATTTGCTTCTTCATTTCCACTAACTCCTCTGTGGACATCCTGTAAGGTCTCTTAGCTATTGGAGCTGTCCCTGGAACAAGCTCTATCACGAACTCGATATCTCTTTCCGGCGGCATTCTAGGTAGATCCTCCGGGAAAACATCCGGATATTCATTGACTATGGAAACTTCCTCCAAGCTGACGGTCTTCATGCTGTTGACCGTTAATTGTCCATCTCATACTGCTTTTGCTTCAAACTCAACCCTTCTCCCTTCTGGGCTCTCGATTGATATAACTCTTTTTCCGCAGTCCAGCACTTCCTTGTGTTTGGTTAACCAATCCATTCCCAGGATAACATACAGGGTTTGGGTATTCAATATAATTAAGTTCACTAGGAACTCTATTCCATTAATTATTAGTCTCACCCCAGAACATCCTACATTGGATCGGAGTTCTGATCCAGGGGATTGGACTACAAGTACACACTTAAGTTCCACAATATCCAAATTGTTGCGAACAGCAAAATCTTGAGACACAAATGAATGTGATGCTCCGGAGTCAAATAAAACAGTAGCTGGTACTGAGTTTACTAGGAACTTACCCAGTACAACGTCTGAGGCGTTCTGGACTTCATCTGTTGTAATGTGGTTGACTCGGCCTCGTGCAGTTCCTTGAGATGGAGTTGCTGATGTCGATGCTCCGCGGTTCACAGTTGGTGCAGGATTCCTTGTAGGCATATTCCCCAGGTTAAATCGGACCGGGGTGACACCTCCCTTCTTCGGGCAATTATTGGCGAAGTGCCCCAATTCGTTGCAGTGATAACAACGTCTTCCTGCTGCCTGTGAGGTTCCTCGATCCGTACCACGCTCGGTAGAGTCAGGCATTCGGCCCACTAGACGATTTGCCGGCAATGGTGCCCTGTCACTACCTCTGGGTTGGAACTGGATGAACTGTTGGGGTGCCGTCCTCTACCTCTGCTGGCTCAGACATCCTCCTTGTTGTGCCATTCTGCGCTTCCGGTTGTCATCCAATTCTCGGCTCTTGTCCTCCAGAATAAGAGCCTTATTAACCAGCTCTTGGAAGTCGGGAAATGTGTGGGCGATCAGTCCCACTTGTAACCCTGCATTCAATCCCTTCATGAAGCGGGATTGTCTGGCCTTGTCCGTAGCTACGTCTTCTGGTGCGTAGCATGCTAGCTAGGTAAACTTATTCAAGTAGTCGACGACTGACTGGCCACCCTGCTTGAGATTCCGGAATTCCTCCTTCTTGAGATCCATGATACCCTTCCGGTACATGGTATTGGCGGAAAGCTGAGGTGAATTCCTCCCACGTAATACTCTGTGGGTCTTCATGAGTCGCGTAAGTTTTCCCACCACTCTGCGGCAGTTCCTTCCAGTTGATGAGAGGCATAGAGCACCCTCTCATGTCCTACACACTGGGTAATGTGCAGCTTCCTTTCGATTGTCCTTAGCCAATCGTCCGCTTCCATCGGATTGGCGTTGCCTGAGAAGGTGGGTGGACGAGTTCGCATAAACTCCGACAACCTTGAATAGGGGTGTGGTCCATGGTTACCCCCAGGTTGAACATTCACTGCAGCTTGATTGGAGATCTGCTGCATGGTCTGCACCATTGTGTTCATGAGTTCAGTTTGGGCAGCCAGAAAGGCTCCCAGATTCTGCATATCAACTTGTGGTGGTTGAGGAATTGGCTCCTCATTCTGGTTGTCAGCCTGATTAGCTCCACTTCCGCTGGCTCTAGTGTTTCCGCGAGTCCTCACCATCTGTTGCAAACTTCCAAGGTTAAGAAAAGAAGAAAGCATAGACAAGTAAAAGAACTTAAGCGGGGGAAACATGTGTAACTTAAATTATTTAACAATTTTATTAATATAAAATAGTATGGTTGCTCACAAGTGCCTAAGGGCCATGCAACACATACTAGACACTCACAAACAGAAACAAGTAAACAAACATAGGACTCCACAACGACTCACACCTAATGGTGACTCTGAAACAAAAGACGCGACTCAAACACTCGAGTCTCGACACTACACCCGACTAGACTCGATCACTCATCGAGCCAACCCGGCTGTGGCTCCCCCGGAGCATACACCGGCGGGTGCTTTGGCATCAGGGCGAACTGGTCCTGATGACCTACTGCAGCTGTTGCAAACGAGCCCATCGACTCTGCTGGCCCCAGGGCTGCCTTCTCCTGTGCTGGTGGCTCCTACACTGGTGCCTCTTGCTCTGGCTCCTCCGGATCTGGATTGTGCACCTCCAGGACTGGCTCAGGCTCAGGTCCATACAGGGCCATCTCCAGCTCCTGGACCTTCTGCATGGAGTGAGCTAAGCCCTCCCGCAGTTGAGTCCTCGCCTCCGTGACCTCGTCATGGGTCCTCTGCAGCTCCCGGACTGTCTCATCCATGGCGTCCTCCTGGGCGATGACATACCTTGCCAGATGAGTGATCGTGGCATCCTCCTCCATGAGCTCCATCCTGTCATAGCGATTATATCGGCGCGGGTGTTGACGAAAAATAGTGCCCTCCAACTGATGAGGACATTCCAACCAAGGATACAACCGCTACCCCTTTTTCCTCTACGACCGCTACTTCGTCTACAACGTCTAGAGGGCTTAATCCGGAAGCAAGTCCTTTCCATCCACCTTTGCTGGACCAGCACATCAAGAACATCCACCGAGGACAGCTCACGCGCCAAGGAAGGCCCAAGATAAAGCCCAATTCGTCACCGAGTCCGGTTCGGCCATCCAGGAGCAGCAGTACTTCAAACGGACGCCACGGCCACATCCGAACTCCTTTTTCGACGTTCGACAACTCGGTTGAAAGGTATCGAGATAACCTTTCCAATGGATCTGATCCCGAGGCCAAATTACTCATGGAGTCAAGGGAAATCACAAAAATAATCTCACGGGACAGAAATTCCAGGTGCTGCGCCACCTTTCTTTTGGGCCCAAGGCCCATATACTTTTAGGGTTCCACCCCTCCTTTGGCCGGCGCCCCTCTCCTGGCTGCCGCACTCCTCTTGGGCGGCTCCCCTTGTGTGGGTACCCCTTTATATTGGGTTCTCACCCCTGTTCTTCATTTTTTAGGTTTTGTTGTGTTTTGGTAGACCCCGTGTGCGTCCCTCCTCAATCTTGAGTGTGTCGACTAGACCACCCGAGTTGAGAAACAGAACCTCACCTTGTTTTTATTTGAGATTATTGGTTTGAAAATTGCTATCACATTGTTCTTGCTTGTTCTTGGTTGTAGCAGGTTCAAGGGTCGATTGGGTCTTTGATTCGGTTGCTCGCCTTGTGTGGTGATGTTGCGATTGTTTGGTTGCTGATCTTGTGGTTCAGCGTATCGTTCTCATCAGAAGATCAGGACAACCCTAGTGAGAACACCCTTATCCTTGTTCAGTTCATCTTATTCGTCCTAGAGTCCAGAAAAATAGCCCATAAAAATATATATGTTCGTCGTGTATTCGATCTAATCTGAGCCCCCTTTTAGCTTTACTATTACTACCTAGTTTATTTCTTATTGAATTTGTGTTGCATCGTTGTGTCGTTGCTGGTCTTAGCGTTTGGTCTTTATAGTTTCGAGTTCTATTCACGTTTTTGTCATAGCGTCGTGTTGTTTGTGCATCTGTTGTGCTGCCATCTTCCTTCCACCAAAACGCCCCAATTTTCATCAAACCGAGCAGCCAACAAGATTCCTTCCAATCCGACTCGGTTCCTTCCTTCCAATCCATTTCCAAACCGAGCAGCCCACGTCTTCTCCAACCAACTCGGTTCCTTCCTTCCAATCCGTATTCCACCAAAACTCACCGAAGTTTTCATATATAGCCAAACGCATCCAATGGTATCCAAACAGAGAAGGAATTGAGATCCTCCTCCTTGCCATATCTACCTTTTCCCTCCAAATATAGCACGCATCTAGGGGTCATTGCCGTATCTTTAGTGTTTGTTCTGTTGCCATCCATATCAAACCGTGCCAGCCTTTCCTTCCAAAAAAAAAGAAAAAAAAAGAGAAGGAAATCCGAGCCGAACCATCTCTCTACTCTCTCCACGCCATCTTGCTGCACTTGATAATCCATCAAATATTGGTGCACATATCAAAGACGAGAGAGAGAGAGAGAGAAGAATCCATCAAATTTTGGTGCACAGATCACAGATCAAATTTTGCTGCACTTGACAATCCATCAAATCTTTTAATTACCCTTTTACCCCTGGTAAAAAAAAGGTGTGTGGTGAATACTTCTCTAGAGTCCTTTTTTTGAGTCTTGTTTCCAGTCTAGGGCTCCCACAAAAAAAATTCAAAAAAAAATCAGTAAAAAAAAAGAGGGAAGAAAGTAGCCCTAGCTGTTGCTTGTGCATTGATAACGTCCTGGTTGCTGTTCTGTGACTTCTTTAGTGTCTAGGCTCGCGTCTCTAGCACGGTCTAGCCTAGGACCAGCACGTACCGCTGTTGAACATTCTTTCAACTTGTTTTGACTAGTGTGGTTCTAGTTTTTCCTTTGCTACAAATAATACCTGTCCAAACTCCACTTACTATTTAACCACAGGAAAAGTACCTTGCAATCGCTTTGTCACCTCTGAGTGCGGGTTACCGTCATTATCCGATCAGACCTTGACAAGCTGTAGGGTAAGAACTGGTAAGAACTTTGTGTTAGCTTGAGCGCATGAGACCATCCACGGCCCATATATTAGTAGTCCATAGGAACTAACCCTCTTGTGAGTTCTCTGTTTTGTTGCTCCTAACCATGGCGGTAGTCCAAGCAATCGTGGGAATGCGTCGGCAGTGGGAGTGAACATGAGGACCGCCTAACGCCAAAAGAACGGCGTTGGGTCACTCATTTCGAGAGGATGCACAATCAGCATGAGATGCGAACTCGTGAAACTCTTGATGCGATTCAGGCGCAATTGGCACCCCTCACTGAGCTTCAAGCACAGCTAGCACTTCTTCAAGGTGCTACTACCAACAATGGTGCCGCTGGTCATGCTTTGGGCCAACACGGCGCCCCACCGGTTGTCCCTGTTAATTTAAACGGGGTGGATCAAGAGGAGAACAACTACGCCGCCGATACCGAGGATGACTACAGGGTAAATGTGAACAACGACCGACCTCATCGTCGACTCCGGAATAACAGGCAAGGTATGGCTAGAAATCAACATGATCAAAGGGAAGAATGTGATGACTCTATGGCAACAATGAAATTTACTATGCTTCCTTTTGATGGTACTTATAATCTTGATGTTTATCTAGATTGGGAGTTGGCGGTAGATCAAAAAATTTCTTGCTATGACTTCTCTGAGCGTAGAAGAGTTCACGCTGCCACTAGTGAATTTACTGGTTTTGCATCTATTTGGTGGAAAGAACTTTGTAGAGCCAACCGTGATGTACCTACAACTTGGGATGGGTTGAAGCTTGTCATGAGGGCTAGATTTGTTCCTACATACTATGCTCCTGATTTATTGAATAAAATGCAGCGCTTTAATCAAGGTGATAAAACGGTTGAGGAATATTATCAGGAATTGCAAATTGGTATGTTGCGCTGTGGGTTAGAAGAGGGTGAAGATGCAAAATTGGCTAGGTTCTTGGGTGGGCTTAACCGAGAGATACAGGATATACTTGACTATAAAGAATACAATTCTATCACTAGTTTGTACCATCTTGCTTTGAAAGCCGAAAGGGAATTGCAGGGTCGACGATCGACAACGCGAGGTAATATTGGAGGCTCTTCCACGTCCAAGTCAGTCCAGATCCATACCAAGGCATCATCTTCCATACCTGGACGTGTACCTACACCCGCTGTTCCAACTACTTGACGTCATCACGCATTAGGAGGCAAACAAGTCAGTCACACTTCAAGCACCCGCCAAGAGTGCTTCCTCAGTTGCCTCCACCGGTCGAACGTGGGAAACACAATGCTTTCGATGCAAAGGAATGGGGCACGGGATGCGAGACTGTCCTAATCAACGTGCTCTAATAATCAGAGAAAATGGTGAGTACACTAGTGATAGTGACATTGATGAAATTGAATATGCTCTTGTTGCCACTAATACTGCAGAGCCACCATAAGAGATTATCACTTCTGCAGCATCCGATAAATATCCGGCCCTTGTTATCGCACGTGTACTTAGCGCACAGCCTGCACGCGATGAACAAAATCAACGCCATAATATCTTTCAGACAAGGTGTGTGGTGAATGAGCGCGCTGTGCATGTCGTTGTTAATGGAGGTAGCTGCAACAATTTTGCGAGTGTAGACATGGTCGAGAAGCTTGGCTTGACAACAAATCCACTTCCTCAACAGTATGAAATTGAATGGCTCAATTCCACTAGTAAGGTTCAGGTAACAAAAACCGTTCAAGTACCTATCTCGATTGGTTCTTATCATGATAATGTTGTTTGCGATGTTGTACCCATGGATGCTTGCTCTCTTTTATTGGGTAGACCGTGGATCTATGATATGGATGCTACACATCATGGTAGGACCAATGAGTATAGTTTCTTGTATAAGGAAAAGAAAATTATTTTGAAACCCATGAGCCCTACAGAACTAAGAAACATTGATGTTAAAGGAGCTCAAAGAGAAAAAGAAGAGAGTGGAATTAAAAGTGTAGCTAGTAAATCAACCCATTCAACTACACCAGTTGCTCAAAAACCTGATCTTAAGTTGAAGGGTAAAGTATTGTTGGCTGCAAAATGTAACATCCCAAAAATTTGCCAAATATTATTTTATTGCTTAAATGTGCATTTATGATTTTCTGGAATTTATTTGGATGTTTTCTGGATTTATTTGAATTAATTTCAAATCAAGTTTATTGCCTTTTATTCAGATCTATTTAAATCTATGTAAAGTTAAAATAAACTTTTGCCAAAAATATTTTATTTGAGTCCAGAATGTCTCAAAGTATTTTTGAGAATTTTCTGGGATTTTTCCTGATTATTTATTTGCCTAAAATCAATTAAGTGAATTTCTAGAATTATTTAAATTAGTAAAGTTTTAAAAACCCTTGGAACAGTATTGGGCCGAAGCCCAATATTGTGCGCCTGAGGCCGCGTCAGTGCGGTCCAGTCCGGCCCGTGAGACGCAGCCGGGTAAAACCCTAGATCCGTGGCCGTTTGTGTGCGATCCAACGGTCCTGCGAAGGCCGCGTGTGCGCTCACATTTTGGCCGTCGGATCGTGACACGCGTCGCACGGTCGGTCGTCGTCTCCGTTCGGGACTTGGAGTCCGCCGCCGTTACGACGTCGGATTTCTTTCGCCGTGTAGAGCTCGAACGCCGAGGTTAAAAAAGGAGGGGGTAGCACCCGAGGTTCGCAGTTGAACGCCACATATTTTGGTCGGAAGGTTTCGCGAGAGACCGTGGAACGCAGCCGCGAGCTCGCGGAGTTGAAGCGTGGAACCGCTGCGGTTTTTGACCGGGCGTCGCCGATCTGCCGTCTTCCGTCGCTTGGGCGCGAACCGAAGTTCGCCGGCGCCGCGCGTCGGATCCCGCCATCTCGTCGCCGGGAGCGCGCCAAGCGCGCGTCGTGGGTCATCTTCTCCATCTCGGTGAAAGGCGCCACCGCGCCATCGTAAATCTTGTCGCTCACGTTCGACCGTCGGATCTTGGGTAAGCCCGTCGGATGAGGGCGCGTAGTCGATTAGATCGTAGCCGTCCGATTCCTTTTCCTCGGACGGATCGAGCCGCACGTGAGACCAATCAGATTACAACGCGTGTCGAGCGTGGTGCCGAGGCGGCATGGACCGAGTTCATCAGTAGTCTCGTCTTTGCGCGTGGACCCGATCCATACGCCGGGACGCGTGTCGACCGATTGGCTCGATCCGGTACGGCGTCACGCCGGCGTCATGCTTGCGTTATAAAGGTATTTTTCAATTGGAAAATAATCCGATTGGAAATTCTGTGTTGATGACGTCATCATGAGGTCACGCTGACGTCATAAATCGGTTTTTTAGAATAAAAATAAATCTGTTAATTTCGAATTTCTAATTTCTGTATTTTCAGTATTTATTTCAAACTTCAAAAGGCTATATCTTTTGCATTGTAACTCGGATTTGAGTGATTCAAATTTCTAAAAAAATTTAAAATTGAGAATATTTAATGGTGAATTTTATTTGATTTTTGGAGTACAATTGCTCTCTGTTTTGGTATTTATTTGCTTTTCTCCTTCGGTACGCGTAGACGTTGAATTGTGCGACGCTTCGGAGCAAGATCCAACAACTCGAGATCAAGTTTCAGAGCAAGATCAGGACCTATTCCAAGGCAAGCTGTGCTTTGATCTTGTTGAACCCATGTTTATAAAATTGCTATATTTGTTTTACCCTATTGCATATTATTTCAAGTGTACAATTGTTTCAAATTAAATTGGGACTTAGCTAGTATACCAATTTGATCTATACCCTACCTTGTCATTGTATGCCATGATCCATTGTCACCCAAGATTGGTTAAATATAGTTGGTTAATAATTATAATCAACATTGGAGGATTAGTTCGTATTAGTTGCTTAGCCATGCCACGTCATCACATGTGTCAGAATCATTGATAATTAATCTTGA
Organism: Otatea glauca; assembly: GCA_036346275.1. Taxonomy (NCBI): domain Eukaryota; kingdom Viridiplantae; phylum Streptophyta; class Magnoliopsida; order Poales; family Poaceae; genus Otatea; species Otatea glauca. Next base: position 13,055,153 of record CM070720.1, read on the forward strand.
TTAATGGAATATGGAACAATATTATGAACTTGTGTGTCATCTGGGATCACACGATGAGATTGAGTTGTTGTGGCGAGTCATGTCACGCAACGATGTTGAATTGTTGATGACACGTGGTGCTTGGTAATCAACTGGGTGATAATAATTTAGATTGGGGCAAGTGACAAGGGGCGAGTATGCCAAGGTGGGCCCAATGGGCAGAAGGTATGTGGATGTCTTGCCCTGATCACTCTAAGGACTTAACCTTGCAAGCCATTGACCTGAGTCAATCATGCAACCACATGTCTGGTATGGGCCAGCCTAGCTGATTAATTTGCAATGTCTTAACTTTGGTACTATCTTGGTCGGTGTGAGGTCCCGAGTTATGGTGTAATTCACATGGCGCAAGAGGGGGCCCTGGTTGTGGTTTTCAGACCCACCAGTGTTGAAACCTTAGCGGGTAGTACTGGATTAAGCCAGAGCATTGTAAAGGCTTTGTCGTGATCTCTCCGCCGACACACTGAAGGAAGTGTGTTAACCCGAAGGCACCAAGAGACGATCATGTCACGTGGGTAAAGTGCATAACCTCTGCAGAGTGTGAAACTATTCGGATAGCCGTGCTCGCGGTATTGAGCAATGCTCGGGAATTACAGTTAAGGGTTAGCTTAATTAAATGGAAAACTTGGTTGGGATGGCGGGATTGCCATATGGAAGATTGGAATTTGATTTAGGATTGGAAACTTGGTTTACTTGAGAAATACTGAATTTATTTATTATTGCTATTTGATTTACAGTCTTTACAATCTATTTACTGTATTTGTTCATAAATGATGCTTATTGCAAAATAGCCATGATAGCCTATCCATTAGAATAAGCCTTGCATATAGTTACATAGAACTTCATTCTGTGCACAACTTGTTGAGTGCTTTTAGTACTCACCCTTGCCAACAATAACATCACCAGTTGAAGAGTCTACTTCACTGCTGGAGGAAAGATTCTAGGAGGAGACGAATGTTTAGGGAGCAGGCCTTGTCTGTTGCCTGTGGTATACTGAGGGGTTGTCTACGTTTTCATTCCGCTGTAGTTTAATATGTTGTTCAGCCTTGAGAGGCGTACTCATGTAAGTTGACCATAAGGTCATTCAACTAGTAGTATACTATATATGATGTCTTTCATATTATTTCCGCTATGTATGATTGTGATATTTACTGATGTTGAGCCTGTGTGCACTAGCGTGATCCTGGACTAGTGTGGTATACGGAGGGTCCGGATTTGCATATTCGGTCCCGATGTAGTGGTATCAGAGCCATACTGACTGTAGGCCTTGACCCTAGATAGTATGGTCGTCTCCATAGGAACTTCAAAATTATTTTCTAAAGAAAAGAATTAACTTGGAAGAATAATATGTTCTAGACTTATCTTATTCTTCTATTCCTTTCCTCGTCAAAATTTCTCTCTTTTCCCCTGCTGAATTTCTTGCTCTCTCCCTTGCTGGATCGAGTTAAAAACCTTATCTGAGTTGTCTTGGTAGTTGACGTGCCACATCATAGAAGAAAGCATCAAGTGTTTGCTGTCAACCCTGGAAATCATGAAGGAGGGAATCATCGAACTCAAGGAAGGAGTAGATCCATGAAGTGTTCCAAAAGCTAGAAGATCTATGCTTCGAGTAGTCAGTTGGGACTCATGTGTGGGAGTCGCGTCTGCTTAAGATAGAAGTGTTACCCCTGTAGGCGGTAGTTTTGTGTGTATAGGTTGAACTGGTTCTTCCTTGATTGCTGAGTGTGCAGTATGTGTTGCAGAGCTTTTAGGCTCATATAAGCGACCATACCAAATTATTAATATTGTTTGCTTAAGTTATTGGGTTAAACCTATCTCCCCTGCTTTAGGATCCCTGCTTCTTACCTATGCTATTTCCCTCTTCCCTAACCCAGTGAAGCAATCAAGCGGATGGTTGGACTTGAGGAAATTACGTAATCGTGAAGTGAAAATCAATCCAGAAGAATCTCAATAATGGATTAGTTCTTCAACCGTCGATCTGAGATGGATATGCGAGTTTCAGAGAGTTCTTGTTCGCCTGACTCGCTTGATGCATGCAATGATGAAGCGGATGTAGAATATGATCGACCCACCAATGTCAACCAAGTGTCCCAAGTCGCTACCAATGATTTTCGTTCTCGCTAAGGTTATCGAATTCATAAGGAATCGTCCCGGTGTTTTCAGAAATGTGTTTCCTTGAGCGAATGATTGGCTCGAGACCATTGAGAGGAAGCTGCTCATTGCTCGGTGTGAAGGTGATGAGAAAGTCTGTATGCTTCTTATCGATTCTGAGGAATCATTGTTGAATGGTGGAAGAAATATTGTCTTGTTCATGAAGCCCGCGAATATCACTTGGCATGAATTTGTTGTTGCTTTTGTAATCTCTTTGCCCCACCGAGACAAGTATGGTCACGAGTAAATACGGAGCGAATACTATCCACGCACCTTGTTCAACATTTAAGCGTTGCTCTCTAAAGTGCTGTCAACCAAACAAGTCAGAGGATCGTGCATGCATTCGTTGTGGAGAAATAGGACATACCGCTGACGAGCATGCGATTAATTGCTCCAGCTGTGAAGGAAGTCATTCTCTGGGAGAATGTCCTATGAGTGACATCACATGTTACCTTTGTGAAGGCCGAGATCATGGTCCAGCTCAATGTCCTCTGGATCCAATAGTTACCGCTGTAATTCAGCATCAGCAAAAGAATCTTCGAGCCGTAGTTGCTCAAGAGTCGTCAAGAAGAAGCGGAACGTCAGCGACAAAAGTGGTGCCGCATGAAGAGCTAAAGACACAATACCTTAATCCTGTTGACCCTCATCAAGAAAGTAGTAATTGGCAATCACCAACAGCATGTTTCCTGTGCGATGAAGAAGGTCATTGGGCTAGTGAATGCCCTATGAAACAACCAGTTCTGACGCAACAAGAAGACAACAATGTACCTGTAGCTGCACAACAGCGAACACGGGTGTGTTATAACTGCCACAAGGAAGGCCATTATGCTAATCGATGCCCACAGAGAAGACAATCATTGTCTACGGCCATGGATGTTCCAGAAGTTACCTCAGTCAAGTTCATAACACCAAGAGTGAGCAGTAGAGTTGCACGAGAAGTTTGTACGGAGAATCAGTTAAAGAAGAGGCGTCTGAATGAAGACATTGCCCTGGTCGACGAAGGCCCAAGGAAGATAGGTGGACCTAAGCTTTGTTATACCTGCAATGGGCCTGGGCATTTTGCTAACAATTGCCCTCATAAGAAAGTGATCGCACCAGTGCAAGTCAGTCTCAATTCTGTTCCAGTCAAAAACTTCAACGCCAATGCCAATCGAGGAAATTTAGAGCGATGATTTTAGCCTATGCAAGTGTCATACCCTCGTTTGTAAAAGAAAAGTGACTAGAGATGAATTCCATGTAAAGATTTTCGTGCCTAAATAAATAAAGTAAAGATGGTTGAGAGGTTGATATGTGAAGTGTTGGAATAAAAGCATTAATGATAAAGGATGTTTTTGAGTATTCACCTATGTTGATCAGTTCAGTGGTGGTTGTAAAGATTGTCAGCTCGAGGAATTATCATGGTCAGAAAGTACACTATTGCCTGATCTAACCTAGAATGTGATGGAGTTAAGTTGGAGAAAAGTTTCTAGCGAGCGATTTTGGATATCAGACCCGAGATGCTACTCCTGAAATGAATTGGTCGTCCGGACATAAGGCTGTCCTGGAGTTTGGTCAAAGAATTGTGTCAGCTAAAAGCCTTGAAAGCGGAAAAATGGAATTTCAAATGACTACGGTTCGTGTTGGCCAGCTGAAGGTCAATAGTGTAGAAGTTGTCAGCTTTGAAGAGGTATCAGTTGTTAGAGGGTATCAAGATGTGTTTTCGAAGAATCCCACCAGATCGAGAGATCAAGTGTGTGATGGAGTTAGTCCCTGGTACAACACCAAAAGTAAAGAGACCTCATCAAATGCCTATTGATGAGCTAGTTGAGATGAAGAAGCAGATTGAAGAGTAGTTAGAAAAATGTTTCGCTAGATCCAGTTGTCACCATAGGGAGCGCCTGTTCTGTTTGAAGATGGGAGCTTAAGGAGGTGTATCGACCGTCGAGCATTTAATGAAGTGATGATTAAAAGGGTAAGTATTCGCTGCCCAGGATCTTAATTTGTTTGATCAGTCAAAAAGGAGCTGGAGTGTTCTCAAGGATAGATCTTCGATCAAGTTATCATCAGTTAAGAATCTGTGCAGAGTATGTTCTTAGGTCAGAGTTTTCTACGCATTATGGACAGTGTGAGTTTACAGTGTGTCTACTAGAATGATCAATGCCATTACAGAATTTATGGACATGACGAATGGAGTTCCATGGGAAATTGGTCAAGCTATTATGGTGTATAGGTGGGATGTTTTTGTCACTTCAAGTCAAAAGGAAAGTATGCGGAACAAGTTGGGATTAGTTTTGGAAAGGTTGTTAGACCAATGGTTGTATGCTAAGTTTAGCAAATGTGACTTTTGGAAGGAGAAAGTGGAATTTCTTGCCATGAGATGACTGCTAAAGGAGTCACCGTGAATCCAACCACAAGCGATGTTACGTGGGAGCAACCGAGACCGCTTCGGCAATTAGGAGAAGAAGTTTGTATGGACGCCGCGGTGCGAGAATAGTTTTCTGTGATTGAGGAAACGTTTGACGATAGCACCTGTCTTAGTGTTGCCGGATGTGCAAACGCAGCTTCGATATATACTATGATGCCTCAAGACAAGATCTTGGATGTGTGTTAATACAAAAAGGCAAAGTTGTTACCTATGCGGCGGGACAGTTGAGGCCACATGAAGAGAACTATGCTACGCATGAATTGGAAATTGCTACCGTAGTGCATGCTTTGAGGTTATTGCGTTGTTGGAGATATGTACCAACCATAAAAGACCTTAATGTGGAACGAAGAGGATGGTTGGAGTTGATTAAGTATTATAAGGCTGGGATCTGTTATCATCCTGGTATGGCTAATGGGGTGTCTAATGTCTTAAGTCGGAAAGGTCACAGTGCCAATACACTAACAAAAAGGGATCAATCGAAATTATGCAAGGAGTTTCAAAAGTTGAAATTAGAAGTGGTTTCACAAGGATTTATAGCTGCTTTGGAAGTTAAGCCAATGCTTGACGATCAGATCAAGGTGGGTCGAAGGATGAAGGCTTAGCTGAAAATTTTATCGTGGATGACCAAGGAACCACATAGTTTAAAGGTCGAAGCTATGTATCGAACAAGAAAGAGCTTAAGCAGTTGATGTTGGAAGAAGCTCATGATTCTAAGTATTCAATTCATCCAAAAAGGTGTTAAGATATATCAAGGTCTTAAGGAAAGGATTTGATAGCCTAAGACGAAGCGTGAAGTAGCTGAGCATGTTGCTTTATGCGACGTATGTCAGAGAGTAAAAGCCATGCATCAAAGACCCGCTGGTTTATTGCAACCATTGAAAATTCCGGAATGGAAGTGGGAGGAAATCGGAATGGACTTTATCACCGGTTTACCTAAGACTCAGAGAGGTTACGATTCCATTTGGGTTATTGTGGATCGTCTAACCAAGGTCGCCCATGTTATTCCAGTGAAGACCACTTACTCCGGAGATCGTTTAGCGGAGTTGTACATGTCAAGGATTGTATGCTTGCATGGAGTGCCCAAGAAGATTGTGTCGGACAGAGGTACCCAATTCACCTCAAGGTTTTGGAACAAGTTGCATGAAGCAATGGGGACTCGTCTGAATTTTAGTACAGCATATCACCCGCAGACAGATGGTCAGACTGAAAGAGTAAATCAGATTTTAGAGGATATGTTGAGAGCTTGTGCTTTAGCTTCTGCTACATCTTGGGATAAAAGTTTGCCATATGTAGAATTCAGTTACAATAATAGTTATCAAGCTAGCCTGCAGATGTCACCATTTGAGGCGTTGTATGGACGTGCTTGTCGTACTCCATTAAATTGGAACGAAACAGGAGAACGTTTGGTTTTTGGGCCAGATATCCTCGAAGAAGCCGAAAGTCAAGTCGCAATGATCAGAGAAAGGTGGATGATAGCACAATCAAGACAGAAAAGCTACGCAGATAACCGTCGTCGAGATTTGAGTTTTGAACCAGAAGATCATGTGTATCTCAGGGTTACCCCTCTTAAGGGCGTTAAGAGATTTCATGTTAAAGGGAGGCTTGCACCAAGATATGTTGGTCCGTTCAAGATTCTGAGCCGTCGAGGAGAGGTAGCTTATCAGCTGGAGTTGCCTCAGTCTTTGGCAGGAGTGTATGATGTATTCCATGTGTCACAGCTCAAGAAATGTCTTAGAGTGCCAACGGAGCAAACCCCGTTGGATGCAATAGAGCTGCAAGAAGATTTGACTTACAAAGAGCAACCGGTCAGAATTTTGGATGTTATGGAGCGCAAGACCAGAAACAAGTCTATTCGCTTTTGTCGAGTTCAGTGGAACAATCATTCCGGAAGTGAAGCCACTTGGGAGCGACAAGAAGATTTGAAGTCAGAATTCCCGAACCTATTTCTTTAGTTAGCCCTGAATCTCGGGTCGAGATTCTGTCAAGGGGGGAAGGTTTGTAACATCCCAAAAATTTGCCAAATATTATTTTATTGTTTAAATGTGCATTTATGATTTTCTGGAATTTATATGGATGTTTTCTGGATTTATTTGAATTAATTTCAAATCAAGTTTATTGCCTTTTATTCAAATCTATTTAAATCTATGAAAAGTTAAAATAAAGTTTTGCCAAAAATATTTTATTTGAGTCCAGAATGTCTCAAAGTATTTTTGAGAATTTTCTGGGATTTTTCCTGATTATTTATTTGCCTAAAATCAATTAAGTGAATTTCTACAATTATTTAAATTAGTAAAGTTTTAAAAACCCTTGGAACAGTATTGGGCCGAAGCCCAATACTGTGCGCCTGAGGCCGCGTCGATGCGGTCCAGTCCAGCCCGTGAGACGCAGCCGGGTAAAACCCTAGATCCGTGGCCGTTTGTGTGCGATCCAACGGTCCAGCGAAGGCCGCGTGTGCGCTCACATTTTGGCCGTCGGATCGTGACACGCGCGTCGCCGCGGTCGATCGTCGTCTCCGTTCGGGACTCGAGTCGCGCCCGTTCTGACGTAGGATTTCTTCGCCGTGTAGAGCTCGGACGCCGAGGCTATAAAAGGAGGGTAGCACCGAGGTTCGCGATTGAGCGCCGCATATTTTGGTCGGAAGGTTTCGCGAGCGCGTGGAACGCAGCCGCGAGCTCGCGGAGTTGAAGCGTGGAACCGCTGCGGTTTTGACCGAGGACATCGCCCGATCTGCCGTCTTCGTCGCTTGGGCGCGGTCCGAGTTCGCCGAACCGTGCGCGTCGGATCCCGCCATCTCGCCGCCAGAGCCCGCCGCGCGCGCGTCGAGGTCATCTTCTCCATCTCGGTGAAAAGCGCCGCCGTGCCATCGTCGTCTCGTAGCGCTCACGTTCGACCGCCGGATCTTGGGTAAGCCGTCGGATGAGGATGCGTGGTCGATTAGATCGTAGCCGTCCGATTCCTTTTCCTCGGACGGATCGAGCCGCACGTGAGACCAATCGGTTACAACGCGTGTCGGTGTGTGTGCGAGCGGCATGGACCGAGTTCACCGTAGTCTGCGTCTTGCGCCGTGGACCCGATCCATACGCCCGGGACGCGTGTCGGCTTACGATTGGCTCGATCCACCGACGTCCTGCGGCGTCATGCTTGCGTCATAAAGGTATTTTTCAATTGGAAAATAATCCGATTGGAAATTCTGTGTTGATGACGTCATCATGAGGTCACGCTGACGTCATAAATCGGTTTTTCAGAATAAAAATAAATCTGTTAATTCCGAATTTCTAATTTCTGTATTTTCAGTATTTATTTCAAACTTCAAAAGGCTATATCTTTTGCATTGTAACTCGGATTTGAGTGATTCAAATTTCTAAAAATTTGTAAAATTGAGATCTATTTAATGGTCAATTTTATTTGATTTTTGGAGTTCAATTGCTCTCTATTTTGGTATGTATTTGCTTTTCTCCTTCGGTACGCGTAGACGTTGAATTGTGCGACGCTTCGGAGGAAGATCCAACAACTCGAGATCAAGTTTCAGAGCAAGATCAGGACCTATTCTAAGGCAAGTTGTGCTTTGATCATATTGAACCCATGTTTATAAAATTGCTATATTTGTTTTACCCTATTGCATATTATTTCAAGTGTACAATTGTTTCAAATTAAATTGGGACTTAGCTAGTATACCAATTTGATCTATACCCTACCTTGTCATTGTATGCCATGATCCATTGTCACCCTAGATTGGTTAAATATAGTTGGTTAATAATTATAATCAACATTGGAGGATTAGTTCGTATTAGTTGCTTAGCCATGCCACATCATCACATGTGTCAGAATCATTGATAATTAATCTTGATTAATGGAATATGGAACAATATTATGAACTTGTGTGTCATGTGGGATCACACGATGAGATTGAGTTGTTGTGGCGAGTCATGTCACGCAAGCGATGTTGAATTGTTGATGGCACGTGGTGCTTGGTAATCAAGCGGGTGATAATAATTTAGATTGGGGCAAGTGACAAGGCGAGTATGCCAAGAGTGGGCCCAATGGGCGAGAAGGTATGTGGATGTCTTGCCCTGATCACTCTAAGGACTTAACCTTGCAAGCCTTTGACCTGAGTCAATCATGCAACCACATGTCTGGTATGGGCCAGCCTAGCTGATTAATTTGCAATGTCTTAACTTTGGTACTATCTTGGTCGGTGTGAGTTCGAGTTATGGTGTAATTCACATGGCGCAAGAGGGGGCCTGGTTGTGGTTTTGGACCCACGGTGTTGAAACCTTAGCGGGTAGTACTAGATTAAGCCAGAGCATTGTAAAGGCTTTGTCGTGATCTCTCCGCCGACACACCGAAGGAAGTGTGTTAACCCGGAAGGCACCAAGAGACGATCATGTCACGTGGGTAAAGTGCATAACCTCTGCAGAGTGTGAAACTATTCGGATAGCCGTCTTTGTGGTATTGAGCAATGCTCGGAATTACTGATTAAGGGTTAGCTTAATTAAATGGAAAACTTGGTTGGGATGGCGGGATTGCCATATGGAAGATTGGAATTTGATTTAGGATTGTAAACTTGGTTTACTTGAGAAATACTGAATTTATTTATTATTGCTGTTTGATTTAGAGTCTTTACAATCTATTTCTGTATTTGTTCATAAATGCCGCTTATTGCAAAATAGCCATGATAGCCTATCCATTGGAATAAGCCTTGCATATAGTTACATAGAAGCGCATGTGCACAACTTGTTGAGTGCTTTAAGTACTCACCCTTGCCAACAATAACATCACCAGTTGAAGAGTCTACTTCACTGCTTTGGAGGAAAGATTCCAGGAGAGCGAATATTTAGGCGCAAGCCTTGTCGATTACTGTGGTATCGAGGGTTGTCTACGTTTTCATTCCGCTGCAGTTTAATATGTTGTTCAGCCTTGAGAGGCGTACTCATGTAAGTTGACCATAAGGTCATTCAACTAGTAGTATACTATATATGATGTCTTTCATATTATTTCCGCTATGTATGATTGTGATATTTACTGATGTTGAGCCTGTGTGCACTAGCGTGATCCTGGACTAGTGTGGTATACACAGAGGGTCCGGATTTGCATATTCGGGTCCCGACACAAAAGTTCTCTCACAAGATAACATGGATAGTATAGAACCATTGCCATTCTCTGTTGCGTTGTCTTCTATTATTACTAATGCTTTGAAGGATAATGAGATGGAGTCGAGGACGACTCCAATTCAAGAAGGGGAGAATGATGAGGACATCCCAACCAAGGATACAATCGCTGCCCTTTTTTCCTCTACGACCGCTACTTCGTCTACGACGTCTAGAGGGCTTAATCCGGAAGCAAGTCCTTTCCATTCACCTTTGCTGGACCAGCACGTCAAGAACATCCACCGAGGACAGCCCACGCACCAAGGAAGGCCCAATATAAAGCCCAATTCGTCGTCGAGTCCGGTTCGGCCATCCAGGAGCAGCAGTACTTCAGACGGACGCCACGGCCATATCCGAACTCCGTTTTCGACGTTCGACAACTTGTTTGAAAGGTATCGAGATAACCTTTCCAATGGATCTGATCCCGAGGCCAAATTCCTCCTGGAGTGAAGGGAAATCAAAGAACAATCTCATAGGACAGAAATTCCAGGTGCTGCGCCACCTTTCTTTTGGGCCCAATGCCCATGTACTTTTAGGGTTCCACCCCTCCTTTGGCCGGCGCCCCTCTCCTGGCTGCCGCAATCCTCTTGGGTGGCTCCCCTTGTGTGGGTACCCCTTTATATTGGGTTCTCACCCCTGTTCTTCATTTTTTAGGTTTTGTTGTGTTTTGGTAGACCCATGTGCGTCCCTCCTCAATCTTGCGTGTGTCGACTGGACCACTCGAGTTGAGAAACAGAACCTCACCTTGTTTTTATTTGAGATTATTGGTTTGAAAATTGCTATCACCTTGTTCTTGCTTGTTCTTGGTTGTAGCAAGTTAAAGGGTCGATCGGGTCTTTGATTCGGTTGCTCGCCTCGTGTAGTGACGTTGCCATTGTTTGGTTGCTGATCTTGTGGTTCATCATATCGTTCTCATCAAAAGATCGGGACAACCCTAATGTGTATCACCAACTCGGCGGAGTAGGTGCGGGCAATCTGCCACATCGCAAGACGTACCGCCTCCTGGATCCCAGCCTCAAAAGAAGTCCTCCTGTTGGTGATGTAGATAGGACGGCTCGCCCTTGTCCTGTCCCGGGCGTAAACAGTGATCTTGACATCCCAGGAGATATCAAGTCCTGCCCGCACCACAGTGGTCCCCTGATAAAGCGGCCTATCGAAACCTCCGAGCAGCTGCATCATACGCCATAACTCAGCGGCGAATCCTCCAGTGCGCTCTCCATAGGTGTGGATCATCCTCATCTGCCAAAACAAACCTCGTTTAAATTAAACATATAATAATAATAAGATTTCAGCATAGATATGAAGCAAGAGAGAAAGGATAAGTCGAGATTTCATTGATATTCTTGCTCAAGTTGTTAAATTCTTGGAAAATAGTTTTATCCACCAGACAAAGCTAATCTAGTTTAGAGTCAAGACCTACAGTCAGCCTGCTCTGATACCACCTCTGTCGGGACCCGAATCTACAAATCCGGACCCTCTGTGTATTCTGTGCTAGTCCAGGATCACGCTAGCACACACAGTCTTACGGGGTTGCACATCACAGACATTCACAGCGATATAAGAATAAATAGTACAAACATTTATATAAAGCGAGTTGTTATGCGACCTTATGGTCTCCTTACATAAAATCACCACGCAGGCTTACATTATTGAGTAAAGGAAATAGCGCGGAATAAAATAAATGTCGTGGAAGCCTTCATCTTGCCACAGGCAACTGACTGGGCTTGCCCCCTAATTGTCTGGATCCTCATTGTACTCCTCCTCCCACGCTGGTGTAGACTCCTCCACTGATGTTGGGGTTGATAAGCAAGGAGGGTGAGTACACAAGGCACTCAACAAGTAATGCATGAATCGGCGCTATTACTATATGCAAAGCTTATTCCAAAGGATTGGCCTAATTGGTTCTTTTTGCTTCAAACAAACATTTTTAAAGTCAGATCTTATTTAGATTAAAGCGTTGAAACAGTTATAATAATACTAATTTCTTCAAATGGTTTTTCTTGAAAATTCTCGGCACAACCTTTAATATTCATTTTAACACCGCACACAGCCACCCTTTCCACATTTTATTTTTGAATATCTACCCCTTGACTGTAATCCCCGAGCAATGTCCAATACATGGACACGGCTATTCGAATAGATTTGACACTCTGCAGAGGTTGTACACTTTACCCACAAGATCTGACCATTCACCACACAGTGATCGTCCGTAACAAAGCCTTTCAGGAACCTCTACCTTAACCAAAGAACCTCTCCGGTATTGCCTTCACTATCACTTCCCTCACACAGAGCCGAGGTATAGGACAGGTCAATCATCGTTGGTTGGGCACAAAGCCGTAGCACAAGTACGCTCCCCCGTACAGATACACCCCTGTGTACTGTCACCCTGAGGTATCAGAGGGAAGATAAAATAACCCTAATCAACTAGGTCCATCCCATACCAGACATGTGGTTGTACGGGTGACTCAGATCAAAGGCTTGCAAGGTGAAGTCCTTAACTGACCAAGGCAAGACTTCCAACACTCAACAGTGGCACATAGCCCAATGTGGCACACAGACTCACATCACTCATCAACCCATTGCCACACAGCCCACGGCACCTGACCTCTTGCCACTTGCCCCATTCTAAATCATTTCCCACCGGTGATTATTGTGCAACACATGCCAATAACTCAACATCGATGCAGAACCACACAGTGTCTCTCAGACCTCAATCTCATCATGTGGCATCATCACACCACTTTCAAAATACATTCAATATTTCTTTAATCAATATTGTACCATTTTCCCGAAAGATCATTCGTGATTCGTTGCAAGGCTAAGCATCTACTCACGGTCTAGCCTCCCGTGTTGGCACAATATTAACATCCAACTAATACAATCAAACTTAGGGTGACAAAGATTTGTGGCATACTGATAATACTTTCATGGTGACAATAACAATATGGGTTGATTAGCTACATTACCCAATTTAATTTAAATTCACTTTAAATAAATTAGCATGCATAATTTCAAAGCAAAAATTACATTTTAAAATCTGGGATCAAAATGATCAAAGCATCACTTGCCTTCAAAGAGTTGCTGGTCGTGTTCCGAAGCTTGGTCTTGAGCGACGAACTCTTCCTCGAAACCTTCCGGCAAATTTGTGTCTACGCGTACAAACAATATATGCAATAAATAACTAATACAGTACACTAAATGACCTCAAAAATTCAAATAAAATTCACCATTAAAGATATCACAATTTTATGAATTTTTAGAAACTCGAATCACCCAAATCCGAGTTAAAATGCAAAACTTTTAGCCGTTTGAAGTTTGAATAAAATCTGAAAATACAGAAATTAGAAAATCCGATTTTTCCGAATTATTTTTATACTGAAAAATTGCATTTATGACATCAGCATCGCATCATGATGACGTCAGCACAGAAAAAAATTTCGGCCAAAATATTTTTCTGGAGAAATGACGTCAGCATGACGTCATCTGACACGTGGCATGCTCTGGGGCTGCCACGTCACCTCGGTCTATGGATTCGGTTCACGACTCGGATTGGTTCCACCGTGGACTCGGTCCACCAGCATAGCGCACCCACGCGGCAAGATCCGAGCCGTTCCTTGAATCAACGGTCAGATCCACGCGCCACACCGTACTGCCTCGAAATCTACGCGACACGCGTAGCGCATCCTACGGTCGCTCGGATCCAACGGTTAGATCCCCGCGCCGACTGGGCGACGCTTCGCGTTGTGGGCCTCCACGCGTCGCGCATCTGGCGGGACTCCTGGATCCAACGGCTTGATCTCGCGCATGTTCGGCGGTGTCTCGGTTCACGCGCAGCAACGCAGCAAGATCGCAGCAGTGCGCCCGAATGCAACGGTCGGATCTGGTCTCCGCCCCGGTCAACGCAAACACGTGTCTGCACGCGATTCGGTGGAGGTGCAGTGTCATCTCCGCAGCACGTTCAAATCTGAACGGCGCGGATTCACGTGTCACAGCTCAACCCTCAACTACCGTTTAGATCTAATCTAACGGCCCACGGTACCCGAGCTGATTACTGTTCATCTTAACTACGCGACGCAATCTCACGCGTACACTACGATCCAACGACTGAGATCTAAACAAACACAGAAACTAAATCTAATCACCACCGTTCAATCTAGATATAACGATCAAGATTAATGCTAGGATTTAAAACAGAAGGGGAAAGACGTGGACGGACCAGAAGCGTGCGATGCGGATCGAACGGTCGATGGGGTTCGGCGAGGTCGGTGGTGGCGCGAAGAGAAGGTGCGGAGCCGGGAAGACGACGCGGCGGTCGGCTGGAGGGCGATTCCGACGAGAAGAACTGACGGGGTCGACGCGTCTTGGCATGGCGAACTCGACGGAGACCTTGGGGACGGCAGAACCTCAACGGACAGTGAGCAAAGGGCAAGGAACTGCGGCGAAGACTTCAGCGAACTTCGGCGGGCTCTTGAGGGCAAACGACGGTGGCTCGGGAGGCATGCGAGGAGTCAAAAGATGCAGCGAGAGGAGCTCTGCTAGACCCACTACTCGGTGCACTTTAAGGAGCCTCGATGTGCGCACTGTAGGCGGCGAAACAAGAGGAAACGCTCGGCGGCGTTAACTCCGGCGATTACGCGGGCGAAGTGACGTGGCTCCATCACGAGTGTCCGCGTGGACTCGATCGGATGGGACGCGGCGCAACGGCAACCGTTCGATCAAGATCGAACAACGCGATTCTAAGGTTTCGGCGTACTAGGCCGGGCTAAGCACAGTGCTGGGCCGGCCCAGTACTATTCACCCGATTTATAAAATATTTCTGAATAAAAATAAATCAAATAAATAAACAAAGCCGAAATAAATAGTAAAATACCCGGAAAAATTTAGAAAAATTCTAGAAAACACTTTGAGACATTTAGAACTCAAATAAAATATTTTCAATGAAACTTTGCATAAAATTTTGCATGAATATAATTGAATTCTAGAAAGGTCAGAAATGAATAAATCCAAATTTTAATTCTAATAAATTCTCAGAAATTCTCAAAAATAAAAAATACTCCAAAATTTAAATTAGAACAAATTTTATGGTGTTACAAGTCGCTTCGGTCTCGCGGCCGCCATGTCCGAGAGGACATCCTGCAATCCAGGTTCGGAGACCAAGTTGTCTTCCATACGCCTCAGCAAAACGTCGTCGCCTCCAAGACGCTACTCGATACGCTGGATCCAATGATTGCGGCTGATAGCCCGGCAGCCCCGATCGTGGCTCAAATCAAGGCCATGGTGACGGCGGCGGCAATTCAACAGAATCAAGAAGGGCGGATGGGGAAGCGCGTTCCCGCTCCCACGCGGCCACGCGTGTCGCTAGCAGTCGAACGGCAACCAGTCGGAGTACCGGCAGTCGGCGCCTCACGCCACCAGTCGGAGATGCATGTCACATCCTCAACCACGACCTTCGCGAAGATATCACCGCCAGGCGACAAGAGCGGGACGAGGAAGAATGACGCGGGCGCTGCGACGACTTCGAGTGTTTTGGCACCGGCTATGATCGGCGAAGCGATCGAAGATACGACGATAGGGACGGCCATAGAGACCATCATCGCCGGGGCCGGAACGACGATGAGCGCCAAGTCATGGACTCGCCGCGTCGAACTCCACCCCGACGCAGTGACGACAATCGCCCCGCCAGGGGCTCGCCGCGTCGCTCTCCCTCTCATTATGAAGAAACATCCATCAAAGCGATTCGAGCATTCACTCCTTAGCTACGTCGAGTGGAATGGCCTGAAGGCTTCAACCCTAAATGTCGGGACCCGGATTTGCAAATCCGAAACCCTCTGTGTATACTCCACTAGTCCAGGATCACGCTAGTGCACACAGTGGAAACATAGATGAAATACCATTCCATACAACGAATTAACTAGGAAGAAGCAATTTATTATTAAATAAAGCAAACGACCTTATGGTCAATGTTTACACCATTATGCCTTAAGGGCTTAAGAAACAAATACTATTGAAGCGGAAAAGATAACTTGAACCATTCGATATGCCACAGGCAATCGTCTGGGGAACGCCTTCCTAATCCACGTAGTCTTCAAAGAATTCCTCCTCATGATATTCATTATCTCCTTCAACAACTGATCAACATGGGCATAAAGCCGTGAGTACAAAGGTACTCAGCAAGCCGTAGGGAAATGATGCAATATATTCATGCACGGCTTGACAAGGATGGCTATATAGTTCCATTGCAGAAAGCAATACTTGATTTGAAATACAATAAATAGATTGAAAGCATATTTATGAAAACATAAATAAATAACTGATAGATCAATGATAGACAACAAAACAACAGTGAACTCCCCGTTCACATCCAAACAATTCCACATTCCACATTTTATGAAACACTCTATACCCCGTGAGAAATTCCCGGGCTTTGCCATGACCGCGGACGCGGCTATTCGAATAGTTTTACACTCTGCAGAGGTTGTTCAACTTTACCCACAAGACATGAACATCTCTTTGTGCAAACGTTACTAACACACTTCCTTTGGTGTGTCGCAGAGATATCATGACAAAGCCTTTACAATGCACTGTCTACACTCAAGATCGCTTCGCTAAGGTTTCGCCCATTAGGGCCCCCTCTTGCGCCTTGCGAATCTACCCGCCCATCCGGAACCCACACCACCAATTGGCAAGACTCAAGGCTAGACATTGCAAATTAATCACTAAGCTCTGTCCCATTCGGCATGTGGTAGTACGGTTAGGCCCAGTTCAATGGCGCACAAGATTAAGTCCTTAAGTTGTCTCTGCAAGACATCCACATCCCAATGTGCTAGAAAGCACCCCTTTATGCACGATCACTTGCCCGAGGGAAAACAATTCGTTCAACCAAGACCTATGGCAAACCCCGCCATGGTACAACAAGTTTTACAATACTGGCTACCGGCCACGATTCAATATCTCATTAAGTCAAGATTAACATTATTCAACATGTGACATGAATCCCAACGTATATGTAAGCATGTCTAAGCATAGCTACGATAACCCAATGTTGGTATAATGATTATGTCCAACTAGTAATGTCCCAACCTAGGTCTAGCAATGGATACATGGCATACAACTAATCAGGGTGGCATAATATCAACTAGGTATACACCTACTCCCATTAAATAAACATTGATACACAAAATAGCATGCAAGTGTATAAAATAAATAACTTTGCAAACATAGGATTAATATGATCAAAGGTTACGACTTGCCTTGCTGATCTAGTGCTGAATCTTGGTCTTCGAAGTCTTCGTTCGCTCCCTCGGAATTAGCGTCTACCGGAAAAGAAAGCAACGAAACCAAATGAATACCAAACAGAGACTCAAACAAGCTCAAAACAGAAAATAAATGGCTCTGGAAGATAGATCTTGATTTTACAAAAATTTAGAAACTTGAATCGCCTCAATCGGAGTTCGTATGAGCGAGAACGGGCCTCCGAAAGATTAAATTCAGAGAAAATACAGAAAATCAGAAATTCTTGATTTATTTTTGTACTAGAAAAAGGATTTATTGCGCAACGCTGACGTCAGCCGGCTCACGGTGGACAAGGTCCACGGCGCGGGCTCGGTCCACCGCGGCGCCTCGGGCAAGACGGCCGACGCCATCGCGAAGCGGCTACCGACGAAGGGTGACGCGGCGGCCACGCGGCCGCGCATCTAGCGAGAGGCGGACGGACGGCGGCGGAGCTGCGCGAAGGAGGCGTGGCGCGATCGGGAGCGTCGGCTAGAGATCCAACGGCGAGCGCGGCGGCTGGAGGTCGACGGCGGGGCGGCGCCACTCACCGAGATGAAGAAGAAGACACAAGAACCGCAGAGACGCGGCGGATCGGACCGGGCCAAGGCGAACCGGGAGAGGCGACGCGGCAGCTCTGGGAGGCCAACGGATGCGGCGGAGGGGCACCGGCGGCGACGGAAAAGACGGCGAAGGGCTCGGCGCGCGAGGACTCGGCGAGCTCGCGCGGCAACGGCGGCTAGCTAGGCGAGAGGTGGGGCAAAGGGGGCGCGAGGAGGCGATCCTCGGGGCGGTTTTGCGGCGCTTAAATAGGGCTCGAGGCGGCGGGCACGAACTCCAAGACGGCGCCGACACGAACTTGGACGACGGCGACGGCTAGGGTTTCGCGAGGCGGCGGCGTGGGCGCAATCGCAGCCACGCGCGTGTCGCGCGACGGACGGCCGTGATGCGCTGGGCGGATGGGCCGCGAGGGAAAACTGGGCCGAGGCGAGCGGGCTGGAAAACCGGGCCGGAGCAGATTCGGCCCGAGGGGCTTTTTGAAATAAAAATTCATTTTCCGATTTAAGAAAAATCCAGAAATTCAAATAAAAGCGAATAAATTCAAATAAATAGCAAATAAATTCAGAAAAATCCCCAAAAATACAGAAAAATTCATTGGAGCACAAGGAACCCAACTAAAACTGAAATTCCTGATTTGGATGAATAGTTATTCAAATTAAATCCTTTCATTTATGGAAAATTCAAATTAAGCTAGAGTTAGTTCAAGAAAATGCAAATGGTTTATTTTTGAATTCAAACATTCCAAAACTTCAAATTTTGGGATGTTACAAACCTCCCCCCTTAAATGGAATCTCGACCCCGAGATTCTGGCTGGCTAGGGAAAAGGTGGGGAAACTCGGACTTTAGATCCTCCTCTCGCTCCCAATTAGCTTCCTCTTCTGAATGATTGCTCCTCTGGACCTTGCAAAAACGGATGATCTTGCTTCTCGTGATACGCTCTGCGATATCCAAAATTTTCACTGGTTGCTCCTTGTAGGTAAGATCCTCTTGCAAATCAATGGCTTCCAATGGCATCTGTTCCTCTGGCACACGCAGACATTTCTTCAACTGCGATACATGGAACACATCATGGATTCCGGCAAAAGACTGAGGCAATTCTAACTTGTAGGCAACCTCTCCTCTTCGTTCCAAGATTTTGAACGGTCCCACATATCTAGGGGCAAGCTTTCCTTTTACTTGAAATCTCTTAACTCCTTTGAGAGGGTGACTCGAGATAAACATAATCATTGGGCTCAAACTCAAATCTCTTTGACGATTATCCGCATAACTCTTACATGCGCTTTGAGCTATCTTCAACTGTCTCGAATTAATTGGACTTGCTCTTCGGCTTCTTACAGTATGGCAGGGCCAAACAATTGTCTTTCTCCTGAATCCTTCCAGTTGAGAGGAGTTCTGCACTTTCTCCCATATAAGGCTTCGAAAGGCGACATCTGCAAACTAGCTTGATAACTATTGTTGTAGGAAAACTCGCATAGGGCAAACACTTGTCCCACTTGGCACCATAAGTTAAGGCACAAGCCCTTAACATATCCTCAAGAATCGATTCACACGCCATCATCCATCGGTTTGAGGGTGATAGGCGTGATCAATCGAGATGAGGTCCCATGGCTTCATGCAAACTCTGCCAAAAACGAGAGGTAAATTGGCTTCCTCTATTAGACACTATCTTCTTAGGCACTCCGTGAAGACCGATCCTTGACATATATAATTCGCTAATTTATCTCTCGCATAGGTAGTCTTAATCTGGAATGAAGTGAGCTACCTTAGTCAATCGATCCACTATTACCCGGATCGAGTCATAACACTGCTTGGGTCTTAGGAAATCCGTAATGAAATCCATACCAATTTCTTCCCACTTCCACTGAATCTTCAATGGCTGCAGCAATCCGGCGGCCTCGATGCTCTGCCTTGACCTTCCGCGGACATCACAAAGTGCAACATACTCTGCAATCTCACGCTTCATGCTAGGCCACCAATACCTTTCTTTGAGGTCTTGATACATCTTGGTACTTCCAGGATGAATGGAGTATAAAGTCTCATGCGCTTCCTTGAGAATCAACTCCTTAAGCTCTTTCTGATCTGGTACGCAAATACGCTTCTCATACCAAATAGTACCTTGTTCATCTTCGGTGAAACCTGGGGCTTTTCCTTTCTTCATATTGCTCTTGATCTCCTTGATATCGGCATCATCTACCTGTGCTTCTCGAATCTGATCTTCCAACGTAGGGCGTACTTCCAAAGTAGCTAAATACCCTTCCTGAACCAGTTCCAAACTAAGCTTTTGAAATTCATTATAGAGGGTTGGCTGACTTTCCTTAATCATCAGAGTATTGCAGTAACTCTTTCTACTCAAAGCATCGGCTACGACATTGGCCTTGCCTGGATGATAATGAATCCCAATGTCATAGTCCTTGATCAATTCCAACCATCTTCTTTGTCTCATATTGAGGTCGGCTTGGGTAAAGATATACTTCAGACTCTTATGATCAGTGTAAACTTCACAACGATTACCAATGAGATAGTGACGCCAAATCTTTAAAGCATGCACTACGGCTGCTAATTCCAAATCATGGGTAGGATAGTTAACTTCATGCGGCCTTAGTTGTCGCGAAGCATACGCTACAACCTTCTTATCTTGCATTAACACACAACCGAGTCCTTGTCGGGATGCATCACAGAATATCTCAAAATCCTTCCTATTATCTGGCAGAATAAGCACTCGGGCAGTTGTCAAGCACTTCTTTAACTCTTGAAAACTTTGCTCGCACTCTAGCGTCCAAACAAATTTCTTCTCTTTCTTTAAAAGTTGAGTGAGCGGTCTAGCTTTTCTAGAAAACCCTTCTATGAAACGGCGATAATATCCCGCCATTCCAAGAAAACTTCGAATTTGGGGTACCGTCTTGGGTGACTCCCAACTTAGCACATCTCGTACCTTACCAGGGTCAATGGCGACTCCTTCTGCAGATATGACATGTCCTAGGAAAGCAACTTCTTTCATCCAGAACTCACATTTACTAAACTTTGCATAAAGCTGATTCTCTCTTAGCTTCGTTAAAATTTGGCGCAAGTGATCCTCATGTTCTTTCTCACTTTTGGAGTAGATTAGAATGTCATCAATGAAAACAACAACAAACTTATCCAAATATTCCATGAATACCTTATTCATCAAGGTCATGAAGTAGGCAGGGGCATTAGTCAATCCAAAAGACATCACGGTATACTCATACTGTCCATACCGAGTAACAAAAGCTGTTTTGGGTATATCCTCTTGACGAATCTTCAACTGGTGATATCCTCGATCTCGTGTCAATCTTCGAGAACACTCGGCTCCTTGAAGTTGGTCAAACAAATCATCGATTCTGGCAGAGGGTACTTATTCTTGATGGTGACCTCATTGAGTGAGCGATAATCTACACACATTCTCTCGAGTTCCATCTTTCTTTTCAACTAGAAGAACGGCGCTCCCATGGCGAAGAACTTGGTCGAACAAAACCTTGATCTTGCAGCTCTTTAATCTGTCTTTTTACTTGGCTAACTCATTAGCGTGCATCCTATAAGGTCTCTTGGAAATGGGTGGCGTTCGAGGACTAGTTCTATCAAGAACTCTATATCTCGATCCGGTGGCATCCCTGCAACTCATCGGAAACACATCAGAAATTACCATGGCGATCGCACATCTTCCAAACTTATTCCTTTGGCACTACAAACTTTAATCCTTCCGATCGATCCAATCGGCCTGAACTTTTAACTTGGCTCCATCTGGACTGGTTAAGGTGATCTCTCTATTCCCACAATCCAAAACTGCTTGGTTCTTGGAAAGCCAATCCATTCCTAGGATCACATCTAAGGACTTGGTGTCTAGAACAACAAGATTGGCCAGAAATTCTACCCCTCCAATTAATATCTTAACTTCGGGGCAGCCTTGGTTCGTACTCAAATCAGAACCAGGAGATTGCACTAATAAAATAGTCTTAAGAGGCATTGTCTTTAATTGATGATTTGCAGCAAAACTCCGAGAAACAAACGAATGCGTAGCTCCAGAATCAAACAAAACCATGGCAGATGCTGAGTTGACTAGGAGCTTACCTAGTATGACGTCTGGTGCAGACTGGGCATCCTCGGTGGTGACGTGATTCACACGGCCTCTTCCAGCAGGCGGCGGAGTTCTGGTGGCTTGATTAGGAGTCTGGGGCACTCCACGTCCTGCTCCTGGTGCGGGGGTCTTGGCTGGCGTAGATCCCAAATTGAAACGGACTGGCGTCACGGCTTGCTTTCTTGGGCAATTATTTGCATAATGACCGAGTTCATGACAGTTGAAACATGTGACTCCTGCAGCTGGATTACTGTTCCTCTGAGGTGGATTCTTCGTTGAGCCGGGGTTGCGATTGCTCAAGGGGTCGGGCGAGGTGTCAGGCAGGGTCCTCATTGCATTCGGAGGAGTGAAGCGAGTAGGTCGTTGAGCATTGGTTCGACTCTCTGTTAGTGACTCGATGGGCTCCATGTGCATCATCTTCTCTTACGGATTCTTCCAACCCCGACGAGATTCCTCAATAAGCATAGCTTTATCTACAAGATGTTGAAAAATGCATAGTCATTGCCAATGACTTGCACCTTTAGTCCTGGATTGAGTCCACGCTGAACTTCTTCTCCGCGAGCATCATCTCGTAGCCACATCCTCCGGAGCGTAGCGAGAGTTGAGTGAACTTATTGAGGTATTCACTCACCGACATCCCTTCTCGCTAAGCTCTCAAACTCATTCTTCTTCATTTCCACCTTTCCATCAGAATATGAGAGTGGCGAAAGCGGTGGAAAACTCTCGCCCATGTGATAGTCCGAGGGTCATCATGGCGGCACTATAGTTCTCCCACCATTTCATGGCGGTGCCCTCTAGCTCATGAGCGCATAGAGAACCTTCTCACGATTGGTGCACTGGCAATTTCAAACTTCTTCTCAATGGAGCGGATCCAATCATCGGCCCAATGGTTCTCAAGAGTTGGAGAAAGTTGGCGATGAGTCCTCATAAATTCGCTAGCTTGACCGAGACGAGCTTGAGGAGGTGCAAAGAAGAGCTTGGTTTTGTTGGTTCAACAGATTTGATAGGGCAACTGATACCGTTCTCACGATTCATCATGTTGTTCATGTTTCGCATCATTGTATTCATTAGTCGAATCTGAGCGCGTAAAATGTCCCATGTTCGTCATCGCTTTGGCGGTGGCGGTGGTGCATTGGGGTTGGAGTTGGTGTTGGCACTGCATCGCATCCATTGGAGAATCGCGACCGCTCCGTAACGAGTGTCAACCATCCGAGTTGCAGCACAAGGGTTTGATAGGTAAGAGGAAAAGCGAAGAGACGAGTGGTAAGATCATCTAGGGAGAAGGTAATACCCAGGGACAAAAGGACACAGCCGAAAAGCTTCAAATTAAAGAGGCAAATAAAGCTTTTTCAAATAAAGGTATGGTTGTAACACCGTGCTTGGGGCAAGGGGTACAACATACCAGGCACTCAAGCAAAGAAAATCTTAGTATACGCGGACTAAACGTAACTAAACTGAAAGGGAAAGACATGCTCAAACACCGCTGAGCACCAAAAACCTATCTTATATGGTAGTCTCTCGGATATGGCTTTGATGGCTTGATCATCATCTTTCTTGATTTGATTCCTTGCAGAAGACTCGAGGCTTTGAGAAATTTCATGAGATAAGATCAATTTAAATTTCAAAACCATGTTTCAGCAAAGGAGAGGAATAAGAACCTAAGAATAAGTTGAGAGGAGACGAAAACTATTAAGTAGCAATTTTGTTGGTTTGATTTAGAAAATAATTTTGAAGACCATACTAACTAGGATAGCGACCTACAGTCGATATGGCTCTGATACCATCTCTGTCGGGACCCGAATTTGCAAATCCGAAACCCTCTGTGTATACTGCACTAGTCCAGGATCATGCTAGTGCACACAGTGGAAACATAGATGAAATACCATTCCATACAACGAATTAACTAGGAAGAAGCAATTTATTATTAAATAAAGCAAACGACCTTATGGTCAATGTTTACACCATTATGCCTTAAGGGCTTAAGAAACAAATACTATTGCAGCGAAAAAGATAACTTGAACCATTCGACATGCCACAGGCAATCGTCTGGGGAACGCCTTCCTAATCCACATAGTCTTCATAGAATTCCTCCTCATGATATTCATTATCTCCTTCAGCAACTGATCAACAAGGGCATAAAGCCGTGAGTACAAAAGTACTCAGCAAGCCGTAGGGAAATGATGCAATATATTCATGCACGGCTTGACAAGGATGGCTATATAGTTCCATTGCAGAAAGCAATACTTGATTTGAAATACAATAAATAGATTGAAAGCATATTTATGAAAACATAAATAAATAGCTGATAGATCAATGATAGACAACAAAACAACAGTGAACTCCCCGTTCACATCCCAACAATTCCACATTCCACATTTTATGAAACACTCTATACCCCGTGTGAAATTCCTGCTTTGTCCCTGATCATGACGCGCTATTCGAATA
Organism: Otatea glauca; assembly: GCA_036346275.1. Taxonomy (NCBI): domain Eukaryota; kingdom Viridiplantae; phylum Streptophyta; class Magnoliopsida; order Poales; family Poaceae; genus Otatea; species Otatea glauca. The sequence continues at coordinate 13,079,259 of CM070720.1, forward strand.
GTTTTACACTCTGCAGAGGTTGTACAACTTTACCCACAAGACATGAACATTTCTTTGTGCAAACGTTACTAACACACTTCCTTTGGTGTGTCGCAGAGGTATCATAACAAAGCCTTTACAATGCACTGTCTACACTCAGTACTGCCCGCAAAGGTTTCGCCCATTAGGGCCCCTCTTGCGCTTTGCGAATCTACCCGCCCATCCCGGAACCCACACCACCAATTGGCGAGTACTCAAGGCTAGACATTGCAAATTAATCACCTAAGCCTGTCCCATTCCGCATATGTGGTAGTACGGTTAGGCCCAGCCTCAATGGCGCACAAGATTAAGTCTCTAAGTTGTCTCGTGCAAGACATCCACATCCCAATGTGCTAGAAAGCACCCCTTTATCGCACGATCACTTGCCCGAGGGAAAACAATTGCTCAACCAAGACCTATGGCAAACCCCGCCATGGTACAACAAGTTTTACAACATCATGGCACCGCCACGATTCAATATCTCATTAAGTCAAGATTAACATTATTCAACATGTGACATGAATCCCAACGTATATGTAAGCATGTCTAAGCATAGCTACGATAACCCAATGTTGGTATAATGATTATGTCCAACTAGTAATGTCCCAACCTAGGTCTAGCAATGGATACATGGCATACAACTAATCAGGGTGGCATAATATCAACTAGGTATACACCTAGTCCCATTAAATAAACATTGATACACAAAATAGCATGCAAGTGTATAAAATAAATAACTTTGCAAACATAGGATTAATATGATCAAAGGTTACGACTTGCCTTGCTGATTTAGTGCTGAATCTTGGTCTTCGAAGTCTTCGTTCGCTCCCTCGGAATTAGCGTCTACCGGAAAAGAAAGCAACGAAACCAAATGAATACCAAACAAAGACTCAAACAAGCTCAAAACTGAAAATAAATGGCTCTGGAAGATAGATCTTGATTTTAGAAAAATTTAGAAACTTGAATCGCCTCAATCGGAGTTCGTATGAGCGAGAACGGGCCTCCGAAAGATTAAATTCAGAGAAAATACAGAAAATCAGAAAAACAGAAATTCTGGATTTAAATCAGAAAAACAGAAATTCTGGATTTATTTTTGTACTGGAAAATGGATTTATTGCGCAACGCTGACGTCAGCCGGCTCACGGTGGACAAGGTCCACGGCGCGGGCTCGGTCCACCGTGCGCCCGGCAGACGGCCGACGCTATCGCTGACGCAATGGCCGACGCGGCGGTGACGCGTGGCGGCCACGCGGGCGCGCGATCCGGCGAGGGCAGACGGACGGCCGTAAGCGGAGCTGCGGCGAAGGAGGCGTGGCGCGATCGGGAGCGTCGGCTAGAGATCCAACGGCCGGAGGTCGACGGCGGCGGGCGCGCCACTCACCGGAGATGAAGAAGAAGGCACAAGAACCGGCGAGACGCTGGCGGATCGGACCGGGGCCAAGGCGAACCGGGAGAGGGCGACGCGGGCAGCTCGGGAGGCCAACGGATGCGGCGGAGGGCACCGCGGCGACGGAAAAGACGGCGGAAGGGCTCGGCGCGCGAGGACTCCGGCGAGCTCGGGCAACGCAGCGGCTAGGCAGCGAGAGGTGGGGCAAAAGGGGCGGCGAGGAGGCGATCCTCGGGGCGGTTTTAAGGGCGCTTAAATAGGGTTTCGGAGGCGGCGGGCACGGACTCAAGACGGCGCCGACACGAACTCGGACGGGCGGCGACGACGGCTAGGGTTTCGCGTGGCGCGATGTGGCGCAATCGCAGCCACACGCTGTCGCAGATCGGACGGCCGTGGCTGCGCGGCCGGCTGGGCCACGAGGGAAAATCGGGCCGGGCGAGCGGGCCGGAAAACCTGTGCCGAGCGATTCGCCCGAGGGCTTTTTGAAATAAAAATTCATTTTCCGATTTAAGAAAATCCGTAAATTCAAATAAAAGCGAATAAATTCAAATAAATAGCAAATAAATTCAGAAAAATCCCCAAAAATACAGAAAAATTCCTTGGAGCACAAGGAACCCAACTAAAACTGAAATTCCTGATTTTGATGAATAGTTATTCAAATTAAATCCTTTCATTTATGGGAAATTCAAATTAAGCTAGAGTTAGTTCAAGAAAAGGCAAATGGTTTATTTTTGAATTCAAACATTCCAAAACTTTAAATTTTGGGATGTTACACTAAAGGCATTGTAAGTTTGACGGTGAGCGAGATCCGGAAGCTTGGCTGCAGGTATACGCCCTAGCGGTCAAAGCAGCCAGAGGTAACCAGAATATGATGGCAAATTACCTGCCAGTCAACCTTACCCCCTCGACTCAAGCATGGCTCACGGGCCTCCCTGCAAACTCGGTGGACTCCTGGAGCGATCTCTGCGATCAATTCATTGCTAACTTCCAGGGAACCTACGAGAGGCCTGGCACTCCGTGGGACCTGTACCAGTTGCACCAGAAGAAGGACGAGACGCTGAGGGATTTCATCTGGCGTTTCATGCAGAAGAAGAACACCATCAGTGACATATCTGAAGCCGTGGTGGTGGCAGCCTTCCAGAAAGGAGTAAGTGATCCTGATCTAATTAAGAAAATGTCTAGGAAACCCCCGACCTCCATGAAGGAGGTGTTTGCACTGGCCGACCGCTACGCCACGGCCTCAGACGCCCTGGCCGAGTGCCAGGAAGATCGCCCACATCAGCAGAACAAGGGCGACAAGCCCGAGTCCTCCAAGAACAAAGACAAGAAGCTAAAGGGCGAAGAATTAGTTGCAGTGGCCATGCGGTGGGAAGGACCTGATTACAGCACCGTCATAGAAGCAATCTGTCCTTTCCATCCTAAAGGAAAGTACGCCGCCAAGGACTGCTTCACCTTGAAGCATTTTGCGTGGGAGAGCAACAAGCAACCCGCTCCAGCAAAGGACGAGGCGGCAAAGAAGAAAGACCTTCCAAATGAAGACGATTTTCAAGAGCCCGAGCACGAGTTGAACTATATATACGGGGGCTCCACCGGATACGAGTCCAAGTGGAAGCAAAGCTATCGCCGAGATCAACACGGTGGAACCAAAGAGCCCCCAATATCTGAAGTGGTCCGAGATACCAATCACCTTCGACCGAACGGATCACCCCAACCGGGTTCTACATCCGGGTAAGTTCCCTCTAGTGCTCGATCCTGTTATCCGCAGCGTGAAGCTCAAGAAGGTCCTGATCAATGGAGGGAGTGGACTCAACGTCTTGTTCTCCAAAACTTTTAACGACATGAACATTCCCCTCTCCGAACTAAGGCCGAGCACTCAGCCGTTCCATGGTGTGATTCCTGGAGCATCATCGCTCCCACTCGGACAGATTTCCTTGCTCGTCACCTTGGGCACCAAGGACAACTATCGGACCGAGTACATAAATTTTGAGGTGGCACATTTCGAGACGGCGTATCATGCTATCTTGGGAAGACCCGGACTGGCTTGATTCATGGCCATTCCGCACTACACCTACTTGATGATGAAAATGCCAGGACCAAGAAGCGTCATCACCGCTCGCAATGACGCTAAGCGGTCCCCGGAGGCGACCGAGAGAACCATGAACTCGCCGAGCTGAGGGAAGGAGCCGATGAGAGAAAGAAGATCCAAGCAGAAGCGGACACAATGCAGGAAGAGGGAGATATCCCGTCCAAAAAGCAGGCCACATCAGGAATGAAACCTGGAGAAGGAACCAAGAGAATCAGTCTTGACCCGTCCGATTCGACTAAGACGACTCTGGTCGGGACAGGGCTCGACGACAAATAGGAAGACGAGCTCGTCACCTTCCTCCAAGCTAACAAGGACACCTTCGCGTGGAAACCATCCGACATGCCGGGTGTCCCCAGGGAGGTGATCCAGCATTCTCTGCATGTCAATAAAAGTGCGAAGCCAATCAAGCAAAGGCTTCGGCGGTTCGCTTCAGATCGCCGGAACGCCATCAAACAGGAAATGACCAAGCTTTTTGCCGCAGGCTTTATAAAAGAAGTGTATCATCCAGATTGGCTGGCAAACCCTGTACTAGTTCAAAAAAAGAATAAAACTTGGCGCATGTGCGTTGACTATACCGATTTCAACAAAGCCTATCCGAAGGATTCTTTCGGGTTACCTCGGATTGATCAAGTAGTTGATTCACCCGCCGGGTGCGAGATCCTGAGTTTCCTTGATGCCTACTCAGGGTACCACCAGATTCGCCTAAAGGCGGAAGATCATATCAAGACTTCGTTCGTCACGCCCTTCAGGGCCTTTTGCTATACCACAATGGCATTCGGGTTGAAAAATGTTAGAGCGACGTATTAACGTGCGATACAGCGGTGCTTTCACGCCCAACTCGGACGAAATGTGGAAGCGTAGTGGACGACGTCGTGGTGAAGACTCGGGAAAGGAAGGACCTCATCACCGACCTAACCGAGACATTCGAGGGTCTAAGGGCCTTCAGCATGAAGCTTAATCCCGAGAAGTGTGTTTTCGGAGTATCTTCGGGAAAACTGCTCGGGTTTATCATATCTCAACGAGGCATCGAGGCGAACCCAGAGAAGATCAGGGCCATGTTGAGTATGGAACTGCCAACTTGCCAAAAGGACGTCCAGAAGCTCACAGGGTGCATGGCCGCACTTAGCAGGTTTATTTCTCGGTTGGGTATGCGAGGTATGCAATTCTTTAAACTCCTCAAAAAGCAGGACAAATTCCAATGGACTCTAGAGGCACAGCGGGCGTTTGAAGATTTGAAGACTTTCTTAACGACGCCTCCGATCTTGGTTTAACCAATGCCAGAGGAACCTCTCTTGCTATACATCGCGGCAACGACTAATGTAGTCACATGGGTTGTAGAAAGGTCGAGCAGGCCATGTGCGTAGGTCCAAAGACCCGATCTACATCGTCAGCGAGGTCTTAAGTGAGTCTAAGGTGCGGTATCCACAAGTTCAAAAATTGCTATATGTCGTACTTCTCACATCCCGCAAACTCAAGCACTATTTCCAAGAACATACGATTTCGGTGGTCACCTCCTTCCCAATTGGAGATATCACGGTCACAATGTGAGGAGCCGCGCATTCTCCAAAGGAGATCTGGTCCTCACAAAGAATCAGAAATGCGAGCATAAGCTCTCCCCAAGCTGGGAAGGCCCTTACATCGTTGACGAGGCGGTACGCCCTGGGGCTTACAAGCTCAAGCGAGAAGACGGCACCGGCAGTTAGCAACACTTGGAACATAGAACAGCTACGTCGTTTCTTCGCCTAAGCTTTGTAAATCAAATTGTTCCATTATGAATGAAAGAATCGATATTCAAAGTTATTCTTTACATAACCTTTTCGATATCTATGTGTCCGAATGCTTCACTCCTATAATGTTAAGACTCTGAGACATGCGTCACAAACCATGCCTCAGAGCATGGGGTCTGGACTACTCGGGCGCGATATGTCGAAACCACCCAAACAAAGATGCACATCCAAAAGAATCGTACAAGAACAGGAAAACGTTTTTATATACATTCGATTTACAGGTCTAAAGTCTCTACAATGGATGAAGAGGTGTCCTTGACCTCCTCCCAGAGCTCGGCGGCCCGGTCCTCATCTACGTTGCGGGCGAAGCCTTCTTTAATGGCCTCAAGATCCACTCGGGGATAAAGCGACTTGGTGATCGCCAAAGCCTGGCTAGCACCATTGGACGTTGTTTCTTTCAAGAGATTCTTGATAGTCTCAGGGGCTTCCTTCAGCCGAGAGATGAACTGGTCCCTGCTGAGTGGCCTCTCGCCCCCTGGATGAAGCGAACTCAACAACGACTCGGAGGCCTCCTGAAGCTTAGTGCAAGACGCCTCGAGGGCTTCGACCCTCTCATTGAAGATGGCGTACTACGCCCGCGTCTTGAACAAAACATTAGAAAATCGGCAGTGAAGACAGGGCAAGGCCAAGCCGCCGGAGTTACCTTCAAGCTCCTTCTCCGATTTCGTTCTGGAGTCCTCCGCGGCTTTGATCTACCCTTGGAGCTTCGCGACGGTGGAATCTTGAGCTGATATGAATAAAAGAGGATCAAGAAAACGGGTGATTAGATAGAAGCACGGGGTGGCCCCGGGAATAGCTACCTCGAAGGGAGCCAACGACGTCCAGCTTCTCCTGGCGCAAAGCCTTCTGCTCCTCTCGTGATGCATGGACCTCTGACCAAGAGATCACCACCGCATGGCCAAGATTGATACGCTCCACCGGCGGATATTCTCGGGCGTCCAAATTCAGGAGCATCTTCGAAGTATTCAGCTTTCTTTTTCAAAGTGCTCCCCATTTTCTCAGAATCACACAGAAAAAGTAACTACATGGTGAATGGCGAAGCAGAAGACAAAGAAGTGTAGAGTGCTTACTCAGCGGCAAGGCCACAAGCAAGCCGCAGCAGTGATCGTAAAAGGTATTCATCTCCTTCTCCTCCTCCGGATCATCCAAGAGCTTCACGCCTTCCTCCTCATCAACCCACGCAGCTTGCGTTATGAGCCGGGGGCGAGCGGGGGTCGGCGGAACTCGGAGGATCTCCTCGATCTCGGGGGACGGTCGAGAAATTGGCTCCGGAGCAGCAGGGCTCGATTCCGAGGCCAGAGGAGTCAGAGATGGCGCCAGGGGCCCGGGGGGCACTTCGGTGTCCCCGGACGCGGCCTCCACGCCTGAGGCGCAAACCTCCGGAGGTTCGACCTCCATGGGGGCCCCAGACGGCGACCCGACAGGAATATCAAGAGAAGGATCCCTACGAGAAGAACTGTCAGCGGGCTACGAAATGAGTCGAATAAAATTTGACGGGGTAACCAACCTGTCAGACTTCCTCATTTTCATCGGAGGCTTCTTCCGAGCAGCCGGGCCGCTCCCAGAGGGACCACTCGACACCTGGGGCTCCTCCCGAACGCTTGAGTCCTTTGGCGATGGACTCGGCTGAGCCGCAGGCTTGCAGGGGGGGAAGCCGAAGGAGCTGGGGCTCGCACCGAAGTGTCTTGGATCTTGGGACCGCCAGGCGGGTGCTTGGGCTTCACGGGGTCTTTCGTCGCCGCCTTTTTTCCCTTTTTGGCAGCAGGATCTCCCGCAGGAGAGCTCGCTCTCCACTTCATAGGACCACCCACGTGAACGGGCATCTCCGAAAGAGGCGCATCAATGAAGAAGGCAATGCGATCCTGTGAAGGAAGACTAAAGGTTAAAAGACACTTAGAGACAAAGACAAAAATCTCTCAAATTAGCTCACCTCAGGAGGGGGGTGTGAAGCGGTGAAAGACTTCGGGCATCTTACAGAGGATACATCGACGCTCGGGATGAAGAATTCGCTGACCCGAGCGAATATCTGTTCCCTAGCAGCTCATCGGGCCGTTCTTGGGTCGGGTCATCTTTTCCTTCGTACGCGAATCCCAGATGAACTCGCTCTTTCAGGGGCTATATCCGGCGAGCAAAAAAGTGCAGAGCCAGACCTAACCCCATGAGACCACCTTCCTTCAGCTTTTCAATCAGTGCCAGAAGGTCATGCACCTGATCCATGTCGGCAGAGTTGGGGGTGGACATCCAAGAAAGAGATGCCTTAGGACGGCGCCCGCCAAAGGAAGGAAGGGCAGGATTGGGGTTGGTGCAATAGAACCACTCATGATACCAGCCCTTGTTGGAGGTTTTGAAAGGAATTGCGAAGTAATTTTTCTTCAGCCCCTCACGCAGCTGGAATCCGGCTCCCCCAACGACCTTGCGGTCACTCTTGGATGGATAAGGTTTCAGGAGGTAAAAATGGCGAAAGAGATCAAAATGGGGGCTAATGCCTAGGAAGGCTTCACAGAGATGAACGAAAAGGGAAATCTGCAGGATTGAATTGGGATTCAAGTTCACTAATTCAATCTCATAGAAGAAGAGGAGACCACAAAAGAAAGCGCAGGCGGGAAGGCCCAGCCCACGCTGGAAGAAAGATTCAAAGACCACTACCTCTTCAGGGCGAGGAGTGGGGACAGACTCACCGGCAGCCGGCCGGACAAAGACCAAGGCCAAGTCAGGGAGGATCCCATCATCCACCATAGACTGCAGTTTCTCCTCCGTGGTGGTGAAGTCATCCAATCCTGGGGCAAGGGCTGCGAGGAAGAAGGAGAAGACATCTTCAAAAGAAAGATCTATGGCGGCGCAAAAAATGCGAAGAACCCTAACGGCGGACAAGTCGAAGAAACAGGGAAGCAGAAGAGAGCAGGAATGCGCGCTAAAGGGATGAAACGTCGGGCGGCGCCTGGTTTAACCTTTAAAGGAATGGAAAAATTAGGTTTTCGCCGAACCGGTGGGAAAAAAGATTGAGAAACATCTCACCCTTCTGAATTCCCTATAAATGATTTGCAAGCCTGACGTTCTGACTCACGGAGGCAGGCGCGGCTTGACCAAGTCATGTTTGGGACACGTCGCTCCCCACGATGGGATGTTTTCCCCACTTACCGTGCTAAGCGGGATGTGGGTGTCCTTCAACCTAGATAAAAAATATATCTTCTCACGATATGCCCCACGATGGGTCGCAAGGTGGTTACCACATGTCGGAATCATATATCATGGGTTGAGCCCAAACGGGCGTAAGTCCAATGGCATGCCCCAAGAGGGTCGAAAAGCTGTGCGTCATAATAAACGAGTACGGATACCATTCGGATAAAACCTTGATATGTCCCAAGTTGACTGAGTCAGATCCCACACCAGTTGGATACAGGTATCACTCGGCCATGAGCCAAGAAAAATTAGGTATGCTCCAAGTTGAGCCTAAGATATATCCTACGCCAGTCGGATATGGGTACCACTCGGCCAAAAGCCACGTAAACCCTGATACGCTCCAAGAGGGCTAAAGCCATATCCAGCACCAGTCGGATATGGGTATCGCATGGCCATGAGCCAAGAAAATCTGCACGCCCAAGGGAGTTTGTCAGATCCGCCATCAGTCGGATATGGGAATCACTAGGCCAAGAGCCATATAAATCCCGATACGCTCCAAGAGAGCCTGAGTTGTATCCGATGTCAGTCGGGTATGAGTATTACCCGTTCGCGAGCCATGCAAGACCTAATATGTCCTAAGTTGGACCTAAGATGTATGTTGCACCAGTCGGATCTGAGTATCGCTTGGCCGAGGGTTGCGCCGGTCTTCGAACAATGCGCTACGCGAGAGCCTAAGATACGCTTTGCGACAAATGGAAATGGATATCATTCGATCGAAGGACCATGAAAGCTTTGAAACATTCCAAGAAGGATTTGAGTTACGACAAACATCATTCATCGAGAAATCTTTGAAAAGGTATTTCTTTATTTATATAAATCGCCCAGGCATTACGCCTGGGAGATATTTTTTACAGGAGGGGGGCCTACACTTCACCCCGACGCACGCGGCCCAACGCTTCCACGAGGGCTTCCCTGGCGGCCTCAAGGACAGGAAAAATCTCGAGGAAAGTGTCGACGGTGATGCGGTCAGCAGCGACAGCGGCATCCTCCATCATTTCAGCCACGGCGGCCTCAAAAAGCGCCCATTCTTCGGCGAGCCGGGGATCCTGGACGCGCCTGATATTCCTTCTCCTTCTCTGCGGCATGAAGAACATGGAAATGCCAAACAGAAAGATAGAGAGCTAAGCGGGAAAAGATGAATTCTGCAACGCTGGTTCGCCTTTTATAGCCTATGTGGTGAGGACGGATTAAATGCACCAGGAGCCGAAGGGATTCGGCGTTAATGTAATTTTAGAAGCCAAAGAGTTTTTCAGTAAACGAGTTGACACAAAAAATCAGGACGACCTTGAAGACTGTCCGGTGGTTAATCACGAAGAAAAAAGATATTAAGAATTTCGCTTTGGGCGGGAAGAAGAATTCAATTCGCATCCGAAATACGGGTCACGTCCGCAAGGCCGCTCAAGATAAATTCGTTCGACAGAAGGATATACTCAGTTGAAGCAAAGATCAAGGGTTATATTCGAGTCCTTCATAATCCACTCGCCGCAAGAAGAAGCCTTCAAGTCCATTAAAAAACCAGTCAGCGGATTACATAGTAAGCTCAAAACAATAATGTAAGTTGGGACTTAACCAGAAGCATAGCAACTGGATCATGAATCACTCGGGGGCTACTGTGGAATATAAGGATCCAGATACCCTCACGATCGGCCCGGAGACGTCCAGGGGATAAGCCCAAGAGGAAGGCCCAGGATGATGTCCCCCGCATCAGGCCCTGTTGCCGTGCGCCAGGGGGTACATCCCATAGATAGTTGAGCATATATTTGGATGTAAAAGATATTGTTGTAATCCGAGTCATTTATAAGGAAGGTAAAGATGTAAGCTCTATCCTGTAACCGACTAGAATCTTGTAACCGATCGGAATATCTTAACCGATCAGGACTCTGTAAGTCACGCCACCCCCACTATATAAGGGGAAGGGGAGGAAACAACAGGGATCGAACACAGATACACATCAATATAATCCCAGCGCACAGGACTAGGGTATTATCTCTTCCGCGAGAGCCTGAACCTGTATAATCCCTTGTCTTGTGTGACCATCGAGTTTGAGATCTAGCGCCTGCCCCATAATTTCATTGCTGACTACAAAAGTCGACACCGTTTGAGCAGTTCTTGGACTCTACGGATAAGCCCACGATGAGAGCTTTCCAATGGAAGTGGTTTCACGTCCAAACTCCTTCTGAATCGATGGGAATTGTGAAATCAATATGATAAACAGAATCTGCCAGGTGCTGTGCCACCTCCACTTGGGCCCAAAGGCCTTGTACGACCTAGGGTTGCACGGCCAACCCCTTGGCCGCCTCCCTTGCCCTCTTCCTCACATATATTTAGTAGCCGTCCCTAGAATAGATGGGTTTTGCTTAGATTACAACTAGACACTCTATCAGTTTTTCGCTTAACATCGATTTGTAGAACCCTAACTCGTGTGCTTAATATTATTCACAATTTCAGATTGCATCTTCTACGTTCTCGCTTGTGTTCTCGATTCGCATGCAGGGATAAGACTTCTCACTGAGGTCAACTGTGTTTGTGCGTGGTTGATAACCAAAGGAGCTATGGTGTAGCGATTGCATGGTTCAAATCAGTTCTGATTGGAAGCCGGATCATCAACGTCAAGTTCTCCACCAATTGATTCAGTACTACCTGTCAGAAGATCAGGCCAACGTTCCCATCAAGTGGTATCAGAGCCTCGGTTGCCCGATAGATAATTCTTGTATCCCCACTTTTGTTTTGCCATCATCCTAGAGTCCAGAAAAATTGCCCTACAAAAAGTTCATCATCGGTTCCGCTGTCCTACAACCCCTTGTGCCTTTGCAATTTTTGTTTCTGTTTCGCTTTGTTGAATCTGTGTCCATTGTCATCGTATTGTTGCTGGTTTGAGGTTGTGATCCTAGTTTCTAGTTGTCCCTTTATGTTGCCCTAGTTCTTTGTTTTTAGGGTTTCCTGAGCTATTTTTGAGGGGGCTGCGATTGAGAGGCAATCTAGTGAAAAGAGACCCTGGATTTGGAAATGTGATTTTAAATCCTTTTGTTCTAGGTGATCTAAGGTTAGTAATTGGTTCTAATTTACATTATATCCATGACCTAGCTTGGTAAAGAGGGAAATGAAGATAGTTTAGATCTAGCTTGGTGTAGATCCATTTGTTCTTTGTGATCTAAAGTAGTAATTGGCTCTAATTGCATTATACTCAAGTTGTAGATAGTTATGTAAAGAGAGAATTGAAGATGCTGAGTTTAAATATAGCTTATATATATATATCCATTTGTTCTTTGTGATCTAAGGAGCAATATAGGTTAATTGGCAAGTTTAAATGTAGCTTATATGTAGAATATTGTAGATCTGTGCTTATGATTTATGGTGAAGTTTTAGCTAGTTAATCTGTGTTCCAATTTAAGAATGTGTGCTTGTGCACTCTAGTGAACTTAATTCATTATTTAACACTTATTGTTATATACGTAGCATATATGGACTGAAGCTGGATGTACGCTGAGAACCGTACGAGCGCTGAGTACATTAATGGTGTCTCCGTTTTTAGAAGAGGTGCATAGGAGGATATGTTGAACAAGAGGGTGGAATTTATGCCTTGTTCATGCATTGACTGAGAGAATCTGAGGATGTTTCAAAACTCAGCAGAGATCGAAGCACACTTGATTCTAAGGGGTTTCAAAAGTGGGTATACATATTGGACCAGTCACGGTGAAGAGCAGATTATACAGGAAGCAAGTAGTATTAACATCGTCGACAAAGTCAATGACACGCCGGATGATATCGACTGTGCTTTCAATGAGGATAGGTTTCACGATGATAATCTAGATCAGATATTGCTTGATGCATAAAGGAACCATGATGAGCGGGAGTTCGTAAAATTCTGGGGCTTGATGGATGACTAATAGAAACCTTTGTTCTCGGGCTACAAGTCCAAATACATAAAGTTGTCATTCATGTTTGAACTGCTGAAATTAAAAGCAAGCAACAGTTGGTCCGACAAGAGTTTCATGACGTTGTTAGGTCTATTATCGAATATGCTTCCAGAGGGAAATGAGTTGCTAACAACCACCTACAAAGCGAAGAAGGCTCTTTGTCCCTTGAGAATGGAAGTAGAAAGAATATATGCATGTCTGAACAACTGTATCCTCTACCGCAAAGAGTACGCAAACTTTTCTGTATGTTTGGTGTGCAATGCATCCCGGTACAAGCGTAAAGATCAATCAGATGATGACGATGAGGGCATCGAGGTGAAGAAAGGACCTCCTGGTAAAGTGGCATGGTATTTGCCTGTAATTCCCCATTTGAAGCATTTATTTGCGAACCCAAATGAGGCAAAACTGCTTCGGAGGCACTCGGATGAGTGTAAGAACGATGGAATGCTAAGCCACCCTGCTGATTCCACCTAGTGGAGAAACATCGATAGGGGGTTTCAAGAATTCACTGCGGATCCGTGGAATATAAGGTTTGGATTGAGTACGGATGGAATGAATACTTCAGTAACATGAGCAGTCGTCATAGCACTTAGCCCGTGAATCTCGTATCTACAACCTTCTTCCTTGGTTGTCTACGAAGTGGAAGTACATTTTACTATCTATACTTATCCAAGGCCGGAAGCAACCAGGGAACGATACTAATGTGTCCTAGCACCATTGGTAGAAGATCTAAAAACACTGTGGGCTCCTAGGGTATAGGTATGGGATGCTCACAAATGAGAGTACTTCACTTTGCACTTCCTGTTATTCTACACCATAAATGATTATCCTGCCCTTACTAACCTATCGGGCCAGAGTACAAAAGGAGCTAAAGCCTGGACTCATTTCTTAGAAGATATCTAGAGTGTGTGGCTGAATCACTCACGCAAAATCATGTACATGCGTCACCGTAGGTTCCTTCGGAGGAATCACCTATACCGCAAGATGAAGAAATAATTCGATAAAACGAATGAAGACGGTTTAGCTCCAAAGCCTTTAAGTGGAATAGACATTCATAATATGGTTAAGATCTTGGATGTTGTGCTTGGAAAGGGATGTAAATTAATGACCCGTGAGAAGAGCATGTGAAAGAAGAGATCAATATTTTAGGACCTACCTTATTGGGAGCACCTAGAAGTTCGGCACTGCATCGGCATCATACACGAAGAGAAGAATGTCTGTGATAGCTTGATTGGTCTCTTACTGAACATTAAGGGCAAAACAAAAAACGGTATGAATGCACGGCTTGACTTGGTCGATATGGGCATCAAACCTAAGTTAGCACCGAAAGAGACCGATAAAGTTCAAACTATTGCGAACCTACTTGTTACACTATCAAAGGCTGAGAGAACTGAACTGTGCTAGTGCTTACATGATGTGAAAGTACCGTATGGTTACTCTAACAACATGAAGAGACATGTTTTGATGCAATATTTGAGCTTAACTGGCATGAAGTCTCATAATTGCCATGTGCTTATAATACATATGCTCCCTATCATAATTAGAAGTATTTTACCGAGAAAGGTCTGGGAGATAATAACAAGGCTGTGTTATTTCTTTAACACAATTGATTAGAAGGTTATTGAGCCAGAAGGACTAGATGCTCTGCAGGCTGAGGTGGTGATGACTCTATGTAATCTTGAGATGAATTTCCCTCTGTCATTTTTCGATATCATGGTCCATCTTATTGTTCACCTTGTGAGGGAGATAAAGATGTGTGATCCCGTGTTCCTACGTACCATGTACCCGTTCGAGAGGTACATGGGAATGCTCAAGTTCTATGTGGATTACATGGCTTAGGTCGAACCGATAGGTGAGCCTTGATCCTGCCATGAGGGAAGGCTCCAGGGTATCGGGATCATCGGAAGGAAAGCAATCACGTCTAATGCAGCTACGTGTGCTAAAGCCTATTTCACGGTTTTGCATCACATGGCTGTAGTGTCCTTGTATATCGACGAGCACAAGAACTAGCTACGGCAAGAGAATTTGTCATGACAACAGTCCTGGATCATCAGACAGCATAACCTTCAATTCAACAGATGGTTGAAGGAGCGACAACCCATCTCTGGAAGCTCATCAGGTGATACGCTGACATGGTTGGCAAAAGGGCCAACATTTACAGTTGTAACATAGAAAGGATACGACTTAAATAGTTACACATTTTACACGAGAGATCACGACATGAAGAGCACAAACCAGAACAGTGGTGTTCGCATAGATGCGCTCAACACTGCTGGGTCGATGAGAGCCTACTATAGGTTCATTGAGGAAATTTGGGAGCTTGACTATGTACTATTCAAGATCTCCTTATTTCGATGCCGTTGGGTTCACCTGCAGCACGTGAAGGTTGAAAAATACGGCTTCACTAATGTGAACCTCGAACCATTTCTACTTGCTAACCAAGTTGCTCAAGTCTTCTATGTAACCGCACACCAAGAAGAACCATTTGTACTCGCTAACCAAGTTGTTCAAGTCTTCTATGTAATTGACCAGTCTAACAAGAAGCGCAACATGGTTCTTCAGGGAAAAAAAGAATTGTCGGAGTTGAGAATGTTGTGGATGAGGAAGAATACATCAGTTTGACAAATTGCCTACTATCGGAACTGGCATAACAGTCCACAAAGAACATCCTGAGGAAGCTAGCTACACACATGTCGATCGTCATGAAGTGCTAGTTTTTGAATAAAAGAATAAGCAAGTGGAGTTATGAAGAGGTCGTCATATTTATTTGTCATGTATAAAAGTAAATGAATGTGCTGTCGCTGTATTGTTATTACTTGAACAGGCTGCATTTTGTAAACTGCATTTTTCACTTTCTCTACAATTGTTGAAGTGATCATCAAAATCTTAATTAGAACAAAAAAGGACTTCATGAGTTATCACACCCAACTTGAACACAGAATATTGAATTACACTATGAAGAAATATTGCATTGCACTAGTTGGTAATAATGATACGAAACAAATAATAAATTGACTAAATAATAATAACTTGAGCAAATAATAAAAATAATAATAACTTGAACAAATAATATTAATAAATAATAATAACTTGAACAAATAATAATAAACAATACCAAACAAATAATAATAACTTTACTAAAATTAAAAAAAACTAATCATAGACGGTTCTTGGCTTGAAACGTCTTTGATGGACTCATCACAGACGGTTCAAGCCTAGAACCGTCGGTGATGGTCTCAACGTGCTTTTGTAGTAGTGTCTCAAGCCCAGAGCCATCTCATTCCTCTCCCACCCCTCACGCTCTTCACGCATGCACAGTACCTCAAACCCTAGGTCTTGTCGGTGTCGGCGGCTCCCCACCCCCCACACCGTGCAGCTACACCTCCTCCCCACCCCACTGGCTCTTCCACCGTATCCTCCCAGGTGCCACCCTATTGATCGCATCCTCCCCGGATTTAATGCCCCCCGCCTCTCCTCTGGATTTAATGCTGCACTCGACTCGACGCAGGGAACGATGACACCGGCGGCGACTGGATCTGAGCTGCCGCCGCTCCTCCTTCTTCCGATCCCGGTCTCCCCCCACCACCACCTTGGGGTGAAATTCTTGTAGGAAACGAAGGTATGTATCCCAATCCCACTTCTTTATCTCAAATCGCATGGTAATGTAGTTCAGTATGCTTGTTGTTGCTAGAGCTGGCTGTCACATTTTTTGTTGGCACCAAAAGGTAGATCTGGGAGAAAACCCCCTTTGTGCCGTGACATAATTTTTGTTGAGCTTGTTGGTACTAGCCAATGTTCACGCACACTGTGACTATGTAGATTGTTATTTTCTCTGTATGAGTAGTTTGTCATAGTATTTAGGATTACTAATCTAGTGAAATATGTCAAAGCTCACTGTAATTAATTTTTCTGTAACATAACTGGAATTTGCTATTTATCATTCTCAAATCTCACTTCAAGAATTTCGGTACCAGGATTAGTTTTATCTTCAGAGAAACATCGCAATTTCGGTACCAGAAATAAGTTTGTATGTAGAATTCTTTTGTCAGCCACGGACATTTTCATTTTGCATGTTTTGCTGTAAAAAAGTGTGTTTCTGGTGTAAGGAATTTCTTTAAATTCATCTGCATACATTTGTGAAATGCCACTACTTATATGATGCTAATAACTAGTACAGGTTGTGGTTATGGAAAATAGTGCTCTCAGTTGCAGCCGGTTAGCTGCTGACCTGCTGCTGCTGTCATACTTTTATTTGAAATTTCATCTGGCTAGTAGTATTTCTTATTAGATTTCATGGTGCCCTAGTCGCAAAGGTTGATTGGCACTATCTTGAGTGACCTGTCACCTATACTTTACTTGAAGTATGCCCCCAAAGTATGGCCATTTTTTCTTGATTATTGTTGGAGGAGGCAAATCTCGACAATCATTCTTTGCAACTGAAAGATATTCATCTTGTTCCTCTCCCACGCTACTCCATTGTTGAATTACAAGAGAAAGTCAACTCCCATCTCCTTACAGGAATGAACCCAAACACATATTTTGACTATGGGATAGTCCTCAACCATAGAATATCACAGGATAATTAGCTGGGGTATTCTATTTGCACTACCTTGAAAAAGGCCATCTGTGGCGGTTTTTGAACCGCCACAGATTTATTGTCACTGATAATCGAGGATTATCAGTGGTGGTTCTAGAACCGCCACAGATAACACTATCTGTGGCGGTTTTTGGCTAGAACAGCCACTGATATTTGGGTATCAGTAGCGGTTTGAGCCAAAAACCGTCACTGATACTCAAATATTAGTAGCGGTTCTATCCCAAAAACTGCCACTGATAATACGACTATTAGTGGCTGTTTTTTGCTAGAACTGCCACTCATACAACTATCAGTGGCGGTTGTATATAAAACCGCCACTGATAGGCCTAGTATCAGTAGCGGTTTTTTGATAGAACCGTCACTGATATTACGTCAATGAAAAGGCATGGCTAGGGCTGATAATCCCACACACGAAAATAAAAAACTGGCATTTGTGGCTAGCCTCAGGCAGCCCTAGCCATGCCTTTTCATTATGTACATTGTTGTTTCAATTGACATCACTAGTTCAAATGTAAGATTTATTAGCATAATCATTTTAAAAAAACTTTGAGATACAAGAGAGATAAAAACGGGATGCTGGGCATAGAAGAATTGGAGATAACAAAAAAAAGCTAATATTCTATCTACTTACTAATCACTTAAAGGTTTTTATGCAACTCTCTGGCAACTTCAAGGAACTGAAAACCACTCAACTCTTCTCTGTGCACCGCTGCCAAAATGAAATCAACATCTTGTGCATGATTCTCAAGACATCGGAGTGCCTCTATGGGACTTGAATACACTGTCACTGAAAAAAAAGGGAAAATTTTTAGTGTCTATTATGAACACAAAAAATTCCTGCCAGCAATCCATGTTCTTTTTAAGAAGTAGATATTTTATTACTACTACTTTTTCAATCCTTCATAATATTCCTCAGTCACTGATTCTGACTTTGCAATGGTCTGCATGCAGAAACTCTTTCTTTTATAGTTCTGAGAATTTTTTGTATTCATAATAGACACTAACAATTGTCCCTTTTTTCAGTGACAGTGTATTCAAGTCCCATAGGGGCACTCCGATGTCTTGAGAATCATGCACAAGATGTTGATTTCATTTTGGCAGCGGTGCCCATGGAAGAGTTGAGTGGTTTTTAGTTCCTTGAAGTTGCCAGAGAGTTGCATAAAAACCTTCAAGTGATTAGTAAGTAGATACAATCTTAGCTATTTTTTGTTATCTTCAATTCTTCTGTGCCCAGCATCCCATTTTTATCTCTCTTGTATCTGACAGTTTTTTTAAAATGATTATGCTAATAAATCTTACATTTGAACTAGTGATGTCAACTGAAACAACAATGTACATAATGAAAAGGCATGGCTAGCGCTACCTGAGGCTAGCCACAAATGCCAGTTTTTTTATTTTCGTGTGTGGGATTATCAGCGGCGGTTTTGGCCCAAAACCGCTACTGACGTAATATCAGCGATGGTTCTATCAAAAAACCGCCACTGATACTAGGCCTATCAGTTGCGGTTTTATATACAACCGCCACAGATAGTTGTATCAGTGGCAGTTCTAGCCAAAAACCGCCACTAATAGTCATATTATCAGTGGCGGTTTTTGGGATAGAACCGCTACTGATATTTAAGTATCAGTGGCGGTTCTATCAAAAAACCGCCACTGATACTTGGATGATTACTGGCGGTTTTTGGCTCGAACCGTCACTGATACCCGAATATCAGTGGCTATTCTAGCCAAAAACCGCCACAGATAGTGTTATCTGTGGCGGTTCTAGAACCGCCACTGATAATACTCGATTATCAGTGGCAGTAAATCTGTGGCGGTTTAAAAACCGCCACTGATAGCATTTATGAACCGCCACAGATGGCATTTTTCAAGGTAGTGAATTGTTGCCAGAATTACCTCAATTTCTGGTTGAAACTGTGCATGTGTTATGTATGCTACTACATCTTGGGGATCTTGCACAGATCTTTGTTCTGCTAGAAATCTGAAATGGCTATTGTCTTATTTTGAACAACTTTCTAGGTTGAGGATAAGTTTTCATAAATGTGACTTGGTTCCTGTGCATATGAATGCTGAGGATGCTCACTCTTTTGCTCAGATTTTTGGTTCAAAGATAGGGTGCTTTCCCTTTCAAATATTTAGGAGTCCCTCTTCGTTACAAGAATTTGAGGAGATAATACTTTCAACCTATTATTGAGAAGATTCTAAAGAGGGTTGCTGGCTGGAGGGCTCATTTTCTTTGGGACAATTTTGTACGACATCATAACTCATAAGTACCATGTAGCCAATTGGAGGCTGGTGCATCAGAAAAAAAGAATACGGAGGTTTGGGTATTCCAGATCTCAAGGATCTAAGGGTGTGTTTGGTAGGGCTTAGATCTGGTGGAGTTGGGTATTCTGAACTCCACCAGATCCATGGAGCTGGATCTGTGAGTATATTAAGAGTGTTTAGATGGATCATCTTTTCAAATTTTAGACCAAAAATATAAACTTAATTCACTTTATTTTAGCCTACAAATTTCAGATCTCAGGTGAAGCTGGGATCTGGAGCTCTACCAAACAGGCCCTAAATCCCTTTCTCCTTGCTTCTTGGCTTAGAAGGCGAATTCAAAACTATGCCCTTCGGGTGAAACAAGCACTATTCTAATACCATCACCTTCTCGATATACTGATCCGTCAAAATATAATTCCCAAGGGGCTACATATACTAAACCGGTAATAATCTCATGACCTATTATAAAATCGGCTATCATCTGTCCTTTAACTGCTTTAGCAGATTCATATGTCAGGTCGAATTCGATGAGCGTGTAAGCCCATTTACCAAGCTGACCTCGTAAAATCGAAGCTGCCAGCATATATTTTATCACATTGGTTTGACAAATAACTTTACAAGTCAATACTAAAATATAATGCCTTAGTTTTGTACAAGCAAAATATAAAGATAGGCAAATTTTCTCTACAAAGGATACCTGGTTTCAGCATCGAGCAAGCATGAGCTTAAGTAAAAAATTACTCTTTCTTTACCATAGCTTCTTGTGACAAAATAGCTCCAATAGTTTCTGTAACATCCCAAAATTCGTCTAAATATTATTTTATTGTCCTTGGTGCATTTTATGATTTTTCTCGAATTTATTTGGATTTTTCTGGATTTATTGGAATTAATTGCAAATAAAGTGTTTTAGCTTTTTGTTGAAAACTATTTAAATTTATGCAAAGTTAAAATAAAGTTTTGCCAAAAATATTTTATTTGAGTCCAGAATATCTCCAAGTATTTTTGAGAATTTTCTTGGAATTTTCTTGATTATTTTATTGCCTGAAACAAATAAAATGAATTTCGGTAATTATTTTAAATGTGAAATCCTTTTAAAAAGATCATGAACAGTAACGGGCCGGCCCACTACTGTGTGGCCCAAATAGCCCGTGCAGCCCGTTTTGCCGCCGAAACCCTAACCCTAATCCGCCGACCAATGGATCGAGATCCAACGGCTGCGCTTCTGCCACGTCGCCTGTAGCCGTCTGATGGAGGCCGCGTGGACACTGGTGATGAAGCCGTGTTGCCTCTCCGTATCGCCGTCAGAGTCCGCCGCCGCCACGGAACCGCCTCCGAAATCCGCGCTGCGCACGCCGCCCCGTGTGCCTATTTAAGGCGCCGCCGCGGGCGCTGAAACCCTCACCCCGAGCCGCACCCATCTGTCAGTTCTCGCACGCCGAGACGCCCTCGCCTGCCAGTGCGATCTTGCCGGAGTTGCCGAAGCCCCCGCTGTGGTCCCATCCGTTTTCCGTCGTCGTCACGCCGCCCCGAACCGTGCCGGATCGAGATCCGTCACCCTTGGACCGCGACGCACCTACGTCGTCTTCCCCGCTGACGGTGGAACTGCGCCACCGCACCGCCATCGCTGGGTTGGAGCTCTGCCAGCCGTTCGAACTCCGATTGACGCTCCGGATCGTGCTGCGTGGGTAAGCATCTCGAGTATCGGTAGCCGTCGGATCCAAATCAGGCGATCGAGCCGTAGCCGCATGTCCCTCTGCCCAGCGCCGTCCGATCGAACCTATGCACGCCAGATCGCACCGGCGACGTGGCCAACCGCGTGCCGCCACGAGTCGAGCGCAGAGCCGTAGCGCCGTGAACCGGTGCGGGTTGGTGGACTGGGTCCGTACGCCCGAGACGAGTGGCAGCGTCTGATTGGCTGACATCAGGGCTGACATCAGCGTGACGCAGTTAATCGGTTTTCGATTTAAAAATAATTCGGTAAATTCGGATTTTCTAATTTCTGTATTTTCAGTATTTATTCAAACTTCCAAAGGCTATAACTTTTGAATTTTAACTCGGATTTGAGTGATTCAAATTTCTAAAAAAATTTCAAATTGAGATCTATTTAATGGTGAATTTTAATTGATTTTTGGAGTTCATTTTCTCTCTGCTTTGGTATTTATTTGCTTTTCTCCTTCGGTACGCGTAGACGTTGAATTGTGCGACGCTTCGGAGGAAGATCCAACAACTGAAGATCAGGACCTATTCTAAGGCAAGTTGTGGTTTGATCATGTTGAACCCATGTTTATAAAATTGCTATATTGTTTTACTCTATTGCATGGTATTTCAAGTATACAAATTGTTTCAACTTAAATTGGGATCTAGTTAATCTACCCACTTGACTTATGTACCCTACCTTGTCATTGTATGCCATAATCTATTGTCACCCTAGATTGGTTCATTATAGTTGGTTAGTAATGATAATCAACATGGGATGGTTAGACCGTATTAGTTGCTTAGCCATGCCACGTCATCACATGTGTTTGAATCATTGATAATTAATCTTGATTAATGGAATATGGAACGATGATATGAACTTGTGTGTCATGTGGGATCACACGATGAGATTGAGTTGTTGTGGCGAGTCATGTCACGCAACGATGTTGAATTGTTGATGGCACGTGGTGCTTGGTAATCAACCTAGGTGATAATCATTTAAATTGGGGCAAGTGATAAGGGGCGAGTATGCCATGGTGGGCCCGATGGGCAGAGGGTACGTGGATGTCTTGCCATGATCACTCTAAGGACTTAACCTTGCAAGCCTTTGACCTGAGTCAATCATGCAACCAATGTCTGGAATGGGCCAGCCTAGCTGATTAATTTGCAATGTCTTAGCTTTGATACTATCTTGCTCGGTGTGAGTTCCCGAGTTATGGAGTAATTCACATGGCACAAGAGGGGGGCCCTGGATGTGGTAACCAGTCCCACCAGGGTTGAAACCTTAACGGGTGGTACCGGGTTAAGCCAGCGCATTGTAAAGGCTTTGTTATAATCACTCGCCTTGGTGGTGTTTGGTTGTATCGCGTGGGTAAAGTGCATAACCTCTGCAGAGTGTGAAACTATTCGGATAGCCGTGTCATGTATTGAGCAATGCTCGGGAATTACAGTTAAGGGTTAGCTTAATTAACTGGACAACTTGGTTGGGATGGCTGAATGCCATGTGGAAGATGGAATTTGATTTAGGATTGGAAACCTGGTTTACTTAAAGAATGCTGAGTCTATTTACTATTGTTATTTGTTTTACAGTCTTTACAATCTATTTATTGTATTTGTTCATGAATGCTGCTTATTGCAAAATAGCCATGATAGCCTATCCATTGGAATAAGCCTTGCATATAGTTACATAGAATTGCATTCTATGCACAACTTGTTGAGTGCTTTAAGTACTCACCCTTGCAAACAACAATAATCAACAGTCGAAGAATCTACACCTATGTTGGAGGAGGAGTTCCAGGAGGACGCGAGTCATTAGGGTCCGAGCCTTGTCGGTTGCCTGTGGTGAACTGATGAGCTATCTACGTTTTCTACTTTCCGCTGTTTAATTATTAGTTTATATTTCCAATCTTGCCCTGCGTGGCTTAATAATGTAAGTCGGTCATAAGATCATACACTTAGCCATATCGATAAATGGAGTATTATTCTATTATCGTTGAGTATGATATGATATGCACCAATGTTGAGCTATGTGCACTAGCGTTGATCCTGGGACTAGTGCGGTAAACACAGTGGGTTCGAATCAGTGGATTCGGATCCTTACAGAGATGGTATCAGAGCATACTAACTGTAGGTCTTGGCTCTAGATAGCATGGAGGTGTCCGGGTTGTGTCCAAAACTATTTTCTAAAAGAAAAATCTAAAGTTGGCTAATAAAATACTCTTGACTCATCCCATTCTCTACTTCTCGCCTTTGCTGAATTTACCGTTTTCATTTCCGTTTCGGGTGGAGAACTTATTCAAAGTTCTTGTGGAGTAGATGCCGATCATCCCGACCTTTGAGGAGTCAGCAGGTGGCTATGCCATGGAGCTGTGGAGACTTCTTCAAACGCTTGGAGGCTTTTATCGCCCGCTTTATTAAGGAGGCAGCTGGTCAGTTAATGGTGTTCACCGAGGATTTGTTTGCAAGCTGATCATCTACGCTCGGGAGAACGAGGAAGCTAGCAGACCAATCAACATCTCCGCCAGAAGATTCTCGTACGAGGTTGCAATTTAAGAGGTTGCTCAACTTGCTCTTCGCCATGTCTGCCGCGATTACGCTGATGAGCTTCACGACTCAGTGTTTCGACTTCACCCTGATGTGTAAGCATGCCGACACCGACGGATCGTGGAGGACGAGTGTGCTACCGCAGTACATTTTGCTGAGTTCACTATCGCCCTGGAGGAGCATATGAGAAAGACCACTCAGGAGCTGGAGACAGTGTACGAGGCACTCAGAGTGACGGAGCAGGAGCTTGAGGAGACCCGTGCTGCAGCTATCGGAATGATCACCAATCTAGGAGAGGCCCTGGAGGGGGTTGAGGACGAGGAACTCAGGAGCCAGCTGAGGAGTACGAGGAGGATCCAGAGGAGCGAGAGTAGGAGCCAGAGGAGAGTGCAGACCCTGTTGTTGCTGAGGAGCCAGCAGTAGGTCATCAGGATAGGTTCGCTCCTATGCCAGCCGACCCGCCGGTGTATGCACCGGATCAGTCTCAGCCAGGGTGGCTGAATGAGTGAGAGTTAGTCTTAGAGTAGTGTTGAGGCTCAAGTGTTGAGTCGCGTCTTTAAGATTAGTCTTTACCTTTTTAGTAGACGTTAAGGTTTCCTGATTAGTTTGCTTCTTTGTAATGCAGAGTGTGCAGTATGTGTTGCAAAGCCTGTAAGCTTTTATGAGCAGCCATAACAAGAATAAATAAAGAATTATTTTAGTTGGGTTAAACTTATCTTCCCCGCCCTAGGGATCCTTGCATCTTATCTATGCTACTTCTACCTTTCCTAACCCAAGAGGCAATCAGCAGATGGTGAACACTCGTGGGACCAACGGTGCTTCAGGAAGTGGACTGCACCACAATGACAACCCCAATGATGGAGGCCATCCTCAACCACCACCGCCAGTGGACATGCAGAATCTAGGAGCATTTCTCGCTGCACAGACTCAATTAATGCAGACCATGATGCAACAAATGCAACAGATGACTAACGTGGCTGCAAATAACAACAACCAAGTGAACTAGAACAACAATGGTGGGCCTCGGTCTTTCTCCAAGCTGTCAAATTTCATGAGGACTTGGCCACCGACCTTTGCAGGGAATGTTAATCCTTTGGAAGCCGATTACTGGCTTAGAACTATTGAGAAGAAGCTGCATATCACCCAATGTGAGGGCAATGAGAAGGTTCTCTACACCTCTCATCAATTGGAAGGAACTGCCGCGGAATGGTGGGAAAACTATTGTGCTTCACATGAAGCCCCACAGGAGATCACCTGGGATGAGTTTACTACTGCCTTCCGCCAATACCATGTTCCAGATGGAATGATGGATCTCAAGAAAGAGGAGTTCAGGGCTCTGAAGCAAAGAGGCCGGCCCATGGCCGAATATCTGAACAAGTTTACTCAGTTAGCTTGCTATGCCCCTGAAGACGTAGCGACAGATAAAGCTAGGCAGTCCCGCTTCATGAAGGGACTAAATTCAGGATTGCAAGTGGGGCTGATCACCCACAATTTTCCGGACTTTCAAGAATTGGTTAACAAGGCTTTGATTCTGGAGGATAAGCGCAAGGAGCTGGGTGAAAACCGTAAGCGCTTGATGACTAATCAGGGTGGACGTCTCAATCACCTGCGCTTGAGAATGTCACCACAGCAGTTTGCCAGATTCCAACCGCCAGCCGTAAATAAGGCACCAACTCCTGCACCTCGCCCTACTAATCAGAACTTTCAGATGCCAAAGACAGGCGAATGCACCAGAGGAAGTCAAGAACGCAAATAAGAGATGCTATGCATGCAATGAGCCAGGGCACTTCTCTAATAGGTGTCCACAGAGAGGAGGCATCACGCCAATTGTTTTAACTTGGGAACGACACCGCCAAGGCACCACTTCAGAGGAAATCGTGCGCCTACCAAGCCGAGCAACTCCCAATCAACGGTAGCGTGGTAGGATCAACCACATCGCAGATGGAGCACAAGAGGCTACGGACGTTGTACTGGGTAAGTTTCTGGTTAACTCGATTACCGCTTCTGCTTTATTTGATTCTGGAGCTTCGCATTCGTTTGTTTCTCAAAGTTTTGCAACTAAGAATGGATTTAAAGTGGTGAATCCTAAATGTGTGCTATTAGTCCAAGCCCCAGGATCTGAGCTTAGATCTAGCCTCGGGTGCTTGGGAGTTAAGTTGCTAATGGATGGGATAGAATTTCTAGCGAATCTTATCTTGTTAGATGCACAGTCCCTAGATGTTATCCTTGGAATGGATTGGCTGTCCAAACATAAGGCTGTTTTGGATTGTGGCCGAAGGATTGTATCACTGGAAGGCCCTAGTGGCAAGAAGGTAGAATTTCAAGCGACTGAAGTTCGTGATGGGCAGTTAGTGGTCAACAGCGTGCAAGCCATCAGCATAGAGGATGTGCCAGTAGTCAGAGAATACCCGGATGTGTTTCTGGATGATTTACCAGGGT
This sequence comes from Otatea glauca, assembly GCA_036346275.1. Taxonomy (NCBI): domain Eukaryota; kingdom Viridiplantae; phylum Streptophyta; class Magnoliopsida; order Poales; family Poaceae; genus Otatea; species Otatea glauca. The sequence goes on from CM070720.1 coordinate 13,105,176, forward strand.
TGCCACTAGACCGCGATATCGAGTTAGCACCAGGGACAGCACCGATATCAAAGAGACCTTATCGAATGGCTACAGACGAGTTAGTGGAAACAAAAAAGCAGATTGAGGAACTGCAAGAGAAAGGTTTCATTAGACCAAGTTCATCACCGTGGGGAGCACCAGTTTTGTTTGTTTGTAAGAAGGATGGAAGTCTTAGAATGTGCATCGATTATCGTGCACTTAATGAGGTAACGATAAAAAATAAGTATCCATTGCCCAGGATCGACGATTTATTTGACCAGTTAAGGGGAGCGGGAGTTTTCTCCAAAATAGATCTTCGTTCAAGATACCATCAGTTGAAGATCCGAGCGGAGGATGTGCCTAAGACTACGTTTTCTACGCGATATGGACACTATGAGTTCACAGTAATGTCATTTGGATTGACGAATGCCCCTGCATATTTTATGAACATGATGAATAAGGTTTTCATGGAGTATTTGGATAAGTTTGTTGTGGTCTTTATAGACGATATCTTAGTTTTCTCGAAGACAGAAGAAGAGCATGCTGAACACTTGAGGATGGTTTTAGAGAGGTTGCGGGAACATCAGCTGTACGCCAAGTTCAGCAAGTGTGATTTTTGGAAAGAGAAGGTTGAATTTCTTGGTCATGTAATGACTACTAAAGGAGTTGCAGTCGACCCAAGCAAAGTGGACGCAGTATTGCACTGGGAGCAACCGAAGTCTGTTACTCAGATCCGTAGTTTTCTGGGAATGGCGGGATACTACCGTCGGTTCATAGAAGGATTCTCGACAATTGCTAAACCCATTACGCAGTTGTTGAAGAAAGAAAAGAAGTTTGCATGGACGCCAGAGTGCGAGAAAAGTTTTATGGAACTGAAGAAGCGTTTGACGACCGCCCCCGTATTAGTGTTGCCGGACGTGCAGAATGGATTTGATATTTATTGCGATGCCTCAAAGCAAGGTCTGGGGTGCGTGTTAATGCAGAACGGTAAAGTTGTTGCCTATGCGTCGAGGCAGTTGAGACCGCATGAGGCGAATTATCCCACGCATGATTTGGAATTAGCTGTCGTAGTGCACGCTTTGAAGATATGGCGTCATTATCTCATAGGAAATAGATGTGAGATTTATACTAACCATAAGAGCCTGAAATACATTTTCACTCAAGCAGATCTTAATATGAGACAACGAAGGTGGCTAGAATTAATTAAGGATTACAATGTGGGAATTCATTATCACCCTGGAAAAGCCAATGTGGTAGCAGATGCTCTGAGTCGAAAGAGCCATAGCGCGAACATGCTGTCAATGGATGATCAACCAGAGCTATGTAAAGAATTTCAGAAGTTAAAGCTGGAAGTTGTTCAAGGAAGTATAGTCAGACCGAAGTAAAACCAACACTTGAGGACCAGATGAGGGAAGGCCAGAAAGATGATGAGAAAATTTCTAAGATCAAGTCCAAGAAAGAGGAAGGCCTAGCAGTGGATTTCACTCTAGATGGGTAGGGAACCATGTCCTTCAATGGCCAAATTTGTGTACCGGATAAAAAGCAGCTGAAGCAACTGATTCTTGAGGAAGCTCACGATTCCAGGTACTCGATTCATCCAGGAAGTGCTAAAATGTATCAAGATTTGAGAGAGAGATTTCGGTGGCCTAATATGAAGCGTGAGGTGGCTGAGCATGTTGCTCTATGCGATGTATGTCAGAGAGTAAAAGCCATGCATCAAAGACCAGCTGGTTTGTTGCAGCCGTTGAAAATTCCTGAATGGAAGTTGGAGGAAATTGGTATGGATTTTATCACCGGTTTACCTAAGACTCAGAGAGGTTATGATTCTATTTGGGTTATTGTGGATCGTCTGACCAAGGTCGCTCATTTTATTCCGTAGAAAGACCACCTACTCGGAGATCGTTTAGCGAGTTGTATATGTCAAGGATTGTATGTTTGCATGGAGTGCCCAGGAAGATTGTGTCAGACTGAGGTACCTAATTTACCTCAAGATTTTGGAACAAGTTGCATGAAGCACTAGGAACTACTTTGAATTTCAAGACAAAGATATCACCCCACGCATGGATGGTCGATGTAAACGGTAAATCGATTTTGGAAGATATGTTGAGAGCTTGTGCTTTAGCTTATGCTACATCTTGGGACAAATGTTTGTCGATGCGTAATTGGCCATAATAATAGTTATCAAGCTAGCTTGCAGATGTCACCGTTTGAGGCATTGTATGGACGTGCTTGTCGTACCCCGTTGAATTGGAATAAAACGGGGGAGCGTTTAGTGTTTGGACCAGATATTCTTAAGGAGGTAGAAAATCAAGTTGCTATGATTAGAGAGAGGTTGAAGATAGCGCAATCAAGGCAAAAGAGCTATGCTGACAACCGACGCCGAGATTTGAGTTTCGAGCCAGATGATTATGTGTATCTCAGGGTTACCCCTCTTAAGGGTGTTAAAAGGTTTCACGTTAAAGGGAAGCTTGCACCGAGATATGTTGGTCCGTTCAAAATTTTAAGCCGTCAAGGAGAGGTGGCCTATCAGTTGGAATTGCCTCAGTCCTTGGCAGGAGTGCATGACGTGTTTCATGTGTCACAACTTAAGAAATATCTCAGAGTGCCAGCAGAACAAACCCCGTTGGACGCAATAGAGCTGCAGGAAGACCTGACTTACAAGGAGCAGCTAGTCAGAATTTTGGATGTTATGGAGCGCAGAACTAGAAGCAAGTCTATTCGCTTTTGCAGAGTTCAGTGGAGCAATCATTCTGAAAGTGAAGCAACCTGGGAGCGTGAAGAAGATTTGAAGTCAGAGTTTCCAAACCTATTCTCTAGTTAGCCCTGAATCTCGGGGTCGAGATTCTGTTAAGGGGGGAGGTTTGTAACATCTCAAAATTCGTCTAAATATTATTTTATTGTCCTTGGTGCATTTTATGATTTTTCTGGAATTTATTTGGATTTTTCTGGATTTATTGGAATTAATTACAAATAAAGTGTTTTAGCTTTTTGTTGAAAACTATTTAAATTTATGCAAAGTTAAAATAAAGTTCTGCCAAAAATATTTTATTTGAGTCCACAATATCTCCAAGTATTTTTGAGAATTTTCTTGGAATTTTCCTGATTATTTTATTGCCTGAAACAAATAAAATGAATTTCTGTAATTATTATAAATGAGAAATCCTTTTAAAAAGATCATGAACAGTAACGGGCCGGCCCACTACTGTGCGGCCCAAATAGCCCAAATCGAGATCCAACGGCTGCGTTTCCGCCGCGTCGCCCTGTCGCCTGCAGCCGTCGGATGGAGGCCGCGTGGACGTTGGTGATGAAGCCGCGTCGCCTCTCCATATCGCCGCCGGAGTCCGCCGCCGCCACGGAACCGCCTCTGAAATCCACGCTGCGCACGCCTTCCAGTGCGCCTATTTAAGGTGCCGCCGCGGAGGCTGAAACCCTCACCCCGCGCCACACCCGTCTGTCAATTCTTGCACGCTGAGACGCCCTCGCCTGCCCGTGTGAGCTCGCCGGAGTTGCCGAAGACCCCGCCGTGCGTCCCGTCCGTTTTCCGCCGTCGTGACACCGCCCCGAACCGTGCCGGTTCCAGATCCGTGACCCTTGGACCGCGACGCACCTACCTCGCCGTTCCCTGCCGTCGGATCGTCGCAGAAACACCGGCGCCGACGTCGTCTTCCCCGCTGACGATGGAGCTGCGCCAACGCACCGCCATCGCTGGGTTGGAGCTCTACCAGCCGTTCGATCTCCGGTTGACGCTCCGGATCGTGCCGCCTAGGTAAGCATATCGAGTATCGGTAGCCGTCGGATCCAAATCGGGCGATCGAGCCGTAGTCGCGTGTCCCTCTGCCCAGCGTCGTCCGATCGAGCCTATGCGCGCCAGATCGCACCGGCGTCGCGGCCAACCGCGTGCCGCCGCCTGTCGAGCGCAGAGCCATAGCGCCGTGAGCCGCGTCCACCGTGAACCGGTGTGGGTTGGTCGACTGGGTCCATACACCCGAGGCGCGTGGCAGCGTCTGATTGGCTGACATCAGGGCTGACGTCAGCGTGACGCAGTTAATCGGTTTTCGATTTAAAAATAATTTGGTTAATTCGGATTTTCTAATTTCTGTATTTTCAGTATTTATTCAAACTTCCAAAGTCTATAACTTTTGCATTTTAACTCGGATTTGAGTGATTCAAATTTCTAAAAATTTGTAAAATTGAGATCTATTTAATGGTTAATTTTAATTGATTTTTGGAGTTAATTTTATCTCTATTTTGGTATTTATTTGCTTTTCTCCTTCGGTACGCGTAGACGTGGAATTGTGCGACGCTTCGGAGGAAGATCCAACAACTCAAGAGCAAGCTCCCGATCAAGATCAGGACCTATTCCAAGGCAAGTTGTGCTTTGATCATGTTGAACCCATGTTTATAAAATTGCTATATTGTTTTACTCTATTGCATGGTATTTCAAGTATACAAATTATTTCAACTTAAATTGGGATCTAGTTAATCTACCCACTTGACTTATGTACCCTACCTTGTCATTGTATGCCATAATCTATTGTCACCCTAGATTGGTTCATTATAGTTGGTTAGTAATGATAATCAACATGGGATGGTTAGACCGTATTAGTTGCTTAGCCATGCCACGTCATCACATGTGTTTGAATCATTGATAATTAATCTTGATTAATGGAATATGGAACGATGTTATGAACTTGTGTGTCATGTGGGATCACACGATGAGATTGAGTTGTTGTGGCGAGTCATGTGACGCAACGATGTTGAATTGTTGATGGCACGTGGTGCTTGGTAATCAACCTGGGTGATAATCATTTAGATTGGGGCAAGTGACAAGTGCGAGTATGCCAAGGTGGGCCCGATGGGCAGAGGGTACGTGGATGTCTTGCCATGATCACTCTAAGGACTTAACCTTGCAAGCCTTTGACCTGAGTCAATCATGCAACCAATGTCTGGAATGGGCCAGCCTAGCTGATTAATTTGCAATGTCTTAGCTTTGGTACTATCTTGGTCGGTGTGAGTTCCTGAGTTATGGAGTAATTCACATGGCACAAGAGGGGGGCCCTGGATGTGGTAACCAGTCCCACCAGTGTTGAAACCTTAGCGGGTGGTACCGGGTTAAGCCAGCGCATTGTAAAGGCTTTGTTATAATCACTCGCCTTGGTGGTGTTTGGTTGTATCGCGTGGGTAAAGTGCATAACCTCTGCAGAGTGTGAAACTATTCGGATAGCCGTGCTCGCGGTATTGAGCAATGCTCGGGAATTACAGTTAAGGGTTAGCTTAATTAACTGGACAACTTGGTTGGGATGGCTGAATGCCATGTGGAAGATGGAATTTGATTTAGGATTGGAAACCTGGTTTACTTAAAGAATGCTGAGTCTATTTACTATTGTTATTTGTTTTACAGTCTTTACAATCTATTTATTGTATTTGTTCATGAATGCTGCTTATTGCAAAATAGCCATGATAGCCTATCCATTGGAATAAGCCTTGCATATAGTTACATAGAATTGCATTCTGTGCACAACTTGTTGAGTGCTTTAAGTACTCACCCTTGCCAACAACAATAATCAACAGTCGAAGAATCTACACCTATGTTGGAGGAGGAGTTCCAGGAGGACGCGAGTCATTAGGGTCCGAGCCTTGTCGGTTGCCTGTGGTGAACTGATGAGCTATCTACGTTTTCTACTTTCCGCTGCTTAATTATTAGTTTATATTTCCAGTCTTGCCCTGCGTGGCTTAATAATGTAAGTCGGTCATAAGATCATACACTTAGCCATATCGATAAATGGAGTATTATTCTATTATCGTTGAGTATGATATGATATGCACCAATGTTGAGCTATGTGCACTAGCGTTGATCCTGGGACTAGTGCGGTAAACACAGTGGGTTCGAATCAGTGGATTCGGGTCCTTACAGTTTCCTTCTCAGCAGATAGATATAATTTAAAAGGTATATCTTTTTGTGGCACGACCAAAACAGTAGGATTAGTCAAGTACTCCTTGATATTATCAAAAGCTTTTTGTTGATCGGCTCCCGACAAAACTCCTGATTGTCCTTTAATTTCAACAATGGGGTAAACGAATGAATACGGCCAGAAAGATTTGAAATGAAACGCCGCAAATAATTTATTTTGTCGATCAACTTTTATAACTCATTTTTTCACGTGGGCGGCTTTGTTTTGGCTATGGCTTTTACACTTTCTTGATTGACTTTCATTCCTCTCTCATGATACACCATAGCACACTTGTAAGGATTCATCATCGAACCGTGCGCTCTTGTATTTTTGAAAACTGCTTCGAAATCGACTAGATGCTACAAATCTACTGTAGATTTACCACAACATCGTCGATGTAAATCTCCACAATAGAGCTGATCAAATCATGAAAAATTAAATTCATGGCTCTTTGATATGTAGCACCAGCATTTTTTAAGCCAAAGGTTATCACAGCCTACTCAAATAATCCCAAGGCACCAAGACATCTAAATGTTGTTTTTGGTATATCGGCTTTTGCCATGAATATCTGATTATACCCCGCATTGCCATCAAGAAAGCTAATTATCTTATTTCCTGATGCAGCATCGATAAGCATATCGGCTAGTGGCATTGGATATTCATCTTTCTGTGTAGCTTTGTTTAAGTCCCTTAAGTCAACGCAAACCCTTAATTTGCCATTTTTCTTCATCACAGGAATGATGTTAGAGACCCACTCAGCATATCGGCAAGGCCTGATAAATTTGGCCTCTATAAATCGTTCAATTTCTTCTTTTATAAAGTTGTACAAGGCCGAATTAAATCTCCAAGGGGATTGTTTGAACGGCCAATACCTGGTTTTGTAGGTAGCTGATGTTCTACCAGTTGTCGAGTTAATCCAGGCATTTCGTGGTATTCCCAAGCAAAACAATTTTTATATTTTCGAAGAATTTTGACTAACTTATCCTTATAATTCACATCTAATTTTGAGCTAATAAAAGTTGGTCTCTTCCTGTCACCGTTGCCTATATCAACTTCTTGATCAAGTCAGTCGATGTAAACCCTTGGCCTAACTTCTCGATTTCTTGGAAATCCTCAATGGCCTCATAGCTATCCGTTATTGGCCGATAGCTTTGCATTTTGCCTTGTAAGGTCTTTACTGCTTGCTTGGACTCCATCGACGTAAAACTTCACTTGTCCAATCAAAGGTGCTTTGCCTCACGTTGATCGGTATAAGCCCTGTCTTACTGATGTAGATGAAATCACAATTATCCAAAGCTTTTCCAGATATGCACTCGGCCTATGCGTGTTGCCAATTTGCGTTCGAATTATTTATAGCAATGTGAGCCGATGTATCGGCTTGAACGATCACAACCTCATCTCTGTTCCATTGAACAAGTAACTAATGCATAGTCGACGGAATACAACAATTGGCATGAATCCAGTCTCGCCCAAGAAACACATTGTATTCGCCTTTGGCGTCGACTACAAAGAAGGCAGTTGGCAATATTTTGCTACCGACAGTTAATTCCGTCACCGTGACACCCCTAGCCTTAGTAGGATCGCCTGTGAAATAATTCAAAACCATGTTAGTCTTAATGAGATCCTCATCGTACTTACCCAGTTTTTAACAGGTGGTGTATGGCATCAAGTTGGCCGTTGCTCCGCCGTCAACAAGCATCCTTGAAATCGACTTACCGTTAATATGCCCTTTCAAGTATAATGGCTTAAGATGCCGATGAGCGTCTTAGGTTTTTTCAAAGACTGCATCTTGGGCCCCTAAACATAACTGAGTGAAGGTCTCCTTAGCCGATTCAGTCTTTATTTTAAATTCGGTTGGTAGGGTGAACACTATATTGATGTCCATCGGAGGAGTATCATCTCGGATTATTGGAGAATCTAAGTCATCGGCTGAATCGAACTCTTCTCAACCAGTTTTTTCTTTCTTCACTCTTTTTTAACATTTTTAATCGGTCAAAGTTCATCGAAAGCTTTATCCCTATATTTTTCTTATCGGGCCTCTCTGATCTCCTAAGTTCTTAGCCTTTGCAACCATATGCGTTGTGATCGGCTAAGGCCAACAGGGCACCACCTTGGCTTGTGCTGGGAACGGTGGCCCGATCTTCCGACAGGTAGTAGTAAGTCGATTGGTGGAGAACTTGACGTTGACGATCCGGCTTCCAATCAGAACGGATTCGAACCCTGCAATCGCTACACCACGGCTCCTTTGGTTATCAACCATGCACAAACACGGTTGACCTTGCCAAGAAGGCTTATCCCTGCATGCGAATTGAGAACACAAGCAAGAATGTAGAAGATGCAATCTGAAATTGCGAATAATATTAAGCACACGGGTTGGGGTTCCACAAACCGATGAACGGCGAAAAACTGACAAAGTGTCTAGTTGTAATCTAAGCAAAACCCATCTATTCTAGCGACGGCTACTGAATATATATGAGGTAGATGGCAAGGGAGGCGGCCAAGGGGGTGGCCGTGAAACCCTAGGTCGTACAAGGCCTTTGGGCCCAAGTGGAGGTGTCGTAGCACTTGGCAGATTCTGTTCGTCATATTGATTTGACTATTCCTGTCGATCCAGAAGGAGTTTGCACCTAAAACCACTTCCATTAGAAATTTCTCATCGTGGGCTTCTCCGTAGAGTCCAAGAACGCCTCAAACGGACTTCGTATGACCTAGATATGGTCATTTTTAGTTGGACTGCTCCTAGGGGCCGAACTGGACTCGTGAACGAATTGGGCTTGATCTTGGGCTGGGATTGGAGCATTAGAAGTTGTTGGGCCCTTGTCTTGGCATGAGATAGAAGCATGGCTTGCTAGGCCAGCATGGTCTCATCATCGTTCGCTTCTTGATTTTGAGTCGTCCTCGACTCAAGCTTATTGGCCTGCAAAAGGTTAGTAATAAGAGGCGGCAAAGAAACCAACATATTCTTTGGTTGTTGATAGTGTGGCACATTAAATGAAGATTTCAAAATGGTACAAATATAAAGTCGATGCACCATGTACTTTCCTTTATCATTATGTTTGCCAATAGCATGAAAACTAACACTGGATGACCATGACAAATTAGCAGGCATAGAAAATCTCTCCTCTAAACAATTGAGATCACATATGACATCAAATTCATTATAACCCAAAGTATTCAAGGAAGACAACAATTTAATCTCATCCTTTTCATTAGCAAGGTGAATAAAATGTTTATTTTCAGCACACGTGTTTAGATCAGAAATAAAACTAACATGTTTATTCACTAGTTGAGGCATGGATATAAATGAGACATTATCACACAACACTTCTTTATCACTAGGGACAGCAAGACAATCATATTGTGACAAAGGTGATTTAGTTTGAGTGTCCACTAACTGCTGTTCTAGCATAGCATAGCATCAGTAGTGGCCAAATTTAGCAAATCAACAGGATTCTCTCCTCGTGTGAAAATAGCACCTATGTCATTACCTTTGTTTTCAATCTTTACCGATTTAGGCACATCATGATTTGTACATTCTTGAGGTATGCATGGGATAGCAAGTATCTCCTGCTCCTCCTTCTCTTGCGTGTTTTCCTTCTCGTTCTTATTCTCAATGTCCTATGAAAAGTTAGTAGCAAGTGGAAACGCGACAAGATGCCGTTCTTCCAAAGAAAATTCTTCACTATGGCAATTATAAACATTAATTTCAGCAAGATGTCTTTCATGTTCAATTTGATTTTCAATCTCACAAGCAAGATTAAATAAACTAGAGAGAGAACTGTATTCCCTATCAACAAGAATACTCTGAATTTTCTTATCAAGTCCATTTAAGAATCTTATTTCCTTAGGTTCTTCAGATTCATCTAATCCACAACGCAACAACAAAGTTTCTAATTCCTCGTAATATTCCTTGATAGTTTTATCACATTGTTGTAAACATTGCAATTCATAAAGTAACTTTTTAGAATGATAATCAGGAACAAATTCATCTCTCATAATTCGTTTCATATCTTTCCGTGTTTTTGGTACTGTCTTATAAGCACAAAAATCGTTCCACCAAATTGATGCACAGAGAGTTAAAGCACTAGCGCCAACTTTAATTTTTCGTTTATTACAGAGGTTACATTGCGAAAGAATTTTATCTACCTCTATTTCCCAATCAATATAAGTATCAACACCAAATCCGTTATAAGAAGGAAGAACTGGAAAATTTTTACCTTTACCAGCAGAAGGAGATGGACTAAAGTTGGGTTGGTCCTTATGCTCTTTTCTATCAAGTGCATTCTCCATGTTTTGAATTTGCTTGTTCATAGTCTCATTCATCTATCAAAGCATCTCTCGAAGCTCGTTATGAAGAACACACTAGTTACCGTCCTGGTCCTCCTGTACCCCTTCCTTTGCTAGTAGAAAACAGAAGATCGAACAAAGCATTATCCCTATCAACTACTAGGTACTGGACAGTGGGATCACAAACTCTCACGCGTCTTACCACACCCTTACAAATGTTCTTACCAAAGCAGCAGGTGGTACAACCGGTGGCTGGTTCATGATACCATGAGGGTGTGAGCGAAGCGATTGCAAAGGAGAACCTGAACTGATAAGAAGTATGTGGAGCTTGGAAGGTAATATTTAGTAGCAAGGAATAAGCAATATCGAAATCAGATTAGCAAGCTGAATAAATGTCCAACGTACTTGTCACAGTTGCTGGCCTAAACGTGTTCCTAGAACTAGTTCAACCTAGCAAGGGATATATCAAAGCACATAGGACTCAAAGGATGCAAGCAATTCTGATTATCTGCTTCTTTTTCCCTCTTTCTTCTTCTTTTCTTCTCTCTGGTTTTTTTCAGCGCGGCTTTTTTTTTTGCACTTTCCTTTTGTTTTCCTTTCTTTTAACTCAAAGGAAAAACAAAAATCTCATGTTTTGGAACAAGAGAACACATTAAAAAGATGACCGAAAAAATGGGCAAAAATAACACATGAAACTTGTGGGGCTCGAAACTCAGTTTTAGAGGCCAATTTTGAGGGTCAAAAATTGCACAAGTCTTCTTACCTGTGGATGTTTCGGATGCGCATTGTTGTTCTCTTCGAAACAAAAAAAAGTACGCCCCAATCGGAGTTCATATGCAAAAGTTATGGCTGTTTTACTGAACACTGCGCAATCTAGAATTGCCTGTGACTACACTTCTTCCTTTCGGTTAGGGCTAACAGTGCAAAACAAGAACTAGGGCAACGGAAAGGGACAACCAGCAACAAGATGATGATGATGGACACAAAGTCAACAAGCGAAACTAAAAACGATAATTACAATGGCACAAGGGGTTGTAGGACAGCGGAATCGATGATGAACTTTTTGTGGGGCAATTTTTCCGGACTCTAGGTCGATGGCAAAAAAAAAGTGGGGATACAAGAATTACCTATCGGGTAACCGAAGCTTTGATACCACTTGATGGGAACGGTGGCCCGATCTTCCGACAGGTAGTAGTAAGTCGATTGGTGGAGAATTCGACGTTGACGATCCGGCTTCCAATCAGAATGGATTTGAACCCTGCAATCGCAACACCACAGCTCCTTTGGTTATCAACCATGCACAAACACGGTTGACCTTGCCAAGAAGGCTTATCCCTGCCTGTGAATCGAGAACACAAGCAAGAACGTAGAAGATGCAATCTGAAATTGCGAATAATATTAAGCACAAAAGTTGGGGTTCCACAAACCGATGAACGATGAAAAACTGACAAAGTGTCTAGTTGTAATCTAAGCAAAACCCATCTATTCTAGCGACGGCTACTGAATATATATGAGGAAGATGGCAAGGGAGGCGGCCAAGGGGGTGGCTGCGAAACCCTAGGTCGTACAAGGCCTTTGAGCCCAAGTGGAGGTGTCGCAGCACCTGGCAGATTTTATTCATCATATTTATTTCACGATTCCTGTCGATCTAGAAGGAATTTGGACGTAAAACTACTTCCATTAGAAAGATCTCGTCGTGAGCATCTCCGTAGAGTCCAAGAACGCCACAAACGGACTTCGTATGACCTAGATATGGTCATTTTTAGTTGGACTGCTCCTAGGTGCCGAACTGGACTCGTGAATGAATTGGGCTTGATCTTGGGCTGGGATTGGAGCATCAGAAGTTGTTGGGCCCTTGTCTTGGCTTGAGATAGAAGCATGGCTTGCTGGACCAGCATGGTCTCATCAGCTTGGGCTCAATCGGCTTTCGTATTTTACCAGCTAGATTTTCCTGGGTCGCAGAACTTGACCCTTCTGCTTTTGCCTTGGCCTGATTTGGAGTAGAGAATCTTTCATGCATCGGCCTTTTATAATTTCTACTGTGGTAATCTTGCACTGGCCCAGATAATCTATCTTTAGCCGATTGCCTTGGTCAATCGTCCTGAGGGTAATGATCCATCTGGCAATTATAGGGTGATTGCAACACTACTCTCCTCTCCAAGTAAAACTGCCAGAAGGGACATCGTTGATGAACCTTCTCCAATTTTTTAGGCCAATACAAGTTATCTGGCCGACACGCAGGATAGCGTGGCCTGTTGCTTCTCCTATTATATTTCTCAAGCAGCTGAGAAAAGTTGGCTTATGCTTGATTATCGGCCGTCGTGGTGGCGATTTCTCTACCTTGTACCACTTACCAACTTTCAAATCTCCCTTGGGCTTAACAGTCTTGGAATTTTTACACTCACGGTCGGTTTCTATTTTCAATGAACCAACCGTAATCTTTAGGGTTTCTTTACCGCTTGAAGTTGACTGAATATCGACATGTCGAGCCCTTTTTGGTTGCTCATCTTGCATCGGCTCTTTTCCCTTTTTCGAGCACTGCACTATGTTTATTGGGAAGGGGTTGATATCCACCTGCATCATCAGCTTTTTGCGAATTTAAGCTGACCATCTTCTAGAGCCGATTGTATCTGCTGTCGAAAAATATTGCAATCATTAGTATTATGAGAAAAAGATTGGTGCCATTTGCAATACCTTCGCTTTTTGATTTCATCGGCTGACGGTATAACACGCCCCTCAGGTAACCGTATAATATTTTCTTGTAATAACAGATCAAACAAACAGTCACACTTAGAAACATCAAATGCATATTTTACTTCTGACTTACTTTTAGTCAGTTTAAGCCAAGAACAGACTAAAGACTTTTTAGATCATTTCACCCATTCGGCTATGTTTATTTCTGCCTCCTCATCTTTAGATGACTCACTCGAACAATATTCAACAAGATTAACCTTATATTTATCTTTTTCTTTGTTATTGTAAATCCTAAACTTATCCTTGAATCCTCAGTTATCAGTAAATCGGCTTTCCTGAACCGACACCCTATGAAGAAGATGGCATAAATCATTGAACTCTTGACCGCCAAACTTCTCCCTATGCGGAGGAATTAATCCCTGTAAGGCTAAATCGTCTAACTGATTACCCGATAAAGTGATACTAAAACACCGATTTCTAACTTCTCTAAAGATTTTTATATAATCCATTGCTGATTACCCAAATTTCTGGCAGACGGAGCTCATATCAGAAATCCTGAGTTCTAGACTACCGGAGAAAAAGTACTCATGGAATCGGCTTTCCAAATCGTTCCAGAAGTGAACCGAATTTGGAGGTAAACTAATAAACCAAGTAAAAGAAGACCCTGATAATGACAAAGGCAATAACTAATTTTGGGCTCGTCGGACTGAGCAGCTTCACCACATTGTGCTATGAAGCATCCGATGTGTTCTAACGTAGTAACAGAATCATCCCTAGAAAACTTAGCGAAATCAGGAACTTTAAAATTATTTGGGTAAGTCATACGATCTATATAATCAGGATATGGTTTTCTATAGCCGATAACCTTACCATTTATCTGTATGCCGAATTAATCCCTCAACACATCAGAAATTTGGTCGACCCAATTACATTGTTAGCCGACGATATGTTAGGTTTCTGCCAATTGTGATCATAATTGGCATTTTGCCCCCCGAGCATAAGCTCGGGTTGATGATTATGTGAAGTCGACTAATATTGAGGGAATTGCATGTATCTATTGTTCCTCCTAACGGTCGGCTCTGGTATTGGAGCAAAAGGCTCCGATTATATCACAACTTTATATGGGGCCTGATTCCTAGGTGGAATCAGCTCGGCGTATTGTGAATACCTATTGGTTTCAATCGGCTCTGGAACCGATTGTGAAAAAGCGTAGAACGGAGCCAATGGCGGCAAATTAATCGATGCATCTAACTTGGTGGCATCGGTATACACTTGATAATGCACAACCCCACTCAGGCGAGGATCCCTTGGCTGTATGAAGGTGGGTTGGGTTGGCATCATGGTCAACAATTGAATTGCAACCGATGGCTTTGGGTCGGCTAGAGTGTTTTGAGTATTTTGTGCCACCGAATAAACATGATAATTCGGCAGAGCTTGCATCGGGTCGAGTAGGCTTTAAGATGATGCCAACTCTTGAGCAATTGTTTTGACACTATTGGTTATCATCGGCTTAAGAGTCGTAACTAGAGACGATGATTGATTGATTAAAGCATGACGCACAGATTGATTAATCATAGCCGAAAGTTCAGCCTATGCAAGGATGTATTGACTCATTGAGCTATTTGTGACCCCTGCATCGCCGAGGGCGTTAACCGTCGGCAATGCGGCCTTCAATTTCCTTATGCTGTTCTGGTATTAAATCGTCTAATGTAGGGACGATTATGGCTTCGGCATTAAGATTGGACGGCGAAATCGACTTGCTGGATGAAGACATCTTCACTATCCTACCAGGCACGCCAAGAGTGTGTTGGTGCTAAAAAAATATGAAGAGGGTTAATCAGCCACAACACACCTGACGAACACCGGGTTCACTTAATCAGGGTGTGTCAACCAATCTGATCCTGCAATCGGTAAGATAAATATATGATACGCTTAGAGCCGATCTGTCAAAAAATAATCGGCTTACATCTAAACAGCTAAAAGCCGATGAAATCAAAGGGTAACAATAAGTCTAATTAGCCGATTAGGGCTAATCATATGATAAACGTAGATCTTTTTCAAAGAAGGCGATGCACAACAAAATTGAAAAAAATCAAACCTGATGCGTAATTGATGAAGATCAACAATCGGCGATGCGCAACTTTATTGATCAAGATCAAATTAAAGAGATTCTAAATTACAGAAGCTAATCCTAGTCGGCGAGAAAATAAAAGAGTAAATGCAATGTTGGATTGATTATGTGTGTTTTCTTCTCGCTTACACATGGCCATCTTTTATAGCTATCAATCGACCGTCTCCATATCCAATACGCTGGTTACCATGATCCATATGGGGCTTAACTCGAATAACTCCTCCCATCTTTAAATGAATATCGGTCATATCACAAATTTAAACCTGTTTTCCTATATCTGATATCGGCAAAAATCCTCCTAATTCTTAGCTTAACAATTTCATCATGCTTTGCCAAAATCTGGTTCAAATAGGTGGTCAACAAACCCAAAGCAGCTTGCTTGCTTCGATTACGCTCATGTGTGGACTACACTACTACAGAACATGCAATCCTTGCCGACATGTCACTGCCGGTTGGAATAGAGCCGGCAGTGCGAACATATCACTGTCGATTCGAAAGTTAAGTCGGGGAGGAGAACAACCGACAGTGATAACTAGATATCACTGCCGGATCTTCTATCAACCGGTAGTGATATTGGCATTTTCACTGCCGGTTTTACACCAGAACCGGCAGTGATATTTATTTTCCCGCACAATTCGAGCTTATCACTGCCGGTTCTGCGCAGAACCGGCAGTGATAAGTCCTTTATATATCTGGCCGTCCCTTCCCCTGACCGATCGAGCATAACAGATGATGTGAGGTTGTGTCCCAATCTTTCGATGAGAGCGATAACTATCGATTTGGTGGAACCGACTTTGACGATCCGACTACAACGTACGACGATGACACGCCTTAGCAATCGCTAAACGAACTCCGGAGTGTTATTGATCTTGCCATGGGCAGGATCAACCTAAACACGAGGTTCAATTCCTGCAAGCAACCGAAAAACAAGCAAGGATAATAGTAAAAGGAATCTGAAATTGCCAATAAGAATGGAAGGAAAAATCAAGGTGGGGTTCTATTGAGGATCTTGACAAGGTGGTTGTCCAGCAGAACTTGAAAAAACAAAGTTTGCGTTTGGCTAAATTAATCAAACAAAACCCATGTGTCTAAAGCGGCGGCTACTGAGTTTATAAGAGGGATGGACGTGAGAGGGATGTCCTAGGGTTGTTTGCAGCAAGGGGGACGCACACAACTTGGGCTTAGGCCCCCACACGCTTACAAGGCTCGAAACAGCCCAAAATAGTATTGTAGTCTATTGTTTTGATGATTTCGATTGATCCATGATGAATCTAGAGCTAGGATTAGATCCATTGGAAATATCTCGTCGTAAGCTTTCAACCAAGTCCAAGATCACCCAAATCGGAGTCTGTATGCAAAATTTATTCATATTTGAAGTCGGTGCTATCCCAGGAGGCCGAATTAGATTCCATAACGTGATGGATTTGATCTCTCTCTCTTCTTGGCCCGTGGATGACGTGTTTGAGTTGGCACAACCAAATGTGGTCATATCCTTAGTGGTGATGTCCTCATCAACAGAGAGGCGTCTCTGCTCCATTTATTGTGACGAATTGCTGCTGAAAAATTGAATTAAAATTCATATCTATTTCTATTCAAGGTTAGTAATTTGATCTACATTATATTTGAAGTTGGATTTTACTTTATACATTGCTTTAGATTTGATAATTACAATTCTTATTCATTTCAGAGATTTAGTGGATTTTTAAATAGTGAATATGGCTAGATGAATTTTGCAATAATGAAAATTGCAAGATACATTTGTAAATCTAATTATTTACAAATATATCATGTACTTTCAATTATATGGTTATTTTCAATTATTAAAGTAATTAAAAAATTGCAACATTGATATTATCAATTATGAAAGTAATTAAAAAATTGCTACTTGGATATTTTTAATATAGTAAAAATATATCCAAATTATTTAAAATTATTTTCAATTCTGTAAATAATAAAAAATTGCCAGATGAATATTTACATAATTAAGAAAGGTTGATGTATGCTCAAATTTTGAAATAATAAAAAAATGTTAAATGGATATTTACATAATGAAAAAAGGTTGATTTATTTTAATATAGTCAAAATATATCCTAACTATTTACAATTATTTATTATTTTTTAAATAATAAAAAATTGCAAGATGGATATTTACATAATGAAAAAAGATTGACGTATTTTAATATACTAAAAATATATCCTAAGTATTTACAATTATTTTCATTTTATAAAATAATAAAAAATTGCTAGATGGATATTTACATAATGAAAAAAGGTTGATGTATTTTAATATAGTCAAAACTGCTACATGGATTTTTAAATCTTATCATTTACAATTATATTGTTATTTGCAATTATATGCTTATGTGATGTTTGATTTAATTAATTGTAGATGGACTGAAGGTGGATGTATGACACGGACCGTTGCAGCGCAGAGTTCTTTAATGGTGTGACTTGTTTTGTAAACGCGGCTGCGGCGCACAAGTCGAAGAATCTAGCTGACTATATGTGTTGTCCATGCGTTGATTGCAAAAATGAGAAGCTGTTTTCTACCATAGAGTCGACACATGCACACTTGCTTCGAAGGGGTTTCAAGGCTGGCTATACATGTTGGACCGAGCACTGTGAAGATGTGATTGTACATGAAGGGCAATATATTGCTGAAGATGATGGAGACAACGATATAACGGCGGTCGAAGATACGTTTGTCGATAGCCACGACGACGAT
Source organism: Otatea glauca (assembly GCA_036346275.1). NCBI lineage: Eukaryota > Viridiplantae > Streptophyta > Magnoliopsida > Poales > Poaceae > Otatea > Otatea glauca. The sequence goes on from CM070720.1 coordinate 13,122,964, forward strand.
CTAGATCAAATGTTGCATGATAGGGAGGGGGACTTTATGAGTGAAAGAGAGTTTCAAAAGTTCCAGCCTATGGTAGAGGACTCCACAACACCATTGTACCCAGGCTGCAAGGACGAGCAAAAAAACTGCATATCGTGCTTACACTACTGCAGTTGAAGGCAAGCAATGGTTGGTCCGATAAGAGCTTCAATGAGATGTTATGTCTCTTCGGGGACTTGCTTCCAGAGGGTAACGTGTTGCCTACAACTACGTACCAAGCCAAGCAGGTTGTCTGCCTGTTGGAACTGGAAGTACAAAGAATACACGCATATCCAAACGATTGCATGTTGTATCGCAATGAGTTTGCAGACTTGGATGCCTGTGTTGTTTGCAAAGCAAAGCGGTATAAGGGCAACAATGATATCCATAACGATGATGTTGGGGTGGAGCATAAGAAGAAGAGATCCCCTGTAAGGTGGTGTGGTATTTCCCTATAATCCCCCTTTTGAAGCGATTGTTTGCGAACAAAAGACATGCCCAATTGCTACGATAGCACGTCGAAGAGCGTAAGAAGGATGGAATGCTTAGACACCCTGCTGATTCTATGCATTGGAGGAACATCGACAGAAAATATAAGAAGCACTTTGCATATGATGTGAGGAATATAAGGTTCGGGTTGAGTACGGATGGGATTAATCCTTTCGGCAACATGAGTAGTCGTCACAGTACTTGGCCGGTGACTCTATGTATCTACAACCTTCCTCCTTGGTTTTGTATAAAGCGGAAGTACATTATGATGCCACTACTGATCCAAGGGCTCAGGCAACTTGGCAACGATATCGATGTGTACCTCAAACCATTGGTTGAAGATCTTCTAATATTGTGGAACAATGGAGTACGGGTATGGGATGAGTACAAAAGAGAGAACTTTATCCTACGCGCATTGTTCTTCGCAACCATTAATGATTATCCTGCGCTTGGCAACCTGTCGGGACAGTCGACAAAAGGGTTCAACGGATGCGTCCAGTGCTTGGATGATACAGCTAGCCGGTGGCTGAAGAACTGTCGAAAAATGGCTTACATGCGGTATCGTAAGTTCCTTCGCAAGGATCACCCATACCGCAATAATAAGAGAGCTTTTGACGAGACAAAGGAGACTGGCTTAGCTGTGAAGAATCGCACTGGGAAACATATATTTGTGGCCGTAAAGGATCTTCGTATTATTCACAGAAAGTGAGCCGGTAGTACATCTATCCCGAGTTCCCGTGATAAGGCTCCTTTGTGGACAAAGAGATCAGTATTTTGGGTCCTACCTTATTGGCAACTCTTGGAAGTTCGACATGCAATCGACGTCATGCACATAGAGAAGAACATGTGTGACAGCTTGCTTGGTATCTTACTGGATATACTGGCAAAACAAAAGATACCCTCCACGCACGGATGGACCTTGAAGATATGAAACTCAGGAAGGAGCTGCATCACGAAGACATGGATACAGGTAAAAAGTACCTTCCCGCAGCCTGCTACATTCTGAACAAGAAAGAAAAAATTAGCGTGTCTCAATGAAAGACTTAAAATTAATTGGCATGAAGTCTCACAATTGCCACATGATGATGACATAGATGCTTCCAATTGCAACTAGGGGTATTTTGCCAGAGAAAGTCCGAGACCCAATTATAAAGTTGTGTTCATTCTTCAATGCGATTTCACAGAAGGCCATCGATCCGTTAAAACTAGATAAGCTACAGGAAGACGTGGTCCGCACTTTGTGCAGGCTTGAGATGTATTTCCCTCCATCTTTTTTGATATTATGGTCCATCTTATTGTTCACATTGTGAAAAAGATACGGATTCTTGGTCCCATGTTTCTTCATCAGATGTACCCTTTCGAGAGGTTCATGGGGGTTATAAAGAAATATGTTCGTAACCGACATCGGCCAGAAGGCTGCATTGCCGATGGTTGGTGAACCGAGGAGGTCATTGAGTTCTGCATCAATTATATGGATCTCAAACTGATTGGTGTTCCTATATCTCGGCATGAGGGGAGGCTACAGGAAAAAGGGACACTAGGCGAGAAATCACTCCGTACAACAAATCTAGCTTCATTCACACAAGCACATTTCGCAGTTTTAGGACAATCGGTTGTGGTGGCCCCGTATGTCAACATGCACAAGAGCATGCTATCCAGAACAAACCCAGGGAAGTCAGAGGGTTGGATCGCGAGAGAGCACAGAGATAACTTCGGCGATTGGTTGTGTAGGCACATGATGCATACGGAGATAGAGTGCACTCAGTTGAAAGTGTTGGCTCAGGGACCGTCAACTAAAATTCGAACATTCCAAGGATACGACATAATTGGTTTTACTTTTTATACAAGAGCACAAGATAAAAAGAGCACGAATCAAAACATCGGTATCCGTACAGATGCCTATGACAACAATGAAAATAGGCAAAGCTACTACGGATTCATAGAAGAGATTTGGGATCTTGACTATGGACCTTTGAAGGTCCCTCTCTTTTGGTGCCAATGGGTCAGACTTTCAGTGGGTGTTAACATTGACAAGTACGGTATCACTACCGTGGACCTCAAACTCGTCGGATACAGGGAAGAAGCATTCGTACTTGCTAATTCTGTTATGCAAATCTTCTTTGTAACTGACTCGGCTAACAAGGAACGCCACGTGGTTATTCAAGGAAAAAGAAGGATTATCAGAGTTCAGAATATTGTCGACGAGGAAGAATACAACCAATTCGATGAGCTTCCTCCTTTCGGAGAGGACGTTGACCTAAGTCTCATGGAAGAGAGTGAGGAAGCTATGTACATACGCCGCGATCATAACAAAGGTTGAATCTTAGCTTAGTTGTACAAATTAAAGATATGCTTTCTTTTGTACGAACGACATGTGTATTTTCTCATGTGTAACAATTAATGTATTATATGAAGTAATGGATTTGACTGCATTTGTGTGAATCGTTAAAAGTCAAGCCATTAAGGAACTCTACGCCGCAACGGTCCGTGTCATACATCCACCTTCGGTCCATCTACAATTAATTAAATCAAACATCACATAATCATATAATTGCAAATAACAATATAATTGTAAGTAATTAGGATATATTTTGACTATATCCATCTAACAATTTTTTATTATTTCAAAATTTGAAAATACATCAACCTTTTTTTCATTATGTAAATATCCATGTAGCAATTTTTGTTAGGGTTATGCCCTTGAGGCAATCATTTAGATGATTGTAACATGACTATGTTTATGAATAATAATATGATTATTGGTCCAATGAATGTATATCATTGTATTGATCAACAAGTATGTGACTTGATTATGAAGCTCTTTACTTAATGATGTAATTCGATAAATATCTCTGATCGGATATCATCGTATAGGACTACGATGAATAGATCAGCACATGTAGTGATCGATGATCATGCTTCATAGATCATGGGATATGGAGATATCATCTCTACATTGTGGACCATGTTGAAGAACATGGGTTAGATAGACCCGCTATGGGACACTGCGAGAATGTTTCATTCTTATGTGTCATCAGTGTATCTCATACCTAGAAGATGTATGATCCTTAGACCTGAGATTGTCATATTCCCTACATGTGTAATAGTTTTCCTTGGGGCTATCAAACACTACTTCCTAACCGGATAGTTATAAAGGTAGCTTTCATGTTTACTATGAAGCGTGCAGAGGGAAGTGAGCAGTCAAGATGGAATTTGCCACTCCAATGAAACGGAGATATATGACAAGGCCACTCGTGTGATATGATTAAGAAAGTGCATGGCCATGCCGTGATTGAGGAGTCAATCACAACTTATTAATATATCACGGATACGAGAGATGGATTGAATCATCAAAGGATGACATGCTTCTCGCCTTGAGATCAATCTTCATATACTTGGCAAAGGGATTATTACATGAGTTCTTTTGATAGGTTACTGCTCGATTTGATCACGTATGTTTGGGAGTTGGCATACTTTGCAAGAAGCCGCTACCAACTATTGGATTGAAAAGGAGTTTTCGAATCCATGTCCAAACGTATGTGAACCTGCAGGTCACACACTTAATGGGGTGGGACGCATTAATTTGGATTGATCCGTAATTAATGAACCTCGTGGGCTTAGCATCTTTGGTGGGCCTGGTTTAGGGTTTCATCTCGTGGCTATATAAGGAGGGGAGGAGGGAGGGCGCAGAGTGTGCTTTCCACGGTTTAGGTTTGATTCACTTGAAACCCTAGCCTCCTCCTCTCGCTGCCCCTGCCGAGCGACTAGGTGCTTGCACACCGACGCACGGCGTTCCATCTCTGGACGTGTGGATCATCTGCGGTGACGCTGCTGCGACTGCGGCGTGGGAGGACGATCCACGGCGAGGCGAGGACGATCCACTACATCGACGCAACGACTGCGGCGAGGACGAACCACTACATCGACGCGCGAAGGATTCCGCAACTGCGCGTCTAGTGGTAATCTTATCTATGATCCCTTCTTGCGAGTAGCTTTACGGTTGTCGCGGTAGTTTTTTTGTGCTAGTGTAGCATACGCGTTTCCCTTGATGGTATCGAGCCATCTCGTATAGTTTTGTGATCGGATGTTGCACATATGATGTGTGAGGTTAGTAGATTGGATCTATTACATGTTCAGCCAGTTCATGTGATGAATTGGTGACGGCAGCCATCGATGAGATCGATCGATTTAGGGTTTGAGGAAAGTGCAAACAGATTCAATATTGATTTGGGTGAGTCCGTTCATGGTACGACGTTGCCCTTACCGGTCGGGTTACCGCCATCAGGGTTTCTGAAACGTATCCATATGGGACCAAGCCAATTATATTAGATCGGATTGGGTCAATCTGGTTGATCCGTGGAAATTTTGAGGGTGTTTTCCCATGGCGGAAGACATGCCTCTAAAAAAATTTCCAAGGACCGCGCCATGAGGGCTCGCCCCTTGGACTCGCTTGTGGCGCCCTCGGACCCGCCTCTTGACCGCCAGCGGGATTGGCTGGCTGTGGCGCGCCCTTGATTCTTGAGGTGGCGCTGCCCTGGGACCCCGAGTCGAGGGTTGCTTTTGTTTAACTCGTTTTTGCAGGGAATTATGTGAAATAGTATGGCCTATGTGTATGTGATGCATGTAATTTCCACATGGCCTGCGTGCCGTGTTAAGCCATAAGGCTATTTAAATTGTATAACGACCTGCGTGTCGACTTGTGATGCTTCAAACCCTCATGTAAAATTCATTATCAAAAGTTGTAAGGAGTTGCATCCATAATGATGAAGACGATGGCTAGGTGAACAAATCAAGCAAGGTGGCTAGGTGAACAACCAAGCATGATGATGGAGATCTTAATGCTAAGGGCCATGCTATTTCACGACTTATTTTGATTTTCTCGTGGATGTGTGTTTTATCCTTCTATTTTCTTTATGCTCATTGCATGTGATGCTATGTTCATAGTAATCTTTGTTCATCCTTATAGTTAAAAATCTTAAATCAAATTGTCCATCCAATTGTTGCACCTATCAAGAATTTAGATCGTTATTGATATGATTGCCAAAGTAGTATATCAATGGCTATCTCAATAGATGATAGGGATGTGTTGGACACATCACGCATAACAATGGCAGATTTAAACGAGCTATCAAAACGGTTTTGGGCTTGAGGACATAAGTGGTTGGGATTTGATTTGAGAATGAAGGAACCTATACAAGACAATTGGTGTCTAGGAAAACACACATGAGGCAGGTTTCTTAATTGGCACCGAATACGGAAGTGCTCCTCCTCATGTGAGCCCTTGGGGCAGGTTGACCTGGCCATGAGTCAAGTTGATGGAGGCATTCATTACTTGTTTTCATACTCAACAAACAAGAGTTACATATGATGTAATTAGCAAAGGTGTTGCTTACCTATGTCATTAAATTTCTAGCAGTGATGCCAAAGCTCACTAGTGTTTAATGAATATGGATCTTGAATACTCACTATGTGTCTATAAAAGGACATAAAATAGGAGTGTCTTTAATTAAAAAGTTTAATAAAAGTTTTACATAAACATAGTGCTTAGAATCTTTGCATATTTTTGTTGTAGTTCAATGGCACCTTCTCCTACTCCTGCTACACTGGTTTTGCTTTGAGATCGGTTTTGGAAAGGAAAAACTGAATGGAACTAATTTTGTTGATTGGTATCGCAACCCGAGAATTGTTCTCAAGCATGAAAAGAAGGACTATGTTCTAGAGAATCCAATTCTGATGAACCTACCGAAAATGTCGCTCGCAATTTGAGGGTTGAATATGAAAAGCATGTTAATGCTTCAGAGAGGTCACTGTCTCATGCTAGTCATAATGGACTCGAGCTCCAAAAGCAATATGAGGACCAGGATGCTTACAATATGATTGTGGGCTTGAAGGGCATGTTTGGGAATCAAGCAAGAGCTGAGAGGTATGGTATCTCAAAGCTTTTATTTGCTTGTAAGTGGTCAAGGCATCCGGTCGATCCTCATGTGATCAAGATGATTGGTTACATTGGGAGATTGGAAAACTTGAGTTTCCCTTAGCCTCGGTTTGGCCACAGATGTTATTCTCGGTCTCGCCTCAGAGCTTTGAGCCATTCATTATGAATTTTCATATGAATAGCATGGAGAAGAGCCTAACCGAGCTACATGGGATGCTCAAGGCTGCGGAGGAAAGCATTAAGAAAAACCCAATCATGTGATGATGGTTCGAAAACAACCGCTTTCAAAAAGAGAAAGGCTAAGGTGGGGAACGGAAAGAGCAAGGGCAAGGGCAAGGGCAAGGCTCAAGATGAGATCGCGAGCCTCAAAACTAAGCTTCGAAGCTTAAAGTTGGCCCTCAACTCGATACCCAATGCTTCTATTGCAAGAAATCGGGGCATTGGAAACGGAATCGCGAAAAGTACGGAAGATAAGAAGAATGGAAATGTGGTTTCCACTTCGTATTAATGTTATAGAAATTAATCTTGCTACTTCTTCACTCAGCTCATGGGTATATGATACCGGTTCGGTTGCTCACATTTGCAATTCGTTGCGGTGATAAAGAGTAGAGACTTGGCAAAAGGAGAAGTGGATCTTGGCGTGGGGAATAAAGCAAGAGTTCTTTGGTCTTGCTGCTGGCACATACCCATTGCATTTGCCTTCGAGATTAGTTTTAGAACTCAATAATTGTTATTTTGTTCCATCTTTGAGTAGAAACATTATTTCATCTTCTTGTTTGGAACATGAAGGTTATGATTTGAGAATAAAGAACTTTGTTTGTTCAATATTTTTGAATGATATGTATTATGGTCGTTGCCCCATGGTGGATGGGTTGTACGTCCTTGAACTCAAGAAAAACCTGTCTATAATATTAATGTAAAAGGCACCGCCTAATGATTTGAACCCTACCTTTTGTGGCATTGTCGCTAGGTCATATAAATGAGAAGCGCATGAAGAAGCTCCATGGTGATGGACTTCTAACCTCATTTGATTTTGAATCATTTGAAACATGTGAATCTTGTTTACTTGGCAAGATGACAAAAGCCCTTTCACAGGTTTTAGTGAGAGAGCAAGTGAATTATTGGCCCTAGTACATACTGGATGTATGTGGACCAATGAGCTCGATTGCTAGGGGTGGGTTTCAAGATGCTTTGTAACTTTTACCGATGACTTCAGAGATATGGATATATCTATTTAATGAGGCATAAATCTGAAACTTTTGAAAGGTTCAAAGAGTTTGAACGAAGTACAAAATCAACTTGGCAAAACAATAAAACACTTACGATCCGATCGTGGTGGCGAATACTTGAGCCAAGAGTTTGGTGATCATTTAAAGCAATGTGGAATCGTTCGCAACTTACTCCGCCAGAACGCCTCAATGGAATGGTGTGTCCGAACGACGAATCGGACTTTATTAGATATGGTTCGGTCAATGATCACCAAACAGATCGCCATTATCCTTTGGGGTTTCGCTCTAGAGACAATTGCGCTCACTTTGAATAGGGTCCCATCAAAATCCGTTGAGAAGACGCCATATGAGATATGGGTAGGAGAAGACCCATGTTGTCATTTCTCAAGATATGGGGATGTGAGGCTTATGTAAAACGCTTACAATCGATAAACTCGCACCTAAATCAGAAAAATGCTTTTTGTGGGGTATCCTAAAGAAACAAAAGGATATTACTTTTACAAAAGAAACGAGAACAAAGTTTTTGTTGCTCAAAATGGTGTCTTTTGGAGAAAGAGTTTCTTTCAAAAGAAATCAAGAGGAGTGATGTGTATCTTGATGAAGTTCGAGAATCACATGAATATGTTCAAGCTACCTCTGAACCTTCACAAGATGTACAAAGTGTTGTACAACCTGTGGAAGAGACTCCACCACGTGAGGTCGGGAGGCCACGCCATGTACCTATTAGATATGGGAATGACATATTATTGTTGGACAATGATGAGCCCACGACTTATGAAGAAGCAATGATGGACCCAAACTCCAAAAATGGCTTGAAGCCATGAGATCCGAAATTCAATCCATGCATGACAATCAAGTTTGGAACTTGGTCGATTCACTGATGGTGTAAAACCATTGAGTGCAAATGGATTTTCAAGAAAAGATAGACGTAGATGGAAATGTTCAGATCTATAAGGCACGGTTGGTGGCAAAGGGTTTCAAACAAGTTCAAGGAGTTGACTATGATGAAACTTTCTCACCGATAGCCATGCTCAAGTCTGTCCGGATCATTTTAGCTATTGCTGCATATTTTGATTATGAAATATGGCGATGGATGTCAAAACAGACCTTACTTAATGGGAATCTTTACGAGGATGTATACATGATACAACTGAAGGCTTTGTTGATCCTAAATATGCTAAAAGGGTATGCAAGCTTCAAAGATCCATTTATGGGTTAAAGCAAGCATCTAGGAGTTGGAACATTCGTTTTGATGAAGTAGTCAAAGGTTTTGACTTTATCAAAAATGAAGAAGAGCCTTGTGTTTACAAGAAGGCTAGTGGGAGCGCACTTGTATTTCGATTTTGTATGTGGATGACATATTATTAATCGGGAATGACATTCCTATGCTTGAAGATGTTAAGACTTCATTGAAAAGGAGTTTCTCAATGAAGGACTTGGGAGAAGCATGCTATATCTTGGGCATAAAAATCTATAGAGATAGATCAAAAGGTTAATTGGATTAAGTCAGAAACGACATTGACAAGATATTGAAAAGGTTCAATATGCATGAATCCAAGAGAGGTTTCATGCCAATGTCACATGGCATCGATCTGCGCAAGAATCGGTGTCCTTCGACATCCGATGAGCGAGACAGATGAGCAAGATTCCATATGCTTCACTATTGGGTCTATTATGTATGCCATGATCTGTACACGCCGGATGTCTCATATGCTCTAAGTGTCACGAGCGGATACCAAGCGGATCTCGTGATGGTCATTGGATAGCCGTAAAAATATCTCAAGTACTTGAGAAGAACTAAGGGTATGTTCCTTGTTTTTGGAGGTGAGGAAGATCTGGTTGCAAAGGGTTACACCGATGCAAGCTTCCAAACCGACAAAGATGATTTTCGATCGCAATCCGGGTTTGTGTTTACACTTAATGGAGGAGCGATGGTGGAAGAGTTCCAAGCAAAACACGGTGGCCGACTCTACGATGAGCGGAGTACATTGCGGCCGGAGGCCGCAAAGGAGGCGTGTGGATTAAGAAGTTTATCACAGAGCTTGGTGTGGTCGCTAGTGTCTCTAGTCCAATGGACATCTATTGTGATAATAGTGGTGCCATTGCACAAGCAAAAGAGCCTAGATCACATCAAAAGTCTAAACACATACTCCGTCGCTTTCACCTTATTCGCGAGATTTTGGATAGAGGTGACGTTAGAATATGCAAAGTACATACGGAAGCCAATGTGGCGATCCGTTGACAAAGCCACTTCCACGACCTAAGCATGAGGCGCACACAAGGTCTATTGGTATTAGATACTTAATTGATTGACTCAAGTGCAAGTGGGAGATTGTTAGTGTTATGCCCTTGAGGCAATCATTTAGATGATTGTAACATGACTATGTTTATGAATAATAATATGATTATTGGTCCAATGAATGTATATCATTGTATTGATCAACAAGTATGTGACTTGATTATGAAGCTCTTTACTTAATGATGTAATTCGATAAATATCTCGATCGGATATCATCGTATAGGACTACGATGAATAGATCAAGACATGTAGTGATCGATGATCATGCTTCATAGATCATAGGATATGGAGATATCATCTCTACATTGTGGACCATGTTGAAGAACATGGGTTAGATAGACCCGCTATGGGACACTGCGAGAATGTTTCATTCTTATGTGTCATCGATGTATCTCATACCTAGAAGATGTATGATCCTTAGACTGAGATTGTCATATTCCCTACATGTGTAATAGTTTTCCTTGGGGCTATCAAACACTACTTCCTAACCGGATAGTTATAAAGGTAGCTTTCATGTTTACTATGAAACGTGCGAGAGGAAGTGAGCGATCAAGATGGAATTTGCCACTCCAATGAAACGGAGATATATGACAAGGCCACTCGTGTGATATGATTAAGAAAGTGCATGGCCATGCCGTGATTGAGGAGTCAATCACAACTTATTAATATATCACAGATACGAGAGATGGATTGAATCATCAAAGGATGACATGCTTCTCGCCTTGAGATCAATCTTCATATACTTGGCAAAGGGATTATTACATGAGTTCTTTTGATAGGTTCATCGATTTGATCACAAGATGTTTGGGAGTTGGCATACTTTGCAAGAAGCCGCTACCAACTATTGGATTGAAAAGGAGTTTTTCGAATCCATGTCCAAACGTATGTGAACCTGCAGGGTCACACACTTAATGGGCTAGGACGCATTAATTTGGATTGGATCCGTAATTAATGAACCTCGTGGGCTTAGCATCTTCGGTGGGCCCCGGTTTAGGGTTTCATCTCGTGGCTATATAAGGAGGGAGGAGGAGGCGCAGAGTGTGCTTTCCACGGTTTAGGTTTGATTCACTTGAAACCCTAGCCTCCTCCTCTCGCGCCCTGCCGAGCGACTAGGTGCTTGCACACGACGCACGCAGCGTTCCATCTCCGGACGTGTGGACTATGCGGTGACGCTGCTGCGATCGCGGCGTGGGAGGACGATCCACGGCGAGGCGAGGACGATCCACTACATCGACACAACGATGCGGCGAGGACGAACCACTACATCGGCGCGAAGGATTCCATGAATCGCGCCTAGTGGTAATCTTATCTATGATCCCCTTCTTGCGAGTAGCTTTCTGGTTGCGCGGTAGTTTTTTTTTATGCTAGTGTAGCATACCGCGTTTCCCTTCAATTTTTTAATTATTTGTGTGAATTTGTACATTTGTGTGAAATTATTTATAGCTTTGTGTGAATTTTTGAAGAATTATTTGACTTATAAAATATTAAAATAGTGAGCAATCAGGTTTTTTAGAATTTTAGAACTTAGTCAAAATTAGGGGAAAATATTTATATAAAATAGTATATGTCCTTTATTATGCCTCCAAAAAATTTTAGATAATTTGGATCAAATTTGATAGTATTTCAAAAATCCCAAAGCTGTTAGCCTTTGAAATGAAATAAACTGAAAGTTTCACTTAATTGGGTGTACACCAACTTATCACAGCCGGTTTCCCTAGAAAACCAGCAATACTGTATATTATTAGTGCCGGTTTGTAGGATAAACCGGCAGTGATAAGTCATATCACTGCCGGTTGTACTTAACCCTGGCAGTGATACTTCGTCTGCATCTCCGCCACCTTCACCTCCGCGTCTGCATCTCTGCAGTGATCAAGCCCAACCCAAACCCTCTCCTGTCACTTGCATCTCCGCCACCTTCACCTCCGCGCCTTCAGCCGCATCGAGCCTTCCCGCCGCCGCCTTGGGCCTTCCCGACGTCACCTTCGCCTCCGCGCCGCCACGAGCCTCCCCGCCACCACCTTAACCTTCGCCCGCATCGAGCCTCCCCGCCGCCGCCTTAGGCCTCCCCACCGCCACCTTCACCTCCGCACCTTAGCCCGCATCGAGCCTCCCCGCCGCCACCTCGTCGCATGTAATCGCACAATTTCCCTGAAAAACAATTTAGCTACAAGCGACGCATCGTCGCTCTTGTGTTATGGAATAAAGTACGCCATTTTAGAGAACATATCCACAACAACAAATACAGAGTCCCTTCCCCTCTTAGTCCTAGGAAATCCCAAAAACAATCCATGCTAATGCCTTCCCAAGGTGAACTAGGAACAGGAAGTGGAGTGTACAAACCATGTGGATTAAGTTTGGACTTAGCTTTATGGCATGTGACACATCGCTGCACAAACCTCTCAACATCTAGTCGCATTTTTGGCCAATAGAAGTGATCGGACAGCATGGCCAAAGTCTTTTTTCTTCCAAAATATCCCATCAATCCACCTGCATGCGATTCCTACAACAATAGCAAACAAACAGACAAATCTGGAACACAAAGCTTATTAGCACGGAACAAAAATCCATCGTGGACGTGGAACTTTTCCCAGCCTTTGCCATCTTTGCATTTAGAGTATGGTTCAGCAAATTCATTATCTAAAGCATATAACTCTTTCAAATTCTTCAAACCCAGAACCTTAATTTCAAGTTGAGTTAAGAGCACACTCTTTCGAGACAAAGCATCGGCGACCACATTTTCTTTACCCTTCTTATATTTTACAATGTATGGAAAAGATTCAATGAATAACACCCATTTGGCATGTCTACGGTTCAATTTAGATTGGCCTTTCAAGTATTTCAAAGCTTCACGATCAGAATATATGATGAATTCTTTAGGCTAAAGGTAATGTTGCCAAGTTTCCAAAACACGAAACAAAGCATACAATTCTTTATCATAAACCGAATAGTTCAATTGAGCACAACCATGTTTCTCACTAAAGTATGCTATTGGTTTGCCCTCTTGCATCAAAGCACCACCAATACCAATTCCACTACATCACATTCAATTTCAAAAACTATAGTGAAATCAGGCAAAAAAAGCAATGGTGCTTCAGTGAAACGCTTCTTTAGTTCAGCAAAAGCATTCTCTTAAGCATCTCCCTCAACAAACTCACTTCCGTTCTTGGTTAATTCATTCAAAGGGGCTGCAATTGTGCTAAAATCTTTCGTGAACCTACGGTAAAAACCAGCAAGACCGTGCAAGCTTCTAACTTGACTAACATTTGCCGGAGTTGGCCAATTTTTAATGGATTTAACTTTTGATTAATCCACCTCTACCCCATTTCCAGAAACAACAAACCCCAAAAACACAACTTTACCTTCGCAAAAAAGTGCATTTCTCTATGTTTGCAAATAGCTTTTCAGTTCTAAGCACTTCTACCATTTGTTCGCCCGACCTTCACGGCGTAGGATCTGCGATACTCGCAAAACCTGACGAATCTTGTGCGGCCAACCGTTGCAAGCACAACAACCTGCAACACGGAGTTCTCCCAACCTCATGTTGTCCACTCAACCAAGTCAAGCGGATTACAATCCTCACTGTAATCACAAAGGAGTTTGCAAGAACAACGGGAAGGAATGCACAATCCTCAGGAAGTTTCAGCCTGTGGCTAGAAAACCCAAGAACATGCATATCATATTAGATTTCAGATTCAACAATAGTCTTCATTCACACAAAGGGGTGCTTCCTACATATAAGAGGGGAGAAAGGAAGACAAAAGGTCTACTAGATAAGCCCAGGTCGCAGCACAAAGCACAAGGGCCAAACATAATGGTGAAGCAACACCCAATGCATAGGAAATAGTTTATAACCGTCATACTTTTTGGACAATATCTCCGCGCTCAGATTGTATTTGAGGGTGTGGTTGGATCCGTTGGAAAGCTTAGCTCGTTAGCTTTCTAGGCTGTGGTCGAACACGTCAATCAGACTACGTTTGCATCCTCTATGCGTATTTTTCTTCAGACTAGTCATTGGAGGCCAAGCTGAGTTTTTTGCATTCACACCTTGCTTGTTGACTTGTCCATGCTCCTCTTGATCTTCCCTCAGGCGTTCACACCTTCTCACATTGTCTTCATACCTGAGAATAATTAAATTACTTGCATTAGGCAGCAGCTGACTCTCACAAGTAATATTATTCTTACTAAGGAGCGAGTTCACCTGTTGGTTTATTTGTTTGGCACGAGCACGGGTAATTGGTCCTTGGAAATGATTCGATGTAACTTTAGCATCGGTACAGAAAGGAAACGATGATGGTGCTATGGTTCCCGTATCATGTAAATTTCAGGGTTTGATGGAGGACTCGGAGAAACCTTTGTTCCCAGGCTGCAAGACGAAATACACAAGGTTGTCATCCGTGCTTGAACTGTTGAAATTGAAGGCAAGCAATGGTTGGTCTGAAAAGAGTTTCATAGCGCTGTTACTTCTATTGGCGGACATGCTTCTAGAGAGAAATTAGTTGCCTACAACCACCTACAAAGCTAACCAAGATGAACCATTTGTACTCGTTAACCAAGTTGTTCAAGTATTCTATGTAATCGATCCATCCAACAAGAAGAGACATGTTGTTCTTTAGGGAAAAAGAAGGTTTGTCGGAGTAGAGAATGTAGTAGATGAGGAATAATACAATCAATTTGACGAGTTGCCTCCTATCAGAAACGGCATCACGGTTGTAACATCCCAATTTAAAAAAACAACTATATTTTAAATTAGCTTTCCAAAAATTTTACATCAATCTTATATGATTAAAGAAGCTAAATTTAGAATTTTCTACATCTAAAACAATTTAATGTGTCTTTTGTGTGTATCAAGTAATTTAAAATTTAGTTTTTACAGTGTTCTTTGTATCTCAGGGAATTTCCCAAATTGAGATTTGCTAAAAATTAATGAAAATTATTAATTTAAACATTTGGATGGTAATTGGATTTTTATTTGGATTTTTTTAATTCGAATTATTAATTGTTCGGGCAATTCCATATCCAAATTCCATTTCAAACCTTTCCTTTGAAACTCCATTTAAATTCATATTATTCATCAAAATTCGGATTTAATCTTTTCCCACACTCTTGGGCCAAGGCCAAACGAAATTTACTGATCGTATGCCCTGAAACACTGTTCATCTTCTTCCTCTAGTTCTCTCTCTAGTCTATTTGGCACCCATGTCTAGCCCAAACTTCAAATGCTCATATCTTTTGTAAATCCCAACGAAATCAAGTAAGGTCAGATGCAACACTACCGTGCCATCAAGGACTTCAATTCCCCTATAATTACCCCCTCTGAAATCAAGCGAAACGATCACTGCAATCAATTCTTTGCCGTTTCTTGTTCAAGTCATAACTCTTCCGTTTCTCCTTCCCTCAACATGTGTGACTACCCAAAATGTGCGTTTCAGTCTCCCCAACACGTTGCTCACCCTTGACCTCCATTTCCAGAACAATTATCCTTCCAAAAATCGAAGAAACGGTCGCCGGACGTCCTCCGTTGGCATCGCTGGGCTATCTTTTGAGCTGGTAAGGCAAATCGAACTCTGTTCGCGTCATCTTGTGCGCATTAGTGTGTAGATCATAACCCCTCAAGAAAATCCAGGTTTCGTCAAGAATCGCATTGGAAATTTGCGTTCGTTCGTCGTTAATCGGGTTCCGTTCGTCGTCGATTCCTCCCAAACTGGTAATCCCCAATCAAATTCCTTCTAGATATAGCATAGTACAATCTTGCTCTACGTTTTGCTCTGGCTAGTTTCGTAAAACTCCACGTTTTATCATGTTTTCGGGCACCATGCCATCCGAACGGTTTTTGGTCGCGTCGGCCGGTTTTGGCATCGCGTTCCTCACCGGCTGAGTGAGTTTTCCTGAGATACAACCACTTCATCTCGTGCCTAATGGTCAGATCTATCTCTCCACCAAATTTGGTGCAGTTCCATCTGCGGAATCAAAAGTTACGACCGTTCTAATCTCAAATCTTGTTGCTGCCTGTTCTCCTCGGTTTTTGCGAGTTTGACCGTGAAAATTTTTCTGTAGACTCCTCTTGATGTCCTTTACACGGTGCTCACCCTAACTCAAGGTTTTGCCAACGGGATTTGTGCAAAAAATCAATCCTCCCCGATCAGACTGCGTTCCAACGGCAGAAAAATTCGTCGCGCGTTCCCCGTTGATCCAGAAGGTAAAACTCAGATCCGTTCGCGTCATATTGTGCCAAATGATCCCAGATAGCTCTCTGTATAATTTTGTTAGGTTCCATCTATTATTTTAATAGTTATAATCGTTTGATCTATTGGCTCCAGCAGCCGTTCGTCGACAGTTTGTGATCTGTCCGTTGGGTTGCTTCCAAATCCGGATATACCGTTGAGTTTGTGTCACCGCGTTCTACGTAGTGCTTACTTTCCATTTGTTGTTTCATCCTCCGAAAAGTTTAATATTCGTTACCGTCGCCTTTTTGCCACCGCCGCGCGTCGTCTTGTGCTGCCAACCATTTTGGTTTGTCGTGGCCATGTCATTGTGTCCAGAAGATCATTATCCCCTGTTTTGCCCACCGTTGAAGTTCATGGATCCCCGGTTGCCGTCAAAGCCATATTCTAGAATCTACCCGATGTCTTTTGGCCTAGTCCTTCGTGTCGGTGCGCATTTCGGTTCGCCATCTTTGGTAACCTTTAATCGCAGAACCAACCCTACCATCCTACCCTATGCCAAGTGTATTCATCCTTGAATCGTTTCGCTCAAACCCGGACTTAACCCTTGGTCCAATTTGTCGTTACGTCACGATATGTGCACCCCGCAGATCTCAAACCAAATTTGAGCCATGTTATGACCTCGCTGCCCTTCTTTCAACTGAGGGTTGCCACCTTATAATCTCATAAGTGTTCTGTTAACGTTTCACCTTCATCGTTAACGTTCCATCGTTAACGTTCCGTCGTTAACATCCCGCCGTTAACGTTCCATCGTTAACGTTCCGCTGCTAACGTTTCTTCGTTAACGTTCCGCCGTTAACGCTTTGCTCTCGCTTCACTATCATCGCATACGCGCATTCCAGCAAGAGCGTAGCATAATGTCATTATCCTTTCTATCTTCCTATCGTGATCTAACCCCATTCCTTGTGAGTCTGGCTTTATCTTTCTATCATCTGCAAAGCCAGACCAAAACCTAACTTAAGACCGGTTCGATGGACTGAGTTCATCGTGAGCTATTGCCGTATTGCGGTTTTCCTCGTTGTGTCCACCGTAGTAAGATATTTGTACTGTCTTACTACATATCGTCATCGCCCTGTTATCGTCAAGTCTCTTCTTTGATGTATGACTGAACCCCAGATCGGATCGCACTGAATGTCCATTCCATCCATCCTTGTCTTATCCCTGAAAATCTAATCTGCCATTAACCTAGAATTCATTCGTGGACTTGGTCGATAGACCATTGGCCATATGTCATATACTGGTGCCATATCTATTCTATTAGTCTATCTTTCTTTTGTTTGACTGTGTATTTGTTTATTCAACAAAAGTCAACATTGAGCATCAGTTTAATTCATCATGAACTAACATATCTTTATGGACCCGATCTATAGATCAAGAGCCCATATGTCAATATCTGTCCAATCGAGTTATTTAATCTCGAAGGATATCCCCTGGAATATACTCCGTCTTTCCCTAATTATCAGTCGTAACCTTCTCGATAAATCTTCTGAAAGCCTGTTCTCTTTCATCCGATCTTCGATCAAATATAAGTTCCTAAATTCAATCCCTTCCATTCAGTACCAATCTAATATTAAATTGGAGTTTATTTGAATTGCTTTTGAGTTTTGTTGTATTTGTGCTTCTTTGTCATTAGACGTGTCATCCAGAAGTTACCCGAAGTAACTGAAGGACGAGGAAGTCGAAGCATTCGATTGAAGAGCCAAAGGTTGAGGAAGCCGAAGATCAATTAAAAAGAGTAAAAAGCAGTTTATAGTAAGTGCCAGGCAAGTTGTGCTTTGATCATGTTGAACCTACGATCACAAAAACTGCTATATTGTTTTACTTTATTGCATATTATTTGACACGTACAAATGTCTTCAATTAAATTTGGGACTTAGCTATTATACCCAATTGATCTATACCCTACCTTGCCATTTGTATACCATGATATATTGTCACCCTAGATTGGTTCATTATAGTTGGTTAGTAATAATAATCAACATAGGATGGTTAGACCGTATTAGTTGCTTAGCCATGCCACGCCATCACATGTACTTTAGTCTTTGATAAATAATCTTGACTAATGGAATATGGAACGATGTTATGAACTTGTGTGTCATGTGTGGTCACACGATGAGATTGAGTTGTGGTGGCGAGAGGATGTCATGCAACGAGGTTAAATTGCTGATGGCACGTGGTGCTTGGTAATCAACTGGGGTGGTTATGATTTAGATTGGGGCAAGGGGCAAGGGGCGAGAATGCCAAAGGTGGGCCCGATGGGCAGGGGGTATGTGGAAGTCTTGCCTCGATCATCTTAAGGACTTAACCTTGCAAGCCTTTGACCTGAGTCAATCATGCGACCACATGTCTGGTATGGGACAGACCTAGATGATTAGGGTTCTGATATCTTTCCTCTGATACCTCGGGGTGACAGTACACGGAAGTGTATCTGTGTGGGGGAGCGTACCTATGCTACTGCTTGGTGCCCATCCAACAGTGTTGGCCTGTCCTATACTTTGGCTCCGCGTGAGAGGAGTAATAGTGAAGGCAATACTGAAGAGGTTCTTTGGATAAGGTAGAGGTTCCTGAAAGGCTTTGTCGTGATTTCTCTGCCGGCACACCAAACGAAGTGTGCTAATGGCCAGGCACAAAGAGAATATCATGTTATGTGGGTAAAGTGCATAACCTCTGCAGAGTGTAAACCTATTCGAATAGCCGTGCTCACGGTATTGAGCAAAGCTCGGGAATTACAGTTAAGGGTTAGACTTTTGAAATGAAAACTTGGAATGGGATGGCAGGATTGCCATGAAAGGTTGGAACTTGACATAGGATTGGAAACTTGGTTTACTTGAGAAATGTTGAATCTATCTAATCTGCTTATTTGTTTTCTTGTCTTTCCAATTTATATATCAGATTCATTTACAAATGCTGCTTATTACAAAATAGCCATGTTAGCCATTTCTTTGGAATAAGCCTTGCATATAGTTATGTTAGAATTGCATTCTGTGCACGACTTGTTGAGTGATTTATGTACTCACCCCACAACAACCACTTCAGAAGAAGAAGAGACTACGCCATTCATGGAGGAGAAGTATTGCGAAGGGACGAGCATCTAGGGTGCGAGCCTTGTCAGTTTCCTGTGGTATACTGAGGGGTCATCTACGTTTTCTTTCCGCTGCTGCTTAAATTGTTGTTCAGCCTTATAAGGCATAATCATGTAAGTTGACCATAAGGTCATGTAACTAGTTGTATTTAATATATGATGTCTTTTATCTTTTTTTTGCTATGTATGATTGTGATATTTCATCTTTGTTGAGACTGTGTGCACTATCGTGATCCTGGACTAGTGCTGAATACACAGAGGGTCCAGATTTGCATATTGGGGTCCCAACAACGGTCCAGGAAGAACAACCCGAGGAAGCTAGTTACAAACGCGTCGATCATCGTGAAGGGCTAATTTTTATACAAAAGAATAAGCAAGTGGAGTTATGATTTTCAGTGTACTCTCCAACATAATAGAGTTGTTTTTAATGAGACGCTCCAAATTCGAAACATCTTTGTGTATGCATGTGATTTATTTAATAAAGTTCTCTTTCTTTTACTATGCTGGTTCATCTAGAATTCCATATAAATTATGCGATTCCTTCACTGATGTTGGTTCATCCACAATTCCATTTACATTATGCAATTCCTTCACTAATGATGGTTGCTGGTCCAATCTACATCACAGACGGTTCTATTTTAGAACCGTCTGTGATAAGACACATCATAGACGGTTCTAATTTAGAACCGTGTGTGATAAGAAACTTTCAAAGACGGTTATAAAATAGAATCGTCTGTGATAATAAACTATCACAAATGATTCTATTTTAGAACTGTCTATGATGTGTATTATCACAAACGGTTCTAAACTAGAACCGTTTGTGATATAGGCTCTATAAATATGTCCCTCGCGCAGTTCATCCAGTTACCACTCTTCAGTGCTCAAAACCCTATATTTGTCTCCTGAAGCTTCGTCTCCCATTGCGGCGACTGCCCCGACCTCGCTGACACCCCCAGCCTCGCCGACTCCCTTACCAGCGTCTGCCGTCATGGCACCTGACCCCCGGTGTCTCCCTACTCATGGCGCCTCCCTCTAGTCACCGACGCTGCCCTCTCACCTCTTCTCCTCCTGCTCGCCAAGTTAAGCTCGATTCGGTATTATTAACCCCGGTGGTTTCTGTACTTTTGTAGATTTGGAATAAGGGCCTTGGAGAAATGAAAATCTCCACACTCGTTGCACATATGGTTTTGTTCTCCTATTAAAATTTTGAGGATGATGCTCCAATTTGTGACATTGAAACTTCTTTTGATTCCTATGCTTAATATTCTGGTGGGTTCATAGGTGTAATGGAGTTTCATTTATCATGGATTTGCTGTAGTGTTATCCTCAAGAACGTGGGGCTGGGCTTTTGCTATTTTTGTGCTGTAATCGCACTGCTATTAACACAATGAAAAATCATGGATCATGCTCCTGTTTGCGACATTGGAATTTCTTTCGATTCCTATACTAATCACACTGTTTTTCCGTAAAATTTTGGCGTTTCAAATGAGGCCTAAATGGGTCTAAAGTATCTTGATATTTTAGTGGGTCAGTAGGTGTAATGGTGTGTCGGTATCATGGATCTGCTATAGTGTTATCCTCGAGAACATGGGGTTGGGCTTTTTATTATTGTGTTGTAGCCGCACTACTATCAACATAACAAAAAATAATGATAGCTGTGCTTAATATGAATTGATGATTACACCATCGGATAAGCACATGGGTGGTGCTTCTATTTGTAGTTGCATCATTGTGAGAATCAATCACCATGAGAGGTGGTTAATTGATAGTTACATTTTGCAAAATGCAGTAATACAGTTTATGAGATAGCTTTGAGTGTTGTTTTTCCAATTTTTACATAGACTAGATCTAACAGTACCAAATTATCAAAACACCGCAAACTTCATCAGTCCATTGTTATCACGGTTCTATTTATATTTCTTGGTATGTAAAGGAGTAATTAGCAATTTGTTGACATCAAATAAAACAAGACAAGATACCTCTATCTTGCTCAATTAGCTTTTAAAGTTCTTAAAATGAAACTGCTTAAGCATGATTTTAGAGTGTACAAATATTATAGAGGGCGTTTTGGCAAGGACTAGCCGAAGCTAAAGCACGATTTTAAGTTTTCGGTATCCGCTATACACAATAATCCTATATAAACTATGCAATCATAATTCAAATATATCCATGTATATATAAAGCATCGTTAAAATCATAATTCAAATATATTAAATTAAGCATCACAATATTTTGTTTTTTACAATGATTTGTTTACAAATGTAGTTTGACTACATCTCATCTCATCTCATCTTATTCACTTTGATTTTGCACCGGCTACAGTAGGAGTCGAAGTAGGCATATCACGGGTCTAGATCGAAGGAATGAGGGCGATGAGGCTACTCGTGGAACTCGCTCTTTGGATTGATGACATCATCATGAATGAATCCGGCGATCTATTCTTGAATTGCTATAATTTCTATCAGTAATAACTTATTGGTTCTCACTTTGGAGCGCTGTTATTGAAGAAAAGAGAAAATTAATTAATGATGATATATATTAAATGAAAAAAAGTAGGCATCAATGTGTAATTATGTACCATGGCTTCGTTATAGCCCACAGTCTCCGTGATAGTTGAATGTAAATTTGTGCATACATAGTATGCACATAAATTGTTTCCCGGGTCCTGCCTCATACATGGAAAGTTGGTTACTATTTTAAATGTTTCCTATTGGGACGATGCCAAACACTTTTCTTGCAGTATCGTGCGAATGCCCTGTGAATGATTTTGAATAGTAAGTAAACTTAAATGCAGTAGAATGGAATATTGCTAGAGCAATAACGCAACGATCGAGTTTACCTGTTCAGCATGTCCCAAAAGTGTTGATATAGATTAGTTGGTTTTCTCCTAGAGTCCAAGACAAAAATCCTGCTAGCATCTAACTGGATGACGAGGAGGACCCAGTGAAACCTGCACATATATATGTCAACGTAGTCAATTACTCCAACATCGTACGTGTTACGCAAAAATAGTAAAACGATATTAGAAGTAGGGAAATACATACTTAAAGTTATAGGGTAAAAGTATGGAGGTTTTGTATTGCAGCTTCAAAAAAATATTAAATAAATAGTCTTCATTGTACTATGGATTGTCCCTCACAAGCTTCTCGTTGACAAGCCCCGGATCTAGGAATGCTAGATTGTCATTGTCATTTCTTCTACAAGTCTGTATCTCCATTCTACATAAGAAAGAAGTTAGACATGCCATTAAACAGTACAAGAATGCACAATAATATACGTAGAGACTTACAAAGTCCACAATCTAAGTATATTCATGTCTAGGGCATCTTGCTGGTACAACATGTACAACTCCTCGAAATTCACCCAGAAGATGTTATCCCCATTGTGAAAATCTTGCTCCGTGTATCGGACTGCGAACGCCTCCATACCATCGTTGGACTGCTGCATGTACCACTGATGGACGCTCGCAGTTGTGTTGTTAGGTGGTTGAAATGAGCTGGTTCAACCAGCGGTTTCCCCATAAAGAACTTCCACCTTAGACCTTGCTCCTGAGCAACTCGTTGAACAGCATCTGCTTGATCATCCAACCTCAACACGTCGGCACTAGCCACCTTCAAGTATTGCTTTCTGGATATGCGCTCGTAGTCCGACATTTTGCAAGGTTCAGAAGCCTGCCCTGTCTTTTGCACTTTTGCCATACTCAAGAAAAACTTTTGCACGTTAGCATTAACTTTAGTCTTCTCAGGTGATAGCACCTTTAAAGTGAGATGTTACGCTGGCGCTTACATGCTTTTTTTGTTCTTCTTCAGTCATGTCAGCTGGTAATTTGTTCTGGGATTGTCCTTGCTTCACAGATGATTGAGATTTCTTCGAGGATGGTGCTGACTTCCGAGATGGTGCTGGTGTTCGATTCTTTTCAGATTTGGGCGGAGGAGTCGGATTTTTTCTGGTTGGTGCCGACGGAGGAGTTGGACTTTGTCTGTGTGGTGGCGACCAGGGTGGGAGGTCTCTGTGTAGAGAGTGCGGCTGATCATCATCTTCGTCGTCCTCATCGTCGGAGCCAAGCTTAATCAAGCTCTTGCGCCACGCGAGGAAGCTATGCACGTTTTCTCCTAGTTTTTTGTTTCCGTCCTCGCCAGGGATCTCTACCTCAATTTTATGTTATTGGCAGACTACACTGTCCACTTCAACCCTGGAGAATCCCTGCGATATCAGACGACAGTGCAAAACCGACGACTCCTGGCATGGCCAAGCCATGCCCTCATCCACCTTGATGGTAATACCATGCGCGGATAAATGTAGCTTGCACGGTGTCGGTTCTTTGATGTCATCCACAGGAAAATGGAGTCCATGCTCTTCGGGAATCCCTGTGGATGCGCAGCTGCTCTTACGAGCACCAGGACAGATGAGCTCAGGGCTTTCACCGGGTGGCGGTCGTGAGCTGAGAGCTTTTTGTACTGCTTGCTCCACAGCATTATCTAGTTCCGCTCTCTATTCCTCTAACACTCTCGACACTGCATCTTTTATTTGACGGTCCAGTTGATCTTCTCTTAATCTCTTTGGACGCTTGTACAACCATGCGTCTGCTGGGAATGCTTCTTTCAACGGCATCAAACCAACTCCTTGGGTGCAACCTGGATGCTCCTTGTTACCCACGGCTATGGTTAGCTCGTCATTCTCCCTTCGTGGCCTGAAAGATCCTTGGGAAGACTGCATGTGAGCGTTGTCATTTTGTGCGACACTTCCTGCTCTCTATCGCTTCTGAACTTAAGCTGCCATCATCCAAGATAGTAGCACCCCTCCCAAGCAACCAGTGCTTCGATCGTTCACTCAAGGCGGCCATCGCAGGAATTACACCCTTGCGGGTTAGTTCTTCTTAAGACCGATCCCATGCTGGTATTTTCTTCAAGTACCCTCCTGTTCCTAGTGTGTGAGGGTGAATATTCTTATCCGTATTTGCCTTGTTCCTTTGACTTACTATCATCGCTTCTTCAGACCTCTTGTACGCCACAAAGTCCTCCCAAAACTCTCTTAACTTTAGGTACGTGTCAAAATTCGGCGTTTCATTCTTCTTCGCATAGTTCTTATTTAGTGTCTTCTTCCAATTCTTCCACGTTGTGCAGATGATGCATAGTGCACGTTTCTTTGCAACCAGCTCGGTCCCTTGGGGGAACTGGAACACTAGTTTTAGCTTGTCCCACAACGAGTTCTTCAGGTCATTGGGAACCACCCATGGGTCACCTCGGCGGCCAATCCATGATCTGTAGCTGATGGGCACATCATCCCTACCAAGAACCCCGGATGCTATCCTGTACGGCACCAACGATGACTCGGGTAGAGCAAATTTCCCGACTGCCGAGAGCTCCACTATGTTAAAAAGTCCCTTAGGCATCTTGTTCGGACCACGACTTGCGTGCTGCCTTCGATGATCAACGTCTGAGCTGGCAATTTGATCTTCTTATTAGTCGTCTTGGCCTACAATGTTTTGGGAACCACAGTGTACTAATACTTTACCTCGCCTACGTTAGTGACGTCAGGTTGGTCCATGGTAGGATCCTTCAAGTTCAGGTAGGACGTTGGGCTATGGTTCGGGCTACCCATTCCTTCTTCGTTCATATTTGAGGGCCCAACTTCCTCCGACACTTGTCCTTGGTCAGAGGCCATTCCTAGCAAGTTTAGAGGAAATTTTAAATTAACAAGGTCATTTTTGAAATACACATACAAATGAAGATTGACATAACGAATGAACATAGATGTAAAAGCATATGAGCGTATGTATAGCTGCGTTGTTGGCTATACTATTCTTCTGCTCATGATGCCGAACTTATCAATTCAAATAAATAAAATTAACACACATATTTGAAAGGCACATACACTAAGGTTTTTGTTGTGATTGGATGCAGATGCAAAACAAGTTCTAATTAGGATCTTTTTCTAGATTATGGTAGTATATATATCCCTACGAGTGTTTTAAAGTTAGTCTCATGATATTTTGCACTTATATGAGATTGTTTTCATATAGATTATCATTAAGCCTTAATATGGATTATCATTAAGGCTTAAACTTAGAGGCAGTAGCAGTTCGACCTAAGTCATTTTCTCTTCTGTCTTTCTCAAGTTCAATTTCACCACAAATTGTAAAATTAAAATACGGCTAATATTTATTGAAAGAGGGAGTACTCAATAATAATGTACAGACATTTCGTGCTGTCAATTCAACGACAAGTACATAACAAAAGAACATGTACACATATATATATTTTTTATCTTTATACACATACATCTTTGAAGGACACATACACATATACATCTTTTTTTTGAATCTGCATGCTCCAGAATAATTTGACCATTAACACAAATGTACACAGACACATACACAGGATATATATACATACGCAGGAGATCTACACTTACATATATTTTGGCACAATTGATAACAACTCAGAGTTTGGTTCAGTGATTGCTTGGCATCGGTCGTGTTTCGGTCGTAACCTGGATCGTGAGGGTCATCTCTACTAATCAATAGCTATCCATCTCATGGAAAGATCGGGCCTCCGTTAAGCCTCATCAAGGTAGGATAAAAAATACTGATCTCTTTTTCCACAAAGGAGCTTTATCACGGGAACTCGGGAAAGATGTATTGTCGGCTCCCTTTCCGTGAATAATATGAAGATCCTTTACGGCCACAAATATCTGTTTCCCAGTGCGATTCTTCGGAGCTAAGGCAGTCTCCTTTGTCCCGTCAAAAGATCTCTTATTATTGCGGTATGGGTGATCCTTGCGAAGGAACATACGATGTCGTATGTAAGCCATTTTCCGACAGTTCTTTAGCCACTGGCTAGCTGTATCATCCAAGCACTGGACGCATCCCTTTGAACCCTTTTGTCGTCTGTCCCGACAGGTTACCAAGGGCAGGTAATCATTAATGGTTACGAAGAACAATGCACGTAGGATAAAGTTCTCTCATTTGTACTCATCCCATACCCGTACTCCATTGTTCCACAATATTAGAAGATCTTCAACCAATGGTTTGAGGTACACATCGATATCGTTGCCAGGTTGCGTGGGCCCTTGGATCATTAGTGGCATCATAATGTACTTCCGCTTCATACAAAGTCAAGGGGGAAGGTTGTAGATACATAGAATCACCAGTCAAGTACTGTGACGACTACTCATGTTGCTAAAAGGATTCATCCCATCCGTACTAAACCCAAATATTATATTCCTCACATCATATGCAAAGTGCTTCTTATATTTTCTGTCGATGTTCCTCCATTAACAGATTCAGCAGGGTGTCTAAGTATTCCATCCTTCTTACGCTCTTCGGCGTGCCATAGTAGCAATTGGGCATGCCTTTTATTCGCAAACAATCGCTTCAGACGGGGGATTATAGGGAAATACCACACCACCTTACGGGGATCTCTTCTTCTTATGCTCCACCCTGACATCATCGTTATGGATATCATCGTTGCCCTTATACCGCATTGCTTTGCAAACAACACAGGCATCCAAGTCTGCAAACTCATTGCGATACAACATGCAATCATTTGGACATGCTTGTATTCTTTGTACTTCCAGTCCCAACGGGCAGACAACCTGCTTGGCCTGGTACGTTACCCTCTGGAAGCAACTCCCCCAAGAGACATAATAGCCCAGTGAGCTCTTATCGGACCAAGCATTGCTTGCCTTCAACTGCAGTAATGTAAGCATAGTATGCAGTTTTTTTGCTCCTCCTTGCAGCTTGGGTACAATGGTGTTGTGGAGTCCTCTACCATACGCTGGAACTTTTGAAACTCTCTTTCACTCGTGAAGTCCCCCTCCCCATCATGCAACATTTGATCCAGATCGTTGTTGTGGCTATCGACAAACGTATCTTTGACCGCCGTCATATCGTTGTCTCTATCATCTTCAGCAATATGTTGCCCTTCATGTACAATCTTGTCTTCACCGTGCTCGGTCCAACAGGTATAGCCAGCCTTGAAATCCCTTCGAAGCAAGTGTGCATGTATCGACTCTATGGAAGAAAACAGCTTCTCATTTTTGCAATCAACGCATAGACAACACATATAGTCCGCCAGATTCTTCAACTTGTGCGCCACAGCCGCGTTTACAAAACAAGTCACATCATTAAAGAACTCTGCGCCGCAACGGTCCGTGTCATACATCCACCTTCGGTACATCTACAATTAATTAAATCAAACATCACATAAGCATATAATTGCAAATAACAATATAATTGTAAATGATAAGATTTAAAAATCCATGTAGCAATTTTGACTATATTAAAATACATCAACCTTTTTTCATTATGTAAATATCTATCTAGAAATTTTTTATTATTTTATAAAATGAAAATAATTGTAAATGCTTAGGATATGTTTTTACTATATTAAAATACATCAATCTTTTTTCATTATGTAAATATCAATCTTGCAATTTTTTATTATTAAAAAAATAATAAATAATTGTAAATAGTTATGATATATTTTGTTTATATTAAAATATATCAACCTTTTTTCATTATGTAAATATCCATCTAACAATTTTTTATTATTTCAAAATTTGATCATACATCAACCTTTCTTCATTATGTAAATATCCATCTAGCAATTTTTTATTATTTACAAAATTGAAAATAATTGTAATTAATTAGGATATATTTTTACTAAATTAAAAATATCCAAGTAGCAATTTTTTAATTAATTTCATAATTGATAATATCAATGTTGCAATTTTTTAATTACTTTAATTTTTGAAAATAAGCATGTAATTGAAAGTACACGATATATTTGTAAATAATTAGATTTACAAATGTATCTTGCAATTTTCATTATTTCAAAATTCATCTAGCCATTTTCACTATTTAAAAATTCACTAAATCACTGAAATGAATAAGAATTGCAATTTTCAAAATCTAAAGCAATGTATAAAGTAAAATCAAACTACAAATATAATGTAGATCAAATTACTAACCTTGAATAGATATAGATATGAATTTTAATATAATTTTTCAGTAGCAATTCGTCACAATAAATGGAGCAGAGCGCCTCTCTCTTATGCTCGATCGGTCGGGGGCAGGGACGGCCAGATATATAAAGGACTTATCACTGCCGGTTCTGCGCAGAACCGGCAGTGATAAGCTCGGATTGCACGGGAAAATAAAATCATGAGGGAAAATGCCAATATCACTGCCGATTGATAGAAGATCCGGCAGTGATATATCACTACTGGTTTTAGTATAAACCGATAGTGATATCTGGTTACCACTGCCGGTTTGTATGTTCGCACTGCCAACTCTATCCCAACCGGCAGTGATATGCCGGTAAGGATTGCCTATTTTGTAGTAGTGTGATTAGCAACTTTTCGGTGGTTAAAGACGAAAAAGTCACAACAAGCAATAACACTTGGGAAGAAAATCTCTCGCATCCAATTAAACACACGTTGATATCTTTGAGTTTCTTATAGAACTGGTACAAGCTATTATCCTATATAACTCATTAATCAAATTTCTTGCAATGTTTCAACCATATATAGGCTACTCTTTTAATTACGACTACAATTTCTGATGCAAGCTCCTCCATTCATAATGCTAATCCATTGTAAATTTGTACAACATTACGCCGTGTCTAGGTGCAGCCAGAGGCGTGCAGTAGGCTACGCACGGCAACGAAGGCGTGACATAGGCGAGGTGGAGTTGTGATAGGCAGTGCGGAGCTGGGGATGTGACGCAAGGAGCTACTTGATTTCTTAAGATAATATTTGATTTTTTTATTCATAGCAAAGTACGGACAATTAAGCTGGTTAATAAAAAAAATCGGGTAACCACGCGTCTGATCTCGAGTTTGATTAGATAATTTGTGTCGGTTATGTTTGGCACAGAGCAGCGAAAGACCCAACTACTTCGTACTTGTTCAACCTCAGACTTCACTTGAAGATATTGGGCTGGACCGATCCAGTCGGGCAAGACACGTTCCAAAGGTTGGGCTGGCCTTAAAAGCCTAGTAACTCTAGGCCATGAATAATTAAAAAACCTCCCATGCTGAGCTGAACCGTAGATCGTAGTCGCCACGTGCCCAGAGCATCACCACGAGCCACCGGTCCCCACTCCCTCATTGGCGTCGCTCCGTTCTTGCCGACGATCGATAGGCGGAGGACCCGTTAATTTTCAAAAAGTAACTTTATATTTCTTTAGTGCTTTGTGATTTTTTATGTCAATTTTTTTTACTTATATTTTATGGACCGATTCACCCCAACAGTAGCGATGTCTACGCTAGAGAATTACACCTGGCTGGAGTTGGGTAAAAAATCTGCCTAGTTTTTTTTTCAATAACACCAGTACCAGGCGTAAGTTCTGCATGAATACGCAGGATTTTGATATTCTACTTCCCACTAACACGATCATAGAAGATTGAAGGACCAATTTGACGGTAACTGGTCGATCACGAGGATCTTCAATGTTAATCACTACTGCAGAAAGACATATATTAGACATCTCAATACAGACGGTTAGGAAAAATCGTCTATGATAAAGAACATCACTAACGGTTCTATAATGAAACCGTCAGTGAGATAATCGCAGACGGTGCTCTTCATGAACCGTCAGCGATATACATCAATGTCACAGACGGTTTTTAACTCAAACCGTCTGTGATAATATCACAGACAGTTTTACATACGAACCGTCTATGATAAGTTGACATCACAGGCGATTCTAAATAAGAACCATCTGTGATATGTTCTTAGACCACTATATAAACATACCGATAGAGTTTCGTCTCTCGCAGACCCTAGCCCCCGATGATATATCCTCCTCCTGGACGACCTCCTCCCCGGCGAAGTCCTCCACTGCCTCCATTGCCTCCATCATCAGCAGTGCATACCCCTCCCACTCCCTCCTCAAGCCCTGCGCCTCCGCCTACGCCGGCAGGGAGAGGAAGGTGGCCGGCGACACCCTCGTCTGGAAGGAGCTCACCGTGCTCCAACAAATCCATGCTGCTCAGAGCAATCGCAGGTTACAACTAGCCCCCAGTATATATATGGTCCTTCCTTAATTACTACTAGAGAGGAGATCAACATACCGTTTTTTTTTTGTTTTCCTGATATACTGAAACCTGCTTGCACAAGTCAATTATGGGAAATGGAAGGTTGAAAGAGAGAATTTGTAACTATGAAAATGTGCAGGGACACGGCTAGGCAGGAGAGGTTCCGGAGTCTGATTCCAAGCATATGCAGTAGAATGAGGCACTCCGATAATTTTCAGTTTTTCCCCCTCAAAAAACTAGCATGTTGAATTGTTTCAGATGAGGGTATTTGTTCTAGCGATAATTTCAGTTACACAATTTATCCAATGATATCATATCATCCTTCTTTGCAGACAGTCATTCTTTTCTGAACACGTCAAAGTGGATTGATGAAGTAAACACAGAAAGAGGTGGTGATGTACTCATTGTCCTCGTTGGAAATAAAACAGACCTTGTTGACAAGAGGTTCGTATCTCTGAGCCAACCATTCTGATAGCTTCAATTCGTTAAGGTAACACAAAATATTTTTAAGAATTACACTACATGAAAAGGAACCTTCATTCCAATAAACAAGATTGAATGAATCTCAAGGGTAATCGCTCCTCAAATTTGACAATCTTATTTTTGGAGAGATTTGAATGTGGTAATTCCTATGATCTATGCTATGTGCAAATGTGTATAATGGATTATCTGCATGACTGCATACTACATATTTTTGTATGAAGTGGACAAGGGCACACACATTAGTCTGGGTGATCGCAAAACTGAAGGGAATGAATCGTTTCTATCTTTCTTACATAGTCTAATTCTCCAGCACGCTACCATCTGTGATCCTCTTTTTTCCTCTACACCCCTAACAGAACTTCCATCATTAGTATCTATTGTTCGAAATTTTCTTCTGCTTAGGTATTTCTGCAACGAATTTTATAAGACACAACCAAGTTATAGATTTAGTAATTAAATATCTAAATTTCCTAGATGCATTGAGGCAATAGCTTGTCTGATCAGGATATCTTAAAATATGAACTTTTGTAGCACTTTCATCTCTTTCTTATCATAATATTGATGGATTCTAAGGTAAAATCCATTTCATTCCACAGTTCATCATAAACGCTGTCATGCGCTGATTTATCGTTATCACTTTATCCTCATCCCCGAACGAGAATATCATAGCAGCCATGCTTCTTGAACTATAGAGTTGATTAAGTCATCATATGGAGTTGATTAAATTATCGTATAGTTAATCAACTCTATAGTTCAAGAAGAATGGCTGCCTATGGTATTCTCGTTCAGGGATGAGGACGAAGTGGAAGCGATAAATCAGAGCATGAAAGCGTTCATGACGAACTATGGAATGAAATGGATTTTACCTTAGAATCCATCAATAATATAATAAGAAAGAGATGAAAGTGCTACAAAACTTCATATTTTAAGATATCCTGATCAGACAAGCTGTTGCTTCGATGCATCTAGGAAGTTTAGATATTCAATTACTAAATCTATAACTTGGTTGTGTCTTATAAAATTCGTTGCAGAAGTACCTAAGCAAAAGAAAATTTCGAACAACAAATACTAATGATGGAAGTTCTGCTAGGGGTTTAGGGGAAAAAAGAGGATCACAGACGGTTCTATTTAAAAACCGTCTGTGATATTGTATCACAGGCGGTTCTATTCAAAAACCGTTTGTGAAATTTATGTATCACAGGCGGTTCTAGTTAAAAACCGTATGTGATGAGTACTCATCACAGACGGTTCTAAAGTAGAAGCGTCTGTGATGAGAATTTTCACAGACTGTTCGAAAACCGTCTGTGATGTGCACTTACATCACTGACACATTGTTAGTGACGGTTCACAAAATCGTCTGAGATGGCGATTTTGAACCGTCTGAGATGATGTTTTCTGTAGTAGTGAATATTAGGTCCTACGCACTTTAATGTTATATTATTAATATGAAATAAGTGAATAATGAATAAACTCAAGCCCGTCGCTAAAAAAAACAAGGTTACCTTCTCATCAACGAGTCATTTGTTTGTCTCTAGAATAGATCAAGCACTATTACAGAAAAGCTCATTACAGACGATTCAGAATCGTCATCACAGACGGTTTTTCGAACCATCTATAACCATATATCAGTCATGCTATGTTATATCACAGACAGTTTTTAACTAGGATTATCTGTGATATCATAACATCATAGACGGTTTTTAATTTGAAACCGTTTGTGATGTTATGATGTAACAGATGGTTTCAATAAGTCTTCTTACACACAAGTTTTTTTCTGTTTATTGGCTAGCCTCAGAAAATACTAGCCATGCCCTCTGAAAAGAAGCAGATTACAGATTAACTCAACTCAGATTACAAGCATTACATCCATTTCAGATACAAGCATTACATCCATTTCAGATTACAAACATTATATCTATTTCAACAATCAACTAAGATTACATCACAGCGCAAGCAGATTACGTATAGATTAATATTGCACAGCACATCCAATTTAGAAATGAACTCAGATATATTAACCAACAGAGCTCAATATTATTAACCAATTAATTGAATGCACAACTACAATTCACAAATCCACAGCACAAGTTTGACAAATTAATCCAAATGGTAATTGAGAAAAAACACAACTCCTGAAGTTAGGCAGCGTGGAACTCGCCTTCTGGATTTAAAACTTGACTGAGCAAGAAAGAACATATCATCGAATTCACATCAGATCAGCCTCTTCCAATGCAGTTATTATCTGACTGGTCTTTTTATTATTGACAAGGACTTGCATGTTGTGGCAAACGTAAAATCCACAACGGTTATTTCCCTTTCTTTGCTGGTGGCACTACAAATATATATTTGGTTAGTTTCGAAGTCATTATTGCATAGTTTATATAGGACTATTGTGTATAGCGGATACCGAAAACTTAAAATCGTGCTTCAGCTTCGGCTAGTCCTTGCCAAAACGCCCTTTATAACATTTGTACACTCTAAAATCATGCTTAAGCAGTTTCATTTTAAGAACTTTAAAAGCTTATTGAGCAAGATAGAGGTATCTTGTCTTGTTTTATTTGATGTCAACAAATTGCTAATTGCTCCTTTACATACCAAGAAATATAAATAGAACCGTGATAACAATGGACTGATGATGTTTGCGGTGTTTTGATAATTTGGTACTGTTAGATTTCTTTAGTACTTCTAGTATATGTAAAAATTGGAAAAACAACACTCAAAGCTATCTCATAAACTGTATTACTGCATTTTGCAAAATGTAACTATCAATTAACCACCTCTCATGGTGATTGATTCTCACAATAATGCAACTACAAATAGAAGCACCACCCATGTGCTTATCCGATGGTGTAATCATCAATTCATATTAAGCACAGCTATCATTATTTTTTGTTATGTTGATAGCAGTGCGGCTACAGCACAATAATAAAAAGCCCAACCCCATGTTCTTGAGGATAACACTATAGCAGATGCATGATACCGACACACCATTACACCTACTGACCCAATAAAATATCAAGATACTTTAGACCCATTTAGGCCTCATTTGTAACGCCAAACATTTACGGAAAAACAGTGTGATTAAAATAGAATCAAAAGAAATTTCAATGTCGCAAACAGGAGCATGATCCATGATTTTTCATTGTGTTAATAGCAGTGCGATTACAGCACAAAAATAGCAAAAGCCCAGCCCCACGTTCTTGAGCACAACACTACAGCAAATCCATGATACATGAAACACCATTACACCTATGAACCCACCAAAATATTAAGCATAGGAATCAAAAGAAGTTTCAATGTCACAAATTGGAGCATCATCCTCACAATTTTAATAGTAGAACAAAACCATATGTGCAACGAGTGTGGAGATTTTCATTTCTCAAAGGCCCCTATTCCAAAGCTACAAAAGTACAGATACCACCGGGGTTAATAATACCGAATCGAGCTTACCTTGGCGAGCAGGAGGAGAAGAGGCGAGAGGGCAGCGTCGGTGACTAGAGGGAGGCGCCACGAGTAGGGAGACACCGGGGGTCAGGCGCCATGGGGGCAGATGCCGGCAGAGGAGTCGGCGAGGCCGGGGGTGTCAGCGAGGTCGGGGTAGGCGCCGCAATGGGAGACGAAGCTTCGGGAGACAAATATAGGGTTTTGAGCACTGAAGAGTGGTAACTGAATGAACTGCGCGAGGGACATATTTATAGAGCCTGTATCACAAACGGTTCTAGTTTAGAACCGTTTGTGATAATACACATCACAGACGGTTCTAAAATATAATCATTTGTGGTAGTTTATTATCACAAACGATTCTATTTTATAACCGTCTTTGAAAGTTTCTTATCATAGGCGGTTCTAAATTAGAACCGTCTATGATGTGTCTTATCACAGATGGTTCTAAAATAGAACCATCTGTGATGTAGATTGGACCAGCACCCATCATTAGTGAAGGAATTGCATAATGTAAATGGAATTGTGGATGAACCAACATCAGTGAAGGAATCACATAATTTATATGAAATTCTAGATGAACCAGCACAGTAAAAGAAAGAGAACTTTATTAAATAAATCACATGCATACACAAAGATGTTTCGAATTTGGAGCGTCTCATTAAAAACAACTCTATTATGTTGGATAGTACACTTAAAATCATAACTCCACTTGCTTATTCTTTTGTATAAAAATTAGCCCTTCACGATGATCGACGCGTATGTAACTAGCTTCCTCGGGTTGTTCTTCCTGGACTGTGATGCCGTTTCCGATAGGAGGCAACTCATCAAATTGATTGTATTATTGCTCATCTACTACATTCTCTACTCCGACAAACCTTCTTTTTCCCTAAAGAACAACATGTCTCTTCTTGTTGGATGGATCGATTACATAGAATACTTGAACAACTTGGTTAACGAGTACAAATGGTTCATCTTCGTTAGCATTGTAGGTGGTTGTCGGCAACTCATTTCTCTCTAGAAGCATGTCCGCCAATAGACGTAACAACGCTATGAAACTCTTATCAGACAAACCATTGCTTGCCTTCAATTTCAGAAGTTCAAGCACGGATGACAACCTTGTGTATTTCGTCTTGCAGCCTGGGAACAAAGGTTTCTCCGAGTCCTCCATCAAACCCCAAAATTTACAAGATACGGGCACAATAGCACCATCATCGTTTCCTTCCCGTACCGCTGCTAAAGAGCCTTCGAATCATTTCCAAGGACCAATTACCCGTGCTCGTGCCAAACAAATAAAACAACAGGTGAACTCGCTCCTTAGTAAGAATAATATTACTTGTGAGAGTCAGTTGCTGCCTAATGCAAGTAATTTAATTATTCTCAGGTATGAAGACAATGTGAGAAGGTGTGAACACCTGAGGGAAGATCAAGAGGAGCATGGACAAGTCAACAAGCAAGGTGTGAATGCAAAAGAACTTAGCTCGGCCTCCAATGACTAGTCTGAAGAAAAATACGCATAGAGGATGCAAACGGAGTCCGATTGACGTGTTCGACCACAGCCTAGAAAGCTAACGAGCTAAGATTTCCAACGGATCCAACCACACCCTCAAATACAATCTGAACGTGGAGATATCGTCCAAAAAGTATGACGGCCATAAACTGTTTCCTATGCATTGGGTGCTACGTCACCATTATGTTTGGCACTTGTGCTTTGTGCTGCGACCTGGGCTTATCTAGTAGACCTTTTGTCTTCCTTTCTCTCCTCTTATATGTAGGAAGCACCCCTTTGTGTGAACGGAGACTATTGTTAAATCTGAAATCAAATATGCTATGCATGTTCTTGGGTTTTCTAGCCACAGGCTGAATCTTCCTGAGGATTGTGCATTCCTTCTCGTTGTTCTTGCAAACTCCTTTGTGATTACAGCGAGGATTGTAATCCGCTTGACTTGGTTGAGTGGACAACGTGAGGTTGGGAGAACTCCGAGCTGCAGGTTGTTGCGCTTGCAACGGTTGGCCGCACAAGATTCGTCAGGTTTTGCGAGTATCGCAGATCCTACGCTGTGAAGGTCGGGCGAACAAATGGTAGAAGTGCTTAGAACTAAAAATCTATTTGCAAACATAGAGAAATGCACTTTTTGCGAAGATGAAGTTGTGTTTTTGTGGTTTGTTGTTTCTGAAAATGGGGTAGAGGTGGATGAATCAAAAGTTAAATCCATTAAAAATTGGCCAACTCCGGCAAATGTTAGTCAAGTTAGAAGCTTGCACGGTCTTGCTGGTTTTTACCGTAGGTTCACGAAAGATTTTAGCACAATTGCAGCCCCTTTGAATGAATTAACCAAGAAAGGAAGTGAGTTTGTTTAGGGAGATGCTCAAGAGAATGGTTTTGCTGAACTAAAGAAGTGTTTAACTCAAGCACCATTGCTTTTTTTGCCTGATTTCACTAAAGTTTTTGAAATTGAATGTGATGCTAGTGGAATTGGTATTGGTGGTGCTTTGATGCAAGAGGGTAAACCAATAGCATACTTTAGTGAGAAACCTGGTGGTGCTCAATTGAACTATTCGGTTTATGATAAAGAATTGTATGCTTTGTTTCGTGTTTTGGAAACTTGGCAACATTACCTTTGGCCTAAAGAATTCATCATATATTCTGATCATGAAGCTTTGAAATACTTGAAAGGCCAAGCTAAACTGAACCGTAGACATGCCAAATAGGTGTTATTCATTGAATCTTTTCCATACATTGTAAAATACAAGAAGGGTAAAGAAAATGTGGTCGCCGATGCTTTGTCTCGAAAGAGTGTGCTCTTAACTCAACTTGAAATTAAGGTTCTGGGTTTGAAGAATTTGAAAGAGTTATATGCTTTAGATAATGAATTTGCTGAACCATACTCTAAATGCAAAGATGGCAAAGGCTGGGAAAAGTTCCACGTCCACGATGGATTTTTGTTCCGTGCTAATAAGCTTTGTGTTCCAGATTCGTCTGTTTGTTTGCTATTGTTGCAGGAATCGCATGCAGGTGGATTGATGGGACATTTTGGAAGAAAAAAGACTTTGGCCATGCTGTCCGATCACTTCTATTGGCCAAAAATGCGACGAGATGTTGAGAGGTTTGTGCAGCAATGTGTCACATGCCATAAAGCTAAGTACAAACTTAATCCTCATGGTTTGTACACTCCACTTCCTGTTCCTAGTTCACCATGGGAAGACATTAGCATGGATTTTTTTGGGATTGCCTAGGACTAAGAGGGGAAGGGACTCTGTATTTGTTGTCGTGGATAGGTTCTCTAAAATGGCGCACTTTGTTCCATACCACAAGAGCGATGATGCGTCGCATGTAGCTAACTTGTTTTTCAGGGAAATTATGCGATTACATGAGATGCCAAGAACCATTGTTTCAAATCGCAACGTCAAGTTCATGAGCTATTTTTGGAAGACATTGTGGGCCAAGCTTGGTACAAAGTTGTTATTCTCCACAACTTGTCACCCACAAACAGATGGACAAACAAAGGTGGTGAACCGCACACTCTCAATGTTGTTGTGTACAATGATCAAGAAGAACTTGAAAGAATGGGAGGACTGTCTTCCACATGTTGAATTTGCGTACAACAGGGCAGTTCATTCAACAACACAATTGTGCCCATTTGAGGTGGTGTATGGTTTTAAACCAATCACGCCACTAGATTTGCTGCCACTTCCACTTCAAGAAAGAGCTAATATGGAGGCAACAAAGCGTGCTGAGTTTGTGAAAGCTATTCATGCAAAACCAAGGAAGAGAAAGAGAAGAAGGCATGCTACTTCGCTAAAAGGGCAAACAAGACAAGGAAGAAGATGCTATTTGAACCAGTTGATCTGGTTTGGGTACATCTATGCAAAGAGCGCTTTCCGGAGAAGCGCAAGTCTAAGTTGATGCCTCGTGCTGATGGTCCCTTCAAAGTGCTTGAAAAGATCAACGACAACGCATACAAGATTGAGCTTCCTGGAGATGATTACAATGTGAGTACCACGTTCAATGTTGCTAATTTGTCACCATTCTTTGGACCGAAAGAAATAGAGTCGAGGACGACTCCTTTTCAAGAGGGGGAGGATGATATGGGCAACATAGCAGCATCATCGTTTCCTTCCCCTACCACTGCTAAAGAGCATTCGAATCATTTCCAAGGACCAATTACCCGTGCTCGTGCCAGAAAAATAAACCAACAGGTGAACTCGCTCCTTAGTGAAAATAATATTACTTGTGAGAGTCAGCTATTGCCTAATGCAAGTAATTTAATTATTCTTAGGTATGAAGACAATGTGAGAAGGAGTGAACGCCTGAGGGAAGATCAAGAGGAGCATGAATAAGTCAACAAGCAAGGTGTGAATGCAAAAGAATTCAGCTCGGCCTCCAATGACTTGTCTAAAGAAAAACGCCCATAGAGGATGTAAACGGAGTCCGATTGAGGTGTTCGACCATAGCCTAGAAAGCTAACGTGCTAAGCTTTCCAACGGATCCAACCACACCCTCAAATACAATCTAAGCGCGGAGATATAGTCCAAAAAGTATGACGGCCATAAACTGTTTTCTATGCATTAGGTGCTGCGTCACCATTATGTTTGGCCCTTGTGCTTTGTGCTGCGACCTGGGCTTGTCTAGTAGACCTTTTGTCTTCCTTTCCCCCTCTTATATGTAGGAAGCACCCCTTTGAAGAGGAACGTGGTATGCTACACTAGCACAAAAAAAACTACCACATAACCAGAAAGCTACTCGCAAGAAGGGGATCACAGATTAGATTACCACTAGATGCACAGTTGCAGAATCCTTCGTACGTCGATGTAGTGGATCGTCCTCGCCGCAGTCGTTGCGTCGATGGAGTGGATCGTCCTCGCCTCGCCGTGGATCGTCCTCCCTCTCCTTGATCGCAGCAGCGTCACGCGATGAGTCCACACGCCCAGGATGGAACAGCGTGCGTCGGTGTGCAAGCACACGTCGCTCGGCGGAGGGCAGCGAGAGGAGGAGGCTAGGGTTTGGGTGAATCACTTCTAAATCGTGGAAAGCACACCCGTGCACACCCTCCTCCCCCGCTATATAGCCACGAGATGAAACCTAAACCGGGGCCCATCGTGCTAAGCCCACGAGGTCCATTAATTACGGATCAATCCAAATTAATGCGCCCCACCCATTAAGTGTGTGACCTGCAGTTCACGTGACGTTTGGACATGGATTGAAAAACTCCTTTTCAATCCAATAGTTCGTAACGGCTCCTTGCAAAGTATGCCAACTCCCAAACATACTATGATCAAATCGGACAGAACCTATCAAAAGTACTCATGTAATAATCCCTTTGCCAAGTATATGAAGATTGAACTCAAGGCGAGAAGCATGTCATCCTTTGATGATTCAATCCATCTCTCATATTCGTGATATATTAATAAGTTGTGATTGACTCCTCAATCACGGCATGGCCATGCACTTCCTTAATCATATCACACGAGTGGCCTTATCATATATCTCTGTTTCATTGGAGTGGCAAATTCCATCTGGACTGCTCACTTCCCTCTGCACGTTTCATAGTAAACATGAAAGCTACCTTTATAACTATCCGGTTAGGAAGTAGTGTTTGATAGCCCCAAGGAAAACTATTACACATGTAGAGAATATGACAATCTCAGGTCTAAGGATCATACATCTACTATGTATGAGATACACTGATGACACATAAGAATGAAACATTCTCGCAGTGTCCCATGGCGGGTCTATCTAACCCATGTTCTTTAACATACGTCCACAATGTATAGATGATATCTCCATATCCCATGATCTATGAAGCATGATCATCGATCACTACATGTGCTGATCTATTCATCGTTGTCCTATGCGATGATATCCGATCAGAGATATTTATCGAATTATATTAATAAGTAAAGAGCTTCATAAGCAAGTCACATACTTGTTGATCAATACAATGATA
Organism: Otatea glauca; assembly: GCA_036346275.1. Classification (NCBI taxonomy): domain Eukaryota; kingdom Viridiplantae; phylum Streptophyta; class Magnoliopsida; order Poales; family Poaceae; genus Otatea; species Otatea glauca. Next base: position 13,163,151 of record CM070720.1, read on the forward strand.
TACATTCATTGGACCAATAATCATATTATTATTCATAAACATAGTCATGTTACAATCATCTAAATGATTGCCTCAAGGGCATAACACTAACACCCTTTGTGTGAACGGAGACTATTGTTGAATCTGAAATCAAATATGCTATGCATGTTCTTGGGTTTTCTAGCCACAGGCTGAAACTTCCTGAGGATTGTACATTCCTTCCCGTTGTTCTTGCAAACTCCTTTGTGATTGCAGCAAGGATTGTAATCTGCTTGACTTGGTTGAGTGGACAACGTGAGGTTGGACGAACTCTGTGCTGTAGGTTGTTGCGCTTGCAACGGTTGGCTGCACAAGATTCATTAGGTTTCGCGAGTATCTCAGATCCTACGCCGTGAAGGTCAGGCGCACCCTCGTATTGTTACCATATTATCTGTCATCACAGTTCCCTTCTGCGTCGCGCAGCATCTGATTCAGATTGTCATCTTGCAACCTGTCCTCATCGGAAGCTCAATCGATATGATCATCTGGCATATCATTGACTTCATCGAAGATGTTAATACTACCTGCTTCGTGTATATTCTGCTCTTCACCGTGACTGGTCCAACATGTATACCTCCTTTTGAAACCTTTCAGAATCAAGTGTGCTTCGATCTGCGCTGCGTTTCGAAACATCTTCATATTCTCGCAGTCATTGCACGGACAAGACAAACTGCACCCCTTATTAAACACATTCTCCTCTTCAACTCTTCTAAAAGTGGAGACGCCATTAATGTATTCGGCACTCACACAGTTCTCAGCATACATCCAACTGTAGTCCATCTACGCTACGCATATAACATTTAGTGTTAAATATTGAAGTACACTAGGTGTGCGCATGCACACATTCTTAAATTATGCACTGTTAGCTACTTTTTGAATATAATGCAATTATATAACCAATTACTAACTTAGAACACAGAACAAATGAATCTACAAGCTAGATTTAAACACAATCTTCAAATTCTCTCTTCACCAAACTAGCTACCTAAATCTTAAATATAATAATGCAGTTAAAACCAATTACTAAACTTAGATCACCAAGAACACATGGAAAACAATGTTCAAATTCTCTTTTTACCAAGATAAATCTTGAATATAATGCAATTAGAACCCATTACTAACCTTAGATCACCAACAACACATGGATCTACAAACTAGATCTAAACAATCTTCAAATTCTCTCCTTACCAAGCTAGACCTTGAACATAATGCAATTAGAACCCATATTACTAATTTTAGATCAAAAAGAACACATGGATATACAAGCAAGATCTAAACAATCTTCAAATTCTCCTTACCAAGCTAGATCTTGAATATAATGCAATTAGAACCCATTACTAACTTTAGATTACCAAAATCAAATGGATCTACAATCACCCTTCAAAATCAATTGTCTTCTTTCACAATATCGCCTCCCAGCCGCAGCCACCTCAAAGATAGATCCTGAAACCCTAAAAAGCACTAAGTGGCTCAGATCACTGTATTATATATCGCTGGGAGATATCATAGATGGTTCTATTCACAAACCGTCAGTGAGATATCATAGACGGTTTTATAATATAATACCTGTTATCACAGATAGTTTTAGTTTAAAACCGTCTGTGATAGCATTACTAACAATTTGCTACTAAAACCGTCTATGAAATTGTTGTATATCACTGACAGTTTATGAAGAGTACCGTCTGTGATGGTGTCACTGACGGTTGCACTATGAAACCGTCAATGATATTAGACATCTAATATATACCTTTCTGTACTAGTGAAGCCTCAAGAGATACAAACGTGCAAGAATTTTTTATTAACCTAAACCCAAATTGTGCTCTTCAAATGCCCACTGTGTAGAACATGATTTACCAACATATAATTGCATACGAGTTGATCCACCGCTGATGAAAGCATGCATGATGATGTAAAAGATGTAAACGGGAGAATATTACGTGGGAAAAAGCACATATATGTACATTTAGTTGGTACGTCTACAAATTAGGTAGACAAGTAAATGATTACACCTCCATGCGTACGGGTCCAGATGTGGAATATTCCATGCTGCCATATATATATAAATATATATGCTCCTCTAGCTAGTTTCCCTAGGCAGTATAGCGCGCTACGCTGCGCCGTGCAAATCCTAGTGTTGACGTCAAAAACTCGAAGTAGGGTTCTTGGTCACAACACACCAGATGAACACCTGGTTCAAGAGCGTGACAACCAATTTGACCCTATAATCGGTAAGGAAAGTATAAAATTCACTCAAAACCGATTTCATGAGTCAAGTAGCTTGGATTTAACTAGCTACAAGCCGATTAGATCGAAGGTAATGATAAGTCTTATTAACCGATTAGGGATAATCAGAGGATAAAGGCAGATCGACTCAGATGAAGGCGATGCGCAACAAGATCTGAGAAAATCGAACCTGATTGGCGTAACAGAAGATGATCAATGATCGGCGATGCACAACTTTATTAATCAAATCGAGTTACAGGAGAAATCTAGATTACAAAACTACTCCTAGTCGACAGAAAAGTAGATGAAAACTAGACACGAGTTGATTGATTGTGTTGTCTTTTTTGCAACTCGCCCTTGTCCTTCTTATATACCCGTCAGCCGATTGAGTCTAGTTACAACACGTTACAAAGCCTGATCCGTATCGATCTTGGTTTTTCCTTAACAACCAACTCGGTTTCCAAATTTTATCTAGATAAGACTCTGAAAGTATCCTTTGACCATGGACTGCCGATTTTGACCACACCTGCCATTTTCTGGTGCAAATATATGCCCTCCATTTTTGGAATATAACTTGTTATCTGCCAAAAATTTTGCTTATCGGTTTTTGTTCCATCGGTTAATTGCCAACCTTCATATGGTAATTGCCGCCTTTATTGCGCCGTAATTCCCTGATGTGCACATAGTGCGTTTTAACTGTTCGCGTTCTTTGTGATCCATTTCCCGCCGCTTCAAGTTTTCACCGTGTTACAAATATGCGGCCCCCACACTGTCATTTTCACGTGCGCAAGCTCTCGAGTTGTCTGCAATCAGCTTCTTATCTTCAGTCATCATGTCCTTCGGAGTTCACCAACCTCTGTTTTCAATCGGCTTCCTGCCAAGATCGCCTGAATAGATCCTTCTCAAGTATTCATCCCAATTCCAAACAGCAATGATCAATTTTATCTAGGTCTGGTAGGAAATCTAAATGCTGATTCAGTCGTCAATGAAGAAATTCCTCGCCTCCCTTTATCGGCTGTGGGATACAATATAGAGGGTTGGAGTAAAAGCTTCAGAGCCTGGTCGACAGCACTTAAGGGGTGGAGATCTTGGTATATCCGCGTAGCAGCTCAAGAAAGGGGTATATGGGAAAGAATGGGCATAGCCAAATATCTCCCCCTCTCTTTAGCCAATCTAGAGGCCAATGAGCCCTTAGTGGTCACGACTTGCTATTTCTGGTCGGACACCTTTAATGCATTCGTGTTCCGTACCGGCCTTATCGACCCAACTCTTTTGGATGTAGCCCAATTATGCTGCGTGAGACTAGATGGAGAACAAATATCGGCTTACAGTGCCAAGCCTAGATACAAGCTTATCAAGTATAAAGGTGAGGGATGGGCTAAGTACATCAGCAACAACAATAAAGTGCATGGGCCAGTATCGGATGAAGAGCATGTTGCATTCCTCAATCTCTTGCTAGATCTGTTTTTATACTGTGGTGCCTCTCTAGGGCCAACCCATGTATATCAGACCATAGCAGAGCGACTAGTACAAGGTCATCGGCTAGCCCTTGGAAAAATATTGTTAGGGGCAGTTTACCAGATGATGCATATAATAAGGTGTCGGCTTTTTACTGGTTTCACAAAGTTCACCATTGGTAATGTGGGAGGACCACTCTAGTTTATTCAGATCTGGCTGTATTGTTTGTTTAGGCAATCATTTGAGTTGAACCCTTCTGAAAATACAACATTCCCTCGTGAAGACACTCTAGAGGGTGCAGTACCCCTATTTAGAGCCAGTTGATCTTATGGAGAGAGATTCATGATATGCTCTGGGAATGAGACAAAAGTGACACCTACGGCTCAAAAAAGTATTTGACATTCATCTTATAGCTTGATAGCAAAGAGTTCAAACAAAATGACTTCTTCGGTTACACAAATACAGCCGACTTTTCATGGCCTTCTTTTCTTCACTTAGATGCCGATAGTGCTCTAATGCCACAAGAGACTTTGGATTTATTTAAACGTTTCATTTCGCCAAACATATTACACGTCAGCCTTCACACAAGAAATCGTTCTTTTCAGCCTTCATATGAATTCTACTACCTGTCTGTTTATGCTAGGAAATTAGGCTTTGGCCAAATTATTCCAAGCTTACCACTCCTCGATCGGCTTCAGCCAAGAGCCAGAGTTCACAATGCAGCTGCAACCAATATCGTCCTTGAGATAGCGGATGATCTTCAAATTGAAAACTTGCCACATTTCATATTGAATACACGTCGAGAAGCGCTTTACTCTGAGAAGACAACATCGGTCATTGTTAATGAATTTTTTCCAAATCTACCCGAGCCAACAGTTGATACTAACAGCAATTCAAGTGACGAGACTAATTCTATGGGATATACTAATATAAGCCTCGTAGATATTATTAGCGAGGTATCGGCTTGAATGATCTCCTTTGCCTCCTGATTTCTGTTTTGATAGAACATTTCACTAATCATCTTTTGTTCCTATCTTGCAGACCAAGGCTGCTGGCAAAAAACCTATCCCTGGCCAATCTGGCAGCGGCAATCAACAAGGCAAGAGGCCACATCAATCGACTGCCTTACCGGGTATACTTCAGGTACCCTAGGCATCCAGAGTCCTTCGCTATCAAATATGGAGAAAAAACAATAACCCAATAAGTGTACCATGATCGACTGACATCCTTTCCAAGTCCCTTTTGGTAAATAACTCTAGTCGATTATTACTTCAGAAAAGAAGAAGACTAAGTACACCAAAGCTCCTGTTAAAAGGGGTCCGAAGCCTCAGGAGCAGAGTGGCAAGAGCTCACCACATGCGTCGGCTACGGCAGGAGTAAGTAGCCTCCTTTATGGACTATATAATGAATGCTCTTAAGACATCAGCTTACCCTTTGTCTTCTTACACAGCCGACACCATGAGCGCATGTCGGAAAAATCCTAGCCATCCTTCCTGGCACTTCTTTGGGAGCTCTGGCTCCTTTTCAGCCGACGCCACCGGCCCAGACAGTCGCGGCGTTCCCAGAATCTTCTAACCCAACGAATTTATTTGGCTTTTCGTTGGTCAATCTTGATGACCCAGAGATCATGGCCACGGATAATTACGACACAGAAATCAGAAGAATTCTAGAGGTATCTAAAGAAGCGTTGGCTGCAATAACTTCAGCACCGGGAATACAAGAGCGTCTTGATAATCTTATCAACCTGGTGATGAGCCTCAATCGGAGATTTTTACCAACAATCAGCCGATTCGAGATGCCATGGCGGCTATCCAAGCTGGTTTACCTCCAGAGGCAATTGAGGCGCTATTGAATGTGTGCCATTTGGATGAGAAGAAAATACAAGTAGAGGCAGTCCAAGCGAGAATCGCCCAGCGCGAAGCCCAAGAAGCCGATCAGAAACTCCTGGATGAGCTGGTTGCTGATGCTAAGGCAATAAAGCAAAAAATTGATGTCGATACTGAGCTGCTCAAGGCCACTAAAGAGTCCATCTCGAAGCTTGAGGCGATAAGGAAATTCCTCATGGAAGAGCTGGCCAAGATTGAAAAGAAACTCTTAGATGGCCAACAATCCATGGAGAAGACCTCATCGGTAATCAAAGAGCAAAAACTCGGTATTGCCATGGCCATGGTCAGCGTGAAGAAACAGTTGGCCAAGGTGACTTCTGTACTAGGAAATCCTAAAGAAGACGAATGCATAATTGATGAAGTGCAAGACGTGATCAACAAAGCTGCGGGCGCTTTGTTGGCTCTAGGTGAAAGACTTCACGGCTCTGGCCTTCAATGTTAATCTTATGATGAAAAATATGGTGGATGTTCGGCTTTTGGAACAATACTTCTGTAACGCTTTAACTTTTATAATCGGTTGTTTAATCGATTTTATGCTTATCTTGTCATGTAATTCTTTTCCTTTTAGCCAATTAAACACAGCGAGTTAACTTGGCTTTTTAGAACGATACCTCTTCTTAGCCGACTAAGCTCCAACCCAAACGCTAGGATAGTATTTCTTCAAGTATTTCCCATTAATTGCTTTAGGCAAAACAACTCCTAACGTCTCGAGTATGTATGAATTTCCATCGACTAGCCGATTAATCTTATACGGCCCTTCCCATGTAGGTGACCATTTCTCAAATCGGTTATCTCTAGAACCAACAGGTAGTATGGTCTTCCAAACTAAATCGGCTTCACAAAAAGACTTAGGCACCACCTTTTTATTATACACCCTCGCAACTCTTACCTTATTCTTCTTAAGCCGATCCAGTGTAGACAAGCGTAATTTTGCTAATTCGTCCAAGTTATCAATCATTAGATTGTTGTAATCTTGAGCTGACAAACCATTCTGTCTGGCTACTCGTATAGAATCCATGTTAATCTCCACGGGTAAAACAGCTTCTTGCCATATATTAACTAATAAGGCAAAAGCTTTGTTGTTCCGTGATAGGCTAACCGATATGCCTAAAGTGACCCCGACAACGTTGAGTGCCAATTCCTTGGTTTTCATGGATTTTCCTTTTAATTAGTTTAATCAACGTTTTATTAGATGACTCGACTTGTCCATTAGCCTGAGCATAATATGGAGATGAATTTAGCAACTTGATCCTCAGGCTCTTTGCGTAATTCTGAAATTCATTGTATATAAACACAGTACCTTGATCAATCATTTGTGGTATTCCAATCCGATGGACAATGTGTTCATTAACAAACCCAATAGCTTCAACACTCGTAACCTTTTTGAGGGTTATAGCCTCAACCCACTTAGAGAAATAATCGGTCGCAGCCAAAATGAACTTATGGCCTTTGCTCGAAGCAGGAAATATTTGGCTGATTATATCTATTCCCTATAATCTGAACGGCCATGGCTTGATAATCGGATGCAAAGCCGATGCTGGTGCTAGCTGTACGTTGCCAATTTTTTGACAAGTCCGACACCCTTTGTAATACCAGAAATAATCTTTCAACATTGTTGGCCAAAAATACCCTATTCGTCTAAGCATCCACTTCATCTTATGAGCCGATTGATGGGTCCGCAGATACCTTCATGCACTTCACCCATTGCCACCTGCGCTTCTTCGGCTCCTAGGGATCTTAGTAGCAAACCTTCTAATGTCCGATAGTACAAAATCTCATCTAAGACAACGTACTTCAATGCCGGCTGCCTAACTTTGTGTTTTGTTGGCTTAGATGGGTCAATTAAATAATCTCTTATCCACGTTCTCCAGTCGATGATATCGGCACACATGACAGCTTTGCCCACCAGCTCAGTCATGTGATATCGGCTAAAGTCTTTGTACCCTGATGCCTGCTGAGCTAGTGCATTGGCACTATCGTTCAACTCTCGAGGGATATGACCGATAGAAAATGAGGTAAATGAGCAGATTGTCTTGAAGTACTGTTCTAAATATTTGTAACATTCCAAAAATTTGGATTTTAGAATGTTTAAATTTGAAAATTCACCATTTGCAGTTTTCTTGAATTAATTTTAGCTTAATATGAATTTTATATTTATGAAAGGATTTAATTTGACTAATCTATTCAACAAATAAAAGATTTTTCTGTATTTTTGGGGATTTTTCTGAATTTATTTGATATTTATTTGGATTTATTTGCTTTTATTTGAATTTCTGGAATTGTATTAATTCGGAAAATGTTTTAAATCTCCAAACCCTCCGTGGGCCGAATCCTGCCGCGGCCCGTTCCCTCTCTCCCGCGCCGCCCGGCCCATCTTCCCCTCTCGGCCCACCTCGCCTCAGCCCAGTCCACGCCGCGTGAGCCGCCCGATGCGCGCCACGTGGACGGCCAGGATGCTACCGCGTCGCCCGCGGCGCGCCGCGCCGCCGAAACCCTAGCACGCGCGCCGTTTTCGGCGTCCGTGTCGCGCCCGCCTCACGAGGCTATTTAAAGCCCCGAGGACCCCATTCCGAGGTTCCCCGCGCCGCGCCGCCGCTTTTGCCCTAGCCTCGCTGCCCGAGTTGCTGTCGTTATTGCGCGCGAGCTCGCCGAAGTTGCGCCGCCGTCCCGAGCCTTCTCCCCCGTTTTTCTTCTCCGTCGGTGAGCCTCCGCCGTTGGTTTTGGTCTCGTCGAGTTCCCTGCGTCTCCCTCTTTCTTTTGCCCCATATCCGAGCGCTTCTCGTCGCATTTTGCTCAGTCGGCGTCGCCTTCTTCTTCGCCTCCGGCCTTGCCCGCACCAGCGCCGCCGCCTCGCGCCGTCGCTCTCCGTCGATGAGCCATGGCCGTCTGATCTTCCGCGTGCCCGCCAGATCGCGCCACGTTATACCGCCGCGCCCGCGCCCCCGCCGTCCGATCCGATCGGTCGCTGGATGCGCGACCGTGGCAAGCCCACGCCGCCGCCACCTCTCATTTCACGTGGCGCCGCGTGCGTGCGGGCGGGCCGCCACGTTAGCCCCCGCGTCGCGTGGCCGCCACGTCGGCATCTCTCCTCCTCGGTGAACCTGGTCCACCGTGAGCCGAGTCTCTGACGCGTGGGTCCCACGTGTCAGTGGCATTTCTTTTTCTTTTTATTCTTATCCAGAAATACAAAAATTCCAGCCAATCAGATTGCGCCACGTGTCAGCTCTCTGATTTATCTGATTTTCTGATCTGGAAATCTTGCAGGAGCCCGTTCGAACTCCGATTCCAGTGATTAAAATTTCTAAATTCATCTAAATTCAAGATGTATCTTACAGTACCATTCTTTTCAATTTTTGAATTTTATTTGAATTTGTTTTATTTATTTGCTCTCGTTTCGCGTGTAGACGACGCAATCGAAGACCAGACGAATCAACAATCAGAGGTAGAACCAGCAAGAGGCAGCGAAGGCAAGTTTTCCTTGAACATGTTGATCCCAAATTTTATGAAAATGTTATGTTGTTTTCAAATTATGCACGCTTACTTTTATGCAAATTACTTTAAATGTAGTCCTATGGTTTAGTTAAATTCCAATTTGTTATACCCTCATTGGTATTGATCATGTCAAACCTTTTTCACCCTAGATAATACTAAATATTTTATTTGGTGATATCCAGTAGATTAGCACGGAACGGTAGAATTACTTAGTCCAGCTTAAACGTTTCGGTATTGTGCCAGTATGGGAATCATTTCAAATGTTGTTTAAACTTATTTGTGAAATCGTGGCAATTGGTGTTGCTGCTGTGATTTAAGTAAAATAAAGTGGAAATGATTTAGACTGGGGCGGATGGATGTTTGGCGTGTGCAGAAAGCACGAGACCTTGGTATGAGAATGTTCTGCCCTAGTCAATTAAGGACCGAAGCGTGTGTACCATGGACCGAGCACTACCGTACAACCACAAGTCTATATGGGTACGACCTGGCTAAATAATTTATGCGTCTCATTATTAGCTTCGCCAGTTGGTGAGTGCCAGATGTTGGCACGCGCAAGAGGGGCTTCAGATCGGGTGCTAGAACCCTAACAGCGGTGAAACCTTAGCGGGCGAGGTTAATAGTGGGGTTGTGCATTGTAAAGGCCTTGTCATGATCTCTCTGCCGGCACACCAAAGGAAGTGTGTTGATAGCTTTGCAACAAGAGTCGATCATGTCTTGTGGGTAAAGTGTACACACTCTGCAGAGTTAAAACTACTTAAGTAGCTGTGCCCACGGTCAAAGGCAGGTGAGGTACGCTTGCACATTGTAGATTTTATGGTTTTGTTTTAAAGGAAAATGATGGTTTGGGAATCCGAGAGCAGATGGAACTCTCGGGTTATGGTTCGGCGGATGGAGCCAGTCAGGTAGATGGAACCTGCTTTAATTGTCATATCAAATTCAATTACTATTCAATTACATTTTGATCAAATGATGCTTTGTGAAATTACTATTGGTATTTACAGTTAAACTTTGCTTTATGCTAAAAGACCCATATTTTGCCTTCAATTGTTTAGCCTTGCATATAGTTATCATGCATTATGTTTCCAAGACTTGCGGAGTACATTTTGTGCTCACCCTTGCAACATCCCCAACCTTCCACAGAAGAGTTCGCAGAAGCTGAAGGTGATTACGATTTCTACGCTTGTGGTTATGATGAAGGCGATCCGGAATGCTAGGACGCGAACCTAGTCGATTGCCTGTTGGGCAAATGGATGGGCTTACTTTGCTTTTGTTATTTCGTTTTCGCTGTTTCTTATTGAACTCAAGCTATGATGCTGCTTGTTTGTAATAATTGGCCATAAGGCTAATACTCTTTTGCTTAATTAATATTATTTGATTCGTGATATGGATGTGTTGTCATCTCTGTTTCCACTATGTGTGCTAGCTTTTCCTAGACTAGCATAGGTTATACACAGAGGGTTCGGATTTGGAGATCCGGTCCCGACAGAGGTGGTATCAGAGCCATATCGACTGTAGGTCGCATCCCTAGTTAGTCTGGTCTTCTTAGCAAGAACTTCAAAATTATTTTCTAAATCAAACCAACGAATTGCTGTGAATAGATTATCTCATCTCATCTTATTCTTAGGTTCTTACTGCTCTCCTCTACTGAAATATTATTTTAAAATTTTAATTTGATCTTATCTCTTGAAACTTCTCAAAGCCTCGAGCCTTCTGCAAGAATCCAGATCAAGGAAGAAGATGATCAAGCCGTCAAAGAGTATATCCGAGAAGACTACCATATAGGATAAGTTAGTAGTGCTCAATAGTGTTAGAGCGTTTTATCCCTTTTTAATTTAGCAACATATAGTTCGAGTGTATTAGAATTTTTGTTGCTTGTTTGTTGGGTGTGATGTACACTTGCGCTAGCATTGTGTTGTAGCCACCTTTCTTTTGGAGTTTTATAGCTTGTTTGGTCTTAGAATGGCTACCTCCCTAGTCTTCTCATCTTTTGCTCTTTCCCTCTCATCTATTGCTAACCTATACCCGGTTGTTGCTTCAGATGGAAGGTCAAGGAAGAGGTCGTGGAGCTGGTCGCAGAGGAGGTCGTATAGGAGGTCGTGGTCGTGGTCGTGGTCAGGCAGAGCCACAAGATCAGCATGATGTCAAAGATCAGCAAGAGCAACAAGTGCCACCGCCGCCGCCAGTCCAACCCCCAGTCGCAGATATCCAGCAGATGATGGCAATGCAGCTTCAGTTGTTGCAGGCCCTTGCTCAGAATTTGGTGAACAATCGCGGCCGGCACGATCGCAAAGCACGGTGATGCCGCCTGACCAAAGCTTGGAGAATTCATGAGAACTGGACCGCTTACCTTCACGGGAGCAGGTGAACCCTTGGAGGCAGATGATTGGTTAAGAGATGTGGAGAAAAAGCTCCAGTTAGCGCAATGTGATGACCGTGAAAAGGTTCTCTACGCGAACCATCAGTTAAAAGGAGTAGCTGCTACTTGGTGGGATAACTTTTGTGTTGTCCATCAGAATGCTCAAGCTATAACTTGGGAGGAATTCTCTGAAGCCTTCCAGTCGCTCATGTGCTCGCCGCATAATTGAAATGAAGAAAAGAGAATTTCGCAAGTTGCATCGGGAAACCAGAGTGTTTCGAGTATCCGAATAGGTTTACCCAATTGTCGAGGTATGCACCGTAAGATGTGGCTACTTGAAAGTGCTAAAACTGGAGGTTCATGGAGGACTTGATCCGACATCAAGGTGCGACTAGTTGCTTTGGATTTTCCAAATTTTCAAAGATATGGTGAACAAGGCTCTAGTGCAAGAGGATGCTCAACGCCAAAGAATGGAGTCCCGCAAGAGAAGGATGGCATTCGTGCTCAGCATGGAGCAAGTGGTTCTCGCGGCGTTTTCAATCTCAAAGAGTCAAGAGGACACTGCTCAAGGAGCACCCGTACTCCTAATTTCGGACCGCGCCTAATCGCTCAAGGACCCCAAAGAAAGCAGCGCCGATGGTCAATCTGCAGAAAGGAGTTCAAATGTCTGCAGAATTCGGTGTTTCCATTGTCACCGGATGGGACATTATGCCAACAATCGTCCTCGAAGCGTCGACCAAGTGACCCAGTGCCATTCAACTTGGGATCCAATTCCGCCAGAGCTCCTACGCAAGGACAAGGTCGTGGAACACCCCAGACGCCAAGAGCTCCGCAATCCTTTGGTAGAGGATGTGTCAACCATGTGATCACCGAAGAAGCTCAGGAGGCATCAGATGTGGTTTTGGGTAAGTTCCTTGTTAACTCAATACCTGCCTTAGCATTATTTGATTCTGGAGCATCGCATTCTTTTATATCGAAGAATTTTGTTGAACAATTTGGTTGGGAAACCTTTACCCTTAAGAGCCCTATGATAGTTCAATCACCGGGAAAAGAATTGAGAACTAGTTCAGTATGCCCAAGTGCAACCATAAAAATCAATGGGGTAGAATTCCTAGCGAATCTAATCATTTTGGATTCAAAAGGAATAGATGTCATCCTAGGGATGGATTGGTTAATCAAGTATAAAGGTCAAATAGATTGTGCCAGTAGAGCCATCACCCTTACCAATTCAGAAGGCATTCGAGTGGAGTATATGCCTGATGAGTCTTCAAGTAAGAAGTGCGCTTTGAACAGTTTGAAGGAAACAACTTTGGAAAGTATGCATGTGGTGCAAGAATATCCAGATGTATTTCCTGAAGATTTGTCAGGTATGCCGCCTGATCGAGATGTAGAGTTCGTCATAGAGCTAGTCCCTGGTACAGCTCCTATTTCAAAGAGACCCTACCGTATGCCAGCCAATGAACTCGCCGAGATGAAGAAACAGATTGAGGAGTTGCAAGAAAAAGGATACATTCGTCCAAGTTCGTCACCTTGGGGAGCGCCAGTTCTTTTTGTAAAGAAGAAGGATAATAGTTTGCGTTTGTACGTGGACTGTAACATCCCAAAAATTTGTCAAATATTATTTTATTGCTTAATTGTGCATTTATGATTTTCTGGAATTTATTTGGATTTATTTGAATTAATTTTAAATTATGAATATTGAGCTTTTGTTCAAATCTATTTAAATTTATGCAAAGTTAAAATAAAGTTTTGCCAAAAATATTTTATTTAAGTCCAGAATGTCTCAAAGTATTTTTGAGAATTTCCTTGGATTTTTCCTGATAATTTAATTGCCTAAAACAAATTAAATGAATTTCTAGAATTATTTAAATTAATAAAGTTTTAAAAATCCTTTTGGAACAGTATTGGGCCGAAGCCCAGTACTGTGCGCGTGAGGCCCGCTTCGGGTGGCCCAATCAGCCCATTTCAGTAAACCCTAGCCGCTTTGGATCTGCGCTGTTGATCTCGATCGGGCGCTCAAGATTTGTCCGCGTGGCCGAGCGTTCTGAGCCGTCGGATGAGCCCCGCGGGGACGCGCCGGATGCGTCCGCGTCACCTCTCCGAGTCGCCGCCGGAATCCGCAGCCGCCACGGGGTCATCTTCGAGTCCCGCCGCGACGCCTTGCGCGGCACTATTTAAGGCCGACGCGGGCACGGAACCCCTGACCTCGCGCCGCGCATCTTTCCCAAAGCCCGGAGCTTCGAGTCGCTGTCGTTCGCACGAGGAAGCTCGCCGGAGTGGTGGTTCGGACCGTGGGGGTTTTCGCTCGGTTTCGTCGCCGCTGTTGAGCCTTCGCCGTCACCGGTGCCATCTTCGAGTTTGCCGGACCGAGCCGCGTTGAACCCGCAACTTTTCGTCGCCAGAACTCGCCGGAGCACCGCGTAGCGCATCATCTTCTTCGTCACCGGTAAGAACCCGCCGTCGCGCCTCCATCGCCGGATCCAGAAGCTTGGGGCCGTCGGATCCAAACTTGACGGTTGATGCGCTGCCACGTCGCGCGAGATCGCTAACCGTCCGATCGGTCTTCTGTGGATCAGATCGAACCGTGTGAGTGGCCAATCAGATCGTGCCACGTGGCGGGCACAGGCACCGAGGCGCTATAGAACCGGTCCACGGTGGACCCAATCCAATCCATGGACCAGGTCTATGCACCGGGACCACGTGTCAAGTTCGTTGGTCCGTGCCGTGGTCGACGCCGCATGACATCACGCTGATGTCATAAATCTGTTTTCGATTTAAAAATAAATCGCATTAATTCGGTTTTCGATTTTTGTTATTTTCAGTATTTATTTCAAACTTCAAAAGGCTATATCTTTTGCATCGTAACTCGGATTTGAGTGATTCAAATTTCTAAAAAATTGTAAAATTGAGATCTATTTAATGGTGAATTTTATTTGATTTTTGGAGTTCATTTTCTCTCTATTTATTATTTATTTGCTTTTATTCTTCGGTACGCGTAGACGTTGAATTGTGCCACGTTTCAGAGGAAGATCCAGCAACTCAAGAACAAGTTCCAGAACTAGATCAGGACCTATTCCAAGGCAAGTTGTGCTTTAATCATGTTGAAACCATGTTTATAAAATTGCTATATTTGTTTTACCCTATTGCATATATTTCAAGTATACAATTGGTTCAAATTAGATTGGGTTTAGCTAATATACCAGATTGATTTATACCCTACCTTGTCATTGTATGCCATGATCCATTGTCACCCTAGATTGGTTCAATATAGTTGGTTAGTAAATATAATCAACATGGTATTGTTAGATCGTATTAGTTGCTTAGCCATGCCACGTCATCACATGTGCCTAAATCATTGATAATTAATCTTGATTAATGGAATATGGAACAATGTTATGAACTTGTGTGTCATGTGAGATGACACGATGAGATTGAGTTGTTGTGGCGAGTCATGTCACGCAACGATGTTGAATTGTTGATGGCACGTGGTGCTTGGTAATCAACTGGGTGATAATCATTTAGATTGGGGCAAGTGACAAGGGGCGAGGATGCCAAGGTGGGCCCGATGGGCAGAGGGTATGTGGATGTCTTGCCTTGATCACACTAAGGACATAACCTTGCAAGCCTTTGACCTGAGTCAATCATGCAACCACATGTCTGGTATGGGCCAGCCTAGCTGAGTAATTTTCAATATCTTAATTTTGGTACTATCGAGGTCGGTGTGAGTTCCCGAGTTATGGAGTAATTCACATGGCGCAAGAGGGGGGCCCTGGATGTGGTAACCAGTCCCACCAGTGTTGAAACCTTAGCGGGTAGTATCGGGTTAAGCCAGCGCATTGTAAAGGCTTTGTTATAATCACTCGCCTTGGTGGTGTTTGGTTGTATCGCGTGGGTAAAGTGCATAACCTCTGCAGAGTGTAAAACTATTCGGATAGCCGTGCTCGCGGTATTGAGCAATGCTCGGAATTACCGGTTAAAGGTTAGCTTAATTAAATGGACAATTTGGTTGGGATGGCGGAATGCCATGTGGAAGATGGAATTTGACTTAGGATTGGAAACTTGGTTTACTTGAGAAATACTGAATCTATTTATTATTACTATTTGTTTTACAAGTCTTTACAATCTAAATATTATATTTGTTCATAAATGCTGCTTATTGCAAAATAGCCATGATAGCCTATCCATTGGAATAAGCCTTGCATATAGATATATAGAATTGCATTCTATGCACAACTTGTTGAGTGCTTTAAGTACTCACCCTTGCTAAACAACAATAATCAACAGTTGAAGAATCTACACCTGTTTTGGAAGAGGAAGTCCAGGAAGACACGAGTCATTAGGGTCCGAGCCTTGTCGGTTGCCTGTGGTGAACTGATAAGCTATCTACGTTTTCTACTGTCCGCTGCTTAATTATTAGCTTATATTTCCAGTCTTGCCCTGCGTGGCTTAATAATGTAAGTTGGTCATAAGATCATACATTTAGCTATATAAATAAATGAACTATTATTCTATTATCGTTGAGTATGATGTGATATGTACCGATGTTGAGCTGTGTGCACTAGCGTTGATCTTGGGACTACTGTGGTAAACACAGTGGGTTCGAATCAGTGGATTCGGGTCCTTACAGAGGTGGTATCAGAGCATACTGACTGTAGGTCTTGGCCCTAGATAGTATGAAGGTGTCCTGTGTGTGTCCAAAACTATTTTCTAAAGAAAAATTTAAAGTTGACTAATAAAACACTCTTCACTCCTCTCATTCTCTACTTCTCGCCTTTGCTGAATTTACCGATTTACTTGCCGTTCCGGGTGGAGAACTTATTCAAAGTTCTTGTGGAGCAGATGCCGATCGTTCCAACCTTCGAGGAGTCAGCTCGTGGCTACGCCATGGAGCTGTGGAGAGTTCTTCAGACGCTTGGAGGCTTCTATCGCCGCTTTACTGTTGAGGCAGTTGGACCGTTAATGGTGTTCACTGAGGATTTATTTGCAAGCTGATTATCTACGCCCGGGAGAAAGATGAAGCTAGCAGGCCAATCAACATCTCCGCCAGAAGATTCTCGTACGAGGTTGCAATCCAGGAGGTTGCCCGACTTGATCTTCGCCATGTCCGCTGCTTAATTATTAGCTTATATTTCCTGTCTTGCCCTGCGTGGCTTAATAATGTAAGTTGGTCATAAGATCATACATTTAGCTATATAAATAAATGAACTATTATTCTATTATCGTTGAGTATGATGTGATATGTACCGATGTTGAGCTGTGTGCACTAGCGTTGATCCTGGGACTAGTGCGGTAAACACAGTAGGTTCAAATCAGTGGATTCGGGTCCTTACATGGACTATAGAGCCCTGAATGAAGTCACAATCAAGAACAAGTATCCATTGCCTAGGATTGATGACCTGTTTGATCAGTTAAAAGGAGCATGTATTTTCTCCAAGATCGATCTTCGATCTGGATACCATCAGTTGATAATAAAGTCACAAGATATTCCGAAGACAGCTTTTGCTACCCGATATGGACTATATGAGTTCACAGTTATGTCATTTGGTCTGACCAATGCACCAGCCTCTTTTATGAACCTGATGAATAAAGTATTTATGGAATACCTCGACAAGTTTGTGGTAGTATTCATAGATGACATCCTT
Organism: Otatea glauca; assembly: GCA_036346275.1. NCBI lineage: Eukaryota > Viridiplantae > Streptophyta > Magnoliopsida > Poales > Poaceae > Otatea > Otatea glauca. The sequence continues at coordinate 13,180,226 of CM070720.1, forward strand.
ATCTATTCTAAAGATGAAACGGAACATGAAGGTCATTTGAGGATGGTGTTAGAAAAGCTCAGAATTCATCAGTTGTATGCTAAGTTTAGCAAGTGTGAGTTTTGGTTGAAAGAAGTTGCTTTCTTAGGTCATGTAATTTCTGCTGGAGGTGTCTCAGTAGACCCTGAAAAAGTGAAAGGTGTACTTGATTGGAGGCAACCCAAGTTAGTGCCTGATATCAGAAGTTTTCTTGGTTTAGCGAGATACTACTGAAGATTCATAGAAGGATTTTCAAAGATTGCAAGACCGCTTACCCAATTGCTGAAGAAGAAAAAGAAGTTTGAATGGTCTGAAGCTTGTGAGCAAAGTTTTTAGGAATTAAAGAAAAGACTGACCTCAGCCCCAGTGCTCATTTTACCAGATATTCGGAAAAACTTTGAGATTTTCTGTGATGCCTCAAGACAGGGACTTGGATGTGTCTTGATGCAAGAAGGCAAAGTAGTTGCATACGCCTCTCGGCAATTGCGACCACATGAGGAAAACTATCCAACCCATGACTTGGAAATGGCTGCAGTTGTGCATGCATTAAAGTTGTGGAGGCATTATCTCTTCGGGAATCGATGTGAGATTTTCACAGATCATAAGAGTTTGAAGTATATCTTCACTCAAACAGATCTCAACCTAAGACAAAGAAGATGGTTAGAGTTAATAAAGGATTATGATGTGGGAATACATTATCATCCTGGCAAGGCTAATGTAGTTGTCGATGCATTAAGCCGGAAGAGTTACTGCAATAATTTGATGATTCAAGAAGGTCAACCTGCCCTTCACGAGGAGTTTCAGCGTTTGAATTTGGAATTAGTGGATGAAGGTTTCGTTGCTGCTTTGGAGATTCAACCAACCTTGGAGGATCAGATCAAAAAGCTGCAAAAGTCAGATAAAGAAGCTGCTAAGATTAAAGATAGAATAAAGGAAGGTAAAGCCCCAGGATTTTCAAAGGATGAAGAAGGAACAGTTTGGCTTGGAAAAAGTCTATATGTGCCGAATCAAAAAGAGATCAAGCAATTAATATTAAAGGAGGCGCATGAGTCAGCGTACACAATTCATCCAGGTAATACTAAGATTTATCAAGATCTTCGTGGTATAAATTGGTGGCCAAGGATGAGAAAGGAAATCGCAGAGTACATAGCTATGTGTGATGTATGCCAGCGAGTTAAAGCTGAACATCAAAGACCCGCAGGATTGCTACAGCCGTTAAAGGTGTCTGAATGGAAGTGGGAAGAAATTGGAATGGATTTCATTACAGGACTTCCGAGAACCAGATCAGGTTATGATTCAATATGGGTTGTAGTGGATCGTTTGACAAAAGTTGCACATTTCATTCCTTTGAGAACAACTTACCAGGGAGATCAACTTGCAGAGTTGTATATGTCAAGAATCGTGTGTTTGCATGGCGTGCCAAAGAGAATTGTATTAGATCGAGGCACTCAATTCACTTCAAGGTTCTGACAAAAGTTGCAAGAAGCATTGGGTACCAACCTGAATTTCAGTACAGCTTATCATCCTTAGACTGATGGACAAACTGAGCGAGTAAACCAAATCCTTGAAGATATGTTAAGGTCTTGCGCATTGTCCAATGCGACAAGTTGGGATCAAAGTTTACCTTATGCAGAATTCTCATATAACAATAGTTATCAAGCAAGTTTGCAGATGTCGCCATTTGAAGCCTTGTATGGAAGAAAGTGCAGAACACCTCTCAGTTGGAATGAAACAGGAGAACGCCAAGTCTTGTGTCCTGATATTTTGGAAAAGGCTGAAGAACAAGTAAAAATGATTCAAGAAAGATTGAGAACAGCACAGTCTAGGCAAAAGATCTACGCTGATAATCGTCGGAGAGAGTTAACCTTTGCTCCTGGTGACTATGTGTACTTGAAAGTCTCACCGCTCAGAGGAATGCGTCGATTTCAAGTTCGTGGAAAGTTAGCACCAAGATTTATTGAACCGTTCCCAATCCTAGCCAGAAGTGGACAGGTGGCTTATCAGTTGGAGCTACCACCGCAGTTATCAAATGTGCACAATGTGTTCCATGTGTCGCAGTTGAAAAAGTGTCTCAGGGTACCAGAAGAGCAGATGCAGATTGAGAATGTTGAGCTCCAAGAGGATCTTACCTACCCAGAATATCCTATCAGAATTTTGGATGAGGCAGAACGCAGAACAAGAAACAGGACAATCAAGTTTTGCAAAGTTCAGTGGAGCAACCATTCTGAAAAAGAAGCAACCTGGGAGCGTGAAGAAGATCTTAGAGAAGAGTACCCCAACCTTTTTCCCTAGTATGTCCAAATCTCGGGGTCGAGATTTCTTTTAAGGAGGGGAGGTTTGTAACATTCCAAAAATTTGGATTTTAGAATGTTTAAATTTGAAAATTCACCATTTACAGTTTTCTTGAATTAATTTTAGCTTAATATGAATTTTATATTTATGAAAGGATTTAATTTGACTAATCTATTCATCAAACAAAAGATTTTCAGTTTTAATTGGGTTCATTATGCATCAAGGAATTTTTTCTGTATTTTTGGGGATTTTTCTGAATTTATTTGATATTTATTTGGATTTATTTGCTTTTATTTGAATTTCTGAAATTTTATTAATTCGGAAAATGTTTTAAATCTCCAAACCCTTTGTGGGCGAATCTCTGCATGGCCGTTCCTCTCTCTCCGCGCTCGACCCATCTTCCCTCTCGCCCACTCGCCTCGGCCCCATCCCGCGCATGAGCCGCCTGACGCGCGCCACGTAGCCGGCCAGGATCGCTTGCGCCGCGCCAAGCGCGCGTCGAAACCCTAGCACGCGCGCCGTTTTCGGTGTCCGTGTCGCGCTCGCCTCCTGAGGCTATTTAAAGCCCCGTGGACCCCATTCCGAGGTTCCCTGCGCCGCGCCGCCGCTTTTGCCCTAGCCTCGCTGCCCGAGTCGCCGTCGTTATCACGCGCGAGCTCGCCGAAGTTGCGCCGCCGTCCCGAGCCTTCTCCCCCATTTTTCTTCCCCGTCGATGAGACTCCGCCGTTGGTTTTGGTCTCGTCGAGTTCCCCGCGTCTCCCTCTTTCTTTTGCCCCATATCCGAGCGCGTCTCGTCGCATTTTGCTCCGTCGGTGTCGCCTTCTTCTTCGCCTCCGGCCTTGCCTACACCAGCGCAGCCGCCTCGTGCCGTCGCTCTCCGTCGATGAGCCGTGGCCGTCTGATCTTCCGCGTGCGCGCCAGATCGCGCCACGCCGCGGCCGCCGCGCCCACGTGTTCGCCGTCCGATCCGATCGGGCGGCTGGATGCGCGACCGTGGCAAGCCCACGCCGGCCGCCACCTCACCCCACGTGGCGGCCGCGTCCGCCGCGCGCGCCGCCACGCCTGCGTTGGCCGTCGCGTGGCCGCCACGTCGGCATCTCTCCTCCTCGGTGAACCCGGTCCACCGCGAGCCGAGTCTCTGACGCGTGGGTCCCACGTGTCAGTGGCATTTCTTTTTCTTTTTATTCTTATCCAGAAATACAAAAATTCCAGCCAATCAGATTGCGCCACGTGTCAGCTCTCTGATTTTTCTGATTTTGTGATCTGGAAATCTTCCAGGAGCCCGTTCCCCTTCGTTCGAGCTCCGATTCCTGTGATTAAAATTTCTAAATTCATGATCTATCTTCCAGTACCATTATTTTCAATTTTTGAATTTTATTTGAATTTGTTTTATTTATTTGCTCTCGTTTCGCGTGTAGACGACGCAATCGAAGACCAGACGAATCAACAATCAGAGGTAGAACTAGCAAGAGGCAGCGAAGGCAAGTTTTCATTGAACATGTTGATCCCAAATTTTATGAAAATGTTATGTTGTTTTCAAATTATGCACGCTTACTTTTATGCAAAGTACTTTAAATGTAGTCCTATGGTTTAGTTAAATTCCAGTTTGTTATACCCTCATTGGTATTGATCATGTCAAACCTTTTTCACCCTAGATAATACTAGATATTTTATTTGGTGATAGTAGATTAGCATGGAACAGTAGAATTACTTAGTCCAGCTTAAACGTTTCGGTATTGTGCCAGCATGGGAATCATTTCAAATGTTGTTTAAACTTATTTGTGAAATCGCGGCAACTGGTGTTGCTGCTGTGATTTAAGTAAAATAAAGTGGAAATGATTTAGACCGGGGCGGATGGATGTTTGGCTTGTGCAGAAAGCACGAGACCTTGGTATGAGAATGTTCCGCCCTAGTCAATTAAGGACCGAAGCGTGTGTTACCATTGACCGAGCACTACCGTACAACCACAAGTCTATATGGGTACGACCTGGCTAAATAATTTGTGCGTCTCATTATTAGCTTCGCCAGTTGGTGAGTGCCAGATGTTGGCAGGCGTAAGAGGGGGCTTCTGTACTGGGCAGCTAGAACCCTAACAGCGGTGAAACCTTAGCGGGCAAGGTTAATAGTGGGGTTGTGCATTGTAAAGGCCTTGTCATGATCTCTCTGCTCGCACACCAAAGGAAGTGTGTTGATAGCTTGGCAACAAGAGTCGATCATGTCTTGTGGGTAAAGTGTACACACTCTGCAGAGTTAAAACTACTTAAGTAGCCGTGCCCACGGTCAAGGGCGGGCGAGGTACGCTTGCACATTGTAGATTTCATGGTTTTGTTTTAAAAGAAAATGATGGTTTGGGAATCCGAGAGCAGATGGAACTCTCGGGTTATGGTTCGGCGGATGGAGCCAGTCAGGTAGATGGAACCTGCTTTAATTGTCATATCAAATTCAATTACTATTCAATTACATTTTGATCAAATGATGCTTTGTGAAATTACTATTAGTATTTACAGTTAAACTTTGCTTTATGCTAAAAGAGCCATATTATGCCTTCAATTGTTTAGCCTTGCATATAGTTATCATGCATTATGTTTTCAAGACTTGCGGAGTACATTTTGTGCTCACCCTTGCAACATCCCCAACCTTCCACAGAATAGTTCGCAGAAGCTGAAGGTGACTACGATTTCTACGCTTGTGGTTATGATGAAGGCGATCCGGAATGCTTGGACGCGAACCCCAGTCGATTGCCTGTTGGGAAAATGGATGGGCTTACTTTGCTTTTGTTATTTCATTTCCGCTGTTTCTTATTGAACTCAAGCTATGATGCTGCTTGTTTGTAATAATTAGCCATAAGGCTAATACTCTTTTGCTTAATTAATATTATTTGATTCGTGATATGGATGTGTTGTCATCACTGTTTCCACTATGTGTGCTAGCTTTTCCTGGACTATCACAGGTTATACACAGAGGGTTCGGATTTGGAGATCCGGTCCCGACAATATTTGAGTAACACTTCATCACGGCATTGGTACTTGCCCTTTACTTGCTGTACGATCAACATAGAGTCGCCGTATGCCTCAACAATATCTACTCCGACATTTTCCAATCGTTGTAATCCTTTGAGCAATGCTTCGTATTCTGCCTGGTTGTTCGAACATCGGCTATTCAACCGAAATGTGAACTCAAAATTGTGACCCTTGGGTGAGATGAGTATGATATTAATACCATCACCCTCTCGACATACCGACCCATCAAAAAATAGCTGCCACGGGGCAACAGAAACTAGGTTGGCGATGGTATCATGTCCTGTCATAAAATCAGTTATAACTTATCCTTTAACTGCCTTAGTCAATTCATATGATAGGTCGAACTCTATTAAGGAATAAGCCCATTTACTAAGTCGACCTCGCAAAATCAGAGCTGATAACATATATTTTATAACATTGATTTTGCAAACCACCTTACAAGCCGATGCTAAAATATAATGCCTTAGCTTTGTACAGGAAAAATATAGAGATAGACATAGCTTTTTGACAAAAGGGTACCTGATCTCAGCATCTAGTAGGCGTCAGCTTAAATTAAAGATTACCCTTTCCTTACTATCGACTTCCTATGCCAAAATAGCCCCGATAGTTTCTTCTTCAGCTGATACATATAGCTTGAAAGGAACCCCTTTCCATGGCGCGGCCAGAACTGGAGGATTGGCCAAGTACTCCTTGATATCATCAAAAGCCTTTTGCTGATATGCCCCCCAAACAAACTCTTGATTGTCCTTTAACTTCAATAGATGGGTGAACGTACGAATCTGACCAGAAAGATTTGAAATAAATCGTTGGAGATAATTAATTTTACCAATTAGCTTTTGCAACTCGTTCTTGCATGTTGGTGGCTTTGTTTTGACTATAGCTTTGACCCTTTCTTGATTAACTTCGATTCCCCTTTCATGGACCATAAAGCCGAAAAATTGCCCAGCCGACACGCCAAACACACACTTGAAAGGATTCATTTTCAAACCATGTACTCTTATATTTTGGAAGACCTTTTTCAAATCGGCTAAATGCTGTAGGTCATCTTTAGATTTTACTACAACATCATCAATGTATATTTCAACAATGTGGCTGATTAGGTCATGAAAAAATCAGATTCATGGCTCACTGGTAAGTTGCCCGGCATTTTTCAAACCGAACGTCATAACCATCCACTCAAATAGCCTTATTGTACCAGGACACCTGAAGGCAGTCATAGGTATATCGGCTTCTGCCATGAATATCTTATTGTACTCGACATTACCATCCAAAAAACTAATGATTTTATTTCCTGATGCAGCGTTAATAAGCATATCGGCCATCGGCATCGGATACTCATCCTTTGGTGTGGCTTTATTCAAGTCTCTAAAGTCGACACATACCCTAAGCTTCCCGTTTTTCTTCATGACTGGAACGATATTGGAAACCCACTTTGCGTACCGACAAGGCCTAATGAACTTTGCTTCCAGTAATAGTTCTATCTCCTCTTTTATGATATTGTATAGGGTCAGATTAAAGCATCTAGGGTACTGCTTAAACGGCTGATATCCTGGCTTAATAGGTAACCGATGTTCGACAAGTTGTCGGCTTAAACCAGGCATCTCGTGATACTCCCAAGCAAAACAATCTTTATAACTTTAAGAATTTTGACCAACTTCTTATATTTTGCATCTAATTTTGCACTAATAAAAGTTAGTCTTTTCCTATCACCACCACCTATATCAACTTCTTCAAGCAGATCAGTGGATGTGAACCCTTGGCCTAACTTCTCGATTTCTTGGAAATCCTCATAGCTATCCGTCATTTGCCGATATCTTTGCATTTTGTCTTGTAGGGCCTTCACTGTTTTCCTTGACCCCATCAATGTAAAACCTCATCTGCCCGATCAAACGTGCCTGGCTTGACACTGACCGGCATAAGTCATGTTTTACCCATACAAATGAAATCACAATCATCCAGCGTTTTCCTCGATATAAATTCGGCTTCCTCGTGTTGCCAATTTGCATTCGAACTAGCCATGGCAATATGAGCCAATGTGTTAGCTGGGATGACTTCAACTTCGCTTCCATTCCATTGCACAAGCACCTGATGCATGGTTGACGGAATGCAACAAATGGCATGAATCCAATCTCGGCCGAGCAGCACACTATAATTGCCTTTGGCGTCAATGACGAAGAATGCAGTCGGCAAAGTCTTACTACCGATAGTTAACTCCATAACCATAACGCCTTTGGCTTCTGTGGGATCGCCTGTGAAGCCATTCAAAACCATATTAGTCTTGATCAAATCATCATCGGACTTACCCAACTTCTTGCAGGAGGTGTACGACATCAAGTTGACGGTAGCTCCTCCATCCACCAGCATCCTCGATATCGGCCTACCGTTAATATATCCTTTCAAATATAATGGCTTTAAATGCCGATGAGCATCTCATGGTTTTTCAAAGATCGCATCTTTAGCACCTAAACACGATTGAGCATAGGTTTCTTTGGCCGATTCGGTTTTAATTTTGAATTCGCCCGGTAACGTGAATACCATGTTCATATCCATCGGAGGTGTGTCATCCCTAATCCTGGGAGAACACAAGTCATCAGTTGAATCTGTTTCCTCGTTGATTTTGTCTTTCTTCCTCCATTCCTTCCTTACAGTTTTTATCGGCCGAAGTTCATTGAACACTTCGTCCCTTTGCTTCTCTTCTTCATCTTCTTTCATCTTTTGGGTCCTTAGCCTCTGTAACCGCCTGCGTTGCGATCGGCTAAGTCCTGGTGGACACCACCTCAGTTTTGGTTCGTTGGGCTTGCGGATTTTCCTAGCCATATCTAGTTCTTCTGCAGAACTCGACTCAGCTTGTTTGTTAGGCCGACTTGTTTGAGAAATCCTTTCTTGAATCGGCTTGCGGTACGTAGCACTGGGGTGACTCCTGATTGGTTCGGACAATCTGTCCTTGACTGACCGCCTAGGCTAGTCATCTCTGGGGTAATGCTCCATTGGACAAGAGTATGGTGATGGCAGCCTTACTCCTCTCTCCCAACAGAATTGCCAAAAGGGGCATCTCTGATGAGCCCTTTCCATGTTTTCTGGCCAATATAAATTATTCGGCTGTCGCGGAAGGTATCGCGGCCGATTGTCATTCTTTCATATTTCTCTGGTAACTGAGAAAACGTTGGCTTAAGCCTATTAGCATGTCTCTTTGGAGATGATTTTTCCGCTTTATACCATCTACAAACTTGCGGGTTTCCCTTGGGCTTAACGGTCCTTGAATTCTTACCTTCATGATCAGCTTCTATTTGCAATGAACCGATTGTGATTTCTAATGTTTGGTTGCCACCAGGGGTTCATTGAACATCAACTCATCGATCCTTTTTTAGTTCTTCGTTATGCACTGGCTCTTTCCCCTTGCATGAACATTGTACCATATTTATGGGGAACATATCGACGTCAACTTGCTTGGTAGGCTCATTAGCGAATTTTAGCCGACCATCCTCAACAGCTGATTGGATCTGCTGACGAAAAATATTGCAATCGTTAGTATTATGAGAAAAAGAATGATGCCACTTGCAATACTTTTTATTCTTGATCTCGTCAGCCGATGGTATAATATGTCCTTCAGGTAACCATATTATTTTTTCTTACAACAACAAATCAAAAATGCAATCACACTTAGAGACATCAAAGGCGTATTTAACTTATTATTCGTAGTCGGCTTAAGCCAAGAACAGACTAAGGATTTATTGGAACCCTTAACCCACTCAGCTATATTGATCTCCACTTCGTTGTCTTCGAACGACTCGCTTGAACAATAATCAACCATGTTAACCTTGGCCTTATCTTTGTCTTTATTATTTATTTTAAACTTGTCTCGGAACCCTCTATTGTCTGGATATCGGCTCTCTTGTACCGATACTCTATGACATAGATGACTTAAGTCGGTGAACTCCTGCCCACCAAAATTTTCCCTTAGAGGAGGAATCAAACCTTGAAAAGCTAACTCGGCTAGCTGATTATTAGGTAAAGAGACGCTGAAACACCGATTTCGAACTTCCCTAAACCTTTTAATATAGGCAGCCACAGATTCTCCAAACTTCTGGCGGACGGAGCTTAGATCTGAAATCCTAAGTTTCAGACTACCAGAGAAAAAGTATTCATGGAATCGACTTTCCAAATTGTTTCAAAAGTGGACCGAATTTGGAGGCAAGCTGGTAAACCAATTGAAAGCTAGCCCAGATAATGACAACAGGAATAATCTAATTTTTAGCCCGTCAGACTGAGCAGCCTTGCCACATTGGGCGATAAAGCATCCGACGTGCTCCAGGGTTGTGACCGAATCATCCGTAGAGAACTTCACAAAATCAGGGACTCTGAAATTATGTGGATATGGCATGCGGTCTATATAGTCATGATATTGTTTTCGATAACCGACTACCCTGCCTTTTTGCTGTAAGCCAAATTGATCTCGTAATACGTTAGAAATTTGGTCGGCCCAATTAACATTACTAGTCGACAATGTGTCTGGGTTTTGCCGACCACTATCGTAACTGACACCCTGCCCCCCAAGTGCAAACTCGGGTTGCCGATTAGTATTGGTCGACGGATATTGTAGGACTTGATCATACCCATCGTACCTCCTAAGTGGTGGTTCTGGTATAGGAACAAAGGGCTCTACGTAGGTTACCACCTTTTGAGGGATTGGATTCCTGAGCGGAATCGGCTCTTGGTACTGAACGTGCCTAATGGGTTCAATCGGCTATGACACCGATTGTGGGAAAACATTAAACGGAGCTAACGGCGGCAAAGTGGCCGACACGTTTGGTCTAGTGGCATCAGTGTACGCCTGATAATGTGTAATCCCGCTAGGGTGAGGGTCTCGTGGTAATATAACCGTCGATTGAGTTGGCAGCATGGAAGGTATTGGAACCGATGGTTTTTTGGCAACCGCTAGGCAAGAATTTTGCCCTATCGAATACACAGGATATGTCAGTAGCGCCTGTAGTAGATCGAGAAGTCTCCTAGATGAAGCCAATTCTTGAGCAACAGTTTTTAAACTATTTGCAATCATCGACTTGAGAGTACTGACCAAAGCCGATGATTGATTAATCAATGCGTGATGTACCGATTGCTCAATCATAGCCGATAACTTGACCTATGCTGGTATGTAACGACATACCAGGCCAATTGAGATTCCAGCGTCGCCGAGCGGATTCAGCGTCAGCAGAGCGGTCTTTTGGGTTACACCGCGCCGGGTCTTTTGATAACAACCCAACATCATTTCTTCCAACGCAGCTTTCCGATCTTCGATTGCTTTACGCTGCTCTGGAGTTAAATCGTCCAATGTGGGGATGATTATTGCCTCAGTGTTGCGATCTGACAGTGGAATTGATTTGCTTGATGATGACATCCGTCCCACCAGGCGTGCCAAGGGTGTGTTGACGCCAAAAACTCGAAGTAGGGTTCCTAGTCGCAACTCACCAGATGAACACCTGGTTCATGAGCGTGCCAACCGATTTGACCCTGTAATCGGTAAGGAAAGTATAAAATTCACTCAAAACCGATTTCGTGAGGCAATCAGCTTGGGTTTAATCAGCTACAAGTCGATTAGGTCAAAGGTAACGATAAGTCTAATTAATCGATTAGGGCTAATCAGAGGATAAAGGCAGATCGACTCTGATGAAGGCATTGCGCAACAAGATTAGAGAAAATCGAACCTGATTGGCGTAACATAAGATAATCAATGATCGGCGATGCGCAAATTTATTGATCAAATCGAGTTACAAGAGAAATCTAGATTACAAAACTACTCCTAATCGACATAAAAGTAGATGAAAAGTAGGCGCGAGTTGAATATTGATTGTGTTGTCTTTTTTGCAGCTCGCCTTTGTCCTCCTTTTATACCCGTTAGCCAACTGAGTCCGGTTACAACACGTTACAAAGCCTGATCCATATCGATCTTGGTTTTTCCTTAACAAACAACTCGGTTTCCAAATTTTATCCAGATAAGACACTGAATGTATCCTTTTGACCATGGACTGCCAATTTTGACCACACCTGCCATTTTCTGGTGCAAACATGTAACATCCCAAAATTTGCTTTAATGCCATTTTATTGGTTAATTTCTTTTTTTATGTTTTTCTGGAATTTATTGAATTTTCTGGATTTATTTGAAATAACTTTAAATTAAGTATATTGGTCTTTTGTTGAAAACTATTTAAATTTATGCAAAGTTAAAATAAAGTTTTGCCAAAAATATTTTATTTGAGTCCAGAATGTCTCAAAGTATTTTTGAGATTTTTCTGGGATTTTTCCTGATAATTTATTTGCCTAAAACTAATTAAATGAATTTCAGTAATTATTTCAAATCAGAAACCCGTTTTTAATCCAGTAAACAGTATTGGGCCGGAGCACAATACTATGCGCATGGAGCCCATCTTGTGCGGTCCAGTGACTGCTGACCGTAGGATCCAAATCGAACGGTAAGGTTTGGATGAGGGTTTTTCCTTTTTCGTTGGGCGTTGGCTATCGTCGGATCAAGATCGAGCGGTGGACATCAAAGCGTACCAGTTCGGGACTCGTTCGGATCAGCACCGTTGGAAGGATATCGTGGAAGGTTAGGATCGTGCCGCGTCGGGAGATCTTCATGGCCGCGGGATCATCATCGAACGGCGCTGCGTCGTCGTCTTCGCGCAGGACTCGGAGCCGTGGCCACCGTGGACTCCGTGTCCGAGTCGCCGCCGGAGAGGGGTAGAGCGGCTATAAAAGGGGGCAACCAGTTCGCCTTCCTGCCGCAAACCTAAGCCCTAAGCTAGCCAGTCGAGAAGTGCCGTTGTTTCGCCGTAATCGAAGGTTTTTCGATCAGCGCCACCGCAGAGAAGAGTCATCGATTCGCCATCGATAAGCCACCGCAAGGTCCGAGACTGATCGCATCTGCTTCGCCTTCATCCGAGGCATCTCGTGCGCGCATCCGTTTGGTCAGAGCATCGCCAGAGAGGAGGATCGCCGAGGAAGCCGTCGCCACCGAGGAAGAAGACGCCGCCGCCATTGAACTAGTAACCAAATCCCAGATCCGGTCGCGTCAGAAGGTAGGCGAGGTCGCGAGCGTGTCGTAGGTAGCCGGGCCGATCGCCGCCGACGACCCTAGGTCCCCGTGCCGCCGCCGTTGACGTGGCTTGACGCTTCGCTGACGCGTGTCGCACACGTGGGAAGCTTCACCGAGGTGGCAGCGTCGTTGCGTCGCGTGCGTTCTGCGCTGGTGCCGAGTCAGCGACGCGCGGGCCCGCACGTCAGAGAGACGTGGTCACATGGGTTAGGTCCACGGTGGACCAGATCGATACCGTGAACCGAGTCCATGGACCGCGGCACGTGTTGCCGTGTGATTGGCTGCCATCAGGGCTGACGTCATGCTTGCGCAATAATCGGTTTTTCAATTTAAAAATAATTCTGTTAATTCTGATTTTTCTAATTTCTGTAATTTCAGTATTTATTCAATTTCCAAAGGCTATAACTTTTGTATCTTAACTCGGATTTGAGTGATTCAAATTTCTAAAAATTTGTAAAATTGAGATCTATTTAATGGTGAATTTTAATTGATTTTTGGAGTTCATTTTCTCTCTGTTTTGGTATTTATTTGCTTTTCTCCTTCGGTACGCGTAGACGTTGAATTGTGCGACGTTTCGGAGGAAGATCCAACAACTCAAGAGCAAGCCCCAGATAAAGATCAGGACCTATTCCAAGGCAAGTTGTGCTTTGATGATGTTGAACCCATGTTTATAAAATTGCTATATTGTTTCACTCTATTGCATGGTATTTCAAGTATACAAATTGTTTCAACTTAAATTGGGATCTAGTTAATCTACCCACTTGACTTATATACCCTACCTTGTCATTGTATGCCATAATCTATTGTCACCCTTGATTGGTTCATTATAGTTGGTTAGTAATGATAATCAACATGGGGTAGTTAGACCGTATTAGTTGCTTAGCCATGCCACGTCATCACATGTGTTTGAATCATTGATAATTAATCTTGATTAATGGAATATGGAACGATGTTATGAACTTGTGAGTCATGTGGGATCACACGATGAGATTGAGTTGTTGTGGCGAGTCATGTCACGCAACGATGTTGAATTGTTGATAGCACATGGTGCTCGGTAATCAACTTGGGTGATAATCATTTAGATTGGGGCAAGTGACAAGGGGCGAGTATGCCAAGGTGGGTCCGATAGGCAGAGGGTATGAGGATGTCTTGCCTTAATCACTTTAAGGATTTAACCTTGCAAGCCTTTGACCTGAGTCAATCATGCAACCACATGTCTGGTATGGGCCAGCCTAGCTGATTAATTTGCAATGTCTTAATTTTGGTACTATCTTGGTCGGTGTGAGTTTTCGAGTTATGGAGTAATTCACATGGCGAAAGAGGGGGCCCTGGATGTGGTAACCAGTCCCACCAGTGTTGAAACCTTAGCGGGTGGTACCGGGTTAAGCCAGCGCATTGTAAAGGCTTTGTTATAATCACTCGCCTTGGTGGTGTTTGGTTGTATCGCGTGGGTAAAGTGCATAACCTCTGCAGAGTGTGAAACTATTCGGGTAGCCGTGCTCACGATATTGAGCAATGCTCGGGAATTACAGTTAAGGGTTAGCTTAATTAATTGGACAACTTGGTTGGGATGGCGGAATGCCATGTGGAAGATGGAATTTGATTTAGGATTGGAAACTTGGTTTACTTGAGAAATACTGAATCTATTTACAATTGTTATTTGTTTTACAGTCTTTACGATCTAATTATTGTATTTGTTCATAAATGCTGCTTATTGTAAAATAGCCATGGTAGCCTATCCATTGGAATAAGCCTTGCATATAGTTACATAGAATTGTATTCTGTGCACAACTTGTTGAGTGCTTTAAGTACTCACCCTTGCCAACAACAATAATCAACAGTCGAAGAATCTACACCTGTGTTGGAGGAGGAGTTCTAGGAGGACGCGAGTCATTAGGGTCCGAGCCTTGTCGGTTGCCTGTGGTGAACTGATGAGTTATCTACGTTTTCTACTTTCCGCTGCTTAATTCTTAGCTTATATTTCCAGTCTTGCCCTGCGTGGCTTAATAATGTAAGTCGGTCATAAGATCATACACTTAGCTATATCAATAAGTGGAGTATTATTCTATTATCATTGAGTATGATATGATATGTACCGATGTTGAGCTGTGTGCACTAGCGTTGATCCTGGGACTAGTGCGGTAAACACAGTGGGTTCGAATCAGTGGATTCGGGTCCTTACAAAACACCTAGTTTAGATTTTTTTGCAAAAAAGGTAGAAGGATCTAAATGTAATTCTAAATCTTCTGGGTTTAAAGAACTGGCGCTCGTGTTAAATTTGCGGGACCACATTATTTTTTGCAAAATAACTGGACCCGTATTGAATTTGCAGGACCATGGTTTTTTTTATAAAATAACCGGACCCCTAAATCTTCTGCGTTTAAAGAACTGGCGTCCGTGTTGAATTTGCGGGAACATGGTTTTTTTTGCAAAATAATCGGACCTAAATGTAACTCTAAATCTTTCGAGTTTAAATAACCGATGCCCGTGTTGAATTTGCGAAATCATAGGGTCTTTTTTGCAAAATAACCGGTAGAAGGATCTATTTGCGATTTCGATGTTTACGGTGTGTTTTTTGCAAAATAACCAGTGGAAGGACCTATCCGCAATTTTAGAATTCTCAGAGTTTTGTTCGCAAAAACGATGAGGTGGCATGCCTCCCTACGCTCCATTCCTTCCGCGTATAATAGAGGTATTATTCATAATTAAGGTCAACTGCAAATTTACATGGAACGATTAAATGTGCAATGGAAATATAGATTTCCCTACATGCACTAAGCATGAGCTTTCAGTAGCCAAAGGTGGGAAGATTATCGTCCTAACTTGTCAAGCTAAGTCAAATTATTGTCATGAGTTGCATATGCTTTATAGTTTATAAGCCCTCCGTGCGTATTATAGTGCCTGAGGATAGCACTCAAAAGAATCGTATTCATGCTACTGACTGTATAGCTAATGCTAGACCTTAACATATATTTCTTTCGAGAAAAGACATTGACATATATCAAGAAATCAATTGGACGATTAAATGACAAAAATAATTGCAGTGGAAATAAAATTTGCTAAGCACTACTGCAGAAATGAACATCACAATCGATTCTTTTTCGTCATCTGGGTCGGTTTTAGTGGCGATGCAAAGTTGTTAGACAGTGATGAGAAGACGCTATCACAGTCGGTTTTCACCCGATAGTGATGTGTGGCATCATCACAATCGGTTCTTTCTTAACTAAGAACCGATTGTGATGTGTCCCTCATCACATAACCGATTGTGATGAGGGTCATCACCTCATCACAATCGGTTCTGAGCTGGGGCACAGCTAAGAACCGATTGTGATATGGTATCTATCACACCTTTAGCTCTATTTTACCATCTAATATAATAGGCACTATATGGATAACAATTAACTGTTTAATCAACTATTATTTTTTATGACAAATAATGGATTAAATATATATCAAAACAAATATACATTCAAAGCCACACACATATTTTCATACTAAAATTTTTATCCAAACATATACATATAGTCTTGAACACAACATATGATCTGAGCATATGTCACAATAACATGTCTTACATGTTTAAATTAAAAATATGACTAAATCACTAGGGTATATCAATTCATCGCTAGCGACCAATCAGTCATACAATCCATCACAATAAACCACCTACAAAAGAAGAAAGCAATCAGAAATTGAGTAGAACATAGACAGAGAAGACAATTATCGGTGACTTCACAAAGTAATAGGGGGGACCTTAGAAAGACACAAAAATATGGAATTTGGAGGACAACCTAGACCCATATTCCTGACAATCACTATTGCACTATATGCATATACTTATAGACTAGTGTCTGTGCGTTGCAACGAAAAACACATGATTTAGTGCAATTGTTTGTTTTCATCATTAAGAGAATAAATGCAACACTCACACTTGGTACACAATACATATGAATAGCAGCTAGCCAACCTATATATCTCTAAAAGGCATGATAGGGTTGATACTTCAGCTAGACATCTTAATATAAAGACTAAATACTTCTGATACCAGGAGCTATCAAGAAAAACTAAGCAACAAGCAATCTGGAACTAAATTGAAATCAATACTACGAAATTGACAGGAGATCAATCATTATCACAAAAAACAAACCACCAGTTAGCATGGAATTCAACTCGAATATCTTATCAATTAACAATCAAAACTGAGAATTTAAAAATAACTCATCCCCAAAAATCAAGCACATCAGCTGGTTTAGGAGTTAATTCTACATTTAAGACAGTAAGGCTCTTGTTTGTCGGGACCCGGATTTGCAAATCCGAAACCCTCTGTGTATACTGCACTAGTCCAGGATCACGCTAGTGCACACAGTGGAAACATAGATGAAATACCATTCCATACAACGAATTAACTAAGAAGAAGCAATTTATTATTAAATAAAGCAAACGACCTTATGGTCAATGTTTACACCATTATGTATTAAGGCTTAAGAAACAAATACTATTGCAGCGGAAAAGATAACTTGAGCCATTCGACATACCACAGGCAATCGTCTGGGGAACGCCTTCCTAATCCACGTAGTCTTCATAGAATTCCTCCTCATGATATTCATTATCTCCTTCAGCAACTGATCAACAAGGGCATAAAGCCGTGAGTACAAAGGTACTCAGCAAGCCGTAGGGAATTGATGCAATATATTCATGCACGGCTTGACAAGGATGGCTATATGGTTCATTTGCAGAAAGCAATAACTTGAATTGAAAATACAATAAATAGATTGAAGGCACATTGATGAAAAGATAAATAAATAACTGATAGATCAATGATAGATAACAAAACAACAGTGAACTCCCCGTTCACATCCCAACAATTCCACATTCCACATTTTAATGAAACACTCTATACCCCGTGTGAAATTCCCGGGCTTTTCCATGACCGCGGACGTGGCTATTCGAATAGTTTTACACTCTGCAGAGGTTGTACTACTTACCCACAAGACATGAACATCTCTTTGTGCAAACGTTACTAACACACTTCCTTTGGTGTGTCGCGGAGATATCATGACAAGGCCTTTACAATGCACTGTCTAAGCTCGGTACTGCCCGCTAAGGTTTCGCCCATTAGGGCCCCCTCTTGTGCCTTGCGAATTTACCCGTCCATCCCGGAACCCACACCACCAACTGGCAGTACTCAAGGCTAGACATTGCAAATTACTCAGCTAGGTCTGTTCCATACCAGACTTGCGGTAGTACGGTTAGGCCTAGTTCAATGGCGCACAAGATTAAGTCCTTAAGTTGTCTCAGGCAAGACATCCACATCCCAACGTGCTAGAAAGCACCCCCTTTACTGCACGATCACTTGCCCGAGGGAAAACAATTCGTTCAACCAAGACCAATGGCAAACCCCGCCATGGTACAACAAATTTTACAACAGTGGCTAACGGCCACGATTCAATATCTCATTAAGTCAAGATTAACATTATTCAATGTGTGACATGAATCCCAACGTATATCTAAGCATGTCTAAGCATAGCTACATAACCCAATGTTGGTATAATGATTATGTCCAACTAGTAATGTCCCAACCTATGTTTAACAATGGATACATGGCATACAACTAATCATGGTGGCATAATGTCAACTAGGTATACATCTACTCCCATTAAATAAGCATTGATACACAAAATAGCATGCAATTGTAATAAAGTAAATTACTTTTGCAAACATAGGATCAATATGATCAAAGGATTTTGACTTGCCTTGCTGATCTAGTGCTGAATCTTGGTCTTCGAAGTCTTCGTTTGCTCCCTCGGAATTAGCGTCTACCGGAAAAGAAAGCAACGAAACCAAATAAATACAAAACAGAGACTCAAACAAGCTCAAAACTGAAAATAAATGGCTCTGGAAGATAGATCTTGATTTTAGAAAAATTTAGAAACTTGAATCGCCTCAATCGGAGTTCGTATGAGCGAGAACGGGCTTCTGGAATATTAAATCAGAGAAAAAGGCTGAAAATCAGAAATTCAGAATTTCTGGATTTATTTTTATACGGAAAAAGGATTTATTGCGCAATCGCTGACGTTAGCCGGCTCTCGGTGGACTCGGTCCATGGCGCGGGCTCGGTTCACCGTGCGCCCGGTGCACGGCTGACGCAAGCGATGACGCGGCGGCTGACGCAAGCATCAGGGCTGACGTGGCGACACAGGTGGCGCGCTGACGCTGGCGCTGACGCGGATTGCCGCGTGTCGCGCATCTGGCGACCTGGCCAGATCGGACGGTTGGGAACATGGCGCGGGTGGTGAGGGGCGTGGCGCGATCTGAGCCGCACACCAACGATCGAACGGCCGAGGCTCGCAGCGAGGAGCGATGGCGGAGCGACGGTGCGGGGCTTACCGGAGGCGAGGAAGAAGGTGCGGCGAATGGCGCACGGCGATGTATCGGGCCGGGGACAAGGCGGACCGGGGAAAGGGCGATGCGACGAGTCCAGGCGAGCAAGCGGCAATGGCGGAGGGGGACCGGCGGCGGCGATTGGGGCGGCGGAAGAATTCGGGCACGGCGACAACTTCGGCGAGCTCGCGTGAAGCGACGGCGGCGGCTAGGGCAGCGAAAAGTAGGGCAACCGAAGCGGTGCGCGAAGGGGAATCTCAGGAGGCGCGCGGCGGCTTAAATAGCAGCCTCGGAGGCCGTGTCCGACCCGGACTCCAAGGGCGGCGGCGGACGCAGTTTCTACGCGGCGGCGGCTAGGGTTAGGGCACGCGGGCGCGGCGACGTGGCGCAATCGCAGCCACACGCGCGTCGCGCCTCGGACAGCGATGGCACTGCGGGTGGGCCGCGAGGGAAAGCTAGGCCGGGGCGAGTGGGCTGGGAAAACGGGCCGAAGCAGATTCGGCCCGAGGGGCTTTTTGAAATAAAATTCATTTTCCGATTTAAGAAAAATCCAGAAATTCAAATAAAAGCGAATAAATTCAAATAAATAGCAATTAAATTCAGAAAAATCTTTTCATCTAAGGAAAATTCAAATTAAGCTGGAATTAATTCAAGAAAATGCAAATGGCTTATTTTTGAATTCAAACATTCCAAAACTCAAATTTTTGGATGTTGCAAACCTCCCCCCTTAAATGGAATCTCGACCGCGAGATTCAGGCTGGCTAGGGAATAGGTGGGGAAACTCGAACTTCAAATCCTCTTCACGCTCCCAAGTTGCTTCCTCTTCTGAATGATTACTCCACTGGACCTTGCAAAAACGGATGATCTTGCTCCTCGTGATACGCTCTGCTATATCCAAAATTTTCACTGGTTGCTCCTTGTAGGTAAGATCCTTTTGCAAATCAATGGCTTCCAATGGCATCTGTTCCTCTGGCACACGCAGGCATTTCTTCAACTGCGATACATGGAACACATCATGGATTCCGGCAAAAGACTGAGGCAATTTTAACTTGTAGGCAAACTCTCCTCTTCGTTCCAAGATTTTGAACGGTCCCACATATCTAGGGGCAAGCTTTCCTTTTACTTGAAATCTCTTAACTCCTTTGAGAGGGGTGACTCTGAGATAAACATAATCATTGGGCTCGAAACTCAAATCTCGACGACGATTATCTGCATAACTCTTTTGTCTGCTTTGAGCTATCTTCAACCTGTCTCGAATTAATTGGACTTGCTCTTCCGCTTCTTGCAGTATGGCAGGACCA
Source organism: Otatea glauca (assembly GCA_036346275.1). NCBI lineage: Eukaryota > Viridiplantae > Streptophyta > Magnoliopsida > Poales > Poaceae > Otatea > Otatea glauca. The sequence continues at coordinate 13,200,328 of CM070720.1, forward strand.
AACAATTGTCTTTCTCCTGACTCCTTCCAGTTGAGAGGGGTTCTGCACTTTCTTCCATATAAGGCTTCAAAAGGCGACATTTGCAAACTGGCTTGATAACTATTGTTGTACGAAAACTCGGCATAGGGCAAACACTTGTCTCACTTAGCACCATAAGTTAAGGCACAAGCTCTTAACATATCTTCAAGAATCTGATTCACACGCTCAGTCTGTCCATCGGTTTGAGGGTGATAAGCAGTGCTGAATCTGAGATGAGTTCCCATGGCTTCATGCAGACTTTGCCACATCGCGTCGCCTGCTGTCGCATATCGGACGGCGCGGCGCGTGCGCGGGCTGGCTGGGCCGCGAGGGAAAGCTGGGCCGGGGCGAGCGGGCTGGGAAAACGGGCCAGAGCAGATTCGGCCCGAGGGGCTTTTTGAAATAAAATTCATTTTCCGATTTAAGAAAAATCCAGAAATTCAAATAAAAGCGAATAAATTCAAATAAATAGCAATTAAATTCAGAAAAATCCCCAAAAATACAGAAAAATTCCTTGGAACATAATAAACCCAACTGGAATTTGATGAATAGTTTAGTCAAATTAAATCCTTTCATTTAAGGAAAATTCAAATTAAGCTGGAATTAATTCAAGAAAATGCAAATGGCTTATTTTTGAATTCAAACATTCCAAAACTCAAATTTTTGGATGTTACATTGTTTCACTAAGACATTAACATCTCATCATACTATCGGCACCAATACCAGCAGGAAGGCTGTTGATAGTTAAACCAGACTTGTAAACTCCACTACTTTAGAGTTGAACAAGGAACACCCACACTGAGAGTTGCGTAGAATAATAGCTTTAGCCAATTTCAATTTTGCTCACATTTGTTTTCTAAAACACTCTTTGTTACTTAAACAAAATCCAAATGAAACAATGTTTAAGTGAAAGCTTTTGTCAACTATAAGAAACAAAGTTTATATGCTGACATGCTTCTGACATTGGATTTTGTTTACAGTTTACTTTATCCACCACACTAACAAATTCACACCATGTTAAGTATCTATTTTAATTGTTATCAGAATACTGTCATGCTCATCAGCATTGTCAACCAGTTTTTCTATGACGGGATGGGTCGTTAAAGGTTATATAATTTGGCACACATATGATCTCAAAATATCAGCTAACGATTTGTCCTATTATTCCAAAATGACTAGTAAAACTACAAGGCTACCTATAAAAGTAAAAACTATTAACTTTCTTGTTCTGGCTGGCATGCTATATAGCTGTTGCACATCTAAATCGGAATCAAATAGCATATGAGGGCAAAGTGGCAAATAAGTAAATCTTTTGAATTGATGCATACTCAATAGTCAATATACTAAATGAACGCAGTATGGATGTAGAGTTTGAAACAACTTGGGCATACTTAAACCTAGAAAACATTAATACCAAAAGCAGCTGGAGCATCAGAAAGCATTAAAAAAGACTACTACTCAATGAACACATACCTCTCACGTATTCATCAATGCTAGAATCTTGCAGCACAGGCTGCATAATGTGGTGATTCTAGAAGTTAACGTCTGGACTGTTGAAATATGAAAATGCACCCTTGAAGTAGAATAACGATGATCTGGTTGAAGCTTGCTCCCCTCCCAGCTCCTATTTTCTTGTTGAAACCCCACACCAGTGCCATTCGGATAGCTAGAGGTACCTTGTGGCTACTTCAATCTATGGGAACCATAATTTCAAAGAAATCCTTGCAGTAACAAATATCACAAGGTACCTCAAAAGTGGCAAAAATTTAGAACACAACAATGTATTATGGAAATACTCTATGAACAAATCTGTATTGCAATGAAAGAAACAGAAGAACAAGTATAATAGATACGAGAAACCACATCAAGTCAGCATATTTCATAGAAAATTGCCACCAAGATTGTACCTTTGGAAGTAGGAACCGAAATCCATGCCATCTGGAGTGCAAGTGAGAGGGAGAGCAGGAGAGAGAGAGAGGAGCAAGTGGAGGAGATGAGTGGTGATCGAGCACAAGGGCGTGTACAAATATATAGGGGACGTGTGTAGTGTACCAGTGAAATTATTTCGAAATTGGAACCCGCTAGGCACTCAAATTTCACTTTGCCCGCCAGAAGACTATCCCGAGCACATCACAATCGGTTCTGATATTGGAACAAAAAACCGATTGTGATGTGCATGTGCTCATCACAATCGGATCTGTTCCAATGTTAGAACCGATTATGATGTGCATGATACTACAACGCAATCGATTCTAACTTGAGAACTGATTGTGATGTGCATGATGCTACATCACCATCGATTCTAATTTGAGAACCGATTGTGATGATTCACCACCATATAAGTAGAATCATCTATCACAATCAGTTTTTTTTCTTAGAAAGTTGGAAACCGACCCAGATGAAGCGATAGTATTATATCATTATGTAGTAGTGTGTTTGAATTAGGGGTATTTCATTAGAATGTTTTGGGATCTAGTTCAAATTTGAACTAAATCTCAAAACATCTTTAAGGAATTACGGCCCATTCAAACAGGGCCTAACTAAAAAGTGGTATATACAAGGTTACTATTGTGCACCTAATTAAGGTATAACCGTAAAGCATATCATACTACCATTACTAGTAATGCTCTTAACAAGTAGCTGGTGGGCTATTAGCTTCCGTTTAAAACATGAGAATTTTTTCAATTCCTACATATATAAATGAAACTATTTACTATAAATTTCTTGAATTCTAATGGGGCTTTAGTTATTTTAAAGTGAACTACTAGGTAGATTTTGCTGGAACGCACACTACTACAGAACAGGCAATCCTTGCCGGCATATCACTGCTGGTTAGGACCGAGCCGGCAGTGATAACATATCTCTGCCGGTTCAAAACTTAAGTTGGGGGGGAGACCTTATCACTGCCGGTTCAAGCAACCATCCGGCAGTAAAAAGCAAGATATCACTACCGGTTTGAGACAACAACCGGTAGAGATATATCACTGCCGGGTCGTCCTTAAACCGGCAGTGGTACTTGACATTTCACTACCGGTTTGAGACTAGAACCGGCAGTGATATTATTTTCCCGCGCAATATGATTTTCCCGCGCAATCCGAGCTTATCACTGCCGGTTCTGCGCAGAATCGGCAGTGATAAGTCATTTATATAATTGAGACCCCTACCTCCTGACCGATCGAGCAAAGACAGAGAGGCGCTCTGTCTTTGCTCGATTTGTAGATTGCGACGATTTGCTGCTGAAAAATTTATTAAAATTCATATTGTACTTCTTTTCGAGGTTACTAATTTGATCTCTATTTTTGTAAATAATAAAAAATTGCCACATGGATATTTGCATAATGAAAAAAGGTTCATGTATTTTCAAATTTTGAAATAATAAAAACTTGTTAGATGGATATTTACCTAATGAAAAAATGTTGATGTATTTTAATGTACTCAAAGTATATCCTAAGTATTTACAATTTTTTTCAAAGTTTTAAATAATAAGAAATTGCAAGATGGATATTGACGCAATGAAAAAAGATTGATATATTTTAATATAGTTCAAATATATCCAAACTATTTACAATTATTTTCATTCTTCACAATACTAAAATATTGCTACATGGATATTTACATAACGGAGAAAGGTTGATGTATTTTAATATAGTCAAAATTGCTACATAGGTTTTTAAATCTAATCGTTTACAATTATTTGTTATTTGCAATTATATGCTTATGTCATGTTTGATTTAATTAATTGTAGATGGACCGAAGGTGGATGTATGACACGGACCGTTGCGGGGCAGAGTTTTTTAATGGTGTGAGTTATTTTCTAAACGTGGCTGCGGCACACAAGTCGAAGAATCTGGCGGACTACATGTGTTGTCCATGCGTTGATTGTAAAAATCAGAAGCTGTTTTCTACCATAGAGTCGATACGTGCACATTTGCTTCGAAGAGGTTTCAAGGCTGGCTATACGTGTTGGACCAAGCACGGCGAAGTTGAGATTGTACATGAAGGGCAACACATTACTAAAGATGACGGGGACAACGATATGATGGCAGTTGAAGATACGTTTGTCGATAGCCACGACGACGATCTGGATCAAATGTTGCGTGATGGGGAGGGAGACTTCACGAGTGAAAGAGAGTTTCAAAAGTTCCAACATATGGTACAAGACTCCACAACACCATTATACCCAGGCTGCAAGGAGGAGCACAAAAAATTGCAGACCATGCTTACTGTCGGCGTTTCGAGCACCGGCAAGTAAATTTGTAAGTCAGAAGAGCCACGCGTTCCCTGTCCCTGAATAGTTAGACTCGAGAGTCCAAGCTGTATACTAGTTCGGGCCGAATGTCCCTACTCCAGTTCGTGTGGTGGTATTGTATTGCTTTTGGTGCAAATGGCTGCACAGCGTTTACAAGAAAGAACTCGTCCTTCCTCTTTTTTCTCTGTCCCCCTCGTCAGGGGCTCCTGCCCCCCCTTTATATAGTAGGAAAGGGTAGGTTACATTGAGAATTGGGAAAGGGGAGGTGGTCTATGCTAAGAGCTTCGGTCCTTCATTACAGCGATCGCTGCACTTTGCCTTGCCCACGCCGGGTCGGTAGTCCCGTTGGGCAGGGCAGTTAGCCCCTTCGTCGGGAAATGGCGCACCTGCATTCTGTGAGCCTGACGAGTGTTGACGTTGCAGTGTATAACGTTGGTACTGCCTCGGGAGGGGCGTGTCGTATTATGCGTGGTGGTTGATGGGACCGGAAGCTTGACTTCAGCAGCCATTTATGCCATCTTGGGAAAGAGCCACCTGCTCTGTCTGAATACCGATTGTCCCGTCGTAGGGGCACGCGGCCATAGACCGGTGGAGGCTTTAACACGCGGCCTTTGGCGGAGGTTGCCTTAATTTGGTCATAGTCGGGGGATCCCGACCCGCCGCGGGGGTCGGGAGCCCTACTTGGTCGGGGACGCTCGTCCTGATCGGTCGGGGAGGGGCGTTCTTTATGGTCCCACGGGTCCTTTGGTCGGTAATGGGCTTGGGGCAGCCTGCTTGTTACCCTAGGCAGTTGGGGTACCCCTGGTATGAGTATTTGTCAGTAGCCCCCGAACCCCCGAGCGAGTTCGCCAGATACGGTTGGGGGTTGAACTTGGTTGCGAATGGTGACCGGGCCCGACTGGTCGGTCCGACCGCCGGGTCGGTAGCTTGACCAGTGTGTCCTAACGCATCCGACGGCTACCCTGGAGCCTGGCCGGGGGCATTCGAACCGCCGAAAGCTTTTAATCGCTTCGTTGTGCGGGCCGCGCACGGCTTGGCGTGCCTTGACCGCACGTCTTCTTGGCCGCTTCGGGTTCTGGTGAAGGGCGCTTCATTTCCCTACACTCGCATTTATTTTGGAGACGTTCGATCTCCCTTTGATTGGGTATATATATAAGGGTGCCACCGCTTACTAGAACAATTGTCCCTCAAACCAAAGTCCTCTTTCGTAATCCTTGAAATGGCTTCGAGGCATCCACTGATCTTCAGCTTTGGCGATGATGTCGAGGTAGAGGAAGAAGATCCCAAGGCCGAGCTCTGGGCTGAGTGCGACCAGGCGATGGCTGAGCTCATGGAGGAGGAAGAAGTCGTAGCCCGTGATACCGCTGCCGTCGACGCGCTGCTCGAGGCCGTTCCGAGGCTCAAGGTGGTAAGGGGGGCCCTCTTAGAGGCGATGGTGCGCGCGCGCCGCCGCAGTCAGTGCGGCAGCGGTGGTGCCACCGGACCCGGAATTAGTAGCCGTCAATGAGTGCACTGACGCCGCATTGATGCTCAAGATATGATACTTGGTGCAGAAATAGCTCCACCATATCTTGTAGCTTTGCGTAGTGTTTGAGCCTGCCAGGCACCTCATGTAACATTGTAAAGTTCAAGCCTGTTGGCCTATAATGAAATTTCCTTTTCCTTTATGAATGTCTTTGCGATGAGTTTGTCTCAGGCGCTCTTTTCGACTAACCCGGCCCTCGAGAACTGGCAATCAGTAAGTGATCGCTCTTTCCTGGGTGACGACCAGAACGTCATAGCTAGACCGTGCCTTGGTCGGCAGGGACGACCAGATGCCTCTCCGTGAGGTTTGGGTGTCCGAGTGCTCGTTTAACGTCGTAGCTAGACCGCGCCTTGGTCGGCAGGGACGACCAGATGCCTCTCCGTGAGGTTCGGGTGTCCGAGTGCTCGTTTAACGTCGTAGCTAGACCGTGCCTTGGTCGGCAGGGACGACCAGATGCCTCTCCGCGAGGTTCGGGTGTCCGAGTGCTCGTTTAACGTCGTAGCTAGACTGTGCCTTGGTCGGCAGGGACGACCAGATGCCTCTCCGTGATGTTCGGGTGTCCGAGTGCTCGTTTAACGTCTTAGCTAGACCGTGCCTTGGTCGGCAGGGAGGACCAGATGCCTCTCCGTGAGGTTCGGGTGTCCGAATGCTCGTTTAACGTCGTAGCTAGACCGTGCCTTGGTCGGCATGGACGACCAGATGCCTCTCCGTGAGGTTCGGGTGTCCGAGTGCTCGTTTAACGTCGTAGCTAGACCGTGCCTTGGTCGGCAGGGACGACCAGATGCCTCTCTATGAGGTTCGGGTGTCCGAGTGCTCGTTTAACGTCGTAGCTAGACCGTGCCTTGGTCGGCAGGGATGACCAGATGCCTCTCCGTGAGGTTCGAGTGTCTGAGTGCTCGTTTAACGTCGTAGCTAGACCGTGCCTTGGTCGGCAGGGAAGACCAGATGCCTCTCCGTGAGGTTCAGGTGTCCGAGTGCTCGTTTAACGTCGTAGCTAGACTGTGCCTTGGTCGGCAGGGACGACCGGATGCCTTTCCATGAGGTTTGGGTGTCAGAGTGCTCGTTTATCGTCGTAGCTGGACGGCGCTCTTTTTACGTCGTAGCTGGACGTGGGGCATCCATCCCGAGTCCTCGTCCGGCGAGGGTAGCTGCGAGAGGAGTGGCCGCTGTCTATCCCATGCGTATACGCCCCATCCACAGGTGTGGGACCTGGAGGGGGTGAGCGACGCGCGTTTACCCGCACACCGTGCTCGTGGAGCTAATTAATGGGTGGTCCGAGTGGGTCCTGGGAGGTCCGCCAAGAGGACCCTTCCGGCGGACGGTCCCTGCAGTAGGGTGTCGGGCCCCGTGGGGCGACCCATAAAAACCTTTCTTTACTCGATCCCGTATCGGACCCTGGGTTGTCCGCCGACCCAAAGCACAGCTGGCTGTCGCCCATCGATGGGCTCCTGGGAGAGTGTGAAGTATGGTCTCGGACGCGAGTTTTGGCGATTGGGCCGTCAGCCAGCCCAACTGGAGGCCCACTGGGGGCTCGCCTCACACTCGCCCCTCGCTCCATTTTCGCTGGGGCGGCCTTATGCCCACTTGGTGGGATCAGCCTTTAGAACCCACAGCTTTCGGCTGGGCCCCTGGCGTGAACCATCGAGCTCTTGCCGTTTTGGGGCCTCAGCGACCCAAGGGGCCTCTCGTACTTGCCTCGGGGCAACCGTCCTGGCCAAAAGGCGGAGACCGAAAGGTCTCAGGATGCGCGGCCCGAGGCGGTGTCTTTACGATTCTTGCGGTCTTGTCAGGATTAAATGCAAAGAGGAATTGGAAACGGGGTGTTACCTAGCACGACAAACGAGGGCGTGCGCGACGCCTCACGCGAGGAGGTGTCTGCTTGATTGGCGCCCGCTCGGGTCGGCGCTCGCTCGGTGGCTGGCACGGCATACGAGGGCGTGCGCGACGCATCATGCGAGGAGGCGTCTTATTCGGCTGTCGCCCGCTTGGCCAGGCGTCTGTTTGGCTAGGCGTCCGCCCGGCTCATATAGATAGGGTGCGGGGGCATTTGAGCAAACCCCTTGCCCTTGCCTTCCCCGTCTTCCCACATTTGCCTGAATCAAGAAAAAAGACCGCAAGAGCAAAAGAGAGAAAAAAGGAAGGGAACCTCCAACTTTCTCCTCTCATCTTCTCACCACTTCTCTCGGAGATGTCGTGGCGGCGTCGCCATCCGGGCCAGCGGCGCTCAGCAGTAAAGAAGGGTTCTGCCTCCGCAGATATCTCGGGTGGAGAGTACCGGCCAGGGCCGCCGCCGCCGGGGGGACGCGAGTCGTGGTGCCCGCCTCTTTCTTGAGCATGGATTGGGCTCCGCTGCACCCGTTCGTGCGGGCCACGCACCATTACGAGGCAGAGGTGCATCATCTCAACCCCAATGGGGTCCTTCATATCGCCATCTTCATCACACTCTGTGAAGCCTTCCTGGGGATCGAGCCCCACTGGGCGCTGTGGAGGCAATTCTTCCAGGCCCGACTGAGGAAAGACAAATCCTCGGATGTATCGGTGCCTGTCGGAGGTGCGGCTTTCCAGTTGTGCACGGGTCGCGCATCCGATTATATTGACGTGAAGCTGCCATCGTCCAACCGGGGGTGGCACTCCGAGTGGCTTTACGCCAAGAACTCGGGGGACAGCGCTCCCGGCTACACCGATCGGCTCCCGGAGATGAAGCCCTCATGGGGCTGGGGGGCCGAACGGAAGGAAAGGAGCCGAGTGGAGGTGATAACGGACCAGATCAAGGCCCAGAAGAAGCGGGGTCTTACTGGTGACGTCGTTGTGCGCGCATTCATGAAGATGCGCGTGCAGCCTCTCATGGATCGGCCGTTCCCAATGTTCAAATTTGAGGGACCGATCGACCCGGCAAGGATGATGGCGGAGGAACTCCCCTCGTCGGAGGACAGGGCGCGGGTATCCGCCGTTATGGATGGAAGCGCGACCGATGTGGTGGTCGGCCACCCCGAGCCGTTTTCGGCTCGGAATCTGCCGAACCTAGTAATTTGAGTGTAGCTTTCTTTCTCCTTTTTTTCTTCTCCCCCTCAGTGTTGGCGTTTTTTGCCTGATCGAGGTTTTTACGCTCCCTAGGGGCTCGGCGGGATGGTCTCTCGGGCACTGCTGCCAGGGGAGATGGCGCTGAGGGCAGAGGCCCGCGCAAAGCTTGCGCAGATTGAGGCGGAGCGCAAGAAGCGCAAAGAAAAGAAGAGGAGGCAGCGGGAGAAGGACTGTGCGGTAAGAGCCGCGTGCGGCGAGGACATATCAGAGACCACTGCTGCGGGTTCGACCTCCACCGACAGCAGTGGAAACCGGGGCAGAGATCCGTACCACGGGTATCTGTCCGATACGCCGACCGGCGGGGATCCGGTCGTGGGTCCGACGGGGAGCGAGCGCACAAGGGCCGCCAACGCCGTACCCCAAGTGGAGATGTCCCCGGTCGGATCGTGCTCGGGGAAGCATAAGGCCGACTCGCCCCCGCAAGGAGGACCAACGAAGAGGGCGCGATCGCGTAGCGCGTCCGTCAGCGATAAGTGTCCTTTCTTCGACTTTGGTGTGAGGGTAGTGCAGGCAATGTTCCGATCGCTCGTGGCATGCATTGTTTACTCAGGGGTAGTTGCAACTGCGACCCCAAGCTTAGCATCGGCGCGACCGACCGAGGAGAGCGGAGCCGGTCGGGAGACGGCGCCGCTCGACCGGTCGAGTTCGCGGCGGCGTCGGGCTGTCGGTGGAAGCGGACGACGGTTCCGGTCGGTCGAGGCGAGGGCGTAACGGCCGATCGTCCTCGGCGGCCGGTCTCCCTCCTTTGGTCGAGTAGGTCGGTGGAATTGCCGCCGCCGCCGCCAGGGAGCCCGCCGGCGGATGCGGTCCAGCTCCCCGAGGCGGTGGTGACCCCGCCGCCCGAGGCGGTGGAAGGGGCGATCCACGAGTCGGGTTGATCCTCCCGAGTCGCGGGAGGTGCGAGTGACCTCCTCGGCGCTACCGCCGGGCGGCCCAGCGGCTCGACTGCCGCCCACGCCTCGTTAACAGGTGGTGGGCGGCCAACTCGGCGGGCCGACCATCTCGATGGGCGACTGGCGGAGGGCGCGAGTGGGGTGTCGCCGAGATGGTATCAAGCGCGCGCGGCGAGACCCGAGCGAATCGGGAGGACCTAGCTCGTCCTCGAGGTTCCGTGAGGCGCCGGGCGGTTACCAACAAGATTCTTCCGATTAGCACGGTAAGTCGTCGAGACTTGTCTCTTGTGACTTTTGCGGAGTTAAATGCGTGAGCTAATGGAGTGTTGCGCCTGCAGCACTTGCGTGCCCGCTCGGGGGACAAGTCGCGGTTATTCAAGGGCGTGCACGGCTGGAGGCTAGCCGCCGAGGAGGCGTGCGATCGGCTACGCCCCGAGCTGCGTGACGCTCGGGAGGCCCTGGGCCGTGAGTAAAAGGCAGCGGAGGAGGCTCGCCGAGGCGCTCGATCGCCAGTCTGCTCGAGGCGCGCCAGCGAGCGATCTTTAGGCTGCGCGGTGGCGAGCTCGAATCCCTCTTGGCGGGGGCGAGCGATGCCAAGGATCTGGCCGTGGCCGGGGAGGCGACTACGTGGTCAGAGGCGACCGACCTTCGGGGCGAGATGGCCCAGGTCCGGGAGGCTGCCGAGCTAGTGCAACGCGAGCGCGACACCGCCCAGCGAGAACTGGCCAAGTCAGTGGCCGATTTTCGCGATTTGGAGAGCTCCGCGGGCGGTAAGAGCTCTGATCTTTATGTTGACTCTGCATCAGTAGTTTGTGGGGCGCGTTCTCTGACACGACCCCGACCCACAGAGTTGCGGAAGAGCCTTGGTGACGCCGTGGAGGCACGGAAGGATGCCCTGCAGGCTCGTGATGTGGCGGTCCGCGGCGGGGCCAGCGATCTTGGCGGCGAGGGCGCCGAGGTGGCGGACCGAGTTGGCGCGGAGGTGGAGGCCGCCGAAGGTCGGCGAATGTCACGACCGGGTGCTTGGAACCGTGGCGGGCCCGAGCGCACTTGCCACCGTGCTGGCTCGAGTGCCAGGACACGTCGAGAGTGCGGTGACTGTGGGTGCCACGCTTGGAGCCTCCTCGGCATTGGTCAACACCATCTCCCATTACGATGGCATCGACCTCGTGGTGGTGAGCAGCGGTGTTGCCGGGAATCGGACCGACGATGAGATCGACAGGCTCGAGCTCCAAGTTGAGCCACACGCTCGAGAGATCGCCAGCCACATCTCGCCGCTGAGTGCCCTCCAAAAAGAATAGGGAGAAGTTAGATACGTCCCCTTTTATTATAAAGACTATTGTATGTAAATAATCTTAAAACTTAGCAAGTTCCAGTATGCCTCTTGCCCTCTTTTGTGTTGTGGTGAGCGCTTGACCGGCCATAGATTTAAGGACCGCGGGGGTCGCTTTTGCGTAGGTCGGATCGTTTGCTAGGGAAGGGTGAGGACAGGAACTTTGGCTATGCAGCATTCATGCACACTTGTGCGGGATAGGAGTGTTCCCGACCGACCAAAGTTTGCTTCGCTCGGGTACTTCCTTCTTCCGCTAAGTGCTACTTCACAACCATAGCCGCTGGGGCGTAGGCCGTAGCACTCAAGTCGAGAGGGTTACCGCTCGGGAAGGACCTAGTGACTGGTCGGGTCACCGACCCGCATAAGCGCGTGAGTTAGCTGTGTTTGCGCGGGGGAGGAGTGTTCCTGACCGACCAAAGGTCGCTCCGCTCGGGTATTTCCTTCTTCCGCGAAGTGCTACTTCACAACCATAGCCGCTGGGGCGTAGGCCGTAGCACTCGGGTCGAGAGGGTTACCGCTCGGGAATGACCCTGTGGCTGGCCGGGTCACCTACCCGATGAGCGTCGACCGGAAACAGCCTGAACGGGGGTGCCAACGGGCAGCCCCCAAGCGTCGCACGGCGACCAGGTGCTCGGAAGGAAAGGTAAAGACGATGCAAGGAATAAGGAAGGAACTTAGGGATAGAAACGCCTTAACTTTTCTATGTTCTATGCGTTAGAGAGGACGTGACCATCCGCGTCCTTGAGTCGAAAGGTGCCGGGTCGAAGAACCTCCACGACGGTGAAGGGGCCTTCCCGAGTGGCGAGCTTATGCTGTCTTTCTTTGGTGCGGACCCGCGGTAGCAGACCAGTCGCCAGCGTTGAAGGATTGCCCTCGAACCTGACGGTTGTGGTAACGTCGTAGAGCTTGTTGATATTTGGCCGATCGTACAATGGCCACATCGCGCGCCTCGCCGAGCTGGTCGATGGCGTCTTGTTGTGAGATGAGCCCCCAAGCCTCGTCGAAGGCTTGTAATCTTAGGGCGCCGTATTCCAGGTCGGTTGGCAAGACAGCTTCGGCACCGAACACCATAAAGAATGGCGTAAACCCAGTCGCCCGAGTTGGCGTGGTCCGCAGGCTCCAGGGGACGGAGGGCAGCTCGGCCACCCATCGCCCCGCGAAATGCTCAAGTCGACTGAAGATCCGTGGCTTGAGCCCTTGGAGGATCATGCCGTTCGCGCGTTCGACCTGGCCGTTAGTCCGCGGATGGGCCACAGCTGCCCAATCGACGCGGATGTTGAAGTCGTCGCAGAACTCAAGGAATTCCTTCCCCGTGAACTGCGTTCCGTTGTCAGTGATGATAGAGTTAGGGACTCCGAACCGGAAGACGATGTCGCGGAAGAAGGTGGCCGCCTGCACTGACGTGACGCTCACAACCGGCTTGGCCTCTATCCACTTGGTGAATTTGTCCACCGTGGCAAGGAGGTGAGTAAAGCCCCCGGGCGCCTTCTTGAAGGGCCCGACCAGATCGAGTCCCTAAACTGCAAATGGCCATGTGATGGGGATCGTTTGCAAGGCCTGAGCTGGCAAATGAGTCTGTCGGGCGAAGAATTGGCATCCTTCGCAGGTGCGTACAATATGCTCGGCGTCGGACACGGCGATCGGCCAGTAGAAACCTTGTCGAAAGGCTTTTCCTACCAGGGATCGGGGCGCAGCATGGTGACCACAGACCTCGCCATGGATATCGAGCAGCAGCTGTTTCCCTTGGTCGGCCAGGATGCACCTCTGGAGGACTCCGGAGGGACTCCTTTTGTAAAGGTCTGGCCCGACCAGGACGAAGGATTTCGCCTGACGGGCGAGGCGCCGAGCCTCGGTCGGGTCAGAGGGAAGCGATCCGTGCGTCAGACGGTGGATGAAGGGCTTCCTCCAGTCGGATTCAGTCGTTAACACGCTGCGGTCGACCGGCGGATCGCCCGACCGCCGCAGCGTCGGATGCCGCGCCCGTGAGTCGGAAGGCCGCTCGCCACTGGGTCCATCCGGACGAAGCGATGAAGGTCGCGACGAAGATCCGTGGGGCGCTCTCTGCTGGAGGCAAGATTGGCTAGGTAATCGGCCTCACCGTTGTAGCGTCTGTAGCTATGGTGGGGCTCGAAACCCTTGAACCGTTCCTCGAGCTTGCGCACTTCTCGACAGTATGCGGCCATCCGGGTGTCTCGGGGCTCGCGAGCCTTCATGACACAGTCGACGACAAGCTTGAGTCCCGTGGGCGTAGAGTCGGCGAGCACCGAGGTCGGCAGCGATCCGGAGACCGTTGACGAGAGCCTCGTACTCGGCGATGTTGTTGATCGCATCGAAGAGCAGCCTGATCACGTATTGAAGTCTGTTCCCGAGTGGGGAAACAATCACAACTCCTGCGCCCGCGCCGTTCTTGGTATAGGATCCATCGAAGTACATCGTCTAGTACTCGGGGTCTTCGAGCGCTGGTGGTGCCTGGGCTTCGATCCACTCGGCGACGAAGTCGGTCAGGGCCTGCGACTTGATAGTCGTTCGAGGAACGTATGATATGCCGTGACCACTGAGCTCGAGTGCCCACTTGGCTATCCTTCCTGAGGCGTCGCGGTTGTGGATGATCTCGCCGAGTGGCGGCGTGGTCACTGCGGTGACGGGTCTTTGGTCGAAGTAGTGGACCAATTTTCTCTTTGTGATGAGTCTTGCGTGAAGCGCTTACGCACTGCGGTCGCAGAGCCTTGGACTCGGAAAGCACCTCGCTGATGAAGTAGACCGGCCGTTGTATCTTGAGCTCACGTCCTTCTTTCGCTCGTTCCACCACGAGGGCCGCACTGACAACTTGGGTCGTGGCGGCGATGTAAAGGAGCAGCGGTTCGCCCGGTACCGGGGCAGCCAGGACTGGGGGTGAGGAAAGGAAGGCCTTCAAGCGGGTGAGGGCCTCCTGAGCCTCCTGGGTACAGCTGAAGCGGTCGGACTTGTTAAGCAGCCTGTAGAGCGGCATCCCGTGCTCGCCAAGGCGAGGCTCAAGGCTGCAAGGCATTCGATTAGCCTTTGGACCCCTTTCAGGTTGCCGACCGGGCCCATCCTTGTGATCGCCGAGATCTTCTCTTGATTGGCCTTGATGCCACGCTCAGAGATAATGAAACCGAGGAGCTTTCCCTTGGGGACCCCGAAGACACACTTCTCGGGGTTAAGCTTTATGCGGAACCGCCGGAGATTTGCGAAAGTCTCTCTTAGGTCGGTGATGAGGTCGTCAGCCTTCTTAGTCTTTACGACGATGTCGTCGACGTACGCCTCAATGTTGCGGCCGATCTGGTTGTTGAAACACGTTTGCATACATCGCTGGTATGTAGCGCCCGCGTTTTTTAGACCGAACGGCATTGTTATGTAGCAGAACGAGCCAAATGGAGTGATGAAGGAGGTCACGAGCTGGTCGGACTCCTTTAGCGATATCTGGTGATAGCCCGAGTATGCATCCAGAAAGGAAAGGAACTCGCACCCCGCAGTGGAGTCGATGACTTGGTCGATGCGGGGCAAGGTGAACGGGTCCTTGGGACATGCCTTGTTCAGACTCGTATAATCAACGCACATTCTCCATTGCCCATTCTTCTTTTTCACAAGTACGGGGTTGGCGAGCCACTCGGGGTGGCACACCTCTTTTACAAACCCTGCAGCCGAAAGCTTGGCGATCTCCTCCCCTATGATCCTGCGCTTCTCTTCGTCGAAGCGGCGCAGGCGTTGGACGACCGGCCTTGAGCCTGGTCGGATGCCTAAGGAATGCTCGGCGACTTCCCTCGGAATTCCTGGCATGTCGGAGGACTTCCATGCAAAGACGTCGTTGTTGGCGCAGAGGAAGTCGACGAGCGCGCTTTCCTATTTGGCAGGGAGCGTGGCTCCGACCCGCAAGGTCTTGGTCAGATCGCCGGGATCGACCGCAACCTTCTTCGTGTCATCAGCGGACTTGAAGGATCCCGCCCCCGACTTGCTAGACTCAGGGGTGGACTTGGAGGCTTCCCTCCGGAGTTTGGCGAACTCGGCGGATGCGATGACCGCCGAGGCTAGCCCGCAACTGCTTCGCTCGCAGTTGTAAGCAAGCTGGAAGGACGAAGCCATGGTGATGACTCCTCGTGGCCCGGGCATCTTCAGCTTGAGATAGGTGTAACTGGGGACCGCCATAAACTTGGCATAGCACGGCCTCCCCAGGATGGCGTGGTAGGATCCGGGAAAATCCACGACCTCGAAAGTGAGGATCTCGGTGCGGAAATTTTCCGGTCCTCCAAAGGTGACGGGCAGGTTGACCTGCCCGAGCGGTTGGGCCTGCTGGCCAGGGATGACGCCGTGAAAAGGCGCCTTGCTCGGTCGGAGACTCGAGCGGGGGACCCTCATGGCGTCGAGCGTCTCAACATAAAGGATGTTGAGACCGCTGCCACCGTCCATTAGCACCTTTGTGAGGCGCTTCTTCCCCACAATGGGGTCAACCACAAGCGGGTATCTCCCCGGCTGCGGGACGTGGTCGGGGTGGTCGATCCGGCCGAAGGTGATCGGGACTCAGACCACGAAGATATTGGGGGCGGTGGTGTGGCGGTATGGACCTCGCGGTGGCGAGCTTGAGCCGGCGCTTGTCGGCGTAGCATGCCGATCGCCAAAGATCATGAGGCGGCCGTCGGGTTCGGGAACTCGTCGTCGCCATCTTCTCCGCGCCCGTGGGGCGGGCCGGCTTCTTTCCTTTGCCCGCGGCGTCGTGAAGTGCGGAGAGGAAACACCTTAAGACCTCGCGATCCGGTACTTGTGTTTGGCGGAAATCCGTGGTGTGGGCACGGGCTGTCCATCAACTTTCGAAGTGGTGGGAGCGACGGCCGGTCGCGCTGCTTTGCTTGGCGAGCGATCGGCGACCGCGACCGCGGACCTCGCGAACCTGTTTTCCGTGCCACCTCGCTTGTCGGAGCGGTCAGAAGGGGACCCGGCTCGGATCCCGGGTTCTTGCTTAGTCTTGCCATCTTTGAAGATGGCCCCCACAGCCTCCTTGCCGGAGGCGTGGTTGGTGGCGATGTCCAGAAGCTCCTTGGTGGTTCTGGGCTTAACGCAACCCAGTTTGTGCACCAAGGCCTTGCAATAGGTGCCGTAGATGAACGCCCCCACGACGTCGACGTCGGAGATGTTGGGGAGCTCGTTGCATTGACGGGAGAAGCGCCGGATGTAATCCCGGAGAGTTTCTCCCGGCTGCTGCTTGCAGCTCTTCAGGTCCCAGGAGTTTCCAGGGCGCTTATAAGTGCCCTGGAAGTTACCGACAAAAAGGGTCTTCAGGTCTGCCCAGTTCCTGATAGTCTTTGCGGGCAAGTACTCGAGCCAGGCTTGAGCCGAGTTCGCGAGGTAAATAGGGAGGTATTGGATGATGAATAGGTCATCCGCCGCTCCTCCCGCCCGGCACGCGAGCCGGTAGTGTTCGAGCCATACGCCGGGGTTCGTGGCCCCGGTGTATTTGGCTATGTTGGTCGATGCCCTGAATCTGGCGGGGAAATCAGCATGGCGGATCCCTTGACAGAAAGCTCGTGGTCCCGGACCATCGGGGCTTGGGCTGCGATTGTGGCGGCGTCCGCTGTCCGCAACACGCGAGTGGGCGGCTTCGTCCACCACTTTTCTTTGCGCCTCGAGGGTGGCACGGACGTCGTAGTCGTCGCCGAGACGCTGGAGCACCAGGGTGCGCGAGGCCTGGGGTTGTTCTTGACGTGCCGCCACCTTTGCTGGACCCAGCCGGGCCCGAGGGGTGGTGCGGGTCCGACGGCCAGAGGTGGCGCCAGAATGGTGAGGGCCGGAGGCTTGCATTTCTTTGCAAGAAGACGCTCCACCACCCGGAGATTCAGTGCGTGGCTTTGGCCTCTGGGTTGTCCGGCTCGGGAAGGCCTCGGAGCAGCATCACAGCTGCAGCCATATTCCGACTTGCGTGAGGGAAGAACTGAGGGCCATCAGATTCCTCCACCTGCTTGTGGCGCGCTCGGCGTCGGCGCGCGCGCGCGCCAAGCACCGATGGGGCTCGGGCTCATCTGCTCCGTGTCGTCACGAGCTTATCGAGCTCGACCCTTTGGTCCTCCGACTCTTTCTGTTGCTGGCCCGAAACTAGGCGCGGCGAGCTTGAGCGCTCGGTAGCGCAGACGTACGCGCTGGTATTCCTCCTCCTGCGCCTTAGTGCACTGGATGGGAGCCCCCGTAGCCGCGGGGGTTACGGTCAGGTTGACCGTGCCCGCCATGTTGCACTCACGAAAGTGCCGTCTGCGGGCGGTTTGCTCCGTGTCGGTTGCAGTTCCCCCAAGGGACAAGTTTTCCAATTCCCCGAAGGGACCGAGGTGGTTGCAAAGAAACGAGCACTCTGCATCATGTGCACAACGTGGAAGAATCGGAAGACAGCACTAAACAAGAATTATGAGAAGAAGAATGAAACGCCGAATTTTGACACGTACCCAAAGTTAAGGCAGTTTTGGGATGAATTTGTGGCGTACAAGAGGTCTGAAGAAGCTCACATAGTAAGTCAAAGGAACAAAGGAAACGCGGATAAGAATATTCACCCTCACAGACTAGGAACAGGAGGGTACGTGAAGAAAATACCAGCATGGGATCGGTCCAAAGAAGAACTAACCCGCAAGGGTATAATTCCTACGACGGCCGCCTTAAGCGAACGATCGAAGCACTGATTTCTTGGGAGGGGTGCTACTATCTCGGATGATGGCAGCTTAAGCTTTAGAAGCGATAGAGAGTAGGAAGTGCTGAGCAGAATCACAGATGCTCACATGCAGTCTTCCCAAGGATATTTCGCGCCACGCAGGGAGAATTACGAGCTAACCGTAGCCCTGGATAACAAGGAGCATCCAGGTCACACCAAAGGAGTTGGTTTGGTCACGTGGAAAGAGGCATTCCCTGCAGACGCATGGTTGTACAAGCGTTCAAAGAGATTAAGAGAAGATCAACTGGAACGTTAGATAAAAGATGCTGTTGCGAGAGCGTTAGAGGAACAGAGAGCGGAACTAGATAAGGCTGTGGAGCAAGCCGTACAGAAAGCTCTCTGCTCACGACCGCCACCCAGTGAAAGCCCTGAGCTCATCAGTCCCGGTGCTCGTAAGAGCAGCTGTCCGTCCACAGGGATTTCCGAAGAGCACGGACTGCATTTTCCTGTGGATGACATCAAAGAACCGACACCGTGCAAGCTACATTTGACCGCACATGGCATTACCATAAAGGTGGCTGAGGGCAGGGCTTGGCCATGCCAGAAGTCGCAGGTTTTGCAATGTTGCCCGATACCGCAGGGATTCGCCAGGGTCGAAGTGGACAGTGTAGTCCGCCAATACCGAAAAATGGATGTAGAGATCCCTGGCGAGGATGGAAACAAAAAACTAGGAGAAAACGTGCATGGCTTCTTCGCGTGGCGCAAGAGCTTGATTAAGTTTGGCTCAGACGATGAGGGCGACGAAGATGATGATCAGCCGCACTCTCCACATAGAGACCTCCCGCCCTTCTTGCCGCCAACCAGAAAAAGTCCAACTCCTCCGCCGGCACCAACCACAAAAAGCCGACTCCTCCAAAATCTGAAAAGAATCGAACACTAGGAACATCTCGGCAGTCGGCACCGTCCTCGAAGAAATCTCAACCATCTGCGAACCCAGGACAATCCTAGAAGAAATTATCAGCTGACATGACTGAAGAAGAACGGAAAAAGCATGTAAGCGCATGCGTAACATCTCACTTTAAAAAGGTGCCATCATGTAAGAAGACTAAAGTTGATGTTGACGCTCAAAAGTTTTTCTTGAGTATGGCAAAAGTGCAAAAGACGGGGCAGGCTTCTGAACCTTGCAAAATGTCGGACTACGAGCGCATATCTAGAAAGCAATACTTGCAGGCGGCTAGTGCCGACACGTTAAAGCGGGATGCTCAAGCAGATGCTGCTCAACTAGATGCTCTGGTGCACGGTCTAAGGTGGAAGTTCGTTATGGGAAAACCGCTGGTTGAACCAGCTCATTTCGACAACCTTACAACACAACTACGGCGCGTCCATCAGTGGTACATGCAGCACTCCAACGATGATATGGAGGCGTTCGCAGTCAGATACACAGAGCAAGATTTCCACAATGGGGATAACATCTGCTGGGTTCTTTTCACGGAGCTGTATATGTTGTACCAGCAAGATGCTCTGGACGTGAATATACTTAGACTATGGACTTTGTAAGTTTGTCCGTATATCGTTGAGCATTTTTGTACTGTTTAATTGTATGTCTAACTTCTTTCTTATGTAGAATGGAGATACAGATATGTAGAAGAAATAACAATGACAATCTAGCATTCCTAGATTCGGGGCTCGTCAACGAGAAGCTTGTGAACGACAATCCATAGGTCGTTGAAGACTATTTATTTAATACTTTTTTGAAACTGCAATACAAAACCTCCGTACTTTTACCCTATAACTTCAAGTACGTATCTCCTTACTTCTAATATCGTTTTACTATTTTTGCGTAACACGTACGATGTGAGAGTAATTGACTACGTTGACATATATGTGCAGGTTTCACTGGGTCCTCCTCGTCATCCTGTTAGATGTAGCAAGATTTTTGTCTTGGACTCCAGGAGAAAACAAACTAATCTGTACCAAGACCTTTGGGACATGCTGAACAGGTAAACTCGATCGTTGCATTATTACTCTAGCAAAATTCCATTCTATTGCATTTAAGTTTAATTACTATTCAAAATCATTCACAGGGCTTTCGCACGGTACTGCAAGAAAAGTGTTCGGTATCGTCCATGCAGGAAAAAATTTGAAATAATAAATGACTTTCCATGCATGAGGCAGGACCCCGGAAACAATTTATGTGCATACTATGTATGTACAAATATGCATTCAATTGTCACGGAGAGTGTCGGCTATAACGAAGCCATGGTACGTAATTACACATTGATGCCTTTTTTTCATTTAACAAATATCATCATTAATTAACTTCCTTTTTTCTTCAAAAACAGCGCTCCAAACTGAAAACCAATAAGTTATTGCTGACAGAAATTATAGCAATTCAAGAACAGATCGTCGGATTCATTCATGATGAGATCATCAATCCAAACGGCGAGTTCCACGAGTAGCCTCATCGCCCTCATTCCTTCGACCTAGACGCGTGACATGTCTACTTCGACTCTTCGTACTGTAGTGCTTGCAGAATCAAGGCGAATGGGATGAGATGTAGTCGAACTACATTAATTGTAAACAAATCATTGTAAAAACAAAATATTGTGATGCTTAATTTAATATATTTGAATTATGATTTTAATGATGCTTCATATATACATGGATATATTTGAATTATGATTTGAACGATGCTTTATATACTACATATGGACACTGTATAAACAATTGTATAAAAATATATATATTGCACAAAAAATATGCAAGTTTGTCACTGCCGGTTCTTGGAGAAAATCGGCAGTGATATGTATAAATCACTGTCAGATTATGGTACAACCCGGTAGTGATAGTTCGATATCACTGCCGGTTTTATATATAACCGGCAGTGATAATGATCATCACTGCCGGATTTTGGTTTGATCCGGCAGTGATAGTTCAATATCACTGCCAGTTGTAGGTAGAACTGGCAGTGATAATATTTATCACTGCCGGATCTTGGTTTGATCCGGCAGTGATAGTCCAATATCATTGCCGGTTCCTGAGCCGGCAGTGATAATCCCCGAGTATCACTGCCGACCAATCACTGCCGGCGCCAATGACCGGCAGTGATAGGGTTTTGGAACCGGCAGTGATGTGCTGTTCTGTAGTAGTGGCAAATGATAACACCAAAGGGAGCTTGCTGCCTATTTTGACTCTTTTTGTTTTTGTTTTCAAAAATAGTCCCTACAAGAAACTAATTATAGTAATGACCCTTTTTCTCATAGCAAGCACACGAATGGCGTTGAAAGGTTGGGCCACGCTGATCTAGTGAGATGATAACTTATCTTCGATACCTACTAATTTTCTCAGCGCTAGACCTTCTGGCGCTGACAAGTTCATCCTCAGCGCCATTCTTCTTACGCTAACATGTCCATCTTTAGTGCTATTCGTACTGGCGCTAAGGAAAAGAGGCTATTCCTAAAATTAGTTTCCAGTAAACGCTATTTTTGAAAATAGACTGAAAAAAGAGCGAAAATAGACGATATATATATACCACGAAATGAGAGTAAGATTGAACCGACGCGCATGCTCAGTAGTCAGGTACATTACATCAATCAGATAGCAACATATATATACATACAGATAGAAAAGGCCATCCATGGGTATCATCAAAACACCAAAAGGTCTCGGGTGGCGAAACCAAACAAAATCCGGGGCTAGGGCCCACGCGGTTCCATCATTTTTCCAGCTTTTCAGCCGTTGGGCGGAGCACTCGTGCCGTCCAATATGGTATTTTGATTTTCGTTACATTATTTCTAAATTGCATCTTGTAATTTCTACTCAAACAAGTTTTCCTTTTTTTGATATCAAACAAAATGTTTTTACAAGTCTCTCTCATTGTTTCAATATGAACGGAAATAGCCTCAAGCTACTACATGCTCAAGTTTAATACATAACAGGTCTGTATACAAGCGATTTCTTTTAATGTTCCGGAACGTATTACTTAAGGATAACTAACTAATTAAGAGAATGAGTATTAGCACGTCCTCACTCATCAGTAATAACCAAAGAGCACTATATTATGCGTGTAGATGAATGAATTTTAACCTCTACAGCATTGGTGATAGCTACCTTAATTCAGACACTGAAGCGAGAGATCACGCTCTTTTACTTAATTATGGCATGCCTTCGATCACTAATACTTGTAAAATTTGGCATCACTATAGTCTTTGCAATTGCCAAATACCTACGAAATGACAAGAGTCAAAAGACATGGAGAGTGGATTCGCGCCTGCTTTTGGTGCCTATCACCACATTCTTTCGAGCTATAATTAATTAGTATTTCTACTGCTAACCCCACCTTTTCTTTTGTTAGTTGACTCGGGGTTGTCTTGCTAATTATTTGCTTCTTTTGCGGCTACCCTAGCATGCAGTCTACTTCACACTGTCATCTTTACCGTTAATTGGCTGATTAGCTCTGGGTTGTGAAGATAATTGTACGTCGCTGCTGATGTAATAGTGACATCAGGCAGCGTCACTGTGCAAGAGGGCAAGCATGGGCTGGGCACCTTAGCTAGTTGGAGTCCTATATAGTTTTTGTGCTAGTAGAGCTTTTATTGCCACGCTCTTTCTTCGTTAGTCTGTTTATTTTAGATTTCCAAGATTTTTCTACTTTTAGGATGACCGAGAAATAGTATTTATCAAGATACTCCTGTTAAAAATGTAAGACATTTCGGCATAACATGGTATGCAATAGGTAGCCTTGACCATTAATTCCTATAGTACTATGTTGCAAAAAAACAAAATACTACACTGTGAAAATTCTATTCAATG
Source organism: Otatea glauca (assembly GCA_036346275.1). NCBI lineage: Eukaryota > Viridiplantae > Streptophyta > Magnoliopsida > Poales > Poaceae > Otatea > Otatea glauca. The sequence goes on from CM070720.1 coordinate 13,222,882, forward strand.
GTGTTATTTTTATATGACTAATCTAAATAATTCTGCACGAATTATAGTAGCCGACGTTAATCCTGAAACGCCTGTATATTTTTAATGGAGAGAGCGTTACGTAATTGTTTGCACCAGAATTTGGCAAGTATGATCAAAATCGGCAAGAAAGTCAACATGCGGTAACTAACAGGCGATTTAGAAAGATTTGAAGATATTTGGTAACGGTAAAGATCTTTAAGGGAAAACTGTCCGAATTAAAGCCGATACAGATCAGGTTTTGTAACGTGTTTAATAGGACACGGTCGACCGACGGGTATAAAAGAAGGGCAAAAGCGAGCTACAGAGATATCAAACACAATCAAAAACACCAATTTACATTACTTTTTCCTGTCGACTAGGGGTAGTTATTGTAATTTAGTCTTTGTAATTCGAGTTCGATCAATAAAGTTGCGCATCGCCGATTGTTGATCTTCTTCAAATTACGCCCCAGGTTCGATTTATTCTGATTTTGTTGCGCATCGTCTTCTTCAGAATTGATCTACCTTTATCCTCTGATTAGCCTTAATCGGCTAATTAGACTTACCCTTTTATCTTAGTTTAATCGGCTTTGAGCTGATTGAATCTAAGCCGATTGATCTTCGCGATCGGCTTTGAGTGAATTTTATATTTTTACCTTGTCGATTATAGGTCAAATCGATTGGCACGCTCTGAACCAGATGTTTGTCTAGTGTGCTGCTGTCAGAAACCCTACTTCAAGTTTTTGACGTCAACACACTCTTGGCACGCCCAGTGGGACTACAATGTCTTCATCAGGGAAGTCGATTCCACCGTCTGATCTCAACGCTGAAGCTATAATCGTCCCGTCGATGGACGATTTAATGCCAGAACAACGTAGAGAAATCGAAGATCGGAAAACTGCTCTAGAAGAGATGATGCTAAACTGTTATCAGAAGACTAGACGTGGTATCACTCAGAAAACCGCTCTGCCGACGGTCAATGCCCTTGGAGATGCAGGTGTCACAGAATGACCAGTAAGTCGATATCTACTTGCTCAAGCCAAATTATCGGCTATGATTAATCACTCTGTACACCATACTCTGCTAAACCAGTCATCGGCTCTTGTCACAACCCTTAAGCCGATGATCGCAAATAGCGTCAAAACCATCGCCTAGTAGTTGGCCTCGTCCGGAAGTCTGCTCGACCTGTTGCAAGCTCTGCCAAGTTACCCTGATTTTTCAATAGCACAAAACACGCAGAGCACACTAGCCGATCCTAAACCATCGGCTATGACCTCACCCCCAACCATGATGACCACTCAGCCCACTATTATACTGCCTAGAGATCTTCGGTCGAGTGGGGTAAACCATTACCAGGCTTACACCGATGCTGCTAATCTAGACGCATCGACGAATCTACCACCGTCAGCCCGTTCTATACTTTTCCACAATCGGTTTCGCAGCCGATTGAATCTGACAGATACCCAAGTCATGAACCTGTTTTGCCTAGAAATCCAAGTCCGCACAGGGTAGTGACCTATTCAGAGCCTTTTGTCCTAGTACCAGAACTACAAACTAGAAACAATAGGTACGACCAATACGCTCGTCTGCCATTGGCTCAACCTAATTGGCAACCCGAGTTTGCACTCGTGTGGCAGAATGCCAATTATGACCAACATTATCAAGGGCCTACTATTTCAGTGGCCGATAATGTGAATTGGGCCGATCAAATTTCCGTTGTCTTGAGGGATCAATTCGGCATACAGCCAAAAGTGAAGGTTATCGGCTATAGAAAGCCGTATCCTGATTACATAGATTGTATGCTTTATCCTCACAACTTCAAAGTCCCAGATTTTGCAAAATTCTCTAACGATGATTCAATTACGACATGAGAACACGTCGGTCGCTTTATCGCACAATGCGGTGAAGCAGCTCAGTCTGACGGGCTGAAAATCAGATTGTTCCCATTATCATTTTCAGGAACAACTTTTACTTGGTTTACTTGTCTGCCTCCAAATTCGGTTCATTTATGGAACGATTTGGAAAGTCGATTCTATGAATACTTTTTCTCAGGCAGTTTAGAACTCAGGATCTCCGATCTAAGCTCTGTTCGCCAGAAATTTGGAGAATCGGTGACTGATTATATTAAAAGATTTAGAGAGATAAGAAATTTGTGTTTTAGTGTCACGTTACCCGATAACCAACTTGCTGATTTGGCTTTCCAAGGGTTAATTCCACCACTCAGAGAAAAGTTTGGGGGACAGGAGTTCACCGATTGAGTCATCTTCTTCATCGTGTGTCGGCTCAAGAAAGCCGGTTCCCGGATAATAGGGCATTTAAGGACAGGTTTAAAAATGGTAATAATAAAGAAAAGGATAAAGCCAAAGTTAATATGGTCGACTATTGTCCGAGCGATTCTTCAGAAGATGATGAAGCAGAGATAAACATAGCCGAATGTATAAAAAGGTCTAAAAAATCCTTAGTCTGTTCTTGGCTTAAGCCGACTAGGAATAAGTCGAAAGTTAAGTATGCCTTCGATGTCACTAAGTGTGATCGTATTTTTGATTTATTATTACAAGAAAAAATAATACGATTGCCCGAAGGACACATCATACCATCGGCTGATGAGATCAAGAAACACAAGTATTGCAAGTGGCATCATTCTTTTTCTCATAATACTAATGATTGCAATATTTTTCGTCAGCAGATCCAGTCAGCTATCGACGACGGTCGGCTAAAATTCGCTGATGAGCCGACCATGCAAGTTGATGTTGATTCGTTCCCTATTAATATGGTTCGATGTTCGAGCAAAGGAAAAAAGCCGATGCATGATGAGCCAAAAAGGGATCAACAAGTTGACATTTAGTCAGCCTCAAACGGCAGTGAGACATTGAAAATCACGATCGGTTCATTACAAATAGAAGGCGATCATGAAGGAAAGAATTCAAGGACCATTAAGCCAAAGGGAAATCCTCAGGTTGGTAGACGGTATAAAGCAGAAAAATCACCGTCAAAACAGCCAACAAAAAAGCCAGGACTGACATTTTTTCAGTTAATGGAGAAGTATGAAAGAATGGATAATCGGTCACGATATTCTACTCGTCGGTCAGACAATCTGTATTACACTAAGAACGTAGAGAGAGTGCATAGGAGATGTCCTTTTTGGCAATTTTGTTGGGAAAGGGGAGTAGCATTGCCATCTCCGTATACATGCCCAATGGAGTATTATCCCCAAGATGATTAGCCTAGCCAATCGGCCAGAGACAGGTTGTCTGGGCCGATACGAGATCACCCTAATAGAAGTTACAGAAGACCTGTTCACGAAAGAATCTTTGAACCAAATCAGGTGCCGAACTAGGTTGAAACACAAGGATCTAATTCTGATCAGGAAGATTTGGCTGGCAAAATACGTAAGCCAATAGAGCCCAAACCTAGGGTGGTGTCCACTTGGCCTTAGCCGATCACAGCGTAGACGGTTGCAAAGGCTAAGAACTCAAGAGATCAGAGAAGCCGATGCAGAGAAACAGAGGGATGAAACTTTCAATGAACTTCGGCCGATCAAAGTTATGAAGAGAGAATAGAGGAAGAAAGAACAGGTCGAAGAAGATTTTGAGTCAGCCGATGACCTGGATTCTCCTATGATTAGGGATGACACACCTCCGATGGATATCAACATGGTATTTACATTGCCGGCCGAGTTCAAAATTAAAACTGAATCGGCCAAAAAAACTTTTGCTCAATCATATTCAGGTGCCCAAAACGCAATCTTTGAGAAACCAAGAGATGACCATCGGCATCTAAAACCATTATATTTGAAAGGTTATATAAATAGCAAGCCGATATCAAGGATGCTGGTGGATGGTGGAGCAACAGTTAATCTGATGACATACACCACTTGCAAGAAATTGGGTAAGTCCGATGAAGACTTAATCAAGACTAATATGGTTTTAAATGAGTTCACAGGCGATCCTACAGAGGCCAAATGTGTTTTGGTCACAGAGTTGACTATTGGCAGTAAAACTTTGCCGACCACATTTTTTGTCATTGACGTCAAAGGAAATTACAGTGTACTGCTTGGCCGAGATTGGATTCGTGCCAATTGCTGCATTCCGTCGACTATGCATCAAGCGCTTGTTTAGTGGAATGGAAGTGAAGTTGAAATTGTCACAGCCGATACATCGGCCCATATAGCCATGACCAGTTCTGATGCGAATTGGCAACACGAAGAGGCTGGATGTATATCAGGGAATACGTTGGATGATTGTGACTTCATTTGCGTAAGCAAGGCGGGACTTATGCCGATCAGTGTTAAGCCAGGCACATTTGATCGAGCAAATGAGGTAGTACACCGATGGGGACAGGAAAAACAATGAAGGCTTTACAAGATAAAATGCAAAGCTATCGGCAAATAACAGATAGCTATGAGGGTATAGAAGATTTCCAAGAGATTGAAAAGTTGGGCCAAGGTTTCACGTCTACTGATCTGCTTGAAGAAGTCGATATAGGTAGTGGTGATAGGAAAAGACCAAATTTTAGTGCAAAAGTAGATGTAGAATACAAAGAAAAATTGGTCAAAATTCTTAGAGATTATATAGATTGTTTTGCCTAGGAGTATCATGAGATGCCTGGTTTGAGCCGACAGTTGGTAGAACATCGGTTACCTATAAAACCAGGATATCGGCCATTTAAAAAGTGTCCTAGATGTTTTATTTCAGCCCTGTATAATATTATGAAGGAAGAAATAGAACGATTGTTGGAGGGAAAATTCATTAGGCCTTGCCGATATGCGGAGTAGGTTTCTAACATCGTTCCAATCATGAAGAAAAACGGAAAACTTAGGGTGTGTGTCGACTTTAGAGATTTAAATAAAGCCACACCAAAAGATGAATACCCGATGCCGATAGCCGATATGCTTATCGATGCTGCATTAGGGAATAAAATCAAAAGTTTTTTAGACGGAAATGCCGGATATAATCATATATTCATGGTAGAAGCCGATATACCAAAAACCGCCTTCAGGTGTACTGGTGTAATAGGATTATTTGAGTGGACTGTTATAACTTTCGGTTTAAAAAATGCTAGGGCAACTTACCAGCGAGCCATGAATCTTATTTTTCATGACTTAATTGGTCATATTGTCAAAATATACATTGATGATTTTGTGGTGAAATCTAAAGATGACTTACAGCATTTGGCCGATTTAGAAAAAGTTTTTCAGAACATAACATCGTATGGCTTGAAAATGAATCCTTTCAAGTGTGCATTTCGTGTGTCAGCTGGGCAATTTTTGGGCTTTATGGTGCATGAAAGAGGTATCAGGGTCAATCAAGCAAGGGTTAAAGCTATAGCCAAAACAAAGCCACCGACGTGTAAAAATGAATTACAAAAGCTGATTGGCAAGATCAACTATCTCCGAAGATTTATCTCAAATCTTTCCGGTCGGATTCGTGCATTTACCACACTGTTGAAGTTGAAGGATAATCAAGAATTTGTGTGGGGAATTAACCAGCAAAAGGCTTTCGATGACATCAAGGAATATTTAGCCAATCCTCTGGTTCTGGCTGCACCACGAAAAGGGATTCCTTTCAAGTTATATATATCGCCTGATGAGGAAACTATCGGGGCTATTTTAGCACAGGAATTCGATGGTAAGGAAACGGTAATCTTTTATTTAAGCCGACGTCTGCTGGATACTGAAGTTAGGTACCCTTTCATTGACAAATTATGCTTATCCTTATATTTCTCTTGTACAAAGCTAAGACATTATATTTTAGCATCGGCTTGCAAGGTGGTCTGCAAAACGGATGTTATAAAGTATATGTTATCGGCCCCGATTTCACGAGGTCGACTTGGTAAATGGGCTTATGCCTTAATAGAGTTCGTCCTATCTTATGAATCGGCTAAGGCGGTTAAAGGACAAGTTATAACCGATTTTATAACAGGACATGATACCGCTGCCGACCTAGTGTCTGTTGCCCCTTGGCAGTTGTTTTTTGATGGGTCGGTATGCAGGGAAGGCGATGGTATTGGTATCGTACTCATATTGTCCAAAGGTCATAATTTTGAATTTGCATTTCGGCTAAATAGTAGATGTTCAAACAACCAGGCAGAGTATGAGGCATTGCTCAAAGGCTTACAATTGTTAGAAAATATCGGAGTGAGTGCTGTTGAGGTATACGGCGACTCCATGTTAATCGTACAGCAAATAAAAGGTGAATACCAATGCCGTGATGAAGCATTACTTAAATATTTAGAACAGTGCTGCGGAATTATCGGCTCGTTTACCTCATTCTCTATCGGTCGTATCCCTCGAGAAATGAACGATAGAGCCAACGCACTGGCTTAGCAGGCATCGGGGTACAAGAACTTTGGCCGATATCAGGTGACTGAACTGATGAGCAAAGCTGTCATGTGTGCGGATATTATTAACTGGAGAACGCAAATAAGGAATTACCTAATCGACCCATCTAAGCTGACAGAGAGCAAGGTTAGGCGGCAAGCTTTGAAGTACGTAATCCTGGACGATATTTTGTATTATCGGACGATGGAAGGTTTGCTGTTGAAATGTCTTGGAACTGAAGAAGTGCAGGTGGCAATGGGTGAGGTACATGAAGGTATTTGCGGATCTCATCAATCGGCTCATAAGATGAAATGGATTCTTAGACGAATAGGATATTTTTGGTCGACAGTGTTAGAGGATTGTTTCAGATATTACAAAGGATGTCAGACTTGTCAAAAGTTTGGCAATGTACAAGTAGCACCGGCATCGGCTTTACACCCGATTATCAAGCCATGGCCGTTCAGAGGATGGGGGATAGATGTAATTGGTCAAATATTTCCTGCTTCAAGTAAGGGCCATAAGTTCATTTTGGCCGCAACTGATTATTTCTCTAAGTGGGTTGAAGCTATACCGCTTAAAAAGGTCACGAGTGTTGAAGCTATCGGGTTTATTAATGAACACATTGTCCATCGGTTTGGAATACCACAAACAATCACGACCGATCAAGGTACAGTGTTCATGTCTAGTGAGTTTCAGAATTACGCGAAAAGCCTAGGGATCAAGTTGTTGAATTCATCCCCATATTACGCTCAGGCTAATGGACAAGCCGAGTCATCTAACAAAACGTTGATTAAGTCGATCAAAAGAAAACTCGTTGAAAAACCAAGGAATTGGCATTCAACTTTGTCAGAGTCACCTTGGGCGTATCGGTTAGCTTATCACGGAGCAACGAAGCTTTCGCCTTATCAGTTAGTATATGGCCAAGAAGCCATTTTGCCTGTAGAGATTAACATCGATTCTATACGAATAGCCAGACAAAATGGTTTGTCGGCTCAGGATTATAACAATTTGATGATCGATAACTTGGATGAATTAGCAGAGTTACATTTGTCTACATTGGATCGGTTTAAGAAGAATAAAGTCAGAGTTGCAAAGGCATACAATAAAAAGGTGGTGCCTAAGTCTTTCGATGAAGCCGATCTTGTTTGGAAGACAATACTGCCTATTGGTTCTAAAGATAACCGATTCGGAAAATGGTCGCCTACGTGGGAAGGACCGTATAAGGTTAATCGGCTAGTCGGTGAAAATTCGTACATACTTAAAACGTTAGAAGAGTATGTTTTGCCTAAAGCGATTAACGGGAAGTACTTAAAGAAATACTATCCTAGCGTCTAGGTTGGAGCTTAGCCAACTAAAAAATAATCGCTCTGAAAACCGAGTTAACACGATGTTGTTAATCGGCTAAAAGGTTGTAAATTACATAAACAAAGCCAAATATAAATCGGTTAAATAGCCGATTATAAAACGCCAGAGTACTACAAAAGTAATGTTTCAAGACATCCAACAAAGTTTTACATCTCAAGGAGAAGGTTAATACTGGATGCCAGAGCATGGAAGTGTTGCGCCCAAAGCCGATAAAGCACCGGCGGCCTTAGCAATCACATATTGAACTTCATCAATGATGCGGTCGTCTTCTTTGGCACTCCCTGGCACTGGCACTACTTTGGCCATCTGCTTCTTCACTCCGACCACAGCCATAGCAATGCCAAGCTTTTGATCTTTGATGGCCGATGAAGTTTTCTCAAGGGTGTGTTGGCCTTCTAGAATTAGCTTCTCTGTCTTGGCCAATTCTTCCATAAGAAACTTCTTGGTCGATTCGAGTTTGCAAATGGAATCCTTTGTAGCCTTGAGCAGCTCAGTGTCGGCATCAAACTTCTACTTCTTGGATTTAGCATCAGTGACTAGCTCGTCCAAGAGTTTCTGAATAGCTTCTTGAGCTTTGCGCTGTGCTATCCTTGCCTGAGCTGCCTCCACTTCAGATCTCCTCTCGTCCATGTGACAGACGTTGAGGAGAGCTTCCATTGCTTTTGGGGGCAGGTCGGCTTCAACTGCCGCCATGGCATCTCTGATCCGCTAGTTATTGGCCAAAATCTTCGATTGTGGCTGCATCACCAGATCGAAGAGTTTGTTAATCCTCTCTTGCATCCCTGGGGCAGAGGTGACGGCAGCCGATTCTTCCTTTGAGACTTCAATAATCTTTTTGATTTCTGCATTGTAGTCGTCTGTGGCCATGATTTCAGGATCATCCAGATCGGCCAAGGAAAAACCCAATAAATTTGTTTGGTCAGATAATTCTGGCAGGTTAGTGGTCAGAGCTATTGGTGTTGGTCGTGGAGGGGAAAGGGGCGCCGATGAAATTCCAGGAAGGTCGGCCAAGATTTTTGCAACTTGCACCGACGGCATCGGCTGAAGAAAAGATGAAGGGTAAGCCGATGTATTAAGAAAACATAAGTCATTACTTAAAAGTACGCTGCTTACCTCTACAGTAGCCGACACGTGTGGCGAACTCTCACCACTTTGCTTCTGGGGCTTTGATCCCCTTTTTGCCGGAGCCTTGGTGTACTTTGTTTTCTTCTTTTCTGAAATTATGATCGGCTAAGATTTAGTTGCGAAAAGAGATATAAAGAAATGAAGGTCGATCATGGTACACTCACTTGGTTGTTTTTTCTCGATGTCCGATAGTGACGGACTCTGAATCCCAGGGTACCCAAAGTGTACCCAGTAAGGCCAGTCGACTCGAGTGGCCTCTTGCCTTGGCCACTGCCCGATTGGCCAGTAGCGAGCTTCTTACCAGCAGCCTTGGTCTGCAAAACGAAAATAAAGGGATGATTAGAAAAGTGTATCTGGCAAGAACCAACGAATAAAAGAAAATTTTTTAAGCCGATACCTCATCAATATCTACAAGACTTGTATTAGTATACCCGGCAGAATTAGTCTCGTCACTTGACTCGCTGTTAGTGTCTACTATCAGCTCAGGAAGATTTGTGAAAAACTCGTTGACAATAGCCAACGTTGTTTTATCATAATAGAGTGCTTCTGCAATTGAAGACCACCAAGAAGAAAAGCGTTCTGACCGACGTGTATTCAGTATAAAATGCGGCAAGTCTTTAATCTGAAGCTCGTCGGCTATTTCAAGGACAATGTTGGCCGCGACTACATTACGGACTCCGGCTCTTGGTTCAAACCGATCGAGTAGTGGTAGACTCGGAATGACCTGGCTAAAGCCTAATTGCCTAGCATAAACTTATGGGCAGTAGAACTCATATGAAGGTTGAAAAGTCCGATTTCTTGTGTGAAGGCCGACGTGCAATATGCTTGGCGAAATGAAGAGCTTAAACAAATCCAAGGTATCTTGTGGCATTAGAGAACTATCGGCATCTAAGTGAAGAAAGGAAGCCTATGGGAAATCAGCTGTACTTGTATAACTGAAGAAGTCATTTTGTTTGAATTCATTACTGTTAAGCTGTAAGAAGAATGATAAATATTTTTTGGAGCCGATAGATGTCACTTTTGTCTCGTTCCCGAAGTACATCATAAATCTCTCTCTATAAGACCGGCTGGCGGCTATAAACCGAGGCACCATACCTTCTGGAGTGTCTTCATGAGGAAATGCTGTGTCTTCAGATGGATTCAACTCTAAAGATCGGTTAAATAGACAGTATATCCAGATCTAAACCAACCAGAGCGGTCCTCCAACATTGCCGATAGTGAAACTCGTGAAACTAGTAAAAAGCCGACATCTTATTATATGCATCATGTGGTAAACTGCTCCTAAAATCGTTTTTCCAAGGGCTAGCCGACGACCCTCTACTAGTTGCTCTGCTATGGTTTGATATACTTGGGTTGGTCCCAAAGAGGCGCCACAAAGTAGAAACAGGTCTAACCAAAGGTTGAGAAATGCAACATGTTCTTCATCCGATACTGGTTCATGCACCTTATTATTATTACTGATATACTTAGCCCATCCTTCACCTTTAGACTTGATAAGCTTGTATCTAGGCTTGGCACTATAAGCCGATATTTGTTCCCCGTCGGGTCTTAAGCAGCATAATTGGGCTACATCCAGGAGAGTTGGGCCGACGAGACCGGTACGGAATACAAATGCATTAAAGATGTCCGACAAGAAATAGCAAGCCGTGGCCACTAAGGCCTCATTGGCCTCTGGATCGGCTAAAGAAAGGGGGAGACATTCGGCTATGCCCATTTTTTCCCATTCACCCCTCTTCTGGGCCGCTATGCGAACGTACAACGATCTCCATCCCTTAAGCGCTGTCGGCCAAGCTCTGAAGCTCTTACTCCAACCCTCTATGTTATATCCCGCAGCCGATAGAGGTAGGTGAGGAATCTCTTCGTTTATGACTGAATTGGCATTTAGATTTCCTACTAGGCCTAGATAAAATTGGTCATTGCTGTTTGGGATTGGGATGAATACCTGAGAAGGATCCATTTAGACGATCTTGACAAGCAGCCGATTGGAAGCAGTGAGCGCTGAAGGACTTGAAGACTAGAAGACGATTGCAGACAATTCGAGAGCTTGTGCGCGTGAGGAATGAATCTGTGGGGGCCACATATTTGTAGTGCGATAAAAATTTGAAGCCACGGGAAATGAATCTCAAAAGACCTGAGCAGTTAAAACGCACTACACGCATGTCAGAAAATTACGGCGCAATTAAAGCGGCAGTTACTGTATGAAGATTAGCAGCTAGCCGATGGAGAAAAGCCGATAGTTACAATTTTTGAAAGATGACGAGTCATCTCTCAAAAATAGAGGGCATATGTTTGCACCAGAATTTGGCAAGTATGGTCAAAATTGGCAAGAAAGTCAACATGCGGTAACTAATAAGCGATTTGGAAAGATTTGAAGATATTTGGTAACGGTAAAGATCTTTAAGGGAAAACTATCCAAATTAAGGCCAATACGGATCAGGTTTTGTAATATGTTGTAATAGGACACGGTCAACCGACGGGTATAAAAGAAGGGCAAGAGTGAGCTGCAAAGATATCAAACACAATCAAAAACACCAATTTACATTACTTTTTCCCGTCGACTAGAGGTAGTTCTTGTAATTTAGTCTTTGTAATTCGAGTTCGATCAATAAAGTTGCGCATCGCCGATTGTTGATCTTCTTCAAATTACGCCCCATGTTCGATTTATTCTGATTTTGTTGCGCATCGCCTTCTTCAGAATCGATCTACCTTTATCCTCTGATTAGCCTTAATCGGCTAATTAGACTTACCCTTTTATCTTGGTTTAATCGGCTTTGAGCTGATTGAATCTAAGCCGATTGATCTTCGCGATCGGCTTTGAGTGAATTTTATATTTTTACCTTATCGATTACAGGTCAAATCAACTGGCACGCTCTGAATTAGGTATTCGTATGGTGTGCTGTCAGAAACCCTACTTCAAGTTTTGACGTCAACCGTAATGTTATGAACTTTAGAGAAAGTTAATGTGCTGCTGAATTTCTCCATTATAATTGGAGTAGAACTTTCAATATGATTATTCTTGTAAATTATCCTCTAAGTTTTAGCGGAGTTAGTTCTTTTTCATAATTTTTTTAACGAAATAGCATGCTTTCCTTAAATCTCACCTTCTTTGTTTTGTACTATCTAGTTCTGTTAATTGAAAATAAGCCAACAACTAAAGTTATATGTAGTGCTCCAATTGGATGTTAAGAAGATTGATTTAATTTTCAATTGAGATGTTGAAGGAAAATATGTTTGGAACAGCTAGGTATAGCATATGTATAACAAAATATAACAGGAATTAGCTCCATTGAGATACTGGACATCACATCTTTAACTGGCTGTTCTTGTCATGAGGAGCGAATAGTTCGATCTCCATGACTCCATTTACTTCTAGAACGAAACAGTTAGGTAATTGACCAGCAATGCTTCTGGAGCTAATGCATGCATGCCGATTTGGCAATGATGACAAGAATCTCACGTCGTTAACAATGTCTACAAGATGCAATTATGCGCTTTAATTGGTCTGGAGACTCTTGTGATAGTGAATAGAGCTAGCTGTAACAGAACGACATGTGATGTGAGGCATGCAGCCTACTTTTTTATGGGCTTCGTGCACTTGTTGAATACTCCCCCTGTTAAGGAATATAAGCCCTATTTTAACTTTGTACAAGGATTAAGGTTGGGGTTAAATTGAGAAAAGTATGAGTGAAAATGATTTTGATACCTCCACTTAATTATCTTGGAAGATGAGAGATAATAGTTTGTGTGGTGATAGTGAATAAATGCATGTAGTTGAGAGAGAATAAATAGGATTATAATAGGAAAAGCCTAATTAAATCTATATGTACGCCTTACATTTCTAAATAAGATCAGTCAAACTATAGGCCTTATATTTCTGAACGGAGGGAGTATATATGTAGTATATAATTAAATCTTGATTGTTAACGTGAGGTTATATAATTTAATTGATGTAATGGACCATATGTTCAGATATCTGGGAATCTGATTTACAACCTATTCGCTTTGCTTATCCTAATCAAATCAGGTATCAGTTCCTAGAATACTTTCATTAATAGTTTCTCCTACTATTAGTAATTACAAAGTAGGAAGAGTTTTAATTGATGCAGAAAGTTCTTTGGATCTACTCTTTATTCATACTTTAGATGAGATGCAAATCCCTTGTTCTAAGTTAAGACCTATTACAAACCCGTTCTTTGGGATTGTGCTTGGTCCGTCAATAACTCTAGTGGGACAAATAGTATTACCTGTCACCTTTGGAAGTGCTAACAATTTCAGATCATAGTTAATTTCATTTGAAATTGTTGATTTTGAATCAGCATATAATGCCATTTTGGGTAGGCCTTCACTAACAAAGTATATGGCAGCCACTCATCATGTCTACCAGAGCTTAAAGATTTCTGGTCTAAAAGGTGTAATTAATGTGCAAGGTAACCAACTTACTGCACTTAATTATGATCGCAAATCACTTGAAATTATTGATCAATTACCATTAAGTAATGATAATGATGCATAAAGTCTTGTAAGCTTAACAAAACGGAGAGATTGAAGACAACTCCTCAGCCTAATGAGCAAATAAGGGAAGTTCCCATTGATCCTGCCGACTAGTCAAAGACTGTTCGGATAGGGTCATCAATGCATGCCAAATAGGAAGACGCGCTCGTTGCTTTCCTCCGGGCTAACGCAGATATGTTTGTGTGGAAACCATCTGACATTCCCAAGGGAAGTAATAGAGCACATGTTAACTATACGATCTGACATACGACCAGTAAAGCAGAAGATACGATGATTTGCTCCTGATCGGCAAGAAGCCATCAGACAAGAGTTAATAAGCTCCTGGAGGTTGGTTTCATTCACGAAGTTGATCATCCTGATTAGCTTGCAAATCCGGTTATGGTCAAGAAAGCAAATGGTAAGTGGTGCATGTGTGTTAATTTTACCAGTATAAATAAAACTTGCCCAAAAGATGATTTTCCATTGCCCCGGATAGACCAATGGGTAGATTCGACAGTTCGCTATGAATTAATGAGTTTCTAGATTCATACTCAAGTTATCATCAAATAAGCATGGCAAGTGAAGATGAAAAGAAGACTTCCTTTATAACCCCGTTCAGTGTCTATTGCTACAGGAAGATGCCGTTTGGGCTGAAAAATGCTGGAGCCACGTACCAGCACCTTTTGTAGAAGACTTTCCATAGTCAGATAGGGCATAATATTGAGGCTTATGTTGATGAACTAGTTGTAAAGAGCAATAATATCTCGTGTAATAAAAGGTACGACGTGTAGGAAAATGTTGCATGTATATATTTTCCTATGTTCGGTATCACATGTTTGTTATGTTTTAATTGAATCAGAACATATATAGGTGCACTTGGTTTTTCGATTTCAAATTTCAGAACGTGCACTGGCAGGTTTTATCTTATAGATGTAATGATCTGGCACTATCAAGATCTCGATTATCCTTGGCCGTCGGAGAAAATCCGAATCCTACTAGTGTAGGTTATTTGGAACAGCTCAAAATTTTGAAGAACAAGAAAGCAGTAGTGTTAGTCTGCAAAATGACCCCACGGTGGATGCTCCTACATTCAAATATTTGATTTATGTCAGATAGCTGTGATGCAACCAGATATAATTCGGGATAATATTGATTTTCTGATTTTTGGGATTTTCTTGATTTTCAAATCTTTTGAGAGTCCGTTCTCCGTTATACGAGCTCCGATTGAGACGATGATTCATTGTCATCCTAGATTGGTTCATTATTAGTTGGTTAATAATAATAATCAACATGGGTTAGTTAGACCGTGTTAGTATGCTTAGCCATGTTACGTACATCACATGTCTTTTCAGATACCAAAAGTTAATCTTGACTAATGGAATATGGAACATGATTATAATTTGGTGTGTCAGGTGTTGTCATACAATGATATTGAGTTATAGTGACGAGGGATGTCACGCAATGATGTTGACTTGTTGATAGCATGTAGTGCTTGGTAATCAACTGGGGTGGTAATCATTTAGATTGGGGTAAGTGGCAAGGGGAAGTGTGCCAAAGTGGGCCAGAAGGGGATGGGGCATGTGGAAGTCATGCCCTAGTCAACTTATGGACTTAACCTTGCAAGATTTTAACCTGAGTCAAATATGCAACCACATGTTTGGAATGGGATGTACCTAGCTGATTAATTTGTAGTTACTTAGCTTTGGTACTACTAGTGGTGGTGTGAGGTTTGCCTGAGTGTGGTAACCAGTCCCTTTAGTGTTGAAACCTTAGTCGGTAGTACTAGATTAAGATATAGCATTGTAAAGACTTTGTCATAACCTCTTGGCCGATCGCCAAAGGAAGCATGAAATTAGAGGCCAAAAGAGAGGATAATGTCGTATGGGTAAAGCGCATAACCTCTACAGAGTGTAAAATCTATTCGGATTGCCGTGCTCACGATATTGAGCAATGCTCGGAATTACAATCAAGGGTTAGACTTTATAAAATAAAAACTTGGTTGGGATGGAAGATTGCCATTGGAATGTTGGAAACTTGACTTATGGCTGGATGTCATGTTTACTTGAGAAATATTGAAACTTATTATTTATTATTATTTGTTTTACCGTCTTTTCAATCTACTTATTTTATTCATTTATAAATGCTGCTTACTGCAAAATAACCATATTAACCATTCCATTGAAATAAGCCTTGTATATAATTATGATAGTATTGCATTCTGTTCACAACTTGTTGAGTGCTTTAAGTATTCACCCTTGGCAACAACAACACCACCGGTTGAGGAGTCTACACCTGTTCTGGAGGAGTACTAGGAGAATGCGAATGTTTAGGGTGCGAGTCTTGTCAGTTGCCTGTTGTAAACTAAAGGGTCTTCTACGTTTTCTATTCCATTGCTATGTCTTAGTTTAATATTCCTAGTCTAGCCCTACGTGCTTTAATCATGTAAGTTCACCATAAGGTCATTCAACTAGTTATATTTAATATATGTAGACTTTTATTATTAACGCTGTGTATGATTGTGATATTCATCTATGTTGAGCTTGTGTGCACTAGCGTGATCCTGAACTAGTGCGATATACACAGAGGGCCGTATTTGCATATTCGGGTCCCGATAGCCTTTCACAGGTTAGATTTTGAGGTTTTTAAAATAATTTTAGAAAGATGATTTCGAATGAAGTGATTCCATTGATTGGGGAAAAAATTTGTTTTACTCCAGGAGGGATTCCTATGCTAAAAAATTGTTTAAAAAGAACATCTTTCTTAAGAACATGCCTTTGAAAAATACTTACAGTATTGAAAAACTTGCTGCTTTACACCAAATTTAACCATAAAGCCTTTCTTTGTAAGTTCTACATTAAAAATGCATCTCCCTTGTAACTTGTGGAGTACTTTTGTACTCACCCTTGCTTACTCTATTGATTCAGGGGAAGAGTTCAACGATGGTGAGGACCAGATGGACTAGACCGCTTTCCAATCAATTGCCTATGGCAAATCTATTGGTCTTTACTACTATTTACTTTATTTTTGCTGCTTTATTATTTGGCCTGCGTGCCACTTGTTTTGTAAACTAGAATGATTAATTAATAAAATATGTTGGATATGTTGTGATAACATTTCTATTGTGTACACTAGCTTTTCGTGGACTAGTACAGGATACACAGAGAATTTCAGGGATTTAACCCCGGGGTCCGACAGTTAGTGACTTCTAAGGTGGATAGGTGATGGGGACCTGTTCCCGTCCACTATCTCGCACAATGTTTGGAATGTTGCTACTGCCTTCTAAGGTTAGGTAGGGACCCCATCTTGCGAATCGACCGTCATGATGGTATATCGTCCTTGGGCCTTTTTCTTGCAGCTCTTAGACCGCAGATCAGTTTTCCTTTCGTTGGCTCATTAGATCCTTTCGGTGATAAAGAATGAGGGGACGTCATCTTCTTTTTAACTTGACTGTGTTAGCAAGAGGTCCTTTCTTCACTTCGATGCCCTCGTCGTCATCATCTAAATGATTCTTACGCTTGTACCGGGATGTGTTGCACATCGAACATACATGCAAGTTTGTGTACTCGTGCGATAGAGGATACAATCGTTTGGACATGCATGTATTCTTTCTACTTCTATTCCCAAGGGACAAAGAACATCCTTGGCTTTGTAGGTGGTTGTCGACAACTCGTTTACCTTCCAAAGCATGTTTTCTAATATACCTAATAGCACCATGAAACTCTTGTTGGACCAACCGTTGCTTACTTTCAATTTCTGCAGTTCAAGCACAGATAACAACTTCGTGTATTTTGACTTGCAGTCTGGGGGCAAAGGTTTCTCTAGGTCATCCATCAAGCCCCGAAATTTACTATACTCTCTCATCATGGCTCCCTTCTATATCACGCAACATCTGATCTAGAATATCATCCTGCAACCTATACTCATCGGAAGCACAATCGATATCATCCAGCATATCGTTGACTTCATTGGCGATGTTAAAACTACCTGCTTCCTGTATAATCTACTCTTCACCATGACTGGTCCAACATATATACCCCTTTTGAAACCCCTTAGAATGAAGTATGCTTTGATCTGCGCTAAGTTTCAAAACATCCTTAGATTCTCGCAGTTAATGTATAGACGAAACATAAATTGCACTCTATTATTAAACATATCCTCATCTGCAGCTCTTCTAAAAGCAGAGACGCCATTAATGTACTTGGCACCCGCACGGTTCTTAGTGTATATTCAACTTTGGTCCATTTACGCTACGCATATAACAATTAGTGTTAAATATTTAAGTACACTAGGAGTGCACATGCACACATTCTTAAATTGGAGTACAAATTAACTAGCTAAACTCTACCCTAAATCATAAACCATGCTAGATCCATAAAATCTTCTCTCTATACCAAGCTAGCTACATCTTGAATATAATGCAATTATAACCAATTACTACCTTAAATCACAAAGAAAAAATGGATCTACACAAAGCTACATCTAGAGAATCTTCAATTCTCTCTTTACAAAGATAGATCTTAAATATAATGCAATTAGAATCAATTACTAACCTTAGATCACCAAGAACAAATTGATCTAGAATCACTGTTCGAAATCAACGGTCTGCTTTCACCAGATCGCCTCACAACCGCAGCTACCTCAAAGATAGACCCAGAAACCCTAAAAACACTAAGTGGCTCGGGGCTCTATTGTATAAGCCAGGAATATATCATAAACGGTTTTATCCAAAAATCGTTTGTGATGTGTACTGACGTCACCATAGATGGTTTTATCCAAACACCGTCTATGATATCAATTTATATCACATATCACTACTACAGATGGGTATATCCGCGACGCCTCATCAGTGCCGGGTGAGTCCCACCTGGCAGTGATTGTATTATCACTGTCGGTTCCAAGTAAAACCGGCACAATATTTATTTCCCGCGCGAAGTGAAGCAATATCACTGCCGGTTCATTTTATCCGGTAGTAAGTAATATATCACCGCCGGTTTGTAAATAAAAGCCGGCAGTGATAAGTTTTCCTAAATTCTCCCGCGACAGGAGAAGCGATATCACCGCCGGTTCATATTATAAACCCGGCAGTGATATATTACTGCCGGTTTATAAATAATAACCGACAGTGATAAGGCTTACCCTAAATTTTCACGCGGGAACGACAGAGAGTATCACTGTCGAATTATATTATTCAACCGGCACTGATATTTTACTGCCGGTTCTTTTTGAAGAACCGACAGTGATAATTCGACACTATAAGTACCCTTTGTACTTGCCCCACCTATAGAACAGAAAGGAGCTCTGTTCTTGCTCGGTTGGGGAAGAGAGGGGGCGAATTTTTGCTCTCAAATTTGGTGGAATTCACTTCTAATTCATGATCTACGGTTCATATCTTGATGTACATTTTATTTGTAGTTGGTTTTTGTTGGATATTACGTTCTATATGGTTGTTGGCTGTGAGAATTATCGATTGCATAATGAGCACAATTAGAGCTCTAATTTAGAGACTAGATTTGAGTTCACCACCTTTTTATGTGTGCAGTGATTAGTGAGATTAAGATGTAGCTTGAATTTATGTTTTACGAGGACCAAATTAGTGATTGCGTTTAATATGTTAATTAAATGCAATAAAGACTACATTATTAATTGTCGTTGTATGTAACTATTTAGATGTCATGTGTGTAGAAAAAGTATTTATATTCTTTGTTGAATTATGTTTTAAGTAATAAATTATGTATTTATGAGTATTTATGTTTTTTAGCTAATTATTTAAAATATTTTCCTATTAAGAGGAAGTTTTGAATTTCTAAGAAAATTTAAAATGTGATAAAACCTTGAAAATAAATTTTTAAATGTTATATTGTTTGTGGAACTTTCTGAAAAAAAATTCTCAAAAAAATTTCATAATTTTTGAAGTTGGTCTGCTAATTTTAATAATTGGAACTTGCTTAATGGATTAATTAAATTAAAAAACAATTCTAAAATTAAGAAATCTTTTTGGGCCAAAATTGTAGTTTTGGCCCAGCCCACACGTATTGTTTCTTTACTTGGTGTATATTAATTTAATACTTTTTGTAAGTAATGCAAATTTGCCGGACAGACCATTATAAATAATAGCAATTATTTAATTGATTTTAATAGTGAGATTTGGAAATAGATTTATTGTTTAATTAGCAGTACGTAACAAATGAAATGAATAAAATAATTTGTGACCACTCATTGATTTACTGAGATTTTATTTGTTATAAATATTTGCAGATGGACCGAAGATGGATGTATGAAGCTGACCGTCGCGATAGAGAGTACTTTAACGGTGTGACTAGTTTTCTGAGCGTGGCTACGGCGTACAAGTCAACTAAGCTGACGGACTACATTTGTTGACCGTGCGTCGATTGCAAGAATGAGAAGCAGTTTTCTAATCTTGAGGCGATCCGTGCACACTTGCTTCGAAGGGGTTTCAAGCCTGCCTATACCTGTTGGACTGAGCACGGTGAAAATGATATTTTACGTGAAGATCATCCGATTGATGATGATGACGAAGACAACAACTCCACGGCGGTCGAGGATACGTTCGTGGACACCCAAGATGATACGTTCGTCGATAACCATGAAGATGATCTAGAACAGATGTTGCACGATGGGGAGGAGGACCAACGAGTGAAAGGGATTTTCAGAAGTTCCAGCGTATGGTAGAGGACTCTACAACACCTTTGTACCCGGGCTGCAAGGAGGACCTCAGAAAGCTGCATGTTGTGCTAACGCTGCTGCAGTTGAAGGCAAGCAATGGTTGGTCCGATAAGAGCTTCACAGAGTTGTTAGTTTTCCTGCGAGACGTTCTCCCAGAGGGAAACGTGTTGCCAGCAACCACGTACCAGGCCAAGCAGATTGTTTGCCCATTGGGACTGGAAGTACAGAAAATACACGCATGTCCGAACGATTGCGTATTGTATCGCAATGAGTTTGTAAAATTGGATGCGTGTCCCGTTTGCAAGGCATCTCGTTATAAGCGCGGTGATGCCGACATTGAAGAAAAAAAGACCCCCAACCAAGGTGTTGTGGTATTTCCCTATAATCCCACGTCCGAAGCGTCTGTTTGCGAACAAAAGGCATGCTCAATTGCTACGATGGCATGCTGAGGAGCGTAAGAAGGATGGAATGCTCAGACACCCTGCTGACTCTGCGCAGTGGAGGAACATTGATACAAAATACAAGAAACACTTTGCATGTGATGTGAGGAATATAAGGTTCGGGCTCAGTACGGATGGGATGAATCCTTTCGGCAACATGAGCGATCGTCATAGCACTTGGCCGGTGACTTTATGTATCTACAACCTTCCTCCTTGGCTTTGTATGAAGCGAAAGTACATTATGATGCCGCTGTTGATCCAAGGGCCAAGGCAACCTGGCAACGATATCGATGTGTACCTGAAACCACTGGTTGAAGATCTTCTGTTATTGTGGAACGATGGTGTGTGGCTATGGGATGAGTATAAAAGAGAGTACTTCATGCTACACGCGTTATTGTTCGTAACCATCAATGATTATCCTGCTCTCGATAATCTTTCAGGCCAGACTATCAAAGGATTCAACGGATGCGTCCATTGCTTGGGTGATCTGGTGGCCGGTGGTGAAATATCGAGAAAAATGTGTTACATGCGCCATCGTAGGTTCCTTCGTAAGGACCATCCGTATCGCAACAACAAGAGAGGTTTCGATGGTACAAAGGAGACGACTTCACTCCAAAACATCGCAAGCGGCAAAGAGATATTTGCGGCCGTAAAGGATATTAAAATTATCCATGGAAAGGAGCCAGCGAGACATCGATCCGTGTTCCGTGATCTGACTCCTTTATGGAAAAAGAGATCAGTATTTATGGACCTACCTTATTGGTCGCACCTGGATGTTTGACATGCAATCGACGTTATGCACATAGAGAAGAATGTGTGCGACAGCTTGCTCGGTATTTTACTAGACATACCTGGCAAAACAAAAGATACACTCAAAGCACGGATGGACCGGGAAGATATGAACCTCAGGAAGGAGCTACATCATGAAGATTTGGGTAAAGGAAAAAAGTACCTTCCGGCAGCTTGCTACACTCTTAGCAAGAAAGAGAAAATTAGCGTGTGTGAATGCTTGCACAGAGTCAAAGTACCGTCCGGTTATTCTGCCAACATGAAGAGGCTAGTTTCAATGAAAGACTTGAAATTAATTGGCATGAAGTCTCACGATTGCCACGTGATGATGACACAGATGCTTCCTGTTGCAATTAGGGGTGTTCTGCCAAAGAAAGTGCGAGACCCAATTATAAAGTTGTGTTCATTCTTCAATGCGATTTCACAAAAGGTCATTGATCCAACGAAACTGGGTAAACTGCAGCAAGACGTGATCCACACTCTATGTCGGCTTGAGATGTGCTTCCCTCCATCCTTTTTTGATATTATGGTCCATCTCATTGTTCATATTGTGAAAGAGATACGCTTTCTTGGCCTGTGTTTCTACATCAGATGTACCCTTTCGAGAGGTTCATGGGGGTTGTGAAGAAATATGTTCGTAATCGACATCGGCCAGAAGGGTGCATTGTCGAAGGTTGGGGAACCGAGGAGGTCATTGAATTCTGCGTCGATTACATGGAACTCAAACCGATTGGTGTGCCCATATCTCGCCATGAGTGGAGGCTACAGGGCAAAGGGACATTAGGTCAGAAATCGAAGCGTACTAATGATCGTGCTTCATTCATTCAAGCATATTTTACAGTTCTGGACCAATCAGTTGTAGCGGCACCGTATGTTGATATGCACAAGAATATGCTAAGAAGGGAAAACCCATTTAAATCTGAGGTTTGGATCGCCAGATACCACAGAGATAACTTTGGAGATTGGTTGCTTAGACACATGATGCATACGCAGATAGAGTGTGCTCAGTTGAGAGCGCTGTCTCAGGGACCGTCATGTACAATCCTGACATTTGAAAGATACGACATAAATGGATATACATTTTATACGAGAGCACAAGATAACAAGAGCACCAACCAGAACAGCGGAGTCCGTATAGATGCCTACGATAGCAATGGTAATATGCAGACCTACTACGGATTCACAGAAGAGATTTGGGAGCTTGATTATGGGCCTTTGAAGGTTCCTCTCTTTCGGTGCCAATGGGTCAGGCTCCCTGGGGGCGTGAACATCGACAAGTATGGTATCATTACCGTGGACTTCAAGAACATCGGATAAAGAGAAGAACCATTCGTCCTTGCTAATGTCGTCACACAAATCTTTTTTGTTCGGGACCCGGCTGACAAAGAACGTCACGTGGTTCTTCAAGGACGTGGGCCCCAAAAAGGTTTAGGTATCACTGCCAGTTGAAATTAGAACCGGCAGTAATACCTCCATATCACTGCCGGTTCTAGAGAAAAATCCGGCAGTGATGTTTAGGTATCACTGCCGGTTGAAACTAGAACCGGCAGTACTACCTCCACATCACTGCCGGTTCTAATTAGAACCGGCAGTGATGTGGAGGTAGTACTGCCGGTTCTAGTTTCAACCGGCAGTGATAGTTATATCACTGCCGGATTTCTTTGGTGAACCGGCAGTGATTGTCACATCTATATAAACGAAGCGCGTGGTCTTCTTCCCACACTTCGCCGTTTTTCCCACACTCTGTGCCCTAGCCCTCCTCCCCGCGCCGGCCCTCCTCCGCACCGTGCCTCAACCGCGCCGGCCCTCCTCGACGTCCGGCCCTCCTCCGCGACTAGTCCTCCGCGCCGGCCCTCCTCCCCGCGCCGGCCGTCCTCCGCGCCAGCGCCTCCACCGCGCCGACCCTCCTCGACGTCCGGCCCTCCTCCGCGACTAGTCCTCCGCGCCAGCCCTCCTCCCCATGCTGGCCGTCCTCCGTGCCGCGCCTCCACCGCGCCGACCCTCCTCGACGTTCGGTCCTCCACCGCTCCGGTGCTTCTCCGCACCGCCCCAGCCCTCGTCCACGTCCGGTGCTTCTCCGCGCCGACCCTCCTATGTACCGAGTAGTGTACTTTTGCTTGTTCTGCAATGCAAATAACTAATTGTGAATGTTGTGATCGCCGTATATTGTTTTACATGGATCTTTGGTCATGTGATTAACCGATCCAATATGTCAATTAGTTTACTGCAGAAAATCATTAGAATGTAGACGATGTTTGAATTGCATCATATATTTGTAAGGTGATGTCATAGACATATATTGTACTCACACACATGTATGGGCTCTACATCGGTAGCCAAACATCTTAATTTTTGTTTGTGTTAACATGATATGCATTCGATTACTAGAAAACTTTTCATAATGTTCAAATTAGGTCCATCAAGGTGATATTATGATTTCTAGTTAAGGACTCGGTTTTGAATCTACTCAAGTTCTCCTGAACTGTGATTTTCATGACGCTACTTTAGATATCTTCTCAATTGCGTCAAACGTTCATAGTCAATTGCTTAAAGATAATAATTTATCTCGTCAATGGTTAAAGATAATAATTTATCTCCCTGAACACATTTCTTTATGCTACTTAATTTGTTCTTTGCTTTACGAAACTATAACACTTAGATAAACAATTACTTACTCAACTTGTTGAATTAATTAGTTTTTAATATGCACAATTAGCAATACATTGACATTTTTCAGGATCAATTGGTTGCTCTCCTGATTAAATGTAATTTGTTCCTATTTCCAGCTTAGTGAAGTTTTGTTATGAAGAATCTTGTAGAAGTCTTCACACTATATGCAAATTAGATTTAACATTTGAAATCTAAGATTTGCAATAGATTTTTCTTGATCAGAGATGCTAAAGTTGGCAAAGCATATTGGATTCTAGGAGCATCATGAGATTTTATTATGTTGTATTTATTATATTCATGTAATAAATACCTTATATTGTATTTGTTATATTCATGTAATAAATACCTTATATTGTATTTGTTATATTCATGTAATGAGATTTTTGTTGTTTTAACAATACATTGTATTTATTATATTCATGTAATAAATACCTTATATATTGTATGTGTCAGTTTTGTTCTCTATATTGTACGTATAATTAGTCTATTTCGGTCCACAACTTCGTGCGTGACCAATTTATACGTATACCATCACATTCATCTCATGCCTTTGTTAATTTTAAATTTTAGATAAATTAGCTGCACATGGCCGCTAACCAGGAACAAGCGTCGGATGGCGTTGAGCATTTGAACCAAAGCCCGGAACAAAGCCCGACAAGCTTCCTCAACCTGCAGCAAACCGAGGCAACAAACGTACCTGAGGTAATTATTCCAGACCTAGGTCTCACGTATACCAATTAGACGAGTAATGAAATAGTCGAAATGCAGGGCCAGACATCACGTGGACAGAGATAGCATCGTCAACGAGGTCCTAACAAGTTGCGGACGGGTGAACGAAAGGTGATCGTGGAGCTTAATGCAGTCGACAAACCCGTTATACCAGCATCACTGCTTGGGCCATACCGAACAGCATGCGGGGTCCTAGCTAGAGATAACGTGCCCATCACCTACAAATCATGGACACGTCGTGGCGTTTGCCCATCGTATGTTCCCGATGAAATCAAGGAAGCATTGTGGACAGATTTGACATCCAAGTTCCAGTTCCCCGAAGATCAGTTGGAGCATGCGAAGAAACGTGCACTAGCCATCATGGGAATCTCCTGGAAGAATTGGAAGACAAAGCTGAATAAGGAGTATGTGAAGAAGGATGAAACGCCGAACTTTGATACGTACCCGAGGTTGAGGCAATTTTGGGATGAATTCGTGCAATATAAGAAGTCTGATGAAGCCCAGGCTATCAGTGAAAAGAACAAAGCAAATTGGGACAAGAACATTTACCCCCATACGCTAGGCACCGGTGGCTATGTGAAGAAAGTACCCAAGTGGGATGCAAGGGAAGAAGAGCTAATTCTTAGTGGAGTTGTTCCTGCGACGTCCGAGATGGCCCCGAGATCAAAGTACTGGATGCTTGCGAGGGGAGCTAGTCTGTCGGATGATGGCAGCTTAAGCTTCAAAAGCGAGAAAGAAGAGGAAATTTTGAAGAAGATCGCAGATGCCCATGCCCAAGCTACCCAGGGCTGCTTCCAACCAAGAAGAGAGAATGACGATCTAACACGCGCCCTGGGTAACAAAGAGCACCCTGGTCGTACTAGAGGGTTTGGCTTGGTGCCCTGGAAAGTAGCGTTCCCAAAGGACGCTTCTATCTATAAACGTCCGAAGCAACTAGACAAGACCAGTTGGATGCACGTGTACGAGTAATAGAAGAAAGGATGTAGGTAAAGGAAATTCAATTTCAAGAACAGATACAAAAGATGCAAGAAATGCTAGCGAGTGTCCTCGGCGAACGGCACATGACCTCCAGAGTCCCGCCATTGCTCATAAAAGCAGCCAAGCGTCAGCGGGCGCTACCGAAGAGGACTCGGCCTGTAGTTTTCCTGTGGACAAAACCGTAGAGCCGACACGTTGCGATCGTGACCGCCTAGCGAACATAACCATTAAGGTGGTCAAGGGATGGCTTGGCCGCATGGGCGGGGCGATGTTGCATAACCGCCAAATTCCTGAGGGCTACACCAGAGTATCAGTAGACAGTGTGGTTGACAATTACCGTGAAGTTGAGGTACAGATCCCCAGTGAGGAAGGTAGAAATACTCTTGGACAAAGCCTGGGCACATTCATCGCATGGCGAAAGCGCTACATAATGTTTTTATTCGATGACTACAATGGCGATGATGATAATAATGATGACGACACGGCCTATCCAGGTAGTAAAAGTCCTCCTCCGTCACCGAAAAAAAGTCCACCTCGTGCTCCAGCGCCACTGAAAAATAATGATAGAGCAGCGCGATCTCAAAATTCATCACGGTCACGGGAAAAGTGCCACATCCGTGAAGCCAAGACACCGTAAGAAACGAGCATATGACATGACCGAAGAAGAAACTAGAAAGGAAGTAGACGCCGCGTGATACTCACTTCAAAAGACGCCAAGACTGATAAAGTTGAAATCGGTCGCCAAAAGAGATTTCTTCCTAGACATAGCGACGGTTAAACAGATGGACGGCAAGCAATCTCCTCAACCTAGCCAACGATCGGACTACGAGCGCATCTCTAGGCGTAAATCTAAAGGACAAAGTTGGTAAAAGAGCTACCGCTGCAGCACTGTAAGGGTGCTAAAGGCCAGGGCCTCCTCTAAGGTGGAAGTTCGTTAACGGGGAAGCATTGGTGGATCCAAACGAGGAGCAGAGACTGACGACACAATTACGGCGTCTACATCAATGGTATCGACAGTTTGTCCAAGAGACAAAAAACGACGCGTTCCCCGTCAAATACAAAGAAACGGATTTTCACAATATGGACGTAGTTTTCTGGGTAGAAACCTCCGAGTTATACCAGTTGTACCAACGAGATGCTCTGGACGTGTCTGTATTAAGAATGTGGAATCTGTAAGTCTCTTGTATAATTCGTACTGTACATTCACGTACACTTAAACTTAGTGTCTAACTTCTTTCTTATGTAGAATGGAGACAATGACACTCAGAGCAGACTTAAATGAAAGGGTAGGATTCCTCGATCCCGGCCTTGTCAACTGCAAACTTATTAAAGATCCATCGACGGAGAGAGAGATCGAGGAGTACGTACTAAAGGCGCTGCTAAAGTTACAAGACAAGACCTACGTACTTTTACCCTACAACTTTCAGTACGTGTTTCCCTGCCTACTAGTCAGTTTTATCTCATGTGCAACACCATGTCAAGACTAATGGGCTTCTGCAGCTTTCACTGGATCCTTCTCGTCATTACGTTAGACGATAGCACGATCACTGTGTTGGACTCAATGAGGAAATCGACAAACGATTACAAAGAAGTAATAGAATTGCTAGCAGTAAACTCGGTCGCTATGCTATTGCTCCGTAATCTTTCATTCCATTGCACTTAATTACACCTAATTAAGTTTAACGAGTATTCATAACCATATACGTACACAAAATACCGCAAGAAGAGCACGCGGTACCGTCCATTCACGAAGAAGTTCAGAATAAGAATCGATTTTCCGTGCCTAAGACAGCCGCAAGGGAACAATTTATGTGCATACTACTTAATGACACACATACACACGTTCGTCACTGACAGTACCGACTACAACGGCGAGATGGTATATCATTACATGTTGACGCATACTTTTCTTTATAAAAACTACGACACTAATTAATGCATCATTTTCTTTAATGACAGCGCGTGAAGCTCGGCACCAATAGCCTACTTGACAGTGAAGTTGAAGCCCTTCGAGAGCAGATGGCTGGGTTCATCATTCGAGAAGTGATCAACCCGAAGGGCGAGTTTTACGAGCCACACGCTACAATTAACTGAAATGTGAACGATTGTCAATGAACAATGTAATAATTAAATATTACGATGATTTATCAGATTTCAATTATGCTTTACAAATACTTCATTAATATTGTCATGATTAAATGAGTATTCGTATTCAATGTTAAATATTATGATGATTTAATATATTTGAATTATTCTTTACCAATACTTCGTTAATATTATGATAAAATATACCGCATGTAATAAATGTACTGTGCAATATATATATAGTACAGGGTTACATCATACATATAATACAAAAAAAAATTATGTAACCGGTTTTGGAGGAGAATATGGCACTGTACTTATCACTGCCGGTTTTAGAGAAATAACTGGCAGTGATACCACCTTATCACTGCCGGTTGGAAAATATTAAGTGGCAGTGATATGGATTATCACTGCCGGTTGAAAAATAACAACTGGCAGTGATAATGTGTTATCACTGCCGGTTATGGATAAAAATCGGGCAGTGATAATCCTTATCACTGCCGGTTGTATAATATAAACCGGCAGTGATATTATTATCACCGTCGGTTGAAGAACCGGCAGTGATAGTCCCGACTATCATTGCCAGTTAGGGAGTGCTGGGTCAAAATCCAGCAGTGATGCTGATGTTGATCCGGCAGTGATGTCCTTTTCTGTAGTGGTGTATGGTTTTTAGATAAAACTGTGATATAAGATTGCTACAGATGATTATTCTAAAACCGTCTGTGATTAGATTTAACACAGACGGATTTTGAAAACTGTCTGTGATAAGGTGTCTAATATAATCTTTCCTGTAGTGGTTGCTGTATATATTTTTGCTGCTGATTGAAAAGAATTAGATACGTTTCTCATATTTTGCTTGTCCCTATCATCTACAAGTGTTATTCCTAATTACTCCATCTTCAATTTAAACGTAAAAAATTTTGTGACCCGACCCGAGAAGTACAAATTACGCTAGCCTCGAAACAACCTTATCTTCCAACATCACATATATTCCATTCCTGCTGGCTGTTGCCGCAATCTAGTACTGGATTCTTACTCACGATTCCCACAATCATTCGGCCATGAAAACCCCCACTTTTTCTGACTAGTCTCCGTTTGGACGATCGATCGAGATAACTAGCTACATATATAGATAGATAGCTCTCATGACATCACCAGTGCTTTGCTGCCAAGTCACTTCATGTACAAGATAATCCTGGAGCTAGCTAGAACATGCCACATCATATATATTTATAACCGCATATAGATGTATTCGAGTGCATGCAATTATGTGCAGCACACACATACGGACATACTTTCTTGCTGCATTGCTTCTCTCGTTGCATTGCCATGACCCACGTAACGGCCGTTCTACATGAAAGCAAACACGCGTACGTAGCAAGGGTTTCTTGTGCTGGACCCTCTTACCAGCAAACCAGGAGGCACACGTACCCCACAGGAAGGTGAAGATCCAGTTAGTAATAATCTTATAGAGCATACTATGTTAGTTTAGTAACATTTACATGTCTGTGCTTTAGCAATTGGTTCAGCAGTTTAATTTTGTTTAATTTCGATGTATCGCATTGGCCGACAAAGCATGACATTATCTGTCAATCAGACGCTAAAAAAAAGGGAAGAAACGCGTCGTGTCATGCGTATACTTTTGGTATTTTCGGGGAGAATCATGCGTGCCATCATGTATACGTACGTACGGCTCTACGATGGCGATCCGCGTGTACGTTGTTGTTGACACCTCTTGAGAAAGTCCTAATTCGATCGGTTACAATGCCATGTAATTATACATAAATATTTATAAGTTAATTAATTCTGCATGCGCAAGAGAATATATAGTCGTTGCCACCTACCTATAACGATAGCTGATAAATCTCTTGTGATGTAGCATATAATATGTACTGTGTAGTGCCGACTCTTGTTGCTTTTAAAAGCGCGCATGCATACATGTAGCCAATTTGGCACGTGCCGTGGTACCGAGTTATCCACCGTGCATTTGGACAATAGAAATCAAAACTAGCCATTGATTTGTGAAGAGTATTCTTACTGATGTACTAACAGAGGAAATACAAATAAATACTAGTAAATCTAATTCATTGGATCGAAAAGAATGAGATGTCTATATTAAATTTAGTGTACCATAGAGGGCCCTTTTTATATTCGGTTACAAGTTCATATCAAATTTAAAGTTTAAAATAAGTGAAACCTTACTAAATCAACAAATATTTCATCGGTTCCCGTAACATCCCGAAAAATTCAAAAATAGGAAAAACAAAAATTTAAAATTTAAAAAAGGAATTGAATAAACTTTTTAATTAGAATCAAGATTTTAATTCGAAATATCATCTTTTCCCTCTTTTTCTTGAATTTAAACCTTAAGAAAAGAACAATTGTAATATTGAAACCCTTTCTTCCCAAAATGAGCAAAATATGAAAATGAATTTGAAGTATGATCTTATTTTGAATTTCCATCTTTTCTGAATTTTTCTCGAATTTTGGTCTTTAAGAAAAATCAAAAACCCCATATTCCAAGAATGATCCACTAAAGAGCAAAAGATCAGTTTCTTGCAAGGAAGAACACAAGATTTGCCTAGATGATTGGGATATGGTCTGAAGAAGACTCATCCATCAATCATACATCCTCGGCACAAAATCCACAAGCATTTAGATGGAGGGGAGGCAAATCCAAATGTGCGGAAAGTAAATTGCAAAAATGTAAATAGCAGATTTTAAAGACTGAATTTAAAGCATAATGTAAATACGTAAAATAAATTCAGACTTGTGGAAATTAAATTTTCATTTCTGGAAGAGAGGTTTACAAAGCCACACAACAAAGTGGGCAAATCTCAAAGGAGCACAAGAACCTCAAAACTATCACAGAGGGGAGAGCTACCCCTACCCCTCTATTTATACTACTATTGAGCCATCCTCCACCCTTAGATGAGTTCCCTCAACCCTAAGGATTATATCAAGGGCTAGGATTGACTCACTCACACAGCCATACATAGGCTAACCCGAGACCCAACAACCATACCGGGTTTTTGCACGCTTTTCAAAGCATACTAACTAGACTCTCTATCTATCACTTAGACTGCGATCCAACGGCCCTCCTTGATCCGAGTAGCTCCAAGTTATCATCTCATGCATTCCTTGTCTTCTAGGTTTGCAATGACTCCGTCTCTGATCATCTTTGAGCGATCCTCGACCGTCTGGACCTCCGGTGCACCTCGCCTAGTCCCGATCATCCTCGGCCTCACCATGACCTAGCATCGTCGTCGTGCGACAATCAAAGACAAGAAAAACCCATCACATAGCAATGTCCAAAAAGATAGGCAATTATACTCCCAAAAACACAAATTTTAGTTCATTCTTGCTCATAAAGGCCGGTGCTACCGCCCTCAGAACCAGTAGCACCACCCCACACAAATTCCCTAAAACATTCCCTTTGGAAAAATCACACCACACTGAGGACCAGTTCTACCGCTATCAGGGGTGGTAATACCGCAAATTCTAGGCACTTCTCCAAATGCTTCAAAATTCGATATAGACTTCAAATCAACCTCAAACCTAAGCACCACATGCTTAAATGATGTCAATAACTCATCACTATCACGGGTAGACCTCCACATGATCTTTCAATCTCCCCCTTGATGAGTATATTGACAAACACCCGAAAGACATAAAATTTGAGTTCGAAAGAGAGAAGAAGAAGCAATTTGAATGCAAAGCCAAACATGGTCCAAGAAAGGAGGAAATGAGATTATGACCAAGTTGGCGAGAAGGATTTTACAGCAAAACCAAAGAAAGAGCAAGTTTTCCACAAAAACTCAAAAAATCCAATAGAAACTCCCAAAGCTCAAATATGCTTATGATCCTTAAAAAATTAGCAAGACTTCACAAAGATCATAAGAACCAAGATGCATTCAAATTTTTACCTATTGATGATGCCTTTTCTATGTTTTCCCCCTTTTGGCAATATAGGCATCAAGAAGGCATTTTCGTCGATTTCTCCCCATTTTCGAATATGCATGAATGAAATGCATCCTAAAAGATCTTTGAGAATTATCCAAGTGACCATATATACCATGTATGACAACAAGCTACTCATGTTTAGATTATGCTAAACTACGACATGTCCAAGTGCAAATGTCAAGTTTGCTAGCAAGCACAAATAAGAATATGTCATTTTTTCATGATTTAACAATTGCAACACTTAGCATAGTTTCTAAACTAGAAGCAAAGCTATACAATGGATCAAATGGAAAACCTAGAATTGAACCTACTCAACACTTTGAGAAAGCTAGATGTGAATACAAGGTCCTTCAGGCTTGAATATCTTCAATGCAAATTTTTCTTTAAGATATCAAAACCCATAGTGGGGTGCAAATGTTTGACATTATTTGCATTCTTTACCCACTTATGTTTTTTTTATTTGCATTTTTCATGTGTGATTGACTCAAGCCATAGTCGACCATCTCAAGAAGAACTCTTAAGAGGATGGTCTTGGTCATACACGATACATTCCAAGTTCATCCCAAATGCAATGGGAGGCAGTCTTGTGAATGTAAGGTGTTGAGATCAATTTGCACAGAAAGTGCCAATTTTTTTTTGTTTTCACTTTGGCACATAGATTTATGAGCATATGAAGACTCAAGTATGTATCAACCTAGCTCACCCAAGTTGCTATAGGGATTCTAATAGAAATCCAAAATTTCACAAATAACGGCATATGCACCTAGAGAGGAAACATAGCAAGTAAAAGCAACATGTTTCATCAAGTTTTCATTTAAAGCTTTAATTTTCAAATTTTAACAAGCTTAGCAAGATGAATCAAGATGAACTTAGACATATCTAAGCTTGCATTTTTCTTCATAAAAGAAGCATGGTGCATAGCATGAATAATAGCTCATTTGCATAATAGACAAAGCTCATAAAAACAGAAAATGAAGTCTATATACAATGCTTGAGTCAAATTCTCAATCATTAGCTGAATTAAGATAAATTTAAGCATAAATCTGGTTCATGTTGAGTTATTAGCTGAATTAAGCTCAAAGAATGTCCAAATGAACTCAATCTGAAAGATCGAAATGGCGATCAGAGGGGGGGGGGGTGAATGATCCCAAATAAAATTTCCCCCACTCAAAGTACTCCAAACAATCTTGCAATAAAAATCTAAAGCACCCAAAGATTTTCGTTCAAACTGGTGCTTCTCAGATTCGCACACCCTCCAAAAATCCAGAACAATTAGACAACTATGTGTACCCCTAGCTTGCATGGATAAGAACCATGAATCATGCGAGGGGTTTTTAATCACAATCCTGGTTGTCAAGTGTCCAAACAAAAGAGGAATCAATTCAAAAGACTTCTTTTCTAAAAGAGATAAAGCTAAAACACCAAAGTCTCTTTTCAGAAAAGTTTAAAGCAGATTTTCAGAAATTGTCCTCAGTTGGAACAGGTGGTTGGTGAGTTTCTGTTGCTCTAAAATTTTTGGGAATTTTTGTCCCTGTGAGAAGTTGAGACGTGAACCACTGCACCAAAAATCACCTCAGAATGCTTTGTAGAATAAGAATGAAAAATCAAGCAATATAGACAGTCAGGAACTTCGACAAGAAAGTTTGAGGCTCGGTTTTCACTTCATAGCTCTCAAACGGTGCAACCAGTGGACTCAAGCAATTCTATACAGATGTATATATTAGTTATGAACCTTATACAAAAAGAATCACTTAAAAATGATTTTTCTATATGTTTATAAAAATCAAACATTGACTGCTGCGCGAAGAACAAGTTCTGGAAAGTTTTGCAATTTGATAAAAAACTTGATATCTAGTCTATCCAAGGGTGTAAAAAAGATGTAAAACCAAATGAACACCCTCAAGACATCCTAGAATAACAGCATTTAGAAGGAGAGGAGGCAAATCCAAATTGCATAAATGTAAATTGCAAGAATGTAAGTGCTGAATTTAATTGCGAAATTTAAGTGCGGAATTTAAGTGCATAATGTAAATTGCGTAATTTAAATGCGTAATGTAAATGCACAAAGAAAAGAAATGATATGAGGAAACATTTTATTTCTGGAAGGAGAGGTTACAAAGCCTCACATTCATGTGGGCAAAGCTCAAAGGAGCATCAAAAACCTCAAAACCTTCAAGGGAAGGAGGCTACCCCTCCACCCCTATTTATACTACTCTTGGGCCACCTACCACCCTTGGATGTGTCCCTCAACCCTAGAGCACTCATCTAAGGGCTAGGATTAACCCACACACACAGCCATGCAAGGGCTAACCCAAAACCCACACACATACCGGGTTTTCTTGCACGATTTTCAAAGCATACTACCTAGACCCACTAACCTATCAACTAGACCTCAATCCGATGGCCCTCATTGATCCACGCGGCATCTAGCTAGCATCAACTCCTTTCCTTGTCTTCTTGACTTGCCCGGACTCCGTCTCCGATCATCTTCCGGCGATCTCCCAACCGTCTGGACCTCTGACGCTCCTTGCCTAGTCCCGGTCATCCTTCGCCTCACCATGACCTAGCACCGTCGTCCTGCAACCATCAAAAACAAGGAAACTCCTCACATAGCAATGCCCACAAAGATGTGCAATAAACCATCCAACTCATCAATACCGCGTCCATACAATCGGTACTGCTACTCCTGGCAGAGACAACTCAAATTGCTTCATTTTGAAAATCAATCCAAACCAAACTCAAACTTGAGCACACCTTTGCTCAAATAAAGTCAAACACTCATCACAAACATGGATGGACCTCCACATGGTCCTTCAATCTCCCCCTTGATGAGTATATTGACAAACAACACAAAAGGCATAAATTTGAGTTTGAAAGAGAGAAGAAGAAAGCAATTTGATTGCAAAGCCAAACTTGGTTCAGAGAGAAAGATATAAAATCATGACCAAGTTGGCATAAAGAATTTAGAGCAAGACCATGAAAAGAGCAAGTTTTCCACAAAAGCTCTAAAAACCAATCGTAAGTGCCAAATGTGATTATGATCCATAAAAAATAGCAAAGATTTACAAAGATCATAAGAACCAACAAGCTTTCACATTTTTATCTCTTTTTTTTAATTCATTTTTTTAAAAGATGCCTTTTCTACATTTTCTCCCCCTTTTGGCAATATAGGCATCAAAATGGAATTTTCTCCCTCTTTTTATGTATGCATGAAATGCAACCTAAGGGAGCTTTGAAGATTATCCAATTGATCGCAATGACAAGATATGACACCAAGCTAGTCAATTTTTTTAGATTAGACTAGTCTAAGACATGTCCAAGTGCAAATACGAGCTTAGTTTTGAATATTTTATTTTTAGCAAGATTTGACAGGTGCAACACTTAGCTTTAGTTTCAAAAATAGAAGAATAGCCACTCTAAGGATCAAAAGGAAAACCTAGAGTTCAACCTACTCAACACTTTGGGGAATCTGGAAGTGCATACAAGGTCCTTCGGGCTCATTTATCACTTAATGCAAATTTTTGATTTATCATCATACAAGACATAGTGGGGTGCAAATGTTTGACATTATTTGCATTCTTTACCCACATATGTCTTTGTTTTTAATTTATTTGCATTTTCTTTTGACAACCAATTGACTCAAGCCGTATGCGACCATCTCAAGATGAACTCTTAAGAGGATGGTCTAGGTCAAACACGATGTATTCCAAGTTCATCCCAAGTGCAATGGGAAGCGGTCTTGTGAATAAAAGGTGTTGAGTCGTATGTGCACAAGAAGAGTCAATTTTGTTTATTTTTCATTTTTAGCACAATGATTTATGAGCAATTGAAGGACTCTAGCATGAATCAAACTAGTTTCACCCAAGTTGCTATAGGGACTCTAGAGAACTCCAAAATTTTTCAAATTATGGCACAAACCTCTAGAGAAGAAACCTAGCAAGTAAAAGCAACAAGTTTCATCAAGTTCTTCATTTAAGGCATATTTCATTTTTAAGCTTAGCAAGTTAAATGAACTTGGACATATCTAAGCTAGTGATTTCCTCCATATGGTGTAGCATGGTATATAGCATGAGGAAGAAATCAATTGCATAATAGACAAAGCTCATTAAACAGGAAATGCAGTCTATATGCAATGCATGAACAGATTCTCAAACTCCCCCTCAACAAATGAATCAATTTTAAGCTCAAATCTAGTTAAAGTTGAGTTATTATCAAGAATAGGCATAAAGAAAACCCGAATGAACTCAATAATAACCAGAAAAACAGAATGAGGAGAAGAAGTCGAGAAACTGCAAAACTGGATGGCTATTGAGCATAGATAAGATAGAAGAGACTCACTACGGCTCAGGCTCGTTCTTATCTTCCCCAGAGACTGACATAGGGAAGCTGACTCTAGATCCCAACTAAGGAGTGCACACAGACCCTGTCTACCCAGGAGGCCCCAAAACCTGGTAGACTTATAAGACTGTGAGGGAACTCAACCTAGAGAGAAGTGAGAACAGCTAATCATGCATGATAGCAACCTAAAGCACAAGATAAGAGGACCATGCAAGGTATGCCAGAATTCTAAGTGAGTGAACTCAACTCAAGAAAACAAGCCCAAAGTCACCCAGAAGAAGAAAGGAAATGCTGGAAGAAAATATATAGTACATAAAATACATATCAGCTCCCCCTCAAGAAATGCCATATGAGCTCATAAACCCAAGCTCAAATCCCCCTGAACGCACTCTACTCCCCTTGAGGCACATTCTAAAACTGTCACCTAACAAGAGATAGGTAGAAAGCTAGAGGAGAAGAGATAAGATCTAAAACCACATGGTCTCTAAGGAGCAAGATGGCTCAAGGTAAGAAGCAACCTAACTATGCTAGAAGTCCAACCAAAAGACTCTAGATAAACAGGACACAAGCTCTACCTACAAAAGAACCACAACCTCCTAAGAGACCCATCACTATCATCAACATTTTCAGAGGTACTTACGTACTGCAGTGTAGTGCAAGTAGTGGCAAATGACCTGAAGTGGATCCAAAAAGCAGAGGAAGAAGACTTAGAGATTTTCCTAGGATGATGGTCTCCCCACTAGAAAGCCTACACACATGCATCCAACAAATCTATGCTTTCGAAACTGGGGTTAGGCAGATCCAGTTCCTAGGCACGAATGGACAAGATACAGGAAAAATGTGGCAAATGATCATCTAGAGCATGAACATGATGCAGAAGGTAATGTAAGATCATGATCACAACCAAGCTAAAGATAGCATCAAGATCCATATATCCATAGACAACAGTGAAAACATATCCACATGATAAACAACAGCAAGGTGCATCATAGCACTGTCATGCTGGCAGAAGAAGCTAAGCAAGATGCATCACAGCAACAAAATGCTAGCAGGGATCATGTACAAGCCTAGAAATACATGGATCAAGATACTACCCTAAACATGGCAATGAGCATGTAAATGAAGAAATACCACAATGAAGCACAACAACATGCTACTAGATATACCATGAGCAAGATGAATGAAGACAACCAAAGAGGATCATGCATAAAACAAACCAATTAGCAACATCAAGATCCATTTATCCATAGTCTCAATAACAATATTTACATGCTGCGAAATGGCCCGTCAAAAGAAGACCAAACAAAAGGTCATGAGGACATAGATAGCATGAAAGTAAATGGTGACAATGGACACAAAGATGAGAAGCTACTTATGGCAACACTCTATGCATGATGATGAATACATGCCATGAATGAAGAGCACAAGCTCATGCAAAAATATGTATGAAGCATATAAGCATGAAGGACAATAAAAGGTGATCATGAACAATATAAGTCATATAGCGGCAGCTAGATCATATGACCCTAATCTCATGAAAGGCATTCACATGTAGCACAAAGTCTGACAAACAAAGTCTAAACAAAGCTAATCATGGATGTAATAGAAAATCAGGGTCATATAACCTAGATACTACTCATGACAAAATAAAGTAAATGATATATAGCACGTGCCCATAGTTAACACAAATGCTCATACCAAATGAACAATATCATGGACAGGATAAAAACAAGAAAATCACATGCTGGGAAAGAGCTCATGAATTTAGGATATAATACATGAAGCACAAAGATGGTTGGGGAAAACATGCTATGGCACAAAACAAGACAGACAAAAACTAACAAGACCTAGCAAAGTATATATAATACACATGGGAGCAAGAGCAATCACAACATGTCATGGAAATGATGATCACAAGTATAACCGACATGAGGGTATGAGATAGCACACCATGGAAGTGGAAGTCCCCATTGATGTTATCATGAAGCTCAACACTTGTGGAGCGAAACACGAGGCAAACAAAGTTGAAAGTACATGCAGGTTAGCATGATGCTCATGATGGTCATGCAGGAAGATCCAATCCTCTAGAGACAAGCCGCAAAGGCCAACTCGGAATTCACATCGAGTGCCAACATTGAAAAGCAACAAACCGATCCTAGATGAGATTAGTAAAGATCAACATGACCAACATACTTACCTTCAACTCTTGCCGTGAGTGGGTACCTCGAGAAAAAACGAGGTCCACTACTTATGTACGGCGAAGATGATGCCTCAGGACAACTCATGGACTAAGAATCGAACTAAGAAAGGACAAGTCCACGAGATGACCCAAAACCACTCCACTAGGAAGTGATCACATCCTCAAGCTAACCTCAAGCGACTGATGCCATGAGAAAGGCAAAAGGCACTTAAAAGCATCATCGCATAGACATGACACAAGGAATTGACACAAGAGAGAAAGATGACTCAGTACTGGGATAGAGTGAAGACTTGGGGACCCAATACTGAACTACTCGACGCCTCAGAGTACCAACCACTGAAGAAGACTGGACTCGAGTGTCTCTCTGATGTTTAACCCTAACAAGATCAGTAGCAACTCTAGTAGATAATCTAGGAGCTGAAACTGGGTTGGCCTGCCGTGGTGCAAAAGCCGAACCACCCTAGTGAAGCTGCCTAAAACTCCTACCAGAAAATGCCTCACACCGCTGATATCTAAGTCGATGGGAAAAACGAGGAATATCAAAAGTACGGCGGAAAGACTGACTACCAACAGCTCCATGACTAAAACTCGAAGAACCAGCATGAAAACCGAGTCTTGGACGCTGCCCAAAAACAGGCGACTCTCTAACCTGTCTAGAAGCAGTGTGTACCTTATGAGCACTCAAAGTCTGGGGATGACCCTGAATACCCCTAAGAGCAGCAACACGCTCACGCCGAGTGATCTTGACGCGCCTGAAGCAGAAATCTACTAGGTGACCATCCTTCTTACAGAAGGTGCATGTGTACTTCGCCTTGCTAGAGACAGAAGCAACAGGAGTAACACCCTTTTGGTCAGAAGTCCTATGGACAACCCTAGCAGACCTAAACACGGTGGTGCTCACTCTGGGAGCTATCACAATCTCACCACTCTTGGAGCCGCGCACAATGGTGGGAGGATGCGCCCGAGCATGCTCCAAGGGATCAAATCCTAGACCTTGATTGAATCTACTAATCTTGGATTGGTCTAGAATAAGATTGAGCTTCTTCTTGCCTCCAACAAACTTCTCGAGAGTGCTCATAAGATACTGGCAATCTCGAAAGAAAGAAGCACAAGAAGAACAGGGGGAAGGAGAGGAAGAAGAACCAGAAAGATGAGCTCTCTCAGCACGTGCATTTTTCTCCCTCAGCACGGCTGCCTCAATCTTGAGGGCCTCACAAGAAACGCAAGACGCATTTCTAATTCTATGGGCTTTGTCTTCTAATTTCTTCCTAAGCTCAACATGGATTTTATCCAAGTCCCCCTCAATCACAGAACATCGCAAGCAACTTTCTTGTGACTTATCTAGTAAGTCCTTAGCAAGTTTAGCACACTTGACATTTAAGGATTCATTGTCAAGTTTTAGTTGCCTACAGCCCTCACATGAGCTGACTGGTTCCTTAGAAGCATGCATTTCAAGTTCATCATTTCTAGAAGAAAGCTTCCTAAGGTGATCGCTCATGCCATCAATTTCGGCAAGC
Source organism: Otatea glauca (assembly GCA_036346275.1). Classification (NCBI taxonomy): domain Eukaryota; kingdom Viridiplantae; phylum Streptophyta; class Magnoliopsida; order Poales; family Poaceae; genus Otatea; species Otatea glauca. The sequence goes on from CM070720.1 coordinate 13,262,574, forward strand.
AATTTAGGGCAATTTGAACATGAAGGAGTAGAGTGAGCATGAAGAAAACTAGCCTCAACAGGAATAGCATCAACAGAACTAGTGCTAGCATTCTTCAACCTAAGACCGTCAAGTTCAACAAGCACACTATCATGTATGGTCCTTAGTTTCTCCAATTCCTCAAGCACGGCATCATACAAGGAACAATCATCAGTGACTCGAGAGGGAGAAGATCTAAGAGAGGCTAACTCCTGAGTCAAGGTACCTACTTCCTCCTCTGGCTCCATACACCTAGCTCTAGCTCTAGCATGAAATTTTCCTAATTTGCAAAAAGCTTCATTGAGCTGGTCATAGGAGGGTACCTCGTCCGAGTCGTTGTAGAGCTCGGAGTCGCTGATGCCGTTGGTGTCGGCCATGAAGCACATGCCGGAGAAGTCGTCGCCGCCATTCTTCTTTTGCAGATCATCCTCGCCCTCGTCGCTCCATGTCTCCGTGTCAGAGAGGTTGATGTCGTTAAGCGCGGCGAGGACGCGATGGAAAAGCTTCTTGTTCTTGGAGAAGTTGCGGTACTTCTTCTCACGTGCTGGCTCACGAATTGGAGGCTTCTTGTTGTGGTTCTTATCGATGTAGTCATTCTTTGCCGAACCGCCAGCGTCATTCTTGGTCTTCTCCAGTTTGGGGCAATTTGCCCGAATGTGGTTGGGGCCACCACACTCAAAGCAAGTGATCATACCACCTCTCTTTCTCTCTCTCACCCTCTTGTAGATGTTGGAAAATTTGCGAGCGACAAGAGCAAGCTCATTTTCTGGAAATCGTTCCAGAAGTTCATCACTTACGTCGCAAAGTGCAGAGAGAGAAGAACCAGAAGCAAAGTCAAGAGAAGGTCCGGAGAAAGACCCAATGGGATCGGTGACCAAGGCCATCGACTGAGATTTTGTCTTCCCAGAGATGACATCAATCTCATGAGTCTTGAGGTGGGAATAAAGCCTGTCAAGAGTCAGAGTCGACAAGTCGGTGGTGTCCTTGATGGTGGTCACCTTCATCTCCCAAACGCGCAAATCGAGTGCGATCAAGAAATGTTGAGCATTATCCGAGTCAGGGTATATGCAACCAACTGTTCGAAGATCGCTCAAAATCTTGGTAAACCGACCAAAACACTCATCAAGACTCTCACCAGCGTGTTGTTCAAACTTGTTGAACTCACGCTTGAACTGGTCCTGCCTCACGGTCTTGATTTGAGTAGTGCCCTCATGGTAAGCATCGAGGGTCACCCAAATCTCGTGTGCGGAACAGAGGTGAGAAATCCTATCATACTCACTGCAGCTAAGACCCCGTATGAGAATGTTCCTTCCCTTAGCATTCGCCTCAACGTCAGCCATATTTCCGGCCGTGACGTTTTCATCAGCAGGAACCTCGTACGAAAGTTTCACCTTCTGCCATATCATGAAACCCTGGGCAGTGATGTATGACTCCATCCGCGATTTCTAAAACGGAAAATCAACTCCAGCAAAAAAGGGAGGCTTGGTGGAATACTTGTCCATCGCCATGGCTCTTGAGACCGGTCAAGATCTATGGAAGAGCAAAACCGGCACTGATACCAATTGAAAGATCGAAATGGCGATCAGAGGGGGGGGGGTGAATGATCCCAAATAAAATTTCCCCCAATCAAAGTACTCCAAACACTCTTGCAATAAAAATCTAAAGCACCCAAAGATTTTCGTTCAAACTAGTGCTTCTCAGATTCGCACACCCTCCAAAAATCCAGAACAATTAGACAACTATGTGTACCCCTAGCTTGCATGGATAAGAACCATGAATCATGTGAGGGGTTTTTAATCACAATCCTGGTTGTCAAGTGTCCAAACAAAAGAGGAATCAATTCAAAAGACTTCTTTTCTAAAAGAGATAAAGCTTAAACACCAAAGTCTCTTTTCAAAAAAGTTTAAAGGAGATTTTCAGAAATTGTCCTCAGCTGGAACAGGTGGTTTGTGAGTTTTTGTTGCACTAAAATTTTTGGGAATTTTTGTCCCTGTGAGAAGTTGAGACGTGAACCACTGCACCAAAAATCACCTCAGAATGCTTTGTAGAATAAGAACGAAAAATCAAGCAATATAGACAGTCAGGAACTTCGACAAGAAAGTTTGAGGCTCGGTTTTCACTTCATAGCTCTCAAACGGTGCAACCAGTGGACTCAAGCAATTCTATACAGATGTATATATTAGTTATGAACCTTATACAAAAAGAATAACTTAAAAATTATTTTTGTATATGTTTATAAAAATCAAACACTGACTGCTGCGCGAAGAACAAGTTCTGGACAGATTTGCAATTTGATAAAAAACTTGATATCTAGTCTATCCAAGGGTGTAAGAAAGATGTAAAACCAAATGAACACCCTCAAGACATCCTAGAATGACAGCATTTAGAAGGAGGGGAGGCAAATCCAAATTGCATAAATGTAAATTGCAAGAATGTAAGTGCTGAATTTAATTGCGAAATTTAAGTGCGGAATTTAAGTGCATAATGTAAATTGCGTAATTTAAATGCGTAATGTAAATGCACAAAGAAAAGAAATGATATGAGGAAACATTTTATTTCTGGAAGGAGAGGTTACAAAGCCTCACATTCATGTGGGCAAAGCTCAAAGGAGCATCAAAAACCTCAAAAACCTTCAAGGGAAGGAGGCTACCCCTCCACCCATCTTTATACTACTCTTGGGCCATCTACCACCCTTGGATGAGTCCCTCAACCCTAGAGCACTCATCTAAGGGCTAGGATTAACCCACACACACAGCCATGCAAGGGCTAACCCAAAACCCACACACATACCGGGTTTTCTTGCACGATTTTCAAAGCATACTACCTAGACCCGCTAACCTATCAACTAGACCTCAATCCGACGGCTCTCATTGATCCACGCGGCATGTAGCTAGTATAAACTCCTTTCCTTGTCTTCTTGACTTGCCCGGACTCCGTCTTCGATCATCTTCCGGCGATCTCCCAACCGTCTGGACCTCCGACGTTCGTTGCCTAGTCCCGGTCATCCTTCGCCTCACCATGACCTAGCATCGTCATCCTGCAACCATCACAAACAAGGAAACTCCTCACATAGCAATGCCCACAAAGATGTGCAATAAACCATCCAACTCATCAATACCACGTCCATACGACCGGTACTGCCACTCCTGGCAGAGACAACTCAAATTGCTTCATTTTGAAAATCAATCCAAAACAAACTCATACTTGAGCACACCTTGCTCAAATAAAGTCAAATACTCATCAAAAACATGGATGGACCTCCACATGGTCCTTCACAATCGAAACCAAAAACACAGAATGAGGATAAGAAGTCGAGAAACTACAAACTGGGTGGCTATAGAGTATAGAAAAGATAGTAGAGAATACTATGACTCAGACTCATTCTCATCTTCCCTAATGACTGACCTAGGGAAGCTGACTCTAGATCCCATGTTAAGGAGTGCATAAAGACCCTGTCTACCCAGGGGACCCAACACCTACTAGACTTAAAAGACTGTGAGGGAACTCAACCTAGAGAGAAGAGAGAACAACTAATTATGCATGATAGCAACCTATAGCATAAGATGAGAGGTCCATGCAAAGCATGCCAGAAGTCTAAGTGAAATGTACCCAGAACTCTAGAAATAAGCCCAATATCACCTAGAAGATGCAAAAAAAGGAAATGCTAGAATAAAATATATATAGTCAATAGTATACAAACCAACTCCCCCTTAAGATATGCCGTAAGGGCACACAACTCCAAGCTCTCCTCTCAAGGTCACAAACCTAGAGCTATCCAATGGCTTGGTAAAGATATCGGCAATCTGGTGGTCACTCTCCACAAACTGAAGCACTATATCACCTTTCTCCACATGGTCTCTAAGGAAGTGATATCTAATATCTATATGCTTGGTCCTGGAGTGCTGCACTAGATTTTTAGCAATGCAAATAGCAGAAGTGTTGCCACAGAAAAGTGAAGCACTCTCTATCTATAACCCAAAGTCTCGCAAGGTCGATCTCATCCAAAGCACCTGGCTACAACAACTAGCTGCAGCAACGTACTCGGCCTCAGTGGTGGACTATGCAACTCCGGACTGCTTTCTAGATGACCAAGATACAAGAGAAATGCCAATAAATTGGCAAGTACCAAAAGTGCTCTTCCTATCTATCCTATAGCCAGTAAAGTCTGTATTGGAAAAGGCTCTAAGGGATAAACAAAAATAAGAAGAGTACCAAATACCATAGTCAATGGTAGCTCGAAGGTACCTAAAGATGCGCTTCACCACTTGGTGGTGAGAGGCATGAGGAGAAGCCTGAAATCGAGCACACAGACACACAGCAAAATGTATGTCCGACCTCGAGGCAGTGAGATACAGGAGGGAGTCGATCATGCTCCGTAACTCCTTCTAATCAACTGGCTCGCCATCCTCGTTTAGCTCAAGGACAGCATTGGCGGCCATAGGAGTCATCAATAACATCCCATCAGACATGTCGAAACGTCTCAGGAGCTCTTGAGTGTACTTACCTTGATGCAAGAAGGTGCCCTACCGAGTCTGCTTGATTTGGAAGCCAAGAAGTTCAACTCTCCCATCATGCTCATCTCAAATTCTATGCTCATCACCTCTAAAAACTGAGACACAAGAGAGAGAGAAGAGCCATCAAAGATAATATCGTCCACATAAATCTGGATGAGGAGAAAATGAGAATCCTGGTGTCTAATGAACAGAGTCTTGTCTACTATACCCATCTTAAAACTATGACTAAGAATATAGGACTTAAGCCTCTCATACCAAGCTCTAGGGGCCTACTTAAGTCTATATAAAGCTTTGGAATGCTTGAAAACATGTTTTGGATATTGGAGTTCTTGAATCCTGGAGGCTGCCTGACATACACTTCTTCCTCAATATATCTATTGAGGAATACACTCTTGACATTTTTTTGATAAAGCTTAAAGCCCTAGGATGCCGAAAATGCAAGCAGAATCCTAATAGCCTCTAGTCTAGCTACAGGGGCAAAAGTCCACAAAAATTCAAGACCCCCTGCCTGAGTGAAGCCTTGTGCAACTAGCCTAGCCTTGTTTCTAATGATAACCCCATCCTCACTCTGCTTGTTCTTGAACACCCACTTGGTCCCAATGGCATTATGACGAAATGGGAGCTCGACAAGCTGCCATACCTTGTTCCTCTCGAAGTTCTCAAGTTCCTCATGTATATAGCATTAATCCACGACTCATCGGATAATACATGAGAATCATCCTTCGGCTCAAAGGAGGAAATGAAGGCTGAGTGGAGGCAGAAACTGGACAAATTTGATTTTGATCGTGCGACCCACTCAAACAGACCGCCAATGATCTGATCAGGTGGATGATGCCTCTGAATATGGTGGGGAGGACTAGAAGTAGAGTCACCTCTACCTCATGCACAGAAGAGACAGGATAAGAGCCATATTGTACATGAGAGTCTAAAGGTAAGGGCTGGTCTTCCTGAAGTGCAGAAATGGAAACAGGAGGCACCTCAGGTGTAAAGGGGACTGGATCAAATGGAACACCATCATCTTCATCATCCTCATCTTCTACAAAAGTGAGGACAGAGAGGGAAGAAGAGCTTGAAATGTTAGGTCTAGCACCTGGGCTAGCCTCATCAAAGGTCACCTCATAGGTCTCTATGATCTTATTCGCACCACAACTCCAGAACCTATAGCTACGAGAAGAAGTCAAGTAACCTAGAAAAATATCATCAGAAAAATGAGACTCAAACTTATCTAGGTTCCCAGACTTCAAAATGAAACAATTGCAATCAAATACACGAAAATGAGAAACACTGAGCTTTCGCCTATACCTCAACTCATAAGAAATGCGATGCAAATGTGTTCTCAAGAATACTAGATTAGACAAACGACAAGCAGTTGCTATAGCCTCAGCCCAAAGCTTCCTAGGAGTATTGTACTTGTCTAGCCCAAACCTTTCCACTACACCATTTTACGGAGGGACGTATGGAGAGGAAAACTGATGCTCTAGGCCTAACTCATACAGAAGCTATCAAAGTAGGAGTTCTTGAACTTCGTTCCATTATCATTGCGTATAGCTCGTAAGGCACCAGGGAGGTCAATAGATAACCTACTGACCAAATCCCTGAAATGGGTAAAAGACTCATCCTTCGATACCATGAAAAACACCCAAAAAAACTTCGAAAAATCATCGACAATAACAGGAACATACCACTTTCCACCTGCTGACTGTACTCTAGCTGGACCAACAGTGTCCATATATAGAAAATTTCCTGGTACATTAGTCATCACAACAGTGACTGGAGGATGTGAAGCAGCAACCATCTTGCCATATCGGTAAGGAGAGCTAACTAAGTCTTTGACCATCTTGAGTTTAGGCAAACCACGAATGAGATCATGGTTGCTAACCTGGGTCAAATTGTCGAAGTCGATGGACCTAATCTCCTATGCCAGAAGGAGAGATCACAGGACTCTGAAGTAATCAAACAACGAAGAGGGTCTCCAGAAGAAGCAAAAAAATCAGCACGGAAGACTCTCCCAAATCTAGAAATCCCACAAACTAACTCCCTTGAAGAATCAAGGGTTCTACATGCACTACTCTTAAAGCTTACCTCAAAAGAGTCATCGATAAGCTGAGAGACAGAAAGCAAATTGTATTGCAGCTTACTCGCTAAGGCAACATCCTTAAGAAAGAAATTATCATTAATGCAAACAGTACCTTTTGCAATGACTCTACCTAATAAAGCATCCCCAAAAGTGATCAACTCATCACTAGGAGCTCGGACTTGGGAAGAGAACCATCTAGAGTCTCTGGTCATATGATGAGAATAACCAGAGTCAACGTTCCATACCTCTCCCTTCCCCATCCTATGAACCTCATCCAAGTCGCTTTAGAGCTCAGAGTCGTTGATGTTGTTGGTGTCTGCCATGAAACACATCCCGGTGAAGTTGTCGCCACCTTTGTTCTTTTCTTGTAGATCATCCTTGCCCTTGTCGCTCCAGGTCTTTGTGTCGGAGAGGTTGATGTCATCGAGTGCGGATAGGACACGGTGGAAGAGCTTCTTATTCTTCGAGAAGTTGTGGTACTTCTTTTCATGCGCCGGGTCGCGAACTGGAGTTTTCTTGTTGCGGTTCTTGTTGGTGTTGTCATTCTTTCCTGAATTGTCGACGTCGTTCTTGCCCTTCTCCAGCTTGGGGTAGTTCACCCGATTGTGGTTGGGGCCACCACACTTGAAGCAGGTGATGATACCACCTCTCTTTCTCTCCCTCACCCTCTTGTAGGCATGAGAAAATTAGCAGGCTAACAGGGTAAGCTCACTTTCTTAAAAAATTTCCAGTGTTCATCGCTTAGCTCGCAAAGGGCGGAAAGAGAGAAACCAACTAAAGTCTTAGAAGAGGATCCAATGGGATCGGTGATCAAGTCCATCGATTGTTTCTTTGTCTTACGAGAGACATCATCGATCTCTCATGAGTTTTGAGCCGGGAGTAAACCCCGTCAAGAGTTAAGGTCGATAAGTCTGTGGTGTCCTTGATGGTGGTCACCTTCATCTCCCAAACCTGAAGATCAATTGCGGTCAAGAAGTTTGGAGCATTCTCTGAATCATGGTATATGCAACCAATGCACGGAGATCGCTCAAATTTGTTGTGGTCACGCTTGTATTAATCCTGTCTCACCGTCTTGATCTGGGTAGTGCCCTCATGGTAAGCATCGAGGGTTACCCAGATCTGGGAGCGGATCGAAGGTGAGAGATCCTATTGTACTCACTGTGGCTAAGGCCCTGTATGAGGATGTTCCTTGCATTAGCGTTAGCCTCAACATCATCCATATTGCCAGTCGTGAGGTTCTCATCGATAGGAACCTCATACGGGAGCCTAACTTTCTGCCAAATCAAGAAGCCCTGGGTAGTGATGTACGACTCCATTCTTGACTTCCAGAAGGGAAAATCAACTCCAGAAAAGATGAGAGGCTCTGTGGAATACGTGTCCATCGCCATGGCTCTAGAGACTGATTAAGATCTATGGAAGAGCAAAACCGGGCTCTGATACCAATTGAAGGACCGAGATGGCAATCAGAGGGGGGTGAATGATCCCAATTTAAAATTTGCCCCACTCAAGAAACTCCAATCAAGCCCACAAAAGAAACAACCAAAAACAAACAAGAGGGAGTAATTAGCCTTGTATGGCCGGTGCTACCACTGGGGGCCGGTAGCACCACTCAGGGGGCGGTAGCACCACTCCTCAAAAATCAGCAAAGAACTCAGCACGAACTCAAAAGCAAATATGATGGAACTTTTCATCAGCTGGTCCAAAACTCATGAAACTTAGTATGTGTTAGTGTTATGCCCTTGAGGCAATCATTTAGATGATTGTAACATGACTATTTTTATGAATAATAATATGATTATTGGTCCAATGAATGTATATCATTGTATTGATCAACAAGTATGTGACTTGCTTATGAAGCTCTTTACTTAATGATGTAATTCGATAAATATCTCTGATCGGATATCATCGTATAGGACAACGATGAATAGATCAGCACATGTAGTGATCGATGATCATGCTTCATAGATCATGGGATATGGAGATATCATCTATACATTGTGGACGCATGTTGAAGAACATGGGTTAGATAGACCCACAATGGGACACTGCGAGAATGTTTCATTCTTATGTGTCATCAGTGTATCTCATAGCTAGTAGATGTATGATCCTTAGACCTGAGATTGTCATATTCCCTACATGTGTAATAGTTTTCCTTGGGGCTATCAAACACTACTTCCTAACCGGATAGTTATAAAGGTAGCTTTCATGTTTACTATGAAACGTGCAGAGGGAAGTAAGCAGTCAAGATGGAATTTGCCACTCCAACGAAACGGAGATATATGACAAGGCCACTCGTGTGATATGATTAAGGAAGTGCATGGCCATGCCGTGATTGAGGAGTCAATCACAACTTATTAATATATCACGGATACGAGAGATGGATTGAATCATCAAAGGATGACATGCTTCTCGCCTTGAGATCAATCTTCATATACTTGGCAAAGGGATTATTACATGAGTACTTTTGATAGGTTCTGTCCGATTTGATCATAGTGTTTGGGAGTTGGCATACTTTGCAAGAAGCCACTACCAACTTATGGATTGAAAAGGAGTTTTCCGAATCCATGTCAAACGTATGTGAACCTGCAGGGTCACACACTTAATGGGCTGGGACGCATTAATTTGGATTGGATCCATAATTAATGAACCTCGTGGGCTTAGCACGCTGATGGGCCCTAGTTTAGGGTTTCATCTCGTGGCTATATAAGGAGGGAGGAGGAGGTGCAGGTGTGCTTTCCCACGGTTTAGGAGTGATTCACTCCAAACCTAGCCTACTCCTCTCGCTGCCCTACCGAGCGACCGGTGCTTGCACACGACGCACGGCGTTCCATCTCGGACGTGTGGACTCATCTGCGGTGACGCTGCTGCGACTGCGGCGTGGGAGGACGATCCACGGCAAGGCGAGGACGATCCACTACATCGACGCAATGACTGCGGCGAGAACGATCCACTACATCGACGCGCGATGGATTCCGCAACTGCGCGTCTAGTGGTAATCTTATCTATGATCCCCATCTTGCGAGTAGCTTTCTGGTTTCGCGGTAGAATTTTTTTTGTGCTAGCGTAGCATACCGCGTTCCTCTTCAGTGGTATCAGAGCCATCTCGTATAGTTTTGTGATCTGGATGTTGCACATATGATGTGTAAGGTTAGTAGATTGGATCTATTACATGTTCAGCCAGTTCATGTGATGAATTGGTGATGGCAGCCATCGATGAGATCGATCGGTTTAGGGTTTGAGGAAAGTGCAAATCGACTCAATCTTGATTTGGGTGAGTCCGTTCATGGTACGACGTTACCCTTACCGGTCGGGTTACCGCCATCGTGGTTTCAAACGTATCCATATGGGACCAAGCCAATCGATTGAGTTGGATTGGGTCAATCTGGTTGATCCATGGTAGCGCAAACAGATTCAATATTGATTTGGGTGAGTCCGTTCATGGTACGACGTTACCCTTACGGTCGGGTTACCGCCATCGTGGTTTCAAACGTATCCATATGGGACCAAGCCAATCATATTAGATCGGATTGGGTCAATCTGTTGATCCGTGGAAATTTTGAGGCGTTTTCCATTGTCGAAGACATGCCTCTAAAAACAAATTTCAAGGACCGCCATGCGGCTCGCGCCTGACCCCTGCAGGCGCTGCCCCTCGGACCGCCCACCGCCGGCGGGGACCAGCAAGGGCGCCGCCTCGGACCGAGTCGAGGGTTGCTTTTGTTTAACTCGTTTTTGCAGGGAATTATGTGAAATGGTATGGCCTATGTGTATGTGATGCATGTAATTTCCACATGGCCTGCGTGCCGTGTCAAGCCATAAGGCTATTTAAATTGTATAACGACCTGCGTGTCGACTTGTGATGCTTCAAACCCTCATGTAAAATTCATTATCAAAAGTTGTAAGAAGTTTCATCCATAATGATGAAGACGACGGTATCAAGCAAGATGGCTAGGTGAACAAATCAAGCAAGGTGGCTAGGTGAACAAACAAGCATGATGATGGAGATCTTAATGCTAAGGGCCATGCTATTTCACAGCTTATTTTGATTTTCTGTGGATGTGTGTTTAATCCTTGCTATTTTCTTTATGCTCATTGCATGTGATGCCATGTTCATAGTAATCTTTGTTCATCCCTATAGTTAAAATTTTTAAATCAAATTGTCCATCCAATTGTTGCACCTATCAAGAATTTAGATCGTTATTGATATGACTGCCAAAGTAGTATATCAATGGCTATCTCAATAGATGATAGGGATGTGTTGGACACATCATGCATAACAATGGTAGATTTAATCAAGCTATCAAAGCGGTTTTGGGCTTGAGGACATAAGTGGTTGGGATTTGATTTGATAATGAAGGAACCTATACAAGACAAGTGGTGTCTAGGAAAACACACATGAGGCGGGTTTCTTAATTGGCACCAAGATATCGAGAAGTGCTCCTCCTCATGTGAGCCCTTGGGGCAGTTGACTGGCCATGAGTCAAGTTGATGGAGGCATTCATTACTTGTTTTCATACTCAACAAACAAGAGTTACATATGATGTAATTAGCAAAGGTGTTGTTTACCTATGTCATTAAATTTCTAGCAGTGATGCCAAAGCTCACTAGTGTTTGATGAATATGGATCTTGAATACTCACTATGTGTCTATAAAGGGACATAAAATAGAAGTGTCTTTAATTAAAAGTTTAATAAAAGTTTTACATAAACATAGTGCTTAGAATCTTTGCATGTTTTTGTTGTAGTTCAATGGCACCTTCTCCTACTCCTGCTACACCTGGTTTTGCTTTGAGATCAGTTTTGGAAAGGGAAAAACTGAATGGAACTAATTTTGTTGATTGGTATCGCAACCTGAGAATTGTTCTCAAGCATGAAAAGAAGGACTATGTTCTAGAGAATCCAATTCTGATGAACGACCAAAAATCTGCTCGCAATTTGAAGGTTGAATATGAAAAGCATGTTAATGCTTCAGAGGTCATTTGTCTCATGCTAGTCACCATGGACTCGAGCTCCAAAAGCAATATGAGGACCAGGATGCTTACAATATGATTGTAGGCTTGAAGGGCATGTTTTGGAATCAAGCAAGAGCTGAGAGGTATGGTATCTCAAAGCTTTTATTTGCTTGTAAGTCGGGTCAAGGCGTCAGGTCGATCCTCATGTGATCAAGATGATTGGTTACATTGGGAGATTGGAAAACTTGAGTTTCCCTTAGCCTTGGTTTGGCCACAGATGTTATTCTCAGTCTACGCCTCAGAGCTTTGAGCCATTCATTATGAATTTTCATATGAATAGCATGGAGAAGAGCCTAACCGAGCTACATGGGATGCTCAAGGCGCCGAGAAAGCATTAAGAAAAACCCAATCATGTGATGATGGTTTAGAAAACAACCGCTTTCAAAAAGAGGAAGGCTAAGGTCGGGGAACAGGGAAAGAGCAAGGGCAAGGGCAAGGGCAAGGCTCAAGATGAGATCGCAAGCCTCAAAACTAAGCTTGAAGCTTAAAGTTGGCCCTCAACCCGATACCCAATGCTTCTATTGCAAGAAATCGGGGCATTGGAAACGGGCTGCGAAAAGTACTGGCAGATAAGAAGAATGGAAATGTGGTTTCCACTTGGTATTAATGTTATAGAAATTAATCTTGCTACTTCTTCACTCAGCTCATGGGTATATGATACCGGTTCGGTTGCTCACATTTGCAATTCGTTGCGGTGATAAAAAGTAGAGACTTGGCAAAAGGAGAAGTGGATCTTCGCGTGGGGAATAAAGCAAGAGTTGCTGGTCTTGCTGTTGGCACATACCCATTGCATTTGCCTTTGATTAGTTTTAGAACTTAATAATTGTTATTTTGTTCCATCTTTGAGTAGAAACATTATTTCATCTTCTTGTTTGGAACATGAAGGTTATGATTTGAGAATAAAGAACTTTGTTTGTTCGATATTTTGAATGATATGTATTATGGTCGTTGCCCCATGGTGGATGGGTTGTACGCCCTGAACTCAAGAAAACACTGTCTATAATATTAATGTAAAAGGCATCGGCCTAATGATTTGAACCCTACCTTTTGTGGCATTGTCTCTTAGGTCATATAAATGAGAAGCGCATGAAGAAGCTCCATGGTGATGGACTTCTAACCTCATTTGATTTTGAATCATTTGAAACATGTGAATCTTGTTTACTTGGCAAGATGACAAAAGCCCATTTCACGAGTTTTAGTGAGAGAGCAAGTGAATTATTGGCCCTAGTACATACTTGATGTATGTGGACCAATGAGCTCGATTGCTAGGGGTGGGTTTGAGATTTTGTAACTTTTATCGATGACTTCAGAGATATGGATATATCTATTTAATGAGGCATAAATGAAACTTTTGAAAGGTTCAAAGAGTTTTAGAACGAAGTACAAAATCAACTTGGCAAAACAATAAAACACTTACGATCCGATCGTGGTGGCGAATACTTGAGCCAAGAGTTTGGTGATCATCTAAAGCAATGTGGAATCGTTCCGCAACTTACTCCGCCAGGAACGCCTCAATGGAATGGCGTGTCGAACGACGAATCGAACTTTATTAGATATGGTTCGGTCAATGATCACCAAACAGATCCGCCATTATCCTTACGGGTTTCGCTCTAGAGACAGCTGCGTTCACTTTGAATAGGGTCCCATCAAAATCCGTTGAGAAGACGCCATATGAGATATGGACTGGGAGAAGACCCATGTTGTCATTTCTCAAGATATGGGGATGTGAAGCTTATGTAAAACGTTTACAATTAGATAAACTCGCACCTAAATCAGAAAAATGCTTTTTTGTGGGGTATCCTAAAGAAACAAAAGGATATTACTTTTACAAAAGAAACGAGAACAAAGTTTTTGTTGCTCGAAATGGTGTCTTTTTGGAGAAAGAGTTTCTTTCAAAAGAAATCAGTAGGAGTGATGTGTATCTTGATGAAGTTCGAGAATCACATGAATATGTTCAAGCTACCACTGAACCTTCACAAGATGTACAAAGTGTTGTACAACCTGTGGAAGAGACTCCAGCCCCACGTAGGTCGGGGAGGCTACGTCATGTACCTATAAGATATGGGAGTGACATATTATTGTTGGACAATGATGAGCCCACGACTTATGAAGAAGCAATGATGGACCCAAACTCCGAAAAATGGCTTGAAGCCATGAGATCCGAAATTCAATCCATGCATGACAATCAAGTTTGGAACTTGATCGACTCTCTGATGGTGTAAAACCATTGAGTGCAAATGGATTTTCAAGAAAAGATAGACGAGATGGAAATGTTCAGATCTATAAGGCACGGTTGGTGGCAAAGGGTTTCAAACAAGTTCAAGGAGTTGACTATGATGAAACTTTCTCACCGGTAGCCATGCTCAAGTCTGTCCGGATCATTTTAGCTATTGCTGCATATTTTGATTATGAAATATGGCAGATGGATGTCAAAACAGCATTCCTTAATAGGAATCTTTCTGAGGATGTATACATGATACAACCTGAAGGTTTTGTTGATCCTAAATATGCTAAAAGGGTATACAAGCTTCAAAGATCCATTTATGGGTTAAAGCAAGCATCTCGGAGTTGGAACATTCATTTTGATGAAGTAGTCAAAGGTTTTGACTTTATCAAAAATGAAGAAGAGCCTTGTGTTTACAAGAAGGCTAGTGGGAGCGCACTTGTATTTCTGATTTTGTATGTGGATGACATATTATTGATCGGGAATGACATTCCTATGCTTGAAGATGTTAAGACTTCATTGAAAAGGAGTTTCTCAATGAAGGACTTGGGAGAAGCATGCTATATCTTGGGCATAAAAATCTATAGAGATAGATCAAAAGGTTAATTGGATTAAGTCAGAAGCGTACATTGACAAGATATTGAAAAGGTTCAATATGCATGAATTCAAGAGAGGTTTTATGCCAATGTCACATGGCATCGATCTCTGCAAGAATCGGTGTCCTTCGACATCGATGAGCGAGACAGATGAGCAAGATTCCATATGCTTGACTATTGGGTCTATTATGTATGCCATGATCTGTACACGCCCGGATATCTCATATGCTCTAAGTGTCACGGCGGATACCAAGCGGATCCCGTGATGGTCATTGGATAGCCGTAAAAATATCTGAAGTACTTGAGAAGAACTAAGGGTATGTTCCTTGTTTTGGAGGTAAGGAAGATCTGGTTGCAAAGGGTTACACCGATGCAAGCTTCCAAACCGACAAAGATGATTTCGATCACAATCCGGGTTTGTGTTTACACTTAATGGAGGAGCGATGGTGGAAGAGTTCCAAGCAAAACACGGTGGCCGACTCTCTGAGCGGAGTACATTGCGGCCGGAGGCCGCAAAGGAAGCTGTGTGGATTAAGAAGTTTATCACGAGCTTGGTGTGGTCACTAGTGCCTCTAGTCCAATGGACATCTATTGTGATAATAGGGTGCCATTGCACAAGCTAAAGAGCCTAGATCACATCGTAAGTCTAAACACATACCCGCCGCTTTCACCTTATTCGCGAGATTGTGGATAGAGGTGACGTGAGAATATGCAAAGTCCATACGGAAGCCAATGTGGCCGATCCGTTGACAAAGCCACTGCCACAGCCTAAGCATGAGGCGCACACAAGGTCTATTGGTATTAGATACTTAATTGATTGACTCAAGTGCAAGTGGGAGATTGTTAGTGTTATGCCCTTGAGGCAATCATTTAGATGATTGTAACATGACTATTTTTATGAATAATAATATGATTATTGGTCCAATCAATGTATATCATTGTATTGATCAACAAGTATGTGACTTGCTTATGAAGCTCTTTACTTAATGATGTAATTCGATAAATATCTCTGATCGGATATCATCATATAGGACAACGATGAATAGATCAGCACATGTAGTGATCGATGATCATGCTTCATAGATCATGGGATATGGAGATATCATCTATACATTGTGGACGCATGTTGAAGAACATGGGTTAGATAGACCGCAATGGGACAACTGCGAGAATGTTTCATTCTTATGTGTCATTAGTGTATCTCATACCTAGTAGATGTATGATCCTTAGACCTGAGATTGTCATATTCCCTACATGTGTAATAGTTTTCCTTGGGGCTATCAAACACTACTTCCTAACCGGATAGTTATAAAGGTAGCTTTCATGTTTACTATGAAACGTGCGAGGGGAAAAGCGATCAAGATGGAATTTGCCACTCCAATGAAACGGAGATATATGATAAGGCCACTCGTGTGATATGATTAAGGAAGTGCATGGCCATGCCGTGATTGAGGAGTCAATCACAACTTATTAATATATCACGGATACGAGAGATGGATTGAATCATCAAAGGATGACATGCTTCTCGCCTTGAGATCAATCTTCATATACTTGGCAAAGGGATTATTACATGAGTACTTTTGATAGGTTCTGTCAGATTTGATCATAGTGTTTGGGAGTTGGCATACTTTGCAAGAAGCCACTACCAACTTATGGATTGAAAAGGAGTTTTCCGAATCCATGTCCAAACGTATGTGAACCTGCAGGGTCACACACTTAATGGGCTGGGACGCATTAATTTGGATTGGATCCATAATTAATGAACCTCGTGGGCTTAGCACGCTGATGGGCCCTAGTTTAGGGTTTCATCTCGTGGCTATATAAGGAGGGGAGGAGGGAGGGTGCAGGGTGTGCTTTCCCACGGTTTAGGAGTGATTCACTCGAAACCCTAGCCTACTCCTCTCGCTGCCCCTACCGAGCGACCAGGTGCTTGCACACCAACGCACGGCGTTCCATCTCTGGACGTGTGGACTACTGCGGTGACGCTGCTGCGACTGCGGCGTGGGAGGACGATCCACGGCAAGGCGAGGACGATCCACTACATCGACGCAACGACTGCGGCGAGAACGATCCACTACATCGACGCGCGAAGGATTCCGCAACTGCACGTCTAGTGGTAATCTTATCTATGATCCCCTTCTTGCGAGTAGCTTTCTGGTTTCGCGGTAGAATTTTTTTTATGCTAGCGTAGCATACCGCGTTCCTCTTCAGTATGCACCTTCGTATGGAGGTCAGGACCTATTCCAACCTTCAATCCAAGAGATTGACATCAAAGTTCTGATCTTTTTTGAATCAAACGAAGAATGCACCAATTGAGAGCACAAACCTAAAACCTTGATCTTGGACTTGCTCATGGGGTTTTGATGATCAAGATGATCTTGGATAGCCTCCCACACATCAAAGCAAGAAAGAGCATAAGTCAAGAACACCAAAAACCCGATCTTCCAAGAATGATCCTCTAAAGAGCAAAAGATTGGTTTCTTGAAAGGAAGAACACAAGATTTGCCTAAATGATTGGGATATGGTCATAAGAAGACTCATCCATGAATCATACATCGTCGGCACAAAATCTACAAGCATTAAGATGGAGGGGAAGTAAATCCAAATGTGTGGAAAGTAAATTGCAAGAATGTAAATAGCAAAGTTTAAAGATGAATTTAAAGCATAATGTAAATGCGTAAAATAAATTTATACTTGAGGCAATTAAAATTTTATTTCTGGAATGGAGGTTTAGAAAACCACACAACAAAGTGGCAAAGCTCAAAGGAGCACAAGAATCTCAAAACCTTCAAAGAAGGGAAGGTTACCCTACCCCTCTATTTATACTACTCTTGAGACATCCAGTCGGGTCCCGGATTTGCAAATCCAAAACTCTCTGTGTATACACTAGTCCAGGATCACGCTAGTGTATATAGTGGAAACATAGATTAAATATGATATCATTCAACGAATTAACTAAGAAAGAAGCAAACTATTATTAACTAGAGCATCAGACCTTATGGTCAAAATTTACACCACTATGCCTTAAGGGCTTAAGAAACAAATAAACTGTTGCAGCAGAAACAAAATAACTAAGGCCATTAGACATGCCACAAGCAATCGTCTGCGGAACGCCTTCCTAATCCATGTAGTCTTCATAATATTTCTCCTCATGATATTCAGTATTTCCTGGTCCTTCCTCAGCAACTGATCAACAAAGGCGTATAGCCGTGAGTACAAAATGTACTCAGGAAACCGTAGGGGAATGATGCAATATATTCATCAGGCTTGACAAAGGATAGACATACGGTTTTTTGCAGAAATCAATAACTTGAATTGAAGTACAGTAAATAGATTAAAAGCATATTTATGAAAAGATAGTAAATAACTAGTAAATCAATAGTAGACAATATGAACATAATGGCGAGCCATCACCCTACACCATCTAAAACAATTATCAAACCACTAAATTCAACAATATAATTTTAGACAACAAAACAACAATGAACTTCCCGTTCACATCCCAACAATTCTACCGTCCAACATTTCATGGAATACTCTATACGTCATGTGAAATTCCAGGGCATGTCCATGGCCATGGACACGGCCATTTGAATAGTTTTACACTCTGTAGAAGTTGTACTACTTTACCCATAAGACATGATCATATCTTTGTGCCATCGATATTAGCACACTTCCTTTGGTGTGACACAGAGAGGTCATGACAAAGTCTTTACCATGCATTGTCTAAACTCGATACTGCTCGCTATGGTTTCGCCCCTTAGGGCCCCCTCTTGCGCGTTGCGAATCTACCCATCCATCCCAAAATCCACACCACCAATTGGCAATACTAAAGGATAGACATTGCAAATTAATCAGCTAGGTCTGTACCATACCAGACTTATGGTAGTACGGTTATGCCTAGTTCAATGGCGCACAAGATTAAGTCCTTAAGTTGTCTAATCATTGACGGTTTTTTACAAAAACAATCAGTGATGAGTTCCATTGTTATCACAGACGGTTTTTGGGTAAAACCGTCAGTGATGTGGGCCTCATCACTAACGGTTTTACACAAAACTATCAGTGATGATATCGTGCTCATCACATATGGTTTTGAGCTTAAACCATCAGTGATGAGGGCCTCATCACAGATGGTTTTTGGCTAAAACCGTCAGTGATGAGGCCCACATCACAGACTGTTTTAGCCAAAAACCATTTATGATGAGCTTTTCTTGGAAATAAGTATAGAGAGCCCTGACCTCCTCTATGGTTTTAGGGTTTCCCAAGCTATTTTTTAGGTGGCTGCGATTTAGAGACGATTTGGTGAAAAGAGACCATGGATTTGGAAGTGTGATTGCACATCCTTTTGTTTTAGGTGATCTAAGGTTAGTAATTGGTTCTAATTTGCATTATATTCAAGATCTAGCTTGGTAAAGAGGGAAATGAAGATGGTTTAGATGTAGCTTGGTGTAGATCCATTTGTTCTTTGTGATCTAAAGTAGTAATTGGTTCTAATTGCATTATACTCAAGATGTAGCTAGTTAAGTAATGAGAGAGTTGAAGATGCTAAGGTTATCTAAGGATAATAATTGGTTCTAGTTGCATTATATTCAAGATCTAGCTTGGTAAAGAGGGAATTGAAGATGGTTTTGATCTAGCTTGGTGTAGATCCATTTATTCTTTGTGATCCAAAGTAGTAATTGGTTTTAATTGCATTATACGCAAGATGTAGCTAGCTATATATGTAAAGAGAGAATTGAAGATGCTAAGTTTAAATGTAGCTTACATATATATATATGTTCTTTGCGATCTAAGGAGCTATATAGGTTAATTGGCAAGTTTAAATATAGCTTTATATGTAGAATATTGTAGATCTGTTTGTTCTTTAGATCTAGATGGTTTATGATTTAGGATAAGATTTTAGCTAGTTAATCTGTGCTCAAATTAAAGAATGTGTGCAAGTGCACTTCTAGTGTACTTAATTCATTATTTAATACTTATTGTTATATACATACCATAGATTGACTGAAGCTGGTTGTACACTGAGAACTATGCAAGTACCGAGTACATTAATAGCATCTTTGCTTTTAGAAGAGCTGCAGAGGAGGATATGTTGAACAAGGGGGTGGAATTTATGCCTTGTCCATGCATTGACTGCGAGAATTTGAGACTGTTTCGAAACTCAGCGTAAATCGAAGCACACTTGATTCAAAGGGGTTTCAAAAGGGGGTATATATATTGGGCCAGTCACGGTGAAGAGCAGATTATACAGGAAGCAAATAATATTATTATCATCAATGATATGCCGAATGATATCGAGTGTGCTTTTAATGAGGATAGATTTCACGATGACAATCTAGATCAGATGCTGCGCGATGCAGAAGGAAACCGTGATGAGCGAGAGTATGTAAAATTCCAGGGCTTGATGGACGCCTTAGAGAAACCTTTGTTCCGGGGCTGCAAGTCCAAATACACAAGGTTGTCATCCGTGTTTGAACTGCTGAAATTAAATGCAAGCAATGGTTGGTCCGATAAGAGTTTGATGGCGTTGTTAGGTCTATTAGCGGACATGCTTCCAGAGGGAAACGAGTTGCTGACAACCACCTACAAAGCCAAGAAGGTTTTTTATCCCTTGGGAATGGAAGTAGAAAGAATACATGCATGTCCGAACGACTGTATCCTCTACTGCAAAGAGTACGCAAACTTGCATGTATGTCCGTTGTCCAACGCATCTTGGTACAAACGTAAAGATCAATCAGATGACGACGACGAGGTCATCGAGTTGAAAAAAGGACCTCCGGCTAAGGGGTGTGGTATATGCTTGTAATTCCCGTTTGAAGCATTTATTTGTGAACCAAAAGGTGGCAAAACTGCTTCGGTGACACTCAGATAAGCATAAATGATGGAATGCTAAGGCACCCTACTGATTCTACCCAGTGGAGAAACAACGATAGTAGGTTTCATGAATTCTCTGTGGATCCGAGGAATATAAGGTTTGGATTGAGTAAAGACGGAATAAATCCTTTTGGTAATATGATAAAATGTCATAGCATTTGACCTATGAATCTCTGTATCTACAACCTTCCTTCTTGCTTGTCTATGAAGCAGAAGTACATTTTACAATCTATACTTATCCAATCTCTAAAGCAACCAGGGAACGATATTGATATGTACCTAGCACCATTGGTGGAAGATCTGAAAACACTATGAGAACCTGGGGTACAGGTATGGGATGCTCACAAACGAGAGTACTTCACTTTACGCTGCATGTTGTTCTGCACCATAAAGGGTTATCCTGCCCTTGCTAACCTATCGGGCCAGAGTACAAAAGGAGCCAAAGCCTGTACTCACTGCTTAGATGATACCGAGAGTATGTGGCCAAATCACTCTGCGCAAAACCATTTACATGCGTCACCATAGGTACCTTCGGAGGAATCGCCCATACCGCAAGATGAAGAAACAATTTGACGGAACGAACGAAGATGGTTCAGCTCCAAAGCCTTTAAGTGGGATAGATGTTCATGATATGGTTAAGAACTTGGATGTTACGCTTGGAAAGGGACGTAAATCGAGGACTGTAAGAAGAGCATGTGGAAGAAGAGGTCAATATTTTGGGACCTACCTTATTGGGAGCACTTAGAAGTTTGGCACTGCATCTATGTCAAGCTCGTAGAGAAGAATGTATGTGATAGGTTGATTGGTCTCTTACTAAACATTAAGGTCAAAACAAAGGACGGTATCAACGCACAACTTGACTTGGTCGATGTGGGCATCAGAATTGAGTTAGCACCAAAAGAGACCGATAAAGGGCAAATGTACTGTGAACTTGCTTGTTACACTCTGTCCAAGGTTGAGAGAACTGAACTGTGTCAGTGCTTGCATGGTGTGAAAATTCTGTTCGGTTACTCCTCCAACATAAATAAATAGACTTGTTTCGATGCAAGATTTGAACTTAACTGGCATGAAGTCTCATGATTGGTCCCTGTCACAATTAATAGTATTTTAACTAGCAAGGTCTGGTAGACAATTATAAGGCTGTGTTATTTCTTTAACACAATTGCTCAGAAGGTTATCGATCCTGAAGGACTAGATGCTCTACAGGCCGAGGTGATGATGACTCTATGTAATTTTGAGATATAATTCGCTCTGTCATTTTTCGATATCATGGTCCATCTCATTGTTCACCTTATAAGGGAGATAAAGATGTGCGGGCCTATGTTCCTACGTAGAATGTACCCGTTCGAGAGGTACATGAGAATTCTCAAGTCCAACGTACAGAATCGATCTCGACCAGAGGGTAGCATTGTCGAAGGTTATGCAACCGAAGATGTTGTAGAATTCTGCGTGGATTACATGGCTCAGGTCGAACCGATTAGCAAGTGGGATTTTTGGTAAGAGAATCAAATTTCTTGGCCATGTAATGACTGCTAAAGAAGTTGTCGTTGATCCAAGTAAAGTGGAAGGAGTGTTGCATTGGGAACAACCGAAGTCTATTACCCAGATTCGTAGTTTTCTGAGGATGACAGGATATTACCGTCGATTCATAAGAAGATTCTTGACAATTGCGAGGCCACTTGCGCAGTTGTTGAAACGGAGAAGAAGTTTGCATAGACACGAGAGTGCGAAAAGAGTTTTCAAAAATTGAAAGAGTGTCTGACGACAGCACCTGTGTTAGTGTTGCCATCTGTGCAGAACAATTTTGTTATATACTGTGATGCTTCGAGATAAGATCTTGGATGTGTTAATGCAGAACGACAAAGTTGTAGCCTATGCGTCGAGGCAGTTGATGCCACATGAGGAGAATTATCCTATGCATGATTTGGACTTAGTTGTCATAGTGCATGCATTGAAGATATTGAAGAGGAACGCGGTATGCTACACTAGCACAAAAAAAAACTACCGCATAACCAGAAAGCTACTCGCAAGAAGGGGATCACAGATTAGATTACCACTAGACGCGCAGTTGCGGAATCCTTCGCGCGTCGATGTAGTGGATCGTCCTCGCTGCAGTCGTTGCGTCGATGGAGTGGATCGTCCTTGCCTCACCGTGGATCGTCCTCCCACGCCGCAGTCGCAGCAGCGTCACCGCAGCAGTCCACACGTCCAGGGATGGAACGTCGTGCGTCGGTGTGCAAGCACCTGGTCGCTCGGCAGGGGCAGCGAGAGGAGGAGGCTAGGGTTTCGGGTGAATCACTTCTAAACCGTGGAAAAGCACACCCTGCGCTCACCCTCCTCCCCTCCTTATATAGCCACGAGATAAAACCCTAAACTAGGGCCCATCAGCGTGCTAAGCCCACGAGGTCCATTAATTATGGATCCAATCCAAATTAATGCGTCCCAGCCCATTAAGTGTGTGACCCTGCAGGTTCACGTACGTTTGGACATGGATTCGAAAAACTCCTTTTGAATCCAATAGTTGGTAGCGGCTCCTTGCAAAGTATGCCAACTCCCAAACATACTATGATCAAATCGGACAAAACCTATCAAAAGTACTCATGTAATAATCCCTTTGCCAAGCATATGAAGATTGAACTCAAGGCGAGAAGCATGTCATCCTTTGATGATTCAATCCATCTCTCGTATCCGTGATATATTAATAAGTTGTGATTGACTCCTCAATCATGGCATGGCCATGCACTTCCTTAATTATATCATACGAGTGGCTTTATCATATATCTCCATTTCATTGGAGTGGCAAATTCCATCTTGACTGCTCACTTCCCTCTGCACGTTTTATAGTAAACATGAAAGCAACCTTTATAACTATCCGGTTAGGAAGTAGTGTTTGATAGCCCCAAGGAAAACTATTACACATGTAGGGAATATGACAATCTCAGGTCTAAGGATCATACATCTACTATGTATGAGATACACTGATGACACATAAGAATGAAACATTCTCGCAGTGTCCCATTGCGGGTCTATCTAACTCATGTTCTTCAACATGCGTCCACAATGTATAGATGATATCTCCATATCCCATGATCTATGAAGCATGATCATCGATCACTACATGTGCTGATCTATTCATTGTTGTCCTATACGATGATATCCGATCAGAGATATTTATCGAATTACATCAATAAGTAAAGAGCTTCATAAGCAAGTCACATACTTGTTAATCATTACAATGATATACATTCATTGGACCAATAATCATATTATTATTCATAAACATAGTCCTGTTACAATCATCTAAATGATTGCCTCAAGGGCATAACACTAACAGATATGGTGTCATTATCTCATTGGAAATAGATGTGAGATATATACAAACCGTAAGAGTTTGAAGTATATACATTTACTCGGTCGGATCTCAATATGAGACAGAGGAGAAGGTTGGAGTTGATTGAAGATTATAATGTTGCAATCCATATCTTGGTAAGGCCAAAGTTGTAGCCGATACTTTGAGTCGAAAGAGCCATAGTGCCAATATGCTGGTATCAAATGATCAGCTAGAGTTGTGCAAGGAGTTTTAGAAATTGAAGTCAGAAGTTGTTCCACAAGGATTAGTAGCTGCTTTGGAAGTAAAGCCAACACTAGAATGTCAGATCAAAGAAGAACATAAAGATGATGAGAAGATCAATAGAATCAAGTCTAAGAAATATGAAGGCTTAACTGAGGATTTCATCTTAGATGATCAAGGTACTATGTGGTTTAAAGGTCGAATTTGTGTACCAAACAAGAAGGAGCTTAAATAGTTGATTCTAGAACAAGCTCATGATTCCATGTATTCGATTCATCCAGAAGGTGCTAAAATGTATCAAGATCTTAAGAAAAGGTTTTGGTTGTCTCAGAAGAAGTGTGAAGTTGCTGGATATGTTGCTTTATAAGATGTGTGCCAAAGAGTGAAGGCAATGCACCAGAGATTTGTTGGTTCGTTACAGTCGTTGAAGATTTCTATGTGGAAGTATGAGGCAAACCTATAATAAAATCCAAAGCGCTGAGAGTTTGCCAAGAACTCTGAAAGGTTATTATTCTATATGAGTCCTCGTGGATCATTGGACCACGGTCACTCACTTTATACCAGTCAAGACTACTTATTCAGGATATCGCATAGCAGAGCTGTATATGTCAAGGATTGTGTGTTTGCATGGTGTGCCTAAGAAGATTATGTCAGATAGAGGTACCCAATTTACCTCGAGGTTTTGGAATGAGCTGCAAGAAGCAATGGGAAGTTGTTTGAATTTCAGTACAATGTATCATCCGCAAACAGATTGTTAGACTGAGAGGGTTAATCAGATTTTGAGGATATGTTAAGAGCTTAATCATTAGCTTATGCTACATCATGGGATAAATATTTGCCGTATGTAGAATTCAGCTATAACAACAGTTATCAGGCTTGTTTGCAGATGTCACCCTTTGAGGCTTTGTATGGTCATGCCTGTTGTACTCCGTTGAATTGGAATGAGACATGAGAGCGTTTAGTGGTTGGACCTGATATTCTCAAAGAAGCCGAAGAGCAAATTGCCATGATTAGAGAGAAATTGAAGGTAGCGCAGTCGAGGCAAAAGAGCTATGGTGATAATCGTCATCGTGAATTGAGCTTTGAGCCAGATGATTTCGTGTATCTCAGAGTTACCCCTCTCAAAAGTGTCAAAAGGTTTCACGCTAAAGGGAAGCTTGCGCCAAGATACGTTGGTCTGTTAAATATTTTGAGCCGTCGAGGAGAGGTTGCTTATTAGCTAGAATTGCCGTCGTGGTTGGTAGGGTGCATGATGTGTTCCATGTGTCACAGCTTATGAAGTGCCTAAGAGTGCCAGCAGAACAAATACCGTTAGAAGCAATTGAACTACATGAAGTTTTGACTTATAAGGAGTAGCCAATCGAGATTTTGGATGTGATTGAGCGCAAGACCAGAAAAAAGTCTATTTGCTTTTGCAGAGTGTAGTGGAGCAATCATTCAGAGAAAGAGGCTACCTGGAGGAGGTGTACCATGAAGAGACGAATGTTTCGGGTGCAAGTCTTGTTAGTTGCCTGTGGTATACTGAGGGGTTTATCTACGTCTTCATTCCGCTGTAGTTTAACTTGTTATTAAGCCTTGTGTGGCATAGTCATGCAAGTTGACCATATGGTCATTCAACAGGTATTAATTAATATATGATGTCTTTTTCAGAATGTTTCTGTTGTGTATGTTTGTGATATTCATCTAGGTTGCGCTTGTCTGCACTAGCGTGATCCTAGACTAGTATAGTATACTCATAGGATCCAAATTTGCATATTTGGGTCCCGACAGAGGTGGTATTAAAGCCATACTGACTGTAGGCCTTGGCCCTAGATAGTTTGGTCGTCTCGTTAGGAGTTTCAAAATTATTTTCCTAATAAAGAATTAATCTAAAGAAATAATATGTTCTTGACTTATCTCATTCTTCTATTCTTTTCCCTTGCTGGATTGAGTTGAAAATCTTATCTGAGTTGTCTTAAATAGAAAACGATATACCACACCTTAGGAGGATGCATCGAGTGCTTGCTGTCAGCCCTGAAGATCATGAAGGAAGGAATTGTCAAGCTTGAGGAGTGGATCGATGAAGTGTTTGAGAAACTAGAAGACCCAGTGCTTCGAGTAGTCAGTTGAGACTCATGTGTGGGAGTCGCATCTATAAAATAGGAGTGTCGCCCATGTAGGCAGTAGCTTTGGGTGTTTAGGTTGATTTGGTTCTTCCATGATTGCTGAGTGTGCAGTATGTGTTGCATAGCTCTTAGGATTTTGTAAGTAACCATACCAAGATATTAATATTGTTTTCTTAAGTTGTTGGGTTAAACTTATCTCCCCAGCATTAGGATCGCTGCTTCTTACCTATGCTATTTCCCTCTCCCCTAACCCTGTGAAGCAATTAAGTAGATGGTTCAGACTTGCGGAAACAACGAAGTCAGTGGAAGTGGTAATCAACTTAGAGAGAGTCTCAATGATGGATACACTCCCCAACTGCCACTAAAGATTGATATGCAGAATTTTGGAGCATTTTTGTCTGCTCAGACTCAGCTGATGCATGCAATGATGAGGCAAATGTAGAAAATGACCAATCAAGCTAATGTCAATGTGCCTCAAGCTGTTATCCATGATCCCTGTTCTTACTCAAGGTTATCAGAATTCATAAGGACTCATCCACCGACTTTTTCTGGAAATGTTTCACCTTTGGAAGTGGAAGATTGGCTTAAGACCATTGAAAGGAAGTTATCAATTGCTCAATGTAAAGGTGTCAAGAAGGTCCTATATGCTTCATATCTGTTTGAAGGAATTGTTGTTGAACGGTGGAAGAAGTACTGTGCTATCCATGAAACCCCGCAGAATATCTTTTAGTAGGAGTTTGTTACTGTTTTTCGTATCTCTTTGCTTCACCGGAGGACAGTGTGATCATGATGGATTCAGGTCAGATTGCTACCCCTGCATCGATATCTAGACGATTTTCTATGAAGTGTTGTCAACCAAATAAGTTAGAAGGTCACGCGTGCATTCGCTGTGGAGAAATAGATCATAACTCTGATGAGAATGTGATCAATTGCTCTAGTTGTTGTAACACCATAAAATTTGCCCTAATTTAAATTTTGGAGTATTTTCGATTTTTGAGAATTTTTGGGAATTTATTGGAATTCATTTGGATTTATTAAAATATGGCCTTCCTGGAATCAATAAAATATTGCAAAAGTTTATGCAAAGTTCTTCAGGAAATATTTTATTTCAGTTCCAAATATCCCAAAGTATTTTCCAGAATTGTTCTGGAATTTTCCACGTGTTTTTTGTTATTTATTTCGGCTTTGTTTAATTACCTGAATTATTTTAATTCAAAAAGGTTTTAAAAATGCTCGAATAGTGTTTGGGCCGAAACCCTCCGGTCCGGCCCAGTACTGTGCTCAGCCTGGTCCAAGCACATCGCAAACCCTAACCGCCACGCGCTCGAGCCGTCCGATTGAGATCCAGCGGTTGCTGTTGCGCCACGTCGCCCAAACAAGTGCGCCATCGGATCGTCGCTGCGCGGACGACCAGGATAGCGCCACTTCGCTTCGTCCTCACGGGATCACCGGAGAGGCGTGGGCGTTGAAGCCCGTGAGTTTCACCGCCCGTAGTGCGCACGTCGAGGCAGCCTTTAAGTCCCCGTTGAGGGCGTCGTGCAGAGATCTTCACGTCGCGTCTTTTGACTCCTTGCATGCACGCCGAGACCTCCTCTAGCGGCCGTGCAAGCTCGCCGTAGTTGCACCTCCTTGCCGCCGCTGTTCTTCACCATTTTCTTCGCCGTCGGTCCCTCTACGCCGTCGCTCGAACCGGTTCCGACATCTCCGAAGTAAGCCGCGTCGAACGGGTCAGTTCTTCACGCCGGAGAAGCCCCGTAGCGCCGTTGGCTGCGTCATCTTCCCTAGCTCCGGCGACCTATTTCTTTCGCGCCATCGTCGACCTCACCAACCCTTGCCGGCCGTTCGATCTGCATCGTTCGGTTCTGGTGAGTCCACGTCGCCCTTATCTGTTTACATCTAGATTAGATCTGTACCGTTAGATCTATTATGGACGGTGTAGATTAGCTCTAAGTTTACACGTTAGTTGGATCTTGACCGTTAGATTTAGATTGAATGGCTTGGATTAGATCTAGTGTCTGTGCTTAGATTAGATCCGAACCGTTGGTTTGTTTTTGAACGTTAGCGATTGAGCCACGTAGTCAAGTACACAGTAAACAACTCCTTAAGCGCACGCCGTTGGATTAGATCTGAACAGTTGAGATTAGATCTGGAAACGCCCTAAGGGTCTGCGCCGTTCAAATTTGAACGAGCGGCGGAGATGACGCCGCGCCCTCGCCGAATCGCGCCTGGACGCGTGTGCATCTTTGACCGAGGACCAGACCAGTCTCGGGCGTGGATTTCAAACGAGCCGTCGCGATCGTGCCGCGTGTTGCCGCGTAGCCCGAGGCGTCGCCGATCTCGCACGCGGGATCCAGCTGTTGGATTCAATCCAGCCATTGGATGCTCGACGCGTGTGCCCGAGATGCGAACCGTCGCCGAGCTCGCGCGTAGGAGATCTGACCGTTGATCTTTTGACGGCCGTGATTGCGCCACGTGGTTGAGATCTGGTCGTCGGTTGGGAACAGCTGAGATAGTGATGCGTGTCGTGCACGAATCTCGAGGTAATCGGTTGACGTCAGTGCTGACGTCATCTGGTGGGGGCCAGGCACACTGTTCTGTGGACCGAGTCCACGGTGGACCGACCCGAGCCGTGGACTGGGTCCATAGACCGAGGTGATGTGGCTGCACCAGGAGCTGCCACGTGTCATGCTGACGTCATCGCTGACGTCATAAATATTTTTATATTTCGGCCGAAATTCATTTCGGGGCTGACGTCATCATTAGGTCAAGCTGATGCAATAAACCGAGTTTTCAGAAGAAAAATAAATAAGTTAATTCGGTTTATTCTTTTTAATATATTTGCAAACTTTGAAAGGCCATAACTTTTGCATTTTAACTCCGATTGAGGTGATTCCAATTTCTAAAAACTTGTAAAATAAAGATATATTTATTGGTGAATTTTGTGCAATTTTTAGAGTTGAACTTGCTCTCTGTAAATTATATTTATTGTGTATTTATTTATTTCGAGTAGACGTTGATTTACCGGAAAGCTTTGCGGGAGAATTTCCAGCACAAGACCAAGCTCCAGATCAGAATCAGTAACTCTTTGAAGGCAAGTGATGCTTTGATCATTTTGATCCCAGTTTTTGAATGTATCTTGCTTTGAAATTATGCATGCTAAGTTAATTAAAAATGAATTTAAATTAATTTGGGAGTGTAGCTAAACAACCTAAAATGCTTTTGCCACCTTGAAATTATCATTTGTATGCCTTTAAATCATTGTTCACCCTAAGGTTATTCATATTTGTTGGATATTAATATGATGCCAACACGGGAGGCTAGACCGTGATTAGATGCTTAGCCTTGCAACGAGTCATGAATGATCTTTCGGAAAATATATCAATGTTGACTAACGAAATATTGAATGTATTATGAAAGTGGTGTAATGATGCCACATGATGAGATTGAGGTACAGAGACCTGTGTGGTTCTGTACTGATGTTAAGTTATTACTGGCATGTGTTGCACAATAATCAACGGGGTGGGAAATGATTTAGACTAAGGCAAGTGGCAAGAGGCTTCGTGGCGGATGGGCCTGTGTGGGAATGGGTTGATGAGTGTTGTGAGTCTGTGTGCCACAATGGGCTGTGTGCCACTGTTGAGAGAAGAAAGTCTTGCCTTGGTCAGTTAAGGACTTCACCTTGCAAGCCTTTGATACGAGTCAATCGTACAACCACATGGCTGGTATGGGACAGACCTAGTTGATTAGGGTTATGATATATTTCATCTGATACCTCAGGGTGACACTGCGGTGGTATATGCATGCGGGGGCGATACTGTCTTTGCGGCTTGGTACCCATCCAACGGTGTTGGCCTGTCCTATACTTCAGCTGGCACTGCGTGAGAGGAGTGATAGCGAAGGCAACACCGGAGATGTTCATTGGTTAAGGTAGAGGTTTCTGAAAGGCTTTGTTACGGACGATCACCTATGTGGTGAATGGCTGTATCTTGTGGGTAAAGTGTACAATCTCTGCAGAGTGTAAAATCTATTCGAATAGCCGAGTCCGCGGTATTGGACATTGATCGGGGATTACAGTTAAGGGTTAGACCTTGAAAAATAAAATGTGGAATGGGAGGCTATGTGCCAATGTTAAAAATGACATGATTAGGGCTGTGTGCCAAGTTTATGAAGAAAAACTGTTTAAAGAACTTAGTACTACTAATAGTTGTTTCATCACTTTTAATCTAAGTAAGATATAATTTTAAAAATGTTGTTTGATGCAAAAGAACCAAGTAAGCCAATTCTTTGGGATAAGCCTTGCATGTAGTATCAGCACTGCATTCTGTGCATTACTTGTTGAGTACGGTGTGTACTCACCCTTGCTTTCAAAACAACGCTAGTGGAGGAATCAACGCCAGTATGGGAGGAGGAGTACGTCGAGGAGCCAGAGATATAGGGGGCAAGCCCAGTCAGTTGCCTGTGGCAATATGGGGCTTCTACGGATGATTATTGTTTTTCGCTGTTATTTCTATTTACTCTGATAATGTAAGCCCTGCATGGCTGATCTATGTAAGGAGACCATAAGGTTGCACAACTCGTTTAAATACATGTTTGAAGTACTTTATTATTATTCCACCGTGTATGATTGTGGTACATTAACCCTGTTTAGCATGTGTGCACTAGCGTGATCCTGGACTAGTGCAGAATACACAGAGGGTCCGGATTTGCAGATTCGGGTCCTGACGGTTGTGAAGGAAGCCATTCTCTTGGAGAGTGTCCTACGAGCAACATCACATGTTACCTTTGTGAAGGTTGAGATCATTGTCCAGCTCAATGTCCCTTGAATCCGATAGTTACTACTGTGACCCGGTATCAGTAGGAGAATCTGCGAGCCACAGTTGCTCAAGAATTGTCAAAAGGAGTTGGAATGCCAGCTACACAGGTAAAGTTGTTTGAGGAGCCAAAAATGCAGCACTTTAATACTGTTAGCCTTCATCAACAAAGCAGTGAGTGGCCATCACCAACAGCATGTTTCTTGTATGGTGAAGAAGATTATTGTGCTAGAAGATGTAATACGAATCGACAAGCAGTGATTCACAACAAGAGCAGCATTGAGTGCTTCAACTGTCGCAAGAAAGGCCATTATGCTAACTGATGCCCACAGAGAAGAAAATCATTTTTTGCAGCTGTGGTTATTCCGGAAGCCGACTCAGTTAAGTACATAACGCCAAGAGTGAGTGGGGAAGTTGCAAGAGAAGTTTGCCCAGAGAACCAGATGAAGAAAAGAAGTAT
Source organism: Otatea glauca (assembly GCA_036346275.1). Classification (NCBI taxonomy): domain Eukaryota; kingdom Viridiplantae; phylum Streptophyta; class Magnoliopsida; order Poales; family Poaceae; genus Otatea; species Otatea glauca. The sequence goes on from CM070720.1 coordinate 13,293,832, forward strand.
GAATGAAGACACTACTCGAGTCAACAAATACTCAAGAAAGAGAATTCGCCCTAAACTTTGTTATACCTGCTACAAGCCCAAGCATTTTGCTAACAATTGACCTTAGAAGAAAGCGATTGCGCCGGTTCATTTCAATTTCAACCATGTCCCAATCAGAACCTTAGTGCCAATGCCAATCAAGGAAGCTTAGATCAATGATTTACCCTATGCAAGTGTCATATCTTCACCTGTAAAGGAGAGTGATTAGTGATGAATTCCCTGTAAAGATTTCCTTGTATAAAGAAATAAAACAAGGATGGTTGATATGCTCATATGTGAAGTGTTGGAATAAAAGCGCTAATGGTAAATGAAGGATCAGATGTTTTCCTGAGTTTTCACGTGTGTTGATGGTTCACCTGAAGATGATGCGTGTGTCATGATGGTCAGTTTAGTGGTATTCAGTGTGAAGCTTGTCTGTCCAGAAGATTTTCTGTTGTCAAAAGTACTCAGTTATTGCTCGATCTAACTTAGGGTGTGTGGAAGTTCAATTGCTTATTGATGGAGTAGAGTTTCCAGCAAATCACAATGTGTTAAGAACTCCGATCCTAAACTTTATTATGGGAATAGATTGGTTGCCCAAACATAAGGCTGTATTGGTGTCGGGACCCGGATTTGCAAATCCGAAACCCTCTTGTATACTGCACTAGTCCAGGATCACGCTAGTGCACACAGTGGAAACATAGATGAAATACCATTTCATACAACGAATTAACTATGAAGAAGCAATTTATTATTAAATAAAGCAAACGACCTTATGGTCAATGTTTACACCATTATGCATTAAGGCTTAAGAAACAAATACTATTGCAGCGGAAAAGATAACTTGAGCCATTCGACATGCCATAGGCAATCGTCTGGGGAACGCCTTCCTAATCCACGTAGTCTTCATAGAATTCCTCCTCATGATATTCATTATCTCCTTCAGCAACTGATCAACAAGGGCATAAAACCGTGAGTACAAAGGTACTCAGCAAGCCGTAGGGAATTGATGCAATATATTCATGCACGGCTTGACAAGGATGGCTATATGGTTCATTTGCAGAAAGCAATAACTTGAATTGAAAATACAATAAATAGATTGAAGGCACATTGATGAAAAGATAAATAAATAACTGATAGATCAATGATAGATAACAAAACAACAGTGAACTCCCCTTTCACATCCCAACAATTCCACATTCCACATTTTAATGAAACACTCTATACCCCGTGTGAAATTCCCGGGCTTGTCCATGATCATGACGCGCTATTCGAATAGTTTTACACTCTGCAGAGGTTGTACAACTTTACCCACAAGACATGAACATCTCTTTGTGCAAACGTTACTAATACACTTCCTTTGGTGTGTCGCGGAGATATCATGACAAAGCCTTTACAATGCACTGTCTAAACTCGGTACTGCACGCTAAGGTTGCACCCCTTAGGGCCCCCTCTTGCGCCTTGCAAATCTACCCGTCCATCCCGGAACCCACACCACCAACTGGCAGTACTCAAGGCTAGACATTGCAAGTTAATCAGCTCGGTCTGTCCCATTCCAGACATGTGGTAGTACGGTTAGGCCCAGTTCAATGGCGCACAAGATTAAGTCCTTAAGTTGTCTCAGGCAAGACAACCACATCCCAATGTGCTAGAAAGCACCCCCTTTACTTCACGATCACTTGCCCGAGGGAAAACAATTCGTTCAACCAAGACCAATGGCAAACCCCGCCATGGTACAACAAATTTTACAATAGTGGCTAACGGCCATGATTCAATATCTCATTAAGTCAAGATTAACATTATTCAACATGTGGTATGAATCCCAACGTATATCTAAGCATGTCTAAGCATAGCTACGATAACCCAATGTTGGTATAATGATTATGTCCAACTAGTAATGCCCCAACCTAGGTTTAACAATGGATACATGGCATACAACTAATCAAGGTGGCATAATGTCAACTAGGCATACATCTACCCCATTAAATAGCATCGATACACAAAGTAGCATGCAATTGTATAAAAGTAAATTACTTTTGCAAACATGCGATCAATATGCTCAAAGGTTAAGACTTGCCTTGCTGATCTAGTGCTGAATCTTGGTCTTTGAAGTCTTCGTTTGCTCCCTCGGAATTAGCGTCTACCGGAAAAGAAAGCAACGAAACCAAATAAATACAAAACAGAGTCCAAACAAGCTCAAAACTGAAAATAAATGGCTCTAGAAGATAGATCTTGATTTTAGAAAAATTTAGAAACTTGAATCGCCTCAATCGGAGTTCGTATGAGCGAGAACGGGCCTCCGAAAGATTAAATTCAGAGAAAATACAGAAAATCAGAAAATCAGAATTTCTGGATTTATTTTTATACGGAAAAAGGATTTATTGCGCAACGCTGACGTCAGCCGGCTCTCGGTGGACTCGGTCCACGGCGCGGCCTCGGTTCACCGTGCGCTCGGCGCACGGCTGACGTCGTCGCTGACGCGGGCTTTAGGGCTGACGCAAGCATCCACGCGGCGCTGACGCAGGCGGGTGACGCATGCGCTGACACGGCAAGCCACGCGGCACGCATCCAACAGCGACGCGAGATCCGACGGCAGAGGAACCAAGGCACGCGGCGGAGGAGACGTGAACTATCCGGGACGCCTACTGAAGATCGGACGGCCAGGGTTCCTCGGCAAGGAGCAACGGGGAAGTGGCGGCGCGAACTCACCGGACTTCGAGAAGAAGGCATGGCCGACGGCGAGATGGTGACGGATCGGACGCGCGCGGGAGCGGATCTGGAAGAGAACGACACGGGGAACTCAATGAGACCCGCGGCTGCGGCGGAGAGACACAGGCGGTGAAGAAACGAGCGGCGGAAAGGCTCGGGCACGGCGGAGATCGACGGCGAGCGAAAACTCGACGAAGGCGGCAGCTCGGGCAGCAAAAGAGAGGGCAAATGTGATGCTTCTGAAGGTTTATATATATTTTGAAATATGAAATTTTTTTTTTGGGTTTAAAATTTTTCGGTGTGAAAGGAGTGGCGTTCTAGGGCAGATTTTGGGTGTTGGGCTTTTTCGGGAAGCTTGGGCTGAAAAGAAAAGGAGTGTGGGCTTTAGTGGGTTCGATTTTGGGCCCGTGTGGGGGTGGGAGCCCACTTGGGGACCTGGTTGGGACGCCCCATATCTCCTCCCCTGCCCTAATTCCCTCCCCTCTCCTCTTTTTTTTCCCCAACCAGCCGCCCCCTCCCTTCCTTGCGCCACCTCCTCCTCCACCTCCTCCCTTCTCCACCCTCTTTGGTGGCCTAGGAAGGCTCCCCACCACACCCCCCTTGCTGCTCAGTTCGTCGGGAGGCTCCGCGACGTGGAGATCCGGCGTGTTCCAGCGCGGGAAAGGCAGATCGGGAAGCCGGGAGGAAGAATTCGTTGTCCTCCGTTCTTCGGAAGAAGTATGGTCTTGGGTGAGCCATGGGGATGGGCTAGGATCTGTGCTAATGGTAGATCTCAAGTTTTTAGAACAATTGGTGGTGCGGTAATTGGTTAGATTGGAAGATTTTAAGAGTTTTGCATGTGTAGCAGTTCGGGCAGATTGAGCGGCCGACCTAGGGTTTGAGATTAAGAGATTTTAGATTCGGATTTTGGTCAGTCGCCTGTTGAAGAAGTTGTAGGTAATTTCAATACCTTTAATTGGGAATAAAGAACGCGTAATTCCGATCAGCCGTTTGAAAGTTATGGCTGTTTTATCGAACGTATTCAAATCTTTGGCGCAGTTGGAACAGATCATAGTATTTTTGTAGATTAAACAACTTTAAAGGCCGAATAAGCTTTTCTCAATACCTAGGAAAAATTAGGAAATTTCCTAAGCTTCGCGATGATGTACTCGTTTAATCATTTCAGAGCCCCTAGCCAAAGTTATGCTAGATCGAAGTCTGCTGTCCGGGAGGGACAGACTCTCCGTTTTTCGGATTTTGGGAGTAGTTTGTGTAGTCGGATAGATGATCTAGAGTGTACTGTTTTGGGGGTACATTTTGAGTGTTTGATGCGTGTTTGCAGGTGGTGTGACCCCGGGAGTGCCTTCCTCATCTCACCATTCTGTCGCCTGAGGCTAAGGCAAGTGTTTTAGAATGGGTAGTGTGTGGTAGGAAATTGTTAGAGATGCTGTGTGTGCCATGGACTAGTTGATGAGTGGTTTGTTATGTTGATGCTTATGTGATGAACGAGTAACTGATAGATTAATTTGCTATGTCTAATGTTAACCAGGATATGAGGACTTGATTCATAGTAATGCTTTGCCAAGATGAGATAAAATTGTTGTACATGTTGTTTTGGGTTACTAGTACATGTTGCATTCATGGCATGAAATCTGGCCAGGGCGGTGAGAAAGTCCTAACTAGTCCGGTAAAGCCGGTGAGAAAGTTATGACTAATCCGGAGAGCTATAGAGTAAGTCCTACATCGTGATTTCATTCACCGTGGCGAATGGAAGCGAGGAGTAGGCACCCTCCATCTACGGGATGGAAGGGGGAAGAGGGTGCACACCAACGGGTGTGCACTCTAGCTATCTGATATCGCCTTTGAGAGGACATGTACATCGCATGTCATTGCATCTTATTCAAGGAGATGAGTACGAATTGTTAACGATATTATGAATATGAAAATGATGAATAAGTTGTTGTTGGTGCTAAATGATTCTTTCACTCATTTCATTATGCTTGCTGAGTTTTAAACTCACTCTTGTGTTTAATGTTGTTTTTTTAGGTACCAAAAAGTCGGCATGCGGGATAAGGGATTAGCTACACCTCCTCACGTAGCATTTCACTTTAGGCAATGTTATAAGTTACGATTTGAATTCTTGGAAATAAGTAAAGGCCATGAAACTTGTTAAATGGTCAATTGGAGTGCTTAAATCTCTCGTTGGGTTCATTTTTTTTTGTAGTGAGATTGGAACTGTTAGTATGAGATTTTGTGGATGTTACATTTATGTTCATTGCTTCTTTAGATGCTTTATATATTGATATTACTTGCCAGGATATTAACGTTGCTAAATTCATGATAAAAACAGATGTTATCTTTCAGAATTTTCGGTATTAGCAATTGGTAACCTTGCTGGAATTTAGCTTGTTTTGGGATATTTAATTGTTGGAGTTTCTATGTTTGGTAGCATTCGGGCATGATAGATGCCGGGGTGTTACAACAAAAGAAGCTGCGGTGCGAGGGGAACCTTGGGAGGGGTGCGACGGTAGCTTTAAATAGCCCTGGAAGGCGTGCGGGCACGAACTCCAAGACGGCGCCGACGCGGACTCGGATACGGCAGCGGCTAGGGTTCGCAGCGCGCGATGTGGTCGCGATCGCGTCAAATCCACGCGCGTCGCAAGATCGGACGGCCGTGGCGCACGCGGGCTGGCTGGGCCACGAGGTGGAGCTGGGCCGGGGCGCGGCTAAGCGGAGCGGGCCGGAGAGAAAAAGAATTGGGCCGGAGAGAAAGATTCGGCCCGAAGGGTCTTTTGAAAAACAAAACGTTTTCCGATTTAAGAAATTGCTAGAATTTCAAATAAAATCAAATAAATTCAAATAAATATCAAATAAATTAAGAAAAATCCCCAAAAATACAGAAAAATTCCTTGGAGCACAATGAACCCAACTAAAATTTAAAATCTTTAGTTCGATGGATAGTTTAGTCAAATTAAATCCTTTTATTAATGGAAAATTCAAATTAAGCTGGAAATAATTCAAGAAAAATGCAAATGGTTTATTTTTGAATTCAAACATTCCAAATCTCAAATTTTGGGATGTTACAGACCTCCCCCCCTTAAATGGAATCTCGACCTCGAGATTCAGGCTGGCTAGGGAATAGGTGGGGAAACTCGGACTTCAAATCCTCTTCGCGCTCCCAAGTTGCTTCCTCGTCTGAATGATTACTCCACTGGACCTTGCAAAAACGGATGATCTTGCTCCTCGTGATACGCTCTGCTATATCCAAAATTTTCACTGGTTGCTCCTTGTAGGTAAGATCCTTTTGCAAATCAATGGCTTCCAATGGCATCTGTTCCTCTGGCACACGCAGGCATTTCTTCAACTGCGATACATGGAACACATCATGGATTCCGACAAAAGACTGAGGCAATTCTAACTTGTAGGCAACCTCTCCTCTTCGTTCCAAGATTTTGAACGGTCCCACATATCTAGGGGAAAGCTTTCCTTTTACTTGAAATCTCTTAACTCCTTTGAGAGGGGTGACTCTGAGATAAACATAATCATTGGGCTCGAAACTCAAATCTCGACGACGATTATCTGCATAACTCTTTTGTCTGCTTTGAGCTATCTTCAACCTGTCTCGAATTAATTGGACTTGCTCTTCCGCTTCTTGCAGTATGGCAGGACCAAACAATTGTCTTTCTCCTGACTCCTTCCAGTTGAGAGTGGTTCTGCACTTTCTTCCATATAAGGCTTCAAAAAGCGACATTTGCAAACTGGCTTGATAACTATTGTTGTACGAAAACTCGGCATAGGGCAAACACTTGTCCCACTTAGCACCATAAGTTAAGGCACAAGCTCTTAACATATCTTCAAGAATCTGATTCACACGCTCAGTCTGTCCATCGGTTTGAGGGTGATAGGCGGTACTGAATCTGAGATGAGTTCCCATGACTTCATGCAGACTCTGCCAAAAACAAGAGGTAAACTGGCTTCCTCTATCAGACACTATATTCTTAGGCACTCCGTGAAGACTGACGATCCTTGACATATATAACTCTGCTAATTTATCTCCTGCATAGGTAGTCTTAACTGGAATAAAGTGAGCTACCTTAGTCAATCGATCGACTATTACCCAGATCGAGTCATAACCTGCTTGGGTCTTAGGAAATCCGGTGATGAAATCCATACCAATTTCTTCCCACTTCCACTCTGGAATCTTCAAGGGCTGCAGCAATCCTGCTGGCCTCTGATGCTCTGCCTTGACCTTCTGGCAGACATCACAAAGTGCAACATACTCTGTAATCTCACGCTTCATACTAGACCACCAATACCTTTCCTTGAGGTCTTGATACATCTTGGTACTTCCAGGATGAATGGAGTATAAAGTCTCATGCGCTTCCTTGAGAATCAACTCCTTAAGCTCTTTCTGATCTGGTACGCAAATACGCTTCTCATACCAAATAGTACCTTGTTCATCTTCAGTGAAACTTGGGGCTTTTTCTTTCTTCATATTGCTCTTAATCTCCTTGATATCGGCATCATCTACCTGTGCTTCTCGAATCTGATCTTCCAATGTAGGGCGTACTTCCAAAGTGGATAAATACCCTTCCTGAACCAATTCCAAACTAAGCTTCTGAAATTCCTTATAAAGGGCTGGCTGACTTTCCTTAATCATCAGAGTATTGCAGTAACTCTTTCTACTCAAAGCATCGGCTACGACATTGGCCTTGCGTGGATGATAATGAATCTCAATGTCATAGTCCTTAATCAATTCCAACCATCTTCTTTGTCTCATATTGAGGTCAGCTTGGGTAAAGATATACTTCAAACTCTTATGATCAATATAAACCTCACAACGATTACCAATGAGATAGTGACGCCAAATCTTTGAAGCATGCACTACGGCTGCTAATTCCAAATCATGGGTAGGATAGTTAACTTCATGTGGCCTTAGTTGTCGCGAAGCATACGCTACAACCTTCTTATCTTGCATTAGCACACAACCGAGTCCTTGTCGGGATGCATCACAGAATATCTCAAAATCCTTCCTATTATCTGGCAGGATAAGCACTAGGGCAGTTGTCAAACACTTCTTTAATTCTTGAAAACTTTGCTCACATTCTGGTGTCCAAACAAATTTCTTCTTCTTCTTTAAGAGTTGAGTGAGCGGTCTAGCTTTTCTAGAAAACCCTTCTATGAAACGGCGATAATATCCCGCCATTCCAAGAAAACTTCGGATTTGGGGTACCGTCTTGGGTGACTCCCAACTTAGCACATCTCGTAAATTACTTTTGCAAACATGGGATCAATATGCTCAAAGGTTACGACTTGCCTTGCTGATCTAGTACTGAATCTTGGTCTTCGAAGTCTTCGTTTGCTCCCTCGAAATTAGCGTCTACCGGAAAAGAAAGCAACGAAACCAAATAAATACAAAACAGAGACTCAAACAAGCTCAAAACTGAAAATAAATGGCTCTGGAAGATAGATCTTGACTTTAGAAAAATTTAGAAACTTGAATCGCCTCAATCGGAGTTCGTATGAGCGAGAACGGGCCTCCGAAAGATTAAATTCAGAGAAAATACAGAAAATCAGAAAATCAGAATTTCTGGATTTATTTTTATACGGAAAAAGGATTTATTGCGCAACGCTGACGTCAGTAGGCTCTCGGTGGACTCGGTCCACGGCGCGGCCTCGGTTCACCGTGCGCTCGGCGCACGGCTGACGTCGTCGCTGACGCGGGCTTTAGGGCTGACGCAAGCATCCACGTGGCGTTGACGCAGGCGGGTGACGCATGCGCTGACACGGCAAGCCACGCGGCACGCATCCAACGGCGACACGAGATCCGACGGCAGAGGAACCAAGGCACGCGGCGGAGGAGACGTGGAACGATCCGGGACGCCTACTGAAGATCGGACGGCCAGGGTTCCTCGGCGGGGAGCAACGGGGAAGCGGCGGTGCGAACTCACCAGACTTCGAGAAGAAGACACGGCCGACGGCGAGATGGCGACGGATCGGACGCGCGCGGGAGCGGATCTGGAAGAGAACGACGTGGGGAACTCAATGAGACCCGCGGCTGCGGCGGAGAGACACCGGCGGCGAAGAAACGAGCGGCGGAAAGGCTCGGGCACGGCGGAGATCGGCAGCGGCGAGAACTCGGCGAAGGAGGCAACTCGGCGAGAAAAGAGAGGGCAAAAGAAGCGGCGCGCGAGGAACCTCGGGAGGGTGCGACGGCAGCTTTAAATAGCCCGGAAGGCGTGCGGGCATGAACTCCAAGGCGGCACCGACGCGGACTCGGATCTGGCGGCGGCTAGGGTTTGCGGCGGCGGCGTAGCGCATCGCGTCAAATCCCAGCGTCGCGCATCAGACGGACGGCCGTGGCCTACGGTGGGCCGGGCCGCGAGTGGAGCTGGCGGCGCGCCTTTGAGCGGAGCGGGCGGGAGGAAAAGAATTGGGCCGGAGAGAAAGATTCGGCCCGAATGGTCTTTTGAAAAACAAAACGTTTTCCAATTTAAGAAATTGCCAGAATTTCAAATAAAATCAAATAAATTCTAATAAATATCAAATAAATTCAGAAAAATCCCCAAAAATACAGAAAAAATCCTTGGAGCACAATGAACCCAACTAAAATAGAAAATCTTTAGTTTGATGGATAGTTTGGTCAAATTAAATCCTTTCATTAATGGAAAATTCAAATTAAGCTGGAAATAATTCAAGAAAAATGCAAATGGTTTATTTTTGAATTCAAACATTCCAAATCTCAAATTTTGGGATGTTACAATTGGGTTTTGATCGAAGAGTTGTGCCAGTTGATAGCCCTTAAGGTGAAAAAAAGGAAGTCTCAAGTGACTATAGTTTGCAGTGGTTAGTTGATGGTTAATAGTGTGGAATCTGTCAGCTTGGAAGATGTGCCAGTTTTTAGAGAGTATCCAGATATGTTTCTTGGGAATCTACTTGGTGTGCCACCAGATTAAGAGATCAAGGTTGTGATTGAGCTAGTGCTTGATACAGCATGAAGAGCGAAGAGACCGTATTAGATGCCTACAAATGAGTTGTTGAGATGAAGAAGCAGATCAAGTTAAGAATGTGTATTTATTATCATGCTCTTAATGAAGTGATGATCAAGGATAAGTGTCTGTTGCCTAGGATCGACAATTTGTTTGATCAGTTAAGAGGAGCTGGAGTTTTCGTTAAAATAGATCTTCGATGGAGTTATCATCAGTTAAAGATTCATGCAGAGAATGTTCTTAAGTCAGAGTTTTCTACGCGATTTGGACAATATGAGTTTATAGTCGTGTCTGCTAGAAAGATCAATGCCATTGCATATTTCCTGAACATGATGAATAAGGTTTTCATGGAATATTTGGACAAGTTTGTTGTTGTGTTCATAAATGACATTGTGGTATACTCCAAGTCGAGGGAGGAGCATCCAGAGTATTAAAGATTGGTTTTGAAAAAGCTGCGAGAGCAATAGCTGTATGCTATGTTTAGCAAGTGGGATTTTTGGTAAGATAAAGTCAAATTTATTGGCCATGTAATGACTGCTAAAGAAGTTGTCGTTGATCCAACTACAGTTGAAGCAGTGTTGCATTGAGAACAACCAAAGTATGTTATCCTATTCGTAGTTTTCTGGGGATGGCAGGATATTACCATCGATTCATAAGAAGATTCAGAAAATTGCGAGACCACTTGCGCAATTGTTGAAAAGGAGAAGAAGTTTGCATAGACGCCAGAGTGCAGAAAGAGTCTTTAGGAATTGAAACGTCTGATGACAGTACCTATGTTAATATTGCAGAATGTGCATAATAGTTTTGATATATATGATGCTTCGAGACAAGGTCTTGGATGTGTGTTAATGCAGAATGGCAAAGTTGTAGCCTATGCGTCGAGGCAGTTGAGGCCACATGAGGAGAATTATCCTATGCATGATTTGGAATTAGCTACCGTAGTGCATGCTTTGAAGATATGGTGTCATTATCTCATTGGAAATAGATGTGAGATATATACAGACTATAATAGTTTGAAATATATACATTTACTCAGTCGAATCTCAATATGATATAGAGGAGAAGGTTGGAGTTGATCGAAGATTTTATTGTTGCAATCCATTATCATCTTGGTAAGGCCAAAGTAGTAGCCCATGCTTTCAGTCGAAAGAGCCATATTGCTAATATGCTAGTATCAAATGATCAACCAGAGTTGTGCAAGGAGTTTGAGAAATTTAGTTGGAAGTTGTTCCACAAGGATTAGTAGCTACTTTGGAAGTAAAGCCAACATTAGAAGGTCAGATCAGAGAAGGACAGAAAGATGATGAGAAGATCAACAGAATCAAGTCCAAGAAAGATGAAGGCTTAGCCGAGGATTTAATTTTGGATGAGCAAGGTACTATGAGGTTTCAAGGTCAAATTTGTGTACCGAACAAGAAGGAGCTTAAACAGTTGATTCTAGTGGAAGATCATGATTCCAAGTATTTGATTCATCCCGAAGGTGGTGAAATGTATCAAGATATTAAGGAAAGGTTTTGGTGGTCTCAGAAGAAGTTTGAAGTTGCTGAATATGTTGCTTTATAAGATGTGTGCCAAAGAGTGAAGGCAATGCACCAGAGACCTGTTGGTTCGTTACAGTCGTTGAAGATTTCTATGTGGAAGTATGAGGCAAAGCAGTAATAAAATCCAAAGTGCCGAGAGTTTGCCTAGAACTCAAAAAGGTTATGATTCTATATGAGTCATCGCGGATCATTTGACCAAGGTCGATCACTTCATACCAGTCAAGAGTACTTATTCAGGAGATCGGTTAGCAGAGCTGAATATGTCAAGGATTGTGTGTTTGCATGGTGTGCCTAAGAACATCATGTTAGATAGAGGTACCCAATTTACCTCGAGGTTTTGGAATAAGTTGCAAGAATAATGAGAACACGTTTGAATTTCAATACAGCGTATCATCAGTAGATATATAGTCAGACTGAGGGGGTTAATCAGATTTTGAGGATATGTTAAGAGCTTGTGCATTAGCTTAAGCTACATCATGGGATAAATGTTTGCCGTATACAAAATTCAGCTATAACAATAGTTATCAGGCTACTTTGCAGATGTCACCATTTGATGCTTTTGTATGGTCGTGCCTGTCATACTACGTTGAATTAGAATGAGACAGGAGAGTGTTTAGTGGTTGGAGCTGATATTTTCAAAGAAGCCGAAGAGCAAATCGCCATGATCAGAGAGAATTTTCAAAGAAGCCAAAGAGCAAATCGCCATGATATTTTCAAAGAAGCCGAAGAGCAAAAGCTATGCTGATAATCATCAATGTGAGTTGAATTTTGTGCCAGATGAGTTCGTGTATCTCAGAGTTATCCCTCTTAAAAGTGTCAAAAGGTTTCACGCTAAAGAGAAGCTTGCGCCAAGATACGTTGGTTTGTTCAAGATTTTGAGCCGTCGAGGATAGGTTGCTTATCAGTTGGAATTGCCATAGTCATTGGCAGGAGTGCATGATGTGTTCCATATGTCACAGCTTAAGAAGTGCCTTAGAGTGCTCGCAGAACAAACACCGTTAGAAGCAATTGAACTGCAGGAAGATTTGACTTATAAAGAGCAGCAAATCGAGATTTTGGATGTGATGGAGCGCAAGACCAGAAACAAGTATGTTTGCTTTTGCAGAGTTCAGTGGAGCAATCATTCAGAGAAAGAGGCTACATGGGAGCGTGAAGAGGATCTGAAGTGAGAATTCCCAATCCTATTCTCTAGTTAGCCCTGAATCTTGGGGTCGAGATTCTGTTAAGGGGGAGGTTTGTAACATCCTAAAATTTGCCTTATGATATTATGTTATTGTTATTTGTGCATTTTTTTATTTTTATGAATTTATTTGGATTTTTTGTAGATTTTATTAAATATATTTGTATTTGTCCTTTTATTCAAAAGTATTAAAATAATAATAAAGTTTATATAAAGTTTGGATAAAAATATTTTATTTGAGTTCAAAATGTCTCAAAGTATTTTTGAGATTTGTCTTGGAATTTTTCTGATATTTTTAATGCCTAAAACTAATTAAATGAAATACTAGAATTATTTTTAAAAGAAAATCCGAGAAATCCTCAAATAGTTTTGGGCCAGAGACCAATATTGTTCCCGCGTGGCCCGTGTCTATGTGGCCCATCTGCTTTGCGCCGTCAGCCCAAAAGCCCGCCTTCTAGAAGCTCAACTGACACCGTTGGATGTTGGATCGAACGATCGGAAATGATCGAAAACCCTAGGGTTATCTGCCTTTGGATCAAGTTCGCATGGATGGAGGAGATTGCTCCATGTCGACGGAGTGTGGGAGCCGTCTATTTGGTGGCACGTGTTCAGCCTGGATTCTGCCACGTCGTACCGCCGCCGTCTTCGTTCCAGACACGACTCCGCCATTGTAACGACCCCCATTTTCACATAAATACAAAAATGGAAATCTAATGTGCATACAGTACTAGTCCAATGATCAGTGGCTAGTACGCACATTTTCAACAACTGGAATCACATCCATACATCATTTTATTCAAGCAGAAGTTTCGCTATCTTTTTATTCAAGCAGAAGGGTCGTTTTTTTAAATTCCGCATCCTGCGATGAAAAGAGATCATTTGAAGCTTCGCTATCTTTTTCCACCTAAAACAACATAGTAAGCAAGGGTGAGTACTTTACGTACTCAGCAAGACTTTAGCAAATCCTATAATATATGCAGGCCATTTCAAAGGAAAGTCTTCTACGATTAATTTGCATAAAGTGAAATTGAATTAGTAAATCAAGTTGTCATTTGCAAATAGAATTTAATAAAGCAAGTTTGACTGATAAGAAATAAGTAAAGCATAAGTAATACACACAGCCCTTCGTGAGCATTGAATAATTCAATGATCCAATAATCCAATTCTGACATATCCATTCCTTGCCAACACGTGGCGTAACCATAATCTTTGCCAAAACAAGGCACATCAGGTGAAAATCATCCTATTTTGAAAATAGTAAAACTTCTAACCATGTGATGACTTTACCAAGTGCCTTTGACCATAGGCGTGGCATATTAATTAGATTTACACTCTACAGAGGTGTACAGCTTTACCCACAAGAAAGGATCATCTCTTTGTGCAGTGCAATTGACACACTTCCTTTGGTGTGCCGCAGAGAGATCATAACATAACCGTTACATTACCTACACCTAGCTTTGCACCAGCCCGATGAAGTTGAATCCTTGTTATGGAAGAAGAAACATAATTAAGTAAAACATGACAGTCCATCTCTGTATGTAGATCAGTAATATTGGCAGTCCATCTCTGCAAGAAACGGTTTCTTCTCATAACAAGGCGTACATCGTTGTACCGATATGCATTTACCCACACCGCGGTGTGGTAGCCCCTCATAAGCAAACCTAGAAGGGATTGCTCATACTATCTCCCGCCTACAATGTGCAAAGCCAGACCTAAGCAACTTAATAGGTTAAGGCTGTCCCATACCGGCACTCGTGGTTGTACGATTTTCTTAGCTTGAAAACAACCCATAGCTCGGTCTTTAATCCGACACGGGCAATAATCTCCCCTACACTACGTACAAGTCCATCTCTTGCACAACCGGCTATTGCCAATAATTGCCCGCATCTAAACCATAGTTTTTATTTTTGAGTTTTTAGTCAAAATACCAACAACTGACATCATGTCATAACCAACCTTTTTCAATTCTCAAGAATCAATTTTGATCTGATCATATTCAACGTTGGTTCTAAAGCATGGCTAAGCATGGTTAATAATCATATATACCCAAGTTGACATTATGTATTGTCTAACCCGTTTATATGGTTATCAAGGTTCACATGTCTATACTTATCAAGGAAGTTTCATGAGTCAACAGGTATATCTACCAGTACCACAAAATAGCGTATTTATAGAAAATAAACGCATGAATGAAACATTTTTATAAACACAATGAAAATTAAATAATGGGATCAATATGATCGAAGGGGGTGCTTGTCTTACTTAATTGTTGATTGCGACGAAGTTGCGGCTGCAACTGGCGTGGTTGACAACGGAATTAGTGACGTCGGGTTCTACATGTCGTTCAATGGAAATATAGCGAAACAACAATTTCAATAAGGGAAAAAAGAAGATAGACAGTAAGTCAAATAAAGACTTGCTATAAAGAAACAGACGCATATTCTTTTATAGATCATTTATTCTTGTTTTACGAATTCAAGAGGCTAAAATTATGTATTCTTGTATCTATAATTTCGAATTCTAGATGCTAAAATTATTTGGATTAATAGGATTAAAACATTAGTTATCATATTATGTATGAGTAGTACTTAATCTTTAACTGACTTTGCATAACAATTCATTTTGAATATATATATATATACTAGATCTATTACGTTGGGCAATTGGTTACGTATCCTGGTTTGCAAGAAGGTTTTGGTTAAAACAAATATCTGAACAATTGATTTCTTATTTATTATTAAAGCTCGTTTATTCATATTACAGATTATGAAGATCATAATACTTCGGATTATTTGGATGACAGGATTTATATGCAGAACATGGTGAAACAAGATTATTTCTTCATAATAAGGTGGTCTATACTTTGGGTAGCAATCCTAAGCTGATTTCATAATTTTTAGGATTTAGACGAGATGCTTTATTCATTGCTGAAATAGCTGAACTGGCATTAAGGTTTCTGATGACCATAACACTTAAGGGTATTGAGCTAGCAAGATATAGATGAAAAGTAAGATATACAAAGAATATTTTTCTAGATTGTGGTAGTACATATTCTAAATAATATTTCTAGGCTGGTCTTCATAATATTCGCATTTAGACGAGTTGTTTTATATGTTGCCGAAATGTCTTAAATGTTTCTAAAGTCCAGAAATCATAATACTTAAGGTTATATCACAAGCAAGATTTATATGAATACCATGATATAATGAACTTATTTCTTCAGAATATGGTAGTAGGTACTTTGGAGACTATTTCTAAACTGATATTATAAATTTTACTATAAAGACGAGTTATTTTATTTGCTGCTGAAATAGCATAAATGGCCATAAAGTTAACGTTGTAACTAGACGGATTTCGCTTTTCGTTTGTGGTTATACTACACATGATTATTCATTCATTTTTCTGGCATTAGCAGGTGATGATCCTAGGACTATTTTAGAACTAATTTTGCATTACTTTACTTTTATCCGAGATAGTTTATATGCATATGAAGAATATAATCTTTTATAAATTGTATTCAGATTAGTTCTTTTTGCCTATTATCAGGGTATAATCTTTAAGTATATACTAAGATTAGTCCTTCCAAATCTTATACTTAACTTATGAGGTGTTCTAAATATATTTCTGATTCTTAACCATATATACATCATATGAATGCATATACATATACATATATATATATATATATATATATATATATATCTTTTATACTAGGGTCTCATTCTTATTCATGAAACAATTCAAGTCCAGATTATTTCTTAAGTATTTTAGCTTACCCAGGTATTATTCTATTATAAAAGTATTTTAGAAATCAATTATTCTCTTTTTAGGTTTCTTTTGTACAAAGTATATCCTTTTGAATATTTAAGGTATTGAGAACAACCTTTAATAGAAAATGATTCAAATAGAGATGATATTTAAATGTTTTTATATATTTGGGTTGCTAGAAGTCTAAAGATTCCAATAAAATTTGTTTCATTCAATTCTCTGTTCATTGGCATCATGTATATACATAACTTATGTTTCTCCTTAAATTTGAATTTCAAATTTGTCCAGACCTCTTATTCAAAATATTTTTTCATATTCTGAGAGTACATGATTTAGATGAATATTGAAAATTTTTTCATCTCAATTGGATTAGAGATGCAAAAGATATTCAAGTTTCAATCTAAGTCGGTTATGAAAATACACCTAAATAGACAAATACGTTTTCATCACCTAGAAAGCGTCTTTTAATTTTCGTTGTTTTTATTTAAATCACAGCTGACCGACAGGTGGGGCCTGCAGGTCCGTGAGAGGGCGACGCGGAGAGGCGCAGAGCCTGACAAGAGGGACCCGTAGGTCAGCGACACAAGGTAGAGGCTCACCTTCGCGGCTCATCGCCTGTGAAGCAGCTCGGGGGAGGTTCGGCCGGCGGTGCGGTGAGCATTTGGGAGGTGAGGCGCATCCAGGGGAGGTACCGATTCGGCCGGAGGCATGCTGAGGTGAGCTGCAACCAAGAGGAGGCAGCGGCGGCAATGGCGACTCGCCGGAGAAGAAGACGAACGCAAAATGGCTTGAATGGGTAACGAAATGAGCATTAGGGGACATTAGAGGTTCCATTTTGCTAATTTTTTAGGAGAGAAACTCACCGGGGAGCTCCGCCAACGACGGCTAGCTGCGAAGAAGAAGGGCCGCGGTGGCAGCGAGTTCCAAATGAACAACTTGAGATCTTTTTGAGGGCTTTTGATCCTTGTGGCTAAGTGATGCTATGTTGCAAGGTAATTGAGGTTTCATTGAATGGTTTGTCCGAATTTCAGATTTTCTCAGAGCTCAAGATTTTCGGCAATGGTGGAATAGAAGGCGAATTGAGGCTATCTGGTGAAGATAGCTAAAGAAGAGTGGAAGGGGAGTGAGGGGCACTACAAGGCGATCATAGAGCGGCTTTTATAGCCGAAGATTTGCTGTAGAGAAGCTCGAATCGCATGGTGTGAATGCTTCGGGAGTTTTGCGGCACTTGCATAGGAGAAGGGATGGGCGAGTTGCGGGAAATCCGGTGAGGATGGCGGCGTGGCACTGTGATGACGGGCGAAGGACACTAGGTGGCACGAGGAACAAGAAAGACGGTTACAAAGGACGGCGTGAGCTCTGTTGTTCGCTCTGGGGCTTCGGCGGCCAGAGGAAGACGAAGGCTGGGGCTGAGGCTGTTTCGTGGGCCGCATAGTGCAACGGGTCCCACATGGCAGTGAACGGCGAGGTGACCTCAAGCAATTTTTAGCTATCAGAGTGAGGGTAAGTTCATTGAATTAGTTATGTAATATTGCGAATCTTTCATCAAGTCTGGGAATACTTGGCCGGGCGTTTGGTGGATCCGCTGGTGATCTGAAAAATTTGGAAATATAGACGGGTGGGTGAAAGCATCTAGGCACCCGGTATGTTTTGGTTTTGATAATTAATGACAATTTTGTTATATGATCTAATGCTTTTGTTGAGAATATTGAAATTAGGTCAATTCCAAGATTAATGATCATGGAAATACCAAGGAAGGTTCAAACCAATCGGCAATATGTCAAGATCATGAAAAGGAAAATTTATAAGGCTCTTTTCTAGTCTTTTGACGATCTTGTAGTTTGGAAGAAAGATCGGTTTACTAGATTTAGGGCCGTACTATTAAGAGGGAGCTTGATGCTTATCTCGATGTCTTTTTAGGGTTTAAAGGCTCAAAATGCATATTCAAATAGTTGCTAAATGATAAATAAGTTTCAATCTTGAAAATCCTTTAGAACAAATCAAATCTCTGGAAACCCGGTGCTACCGCCCATGACAGCGCGGTGCTACCGGATGCGTGGTAGCACCGGCTCAATAGGGCGGTGTGAAAATTCTAGAGAAAGGCTTTTGGGCGTTTTTGTAGCCCAGTGCTACCGCCCATTGTAGGCCGTTGCTACCGGACCATCGGTAGCACCGGACCTCAGCTCGGTGTGAAAATTCCAGAGAAGGGCTTTTTGGGCGAATTTGTAGCCCGGTGCTACCCGGATCACGGTAGCACCGGACTTCAGCCCGGTGTGAAAATTCCAGAAAAAGCACTTTTCTTTGGGCATTTGGGAGCCCGGTGCAACCGACCATTGTATCCCGGTGCTACCGGACCTACGGTAGCACCGGCCCTAAGCCCGGTGCTATAATTCCAGAGAAGTATCTTTTTGAAGAAAGAAAATGAAGTGGAGCCCGGTGCTACCGGCCCTAGTTGGGCGGTAGCACCGGACCCCTTGTAACGGTCTCTGGCAAGTGCATTAAATGCACTGTTCTAGCCGTTGAAGTGGAGCCCGGTGCTACCGGTCCTACATGGGCGGTAGCACCGAAAAAACAGATTTTTGCAGATTTCGAGCTCCAACGGCTAGAAAGTTTGGTGGAGGCTATAAATACCTCCCCACCTGCATTCTAGAGTAACTCTTGTCCCTCATTGATGATATTTGAGCTCTAGCAAGTGTTCTCCACTCTTGTGTGCATTCAATTTCCATTTGTGAGTGTGAGAAGTAAGATTGAGTGTTGCATTTAGTGTTTGAGCCTTTAGACACCGACATTCGACCTCAAGCTAGCGTCAAGGTTTATTACTCTTGGAGGTTGCCGCCTCCTAGGCGGCAGTGGCGATTGTCTGTGATGAGCTTCTCAGCGGAGATTGTGAGAAGCCCGGCAAGTTGTAAAGGCCGGAGTTCGCCTACCGGGTGGGAAGAACTACCTTAGTGAGCGAGGAAGGCTCAGCGAGTGGAGCCGGCTTGAGCGTGGTTCAAGTCACCTCAGCGTGGAGTAGGGAGGCGGCAAGTCTCGAGACCACGGTTAAATTCCTTTTCTCCTATTTATTTGTGTTTGGTATTTTTGTTTGTTGAGAATCCATTTCATTAATACCATACTCTTCATAGTCTTTGTGCTCACAAGTCTATTTGCTTCACTTGGTTTGACATAGCATCTTGAGAAATTGCTAGAGCTTTAGTGTGTTCTTCATATTTGTATCTCAATTTCGTAGTATCATTTGTAATTTCTAAATTGTGTTGAAAAATTTAGAAACCTCCTATTCACCCCCCTCTAGTCGGTTATCCTTGATCCTACAAGTGGTATCAGAGCTTGGACTCTCTTTTGGGGCTTCACCGCCTAGAGAGTAAGGATGGCTAGCGATGGGGTGTCAATTGGCAAGGCGCCATTTTTTGATGGTACAAATTATGCTTATTGGAAAATCCGCATGACCGTTTATCTTAAGGCCATGAGTCCAAGCATATGGAGAATTGTAGTTGAGGGTTTCACTCCGGGGGTTAATCCCACTCTCACAAATGACCAAGAGGAGCGAAACACTCATCTTAATGCTCAAGCTATGAATGCTCTTTTTGGAGCCTTGAACGCGGATGAGTTCAGTCGAGTGAGCAATCTTGAAACCGCTCATGAGATTTGGACAACCCTCTCTAGAGTTCATGAGGGGACATCCTCGGTCAAGGAAGCCAAATTGCATATGCTTCGAATCAAATATGAGAGTTTTATTATATTGCCTCATGAAAACATCAATGAGATGTATTCACGGTTGAACAACATAGTAAATGAGCTCAAGGGCCTTGGAGCATCACTAACCGATTTTGAAATTGTTCGTAAGATACTTAGGGCTCTTCCGGAAAAATATGAGACCTTGGTGACGTTGTTTCTCAACTCACCGGAATTACCAAGAATGACGCCAACAGGACTTCTTGGAAATCTCATAACCAATGAGCTTTACAAGAAGGACAAGGAAGAGCTTTTGGAGCAAAGCTCTTCGAAGAAGAAGAACATCGCCTTCAAAGCAAAGGTGGAGTCAAGTGATCAGATGCTCAATGACTCCGATGATGACAAAGACACCGAGGAGGAAATGGCTCTTCTTGTAAGAAGAATGAGAAAATTTATGAAGAGACGTTCAAGCACAAGTGGTCCTCAAAAATTCAAGAAGGGACAATACTCTAGCACCAATCGATATGCTAATATCTGGTGCTATGAATGTGATGAGAAGGGACATATTGCCTCAAAATGTCCAAAGAAAAGGGACGACAAAAACAAGTCCCCTCTGAAGAAGAAGTTCTTTCATGGGAAGAAGAAGCTCTTCAAGAAGTTGAATAAAGATGGGAAAGGCGAGGCTCACATTGGAGAATGGAACTCCGAGGAAGAATATTCGGACTCCGACTTTTCCGAGGATGATACACCTCCAAAGAAGAAGGGTCTTGCCGGAATTGCTATTGAGGAGACCTCATCACCTTTTGTCACTCCCTTATGTCTTATGGCTAAAGGAGATTTTAAGGTAAACACAAATGATGATGAACCCTCCTATGATGAATTAATGGATATGCTTGAGGACTTGAATGAGTATCTTGGAAAGAAAAAGTCTAAACATAAAGCTTTGAGAAAAGAATACCTTTCTCTCAAAGACTCCTATGAGGAGCTAATGGAAGCTCATGAGACTTCTTGCTAAGGACCATTCAAAGCCTCAAAATGATATAGGAATTAGTTGCAAAATTATTGATGATGTATCTTGCTTAGAAATAGATTCGTGTTGTATATCAAAAACTAGCATATCTACCTCTTGTGATGATTTATTTGATATGCCATCAATATCATGCTCTAGTTCTACTTCATGCCATGAAAACCTAGTAGTAGAAAATAATGAACTTAAGGAACAAGTAAACAAACTTAGCAAAAGTCTTGATAGATGTTTTAAGGGTAAAGACAATCTAAATAAAATCATGAATGGTCAAAGATGCTCCTACAATAAAGAAGGACTAGGATATGTTCCTAAGAAGGGCAAAAAGATTAATAACAAAGCTCCTCGTTTCGTTAAATCAAATGGGAAGTTTTGTTATAAATGTCATGAGGTAGGTCATCTAGCAAACAATTGTCTTTTGGATAAAACAACTAAAAATAACATTTATGGCTCTTGTTATGTTCTTAAGAAAGATAGTTTTGGCAAAATAATTGCTAAGTTTGTTGGCACTCCTATACTTGGCCGTAAAAAGAATGCTATTTGCGTGCCCAAAGCCTTGGTTACTAACCTCCAAGGACCCAAACAAATTTGGGTACCTAAAAGAACTTGATTCTCTTTTGTAGGTGAACTACAAGACCAGCGGACAGCATTGGGTGTTGGATAGTGGATGCACTCAACATATGACCGGTGACCGGAAGATGTTCACCACCTTTGAAGTAGGAAATGGGCAAAACAATAAGATCACATTTGGTGACAATAGTAAAGGAAAGGTATTGGGTTTGGGTAAAATCGCTATCTCAAATGACCTTTCTATTTCAAATGTTTCCTTAGTAGAAACTTTAAATTTCAATTTGTTATCGGTTGCTCAAATTTGTGATCTAGATCTTACTTGCATGTTTTCTAAGAATGGTGTAGTGATTTCTAAAGAAAATGATAATTCTTTAGTGTTCAAAGGTTTTAGATTTGGAAACTTATATTTAGTTGACTTCACTTCAAACGAGTCATGTCTTCAAACTTGTTTAATTGCAAAGATATCCCTAGGATGGTTATGGCATAGAAGACTAGCTCATGTTGGGATGATCCAACTCAAAAAGCTTTTCAAAAATGATTTAGTTGTGGGCTTGAAAGATGTGAAGTTTGAGAAAAATAGACTTTGTAGTACTTGTCAAGCCGGAAAACAAGTTGCTAGTTCTCATCCTTCAAAAAGTATCATGTCCACATCTAGACCATTAGAGCTCTTACATATGGATTTATTTAGCCCAACAATCTATAAGAGCATTGGAGGAAATTCTTATTGTTTGGTCATTGTTGATGATTTTTCAAGGTATACGTGGGTATTCTTTTTAGATGATAAATCCGAAACTTCCGGTATCTTTAAAAACTTTGCAAAAAGGGCTCAAAATGAATTTGATTTTAAAATTAAGAAGATTCGTAGTGACAACGGTTCCGAGTTCAAAAATACAAAAATTGAAGATTATTGTGATGAACTTGGAATAAAGCACGAACTTTCCGCCACCTACACTCCGGAGCAAAATGGAGTTGTGGAACGGAAAAATCGAACATTAATTGAAATGGCAAGAACTATGCTTGATGAGTATGGCACTTCCGATAGTTTTTGGGCGGAAGCCATTAATACCGCTTGCCATGCAACAAATAGGCTCTATTTGCATCGTCTTTTGAAAAAGACCTCTTATGAGACTCTTGTTGGAAGAAGACCAAATATCTCTTATTTTCGAGTTTTTGGTTGCAAATGCTATATCTTAAAAAAGGGTGTTCGACTTTCAAAATTCCAAAGTCGTTGTGATGAAGGTTTCTTGCTTGGATATTCCTCAAATAGCAAAGCTTATCGTGTATTTAACAAAAATAAAGGTTTTGTAGAAGAAACTTGCGATATTGAGTTTGATGAAACTAATGGCTCTTAAGAAGAGCAAGAAAACTTGGATGATGTAGGTGAAGAAGGTTTAAGAGAAGCAATGAAGAACATGACACTTGGAGACATAAAACCAAAGGAGGATAAACAAGATCCACCCTCATCCACTAAAGTTGAACCCTCCACTTCCGCTACGTCAAGTCAAGTTCAACCTATTGATGTGAATGAAAAGGAGTGTGATCAACAAATGCATACTCTGCCTCAAAGAATTCATCATGGGCTCTCCAAAGATCATCTAATAGATCAAATATTGGGTGATGTTAGTAAGGGTGTTCAAACTCGATCTCGTGTCGCTTCTTTTTGCAAACATTACTCCTTTGTATCTTCTTTTGAACCTACTCACATAGATGAAGCTCTAGATGATACTGATTGGATAAATTCAATGCATGAAGAACTCAATAACTTTGCCCTAAATAATGTTTGGACTTTAGTGGAAAGGCCCAAGGAACACAACGTAATAGGTACAAAGTGGGTATTTCGAAACAAACAAGATGAAAATGGAATTGTGGTAAGAAATAAGGCCCGGTTAGTAGCTCAAGGATTTACTCAAATTGAAGGTTTGTATTTTGGTGAAACTTTTGCTCCCGTGGCTAGATTAGAAGCTATTAGAATCTTACTTGCTTTGGCATCTTGTTTTGATATTAAATTATTTCAAATGGATGTAAAGAGTGCTTTTCTAAATGGAGAATTTCCGAATTGGTATTTGTTGAACAACCTCCCGGTTTTGAAAGCCCTAAATATCCTAACCATGTTTACAAACTCTCTAAGGCGCTATATGGTCTCAAACAAGCTCCTAGAGCATGGTATGAGAGGCTTAGAGATTTTCTACTTTCTAAAGGGTTCAAAATTGGGAAGGTTGATACAACACTCTTTACAAAAATTATTGACGAAGAATTCTTTGTGTGCCAAATCTATGTTGTTGATATTATATTTGGTTCTACTAACGAAGACTTTTGCAAAGAATTTGGTGATATGATGTCTAGGGAGTTTGAGATGTCAATGATTGGAGAATTAAGCTTCTTCCTTGGACTTCAAATCAAGCAACTCAAGAATGGGACCTTCGTGAGTCAAACCAAATATGTAAAAGATTTCCTAAAGAGATTTGGCATGGAAGACTCGACGCCCATCAAGACACCAATGGCTTCTAACAGGCATCTTGATCTAAACGAGGGAGGTAAACCGGTAGACCTAAAACTTCATCACTCTATGATTGGTAGTCTACTTTATCTCACCGTATCTAGCCCCATATTATGTTTAGTGTGTGCATGTGTGCTCGCTTTCAAGCTTCCCCTAAAGAATGTCATTTAGTTGCTGTTAAGAGAATTCTAAGATATTTAAAGCATTCCTCAAACATAGGGTTATGGTATCCTAAAGGTGCTAATTTTGACTTGATTGGATATTCGGACTCCGATTATGCGGGTTGCAAAGTGGATAGAAAAAGCACCTCCGGAAATTGCCAATTCCTATGTAGATCCCTCATTTCTTGGTTCTCCAAGAAACAAAATTCCGTAGCTCTATCCACCACCGAAGCCGAATACATATCCGCCGGTAGTTGTTGTGCTCAATTATTATGGATGAGGCAAACTTTAATGGATTATGGAATAGATTTTAAAAATGTGCCTTTATTATGTGATAACGAAAGTGCCGTTAAAATAGCCAACAACCCGGTCCAACACTCAAGAACCAAGCATATAGAAATCCGTCATCATTTCTTGAGAGATCATGTTAGCAAAGGAGATATAGTGATTAGTCACATTAGAACCGAAGATCAATTAGCGGATATCTTAACCAAGCCTTTAGATGAAGCCCGATTCTGTAAATTGAGGAATGAATTAAATGTCATAGATATCTCTAAAGTGGTTTAAGTTTTTCTTTTGAATCTTACTTAAAGATTGATTGATTATCCTTTTGGCTTTTGTTGAATGTCTTTCAAATTTTTTTAAAATAATAATATAGCACTTGTTGAGGGGGAGCTCTTTATGTGATTCATATGTCTTGAATCTCAAATAGTGTTATATGCTTAAAAAAACGGGGGGGGGGGGGGAAGGAATGAGGTTGAATCATAATTAAGGCATAAAAAAAATTATATGTTTTGGATGCAATTGAATGTCATATATAAAAATATTAAAATTTTATTAGTTATGTTGAATTCTCTGGGTGTTTATTTCTGCCTTGGCTGTTTTCTCGGTAGCACCGCTCATACAAGAGCGGTAGCACCGGAGACCGGTACTACCGAAAAAACAGCGGTAGCACCGGATTTATCGGGTTTTAAGGGTTAAACCCAGTGCGGTGCAACCGTTTTTCCCCATTCTTCTCACCGCACCTCTCTCTCGTTTCTCTCTCTCCCCTTTTTCATTCGGTTCCCCACTAAAATTACTTCAAATTCATCCGGAGAAATCAAGTTTCCTATCAATCTTTTTGATCTTCACTCGATCCTCTCTCAAAGGTACCCTCTTTTGTTCAAAATCAATCGATTTCTCATGCCCTAGCATCATCTACATACCTTTTTAGGGTTTTGTGAGAAAATAGCAAAATGTGTAGAAATTTGGTGAAATTTATGGTTAAAATGAATATGATGAAGGATATACATGCTGTTAATCAACATTTCCTGAATCAAACCATTCAAAATCATGATTTCAGACAAATTTTGTTCAAAACTACATCTGACCGGTGCTACCGGTCCCTGTGCGGTAGCACCGCCCTAGGTCCGGTGCTACCGGATTTGCATGAGCGGTAGCACCGGATTTGAAGTCAAGTTGCTCACAATTGCCTATTTTTAGGGTTTCTAGGGCATATCTCCTGATCTTACTCCTTGAAACTATCTTTTGTATCCAGTAATCATGCCTAAAACTCGAGGTTCTGGCTCTTACATTAAAGTAGCTGCAAATCGAGGACGTGCTCCTCCTCCTCCACCACCTCAAGATTCCGACAGTGAAGACAATATTCCAATAGCTTCAAGACATCGTGAAGTTCGAAAGAAAAAATAAGCAAGAAATTGGTGACAGCTCCAAGAAATCCAATGGAAAACATCCAGTGTTAGAAACTGAAGAAACAAGTGATTCTATGGACATAGATAAATCTCAAAGTGGAGAAGACACAGAAGAGGAAAACCTTGATGATTTTGATCCTTCGACAAATCTAAGGACAATCAAAGGTGATACATACTTCTCCTTAAGAACTGCAAACCAATACTTGCTGCCTAACAATGCCACTGAGGATAGATTTAGAACCTTGTTTCAGCCACTGATCATAAGTGGATCAACTGGGAGCATATTAGGAAAATTCCTTTGTTTGTGGGGGTGCCCGAGCTGTTCTATGGTGCAGGCTTGTCTGATTTTGTTAGCAAGAAGTGTGACTATAACGAGGAATTGATTAGACAGTTCTATGCCACCCTGCATGTCTTTGAGTCATATGAGAGCATCACTTGGATGACAGATGCTGCAGTGCACAAAGTCACCAAGAATGAAATTGAGGAAGCTTGGGGAATTCATCACAGTGGGTATCCCAGCGTACACAGTGATAGAGTCATCCCCCTCGCCAGGAAGTTTGAGTTCTATGATCCTGCAGCTTCAGTCAAGCGTCCAGGTAAAATGGCGCATCTTCTTCCATCTGCCAGTCTGATAAATAGAATAGTCAGAGTTACCATCCATCCCAAGAGCGGGAATTATGATGAAATCAGAGGGTATGCCTGGAATATTATGAGCAAAATCATGAACAAGCATAAATTTGATGTGGTGGACTTCATGATTAGGGAAATGGCATCCTCTGCTTGTGATAAAGGTAAGAGGATCTATCTTGCTCCTTACATTATGATGATTATCAAGAGAGTATCTAGATTTCGAGGGGGGTGTGGGGGTGTTCATAAGCCCTATCATCCCCGTGAGGCTGCCCCTCAATCTATCGGTCAGCGAGGTCAATCCTCATCTCAGCAGCCTCAAACTCAGAAGTTTCCAGAAGCATCAGAGGTTCCTCCAGCTCAGCATGATCAGTTCTTTGACAGTTTGAGGAATGACCTCATGAGCAGCTTGGCCAGTATGAGATCTGAAATGCTGAGTGGCTTCGCTAGGATGGATGAGGCTCAGGCTCAGACCCGACAGATGGTTGAGGAGGTTCGAGGTCGACTAGACTCAGTTGATACTTCTATCTCCGAGCTTCGTTCGTCTCTACCAGTTGTCTATCAGCGCTCTGGATCTCGTGCTCCTCCATCTACTCCGCCTCCTCCTCCAGCCCCTTGAGCTCTTCGGCGGTCTTCTTTACTTTTGGTATTTGATGCCAAAGGGGGAGAAGTTAGTAAAGTGCATATGGGGCGATATGTGATGATGGTAATATATGTTGTTGTGTAAATGTGTTTCTGCTTGTGATGTATTTCGTTTGGATGATACTTGTTTGATTTGGTTAAACTTTTGAAATACTTATGATTGTTATATTATTATTATGCTCTTGCAAACAATATTCATATCATGATTTTGTTTCAAGTATATTTGCTTATTCATCCACGGATTCTATTCTTAAACGAAACTCTGTCAAAAATTTTGCAAATTCTCTCAAATGTACAACTATCCACTTTCCATTAAATATGAACTTTTCTAGGGGGAGTGTTTGCTCTAAAATATCATGATTAAATATTCCTTGAAGCAAAACTTTCTCTTATGTTGTTCACATTAAAAACAATTTCAAATTATCACTTTGGGTTGTCATCAATTACCAAAAAGGGGGAGATTGAAAGCATCTAGGCACCCGGTATGTTATGGTTTTGATAATTAATGACAATTTTGTTATATGATCTAATGCTTTTGTTGAGAATATTGAAAGTAGGTCAATTCCAAGATTAATGATCATGGAAATACCAAGGAAGGTTCAAACCAATCGGCAATATGTAAAGATCATGAAAAGGTAAATTTATAAGCCTCTTTTCTAGTCTTTTGATGATCTTGGAGTTTGGAAGAAAGATCAGTTTACTAGATTTAGGGCCGTACTATTAAGAGGGATCTTGACGCTTATCTCGATGTCTTATTTGGGTTTAAAGGCTCAAAATGAATATTCAAATAGTTGCCAAATGATAAATAAGTTTCAATCTTGAAAATCCTTTAGAACAAATCAAATCTCTGGAAACCCGGTGCTACCGCCCATGACATGTGATTGGTGCTAATGGATGCTTGTGTAGCACCGGCTCAATAGGGCGGTGTGAAAATTCCAGAGAAAGGCTTTTGGGCGTTTTTGTAGCCCGGTGCTACCGCCCATGGTAGGCCGGTGCTACCTGTGGGATATAGATTCTAGGGGATCCTCAGGAAAGGCCCAAGATGAAGGCCCAGAAGATGTGCTTCACATCAAGCTTCTTAACCGTACGGAAAGGAATATATCATAACGGAAGTTGAACTTGTGTTTAGAAATGATAGATACAGTTGTAATTCGAGTCGTTAGAAGGATAGATAAAGATGTAAACTCTGTCCTATAATCGACTAGAATCTTGTAACCGATCGAAATCTCTTATCCGATCGGGACTCTGTAAGCCGCCTCACCCCCGCTATAAAAGGGAGAGGGCGGGCAACAACAGGGGGATCCGATCATCCAAGCATAGAGCAATCAAGCCATAGAGCATAGAACACCTCATATCGCCCAGAGCATATTGTGCTTTGAGCAACCCCGGATCCAAGAGATCCATATAATCCCAGCACACAGAATTAGGGTATTATCTCCTCCGCGAGAGCCTGAACCTGTATAAACCCCTTGTCTTGTGTGACCTTCGAGTTTGAGATCGAGCGCCTACCCCATAAATTCATTGCCGACTACGAAAGTCGACAGTTGGCGCGCTAGGTAGGGGTAGCGCTTCAATCTTTTCCTACAGACTCGATGGCGTGAACCGGCGGATTTATCTCCGGCCAGGCTTTCCGCTTCAGAAGCCTGGATTTCATCGCTAATATGCATGGAGAGCTTGTCAGCCTTGATAAAAACCAGATCCAATCTGGCAGAATCCAGGACGAACCATCTCAGGTACATTACCCTGACTTATCTGGAAAACCAGTCGGCTCCATTAAGGGCGGCTGCGATTTTCGCGGCATCTTCTCAATTGAAGGACAGAAGACCGATCTCCATCAACAAGATCGTGACGTCGCGGAAGAAGATCGCCGACGTAAGGGTAAGGAGATCAAAACGCGGTCTCTCCGATCTTTGGGTCGCAATGTCCGGGAGGACATCCTGCAATCTAAGTTGGGAGATCAGTCCGTCTTCCGCACGCCGATGCAAAACATCGTGGCTTCGAAGACACTCCTCGACGTGCTGGACCCGATGATTGCATCGGACAGTCCAGCAGCCCCGATTGTGGCTCACATCAAGGCCATGGTGACGGCGGCAGCTATCCAGCAAAATCAGGAGAAGCCGGCTAGAGAAGCGCACTCGTGCTCTAACGCGGCCACTCGTGTCGCCAGCAGTCGGACTGCAACCAGCCGGAGCGTTGGCAGTCGGCGCCACGCACCGCCTACTGGAGACGCTCGACAGATCCTTGACCGCGACCTCCGCCAGGACATCACGGCCAGGCGACGAGAGCGGAACGAGGAAGAAAGACATGGACGCCGCGACGACTTGGCGTTTGGCATAAGCTACAATCGGCGGAACGACCGAATGCACGATGACCACGACGATCGCAGATTTCATCATCGCCGGAGTGGAAGTGATGACGAACGCCGAGTCAATGACTCGCCGCGCCGAACCTCACCTCGACATTTTGACGGTCATCACCGAGCTAGAAGATCTCCACGCCGGAGTCCACCCCAGTGAGATGAAAGATCCATCGATGGGATCCGAGCATTCACTCCCCGGCTTCGCCGAGTGGTTTGGCCCGAGGGATTCAACCCCAAAGGCATTGTAAAGTTCGACGGGGAGCGAGACCCAGAAGCTTGGCTGCAGGTCTACGCCCTGGCGGTCAAGGCAGCAGGAGGAAATCAGAGCGTCATGATGAACTATTTGCCGGTCAATCTCAGCCCCTCGACACAAGCATGGATCACGGGCCTCCCTGCCAACTCGGTAGACTCCTGGAGTGACCTGTGCGAGCAATTCATCGCCAAATTTCAGGGGAACTATGAGAGGCCCGGTACTCCGTGGGACCTGTATTAGCTACACCAGAAGAAGGATGAAACGCTGAGAGACTTCATCCGACGCTTCATGCAGAAGAAGAACACCGTCAGAGACGTGTCAGAGGCAGTGGTGGTGGCGGCCTTCCAGAAAGGGGTAAGCGATCCGGATCTTATTAAAAAAATGTCCAGGAAGCCCCGACCTCCATAAAAGAAATGTTTGCGTTAGCCGACCGCTACGCCATGGCCTCAGATGCTCTGGCCGGGCGGCAAGAAGATCATCCCACACAAAAAAGCAAGGGCGATAAGCCCGAGTCCTCTAAACACAAGGATAGGAAACGCAAGGGCGAGGAGCTGGTCGCGGTAGCCGAGCATAACCGGCCCCGAGCCACTCAGAGAGAGTCACCTGACTACAGCACCGTCATGGAAGCGATCTGTCCTTTCCACCCCAAGGGAAAGCACGCCGCCAAGGACTGCTTCACTCTGAAGCGTTTTGCGCGCGAAAGTCAACGGCAACCAGCCCTGACCAAGGCGAAGTTGCTCCGATGAAGAAGAAGGAACTCCGGATGAAGAAGATTTCCGATGCCGAGCAGGAGCTGAACTACATCTACGGGGGCTCAACTGGATATGAGTCCAAGCGGAAGCAAAAACTCACCGCTCGGGAGATCAACGCAGTGGAACCTGCGACTCCTCAATATCTGAAATGGTCTGAGGTCCCAATCACCTTTGACCGTAGAGATCACCCCGGCAGGGTCCCACATCCGGGTAAGTTTCCTCTCATACTTGACCCGGTTGTGCGCAGCGTGAAGCTCAAGAGGGTTCTGATCGACGGCGGAAGTGGGCTCAACGTCCTGTTCGCCAGAACTTTCGACGACATGAGCATCCCCCGTTCGGAGCTGAGGCCAAGCACTCAGCCTTTCCACGGAGTAATCCCCGGGGCGTCCTCGTTCCCCCTCGGACAGATTTCATTACCCGTTACGTTCGGGACCAAGGATAATTTCCGGACCGAATTCATCAATTTTGAGGTAGCCAATTTCGAGACGGCGTATCATGCCATCTTGGGAAGGCCTGGCCTAGCCAGATTCATGGCCATACCTCATTACACTTACTCGGTGTTGAAGATGCCGGGACCCAAAGGAGTCATCACACTTCGTGGCGACATCAAGCAATCCTCGCAATGCAACCGGGAGAATCATGAACTTGCCGAATTGCAGGAAGCAGGTACCCAGGCAAGAAACGTCCAGGCTGAGGCTGCCACGCTCCAAGACGAAGGAGAAGTACCATCAAAAAAGCAAGCCAACTCGGGAATTAAGCCCGGCAAAGGAACTAAAAGGATCATTCTTGACCCGTCTAACACGTCTAAACAACCGTGATCGGGACAGGGCTTGAGGACAAATAGGAAAGCGTGCTCGTCACCTTCCTCCAAGATAACAGAGACATTTTCGCCTGGAAACCATCAGATATGCCAGGTGTACCAAGGGAGGTGATCGAGCACTATCTCCATGTTGATAAGAAGTTAAAACCCGTCAAACAGAGGCTTCGGCGGTTCGCTCCGGATCGTCGGAACGCCATAAAATAGGAAATCACGAAACTCCTAGCCGCAGGTTTCATCAAAGAAGTGTATCATCCTGATTGGTTAGCAAATCATGTGTTAGTTCAAAAGAAGAATAAAACTTGGCGATAATGCGTCGATTATCTTGATCTCAACAAGGCGTGCGAAGGATCCTTTGGTGCCCGGATTGATCGGTGGTAGATTCATTGCGGTTGTGAAATTTTGAGTTTTGTTGACGCATACTCGGGCTATCACCAGATTCGCCTAAAGGAGGAAGATCATTTCAAGACCTCGTTCATCACGCCTTTCGGAGCTTACTGTTACACCACAATGGCATTCGGGCTAAAAAACGCTGGCGCGACCTATCGCGTGCGTCTGGTGTGTTTTCACGCCGGCTTCGGCGCAACATGGGGCGTATGTAGATGGCGTTGTCGTAAAAACTTCGGAAATGAAAGATCTTATCATCGACCTAGCCGAGACTTTCAAAAGTTTAAGGGCTTTCAACATGAAGCTGAATCCTGAGAAGTGTGTTTTCGGAGTATCTTCGGGAAAACTGCTCGGATTTATCGTGTCACAACGAGGCATTGAAGCCAACCCGGACAAAGTCAAGGCCATATCAAATATGGAACCGCCGACTAACCAAAAAGACGTCCAGAAGCTTACAGGGTGTATGGCCGCTCTAAGCAGGTTCATCTTTCGACTGGGTATGCGAGGTATGCCTTTCTTCAAACTACTCAAGAAACAAGATAAGTTTCAGTGGACGTCGGAAGCGCAACAAGCATTTGAAGATCTGAAGACCTTCCTGACGACACCTCCCGTGTTAGTCTCACCAATGCCAGAAGAACCCCTATTACTTTATATCGCGGCAACGACACATGTAGTCAGCGCTACGATCATCGTAGAAAGGGAGGAAACGGCTCAGGTGCACATAGTCCAACACCCGGTATACTTCGTCAGTGAAGCCCTAAGTGAATCCAAGGTACGGTATCCACAAGTGCAGAAGCTATTATATGCCGCACTCCTTACATCTCGCAAGCTTAAACACTACTTCCAAGAGCATGTTATTTCGGTAGTCACCTCCTTCCCGATCGGAGACATACTTCGCAACCAGGAGGCCACTGGGAGAGTTGCCAAATGGGCAGTTGAACATGGGGCCTTTGACATTCAATTCAAGCCCTGCATGTCCATCAAATCCCAAGCACTCGCTGACTTTACTGCCGAGTGGACGGAATT
Source organism: Otatea glauca (assembly GCA_036346275.1). Taxonomy (NCBI): domain Eukaryota; kingdom Viridiplantae; phylum Streptophyta; class Magnoliopsida; order Poales; family Poaceae; genus Otatea; species Otatea glauca. The sequence goes on from CM070720.1 coordinate 13,326,494, forward strand.
GCAGCACCGGGCGATTACCAAAGATCTCGAGTATTGGACGATGTACTTTGATGGTTCCCTCATGCTCAGCGGCGTGGGGCAGGTATAGTGCTCATATCACCAAGTGGAGAAAGATTGAGGTATGTCCTCCAAATATTTTTTCCTGCATCCAACAACGCCGCCGAGTATGAGGCACTCATTCACGGACTCCGTATCACCATATCTCTCGGCATTCGACGACTGGCGGTTCACGGAGATTCAATGCTCGTGGTCAATCAAGTGCAGAAGGAATGGTCTTGCATCGAGGACAACATGGCAGCATATTGCCAAGAAGTGCGCAAGCTAGAAAGCAATTTCGATGGACTCGAGCTCGTTCACGTGCTTCGATGGGACAACGAAGCAGCTGACAAATTGGCGAAGATGGGATCCTGCCGGTCCAAGGTGCCCGTGGGAATATTTGTAGAAGAAATTCATAAACCCACGATTAGCGCTCGGCCAAAAGCAGACAATCTAGTAGAAAAAGGGGAAGAGGCAGAGGTCTTGATTATTACCCCAGATTGGACATCTCCATACCTGGACTACCTGACAGAAGACAAGCAACCCGAGGATCGCGTCCAAGCCGAGCGGATCATGCGCCGAAGCAAGAGTTATGTAGTCGTTAGAAAGGAGCTTTATCGTAAGAGCTCCTCTGGCATACTGTGACGATGCATATTGGAACAAAAAGGGAAAGACCTGCTCAAAGAAATCGACTCGGGAATTTGTGGGAACCATGTGGCGTCATCGACCCTGGTCGGAAAAGCCTATCGCCAAGGGTTCTTTTGGCCGACTGCCGTCACAGATGCGGAGGACATCGTCCGGACATGGAAGGATGTCAGTTTTTTGCACGTCAAATGAACAAGCCAGCGCAGGAACTACAGACTATCCCGATTACATGGCCATTTGCGGTCTGGGGCTTGACATGGTGGGACCTTTGAAAAAGGATCAAGGAGGCTATACTCATCTCTTCGTTGCCGTTGATAAATTCACCAAATGGATTGAGGCCAAACCAGTCGCCACCATTACGGCGGCAAAGGCCAGAGAATTCTTTCACGAGATCGTGGTTAGATTTGGCGTACCCAACCGAATCATCACGGATAATGGCACTCAGTTCAGAGGCGAAGTATTTCAAGATTGGTGTGAGGAGCTGGGCATAAAAATTTGCTTCACGTCAGTCGCGCACCCCCGAAGTAACGGACAGGTTGAGCGAGCTAATGGCATGGTGATCCAAGGCATAAAAGCAAGAATTTTCGATCGACTCCAACCATATGCTACTCGGTGGGTCAAAGAACTGCCTTCAGTACTCTAAGGGCTACAAACTACCCCCAGCAGAGCAACTGGGCAGTCACCTTTCTTTCTGGTATATGGCACAGAAGCGGTCTTACCAACCGAGTTAGAATTTGGATCCCCGCGGGTTCGGAGTTATGAAGAGATCGCTTCAGAAGACAGCCGGCTAGAAGACCTCGACAGATTAGATGAAGCCAGGGATATCGCAACAATTCTTTCGGCGAAATACCTCCAAGGCTTACGACGTTATCATGGGCGCAATGTAAAGAGCCGCGCGTTCTCCAAAGAAGATCTAGTCCTAAGGAGGAATCAAAAGAGCGAACATAAACTTTCCCCAAGTTGGGAGGGCCTTTACATCATCGATGAAGTAATTCGACACGGAGCTTATAAACTTAAGCGAGAAGACGGATCGACAATCAGCAATACTTGGAATATAGAACAGCTACGTCGCTTTTTCACTTAAGTTTTTGTACTTCTTTTTAATCCTTTGTGAATAAAAGTTCGATTGAAAAAGTCGTTTTCATATAACCTCTTTTATAATCGTGAATTTGAGTGCTTCGCTCTTATGTTAAGACTCAGGGACAAGATCCATGAATCATATCCCGAGCACAGAAATGGAGTCGAGAATGAACAAAGGTCACGGTCAAACCACTCGAAGATATATACTTTCATGAAGGAGAAACAGGGAACACTTTTTATGCCTTTAAAGGTCAAGAGTCTCTACAATCGACAAAGAAGTATCCCTGACTTCCTCCCAGAGCTCGGCAGCCCGATCTTCGTCAACATCGCGAGCGTAGCCTTCCCTAAGGGCCTCAAGATCCACTCGGGGATAGAGGGACTTGGTGATCGCCAGGGTCTAGCTGGCACCATTGGTCGCTGTTTCCTTCAGCAGGTTCTTGAGGGCCCCCGGGGCTTCCTTTAGCCAGACGACGACCTCACCCCTGCTAAGTGGCCTCTCGCCACTTGGATGAAGCGAACTCAGCAAGGGGCTAGAAGCGTCCTGGAGCTCAGCGTAGGAAGTTTCGAGAACCTTAACTCTCTCGCCGAAGATGGCGTACTGCGCCTGAGTTTTGACCTTATAATCTACAAGGCAAAGCGTTAGAAAGGATAGTAAAGGATCCAGCAAAGACTAGTTGACAGCCACACCTTCAAAATCCTTCTCGACCTTCAAAGGAATCTTCCACGGCTTTAAGTTTTCCTTGAGCTTGCGAGCAGGTCGAGTGGAGCAAACACAAGAAATCGGCAAGATAGTCGACTAAGCAAAAACATGAAACAACCCAAGAGATAGCTACCTCGGAGAGAGCCGGTGATATCCAGATTCTCCTGGCGCAGAGCGTTTTGTTCTGTCCGCAATGTCTGGAGTTCGGACCGAAGGAATCGCAGCTCGGCCGTATACTCGGCTTTGATGCGTGCTAGGTCGGCCAGTACTCTGGCGCGTCCGGATTCGAGGAGCATCCTTTGAATGTACTCGGACTTTCGCTCGAGCGCTCCCTATTTTCTATAATCATCATAGCAAAAGGTAAACGCGTGGAAGAAGGGCGGAAGCAGGGACACAGCGGTCTTGGAGGAATGCTCACCTGGGCGGCATGCGCCTTGGCATGGATGAAAAAGTCATCCCTCTCTCTCTCCTCTTCCTCCGGGTCATCCAAAAGCTTCAAACCCTCATCATCGGCAAAGCGGTATCCATTATTAGCCGAGGCGAGCGAGTGGCGGGACTTGGTGAATCTCTTCAACCTCGGGGGACGGCGGGAGGCCGGCAGAGCAACAGGATCATCACAGGGCAACGCGAACAGGAGACGGCGCCGAGGGACTAGGACACACTTCGGCACCTTCAGAAGCAGTTTCCCCTGTCGAAGTATGAATTCCGGGAGGTCTAACCTCAGCAGGGCCCCCAGGTGGAGACCCGACAGGCGTATCAAGCGAACGGTCCCTGTGAAGAAGAATCGTCAGCAAGATCGAAGAATAAAAATGGAGTCAACGGAGTAACGGACCTGTTGGATTTCCTCATTCTCATCGGGGGCTTCTTGCAAATAGCTGGCCCACCCCTGGAAGAACCACTCGGACTACCGCCGACTGGTGCCCCGGGCTTCTCTGGACAACCCGCCGGAGCTCGCGCAGTTGGATCTTGGATTTTGGGACCGCCGACCGGACGTCGGGGGGCCACGAGGTCATCGGACAGTATCTTCTTTCCTTTCTTTGCAGCAGGGCCCCCTGCTGGAGACCGCGCCTGGCGCTTCGGAGAACAGCCTGGGCTAGGACACATTTCCGGAAGGGGAGGAACACTGAAGAACGCGATACGATCCTGAAGATGAAGATCAAGAGTTAGCAAAACTTCAGAGAACGAAGAAACGCAAAATTCCCAATAAAAATGCGTCTCACTGCGGGGAGGCGTGATATGTTGAAAGATTTGGGCACTCGGCGGATAATATGTCGATGCTCGAGATAAAGAGTTCTCGACACGCGCATAACCTCTCCTTGGCAAATCGTCGAGCCGTTCACGGGTGGTCACTTTTTCCCTATAAGCGAATCCCGGATGAACTCGCTCCTTCAGAGGCTGCACCGTGGCGATGAAGTGGGCGGCCAAACCCACTCCTGTAAGCCCGCTATCTTTGACTTCCGTCGGTGCCAAGAGTTCGGACACTTGATCCATGTCGGAAGAAGCGGGTAGAACCCGAAATGGACATTGAGGGCGGCGCCCGGTGAGCAGAGGCGAGACGAGTCGGGGTTGTACGATAAAACCATTCCCTATGCCGACCCTTGTTGGAGGTCTTGGCAGAATGGCAAAGTAATCCTTCTTGACCCTTCCAGCACTGAATCCAGCGCCCCGATAACCTTGGGGTCATTTTTGGAGGATAGGGCTTGAGGAGATAAAGGTGACGAAAGAGGTCAAAATGGGGCTAATGACCGGAAAAGCTTCACAAAGGTGGACAAAGAGGAAATTTGGAGGATAGAATTGGGGTTTAGATTCACCAATTCGATTTCATAAAAGAAAAGAAGGCCACGAAGGAAAGAACTGATCGGAAGACCAAGGCCGCGGTGGAAAAAGGATTCGAAAACCACCACCTCCTCGGAGTGGGGAGTCGGGACGGATTCACCGACGGCCGGGCGTGCGGAGATCGGGGCCAGATCAGGCAAGATCCCGTCGTCTACCATGGATTTCAGCTTCTCCTCGGTCGTAGTCGAGGTCGTCCAATCTTGTGGTGAAGGCGGAGAAGGAGTAGAGGAAGACATTCTTGCAGAAAGATTGACAGCGACTCGAGAAGGCAAGAACAGCGAAGGTTAACCTTGGTGGCGGAGAGTTCAGGAAGGCGAGAAGGTGAAAGGAGAAAAAGCTCGGTGGAAAGATGAACTGTCGGGCGTCGTACGACCTAGTTTTTAAAGAGAGAACAATAAGGTCTCTACCGAATCGGCGAGAAAAAGCTGCGAAACGTCTCATCCTTTCAGATTCCACATAAATGATTTACAAGCCCATCGCCTCGACTTACGGGGCTTGACAGAATTTGACCGGATCACGTCGAGGCCACGTCGCCCCCATGATGGGGCTTGTTTCCCACTTACCGTATTAAACGGGATGTGGATGGTCTTCAACTTGAATAAAAACTTATTTTCTTACGGTACGCCCCACGTTGGGCATTTGGGTGGTTACCGCATGACGGAATCATGTACCGTAAGATTGAGCCCAAACGGGCACAGATCCATGGGCGTGCTCCACGAGGGCCGAGAATGATGTGCGTCGTTTTAAACGAGTACGGACGCCCTTCGGATCTAAATGTGATACGCTCCAAGAGAGCTTAAGCCGGGTCCGACATCAGTCGGGAAAGGGTATCACTCGGCCAAGAGCCGTCAAAAGTAATATGCTCCAAGAGAGCCTAAGCTGAACCTGACATCAGTCGGGAAAGGGTATCTCTCGGCCATGAGTCGTCTAAACGTGATACGCTCCAAGAGAGCCTAAGCCGCTTGATATCAGCAGGAAAGATATCACTCGGCCAAGAGCCATATGAAATCATGATACGCTCCAAGAGAGTGGGCGTGATCTTAGGATATGGGTATCATTCGCCATGAGCCAGGATAACCTCGTTACATCCCAAGTTGGATTAAAACTATATCTACTTAGCGATCGGATATGGGGATCGCTCGGCCAAGTGCAACGATGCGCTCAAGTCGAGCCTAAGCTATGTCTAGCGGCGGATGGGCGCCTCCTTTCGAGTTCAAGCAACACACAAGGTCCAAGACGCCTAGAGCGAGACTAATACAGTCAAGGGACGGACAAGAGATTCTTCTCTGAAGGTATTTCTTTATTATGTACAAAAATTCCCGGGCATTACGCCTAGGAAACTATATGTTGCAGAGAACTCGCCTCCCGTGGCGCGCTCGCCAGCGCCTCGGTGAGGATCCTAGCCCTGTAAAGGCGGGGATGACCTCGAGGTGCGTCGGGCCTCGCGGTCGCGCTTCTTCGCCAACTCCTCCGGTGTTCTTCAAGGCCGGTCAAACTCTTCCCGGCCGCTTGACTAGCCTAAGGTCCACCTTTGCATGATGATACCACCGAGGCATGATGAGGACAAAAGCTTGAAGCAAAAGAATGGAGGCGTAGCGTTAAGAGATACATTTTGAAGCGTTATTCGCCTTTTATAGCCAATTCGAGACGAAATCAAAGTAAGCGCCGGGATATTAAGCGTCGGAAGCTGAAGAGATTTGGTGTTAATGCAACTTCAGAAGACGAAGAGTTTTTTAAATTTGAACAAGTTGGCACAGGAAAACAAGGCAACCTCGAAGACTGCGGATGATGATCAAGCGATGAAAATTAAAGACTTCGGGCGGGAAAAGTATCAAATCTACGTTTGTGACAGGATAAGAAGTCCGTAAGGCTGCTCACAAATAAATCAGCTCGGTAAAAGATTTGCGCTTGAGAAAAGCAAAGGACGGAATTTATGATCGAGTTCTTCATAATTACTTTGTTGTAAAAGGAAGGTTTTTTCGATTGGATAAGGAAACCAGTCGGGATTACAGGCAGGGAGCCCTGAGTAAAGCAGTCGGATCATGAAGCACTCGGGGGCTGCTGTGGGATATAGATTCCAGGGGATCCTCAGGAAAGGCCCAAGATGAAGGCCCAGAAGATGTGCTTCACATCAAGCTTCTTAACAAATGCGGAAGGGATATATCATAACGGAAGTTGAACTTGTGTTTAGAAATGATAGATCTGATTGTAATCCGAGTCGTTAGAAGGATAGATAAAGATGTAAACTCTGTCCTATAACCGACTAGAATCTTGTAACCGATCGGAATCTCTTATCCGATCGGGACTCTGTAAGCCGCCCCACCCCCGCTATATAAGGGAGAGGGCGGGCAACAACAGGGGGATCCGATCATCCAAGCATAGAGCAATCAAGCCATAGAGCATAGAACACCTCATATCGCCCGAGCATATTGTGCTTTGAGCAACCCCGGATCAAGAGATCCATATAATCCCAGAACACAGGATTAGGGTATTATCTCCTCCGCGAGAGCCTGAACCTGTATAAACCCCTTGTCTTGTGTGACCTTCGAGTTTGAGATCGAGCGCCTACCCCATAAATTCTTTGCCGACTAGAAAAGTCGACAGCTACCGGACCATCGGTAGCACCGGACCTCAGCCTGGTGTGAAAATTCCAGAGAAGGGCTTTTTGGTCGAATTTGTAGCCCGGTGCTACCGCCCATGGCAGCCCAGTGCTACCGGGATCACGGTAGCACCGGACTTCAGCCCGGTGTGAAAATTCCAGAGAAGCACTTTTCTTTGGGCATTTGGGAGCCCGGTGCTACCGACCATTGTATCTCGGTGCTACCGGACCTACGGTAGCACCGGTCCTGAGCCCGGTGCTATAATTCCAGAGAAGTGTCTTTTTGAAGAAAGAAAATGAAGTGGAGCCCGGTGCTACCGGCCCTAGTTGGGCGGTAGCACTGGACCCCCTGTAACGGTCTCTGGCAAGTGCATTAAATGCACTGTTCTAGCCGTTGAAGTGGAGCCCGGTGCTACCGGTCCTAAATGGGCGGTAGCACCGGAAAAACAAATTTTTGCAGATTTCAAGCTCCAACGGCTAGAAAGTTTTGTGGAGGCTATAAATACCTCCCCACCTGCATTCTAGAGTAACTCTTGGTCCTCGTTGATGATATTTGAGCTCTAGCAAGTGTTCTCCACTCTTGTGTGCATTCAATTTCCATTTGTGAGTGTGAGAAGTAAGATTGAGTATTGCATTTAGTGTTTGAGCCTTTAGACACCGACATTCGACCTCAAGCTAGCGTCAAGGTTTATTACTCTTGGAGGTTGCCGCCTCCTAGACGGCTTGGTGGCGATCGTGCGCGGTGAGCTTCTCAACGGAGATTGTGAGAAGCCCCGGCAAGTTGTAAAGGCCGGAGTTCGCCTACCCGGAGTGGGAAAGAACTACCTTAGTGAACGAGGAAGGCTCAAGCGAGTGGAGCCGGCTTGACGTGGTTCAAGTCACCTCAACGTGGGGTAGGGGAGACCGGCAAGTCTCCGAGACCACGGGTTAAATTCCTTTTCTCCTATTTATTTGTGTTTGGTATTTTTGTTTGTTGAGAATCCATTTCATTAATACCATACTCTTCGTAGTCTTTGTGTGCTCACAAGTCTATTTGCTTCACTTGGTTTGACATAGCACCTTAAGAAATTGCTAGAGCTTTAGTGTGTTTTTCATATTTGTATCTCAATTTCGTAGTATCATTTGTAATTTCTAAATTGTGTTGAAAAATTTAGAAACCTCCTATTCACCCCCCCTCTAGTCGGTTATCCTTGATCCTACAGTGGGTGAATCCCCTGTTTTTCTTCTTTTTCTTCCCAATATAATATTTCAGATCGGAAGGTTCTTGATCCGGGTGATTGGTGGACTAGCGGTGTTTTGGTCAGATGAAAAAAAAATTCAGTTGGGTGGGTGAATCTCCGGGTTTTCTTTTCCGCACGTAACTCCTTTTGCTTTTTTCCCCTTTTCTCCCATGTGCTGCACTTTTTTCCCCTCTCGTTTCTTTTTCCCACTTGCAGCTTCTTCTTCCTCCTTGGCTCGCTTTTGCTTGGGTCTCCTCCTCCCTGGCCAAAGGCCCTTCTCCTGTAACGACCCCATTTTCACATAAATGCAAAAATGGAAATCTAATGCGCACACAGTACTAGTCCCATGATCAGTGGCTAGTACGCACATTTTCAACAATTGGAATCACATCCGTACATTATTTTATTCAAGCGGAAGCTATTTGTACAATATATTTTTACAACTCAGAGTATATAAATACAGCAACAGAAGAAGCAAAGTCTTGTAGTGTGCCCATCCAATCCCTCAGGCAACTGACAAGGCATAATCCCTAGAAAGGTCGCTTTATCGAAAATCCCACGTCCTGCGACGATAAGAGATCTTTCGAAGCTTCGCTATCATTTTCCACCTAAAACAACGTATAAGCAAGGGTGAGTACTTTACGTACTCCGCAAGACTTTAGCAAATCCTATAATATATGGAGGACATTTCAAAGTAAAGGCTTCTATGGTTAATTTGCATAAAGCAAAATGGAATTTGTAAATCAAGTTGTCATTTGCAAACGGAATTTAATAAAGAAAGTTTGACTGATAAGAAATAAGTAAAGCATAAGTAATATTCACAGCCCTTCATGAGCATTGAATAATTCAATGATCCAATAATCCAATCCTGCCATATCAATTCCTTGCTAACACGTGGCATAACCATAATCTTTGCCAAAACAAGGCATATTAGAAGAAATCATGCTATTTTGAAAATAGTAAAATATTTAGCTATGTGATGACGTTACCAAGTGCCTTTGACCGTAAGCGCGCCTAATTAATTAGATTTGCACTCTGTAGAGGCGTACAACTTTACCCATAAGAAATGATCAACCCTTTCGCCAGATCAATTAACACACTTCCTTTGGGGTGTTAGCAAGGAGATCATAACATAATCGTTACATTACCTAGTCCTAGCTTTGCACCAGCCCGATGACGTTAAGTCCTTGTTATGGAGAAGAAACATGACAGTGTATCCCTGTCATTAAAAGTGGTAATTCAAGCAGTAAATCCCTGCGATAGAAGCAGTAAATCCCTGCGGTAAAGGTTTCTTCCCATACCAAGGCGTACACCGTTATACCGATATGCATTTACTCACAACAAAGTGTGGAAGCCCCTCATAAGCAAACCTAGAAAGGAAAGCCAGACCTAAGCAACTTAATAGGTTAAGGCTGCCCCATATCAGCACTCGTGGTAGCACGATTTTCTTGGCTTGAAAACAACCCATAGCTCGGTCCTTAATTCGACACGGGCAATGCTCCACCCTACACTACGTACAAGTCTAGCCCTTGCACAACCGGCTATTGCCAATAATTGCCCGCATCTAAACCATAGTTTTATTTGTGTGTTTTTAGTAAAAATACCAACAATTGACATCATGTCAAAACCAACCATTTTCAATTCTCAAGAATCAATTTTGATCTGATCATATTCAACGTTGGTTCTAAAGCATGGCTAAGCATGATTAATAATCGCATATACCCAAGTTGACATTATGTATTGTCTAACCCATTTCTATGGTTATCAAGGTTCACTCATTCATACATATCAAGGAAGTTTCGTGAGACAACAGGTATATCTACCAGTACCATAAGATAGCATATTTACAGAAAATAAACGCATGCATGAAACATTTTGATAAACACAATGAAAATTAAATAATGGGATCAATATGATCAAAGGGGGTGCTTGGCTTGCTTAATCGTTGTTTATGACAAAGTCGCGGTCGAAGCCTGTGTTGTCGACGACGGAATTAATGACGTCGGGTTCTACACATCGTTCAATGGAAATATAGCGAAACAACAATTTCAATAAGGGCAAAAAGAAGACAGACAGTAAATCAAATAAAACATGCTATAAGAAACAAACACATATTCTTTTATAGATTATTTATTCTTGTTTTACGAATTCAAGAGGCTAAAATTATGTATTCTTGTATTTATAACTTTGAATTATAGATGCTAAAATTATTTGAAGTAGAAAGATTTGTCTTTTGGTGATATCGTAAAATAGTATGTTGTTAAAAGGATTCAGATGCAAAGCAATGTATTTAAAGACTTTTGAATTAAACATTTATCACTAAATTTTTGGCTGCCATTTTATCAGGCATAACACATTAAATTATCTACCCCATATTCATGAAATAATTGCTAGAAGCAAGCATGGTCCCATACGCACACATACTTATATATATACATATATACCTATTATGCTCTTCATACTTAAATCACATCCTATTTGCATAAATCATTATTAGTTCAATATTTTTACCTAGCCTAACATTATCTACCATCATGCTGAAAAGAAATATGTTTAACAAACTTTCAAGAAATTCTTTTCTTATCCATTTAGTTATTATATCATAGTTACGAATAATGTTAGACTTCAATAGAAAAGACATAAAACAACTATTTACCCAAATATTTTTATAGAAATGGGTTCATAGCAGAATAAGGATCATGATAAAATTGGTTCCAAATAATATTAACTTTTTTTTGCAAAATTTCCATATTTAGTCTAATTTCACATGTACTATTCACCTTTGTATTAAAATATTTTTCCAGAATAGATTTTCAAAATATTTTTGCATATTCTGGAAGCTCTTGATATTTTAGATGAATTTAGAAATTTGTTTCATCTCATTTGGATTTCAAATGCGAAAGATATTCAAGTTTGAATCTAAGCCAAATTTGAAAATAGATTAAATGGCAAAATACATTTTTAGAATACTGAAAACGTATTTTACTTCGCGCCATCAGCTCCCCGCTCAAATGTGACTGAGGGGCTGACATTTTGGGCCCACCGGTCAGTTTCTCGAAGCTCTCGCATGCGGCTTGGTCGCTGTCACTAACGGGCGGGTCCCGCGAGGCAGCGACTCAGAACAGAGCTGACGGATTTGAACTCGTCGGCGGTGATCCACGGCCGAAGGAGCTGAACCAGCAGCACGGTTAGCTTCATCAGGTTCTTTCGCATCTATGGGATGCCTCGAAGACCCTCAGCGACGACCGGAGATAGGCCACCACCATGGCCGAGCGGCAGAGGATAAAGCGGCATGCCGTGCCGCCAACAAGAGGCACTACCGATGGAATCGTTTATAGGCTTAGCTTCAGGGGCTACTACGCAACCCATTTTGTCTATTTGGAACTACTAAGTTTTGTCGGATGAGCTCACCGCCGTTTGCCGTTTCTGGAGAAGAAGGGTACACCATGGCTGGGATGCTTTGATCAACAATTCCTGAAACAAGTTGAGGGCTTTTGATGCTTATGGGTTGCTAATGCTATACCGAAAAGGGATTGAAGAATGTTTACCAATACCACCTTCAATCGAGCATGATCCAGAAGCTAGGGTTCTTCAGCTCAATCGGGAAAACAAGGAATTGGCCATGCTCGGTGGATTAGAGTGGATGAAACGAGATGGGAAATGAAGAGCACTCTAAGGCGATCCTGGGACAGGTTGCGGGCAGGGCGGCACCTGGCGGTGGCGTGGCACGGTGATGACGGTCGAAGGACATGAGGTGTCACGAGGTACAGGAATGACAGTTGCAAAAAGACGGCACGAGTTGGCTTCGCTTCGGGGCTTCAGCGCGCCGAGGAAGACGAAGACTGAGGCTGTGGCTGGCAGGTGGGTCCGCTCGGTGCAACGGGTCCACAGGTCAGCGATGGAATCGGTGGACTCCAAGCGATTTCAGCAAACAGAGCTTGGATTGGTTCACTGAATCATTTATCCCTCTTGTTGCAAAATTAATGAAAAATTTATTGCATGTACTAGAGCTAGTTTAGAACCTACCATAAATATTTCAGGCCTATTGGACGCATGTATGATTTATAGAAATTGTGACAAGCCACTGTGCACAAAATTATGTTTTCTGTTTTTGAATTTTATGGAAGTCTATATCTTGTCAAAACTTTTTGAAACTTTTTATAGGAGTATATCTTGGAGATTTAAGTCTTCAGTAAAAATTTAGATTTAATATATTTTATATTTTTGTTATAAAAATTCTGACAATCTGATTCTTATATTTTTCAACAATTCTATTTTTGAATTTTTATAAATATCAAACCTAAAGATTATCTCCTAATATTTTTACTGCAGATGAATCTATCTAGGGATAAGGTAATATAAATATTTTTACATCGAAATCATGAACATTTATTTTCGGACTTTAAATTACCTTTCTTTTCATCATTTAATATTTTTTTTTGACTTTAAAATTATATTTTGTGTTTTGGATAGCTCCACAAATTTTTACAGAAATTTTTCTTATTTTTTTGTTTTACAAATCTTTTCTTACTACTTAAGTAATGGTTGATTGTTTAGAAAAAGAAAAAGGATATGAAGAACACAGAGAGGAAGCTCACAAGCAAGAGATGACACCTTGGAGGGAGCTCGGGTATGCATAGCTGGTGGCAACCATTCAGCAGGGGAACCAAGAAATAAACTTGAGGTTTCTATTCGGTAGTGCTTGAGGAGACTCCAGGCCAGCATAAATGAGATTTGTGGCTGTAAATAGGAAGTTGGCTGGGTGAGGCAGGCTCACTGGCTTTTATATCCCAGCAAGGCTGTGGAGGAGCTAGATGATGAGTGATCCCGGGAATTGTTCATTGAAGTGACACAAAACAAACCTCATCTCCTCTTTATCGCCAGTAGATCTGGATTACATTTAGTGAACTGAATAGAAATCATGATGGTAAATTAATGAGGAATTTATGGCGTGTACTAAAGATAGGTTTAAAGGTTCTGACAAATTTTCAGAATTATCACATGCGGTTATAATTTATAAAAATTCGAACAGTGCACTGTGCACAGATTTCAGTTTTTTGTGTTTAATTTATGTTAGGGTTCATAACTTATGAAATATCTTCGAAAATTTTTGTGGAGGTTCCTTATAGCTTTATTAGTCTCCTTAAAACTTTTGACTTACAATTATTTATATTTTATTTACTAAAATTCTGACATTGGAATTACCAGAATTTCAGCTTTTCCATTTTAGAATTATTAAAATTATCAAATTTAATTATTATTTCCTGATATTTTTACTGTTCATATTCTGATCCAAAATGAAGATATTATAAAATATTCAGGTCGAATTAATGCATAATTATTTTTATTTAAATCTGACAATTTCACTATTGCTAGTCATGGATTCATTAATTGCACTCATAATTGCTTTGATGTGACATGTAACTTCCTAAAATATCTCCATATGACCCTTAACTGAGAAAATTAATTTATGAATAATTTTATATGTTTAAATAAATTTTTGTTTATTTTTTTGTTATAAACTTTTTACTCTTTTCTTTATCTATTATCATGTTTATATGAAAAGGCTTTTCCTTTGTAAGAAAAATCAAGGAAATTCAAGAAAATCAAAATGAATTCAGAAAAATTCATAGAAATCATCAATAAATACATTTTAATGTTGAACTTTATTTGCTTGTTGTACTTTAAGTTTTGTATGGTAGAGAAAATGAAATTAGTACAATTAAAGATTCTCTTAAAACCAAAATTCAATAAAGTTTTAGATTAGTTGGAATTTCAATGTAAATTTTCATTTCCAACTTATTTTCATATTTTGTTTGATTTGAAGTTTTATTTTGCAACTCATACTTTTATTATGGTTGGATTTCAAGATATTGAAATAGAAGATAATATTTTAATTCATTCTTGATATTCTAATTAAAAATTCTATTCCATTACATTTTCTAATTTTTATATTTCTATTTTTATTATTTAGAATTTTTGGGATGTTACAGATCTACCCCCTTACAGAAATCTCGTCCTCGAGATTTGCAAGGACTAGATGGGTTTAGGGAATTATTCCTTGGAGGTGATCTTGTCGTTCTCATCACTTCATCTTCTACGTAGCTGCTTCATTTAATCTTCTTTTTGCGATTCCGAAGTGATGCGTCAAGAATAGAAATGACTTCTATTTGGGTTTCGCATATGCAGGTGAGAGGTATTAGCACTTCTTATATATATCTTTTGATTGAATAACCAATTTTAGATTATTAGTAAGGTTAAGCTATTTTTAAGGAGAGATATGGAACATGTTAGAAATAAAAAGCTGAATAGCAACTAGAATTATTTGAGAAGAACTAAGTGTGGACATCAAGGAGGGTATTTAAATGTAAAGGCTAATTTGGATAACTCAACAAGGGTTGATGATTTTAGTTGCGAATATATTTGATTCGGGTTGACTTTCAGAAATATAAGCAGAAGGTAGCTAAAGTCAAGGTGTTTGATTTTTCATTGATTAGGGAGTAGATGGAGGATTTATCGAGTAATGGTTAAAGGTGACAATTGAAAGTTTAGAACTTGTACTTTTACTAGCCCTTTTGGAAGGATTAAGATAAAATATATTTTGATGAGAGTTCAGTTATAAGGCAACATTCTGCTTATGAAATCATTACCTTTATTAATAGTTCATAAATGAATTTTCGGTTAACTTTAGGTAGGTCTAAAGAGAGAAGATGATTTAAAATTAATCTTATTTCAGGTAGAAACTGTATTCATAAGGGATGTACCTGGCATTGTGTCAGGTATGCTATGATTGATGTCTTGAGTTGGAGTAGATGCAGAGTTAGGGGCTTGTTGGCCTTCGATTTCTTGAGGTCGTCTTTGCAGTTGCTGAATAGCTTCATGGGGTTGAGCATAAGGTTGATTTCGCTTCTTCTTTGGGCACTTGTTGGCATAATGCCCACGTTCACAACAGTGAAAACAAGTAACATTGATTGCTTGATTTTGAACACCAGATAGCTGATTATTAGCGTTGTTGGAGGGACAAGCAGATGGTGATTGATTTTGGGATTGGAATTGAGCGGAATTCTCCTTGGGGCAAGTGTCGTTGTTCAAGCGCCTCTTCTTTAACTGATTCTTCGGGCGACCTGCTTCAAATCTTATTCCTCCTACTCTTGGAGTTATAATCTTAACTGATGTAACTTCTGGTATGACTATAGCTGCAGGAGGAATTTGTTCTCTTTGTGGGCATTGCTTAGCAAGATGGCCCTTCTTATGACAGATGTAGCACTTCTGTTTCTTTCGTGACACTTTGTTGGGAACAATTGCATGTTTCAAGATGTTCTTCTTCTGAAGCTTAACTTGCTGACGATTAGGGCATTCCCTTGCCCAATGACCTTCTTCACCACACAAGAAGCATGCTGTTGGCGATGGCCAATTGCTGCTTTCTTGATGATGATTGACAAGGTTGACATGCTGCTTCTTCAATTCTTCTAATGATATTTCTTGTGCAGCTTCTCTTCTATTTGCCAATTCTTGAGCAACAAAGGCTCGGAGTTTATCTTGCTGATGCTGAACTGCGGCGGTGACTAGAGGATCAAGGGGGCATTGGGATGGGCAATGATCTTGACTTTTGCATAGGTAACAAGTGATATTATTCAGGGGACATTTTTCGGGAGAATGATTTCCTTCACAGCTAGAGCAATTGATTGCATGCTCATCAGCAGTATGTCCTATTTCTCCACAGCGAATGCAAGCATGATCTTCAGATTGGTTGGGTTGACAACATTTTAAGGAACAACGTTTAGGTATCGAATAAGTTGTAGGAGCAGGTTTCTGATTTGAACCATTTTCTCTTCTGGTGAGAATTGAACCAAGGTTGGATATGTTTTGCGCTAGCTGTTGGGAATTTGATTGGACTAGGGTAGGATTATCATTTGGAGGTCGAAAGCTTTGCTTAACTTCACTTTCAAGGATTTTGCCGAGGGATCTTGTCACAGGCATCCTGCAACAATGATTATAAGGTTATTGGGATGAGATTCGGCTAGGTTATAAGACATTGTTTCATTCTTTAAAAGTTTAATTTATATTATTATTATTATCATTTTCAAGGATTATCTCATCGTGAATTTCAACCTTGAGGTTTTACATTCGCGAGGGTAATCCGAACAACAATATAAAGCACTTTAAGTATCAAAAGTTCAAAAGAACACCAATTACCGCACTTATTATTATATATTTAATCTAGTTTCATATACTCTAAGGATATAGGAGGTTATAGGCTAACTAATTATTGTTCTTAATTAGGGAAAGATTCTAGTCTTGTTTAAGGTTTCCATTCCAATTCTGAGGTATGGGATTCTATTGCTTCTGGCCCATACTTGCTATACACGACCCATGCCCGACAGGTCGGTGGAGAGTTCCTTGCGGCAGCGGTTGGAAATGTGGTAAACACTTCTGACGATTACTTGTTTGTTGACGTCTTGGTCCAGTTGCTGAGGAAGGATCTTGAAGTCTTGTGCAAGCTTTGTATGCATGAACATAAGTGTTCATGTTAATTCCATAAGCTTTACACACTCGACATAGAGGCTTGCGTCCAGTCTCTTGGATAGCGTTGAATCTTGGTATCATAATGCTTCGCGTAGTGACGTAGAACTTGACCTTTTAACTAAATGCTGACATGGATATGATTTTTTTTATCCAATTTCTTGGTTTATATGGGTTTACTTTGTTGTCATAGAAAGTGCATAGTTTCCATGGTTAAGGCTTGTAACTAATTCCTTTACAGTATTAGTCTAGCTTTTCTGACTGTCCATTAATAATTGTTCTTAAAGGAAAGAGGTCAGAATGATAATTTAGTTAAGAAAAGGATTTAGAATGAGAGGAAGGGATGTACCATAATCATAGTTGTGCAATATATAAATTTTTTTGAAGGTTCGTGTTCTAAAATATTATGTTCTTAATAGTTTCATAACTATGGGTTTTATATTGTTTTGGGTTGTCTCGTCGTAATTCTTTAACCTATTGGTTAAGTGTTACGAGAGTATCCCGTACACGCAAAAACTTCAATTAGTAAAGAGTAGCATACTTTTATTTTATTATATAGGAGTTATGCATCTCCTTTTATTACAACAAGTATTTCATTACTTCTTCTTATAGTCATATCTTCTATTCTGTTACCAAATGGTTTGGCTAAAGGTTCTGCCGTAGAAGTACCTCCCAAGATAGTAGAGGTATTTTTGTAATGCAGGTTTTCTTGAAGATTTTGAGGACAATAGGTGCTGGTGCTTTCTAGACTAGTTCTTTGGATGGAGTTGAGGCAAGGGTGGCTACTAATGTCTGGTATCCAAACTTGTCAAGATGGTCTGGTGGTGGGTGTAAGTATTGTTGGAGCAATGAAAATTGGAATGGTTCACTATGCTTTCGCTGCGCAACTCTGATATACGGACTTGGTGGGATTGGTTGGCATCACAACTTGCTGATCAAAGCAACTTGTGGCAGTATTTTCTTGGGTAGTCCTTCATTATGTCGGGAAAAGAGCAAAAGTAAGGAGGTGGTTTTGGTGCGGTTGAGCAAAGGAAATAAAATAAACTGGTTGTTTCCTTAGGTTGTCGACTGTAAAGCTTAGATTACTGAAAGAAGTTAGGACGGCAATTCAAGGTAAAACAATGGCTGGCTGAAAAAGTAGAGAATTTAGAAGCTGGGTTCTGTCGTGGTGTCAAGGTAGCGCTCATTTTATTGCTATGTTTGTGATTAGGTAAGGGAGTGAGACAATACTTGATAGCAACGCAATGGTTAGGTCGGCGCTGTTTTTTGCTTTCCTACGGCAACAATCTACGCCTGCTTTGTTGCCTCGGTAATGAGTTACCAAGGGCAACGCGGCTAGCCTAGGTCTCACAAAAGGAGAAGACATGGCTATGTTGATAGGTTACCTCGGTTTGGCAAGAAGGGAAAAGAGATAGGCTGTGTTATAGTTTTTTGAGGAGGGCTAGAGGTTTAAAGAATATGTAGGTAAGAAATTCTATCGAAAGGAAGGGTAAACTTGAGGGAAATTTTTCAGAAAGAAGAGAAACTATTTATGAGATTTTTCCTTCTAACCTATGTTTTAGGGTTT
Organism: Otatea glauca; assembly: GCA_036346275.1. Taxonomy (NCBI): domain Eukaryota; kingdom Viridiplantae; phylum Streptophyta; class Magnoliopsida; order Poales; family Poaceae; genus Otatea; species Otatea glauca. The sequence goes on from CM070720.1 coordinate 13,344,700, forward strand.
CTTAGATTTATATAGATATATATAAAGCAATTTATCACTAAACTTTAACCTAAAGGTTAAGTTTGTACGTAAATTGTCCGGATAAGAAAGAAAAAATCCAATTGCAAATAAAGAGGCATGAAAACCACATAAGAATGCTTCATATAGCTAATGTACGATAATATTGCTATGCGTAAGGGTTCCTACCTTAAAGGAAAACTTAATCTAATCTTCTGCAACTTACTATTGGGTCACGTCGACTCTTCATGAAGTAAAGTCTTCATGTTATGCTTCTGCCGTGTCGGGGTTGATGAAGTATTATCTGCTTCCTTGAGATTGGTGGTGTAGACATTCGAGTCTTCATTTGTTGAACACGATGAATGGTAGCGACATATCTTAACAGCTTCTGAAGAGAATAGCAAAGACGAAATATAGCCAAGAATTATTTTTAAGGGAAGAGGGATATATTTACAAATCAAAATAAGAGTAGAGGTAAGGACAAAATCTTAAGAAAGAGGAAAAAATAGCAAAAACTACATTTTGCAAATATAGTAACTTTTTGCAATAAAAATTTTGAGATTGGCCTAATCTTATTTCTAACGACCATTCTATCTAGGGTTTATCCTACGGTCTGTATAGCTCTGATACCAACTGTAACGACCCCATTTTCACATAAATGCAAAAATGGAAATCTAATGCGCATACAATACTAGTGCCAAGATCAGTGTCTAGTACGCACATTTTCAACAATAGGAATCACATCCACACATTATTTTATTCAAGCGAAAGCTATTTGTACAATATATTCTTACAACTCAGAGTATATAAATACAGCAACAGAAAAAGCAAAGTCTTGTAGTGTGCCCATCCAATCCCTCAGGCAACTGACAAGGCATAATCCCTAGAAAGGTCGCTTTATTGAAAATCCCGCATCCTGCGACGATAAGACATATTTCGAAGCTTCGCTATCTTTTTCCACCTAAAACAACATATAAGCAAGGGTAAGTACTTTACGTACTCCACAAGACTTTAGCAAATCCTATAATATATGCAGGCCATTTCAAAGGAAAGGCTTCTATGGTTAATTTGCATAATGCAAAATGGAATTTGTAAATCAAGTTGTCATTTGCAAATGGAATTTAATAAAGCAAGTTTGACTGAAAAGAAATAAGTAAAGCATAAGTAATATTCACAACCCTTCGTGAGCATTGAATAATTCAATGATCCAATAATCCAATCCTGCCATATCAATTCCTTGCCAACATGTGGCATAACCATAATCTTTGCCAAAACAAGACATATTAGAAGAAATCATCCCATTTTCAAAAAAGTAAAACATTTAGCTATGTGATGACGTTACCAAGTGCCTTTGACCGTAGGCGCGGCTAATTAATTAGATTTACACTCTGCAGAGGCGTACAGCTTTACCCACAAGAAATGATCAACCTTTTTGCCAGATCAATTAACACACTTCCTTTGGTGTGTCGGCAAGGAGATCATAACATAACTGTTACATTACCTAGTCCTAGCTTTGTACCAGCCCGATGACGTTAAGTCCTTGTTATGGAGAAGAAACATGATAGTGTATCCCTGTCATTAAAAGTGGTAATTCAAGCAGTAAATCCCTGCGATAGAAGCAGTAAATCTCTGCGGTAAAGGTTTCTTCCCATACCAAGGCGTACACCGTTATACCGATATGCATTTACCCACAACGAAGTGTGGAAGCCCCTCACATGCAAACCTAGAAAGGATTGCTCATACTATCTCCCGCCTACCAATGTGCAAAGCTAGACCTAAGCAACTTAATAGGTTAAGGCTGCCCCCATATCAGCACTCGTGGTTGCACGATTTTCTTGGCTTGAAAACAACCCATAGCTCGGTCCTTAATTCGACACGGACAATGTTCCACCCTACACTATGTACAAGTCTAGCCCTTGCACAACCGGATATTGCCAATAATTGGCCGCATCTAAAGCATAGTTTTATTTGGTGGATTCTAGTCAAAATACCAACAATTGACATCATGTCATAACCAACCATTTTCAATTCTCAAGAATCAATTTTGAGCTGATCATATTCAACGTTGGTTCTAAAGCATGGCTAAGCATGATTAATAATCGCATATACCCAAGTTGACATTATGTATTGTCTAACCCATTTCTATGGTTATCAAGGTTCACTCATTCATACATATCAAGGAAGTTTCGTGAGACAAAAGGTATATCTACCAGTACCATAAGATAGCATATTTACAGAAAATAAACGCATGCATCAAACATTTTGATAAACACAATGAAAATTAAATACTGGGATCAATATGATCAAAGGGGGTGCTTGCCTTGCTTAATCGTTGTTTACGACGAAGTCGCGGTCGAAGCCTGTGTTGTCGACGACGGAATTAATGACGTCAGGTTCTACACGTCGTTCAATGGAAATATAGTGAAACAACAATTTCAATAAAGGCAAAAAGAAGACAGACAGTAAATCAAATAAAACATGCTATAAGAAACAGGCGCATATTCTTTTATAGATTATTTATTCTTGTTTTATGAATTCAAGAGGCTAAAATTATGTATTCTTGTATTTATAACTTCGAATTATAGATGCTAAAATTATTTGAAGTAGAAAGATTTGTGTTATGGTGATATCGTAAAATAGTATCTTGTTAAAAGGATTCAGATGCAAAGCAATTTATTTAAAGACTTTTGAATTAAACATTTATCACTAAATTTTTGGCTGCCATTTTATCAGGCATAACACATTAAATTATCTACCCCATATTCATGAACTAATTGCTAGAAGGAAGCATGGTCCCATATACACACATACTTATATATATACATATATACCTATTATGCTCTTCATACTTAAATCACATCCTATTTGCATAAATCATTATTAGTTCAATATTTTTACCTAGCCTAACATTATTCTACCATCATGCTGAAAAGAAATATGTTTAACAAACTTTCAAGAAATTCTTTTCTTATCCATTTAGTTATTATATCATAGTTACTAATAATGTTAGACTTCAATAGAAAATGCATAAAACAACTAGTTACCCAAATATTTTTTATAGAAATGGATTCATAGCAGAATAAAGATCATGATAAAATTGGTTCCAAATAATATTAACTTTGTTTGCAAAATTTCCATATTTAGTCTAATTTCATATGTACTATTCACCTTTTTATTAAAATATTTTTCCATAATAGATTTTCAAAATATTTTTGCATATTCTGGAAGCTCTTGATTTTAGATGAATTTAGAAATTGGGTTCATCTCATTTGGACTTCAAATGCGAAAGATATTCAAGTTTGAATCTAAGCCAAATCTAGTATGTTAGTTGCTTTGCAATGTTTTTCTTTTCATGTCATATGTTGGGTTTTGTTGAGGGTGTGATATCCAGGGCATGTGGGGTGCCGGGGTGTTACAGTTCGTATCAGAGTAGGCATTAGGTCCGTTGTGCTTGAACTTAGTGACATACCATAGGGTCAACTAAAACTTTGATTTGGGATAATCTAGAAACATGGCCTAGGTGCATATATTCTTTAAAATCTTGTCTTAGGTAAATAACTTTAAAACTTGACGTAGGTTGACTAAGTAACTAAAATTTTGACACACTGATGCACAGTAGAAAGGGTATCGGTATCATTGCATTACGCTTAAGGGTTGTATTTGAGTTTTGATGTTGAATGCTAAATTTGTTGACGCATATTGCTTTGTTTATGAAATAGTTGTTGAGTCATTATATTTATGTGATTTGGTTAAGCCGAAAGGTTATCAGCCTTGTTCTTTTGGCCATGTTAAGGGTCTTGGTTGTGGTTGTGGCCGGTTGAGTCACCACTTGAGGTCTAGGAACCTCTTGTAGGTGAGACTCGTCGTTGGTTGCGGCATAGTTTAGAGAGTGGGTAGATAAGGTTGGTTTCTTTTGTTGTCTTCGATGATTGGAGACCAAGGAAAAGTTTTTCGTAATGAGCCTTGACTGGTTATTCCTTCGACGATTTTTGGTAATGGGCTTCGTTGGGTATCGTGGGTTGCCTTGTGAAGAAGATTATTGTGTTGTGCATGTGGTTGTTGTTCGCTTCATTTAAAACAAGTTATTGAAGTTTTGATGTAAAACTTAAGTCGTGTGGATTTTGGGTGTCAAGGCTTTATCAGAAAAGAATTGGTTGATCATTTGGTTTTTCCCCCTTTGCATCCATCTTCCTTCGTGGAAGTTGAAAAAAAAATTGAGAGTTCGTTGAGGAGTTGTTCCATGCCGAAGTTTGGGAATTTGAGAGTCGAGTTCTCTTGTGATTTATGGTTGGGTTTTCTGGAAAGAAAATGTTTATTGGCGTTGTTTATGCTTAAGAATTGTTGTTAGGGTCACACCAATTATTCCAAGGATAGGTGACCCACGAGGATGTTTAAAACTTTAAGTCTGTGATGCATAGTTAGAAAATTGAGTCGATGTAAGCTACCAATGTGGTTAAAATGAATTTGCTGATTGTTTAAAGACAACCTAATTTATTGTGTTGGTAGAGAAAGATTAATCAAGATAGTAGGTGATTCTAAAGTAAAAGTTGATGAGAGTTTATTGCAATTTGTTGCGAGCCATGGAATTAATTGGAAGTACGGGATGGTGTTCCTGTAAGGCTAGTATGATTATGATGGAAAAAGTCTACAATGAACTACTTGATGACTTACTATAGCTAGGTGTTGGTGTAAAGCAATGGAGCGTGACAATGTAAAGTCATGGGGATGTTGGCCTATATTGCGTATAGATCATTTATTGTCATGTGTCAACAAGATGACTTAATAAATGTGTAGCCAAAGAATAAGGACATATGGAAAGAGTGTATTGGTGCTTGGGTTAGTCCTTGGCGAATGTTTGTCTTGGAGCCTTATTGGTGAAATATGTCTAATGGAGGGGTATTTAATTGCTGCAGTTAGTTATTGGTTGAATGAACTGGGACGCTAAAATGTTGACTTATTGGTTGCACGAAAGTATTTGTCGATCATGCCAAAATAAATGTTGAAAACATGTGTTATAAACTTGGAATAGACAGTTGTATGAAGGATGGTTCGTCATGGTTAATGGACCAAAAGAAAGTGATGACGCGCGTCTTATGTTGAATTAACTGTTAAGTTAATTGTGTTGAAGAAGTGATGATGTGGTTCTCCTTGCTGATTGTCATGAGATAGACTTGGTTAGGGTTCGATGATAATATGAAGGATGGTTCGTCATCGTTAAAGGAAGATTGGGTTTTGTAAATTATGTTGAAACCTGTTGGGCTTTTTGGGATACCCTTGGTGAATATGAAACCTTTAATGGAAAGCGTATTGGGAATACTAGAAATGGTGGGATTCGAGGGGAACCTTCTTTTAAGGGTTTATGGATTCAATTGGTCATATGGTCTTTTAGGATGCATGCCTTTAGGTTAAGGTGTTTTAATAAGTGTGGAATAGAACTTCCCTATTTAAGTTTGCATTTTGACAAGTTGCGGAGTTAGCTTTTGTCGGGACCCGAATCTGCAATTCTGGACCCTCTGTGTATTCTGTGCTAGTCCAGGATAACGCTAGCACACACAGTCTTTACAGGGTTGCACATCACAGACGATCACATCGATATAAGAATAAATAGTGCAAACATTTATATATCTGAGTTGTACGACCTTATGGTCTCTTTACATAAAATCAGCCACGCAGGGCTTTACATTATTCAGAGAAAATGAAATAGCAATAAAAATAAATGTCGTGGAAGCCATCATCTTGCCACAGGCAACCAACTGGGCTTGCCCCCTAATTGTCCGGATCCTCAATGTACTCCTCCTCCCACGCTGGTGTAGACTCCTCCACTGATGTTGGGGTTGATAAGCAAGGAGGGGTGAGTACACAAGGCACTCAACAAGTAATGCACAGAATGCAGCGCTATTACTATATGCAAAGCTTATTCCAAAGGATTGGCTTAATTGGTTCTTTTGCATCGAATAGTATTTTTAAACTAGTATCTTATTTAGATTAAAGCAGTGAAACAGTTATAATTAATACTAATTTCTTCAAATGGTTTTTGTTTGAAGATTCTCGGCACACAACCTTAACAGTTCATTTTTAACACTGGCACACAACCACCCTTTCCACATTTTGTTTTTGAAGATCTACCCCTTGACTCTAATCCCCGAGCATTGCTCAATACCGCGAGCACGGCTATTCGAATAGTTTTTACACTCTGCAGAGGTTGTACACTTTACCCACAAGATACAGCCGCTCACCACACAGGTGATTATCCGCAACAAAGCTTTTCAGGAACCTCTACCTTACCCAAAGAACCTCTCCGGTATTGCCTTCACTGTCACTTCCCTCACACAGAGCCGAAGTATAGGACAGGCCAATCACCGTTGGATGGGCACCAAGCCGTTGCACAGGTACGCTCCCCCGTACAGATACACCCCTGTGTACTGTCACCCTGAGGTATCAGAGGAAAGATAAAAGAACCCTAATCAACTAGGTCCGTCCCATACCGGACATGTGGTTGTATGGGTGACTCAGATCAAAGGCTTGCAAGATGAAGTCCTTAACCGACCAAGGCAAGACTTCCAACACTCAACAGTGGCACACAACCCATTGTGGCACATAGACTCACATCACTCAACAACCCATTGCCACACAGGCCCACCTGGCACACAGCCTCTTGCCACTAGCCCCAGTCTAAATCATTTCCCACCCAGTTGATTATTGTGCAACACATGCCAGCAATAACTCAACATCGGTATGGAACCACACAGGTCTCCACACTTCAATTTCATCATGTGACATCATCACACCACTTTCAAAATACATTCAATATTCCATTAGTCAATAAGGTAGCATTTTTTTCCGAAAGACCATTCATGATTCGTTGCTAGGCTAAGCATCTATTCACGGTCTAGCCTCCCGTGTTGGCACAGTATTAACATCCAACTAATACAATCAAACTTAGGGTGAAAATGATTTAGGGCATACAATCATTAATTTCAAGGTGGCATAACAAAATGGGTTGATTATCTACATTATCCCAAAGTAGTTCAAATTTATTTTTACTTAATGTAGCATGCATAATTTCAAATCAATGTACATTTAAAAACTGGGATCAAAATTGTCAAAGCATCGCTTGCCTTCAAAGAGTTGTTGGTCGTGTCCCGAAGCTTTGTCTTGAGCGACGAACTCTTCCTCGAAACCTTCCGGCAAATTTGTGTCTACGCGTACAAACAATATATGAAATAAATAACTAATACAGAGGACTAAATGACCACAAAAATTCAAATAAAATTAACCATTAAAGAGATCACAATTTTATGAATTTTTATAAATTTGAATCACCCAAATCCGAGTTAAAATGCAAAAGTTATAGCCATTTGAAGTTTGAATAAAATCTGAAAATATAGAAATTAGAAAATCCGATTTTTCCGAATTATTTTTATACTGAAAAAAATTGCATTTATGATGTCAGCATCGCATCTTGATGACGTCAGCACAGAAAAGAATTTTGGCCAAAATATTTTTATATACAAAAATATTTATGATGTCAGCGATGACGTCAACATGACACGTGGCAGTTCCTGGTGCAGCCACGTCACTCCGGTCCATCGATTGGGTCCACGACCGGCTCTGGTCCACCGTGGACTGGCGGCACTGTGCCCTTGCACCAGCTGACGCAAGTCGTTGCGTCAGCGACGACGCGCAGCCAATCCCGACGCGACACGCGGCACAATCTAGACCGTTCGCTAAACCAACGGTCAGATCTTATGCCTGCGCGGCTCGGCGATGCCTCGATTCCCTCACGGCCACGCATCGCGCATCGAATGGTGCCCTCAGATCCAACGGCCAGCATCACGCCGCCACTGTGACGCCTCGGTTTTACGCAATGACACGCGTCGGCATCACGACGGCTCGTTCAAAATCGGCGGTCAAGATTTTGTCTGGTTCCCGGTCAACGTGCGAACGCATCTGCACGTGATTCGGTGGAGGTGCGGCGCCATCTCAGCCGCACGTTCAAATTTGAACGGCACAGATCCGCGCGCCACAGCTCAATCCACTGCTACCATTTAGATCAAATCCAACGGCCCACGGTACCCGAGCTTTTTACTATTCATGAGGCTACGCGGCGCAATCTCACGCGTACACTACCGATCCAGCGGTTGAGATTAAAACATAGCGCAGAAATTAGATCTAATCTAAGCCGTTCAATCTAAATCCAACGATCAAGATTCAACTAACGTGTAAACCTTAGAGTTAATCTACACCGTCCATAACAGATCTAACGGTATAGATCTAATCTAAATGAAGAGCTACAGCGGCGTAACCGAGCAACTACGGCAAGCTCTCCTGTGGTCTCTAGAGCGTCTCGACGTGCGTGCGAGGGGGTAAAAGACGCGGCGTGAAGATCTCTACACGACGGCCTCAACGGAAACTTAAAGGCTGCCTCGACGTGCGCGCTACAGGCGGCGAAAATCACGGTCAACAAAGCCCACGCCCCTCCGGCGATCTCGCAGGGATGAAGCGACGTGGCAAAATCCTGACCGTCCGTGCGGCGATGATCCGAAGGCGCTCGCGCGCGGGCTACGTGGCGCGATGACAGCGGTTGGATCTTGATCCAACGGCCCGAAAGCGCGGCGGCTAGGGTTTGCGCGGTGTGGGTAGAGCGGGCTGTCGGCATGGGCTAGGCCGAGGCGCAGTGCTGGGCCAGGTAGAGGTTTCGGCCTAACACTTTTCATTCGATTTTTAATGATTTTCGAATTAAAATATTTCAGATAATTAAACAAAGCCAAAATAAATAGCAAAAATACCTGGAAAAATCTAGAAAAATTCTGGAAAATATTTTGGAACATTTAGAACTCAGATAAAATATTTCCAATAACACTTTGCATAAAACTTTGCTTGAATTTAATTAAATTCAAGAAAGGTCAAAAAAATGAATAAATCCAAATTAAATTCTAATAAATTCCCAAAAATAAAAAATACTCCAAAATTAAAATAGAGTAAATTTCAGGGTGTTACAAACCTCCCCCCTTAACAGAATCTCGTCCCCGAGATTCAGGGCTGTCTATAGAAATAGGTTAGGGAATTCCTTCTTTAGATCTTCTTCGCGTTCCCACGTTGCAACACTTTCCGAGTGGTTGCTCCACTGGACTCTGCAAAAACGCGTCGACTTGTTCCTTGTCTCTCGAACCATTATGTCCAGAATCTTCACCGGATGCTCTTTATAGGTTAAATCTTCTTGCAGCTCGATTGCTTGTAAAGGCGTTTGCTCTTCCGGTACTCGAAGACACTTCTTTAATTGAGACACATGGAATACATCATGCACTCCTTCCAAGGACTGTGGCAACTCCAATTGATATGCAACTTCTCCTCTATGGCTCAGGATTTTGAACGGCCCGACATATCTGGGTGCGAGCTTCCATTTTGTGTGAAATCTTCCGACTCCTTTGAGTGGCGTGACTCTGAGGTACACAAAGTCTTTAGGTTCAAATCTCAATTCCCTGCGGCGATTGTCGGCATAACTCTTCTGCCTTGATTGAGCAATCTTCAGACTTTCCCTGATCAGGGTGATTTGTTCTTCCGCTTTCTGAAGAATGTCCGGTCCAAAAACATGTCGTTCACCTGTCTCATTCCAATTCAGTGGTGTTCGACAGGATCGACCATATAAAGCTTCAAATGAAGACATCTGTAAACTTGATTGGTAACTGTTATTATAGCTGAACTCAGCATAGGGTAAACATTTGTCCCACGAAGCAGAATATGCTAGCGCACAAGCTCTCAGCAAATCTTCCAATACCTGTTTAACTCTCAGTTTGACCATCTGTTTGCGGGTGGTATGCTGTACTAAAGTTCAAACGAGTCCCCATTGCTTCATGTAGCTTACCCCAGAATCTGGAGGTAAATTGGGTACCTCTGTCCGACACTATTTTCTTTGGTATCCGTGCAAACAGACAATTATGAAATCCATATCAATTTCTTCCCATTTCCATTCAGGTATTTTCAGAGGTTGTAATAGCCCTGCTGGTCTCTGGTGCATAGCTTTGACTCTTTGGCATATGTCACATAATGCAACATATTCGGCGACTTCTCGTTTCATGCTTGGCCACCAAAATCTTTCTTTTAAATCTTGGTACATTTTTGCACTTCCTGGATGAATTGAGTACTTGGAGTCATGGGCTTTCTACAAAATTAACTGCTTCAAATCCTTTTTGTTCAGCACACAAATGCGCCCTTTAATCCACATAGTACCTTGCTCATCCAGTTTGAAATCCTTTGCCTTGCCCTCATCCATTTTGGACTTAATCCTCTTGATTTTGTCCTCATCTTTCTGCCCTTCCCTGACCTGATCTTCCAGGGTAGGTTTTACTTCCAAGGTTGCTAAAAATCCTTCTGGTACCATTTCCAGTTCTAATTTCTGGAAATCCTTACACAATTCTGCCTGACTTGTTTCCAACAGCATGCTTACACTGTGGTTCTTTCTGCTCAAGGCGTGTGCCACTACATTGGCTTTACCACGATGGTAGTGAATTCCAACATTATAATCTTTGATTAAATCAAGCCATCTTCTTTGCCTCATATTTAGGTCAGCTTGCATGAAGATATACTTAAGACTTTTATGATCAGTATACACTTCACACCTGTTTCCGATGAGATGGTGACGCCATATTTTTAGGGCATGCACTACGGCAGCTAATTCCAAATCATGAGTCAGATAGTTCTCTTCGTGTGGCCTCAATTGCCTCGATGCATATGCTATTATCTTTTGGTTTTGCATCAATACACATCCCAATCCTTGACACGATGCATCACAATAGATGTCGAAGCCTTAATGAACGTTAGGTAAAACTAATACAGGTGTTGATGTTAATCTTTTCTTCAACTCCTGAAAACTCTTCTCACACTCAGGTGTCTATAAGAATTTCTTTTCTTTCTTTAGCAATTGCATAAGAGGTCTCGCAATCGTGGAGAATCCTTCGATGAAACGACGGTAATATCCCGCCATTCCAAGGAAACTACGGATTTGGGTTACCGTCTTTGGCTGCTCCCAATGCAAAACCGTCTCCACTTTTTTTGGATCTATCGCAACTCCTTCTGCTGTCGTTATGTGTCCAAGAAATTCAACCTTATTCTTCCAGAAGTCACATTTACAAAATTTTGCAAACAACTGTTGTTCTTTCAACTTTTCAAGAACCAGCCTTAAATGTTCGGCGTGCTCTTCTCTTGTCTTGGAGTAGACAAGAATATCATCAATAAACACGACTGTAAGGACCCGAATCCACTGATTCGAACCCACTGTGTTTACCGCACTAGTCCCAAGATCAACGCTAGTGCACACAGGTCAACATTGGTACATATCACATCATACTCAAAGATAATAGAAATAGTAGTTCATTTATTGATATAACTAAATGTATGATCTTATGATCAACTTACATTATTAAGCCACGCAGGGCAAGACTGGAAATATAAACTAAGAATTAAGCAGCGGAAAGTAGAAAACGTAGATAGCTCGTCGGTTCACCACAGGCAACCAACAAGGCTTGGACCCTAATGACTCGCGTCCTCTTGGAACTCCTCCAACACAGGTTTAGATTCTTCGACTATTGATTATTGGCGTTGGCAAGGGTGAGTACTTAAAGCACTCAACAACTTGTGCACAGAATGCAGTTCTATGTAACTATATGCAAGGCTTATTCCAATGGATACGCTATCATGGCTATTTTGCAATAAGCAGCATTTATGAACAAATACAATAAATAGATTGTAAAGACTGTAAAACAAATAACAATAAATAGATTCAGCAGTTCTGAAGTAAACCAGTTTCCAATCCTAAATCAAATTCCATTTTCCACATGGCATTCCGCCATCCCAACCAAGTTGTCCATTTAATTAAGCTAACCCTTAACTGTAATTCCCGAGCATTGCTCAATACCGTGAGCACGGCTATCCGAATAGTTTTACACTCTGCAGAGGTTATGCACTTTACCCACGCGATACAACCATACACCACAAAGGCGAGTGATTATAACAAAGCCTTTACAATGCGCTGGCTTAACCCGGTACCACCCGCTAAGGTTTCAACACTGGTGGGACTGGTTACCACATCCAGGGCCCCCCTCTTGCGCCATGTGAATTACTCCATAACTCGGGAACTCACACCGACCACGATAGTACCAAAGTTAAGACATTGCAAATTACTCAGCTAGGCTGGCCCATACCAGACATGTGGTCGCATGATTGACTCAGGTCAAAGGTTTGCAAGGTTAAGTCCTTAGGGTGATCAGGGCAAGACATCCACATACCCTCCGCCCATCGGGCCCACCTTGGCATACTCGCCCCTTGTCACTTGCCCCAATCTAAGTGAATATCACCCAAGTTGATTTCCAAGCACCACGTGCCATCAACAATTCAACATCGTTGCGTGACATGACTCGCCACAAACAACTCAATCTCATCGTGTGATCCCACATGACACACAAGTTCATAACATTGTTCCATATTCCATTAATCAAGATTAATTATTAATAATTCCAACACATGTGATGACGTGGCATGGCTAAGCAACTAATACGGTCTAACCATCCCATGTTGATTATCATTACTAACCAACTATATTGAACCAAACTAGGGTGACAATAGATCATGGCATACGATGACAAGGTAGGGTATACATCAATTTGGTATAATAGCTAAGCCCAATTTAATTTGAAACAACTATATACTTGAAATAATATGCAATAGGGTAAAACAATTAAAACAATTTTACAAACATGGGTTCAACATGATCAAAGCACAACTTGCCTTGGAATAGGTCCTGATCTTGATCTGGAGCTTGCTCTTGAGTTGCCGGATCTTCTTCCGAAGCGTCGCACAATTCAACTTCTACGCGTACCGAAGGAGAAAAGTAAATAAATACCAAAACAGAGATCAATTGAACTCCAAAAATCAATTAAAATTCACCATTAAATAGATCTCAGTTTTACAAATTTTTAGAAATTTGAATCACTCAAATCCGAGTTAAGATGCAAAAGTTATAGCCTTTTGAAGTTTGAATAAATACTGAAATTACAGAAATTAGAAAATCAGAATTAACCGAATTATTTTTAAATTGAAAAACCAATTAACTGCGTCATGCTGACGTCAACCCTGACCTGGACTAACCGACGCATGACACGTGGCCCTGGTCCATGGACTCGGTCCACGGGACTGCCTCTGGTCCACCGCAGACGCGGTCCACGGCGCTTCGCAGAGCGAGCCAACACGCGGCCGCACCCGATTGGCCCCTCCCTGCGGCGTGAAATCTACCGTACAGAACACATCCGACGACTACCGATCTAAAGCTACGTGGCTAGATCCCGACCGCCCACTCTGATCTAACGGCTAACGCTTACCGGAGGGGTTCACTGTTTACGCGACGACGTGGCACGATCTTCACCCTTCGCCGAAGATCTGACGGCTCCCGAAGCTTTAACACAGCGATGGCGGCACAGCGGCGCTTCTTCGCCGGACTTGGAGATGATGACTCCAACGACGGCGCAACGGCGATGAAACGGCGACACTGCTTCACGGATCCGATGCGGCGTGGTACGGGGGTCTCGGATCTAGCTCTTAGAACGGCGGAGATGGCGAAACGGCGGCGTTCTTGGGCAAAAACCGCAGCGGCCACCTCCTTCAATTCCGGCGAGCTCCCACACACAGACGACAGCGGCACAGGGCTCGGGAGTTGTGAAAAACACGCGGTACGAGGTGGGGATTTCAGCGTCCGCGTCGGTGCTTTAAATAGGCGCATGGGGAGGTGTGCGCAGCGCGGAAATCCAAGTCGGTTGTCGTGGCGGAGGCGGACTCCGGCGGCGATATGGAGAAGTGACGCGACTTCATTCGGAGCGTCCACGCAGCCTTCATCCGACGGCTGCAGGCGACAGGTGACGTGGCGAAAGCGGGGCCGTTGGATCTCAATCCAACGGTCGGCAGATTAGGGTTAGGGTTTCGGCGACTAACGGGCCGCGCATGCTGAATTGGGCCGCACAGTTCGCGGGCCGGACCGATACTGTTCACGAGAATTTTAAGGGATTTTTCATTTAAAATAATTACAAAAAATCATTTGATTTGTTTCAGGCAATAAAATAATCAGGAAAATTCCAAGAAAATTCTCAAAAATACTTTGAGATATTCTGGACTCAAATAAAATATTTTTGGCAAAACTTTATTTTAACTTTGCATAAATTTAAATATTTTTGTACAAAGGACCAATATACTTAATTTAAAATTAATTCAAATAAATCCAGAAAAATCCGAATAAATTCCAGAAAAACATAAAATGCACAGATGATAATAAAATAACATTTAGACGAATTTTTGGGATGTTACAACGACGAACTTATCCAAGTATTCCATGAAAACCTTTTTCATTAAGTTTATGAAATATGCTGGTGCATTTGTCAAACCAAAAGACATCACTGTAAACTCGTAATGTCCATATCTTGACGAAAATGCAGTCTTCGGAATATCTTCTGATCGGATCTTCAATTGATGGTATCCTGATCGAAGATCAATCTTGGAGAAGACTCCTGCTCCCCTCAACTGATCAAAAAGATCGTCGATCCTGGGTAGCGGATACTTATTCTTTATCGTCACATCATTGAGTGCACGATAGTCTATACACATCCTAAAACTTCCGTCCTTCTTCTTGACGAACAAGACAGGTGCTCCCCATGGCGATGAACTAGGTTTTATAAATCCTTTTTCCAACAGCTCTTCAATTTGCTTCTTCATTTCCACTAATTCCTCTGTGGACGTCCTATAAGGTCTCTTAGCTATTGGAGCTGTCCCTGGAACAAGCTCTATCACGAACTCGATATCTCTATCTGGCGGCATTCCAGGTAAATCTTTCGGGAAAACATCCCGATATTCATTGACTATGGAAACTTCCTCCAAGCTGACGGTCTTCATGCTGTTGACCATTAATTGTCCATCTCGTACTACTTTTGCTTCAAACTCAACCCTTCTCCCTCCTGGGCTCTCGATTGATATAACTCTTTTTTCGCAGTCCAGCACGGCCTTGTGTTTGGTTAACCAATCCATTCCCAGGATAACATCTAGGGTTTGGGTATTCAATATAATTAAGTTCGCTAGGAACTCTATTCCATTAATTATTAGTCTCACCCCAGAACATCCTACATTAGATCGGAGTTCTGATCTAGGGGGTTGGACTACAAGTACACACTTAAGTTCCACAATATCCAAATTATTGTGAACAGCAAAATCTTGAGAAACAAATGAATGTGAAGCTCCCGAATCGAATAAAATAGTAGCTGGTACTGAGTTTACTAGGAACTTACCCCGTACAACGTCCGTTGCATTCTGCACCTCATCCGCAGTGATGTGATTAACTCGGCCTCCTGCGGTTGCTTGAGATCGAGTTGCTGATGTTGATGCCCCGCGGTTCACGATTGGCGCGGGAGTCCTTGCGGGTGTGTTCCCCAGGTTAAAACGGACTGGGGTGGCACCTCCTTTCTTCGGGCAGTTGTTGGCGAAGTGCCCCAACTTGTTGTAGTGATAACAACGTCTTCCTGCTGCCTGCGAGGTTCCTCCAGTCTGTACCACGGTTCTGGCTGGAGTTTGGGCATTCTGACCCACTGGATGATTTGCCGACAGTGGTGCCCTGTCACTGCCTCTGGGCTGGTACCGGATGAACTGTTGAGGTGCCGTCCTCTGCCTCTGCTGG
This sequence comes from Otatea glauca, assembly GCA_036346275.1. Taxonomy (NCBI): domain Eukaryota; kingdom Viridiplantae; phylum Streptophyta; class Magnoliopsida; order Poales; family Poaceae; genus Otatea; species Otatea glauca. The sequence goes on from CM070720.1 coordinate 13,360,403, forward strand.
TCCTGATGACCTCCTTGTTGCGCCATTCTGCGCTTTCTGTTGTCATCCAACTCTCGGCGCTTGTCCTCCAAAATAAGTGCCTTGTTAACTAGCTCTTGAAAGTCAGGGAATGTGTGGGTGATCAGTCCCACCTTGAATCTCGCGTTTAATCCCTTCATAAAGCGGGATTGTCTGGCCTTATCTGTAGCTACATCTTCTGGTGCGTAGCGTGCCAACTGGGTAAACTTATTCAGGTAATCGGCCACTGATTGGCCACCCTGCTTGAGGCTCCGAAATTCCTCTTTCTTAAGATCCATGATACCCTCGGGTACATGGTATTGGCGGAAAGCGGAGGTGAACTCCTCCCACCTAATACTCTGTGGGTCTTCATGAGCTGCGCAGAAGTTTTCCCACCACTCTGCGATAGTTCCTTCGAGTTGATGAGAGGCATAGAGCACCCTCTCATGTCCCACACACTGGGTAATGTGCAGCTTCATTTCAATTGTCCTTAGCCAATCGTCCGCTTCCATCAGATTGGCGTTGCCGGAGAAGGTGGGTGGACGAGTTCGCATAAACTCTGATAAACTTGAGTAGGGGTGTGGTCCGTGGTTACCCCCGTGTTGAACATTCGCAGCACTGATTGGATATTTCTTTGCATGGTGCGTACCATCGTGTTCATAAGTTGAGTTTGGGCAACCGTAAAGGCTCCCAGTTACGCATATCGACTTACGGTTGAGGATTGGCTCCTCATTCTGGTTGTCAGCCTGATTCACTCCACTTCCGCTGGCTCTAATGTTTCCGCGAGTCCTCACCATCTGTTGCAAACTTCCAAGGTTAAGAAAAGAAGAAAGCATAGACAAGTAAAAGAACTAATGTGGGGGAAACAGGTTTAACTTAAATTATTTAGCAACTTTATTGATATAATATAAGGTAGTATGGTTGCTCACAAGTGCCTAAGGGCAATGCAACACATACGAGACACTCACAACCAAAAACAAGTAAGCAACGTAGGACTCCACAACGACTCACACCTAATGGTGACTCTGAAGCAAAAGACGCGACTCAAACACTCGAGTCTCGACACTATGCCCGACTAGACTCGACCACTCATCGAGCCAACCCGGCTGCGGCTCCCCCTGAGCATACACCGGTGGGTGTTCTGGCATCGGGGCGAACAGGTCCTGATGACCTACTACAGCTGGTGCAAAAGACCCCATCAACTCTGCTGGTCCCAGGGCTGCCTGCTCCTGTGTCGGCGGCTCCTGCACTGGTGCCTCCTGCTCTGGTTCCTCCGGATCTGGATCGTGCAGCTCCAGGACTGGCTTAGGCTCGGGTCCATACAGAGCCATCTCCAACTCCTGGATCTTCTGCATGGAGTGTGCTAAGCCCTCCCGCAGTTGGATCCTTGCCTCCGTGACCTCATCGCGGGTCCTCTACAGCTCCTGGACTGTCTCGTCCAAGGCGTCCTCCTAGGCGATGACATACCTCGCCAGGTGAGTGATCGTGGCGTCTTCCTCCAAAAGCTCGATCCTGTCAAAATGATTGTCTCGACGCGGATGGTGACGAAAGACAGTGCCCTCCAACTCTGCGGAGTAGATGCGGGCAATCTGCCGCATCGCCAGACGCGCCGTCTCCTGGATCCCGGCCTCAAAAGAAGACCTCCTAATCGTGATGTAAATAGGACGGCTCGCCCTTGTCCTCTCCCGGGCGTACACGGTGATCTTGACATCCCAGGCAATGTCAAGTCCGGCCCGCACCACAGTGGTCCCCTGATAAAGCGGTCTATCAAAACCTCCGAGCAGCTGCATCATACGCCATAGCTCAACGGCGTATCCTCCAGTGCGCTCTCCATAGGTGTGGATCATCCTCATCTGCCAAAACAGACCTCATTTAAATTAAACAAAAAATAATAATAAGAATTCAGCATAGGTATGAAGCAAGGAAGAAAAGATAAGTTGAGATTTCATTGATATTCTTGCTCAAGTTGATTAAATCCTAGAAAATTGTTTTATCCTCCTAGGTACAACTAATCTAGTTTAGGGTCAAGACCTACAGTCAGCCTGCTCTGATACCACCTCTGTCGGGACCCGAATCTGCAATTCCAGACCCTCTGTGTATTCTGTGCTAGTCCAGGATCACGCTAGCACACACAGTCTTTACAGGGTTGCACATCACAGACGATCACAGCGATATAAGAATAAATAGTGCAAACATTTATATATCTGAGTTGTACGACCTTATGGTCTCCTTACATAAAATCAGCCACGCAGGGCTTTACATTATTCAGAGGAAATGAAATAGCAGCGGAATAAAAATAAATGTCGTGGAAGCCATCATCTTGCCACAGGCAACCAACTGGGCTTGCCCCCTAATTGTCCGGATCCACAATGTACTCCTCCCATGCTGGTGTAGACTCCTCCACTGATGTTGGGGTTGATAAGCAAGGAGGGGTGAGTACACAATGCACTCAACAAGTAATGCACAGAATACAGCGCTATTACTATATGCAAAGCTTATTCCAAAGGATTGGCTTAATTGGTTCTTTTGCATCGAAAAGTATTTTTAAACCAGTATCTTATTTAGATTAAAGCAGTGAAACAGTTATAATTAATACTAATTTCTTCAAATGGTTTTTCTCTGAAGATTCTCGGCACACAACCTTAACAGTTCATTTTAACACTACTTTTGACCACCCTTTCCACATTTTGTTTTGAAGATCTACCCTTGATTTGTAATCCCGAGCAATGCTCAATACCGCTCCCGTCTGAGATACACCTGTCTCAGTCACATACCGGACATGTGGTTGTACGGGTGACTCGAATCAAAGGCTTGCAAGGTGAAGTCCTTAACCGACCAAGGCAAGACTTCCAACACTCAATGATGGCACCTGACCCATTGTGGCACACAGACTCACATCACTCAACAACCCATTGCCACACAGGCCCACCTGGCACACAGCCTCTTGCCACTTGCCCTAGTCTAAATCATTTCCCACCCAGTTGATTATTGTGCAACACATGCCATAAATAACTCAACATCGGTATGGAACCACACAGGTCTCCACACTTCAATTTCATCATGTGACATCATCACACCACTTTCAAAATACATTCAATATTCCATTAGTCAATAAGGTAGCATTTTTTTCCGAAAGATCATTCATGCTAGGCTAAGCATCGATTCATGGTCTAGCCTCCCGTGTTAGCACAGTATTAACATCCAACTAATACAATCAAACTTAGGGTGACAATGATTTAGGGCATACAATCATTAATTTCAAGGTGGCATAACAAAATGGGTTGATTATCTACATTATCCCAAAGTAGTTCAAATTTATTTTTACTTATTATAGCATGCATAATTTCAAAGCAAAGTACATTTAAAAACTGGGATCAAAATGGTCAAAGCATCACTTGCCTTCAAAGAGTTGCTGGTCGTGTCCCGAAGCATGGTCTTGAGCGACGAACTCTTCCTCGAAACCTTCCGGCAAATTTGCGTCTACGCGTACAAACAATATATGCAATAAATAACTAATACAGAGGACTAAATGACCTAAAAAATTAAAATAAAATTCACCATTAAAGAGATCACAATTTTATGAATTTTTATAAATTTGAATCACCCAAATCCGAGTTAAAATGCAAAAGTTATAGCCATTTGAAGTTTGAATAAAATCTGAAAATACAGAAATTAGAAAATCCGATTTTTCTGAATTATTTTTATTCTGAAAAAATTGCATTTACGACGTCAGCATCGCATCATGATGAAGTCAGCACAGAAAAGAATTTTGGCCAAAGTATTTTTATATACAAAAATATTTATGACGTCAGCGATGACGTCAGCATGACACGTGGTAGTTCCTGGTGCAGCCACGTCACTCCGGTCCATGGACTGGGTCCACGACCGGCTCTAGTCCACCGTGGACTAGCGGCACTGTGCCCTTGCACCAGCTGACGCAAGTCGTGGCGTCAGCGACGATGCGTAGCCAATCCCGACGCGACACGCGGCACAATCTAGACCGTTCGCTAAACCAACGATCAGATCTTATGCTTGCGCGGCTCGGCGACGCCTCGATTCCCTCACGGCCACGCATCGCGCATCGAACGGTGCCCTCAGATCCAACGGCCAGCACCGTGCTGCCACTGCGACACCTCGGTTTTACGCAACGACACGCGTCGACATCGCGACGGCTCGTTCAAAATCGGCGATCAAGATTTGGTCTGGTTCCCGGTCAACGTGCGCACGCATCTGCACGTGATTCGGTGGAGGTGCGGCACCATCTCAGCCGCACATTCAAATTTGAACGGCACAGATTCGCGCGCCACAGCTCAATCCACTGCTACCATTTAGATCCAATCCAACGGCCCACGGTACCCGAGCTTTTTACTATTCATCAGGCTACGCGGCGCAATCTCACGCGTACACTACCGATCCGGCGGTTGAGATTAAAACATAGCGCAGAAATTAGATCTAATCTAAGCCGTTCAATCTAAATCCAACGATCAAGATTCAACTAACGTGTAAACCTTAGAGTTAATCTGCACTGTCCAAAACAGATCTAATTTAGACGAAAACAGAGAAGGCGACGTGGACGTACCGGAAACGTGCGATGCAGATTGGACGGCCGGCGAGGGTTGGCGAGGTAGACGACGGCGCAGAAAGAGAAGGTCGCCGGAGCTGGGGAAGGCGACGTAGCCAACGGCGCTACGGGGCCTCTCCAGCGTGAAGAACTGGCGTGTTCGACGCGACTCGGGGCGGGCGTTACTCCGGTAGTCTTGGCGATGGCGGGGACTCAACGGACGGCGAGCAAAAGGTGAAGAGCTACAGCGGTGTAACCGAGCAACTACGGCGAGCTCTCCTGTGGTCTCTAGAGCGTCTCGACGTGCGTGCGAGGGGTTAAAAGACGCGGCGTGAAGATCTCTGCACGACGCCCTCAACGGAAACTTAAAGGCTGCCTCGACGTGCACGCTACAGGTGGTGGAAATCACGGTCATCAAAGCCCACGCCCCTCCGGCGATCTTGCGGGGACGAAGCGATGTGGCAAAATCCTGACCGTTCGTGCGGCGATGATACGAAGGCGCTCGCGCGCGGGCTACGTGGCGCGACGACAGCGGTTGGATCTTGATCCAACGATCAAAGCGGCGGCTAGGGTTTCTTGCGCGCGGCCGAGCTGGTCGTCAAGACGGCTACGCCGAGGCGCGATCTTTGGCCGGGTAGAGGTTTCGGCCTGACACTATTCATCCGATTTTTAATGATTTTCGAATTAAAATAATTCAGATAATTAAACAAAGCCAAAATAAATAGCAAAAATACCTGGAAAAATCTAGAAAAATTCTGGAAAATATTTTGGAACATTTAGAACTCAGATAAAATATTCCCAATAACACTTTGCATAAAACTTTGCATGAATTTAATTAAATTCATGAAAGGTCAAAAAAATGAATAAATCCAAATTAAATTCTAATAAATTCTCAGAAATTCCCAAAAATAAAAAATACTCCAAAATTAAATTAGAGTAAATTTCAGGGTGTTACAGCTTTGATGATTGAAATTGAGGATGAAAGAATGTTTAATCAGGAAGAAATTTGTTGATGGCTTTTGAGATGCTTCATTTCTTTGAACCATGCCATTCGTGTCTTGGCTAAGTTATTTAGATTATGTTAGGAATGTGGAATTTACAGTTAAGAATGTATTTTGGATCACGCCCCTTAGCATACAAAATGGATTAACTTTGGAAATACTATTTGAAGGGAAGATCTATGGACATGAAGGATTGTGTTGGAAGCTCTTGAGCTGAAAATCCTATTTGTGAACCTATTTTGTCTAGAGTTGGATTTAATTGGGAATGTATGTCGTATTTTTTAATATTTAAAAAAATGTAAATCTTATGAATGTTTCATAAGTGATTTTTGATGGGTAAGTGGTTTTTGTTGGGAATAAGTTCCCTTTCTTTTAAGAGAAAATGAGGGTGGTTGTGTGTACAATTGTTGACTTAAGAATCGGTTTTCTCTTCCCAAAATGTTGATTTTGCTTAAATTGTGAGAAGATTTGCTTTGGTGAAAGCAAGCTGTTTTATTTTGGATTTTGGCGGGCTTTTGTCAAAGATTTGCGTGGGGTTCCTCTTTTAATTTGAGTTCTCTCCGATGCAAATTTTATCATATTGATTGGAAATGATAAAAAGTGACTTATGTGATGTAAAAGAATTGAGTTTTCCTTTGTATTATGGCTTGGGAAAAGAAGATGAGTGATTATTGGATTTTGTTGAGTTTCTCACCAAGGTGAATTTTAGCGCGTTGAGCTCAAGGTGATGTATATGATTCATTTGGTTCAAGAAAGTTGTATTTCTTTGGCGTTCCAGCCTGAGTTAAGAGTATGAATGTTTATGGTTTGTTGTTGAGAATACTAAAGGATTATACTCTTGGACTTGGTTATTGAGTAAAAGTATGTGAGCGCGAGACCCTCTTAGGAAGAGAACCATTGTGGTTTGGTAATGATTTGTGATCCTAGCTTGAACTAAGTGTTGACCATAAGTGGTTTAAGGGTGGGTTATGATGGAGGTTTTGACGTCTTGGTCCAAATTTTGTTGGGAGTATCGTTTGGTTGTAGGGTGGGCGATAGCGATTGATGTAAAGTGTTCTGTTGTGAATATTTATTTTAGCTAGTTGTCCTTGAGTGTTAAACCGGTCAATTATTTGGGAGAGAAAAGGATCTGTGTTATAGGCTCTTTGGGGTTCAAGTTTAGAACCCAGGATGTTTAAACGGATGGTATGGGTGATGGGTGGAGATATGGTTTAGAGATGTATTGGAATAGAGAGGTTGAGAGAGAAGATTAGAGTTTTGTGACTAAATCTGAAGCGTGAGTTGGAAATTGAGTTTAGAGGTTAATACCCTATTCTTTTGTATAGAATCATTGGTAAAAAGACAAAGTGTGCTTCCGTGCCAAAAAAAATTATGGTCTGAGTTACGTCAGGCTATTGCGATGGTGGCATGTTATGGAATCTGGCCTAATGATTGGTTGTGACTGAGTTATTGGTTGATTATGGATTATGATTGGGAATGCCATGAGTTTGTGTGTTGGAGTCTCACTTGTATGAGTGGTGGCGTGAGCTGTTTAGGTCAAGCTGTAAAGATGTCTAAGTCCCTCGTGGACTTTGTGTCTTATAGTTGGCGTGCCGGGAATTCGGGGTCGAATTCCTTTAAGTGGTGGAGAATGTAATATTGCGGATCTTTCTTCAAGTCTGGGAATGCTTGGTCGGGCGTTTGGTGGATCCGCTGGTGATCTGAAAAATTTGGAAATACAGGCGGGTTGGTGAATCCCCTGTTTTTCCACTTTTTCTTCCCACTATAATATTTCAGATCGGAAGGTTCTTGATCCGGGTTGTTGATGGACCACCGGTGTTTTGGTCAGATGAAAAAAAAATTAAGTTGGGTGGGTGAATCTCCGGGTTACTTTTCCGCACCTAACTGCTTTTGCTTTTTTCACCTTTTCCCCCTTGTGCTGCACTTTTTCCCCCTCTCATTTCTTTTCCCCACCCGCAGCTTCTTTGTCCTCCTTGACTGGCTTTTGCTTGGGTCTCCTCCTCCCTGGCCAAAGGCCCTTCTCCCTCCCACCAGCACACAAGCCTCCTCCTAGTCCTCCTCTCCTTCCCCTCCCCCTCCCTCTCCATTGGTGGCGCCTCCATCCCCTCATCCATTTCGGCCAGCCAGCAAGCAGCAACAGTTCTTCCTTCATTTCTCCATTTGGTGGTGAGTGGATTCAATTCTTTTTTGGTCCTTGTTGTGCTAATGGAGGTGCTAGCAGGTACGGTTGGTTCTAGGGTTTTTGGATTTGGGGATTTTGGAGGGAAAATGGCTCTAGGGTTGGATGGAACTCTGTTCAGATTTGGAGCTGTGCACAGACCAGTCTTGCAACTGTGTTTTGGGCAAGAAAGAATTATTTCCTGAGTAGTTGTCTGTAGAGAAAATTGTATATAGTGTTCTTAGGTTTATATAGAGTTTAAGAACACAAAATTCCATTTAGGCAATTAAAAGTTATGACCTTTTTAGTACAGTCTGCTCTGATTTAGTTGTTTTGGTAGCTGAGATTTTGAGCTGCTGTTTAGGGCTATTTCCATGTCGAATTAGAATCTTTGTTTGCCTGGAGAAAGTTAGAACATTTCCTGTAGATCAAGAAAATGTCCTTGTTTGATTGATTTGGATTTAGAAATCAAAAGTTATGCTATTTTGAAGTTGGTACCCTAAAACTGCAATCTGCTGAAAAATTCAGAATCTGAACTGAAACTAAAAGTACAAGTTGATGACTTTAAGCTCCGCTTCTGAATGAATAGCTAGGGGGTAATTGTAGTTTATCCTATTTTGGTCATTTAGAGCCCAAGAACTCAACTTTAAGCTGAACCAATTGAAAGTTATGCACATTTTAACATGGACTGTCCTGAGTTAGAATTAAAGTGTGTAGTCTCTGTACATCTCTAAGTTGTGAAATTTTGGTGCATCTCCTGAATGAAGGGATGTAGGGTAATGGTAGATTATCCTCTTGTGGTCATTTTGAATTCAAGAACTCAATGTTTGGATTAGCCAATTGGGAGATATGCCCTTTTTAGCACCTGCTGCCCGGAATTCCATTTGTTGGAAATGGGGCTGTTTTGATTTGGGATTAGAAACGTTATGTGGTGTACTAATCTACATAGTTTTTAATTGTGTGTGTGTAAATGTTATTTTTTCCAGGTGGAGTAGCTTCGGGAGTGGCTTCAACCTCACACCACCCCACTCCTCGCGGTTAGAGGCAAGTGTATAACTAGTATGATGCTAGGATATCGATTTCTTTCTAAGCATTATGAGTATGTTTATGTTGAAAGATTTTAAAATGGTTGTGGTGAATGCTTGTTGTATTATATGGGTAAAAGAGAAATGCTAAATGAGTATGAATTTAAAGGTTATTTTAATGCTATTGGTTGACTTGATGATGATGGTTAGATTTATGTTTATGTTGATGGAGATGTAAATGTTGAAATAGAATGCATTTGCCATTCATTCATTCATTCATTTCATTGCATTTGTGCATTCATAAGAGAAGAGGCGACCCATACTGATGTGGGCCTCTGTGCTCACACGTAGTGAGCACGAAAATCCTACCTCGTAGTCCCATTCACCGAGGTGAATGGGAGCGAGACAGTAAGAGTAGACCCCTCCACGGGATGGAAGGGAATGAGAGGGTGCACACCGATGGGTGTGCACTCGGCAATACCGGTATGTGCTATGAAAGGTGCATTCATGAGCATACATGTTGCATTGCATCTTTAATGATGATTCTTGTGTTAAATAGTAATGTGTAGAGTTGGGATAGAATCGTGGACTCATCCGAAGAGATTTAATGAGGCTTGTATGAGTCGTGGACTCATCCAAAGAGTTTAATGAGGTATGTATATTAAATGAGTAATGAAGTGAAGGTGGTAACCACCGGTGATATCATTGTTTATGGACTTGTTGATTGGTATAAGAAATGTCTTTATGCTATTGCTTGAAATTATTAATTGGATAATTATGTGTGGATATGATACACTTTGCTGAGTTTTGAACTCATGCTTGTTTGTGTTGTTTTATTTTAGGTACCTCCTGAGCGGCACTTTTGGGGAGAAGGGCTAGGACCTCTTCACTCACATTGATCATCATGTAGTTAGATTAGTTGCTATACCACTTTTAGAAATACTGCTATATTAAAGAACATGTTCTTTTGGATGGTTAGCTTGTAAGTGGCTTGATAGCATGATGGCTTAAATTCTTGTATCTTTGGTTATGGGGTGGCTATACTGTTAATTCTCTTTTGCTTCATGGTGATTTTTTTGGGTAGGCTTACTCTTCTATGATATATATGTTGCTTAGTTGGATATCCTGTTGGGCAATGTGTATGTTTTATATATTAAAATTTGTCTTTTGTCTCATGAGTGGATGTCCAAGTTTTAGGGGAGGTGCTACCAAATTTTTTTTGTTGATTCAGCAACCTACTAGTATGTTAGTTGCTTTGCAATGTTTTTCTTTTTATGTCAGATGTTGGGTGTTGTTGAGGGTGTGACATCCAGGGCATGTGGGGTGCCGGGGTGTTACAAGTTAACTCTCTTGTCGAAAAATTAATGAGGAATTTATTGAGTGTACTACAGCTAGGTTAGAACCTACCATAAAAATTTCAGACCTATTGGACGCCTGTAGAATTTACAAAAATTCTGACAGTGCACTGTGCACAGATTTATGCATTATGTTTTATATTTATTTACGTATTTATATATTATTCAAAAATTTGGAAACTTTTTTCAAAGTTACGTATGGCTATATTAGTCTACTGTAAAATTTAAACATCAAATTAGTTATATTTTATTTACTAAAATTATGACATTTTCATTTCCAAATTTTCAGTTTTTCCGTTTAAGAATTTCTATAAATAACAAATGTATTTATTATTTCCTGATATTTTTACTGTAGATGACTCTATTCAGGGTAAAGATAATATAAAAATTTTCACATAGAATTTATGAAAATTTAATTTCTGACATATTTACTATTGTTAGTCATGATTCATTAATTACCTTTCTTTTCATCTTTTAATACTTTGACCTGACTTTTAAAATATATTTTAGGGTTATGGATAGCTCCACAAAATTTACAGGGATTTTTCTCATTTTTTTAATTTACAAATCTTTTCTTATTACTTATCACATGTTTGATTATTCATTAAAAAAGAATTCTACTTTCAAACAATGATAAACAAATCTAAGAAAAATCAATAATTTTCAGAGAATTCATAAAAAGCATCAATAACAATAATTCAATGTTTAATGTTTAATTCCTCATTATTTTTTTGCATTTCGTATTGAGGGGAAACAGAAATCATTACAATAAAAGATTTCTTAAGAAACAAAATTCAAGAAGAAATTCAGATTGAATGAAATTTCAATGTGAACTTTTATTTCCAATTTATTTTCACATTTTTTTTATTTGAAGTTTTATTACGCCACTCATCCTTTTGTTAAGGTTGGATTTCAAGATATTGAAATAAAGGATAATATTTTAATTCGTTCTTGACATTAAAATTTTTATTCAATTTTGTTTTCTAATTTATATTTCTATTTTTATTATTTAGAATTTTTGGAATGTTACAGATCTACCCCCTTACAGAAATCTCATCCTCGAGATTTGCAAGGACTAGGTGGGTTTAGGAAAGTATTCTTTGGAGGTGATCTTATCGTTCTCATTACTTCATCTTCTGCGTAGTTGCTTCACTGGATCTTCTTGCGATTCCAATGTGATGTGTCAAGAATAGAAAAGACTTCTATTTGGGTTTCGTATATGTAGATGAGACGTATTAGCACTTCTTATATATATCTTTTGATTGAATAACCAATTTTTAGATTTTTAGCAAGGTTAAGCTATTTTTAAGGAGAGGTATGGAATATGATAGAAATGAAAAGATGAATAACAACTAGAATTATTTGAGAAGAACTGAGTGTTGACATCAAGGAGAGTATTTAAATGTAAAGGCTAATTTGGATAACTCAACAAGGGTTGATGATTTTTGTTGCGAATAAATTTGGCTTGGGCTGACTTTCTCAAGCATAAGTAGAAGGTGGCTAAAGTCAAGGTATTTGATTTTTCATTGATTGAGGAATAGATGGAGGATTTATCGGGTAGAGGTTAAGGATGAAAATTGAAAGTTTAGCACTTGTACTTTTACCAGACAATTGGAAGGATTAAGATAAGATACATTTTGATGAGAGTTCAGTTAGATTTATAAGGCAACATTCCGCATATCAAAACATTATTTTTAAGAATAGTTTCTAAATGAATTTTCGGTTAACTTCAAGTAGGTCTAAAGAGACAACATGATTTCAAATTAAACTTATTTCAGGTAGAAACTGTATTCATAAGGGATGTACCAGGCATTGCGTCAAGTATGCTATGATTGATGTCTTGAGTTGGAGTAGATACAGGGTTACGGGCTTGTTGGCCTTCGAAATCTTGAGGTCATCTTTGCAGTTGCTGTATAGCTTCATGGGGTTGAGAATAATGTTGATTTCGCTTCTTCTTTGGGCACTTGTTGGCATAATGCCCACGTTCACAATAGTAAAAACAAGTAACATTGATTGCTTGATTTTGAGCACCAGATAGCTGATTATTGATGTTGTTGGAGGTATGAACAGATGGTGATTGGGACTGGGAGTGGAATTGAGTATAATTCTCCTTGGGGCAAGTGTCCTTGTTCAAGCGTCTCTCCTTTAACTGATTCTTCGGGCGACTTGCTCCTACTCTTGGAGTTATAATTTTGACTGAGGTAACTTCTGGTATGACTAAAGCTGCAGGGGGTTTTTGTTCTTCTTGTGAGCATTTCTTAGCAAGATGACCCTTTTTGTGACAGATGAAGCACCTTTGTTTCTTTCGTGACACTTTGCTGGGAATAATTGCATGTTCCATAATGTTCTCTTTCTGAAGCATAACTTGTTGATGATTAGGGCATTCTCTTGCCCAATGACCTTCTTCACCACACAAGAAGCATGCTGTTGGCGATGGCCAATTACTCCTTCCTTGATGATGATTGACAAGGTTGAAATGCTGCTTCTCCTATTCTTCTAATGATATTTCTTATGCAGCTTCTCTTCTATTTTCCAATTCTTGAGCAACTAAGGCTCGGAGTTTTTCTTGCTAGTGCTGAACTGCGACGGTGATTAGTGGATCAAGGGGGCATTGGGATGGGCAATGATCTTGACTTTTGCAAAGGTAACAAGTGATATTATTCCAGGGACGTTTTCCAGGAGAATGATTTTCTTCACAGCTGGAGCAACTGATTGCATGCTCATTAGCGGAATGACCTATTTCTCCACAGCGAATGCAAGCACGATCAGTAGATTGGTTCGGTCGACAGCATTTTAAAGAACAACGTTTAGGTATCGAATAAGTTGTAGAGCAGGATTCTGATTTGAACCATTTTCTTTTCTAGTGAGAATTACGCCAAGGATGGAATTGATCTGCGCTAGATGCTGGAGAAGAAGAGTGTGTGTTTGGCGATTTTGTTTCATTAGAGCGAGCATTTGCGCGACGATTGGAGATTTTATAAAGTGTTCTTCAAAGTTAGATTCTTGTGAACCTTGGGGAGGTAGGGAGCTATGATTATTGCTATGCTGAAAGGGGAGTGCTTTAGCTGAATGCTGAGGATTTGGTTGAACTGGGGTAGGATTATCATTTGGAGGTCGAAAGCTTTGTTTAACATCACTTTCAAGGATTTTGCCGAGGGATCTTGTCACAGGCATCCTGCAACAATGATTGACAAGATGTTGGAATCAGAGAGAGATGGTCAGATAGGGGTTGATCAAGCCACAAGGCAACATTTCGTTCATTAAAATTTTCTTAATTAAAATTTCTTATTAAAGAAGGGTTGGCATATCGTAAATTTCAACCTCATAGTTTAACATTTACGAGAGGAGCCCGGAAAGCAATGCAAAAGATTTACAACAAAAATTCAATAGAACATTAAATCTATATATATTTAACATAATGCTTGGGAGGGATGTCTAAGGTTTTTCTTCTACTAGACTAACCATAAGTATTTCTGCACAAGAGTTCGCTATACGATTAGAATAAGGTATAATTTGGACAGTACTATTTTTCAAAATAAGCTATTTAGCGACGAATTTCTTTTAAACTTTATATCTCTTACTGAGATTAGCATTCCAAGGTTTCTAGTTAACGTTGTTCATCTATCATCTTTTTAAAAGGAAAGAGGTTAGAATGATGATTTAGATAAGAAAGAGATTTAAACGAGAGGAAAAGAGTTATCATAATCATATTTGTGCAACATATAATGTATTTTGAAGGTTCATGTTCTAAAATAATATTGTATGTTTAATGGTTTCATAACTATGGGTTTTATATTATTTTGAATCTTCTCTTCGTAACTCTTTAACCTATTGGTTAACTTTTATGAGAGTATTCCGTAAATACAATACATGCAAAAACTTTCAACTGGTCAAAACTAACATACTTTTATTTTGTTATGTAGGAGTTATACATCTCCTTATATTACAACAAAAGTTTTCACTACTACTTCTTATTACTATATGGTCATATTTTCTATTTTAGTAATAAAGGATTAACTGAAGGTTCTATGCTAAGAGCACTTACCAAAACAGTAGAGGTAGTTTTGCGGTGTTAGTTTACTAAAGAATCCCGAGAGCAATAGGTGCTAGTATATATATATATATTGAACTAGTTCTTTGAATATGGATGAAACGTGGATAGCTGGCAGCGTGATGAAACAAGGATAGATACTGATTCTTGTCATATGGACTTGGGGAAATTTGGTTGGTGTCACAATTTGTTGATCATGGCAACTTGCGATGGCATTTCTTTGGCAGTTCTCAGTTATGACAGAGAAAGAGTGAAAGGAAGGGGGAGTGGTTTTCGTGTGGTTGAGCAAAGGAAATAGAATGAGATGGCCATTTCTATAGTTGTCATGTGTAAAGATAAGTTCACCAGAAATAAGCTTGGATAGCGATGTTTACTAGTTGGGTTGGCACGGTTTTGTTTTGCCGAGGCATTGTTTGAAGTGGTGGTGGCAGCAATGGGTGACAACGCATGGCTACAGCAAGATGCAGTTGCATTTTTGGTTTTGTGATTGCGGCAGAAGATTCAGAGCCGAGCTCTGTCATGGCAGCAAAGGGTTATTTTTATTGTTGTGGTAGAGAAAAAGCTAGCAGGGGCATGCTGCTTTGACTAGTTTCGGTGCAGAGGAGAAAAAGCAAGCTGACTTGGTTTTTCAGTGTCCAAATGAGAGGATAAGGTGGTTATATCTGTGACTCGGATGGTGACAGGCTTTGGTTGTCAGGGCAAACATTTTACTAGTTAAAACTTCATTTCTTGGCTTGGCTGGAGAGCTTAGCTGGCTTGCTGAAAGCAAGAGGTGGGATTGAGCGGCTGACTTGGGGGATCGAGCCCAACTGGTAGAGAGTAAAGAGATGACTTGAAAAGAGAGCTGAGTTATTAATCCTGATGAGAGAATTTGCAAGGAGGGCTAGAAATTTTAAAAGGATATGTAGATAAGAATTTCTATAGAAAATTTAAAAGGATATGTAGATAAGAATTTCTACAGAAGAAAGGATAATCTTGATAGAAATTTTATAAAAGAAGGGAATCTCTTTATGAAAATTTTCCCTTCTAACCTTTAGGGTTTCTCGGTTCAAATATATAATTAGAGGCAATTTACTATAAAACTTTAACCTAAAGGTTAAGTTTATACGTAAAGTTTCCAAACAAGAAAAACAAAATCCAAGTGCGAATAACAAGGTATGAACACTACATAAAAATGCTTCATATCGCTAAAGTAGAATGATAGTGCTATGCGTAAAGATTCCTATCTTATGGGGAATCTAATCTATTCTTCTACATTTTACTGTTGGGTGACGTCGACTCTTCATGAAGTAGGATTTCATACTTTACTTCCGCCTTGCCAGATGTAGCGAGGCATTTTGTCCATTTTGATGTCGGTGTAGATGCTATAGTCTTCTTCGGCTCAGTATGAAGGATGGTAGCGACATATCTTCGATGTCATCGAAAGCAAATGACGAAGATGAATTGTAGGCGAGGACTACTTTTATGGAAAGAGGAGTTTGATATAAAACAAAATGAGAGTGGGGTAAGGATAGGATCTTAAGAAAGAGGAAAGAATAACAAAAACTACATTTTGCAAATATAGTAACTTTTTGCAATTAAAATTTGTAGATTGGCCTAATCTTATTAATAACGACCATTCTATTCAGTGTTTATCCTACGGTCAGTATGGCTCTGATACCAACTGTAACGACCCCTATTTTCACATAAATGCAAAAATAGAAATCTAATGTGCATACAGTACTAGTCCCATGATCAGTGGCTAATACGCACATTTTCAACAACTGGAATCACATCCATACATCATTTTATTCAAGCAGAAGCTATTTGTACAATATATTCTTATAGCTCAGAGTATATATTATAGCAACAGAAGAAGCAAAGTCTTGTAGTGTGCCCATCCAATCCCTCAGGCAACGGACAAGGCATAATCCCTAGAAAGGTCGCTTTTTTTTTAAATTCCGCATCCTGCGATGAAAAGAGATCTTTCGAAGCTTCGCTATCTTTTTCCACCTAAAACAATATAGTAAGCAAGGGTGAGTACTTTATGTACTCAGCAAGACTTTAGCAAATCCTATAATATATGTAGGCCATTTCAAAGGAAAGGCTTCTACGGTTAATTTGCATAAAGCGAAATTGAATTGGTAAATCAAGTTGTCATTTGCAAACGGAATTTAATAAAGCAAGTTTGACTGATAAGAAATAAGTAAAGCATAAGTAATACTCACAGCCCTTCGCGAGCATTGAATAATTCAATGATCCAATAATCTAATTCTGACATATCCATTCCTTGCCAACACGTGGCGTAACCATAATCTTTGCCAAAACAAGGCACGTCATGTGAAAATCATCCCATTTTGAAAATAGTAAAACTTCTAATCATGTGATGACTTTACCAAGTGCTTTTGACTGTAGGCGCGGCTAATTAATTAGATTTACACTCTGCAGAGTTGTACAACTTTACCCACAAGAAAGGATCGTCTCTTTGTGCAGCGCAATTGACACACTTCCTTTGATGTGCCGTAGAGAGATCATAACATAACCATTACATTACCTAGACCTAGCTTTGCACCAGCCCGATGACGTTGAATCCTTGTTATGAAAGAAGAAACATAATTAAGTAAAACATGACAGTCCATCTCTGTATGTAGATCAGTAATATTGGCAGTCCATCTCTGCAACAAACGGTTTCTTTCCATAACAAGGCGTACATCGTTGTACCGATATGCATTTACCCACACCGCGGTGTGGTAGCCCCTCATAAGCAAGCCTAAAAGGGATTGCTTATACTATCTCCCACCTACCAATGTGCAAAGCCAGACCTAAGCAACTTAATAGGTTAAGGCTATCCCATACCAGCACTCGTGGTTGTACGATTTTCATGGCTTGAAAACAACCTATAGCTTGGTACTTAATCCAACACAGGCAATAATCTCCCCCTACACTACGTACAAGTCTATCTCTTGCACAACCGGCTATTGCCAACAATTGCCCGCATCTAAACCATAGTTTTTATTTTTGAGTTTTTAGTCAAAATACAAACAACTGACATCATGTCATAACCAACCTTTTTCAATTCTCAAGAATCAATTTTGATCTGATCATATTCAATGTTGGTTCTAAAGCATGGCTAAGCATGGTTAATAATCGCATATACCCAAGTTGACATTATGTATTGTCTAACCCATTTATATGGTTATCGAGGTTCACATGTCTATACTTATCAAAGAAGTTTTATGAGTCAACAGGTATATCTACCAGTACCACAAAATAGCGTATTTACAGAAAATAAACGCATGCATGAAACATTTTGATAAACACAATGAAAATTAAATACTGGGATCAATATGATCAAAGGGGTTGCTTGCCTTGCTTAATTGTTGATTGCGACAAAGTCGCAGCTGCAACTGGTGTGGTTGACAACAGAATTAGTGACGTCGGGTTCTACACGTCGTTCAATGGAAATACAGCGAAACAACAATTTCAATAAGAGCAAAAGGAAGACAGACAATAAATCAAATAAAGACTTGCTATAAAGAAACAGATGCATATTCTTTTATAGATTATTTATTCTTGTTTTACGAATTCAAGAGGCTAAAATTATGTATTATTGTATCTATAACTTCGAATTCTAGATGCTAAAATTATTTGAATTAATAGGATTAAAACATTAGTTATCATATTATGTATGAGTAGTACTAAATCTTTTACTGACTTCGCATAAGAATTCGTTTTGAATATATATATATACTAGATCTGTTAGGTTGGGCTATTGGTTACGTATCCTGGTTTGCAAGAAGGTTTTGGTTAAAACAAATATCTAAACCATTGATTTCTTATTTGTTATTAAAGCTCGTTTATTCATATGACGGATTATGAAGATCATAATACTTAGGATTATTTGGAAGACAGGATTTATATGCAGAACATGGTGAAACAAGATTATTTCTTCATAATAAGGTGGTCTATACTTTTTGTAGCAATCCTAAGCTGATTTCATAATTTTTAGGATTTAGACGAGATGCTTTATTCATTGCTGAAATAGCTGAACTGGCATTAAGGTTTCCGATGACCACAAATCTTAAGGATATTGAGCTAGCAAGATATAGATGAAAAGCAAGATATAAAAAGAATATTTTCCTAGATTGTGGTAGTCCATATTCTAAATAATATTACTAGGCTAGTCTTCATAATATTCGCATTTAGACGAGTTGTTTTATGTGTTGCCGAAAAGGCTTAAATGTTTCTTATGTCTAGAAATCATAATACTTAAGGTTATATCACAAGCAAGATTTATATGAATACCATGATATAATGGACTTATTTCTTTAGAATATGGTAGTAGGTACTTTGGAGAGTATTTCTAAATTGATATTATAAATTTTACTATAAAGGCGAGTTATTTTATTTGCTGCTGAAATAGCATAAATGACCATAAAGTTAACGTTGTAACTAGACGGATTTCGCTTTTCGTTTGTGGTTATACTACACATGATTATTCATTCATTTTTCTGGCATTAGCAGGTGATGATCCTAGAACTATTTTATATTAATTTTGCATTATTTTACTTTTATCCGAGATAGTTAATATGCATATGAAGAATATAATCTTTTATAAATTGTATTCAGATTAGTTCTTTTTGCCTATTATCAGTGTCTAATCTTTAAGTATATGCTAAGATTAGTCCTTCCAAATCTTATACTTAACTTATGAGGTGTTCTAAATATATTTTTGATTCTTAACCATATATAGATCATATGAATACATACACACACACACACACACACACACACACACATATATATATATATCTTTTATACTAGGGTCTCATTCTTATTCATGAAACAATTCAAGTCCAGATTATTTCTTAAGTATTTTAGCTTACCCAGGTATTATTCTGTTATAAAATTACTTTAGAAGTCAATTATTCTCTTTTTTGGTTTCTTTTGTACAAAGTATATCCTTTTGAATATTTAAGGTATTGAGAACAATCTTTAATAGAAAATGATTCAAACAAAGATGATATTTAAATTTTTTCTATATATTTGGGTTGCTGGAAGTCTAAGGATTCCAATAAAATTGGTTTCATTCAATTCTCAGTTCATTTGCATCATGTATATACATAACTTATGTTTCACCCATTTCCTTAAATTTGAATTTCAAATTTGTCTAGAGCTCTTATTAAAATATTTTTGCATATTCTGAGAGTACATGATTTTAGATGAATATAGAAATTTGTTTCATCTCAATTGGATTAAAGATGCAAAAGATATTCAAGTTTGAATCTAAGTCGGTTCTGAAAATACACTTAAAAAGACAAATACGTTTTCATCACCTAGAAAGCGTCTTTTCATTTTCACGGTTTTTATTTAAATCTCAGCCGACCGATAGGTGGGGCCTGCGGGTCAGTGAGAGGGCGAGGCGGAGAGGCGCAGAGGCTGACAAGAGGGACCCGCAGGTCAGTGACACAAGGCAGAGGCTCACCTTCGCGGCTCATTGTCGGCGAAGCAGCTCGGGGGAGGTTCGGGCGGCATTGCGGTGAGCATCAGGGAGGTGAGGCGCATCGAGGGGAGGTACCGATTCGGGCGGACGTGAGCCAAGGTGAGCTGCCACCGAGAGGAGGCGGCGGCGGCAATGGCGACTCGCCGGAGAAGAAGACGAACGCAAAACGGCTTGAATGGGTAACAGAATGATCATTAGGGGACATTAGAGGTTCCAGTTTGTTAATTTTTGAGGTCGTAAACTCACCGGGGAGCTCCGCCAACGACGGCCGGCCACGAAGAAGAAGGGCCACGGTGGCAGCGAGTTCCAAATGAAGAACTTGAGATCTTTTGGGGGACTTTTGATCCTTGTGGCTAAGTGATGCTATGTTGCATGGCAATTGAGGTTTGATTGAATGGTTTGGCCGAATTTTAGATTTTCTCCGAGCTCAAGGTTTTCGGCAATGGCGTAATAGAAGGCGAATTGAGGCTATCCGGTGAAGAGAGCTAAATAAGAGTGGAAGGGGAGTGACGGGCACTACAAGGCGATCACAGAGCGGCTTTTATAGCCGAAGATTTGATGTGGAGAAGCTCGAATCGCATGGTGTGAATGCTTCGGCAATTTTGCGGTGCTCGCACAGGAGAAGGGATGGGCGAGCTGCGGGAAATCCGGTGAGGATGGCGGCGTGGCACGGTGATGACAGCCGAAGGACACTAGGTGGCGTAAGGAACAGGAAAGGCAGTTACAAAGGACGGCGTGAGCTCTGTTCTTCACTCCGAGGCTTCGGCGGCTAGAGGAAGATGAAGGCTGGGGCTGAGGCTATCGTGTGGGCCGCACAGTGCAACGGTTCCCACTTGGCAGTGAACGGCGAGGTGACCTCAAGCAATTTTCAACGATCAGAGCCACGGTAAGTTCATTGAATCAGTTAACTCTCTTGTCAAAAAATTAATGACGCATTTACTGAGTGTAATAGAGCTAGGTTAGAATCTACCATAAAATTTCAGACCTATTAGACGCCTGTAGAATTTACAAAAATTCCGAGAGTGCACTCTGCACACATTTATGCATTCAATTTTATATTTATTTAGGTATCTATATCTTATTCAAAAATTTGGAAACTTTTTTGAACGTTAAATATGTCTATATTAGTCTACTGTAAAATTTTAAACTTCAAATTCGTTATATTTTATTTACTACAATTCTGACATTGTCATTTCCAGATTTTCAGTTTTTCAGTTTTTGAATTTCTATAAATATCAAATATACTTATTATTTCCTGATATTTTTACTGTAGATGAATATATCTAGGGTGAAGATAACATAATCAGTTTCACATCAAATTTATGAAAATTTAATTTCTGACATATTTACTATTGTTAGTCATGATTCATTAATTACCTTTCTTATCATCTTTTAATACTTTGACATGACTTTTAAAATATATTTTAGTGTTATGGATAGCTCCGCAAAATTTACAGGGATTTTTCTTATTTTGTTACTTTACAAATCTTTTCTTATTACTTATCCCATGTTTGATTATTCATTAAAAAGGAATTATCCTTTCAAACAATGATAAAGAAATCCAAGAAAAATCAATAATGGTTAGAGAATTAATAAAAAGCATCAATAACAATAATTAAATGTTAATGTTTAATTCCTCATTATTTTTTTGCATTTCGTATTGACGGGAAACAGAAATCATTACAATAAAAGATTTCTTAAGATCCAAAATTCAAGAAGAAATTCAGATTGAATGAAATTTCAAAGTAAACTTATATTTCCAATTTATTTTCACATTTTGTTTGATTTGAAGTTTTATTATGCCACTCATCCTTTTGTTAAGGTTGGATTTCAAGATATTGAAATAAAGGATAATATTTTAATTCATTCTTGACATTAAAATTTTTAATCAATTTCATTTTATAATTTATATTTATATTTTTATTATTTAGAATTTAGAATTTTTGGGATGTTACCGCCACCATGTCGACCTAGGAGTTTGTGTGAGGCTTGTTTGCGCTATTTAAAGCATGGGACACCGCCCAAGGTTCGCCGTCGCCCGCTGCTTCCGCTGGTCCAAATGTTTGCCGTCGAGACGTAGAGAAGTGCCCGTGAGAGTTCGCCATTGTTCCTTGTTATGCCACCGAGAAGTTTCGCCAGTTCCGTCGCCGTCAAGTTTCAAATCGTCGCTTTAGTTCTAGATCCGAGCCCGCCGTTCTGCACCACTTTGGAACCGCCGTCCATTGTTCACCGAGGACTACTGCACCACCGACGGAACCACCTTCATCTTTGAGTCCGGTGAGGATTGCGCCGCCGAGCAGCCCTCAACGATCGGAAGAGTTCGTGACCGTTCGATTCGTCGCAGAGGGTTTGGATTGTGCCACATCTCACCTTTTGCATGGCCGCTGGATCCGTAGTGGGCGTCTCTAATTCCGCCACGTGTCGAGCATCAGACAGATCATCGTGGGCGGCACTGCGACCAATCGGGAAGTGCTGCGAGTAGGGTGCGTGGAGCGAGGCGCCATGCGCCGAGCCCACGATGGGCTGGCAATGACCCGTGGACCAAGCCCATAGACCTTGCTAGGTGGCAGCGTTCGATTGGTTCGATAGAATTTGATGTCATGCTGACGTCAACATGACGCAATAATTATCTTTTTCAGAATAAAAATAATTTTGTTTATTCTTTTATATTCCGATTTTCTGATTTTTAGATTTTTGAATGTTCCACATGCCCGTTGTCCCTCATACAAGCTCCGATTGAGGTGATTCAAATTTCCTAAAATTTGTAAAATTAAGATATATTTTATGGTGAATTTTATTTGATTTTTGGAGTTTTTTATCTCTATTTTGGTGTATATTTGGCTTTCTCTTTCATTTCGCGTAGACGTTGAATTATGCGACGCGTCCAAGGAAGTATCGTTGACTCAAGACCAAGGTCCAGAGCAAGAATAAAGGCTTTCCTAAGGCAAGTTGTGCTTTGAACATGTTGAACCCATGTTTATAAAACTGTTATATTGTTTTACCCTATTGCATGTTATTTCAAGTATATAATTGTTTCAAATTGAGTTGGGACTTAGTTAACCTACCAATTTGATGTATACCCTACCTTGTCATTTGTATGCCATGATTTACTTGTCACCCTAGATTGGTTCATTATAGTTGGTTAATACTAAAATCAACATGGGATGGTTAGACCGTGTTAGTATGCTTAGCCATGCCATATCATCACATGTACTTGAATCATCAATGTTTAAACTTGGAAAATGGAATATGGAACATGATATGAATTGGTGTGTCAGGTGTTATCACACAATGAGATTGAGTTGTGGTGAGGGATGTCACGCAACGATGTTGACTTGTTGATAGCACGTCGTGCTTGGTAATCAACTAGGGTGGTAATCATTTAGATTGGGGCAAGTGTGCCAACGTGGCCCGAAGGGCAGATGGTATGTGGAAGTCTTGCCTCGATCATCTTAAGGACTTAACATTGCAAGCCTTTGACCTGAGTCAAACATGCAACCACATGTCTGGTGTGGGACAGCCTAGCTGATTTATTTGTAATATCTTAGCTTAGTAATATCAATGGTGGTGTGAGTTCCAAGTTCACGGATCAACTCACATGGCGCAAGAGGGGGTCTTGGATGTGGTAACCAGACCAGCCAGTGTTGAAACCTTAGCGGATAGTACTGGGTTAAGCCAGAGCATTGTAAAGGCTTTGTCATGATTTCTCTGCCGGCACACCAAAGGAAGTGTGCTAATGGCCAGGCACAAGGAGAATATCATGTCATGTGGGTAAAGTGCATAACCTCTGTAGAGTATAAACCTATTCAAATATCCATGCTCGCGGCATTGAGCTATGCTTGGGAATTACAATTAAGGGTTAGATTTTATAAAATGAAAACTTGGTTGGGTTGGCTGGTTGTCGTTGAAGGTTGGGAAATTGACATAGGATTAGAAACTTGGTTTACTTGAGAAATGCTGAATCTATCTATTATTGTTATTTGTTTTTCTATCTTTACAATATATTTATTATACTTGTTTTTAAATACCGCTTTATAGTAAAATAGCCATGTTAGCCATTTCTTTGGAATAAGCCTTGCATATAGTATGTTAGAATTGCATTATGTGCACAACTTGTTGAGTGCCTTAAGCACTCACCCTTGTCCACAACGACATCACCAGTTGAGGATTCTACACCAATGCTGGAGGTGGTGTACAATGAAGAGACGAATGTTTAGATTGCGACCCTTTTCAGTTGCCTGTGGTATACTGAGGGGTATATCAACGTTTTCATTCCGCTGCAGTTTAACTTGTAATTCAGCATTGCGAGGCATAGTCATGTAAGTTGACTATAAGGTCATTCAATAGGTATTAATTAATATATGATATCTTCCATAATGTTTCCAATGTGTATATTTGTGATATTCATCTATGTTGAGCCTGTGTGCACTAGCGTTATCCTGGACAAGTGCAGTATACACAGAGGGTCCAGATTTGCATATTTGGGTCCCGACATGGGCATTCCCCCTCTAGTTTCGTATTTTCCATTTCTTTTATCAATATACTAAAAATAGAAAAAGGCAAGATCTTTTCGGGAGTGCCTATTTTAAGCTCCAAGATAAAATGGCCACCCAATATCCTCCTCTCCTGACCAAAGATAGCTGGCATGATTACCGGAAGGAGTGGTTCTACTCAAAAATTCCTTCGGGAGCCATCTCCATTTAACAGGAAAGCAGCCCCGAGTTGGACCAAATCCAAAGCGAAAAGTGAAAAGGACTCGCTGGTCCTTACCGAGGAGGAGAAAAACATTGTAAAAATTATCAAAAAATTAGTGAACAGAGGGCTAACGGGGCAAAAGATCGTTTACGATTTTCTTCTCCACAAGATTAGTCTTCTGAAGAGGTGGTGCCGATTTGCCTGGAGGCTGCAGGGTGACCAGGATTCGACTAAAGATGAGCCCAGAGGTAAGAAAACTCTCTGCTACCGACCTCTTTAGTTCTGATTGAAGGACTATATTTATTTATTATTTATTATTTCTCCGATTGGTGCTAACCGCTGAAGAGGCTTAGTCGAGAGTTGTGTCTATGCTACGCATCTCTGTCGATGGGTCCGATTGGGCTACTTTGGAAAACTGATGAGTTCGTAAATGAACACATCATGGTAAGTACCAACTTTTTATTTTTAGTCTAATTGCCTTTTATGATTTTGACAATTGAATTTTATTTTAGATGCATGGTCAGAAGAGACCTGCGGAGCAACCTGAGGTTTTAGTCTTAGCCCCTCTGGTAAAGAAAATGAAGACCAAGGGTGCTCTGAAGACAGTGGATCCTACTATTGCCGAGATAGTGCTAACCAGACCAGCACTAGTTAAGCTTTGGTGCCGACCAGAAATGTACGCTCTAAGCATGCACATGACCAGGCGTCAGGCAAGAAGGTATCATTCACGGCAGGGACGCAGACCAGGACTTCTTCCCAGGTGCGCCCCAAAAAATGGTTCAACCACAGTTGGGAGACAGAGGAGGACAATGTTCCTCTGATTCCCCTTTATCTAGGGTGAGAGTGAAGATTCAGAGGACAATGTTCCTCTGATTTTAAGGAGACAGAGGAGGACCCCAATCTGGAAGCATCTACTCTCATATTATCCTGGGAGATAGACTCAGGACTCCAATGCATGTATGTAATTGTATACCTTTTATTCAGTACATTTGTCTTCAGATAATTCTTTTTTAATTTAACGTTTTGGGTTATTTGCTCTTAGCCCCGAGGCAATTTCTCCTAGTCCTCCTGAGGATGAAGGGGTGACTGTGCAGGTCAGTATTGAGGCTAACCCACTGGCTGTCCCAGCCCCGACCGAAGAGGCTGATCCGACCAGTGGACAGGGAGACTGTAACACCCTAAAATTTGCCATAAATTAATTTATGGATTTATTTTGATTTTTTGAATTTTTGGGAACTTATAGGAATTTATTTGCATTTATTCAAATAAGGGCTTTCTTGAAATCAATTAAAATATTGCAAAAGTTTAAGCAAAGTTTCTCTAGAAATATTTTATTTGAGTTCCAACTGTCCCAAAAGATTTTCCAGAATTTTTTTTGATTTTTTCGGGTATTTTTGCTATTTATTTTGGCTTTATCCATTTATCAGATTTATTTTAAATTGAAAATATTTTTAAAAACGCAAGGGAATAGTACTGGGCCAACCCAGCACTGTGCTTAGCCCGGCCCAACACCCCAAACCCTAGCCGCCACGCGTTCGAACCGTCGGATCGAGATCCAACGGTTGCTGCTGCGCCGCGTCGCCTGCGCGCTTGCACCATCAGATCATCACTGCGTGAACGCCCAGGATTGCGCCACGTCGTTCGTCTTCGCAAGATCACCGGAGGGACATGGGCGTTGATGCCCGTGAGTTTCGTCGGCGAGTTTCACGCACGTCGAGGCTCCTTTAAGTGCATCGGTTAGCGCATTCTGTAGAGGACTTGAAGCCGCTCATATTGACACCTTTTACGCTCGCCGAGACGCTCCAGAGACCCCGTGCTAGCTCGCCGTAGTTGCTCCTTCGCGCCACCGTCGTTTTTGCTTCGCCCCACCGTCGTCCGAGCCTTTCCGCCGTGCTCCGACCCCGTCTCGAGTTCGCCGAAGTGAACCGCGTCGATTTCATTAGTTCTTCTCGCCAGAGTCGCCCTCTAGCGCCGCCGACCGTGTCATCTTCCCCAGCTCTGGCACCCTCTTTCTTCTCGCCGTCGCTGATCTTCGCGAGCTTCATCCATCGTCCGATCTTCATCGCATCGCTCCGGTACGTCCACGTCGCTACCCTCCTCATTTGCCTAGCGTTGAATCGTGGCCGTAGATGTGTAGATGAACGGCATAGATTAGTTCTAGTGTTTGTGCTTTAATTAGATTTGGACCGTTCGATCATTTTTGTACATGTGAGATAGTGCCATGACGTTAGGGTGAACAGTAAACCGCTCGGGTATCGCGTGCCGTAGGATCGGATCTGAGAGGTAGAGATCCAATGTTGCCGCATGGGTTGGTCATGGACGTCCGATCGGAATCGTGTGGCTACGATGCATCCACGCATCTTTAGTTAGCCACGTCACCACTGAATCGGCACCGTTCATTTTTGAATGTGGCATGGATGACGCCCCCCGAATCCTGTGCGGACGCGTGTGCGAGTTGACCGAAGCACGACCCAATCTTGGCCGTTGGTTTCAAGAGGACCGCCAGGATTTCGCCGTGTGTCTTCGTGGGAGCCGAAGCATCGCTGAGTCTGCGAGTGTGCTAGCCGTTGGATTCGTGAGCGCCGTCGGATGCGTGACACGTGTCACATGGAATTCGAAGCGTTTCGGGTGACTCGGAACATCTGACCGTTGATTTTCTTTGACGGCCAAGATTGTGCCACATGGTTGAGATCTGGCCGTCGGCTGGGATTGATTGAGATGCTAACACGTGTTCGTACACGAATCTCGAGGCTAGTTGGGTGACGTCAGCAGTGACGTCAGTGCTGAGTCAGCTGGTGGGGGGCCAGGTGCACTACTCTATGGACCGAGTCCACCGTGGACTATAGTCGGGCCGTGGACCCAGTCCATGGACTGAGGCGACGTGGTAGCACCAGGAAGTGCCACGTGTCAGCTGACATCATGCTCACGCAATAATTGAGTTTTCAATAGAAAAATAAATAAATAAATTCAGGATTTTCTATTTTCTGATTTATATTTTATTTTAAACTTTAAAAGGCTATAACTTTTGCATTTTAACTCCGATTGAGGTGAATCCAGTCTTTAAAAATTTGTAAAATTGTGTTCTTTTTAATGGTGAATTTTTTTGAAATTTTGAGGTTATATAGTCTACTGTTTTGGTTAATTATTGCTTATATGTTTTTTACGCGTAGAAGCAAATTTGTCAGGAAGTTTCGAGGAAGAGTTCGTCGCTCAAGATCAAGCTTCGGATCACGACCAGCAACTCTTCGAAGGCAAGTGATGCTTTGACCATTTTGATCCCAGTTTTTAAAATATATTTTGCTTGACATTATGCAAGCTATGTTAATTAAAAATGGATTTAAATTAATTTGGGTAATGTAGCTAATCAACCCATATTGTTATTACCACCTTGAAATTATTATTTGTATGCCCTGAAATCATTGTTACCCTAAGAATATTCATATTTGTTGGATATTAATATGATGCCAACACGGGAGGCTAGACCGTGATTAGATGCTTAGCCCTGCAGCGTGTCATGAATTATCTTTCAGAAAATGGCACAATAGTGACTACTGAAATATTGAATGTATTTTAAAAATGGTGTGGTGATGCCATGTGACGAAATCGAAGTACGAAAACCTGTGTGGTTCTGTATCGATGTTAAGTTATTATTGGCATGTGTTGCACAATAACCGACTGGGTGGGAAAATGATTTAGACTGGGGCAAGTGGTAGGAGGCTTTGTGCCAGGTGGGCCTATGTGGCAATGGGTTCATGAGTGTTGTGAGTCTGTGTGCCACATTGGGTTGTGTGCCACTGTTGAGTGATGAAAGTCTTGCCTTGGTTAGCTAAGGACTTCACCTTGCAAGTCTTTGAACTGAGTCAACCGTACAACCACATTTCTGGTAATGGGACAGACCTACTTGATTAGGGTTCTGATATCTTTCCTCTGAAACCTCGGGGTGATAGTACACGGGGGTGTATTTGTGTGGGGGAGCGTACCTGTGCTACGGCTTGGTACCCATCCAACGGTGTTAGCCTGTTCTATACTTCGGCTCTGTGTGAGGGGATTGATAGCAAAGGCAATCCCGGAGAGGTTCATTGGTAAAGGTAGAAGTTCCTGACAGACTTTGTTACGGGAAATCACCAATGTGGTGAGCGGCTGTATCTTGTGGGTAAAGTGTACACCCTCTGCAGAGTGTCAAATCTATTTGAATAGCCATGTCCGCGGTATTGGACATTGCTCGGGGATTACAGTCAAGGGTTAGATCTTCAAAAATAAAATGTGGAAAGGGTGGCTGTGTGCCAGTGTCAAGATTAATCTAATTAAGGCTGTGTGCTAAGTTTGCGGAGAAAAACTGTCTAAAGAACTTAGTACTATTATTAACTGTTTCACCGCTTTTAATATAAGTAAGATATAGGTTTAAAAATGATGTTTGATGCAAATGAACCAAGTAAGCTGTAACACCATGAAATTTATTCTAATTTAAATTTTGGAGTATTTTTTATTTTTGAGAATTTCTGATAATTTATTAAAATTTTATTGGATTTATTCATTTTTGACCTTTCTTGAATTTCATTAAATTCATACAAAGGTTTATGCAAGTTTTATTGAAAATATTTTATCTGAGTTCTAAATGTTCCAAAATATTTTCCAGAATTTTTCTGGATTCTTCTGGGTATTTTTCCTATTTATTTTGGCTATGTTTATTTATCTGAATTATTTTAATTCGAAAATATATTAAAAAACCAGATGAATAGTGTTTGGGCCAAACCCTTCGGTCCGGCCCAAATCAGCCGCACGCTGTCGGCCCGCGCAGTCGCTTCGCCGAAACACTAGCCGCCACGCAATCGAGCCGTCGAATCGAGATCCAACGGTCACCGTTGCGCTGCGTCGCCCGCGAACATGCGCCATCGGATCGTCGCTGCTTGGACGGCCGTGATGGAGCCACGTCGGTCTGACCAGGCGTAATCGCCGGAGTTAACGCCGCCGAGCGTTTCCACTCATTTCGCCGGTTGTCGACGATCGGGACCGTCGACCGCAAAGAGGGGGGAAGGATTGTACGAGGGGCGAGGCCCAGAGCCTCGTTCGTTCGGGAAGGAGCCTCGGCAGACGTGTAGCACAGGGGAAAAGGACAGTCGAACAGGAGACACGAAGTTTATACTGGTTCGAGCCCCTAGGTCTGCAATGACCCTACTCGGTCTTGCCCGTAGCGAAGGGGACTAAAGGCTCTCGGGAGAGCTACATGAGGAGCTCGACCTCGGGATCGCTTCGAGGAGCAATCGAGGGAGCCGTGAACGGTGTAGTGTACAAGTATCACTGCAGACGTATCTGCCTTCTTAGATTTCTTGGGATGTCGCCTTGTGCGATCTTACTACCGTTGTGTTCTTGCTGTTCTCTTCTTTTTTCCTCTCCTTTCGATCGTAGTGGTCTTGACGCTTTATAGGCCTTTGGTGCTGATCTCGATGCTGACGTCGGGAGGTCGCCTGTGAGTTGATAGGGCGATTAGTCCTAGTCCCGTGCGGTCCGTCCGCAGAACTGGCGGGGGTGGTTGACCCTAGTCCCAATGCTAGGGTTCTCACAGGGGTAGATAGCCCTTTAGCCCCTGCACAGAGGGACTGGCAAGAGCAGGAGGCCCTAGTTCCCACGTAGGGGACGGGAGTCATATATTTATAGAAGAGGAGACCTGTTTTACATTGGAGTCCGGGCCAGGGGTGCCGAGATCGAGGAGGTCACCGGGGTCTGCAACCAGCTCGGGGATAACCTTGTCTGAGCTTGGGAATAGTCCCCTGAGCTCGGAGGAGGGCGGCTTAAAGCCCCCCGGAGGGCACGGACACGTGTCAGGATGGCCGATCCCCGACAACCAGCCCCCGAGGCTCAAGAAGCGGTCTGAGACTCTAGGCGCTCTTGAGTCTGAAGTCTTTCGAGGAGGGATCACCCCTTCGGCTGGGTTCGTTCATGGCAACACTTGAATTCCAGCACCTTGTTTCTGAGTGGGCTCAGGAAGCCCGGGGGACCCACGGACGGGTGAAGTCGGAGGGACGGTTTAGTGGATGCGTGGAAAGACACGCCCGTGCAGGGGTTTCGAAGGGCCCTGGCACCTTGGTTACCGCCCGCCAGCTACGAGCGCGCCTTTTGAGGTGGTGGTGACGTAGGTAGACGAGGCGTCTTTTAAAACCAAGGGGGGCCTCAGCCTTCGGGGTTCCCCCTCCCTACTGCTCGTACTCTTGTCCTCTCCTTCCTTGCACTCCTGCGCCGGCGCCTTTTGCCCTTTGCTCTCAAACCCGTCCCCCCCTCTCCCCCCCGACCTTATGGCAAAGTTCGGGAGGAGTATGCTCACCATGGAGCGGATGAAGGGGATGGAGACCTTGGGGCTATTGGATCCGTTCACCTGGCGGCTCCCATCCGTGGAGAACGTGCCGCAACCTCGGGACGACGAGATCGTGAGCACGGAGCAATACATGCTCTTCGGACTGCGAACCCCGGAGAGCGACTTCTTGGCCGCGGTCCTTCCGTAGTGTGAGATCGAGCTTGTTAATTTGGTACCAAACTCCCTTCTCCACCTTTCTATTTTTGCTCATCTTTGCAAGGGGTTCCTGGGCATTCTTCCTACCCCCTCGTTGTTCTTCCGCTTTTATTCCTTGTCCCGTACCGTGAAGGACCCCGTCGTCGGGTTTCTCTACTTCGGGCTGCGGGCGGGACTCCCTTGTTCCTTCCTCCAAATCGGCATTGCCCGACCTCAAGCTCTTTTGGGCCTTGGTCGGAGTTTCCTTGTTTTCTTGATGCTCTCTTTTTTGGCTTCTTGCAGCACCGAAGGCGGCCTGGATTGCCTCGAGGATGCAGGAGATCTTTGGGAAGGCCGCCACCTCCTACGATCTCGGTGGCAATGTCCCCAGGAACATCTTGGGGCGGAGCAGCGAGGTAACGTCCCCCACCTTGATCTTGGTCTTCGGAGCTCGGATTCGGGCGTTTTACCGTGATGAGCTCATGTAGGCGACCAGGGAGCTCTGGGACACGACGAAGCAGATGTTGCCACTCCCCGGTCTGAACAAAGGCAAGAAGTGGAGTAAGAGACCAGCTCCTGACGCCCCGAGGCCGGTTGCCAAGAAGCCCTACGTCGAGTGGGGCGACCGGGTCATGGTATGTTCGAATGCCCCGATCTCGGGGGCATCCGGGCCTGAGCTTGCTTTCCCCGTGCTCCCTCCTGGGTCCTTCTTTTACTAGTCCTTGCTTCTCTGTCAGCAGCAGGAGGCGGCTTCCGTCGAGCGGGCTCCGGATGCGCAGCCAGAGCCACGAGCTCTGGTGCTAAGCTCCCGGGGAGGAGATCTCCCGCTGCTGCCGCAGAATCGTCGCGCCAGGTATGGCCTCTGTACATTTTTCGCCGTCCCGCCCAGTCACGACGTTTGAGCGCCCGAGGGGCACCGACCTTTCCTGTGGTCCAGGGCGAGGCCGGGGAGGAGGACGACGAGGACGATGGCCACCTCGCGCCGCGATCCAGGCCGCGGCGGGCGCCACTTGCCGTGTCTTCCGAGGAGGATGAGGTGACTGAGGGAGGAGCGGTCGAGGGAGCCACGATCGAGGGCACCGCGGTCGAAGGAGCCGCGATCGAGGGCGCCGCGGTCGGAGCTGCCGCGGTCGAGGGCACCGCGGTCGGAGGTACCAAGGTCGAGGTGCGCCGCCGCGCGCTGTGTGGAAGCGCGTCCGCGCGGAGTCCTTGGGGAGGCGGAGAGCTAACTCCCCCCGCGAGGGGGTCTGGCGAAGAAAGCGAGGCTGCCGCTCACCCGCTCGACGCAGTAAGTACCCCCTTTTGCCTTTCAACTTCGTCGGGGTAGGGTCGTCCAAGCAGCCCCTGAAAGTTTGTTGTGCGCAGGACTTATACAACGATGGCCGTATCGGCGGTGGTACACCCGACGGAGGTTCCGCGTTCGGCCGCCGTCGTCCTGACTAAAGCGGATCGCGCCGGGTCCTTGGGGGGCACCGGTGCTACCGCGGTGGCGGAGACCGCTGAGGATGTCGCCGCGGTGAAGCGCCTGGGTTCGATGGCGCCATCGACTGCCGTCTTTGGAGGACGGGCTAGCGGCGGTAAGCGCACTTGTGGTGATTTTTCATTTTTTTCCCTTTTCTTGTAGACGTGGTGATTTTTCATTCTTCATTGCAGGGCCTACGGCTGATCTCCCAGGGTATGGGGTCGTGCACAGGCTTGTGCTCAGCTTCCGGGCCCTCTGTGGTGCTATCGAGGTCAGCCAGAGGGACACCGCCGAGCTCGAAGCTGTTGCGGCGCGTGGTCGAGAGGAGGTTTTACGCCTGAGGGAGGCCCAGGCCCTCGAGATCGCGCGAGCTGTTGAGGTCGAGTGGGAGCACGGGGTCCGGGAGACAGAGCGCGAGCTGAATGCCGAGAGGGACCTTCGCGGCGTGGCGCTCTCCGAAGCCATCGAGGAGGAGCGGAAGAAGGCAGAGGAGACCCTCGACCGAGTTCGACGAAAGGCGCAGGACGTTCTGGATGATAATCGTGCGAGCAGAGTGGTGACGATCCAACGCCTCGAACTCGAGGTCTCCGACATTCGCTCAAGGGCGGAGGCCACGCGGCAGGAGATGGAGGGGCTCCGGGAGCGCCTTGAAGCCGCCCGAATGGCCCGTGAGGAGAACTACTCGGTTGCGTCGGTCGCGATAGAAGATCTCGTAGCCACACAGAAGGAGGCTGAGGGGCTCCGGACGCAGCTGGGGAATTAGGCCTCCGTGTGTGCAGAGGCGGAGACCACACGCGAGGAGGCCGTGGAGCTTCGGGCGCTATCCGGGGAGCTCGCGACTGCCCTGAGGGCGTCTTCCGCCGAGCTCGAGGCCGAGGCGACCGAGCTCAAGGTCAGTGTGACGACAGCAGAGGCGACGGCGGCTGCGCTTGAGAAGACAGCGGCCGGGTTGGAGGCGAGGGCCATGGAAGCGGAAGCTAAGGCGGCCGAGGCTGAGGCCAAAGTCGCTGGGCTTGAGGGGAAGCTGGCCCAGGTGGCTCGAGCGGGGAAGAGCGCCCTGGCCCAGCTTCGGAGAGACCACGACCGGGTTGACAGAGCCGAGGGCGAGGTGCTCGCGCTGTGGCGGCGGGTCTCCGACCTCGAGCGGGAGAAACTTGCACGAGACATGTCTGCAGAGTAGGAGACTAAAGTTAGTGGATGGGTCGGGGGGCGAAAGATTCGTGCCCCCTGGTAAAGACGATGTATCTTTTTGCTAAGTTTTGTAAGGCCGTGTTTCTTTTTAGA
Organism: Otatea glauca; assembly: GCA_036346275.1. Classification (NCBI taxonomy): domain Eukaryota; kingdom Viridiplantae; phylum Streptophyta; class Magnoliopsida; order Poales; family Poaceae; genus Otatea; species Otatea glauca. The sequence goes on from CM070720.1 coordinate 13,393,958, forward strand.
AGACTTAGCTCGCTTGTTGGCCCACGTCGCCTTTGTAGATTTCGCACGGCTTGCTCCGTAGAAGGGTCCGAACAACGCCGGATCCGTGACGTGGAGCAGGCTTGTTTCTACGGGGTTTCGTAAGGCGAGCCACTTCCTTTCACTCGAACCATTTAGTCTAGGCTGACCGAGCTAAGGGATGCTCGAGGTCAATTTAACCGAGGCCTCGCCCGAAATCACTCGGGCTCGGGCACGACTCGGGTTGAAGGCTGACCGAGCTAACTGATGCTCGAGGTCAGATTAACCGAGGCCTCACCCGAAATCACTCGGGCTCGGGCACGACCCGGGTTGAAGGCTGACCGAGCTAACTGATGCTCGAGGTCAGATTAACCGAGGCCTCGCCCGAAATCACTCGGGCTCGGGCACTTGACCGCTTGGCTATGGGGGAATTAGTAGGCTTTTTGCGGCAGAGCGGCTTATTGCGATTGAGATCGTCCCCAGAGGTAATTTTAGGGGTCGCGACCTCCGAACTTGGGAATGTCATCAGGCTCGGGGTGCTCCTTGAGGATGTTTAATGGTCGGCAGCACAGGGGAATAGCCGGCTTACTTCGATAAGGATCGTTTTACTGCGGCCTCCGAGCCTGGGAATGCATCAGGCTCGGGATACTGACATCCCTGAGGCGAACCTAGAGAACGCGTCCTCAACTTGACCGAGGCCTCGCCTGACAGTACTCAGGTTTGGGCACAACTCGGACTAGTCGGCCTGGGGTTGCCCAGGCCCAGACCAGACTTAGGCCTCGGGTCTGGCTCGGCGAGCTCGGGAATGCTTCAAGCTCAGCGAGGCCCCCTCGGAGGGCAGTTTAGAAATTCGAACCTGGCCGCTTGGCCCCGGGGGATAGGTCGGCTTAGTGCGCGGGCCAGCTTATCGCGACCAAGTCATCCCCGGTGGTGAATTTTAAAACTGCGACCTCCGAGCCTGGGAAATGTCGTCGCTCGGCGCCTCGAGAACATTCAATGGTGGCAAGACGGGGAATGGCCGGCTTATCCCGATAACGATCGCCTTATTGCGGCCCCCGATCCTGGGGATGCCCAGGCTCGGGTTGTTCATCCCCGAGGCGAACCTAGAGAACGCGACCCAAGGCGCTGCAAAAAAGAACACGCATGGGCGCTCCGAGACCGGGCTCACCGCGTGACCTTATGGTTGCCCTTATGGTCATGCCGCGAGATCGCACCGTTCGAGGCGTCCTAACAGAAAGGAGAACTTTGGCTGCAAGAAAGCAGACGGGGCCCTTGTCCGAGGCCTTTTAAGATGGCGCGACCTTTGACGAAGGGACCTGTAACTCGGGGTCGTGGCGGAATGCCATCCCCCTTTATAAACCGAAAGTGGTTAGCGCCGCAGGCGAAGGAGACCTTTATTACGGGCGCATACCTGGGCCAAACCAGAATGTGGCGAAGCAAGCGTCCTTGTCACATTCCGGGTTGCGCTTGCTCGGGACGCAGGAAACAAGCATGGCAGCAAGAGGAAACATCTTAACTTAGAAATAGATGAAGGAGGAGCGTTAGGCATAGAACTTCCGAAGCTGACCTATATTCCACGAGCTCGTGAGCTCCACGCTCGGGACCGCCAGCGGTAAGCTCCGTCTGACGCTTGGCCGAGAAGACCCAGCAGGGGCCCTCCACGCCGGGACAGCTTGTTGGTGTAGGAACGGTCTTGGATTCGTCTTAGGACCAGGTCCCCAACGCGGAAGCCCCTGGGTCAAACAGCTCGGGCAGCATGCCTGGGGAGATCCTGCAGGTAGCACGCCGAGCGCAGCAGTGCGTGGCACCTTACTTCTTCCACCAAGGCGAGGTCGAGGAACCGCTCCTGCTCGAGATCGACCTGGTCGACCGAGCTTGCCCTGACGGAGCGGAGCGCGACCTCGGGCGGCAGGACAGCGTTGGCCCCGAAGACGAGTTAGAAAGGGCTCGTCCCCGTCGCCCGGCTGGATGAGGTGCGGACGGACCAAAGGACGGTGGGAAGCTCCTCCACCCAGGCCAGGCCGCGCCGACCGAGCTCGTCGAAAACTCGCTTCTTGAGCCCTTGGCACGCTCGGCCGCTCTGTTGCTCTGAGGATGGCTTACTGAGGCATAGCATATTTTGGTTCCCATATCTGTGCAGAACCCTTGGAACAGTTCGCTAATGAACTACGTCCCGTTGTCGGTGATGATCCTGTAAGGGACTTCGTACCTTGTGACCACGAAGGAACGGAAGAACCTTACCGCGGCCTTGGCGGTGATAGCGGAGACCGGCTCCGCCTTGATCCACTTCAAAAAGGAGTCGATGGCCACGAATAGGAACTTCTTCCCCCCGACCGACCTCGGGAAGGGACCGAGGATGTCGAGGCCCCACGTCGAGAACGGCCAGGCGAGGGGGATGGTCTGCAGAGCGTAGGCCGGTTGTCGGGCCTTTCGGGCGTGAAACTGGTAGGCTTGGCAGGCACGGACGATGCCCTGGGCATCTTCGAGTGCCATTGGCCAGTAAAAACCCATCCGGAACGCTTTCCCGACCATGGTCCTGAAAGAAGAGTGAGCGCCGCATAGGCCGGAATGTACGTCATTGAGCACGTATTTACCTTCTTCAGGAGTGATGCTAACCAGGCAGGCAACCAGAATGAGGAGCCAATCCCTCAACCACCGCAAGTTGATCTGCAGAACTTGGGAGCTTTTCTGGCTGCCCAAACCCAGCTCATGAGTATGATGATGCAAACTATGCAGCAGATATCCAATCAAGCTGCAGCAAATGTTCAACCAGGGGGTAATCAAGGTCCACACCCTTACTCAAGGTTGTCAGAGTTTATGAGGACTCGCCCCCCTACGTTCTCGGGTAATGCCAATCCGTTGGACGCGGATGATTGGCTGAGGACTATTGAAAGGAAGCTGCACATATATAACCCAGTGTATGGGATATGAGAGGGTACTCTATGCCTCTCATCAACTAGAGGGAACCGCCGCGGAATGGTGGGAAAATTTCTATGCTGCACATGAGAATCCCCAAGAAATCACTTGGGAGGAATTCACTGGTGCTTTCCGTCAGTACCATGTACCGGAAGGTATCATGGAATTAAAGAAGGAAGAGTTCAGGAGCCTGAAGCAAGGGGGCCAATCAGTGGCCGATTACCTGAATAAATTTACCCAGTTGGCAAGCTACGCACCAGAGGATGTAGCAACCGATAGGGCAAGGCAGTCCCGATTCATTAAGGGGCTCAATACCAGATTGCAGGTGGGACTAATCACCCACACGTTCCCGGACTTCCAGGAGCTGGTTAATAAGGCCCTTATCTTGGAAGACAAGCGCCGAGAGTTGGATGACAACCGGAAGCGCAGAATAGCGCAACAAGGAGGTCGTCAAGGCCAGCAGAGGACAGCACCCCAACAATTTGTCCGATTCCAGCCCAGAGGCGATGATAGGGCACCACTGCCGACAAACCATCCAGTGGGCCAGAATACTCAAACTCCGGCCAGAACGGTGGTACAGTCTGGAGGAAACTCGCAGGCAGCGGGAAGACGTTGCTATCACTGCAACGAGATAGGACATTTCGCCAACAACTGCCCTAAGAAGGGAGGTGTTACCCCGGTTCACTTTAATCTGGGGAACACACCTGCAAGGACTCCAGCGCCAAATGTGAACCGCTGGGCATCATCATCAGCAACTCCATCTCAAGCAACTGCGAGAGGCCGAGTTAATCACATCACCGTAGATGAGGTCCAGAATGCTACGGACGTTGTACTGGGTAAGTTCCTAGTAAACTAAGTACCAGCTACTGTCTTATTTGATTCTGGAGCTTCAAATGCATTTGTTTCTCGAGATTTTACTGTTCAAAACAATCTGGATTTGGTAAATCTTAAATGTGTGCTCGTAGTCCAATCCCCTCGATCAGAACTCCGATCTAAAGTAGGATGTTCTGGGGTAAGACTAATAACTAATGGAATAGAGTTCCTAGCGAGCTTAATTATCCTGAATGCCCAAACCCTGGATGTTATCCTGGGAATGGATTGGCTAACTAAGCACAAGGCAGTGTTGGACTGTGGAAGAAGAGTCATATAAGTCGAGAGCACGGAAGGGCGAAGGATTGAGTTTGAAGCGACAAGCAGTGCGAGATGGACAGTTGATGGTCAACAGCATGAAGGCCATCAGTTTGGAGGAAGTTTCCATAGTCAATGAATTTTCAGATGTTTTTTCGGAAAATTTACCTGGAATGCCACCGGATAGGGATATCGAGTTCGTTATAGAACTTGTTCCAGGAACAGCTCCGATAGCCAAGAGACCCTACCGGATGTCCACAGATGAGTTGGTAGAGATGAAGAAACAGATTGAAGAACTGTTGGAGAAAGGTTTTATCAGACCTAGTTCATCGCCATAGGCAGCACCTGTCTTGGTCGTCAAAAAGAAAGATGGGAGTTTTAGAATGTGTATAGACTATCGTGCACTCAATGACGTGACGATAAAGAATAAGTATCCGCTACCAAGGATCGATGATCTATTCGACCAGTTGAGAGGAGCAGGAGTCTTTTCCATGATTGATCTCCGATCGGGATACCATCAATTGAAGATCAGATCAGAGGATATTCCGAAGACTGCATTCTCGTCAAGATATGGACATTACGAGTTTACAGTTATGTCCTTTGGATTGACGAATGCACCAGCATATTTCATGAACTTAATGAATAAGGTTTTTATGGAATACTTGGATAAGTTCGTTGTCGTGTTTATAGATGATATCCTTGTCTATTCCAAGATGAGGGAAGAACACGCTGAGCATTTAAGGCTAGTCCTTAAGAAATTGAGGGAACAACAATTGTTTGCTAAATTTAGGAAATGTGACTTTTGGAAGGATAAGGTGGAATTTCTTGGACACATAATGACTGCAGAAGGAGTCGCAGTAGATCCAAGTAAGGTGGAGACAGTTTTGCATTAGGAGCAACCGAAGACGATAACTCAAATCCGTAGTTTCCTTTGAATGGCGGGATATTACCATCATTTTATTGAAGGATTCTTAGCAACCTTGGAAGTAAAACCTACCCTGGAAGATCAGGGAAGGGAAGGGCAGAAAGATGACGACAAAATCAAGAGAATTAAGTCCAAAATGGATGCAGGCAAGGCAAAGGATTTCAAACTGGATGAGCAAGGTACTATGTGGTTTAAAGGGCGCATTTGTGTGCTGAACAAAAAGGATTTGAAGCAATTAATTTTGGAGGAAGCCCATGACTCCAAGTACTCAATTCATCCAAGAAGTGCAAAAATATATCAAGATTTAAAAGAGATTTTGGTGGCCAAACATGAAGCGGGAAGTTACTGAGTATGTCGCATTATGTGACATATGTCAAATAGTCAAAGCTATAAACCAGAGGCCAGCAGGACTATTACAACCCCTGAAAATACCTAAATGGAAATGGGAAGAAATTGGTATGGATTTCATAACCGGTTTACCCAGAACTCAAAATGGATATAATTCCATATGGGTCATAATAGATCGTTTAACCAAAGTGGCACATTTTATAACCGTAAAGACCACGTACTCAGGGGACCGGTTATCAGAACTGTATATGGCAAGAATTGTCTGTTTGCATGGAATACCAAAGAAGACAGTGTCGGACAGAGGAACTCAATTTACTTCAAGATTCTGGAGTAAGCTACATGAGGCAATGGGAACTCGTTTAAACTTCAGTACATCATACCATCTGCAGACAGATGGTCAAACAGAGAGAGTTAACCAAAAATTGAAAGATATGTTGAGGGCTTGTGCTTTAGCATATTCTACTTCCTGGGACAAGTGTTTGCCTTATGCTGAATTCAGCTATAATAACAGCTACCAAGCAAGTTTACAGATGTCTCCATTTGAATATCTGTAAGGTCGATCATGTCGAACACCATTGAATTGGAATGAGACATGTGAACGACATGTTTTTGGACCGGACATTCTTCAGAAAGCGGAAGAGCAGATCGCCATGATTAGAGAGAGATTGAAGACTGCTCAGTCAAGGCAGAAGAGCTATGCCAACAATCGTCGCAGGGAATTGAGCTTTGAACCTAAAGACTTTGTGTACCTCAGAGTCGCCCCACTCAAAGGATTCAGAAGGTTTCATGCAAAAGGGAAGCTCGGACCCAGATATGTCAAACCATTCAAGATCTTGAGCCGCAAAGGTGAAGTTGCGTACCAATTGGAGTTGCCGCAGTCATTGGCAGGAGTACATGATGTATTCCATGTGTCTCAATTGAAGAAGTGTCTTCGAGTACCGGAAGAGCAAACACCTTTGGAAGCAATCGAGCTGCAAGAAGATCTGACTTATAAAGAGCATCCGGTGAAGATTCTGGACATAATGGATAGAAAAACAAGGAACAAATCAACGCGTTTTTGCAGAGTTCAGTGGAGCAACCACTTGCAAAGTGAAGCAACGTGGGAATGCGAAGAAGACCTAAAGAAGGAGTTTCCTAACCTGTTTCTGTAGTCAGCCCTGAATCTCAGGGATGAGATTCTGTTAAGGGGGAGGTTTGTAACACCCTGAAATTTACTCTAATTTAAATTTTGGAGTATTTTTTATTTTTCAGAATTTCTGATAATTTATTAGAATTTAATTGGATTTATTCATTTTTGACCTTTCTTGAATTTCATTAAATTCATACAAAGGTTTATGCAAAGTTTTATTTGAAATATTTTTTCTGAGTTCTAAATGTTCCAAAATATTTTCCAGAATTTTTCTGGATATTTTTGCTATTTATTTTAGCTTTGTTTATTTATCTGAATTATTTCAATTCGAAAATGTATTAAAAAAATTGGATGAATAGTGTTTGGGCCGAAACCCTTCGGTCCGGCCCAAATCAGCCGCGTGCAATCAAGCCGTCGAATCATCGGATCGTCACCATTGCGCCGCGTCGCCCGCGAACGTGCGCCATCGGATCTTCGCTGCATGGACGACCGTGATGGAGCCACGTCAGTCTGACCGGGCGAAATCACCGGAGTTAACGCCGCCGAGTGTTTCCGCTCGTTTTGCGCGCACGTCGAGGCTCCTTTTAAAGTGTTGCTTTGCTGCACCGTGTAGAGCTCTACTCGCCGCGCAATCGAGTCGTCGTCCTTGCTTCGCTCCGCCGTCGCCGGTTCATCTCCGCCACTGCCGAGGTCACCGGAGTACCGATCTCGACGAGACACGTTGAACGCGCCACTTCTTCACACCGGGAACGCTCTGCAGCGCCGCCGATGTCCTCGTCTTCCTCAGCTCTGACAGCCTCTTCTTCTTCGCCACCGTCAACCTCGTCGAACCTCGCCGATCGTTCCATCTTCATCGCACCACGTAGGTGAGTCCACGTAGCCCTTCTCTGTTTTACGTTCGGATTAGATCGTAGCCGTTAAATCTGTGATGTGCGGCGTAGATTAGATCTGGATATTAGGTCTTTTAGTATATCTTAGCCGTTAGATCTGCAGTGGATGCTTAACATTGTGCCACGTTTCCTTGTGCACAGTAAACCGCTCCGGTAACCTGTGCCGTCGGATTAGATCCAAACGGTAGAATTTAGATCCGGGTTGCCCTAAGGTTCCGCACCGTTCAGATTTGAATGTGCGGCGGTGATGGCGCCGTACCCTCACCAAATCGCGCACAGACGCGTGTGCGCGTTGACCGAGGTGGAGACCAGATCCGACCGTTGCTTTCGGGAGCACCGCTGCGATCTTGTCGCGTGGCCGCGAGTGAACCGAGACGCCGCCGAACGTGCACGAGATCCAGCTGTAGGATCCGGGAGTCCCACCGGATGCGCGACGCGTGGAGGCACAGAACGCGATGCGTCGACTAGTCGGTGCATGGGATCCAGCCGTTGGATCCAACCGACCGTCGGATGCGCGACGCGTGTCGCGTGGATTCGATTTAGTGCGGTGTGACGCAAGAGATCTAACCGTTGATTCAATGAACGGCTCGGATCTTGCCGCGTGGAAGCACTGTGCCGGTGGACCGAGTCCACGGTGGAACCGATGCGAGCCGTGGACCGAGCCCATAAACCGAGGTGATGTGGCGGTACCAAAAGGCTACCACGTGTCATACTGACGTCATCGCTGACGTCATAAATATTTTTTTTATATATATAAAAATATTTTGGCCGAAATCCATTTCGGTGCTGACGTCATCATTAGGTCATGCTGACTCATAAATCCCAATTTTTCCGTATAAAAATTATTAAAACAAATCGGATTTTCTGAGATATATTTTATTTAAAATTTAAAATGGCTATAACTTTTGCATTTTAACTCCGATTGAGGTGATTCCTATCTCTAAAATTTGTAAAATTGTGCTATTTTTAATGGTGAATTTTAATTGAATTTTGGCGGTTATATAGTCTACTTTTTTGGTTATTTATTACATATATAATTTTTACGCGTAGACGCAAATTTGCCAGAAAGTTTCGAAGAAGAGTTCGCCGCTCAAGATCAAGCTTCGGATCAAGACCAGCAACTCTTTGAAGGCAAGTGATGCTTTGACCATTTTGATGCCAGTTCCTTTTAAATGTATTTTGCATTGAAATTATGCATGCCAAATTAATTAAAAATGAATTTAAATTAATTTGGGGTATGTAGCTAATCAACCCATATTGTTATAGCCACCTTGAAATTACTATTTGTATGCCTTTAAATCATTGTCCACCCTAAGGTTATTCGTATTTGTTAGATATTAATATGATGCCAACACGGGAGGCTAGAACGTCATTAGAAGTTTAGCCTTGCAACAAGTCATGAATGATCTTTCGGAAAATGTATCAATGTTGACTAACGAAATATTGAATGTATTTTGAAAGTGGTGTGATGATGTCACGTGATGAAATTGAAGTACGGAGACCTGTGTGGTTCCGTACCGATGTTGAGTTATTGCTGGCATGTGTTGCACAATAATCAACCTGGTGGGAAATGATTTAGACTGGGGCAAGTGGCAAGAGGCTTTGTGCCAGGTGGGCCTGTGTGGCAATGGGTTGATGAGTGATGTGAGTCTGTGTGCCACATTGGGCTGTGTGCCACTGTTGAGTGTTGGAAGTCTTGCATTGGTCAGCTAAGGACTTCACCTTGCAAGTCTTTGAACTGAGTCACCCGTACAACCACATGTCTGGTATGGGACAGACCTAGTTGATTAGGGTTCTGATATCTTTCCTCTGATACCTCTGGGTGACAGTACACGAGGGTGTATCTGTGTGGGGGAGCGTACCTGTGCTACGGCTTGGTGCCCATCCAACGGTGTTGTCCTGTCCTATACTTCGGCTCTGTGTGAGGGAAGTGATAGTGAAGGTGATACCAGAGAGGTTCATTGGTTAAGATAGAGGTTCCTGAAAGGCTTTGTTGCGGACAATCACCTGTGTGGTGAGCGGCTGTATCTTGTGGGTAAAGTGTACAACCTCTGTAGAGTGTCCAATCTATTCAAATAGCCTTGCTCGCGGTATTGAGCATTGCTCTAGGATTACAGTCAAGGGGTAGATCTTCAAAAATAAAATGTGGGAAGGGTGGCTATGTGCCGGTGCTAAGAATGAACTGTTTAAGGCTGTGTGCCGGGAATCTTTGAAAAAAAACTGTTTGAAGAACTTAGCATTATATATAAATGTTTTCACTGCTTTTAATCTAAATAAGATGCTAGTTTAAAAAATGCTATTTGATGCAAAAGAACCAAGTAAGCCAATTCTTTGGAATAAGCCTTGCATGTACTAATAGCACCGCGTTCTGTGCATTACTTGTTGAGTGCCTTGAGTACTCACCCCTCCTTGCCTATCAATCCCAACATCAGCGGAGGAGTCTATGCCGGCCTGGAAGGAGGAGTATATTGAAGATCCGGACAATTCGAGGGAAAGCCCAGTAGGTTGCCTATGGCAAGATGAAGCTTCCACGAAGTTTATATGGTTTCCGCTGTCTCCTGTTTACTCTGATAATGTAAACCCTGCGTGACTGATTTATGTAAGGAGACCATAAGGTCGTACAATTCAGTTTATATAAATGTTTGCACTATTTATTATGGTATCGTTGTGAATGTCTGTGATGTTCAACCCTGTAAAGACTGTGTGTGCTAGCGTGATCCTGGACTAGCTCAGAATACACAGAGGGTCCAGATTCTCAGAATCGGGTCCCGACATTAGCCAATTCTTTGGATTAAGTCTTGCATATAGTAATAGTGCTGCATTCTGTGCATTCGTTGTTGAGTCCTTGCCTATCAACCCAACATCAGTGGAGGAGTCTACGCCAGCATGGGAGGAGTACATCGAAGAGCCAGACAATTAGGGGGCAAGCCTAGTCGGTTGCCTGTGGCAAGTTGATGGGACTCCACAAAGTTTATTGCTTTCCGTTGTTATCTTTTATTACTCTGATAATGTAAGCCCTGCGTGGATGATCTTATGTAAGGAGACCATAAGGTCATACAATTCTGTCTATATAAATGTTTGCACTACTTATTATTGTATATATAAATGTCTGCACTACTTATTATTGTATCGATGTAATGTCTATGATGTTCAACCCTGTAAGGTCTGTGTGTGCCAGCGTGATCCTGGACTGGCACAGAATACACAGAGGGTACGGATTCTCAGAATCGGGTCTTGACAGAGACCCACTTAGTGCTAAAGGTGAAAACCTTCCAACCGCTGGTGGTGAACAACTGGTCGGCCAAGATCTGCTGACCACGAAGGAGGTTGATCCTTCTCCGGTGGTGATAACTAAAGTGGTCGAGACGACCGCTACAATTGAGGAAGAGGCTTCTGCCAGTAGGGAGATCGAGGAACTCCCTCCTACAAAGAACACTTTGGTACATCCTAAATGGGCAATCACTCGACCACTAGCCTCTTCCTCTGGTTAGTCTGACCTGGCCGACTTCAAGCAAATTTTTGACAATTTGCAAGCGAAGGTATATATCTATTCTCTTGTTCTTTTGTTTTTAAGAAACATAATTCTTTATTTACTTGCGTTTTTGCTCTTTTATAGCATTCACAAGAAGTATTTGACCTGCTAAATCAGTAGGCAAAGACTTTGGTGAAAGCTGAAGTAGAAAAAATAAGAAAGTAAGCATCAGCCTTTACTGTTATCATTTCCTTCTTTTCTCTTATTCTTTTTGTTCTGATATATCTGCTTTGACACAGAGAAGAAAAACAAATAAAAGAATTAGAGAAGTAACTCTTGGTGGCTAAAAATACTTCCAAGGGATATAAGTTTGATCTTATTGCTGTTAAAGAGTACTATGTTGATAAAAATGCCAGACTCCATGACGCCTTCAAAAGGAATGAAGACAAGCTTCAAAGGCTTTCAGAGGAGTATGAAAGTACTCTCCAAAGAGTCTGAGATAGCAGGTAAAATAGAATTCCAACCTATTTTGAACTCAATTTTTCTTGAGAAAAACTGAAAGTATAAAATCAACCCTTGCAGACATGAAAAATGAAATAAAGGACAAAGAATCTCAACTTTTTGCTTGGAAAGAAGAGAGAATAAAAGTTGAAGAACAGAGGTCAGTGATAAAGGATGAAATGGACAAACTCACCGACCAACTGAAGATCTTTACCAAGGACTTCGCTACAGTTCAAAGAGGTTGGATATCTACCCTGAACTTTGTTCTTGTGCAGCATCAGAAGATCGCGGCGGATTTAAAAGGAAAAAAGTTAGAACATACAAATCCGTCGGTTGATGAATTGGTTTAGGGAGTGAATGATCAAATGAAGATCATCCAGAAGAAAATCACCATTAAGGCGCGCACTATGAAAAGGCACTTCAAGCTTCGATTGTTTCCCATGTAGGTACACTCTTCGTTTACTTGAGGCATTTCTACAAGGATGTGGTCGAACTGAAAAAATTGGCACCCGACCTAAAGCTTAGCACTTGTAAGGACCCGAATCCACTGATTCGAACCCACTGTGTTTACCGCAGAAGTCCCAGGATCAACGCTAGTGCACACAGCTCAACATTGGTACATATCACATCATACTCAACGATAATAGAATAATAGTTCATTTATTGATATATCTAAAGGTATGATCTTATGACCAACTTACATTATTAAGCCACGCAGGGCAAGACTGAAAATATACTAATAATTATGCAGCGGAAAGTAGAAAACGCAGATAGCTCATCAGTTCACCATAGGCAACCGACAAAGCTCAGACCCTAATGACTCGCGTCCTCTTGGACTTCCTCTTCCAACACAGGTGTAGATTCTTCAACTGTTGATTATTGTTGTTTGGCAAGGGTGAGTACTTAAGCACTCAACAAGTTGTGCATAGAATGCAATTCTATGTATCTATATGTAAGACTTATTCCAATGGACAGGCTATCATGGCTATTTTGCAATAAGCAGCATTTATGAACAAATACAGTAAATAGATTGTAAAGACTGTAAAACAAATATCAATAGTAAATAAATTCAGTATTTCTCAAGTAAACCAAGTTTCCAATCCTAAGTCAAATTCCATCTTCCATATGGCATTCCGCCATCCCAACCAAGTTGTCCAATTAATTACACTAACCCTTAATCAGTAATTCCGAGCATTGCTCAATACATGAGCACGGCTATCCGAATAGTTTCACACTCTGCAGAGGTTATGCACTTTACCCACGCGATACGACCAAACACCACCAAGGCGAGTGATTATAACAAAGCCTTTACAATGCTCTGGCTTAATCCGATACTACCCGCTAAGATTTCAACACTGGTGGGTCTGAAAACCATAACCAGGGCCCCCCTCTTGCGCCATGTGAATTACTCCATAACTCGGGAACTCACACCGACCACGATAGTACCAAAATTAAGACATTGCAAATTACTCAGCTAGGCTGGCCCATACCAGACATGTGGTTGCATGATTGACTAAGGTCAAAGGCTCGCAAGGTTAAGTCCTTAGTGTGATCAAGGCAAGACATCCACATACCCTCTGCCCATCGGGCCCACCTTGGCATCCTCGCCCCTTGTCACTGCCCCAATCCAAGTTATTATCACCAAGTTGATTACCAAGCACCACATGCCATCAACAATTCAACATCGTTGCGTGACATGACTCGTTACAACAACTCAATCTCATCGTGTGATCCCACATGACACACAAGTTCATAATATTGTTCCATATTCCATTAATCAAGATTAATTATCAATTATTCTAACACATGTGATGACGTGGCATGACTAAGCAACTAATACGGACTAATCCTCCAATGTAGATTATAATTATTAACCAACTATATTTAACCAATCTAGGGTGACAATGGATCATGGCATACAATGACAAGGTAGGGTGTAGATCAATCTGGTACATTAGCTAAGCCCAATCTAATTTGAAACCATTGTATATTCGAAATACATGCAATAGGGTAAAACAAACATAGCAATTTTATAAACATGGTTTCAACATGATCAAAGCACAACTTGCCTTGGGATAGGTCCTGATCTGGTTCTGGAACTTGCTCTTGAGTTGCTGAATCTTCCTCCGAAGCGTCGCACAATTCAACGTCTATGCGTACCGAAGAAGAAAAGCAAATAAATGCCAAAACAGAGAGCAATTAAACTCCAAAAATCAAATAAAATTCTCCATTAAATAGATCTCAATTTTACAAATTTTTAGAAATTGGAATCACTCAAATCCGAGTTAAGATGCAAAAGATATAGCCTTTTGAAGTTTGAAATAAATACTGAAATCAGAAAATCAGAATTAACAGATTTATTTTGAAATTGAAAATAGATTTATTGCGTCATCATGACGGCATGCTGACGTCAGCCCTTGACCCAGCGAACCAGATGCTGCCACGTGGCCTCGGTCTATGGACTGAGTCCACAGAATCGCGATGGATCACCATGGACTCGGTCCACGGTGCTTGGGCTCCGTGCGCCACGCGGCCTCATCTGATTGGCTGACCAGCGGTGCGATCTGGCCCTTCCATCACCGATCCGACGGCTTACGCTTGGCGACGACGTGGCTTACCGACACGCACTCCACGCGGCGAAATCTGACGCGCTCGGTCCAAGATCCAACGGATGCAAATGCTCGCGAGGTTCGACGACGAGCTCGGCGGCGCGTTCACCAGAGACCGAGACGAAGGCGATCCCAACGGCGCTTTGGCGACCAAACGGCGATGAAACTCCCTGAATCCGACGCGGCGCAACCCGAAGAGTTCCAATCTGGAGCACACACGACGGAAGACGACTCAGCGACGGCGGAAAATGACCAAACCCGCGACGGCTTCCTTCGCAACTCCGACGAGCTTCTCCGCGGAAACAGCGACGACACAGGGCTCGGGATTTGCGCAGAATACGCGGCACGAGATGAGGATCTCAACGCCCGCCTCGGTGACTTAAATAGCCGCACGGGAAGGCGTGCAAGGCCCGGACTCCGAAGACGGCTCCGTGGCGGCGGCGGACTCCGGCAGCGACTCGGAGAGGTGACGCGGACGCATCCGGCGCATACACACGGCGTTCATCCGACGGCTCAGGACACTCGGCCACGCGGACAGATCTCAAGCGCCCGATCGAGATCAACGGCGCAGATCCAACGCGGCTAGGGTTTACCCGAGATGGGCCGATTGGGCGCTGAAAGCGAGCCAAGCGACAAGATTGGGCTTCGCCCGACATCGCTCCAAAGGATTTTTAACACTTTTTTAATTTAAATAATTCTACAAATTCATTTAATTGGTTTTAGGCAAATAAATATACAAGAAAAATCCAAGAAAAATCTCAAAAATACCTTGAGACATCCTTGACTCAAATAACATATTTTTGGCAAAACTTTATTTTAACTTTGCACAGATTTAAATAGATTTGAATAAAAGGGCAATAAACTTAATTTAAAATTATTTCAAATAAATCCAGAAAAATTCAAATAAATTCCAGAAAATCATAAATGCACATTTAAGCAATAAAATAATATTTAAGCCAAATTTTGGGATGTTACAAACCTCCCCCCTTAACAGAATCTCGACCCGAGATTTAGGGCTAACTATAGAATAGGTTCGGGAATTCTGACTTCAAATCTTCTTCTCGCTCCCAAGTGGCTTCACTTTCGGAATGATTGCTCCACTAAACTCTGCAAAAGCGAATAGACTTGTTTCTGGTCTTGCGTTCTATAACATCCAAAATTCTGACTAGTTGCTCTTTGTAAGTCAAATCCTCTTGCAACTCTATTGCCTCCAACGGGGTTTGTTCCACTGGCACTCTGAGACATCTCTTGAGCTGCGACACATGGAATACATCATGCACTCCTGCCAAGGACTGAGGCAACTCTAACTGATAAGCTACCTCTCCTCGACGGCTCAAAATCTTGAACGGACCGACGTATCTTGGTGCAAGCTTCCCTTTAACATGAGATCTCTTAACGCCCTTAAGAGGGGTAACCCTGAGATACACATGATCTTCTGGTTCAAAACTCAAATCTCGACGGCGGTTATCTGCGTAGCTTTTCATCTTGGTATGCTATCTTCAACCTTTTCTCGATCATTGCGACTTGATTTTCGGCTTCCTCGAGAATATCGGCCCAAAACCAAACGTTCTCTGTTTCGTTCCAATTCAACAGAGTACGACGAGCACGTCCATACAACGCCTCAAATGGTGACATCTGCAGGCTAGCTTGATAGCTGTTATTGTAACTGAATTCTGCGTACGGCAAACATTTATCCCATGACGTAGCATAAGCTAAAGCACTAGCTCTCAACATATCCTCTAAAATCTGATTTACTCTTTCAGTCTGACCATCTGTCTGCGGGTGATATGCGGTACTAAAATTCAGACGAGTCCCCATTGCTTCATGCAACTTGTTCCAAAACCTTGAGGTAAATTGGGTACCTCTGTCCGACACAATCTTCTTGGGCACTCAATGCAAGCATACAATCCTTGACATGTACAACTCCGCTAAACGATCTCCTCAGTAAGTGGTCTTTACTGGGATAAAATGGGCGACCTTGGTTAGACGATCCACGATAACCCAAATGGAATCGTAACCCCTCTGATTCTTAGGTAAACCGGTGATAAAGTCCATTCCGATTTCCTCCCACTTCCATTCCGGAATTTTCAACGGCTGCAATAAACCAGCGGGTCTTTGATGCATGGCCTTTACTCTCTGACATACGTCGCATAAAGCAACATGCTCAGCTACTTCACGCTTCATGTTAGGCCACCAAAATCTCTCTTTCAAATCCTGGTACATCTTAGCACTCCCTGGATGAATTGAATACTTAGAATCGTGAGCTTCTTCAAGAATCAGCTGTTTCAGTTCCTTTTTATCCGGCACGCAAATTCGGCCTTTGAAAAACATGGTTCCTTGCTCATCCAGAGTGAAATCTATGGCTAGGCCTTCTTCCTTTTTAGCCTTGATCTTAGAAATTTTATCATCATTTTTCTGGCCTTCACTAATCTGATCCTCCAGTGTTGGCCTCACTTCGGTCTGGCTACCATTCCATGAACGACTTCCAACCTTAGTTTCTGAAATTCCTTGCATAGTTCTTGTTGATCCTCCATTGTTAGCGTATTTGCGCTATGGCTCTTTCGACTCAGAGCATCTGCTACCACATTGGCTTTTCCCACATTATAATCCTTAATTAGCTCTAGCCACCTTCGCTGTCTCATATTCAGATCTGCTTGAGTGAATATGTATTTCAGGCTCTTATGGTCTGTATATATCTCACATCTATTTCCTATGAGATAATGACGCCATATCTTTAAAGCATGCACTACGGCTGCTAACTCCAAATCATGCGTTGGGTAATTCACTTCATGCGGTCTTAACTGTCTCGACGCATAAGCAACGACTTGGCCTTCTTGCATTAACACACACCCCAGGCCTTGCTTTGAAGCATCGCAATAAATATCAAATCCATTCTGCACATCTGGCAACACTAATACGGGGCTATCGTTAAATGCTTCTTTAATTCCATAAAGCTTTTCTCGCACTCTGGCGTCCATGCAAACTTCTTTTCCTTCTTCAACAACTGCGTAAGGGGTTTAGCAATTGTCGAGAATCCTTCTATGAACCGACGGTAGTATCCCGCCATTCCCAGAAAACTACGAATCTGGGTAACAGACTTTGGTTGCTCCCAATGCAACACTGCGTCCACTTTGCTGGGGTCAACTGCAACTCCTTTAGTAGTCATTACATGACCCAAGAATTCAACTTTCTCCTTCCAGAATTCACACTTGCTAAACTTAGCATACAGCTGATGCTCTTGTAGCCTCTCTAGAACCATCCTCAGATGTTCTGCATGCTCTTCCTCTGTCTTCGAGTAAACCAAGATATCGTCTATAAAGACTACAACAAACTTATCCAAATATTCCATGAAAACCTTATTCATCATGTTCATGAAATATGCAGGGGCATTCGTCAATCCAAATGACATGACTGTGAACTCATAATGTCTATATCGCGTAGAAAACGCAGTC
The DNA here is from genome assembly GCA_036346275.1 of Otatea glauca. Classification (NCBI taxonomy): domain Eukaryota; kingdom Viridiplantae; phylum Streptophyta; class Magnoliopsida; order Poales; family Poaceae; genus Otatea; species Otatea glauca. Next base: position 13,411,325 of record CM070720.1, read on the forward strand.
TTAGGCGCATCCTCTGCTCGGATCTTCAACTGATGGTATCCCGAACGAAGGTCTATTTTGGAGAAAACTCCAGCTCCTCTTAACTGATCAAATAAGTCATCGATCCTAGGCAACGGATACTTATTCTTGATCGTTACTTCATTAAGCGCACGATAATCGATGCACATTCTAAGGCTTCCATCCTTCTTACGCACAAACAAAACTGGGGCTCCCCACGGCGATGAACTAGGTCTAATGAAACCTTTCTCTTGCAGTTCCTCAATCTGCTTTTTCATTTCCACTAACTCGTCAGTAGGCATCCGATATGGTCTTTTTGATATCAGTGCTGTACCCGGTGCTAACTCGATCACAAACTCGATATCGCGGTCTGGCGGCAGTCCTGGTAAATCTTCCGGGAACACGTCTGGGTATTCTCTGACTACTGGCACATCTTCCATGCTGTGGCTTTCACGCTGTTGACCACTAACTGCCCATCGCGAACTGCGGTCGCTTGAAATTCTACCTTCTTGCCACTAGGGCCTTCCAATGTTACGATCCTTCGGCCACAATCCAAAACTGCATTATGCTTGGACAGCCAATCCATTCCAAGGATGACGTCTAGGGATTGCACATCTATCAAGATAAGATTCGCTAGAAATTCTATCCCATCCATAAGCAACTTAGCTCCCAAACACCCAAAGCTAGATCTAAGCTCAGATCCTGGGGCTTGGACTAAGAGCACACACTTAAGATTCACCACTTTAAATCCATTCTTGGTTGCAAAACTTTGAGAAACGAACGAATGCGAAGCTCGTAATCAAACAAAAAGCGTGGTGTAATCGAGTTGACTAGGAACTTACCCAAGACGACGCCGTAGCCTCCCGAGCTCCATCGGTGATGTGGTTGATCCTTCCACGCCTTTATTGATCGCGGTGTTGCTCTAGCTTGACACGCGCACGATTTCCTCCTCGCCGGTGCCTTGGCGGTGTTGTTCCCAAGTTGAAACGAATCGGCGTAATGCCTCCCTTCTGTGGACACCTATTAGAAAAGTGCCCTGGCTCATTGCATGTATAGCATCTTTTCACTGCAGACTGTTGATTCCCTCCTGGTGCATTATTGCCCTGTGCTGGTGTCTGAAAGCTCTGATTAGCAGGGCGAGGCGCAGGGGTTGATGTCTTGTTCACGGCTGGTGGTTGGAATCTAGCAAATTGATGTGTTGACATCCTCAAACGTAGATGGTTTGGACGTCCACCCTGATTAGTCATCAAGCGCTTACGGTTCTCACCCAGCTCTTTGCGCTTATCCTCTAGGATCAAAGCCTTATTGACTAACTCTGAAAGTCCGAAAATTGTGGGTAATCGGTCCCACTTGCATCCCGAATTCATCCCTTCATGAAACGAGGCGCCTAGCCTTGTGCGTCGCTACGTCTTGAGGGCATAGCGAGCTAAGCGAGTAAATTTATTCGTATTCGCCACCTTTGGTTGGCCTCCTTGTTTGAGCCCGAACTCTTCCTTCTTAAGATCCATCATTCCCTCAGGGACATGATATCTTGGCGAAAGCGAGTAAACTCCTCCCAAGTGATCTCTTGTGGGGCTCCATGAGCGGCACAGTAATTCTCCCACCATTATGCAGTGGTTCCTTCCAGTTGATGAGAGGCGTAGAGCACCTTCTCATTTCCTTCACATTGCGTGATGTGCAGCTTCTTTTCAATAGTCCTAAGCCAGTCATCGGCTTCCAAAGGGTTCACATTTCCTGAAAACGTTGGTGGTCGAGTCCTCATAAAACCTGACAGCTTGGAATGAGATCGAGGTCCACCATTGTTGTTCTGGGCTGCAGGGTTGTTGTTGGTTGCTGCTGCGTTGGTCATCTGCTGCATTTGCTGCATCATGGTCTGCATTAGTTGAGTTTGTGCAATGGAAACGCCCTGCATTCTGCATGTCATCTGGCGGTGGTTGAGGGCTGCCTCCGTCGTTGGGGTTGTCATTCAGCGCGATCCACTTCGAAGCACCGTTGTTTCCTCGAGTATTCACCATCTGATGATTGCCTCTTGGGTTAGGAAAGGTAGATGTAGCATAGATAAGAAGTAGAAATTTCTAAAGCGGGGAGATAGGTTATACCCAAACTGAAATAATTCTTTATTTATTCTTGGTATGGCTGCTTATTTAAGCCTACAAGCTTTGCAACACATACTGTACACTCAGCAATACAAAGAAGAAAACTAAACACGAAACCTTAACGTCAACTAAAGAGGTAAAGACTAACTTAAAGACGCGACTCACACTCGAGTCTCAACACAGCTCCAAGGCTGACACTCACTCATCCAGCCACCCTGGCTGAGGCTGATCCGGCGCATACACCGGCGGGTGAGCTGGCATAGGAGCGAACCTATCCTGATGACCTCCTGCTGGATCCTCTACAACAACAGGGTCGGCACTCCCCTCTGGCTCCCACTCTCGCTCCTCGGGATCCTCCTCGGACTCTCCAACTGGCTCCTGAACTCCTCGAGTCACGCGCTCCAGCTCGTCTTCGACCGCCTCTAGGGCCTCTCCCAGTTCAGTGATCATCCCGATGGCTGAAGCACGGGTCACCTCAAGCTCCTGCTCTACCACTCTAAGTGCCTCGTACACAGTCTCCAGCTCCTGAGTAGTATCTCTCATATGATCCTCCTGGGCAAGGGCGAACTCCGCAAGGTGTACCGTAGTGGCACACTCGTCCTCCACGATCCGTCGGCGTCGGCACGCTTGAACGTCTGGGTGAAGTCGGAACACTGAGTCGTGAAGCTCGTCGGTGTAGTCGCGCGGAACCGGCGAAGAGCAAGTCGGCGACCTCCCGAATGCGACCTCGCACGAGAATCTTCTCGGCGGAGATGTTCATTGGTCCGCTAGCTTCCTCGTTCTCCGGCGTAGATAATCGACTTGCAAATAAATCCTCGGTGTACACCATTAAGCGACCATTTGCCTCCTCGGTAAAGCGGACGATAGAAGCCTCAAGCGTCGAAGAACTCTCCACACTCCATGGAGTAGCCGGTGACGACTCGATGGTCGGAACGATCGGCATCTGCTTCACAAGAACTTTGAATAAGTTCTCCTCCCGAAACGACAAATAAAATGATAAATTCAGCAAAGACGAGAAGTAGAGAATGAGATGAGTCGAGAGTGTTTTATTAGTCAAGTTTAAATTTTCTTTAGAAAATAGTTTTGGACACACCCAAGACACCTCCATGCTATCTAGGGCCAAGACCTACAGTCAGTATGCTCTGATACCACCTCTGTAAGGACCCAAATCCACTGATTCGAACCCACTGTGTTTACCGCACTAGTCCCAGGATCAACGCTAGTGCACACAACTCAACATTGGTACATATCACATCATACTCAACAATAATAGAATAATAGTTCATTCATTAATATATCTAAAGGTATGATCTTATGACCAACTTACATTATTAAGCCACGCAGGGCAAGACTGAAAATATAAACTAATAATTATGCAGCGAAAAGTAGAAAACGTAGATAGCTCATCAGTTCACCACAGGCAACCGACAAGGCTCGGATCCTCATGACTCGCGTCCTCTTGGACTTCCTCTTCCAACACAGGTGTAGATTCTTCAACTGTTGATTATTGTTGTTTGGCAAGGGTGAGTACTTAAGCACTCAACAAATTGTGCACAGAATGCAATTCTATGTATCTATATGTAAGGCTTATTCCAATGGACAGGCTATCATGGCTATTTTGCAATAAGCAGCATTTATGAACAAATCTGATAAATAGATTGTAAAGATCAAAACAAATACCAATACTAAATAAATTCAGTATTTCTCAAGTAAACCAAGTTTCCAATCCTAAGTCAAATTCCATCTTCCATATGGCATTCCGCCATCCCAACCAAGTTGTCCAATTAATTACACTAACCCTTAACTGTAATTCCCGAGCATTACTCAATACCGCGAGCACGGCTATCCGAATAGTTTCACACTCTGCAGAGGTTATGCACTTTACCCACGCGATACAACCAAACACCACCAAGGCGAGTGATTATAACAAAGCCTTTACAATGCTCTGGCTTAATCCGATACTACCCGCTAAGGTTTCAACACTAGTGGGTCTGAAAACCATAACCAGGGCCCCCCTCTTGCGCCATGTGAATTACTCCATAACTCGGGAACTCACACCGACCACGATAGTACCAAAATTAAGACATTGCAAATTACTCTGCTAGGCTGGCCCATACCAGACATGTGGTTGCATGATTGACTCAGGTCAAAGGCTTGCAAGGTTAAGTCCTTAGTGTGATCAAGGCAAGACATCCACATACCCTCTGCCCATCGGGCCCACCTTGGCATCCTCGCCCCTTGTCACTTGCCCCAATCCAAGTTATTATCAACCAGTTGATTACCAAGCACCACGTGCCATTAACAATTCAACATCGTTGCGTGACATGACTTGTCACAACAACTCAATCTCATCGTGTGATCCCACATGACACACAAGTTCATAATATTGTTCCATATTCCATGAATCAAGATTAATTATCAATGATTCTAACACATGTGATGACGTGGCATGACTAAGCAACTAATACGGACTAATCCTCCAATGTTGATTATAATTATTAACCAACTATATTTAACCAATCTAGGGTGACAATGGATCATGGCATACAATGACAAGGTAGGTGTAGATCAACTGTACATTAGCTAAGCCCAATCTAATTTGAAACCATTGTATATTTGAAATACATGCAATAGGGTAAAACAAACATAGCAATTTTATAAACATGGTTTCAACATGATCAAAGCACAACTTGCCTTGGGATAGGTCCTGATCTGGTTCTGGAACTTGCTCTTGAGTTCTTTGAATCTTCCTTGAGCGTCGCACAATTCAACGTCTACGCGTACCGAAGAAGAAAAGCAAATAAATGCCAAAACAGAGAGAAATTGAACTCCAAAAATCAAATAAAATTCTCCATTAAATATATCTCAATTTTACAAATTTTTAGAAATTGGAATCACTCAAATCCGAGTTTAGATGCAAAAGATATAGCCTTTTGAAGTTTGAAATAAATACTGAAATCAGAAAATCAGAATTAACAGATTTATTTTGAAATTGAAAATAGATTTATTACGTCATCATGACGGCATGCTGACGTCAGCCCTTGACCCAGCGAACCAGATGCTGCCACGTGGCCTTGGTCTATGGACTGAGTCCACAGAATCGCGATGGATCACCATGGACTCGGTCCACGGTGCTTGGGCTCCGTGCGCCACGCGGCCTCATCTGATTGGCTGACCAACGGTGCGATCTGGCCCTTCCATCACCGATCCGACGGCTTACGCTTGGCGACGACGTGGCTTACCGACACGCACTCCACGCGGCAAAATCTGACGCGCTCGGTCCAAGATCCAACGGTTGCAAACGCTCGCGAGGTTTGACGACGAGCTCGGCGGCGCGTTCACCGGAGACCGAGACAAAGGCGAGCCCAACGGTGCTTTGGCGACCAAACGGTGATGAAACTCCCCGAATCCGACGCGGCGCAACCCGAAGTGTTCCGATCTGGAGCACACACGACGGAAGACGACTCGGCGACGGCGGAAAACGGCCAAACCCGCGACGGCTTCCTTCACAACTCCGACGAGCTTTTCCGCAGAAACAGCGACGACACAGGGCTCAGGATTTGCGCAGAATACGCGGCACGAGATGAGGATCTCAGCGCCCGCCTCGGTGACTTAAATAGCCGCACGGGAAGGCGTGCAAGGCCCGGACTCCGAAGACGGCTCTGTGGTGGCGGCGGACTCCGGCAGCGACTCGGAGAGGTGACGCGGACGCATCGGCGCATACACACGGCGTTCATCCGACGGCTCAGGACACTCGGCCACGCGGACAGATCTCAAGCGCCCGATCGAGATCAACGGCGCGGATCCAACGCGGTTAGGGTTTACCCGAGAAGGGCCGATTGGGCCACTGAAAGCGAGCCAAGACAAGATTGGGCTTCGCCCGACATCGTTCCAAAGGATTTTTAACACTTTATTAATTTAAATAATTCTAGAAATTCATTTAATTGGTTTTAGGCAAATAAATATACAGGAAAAATCCAAGAAAAATCTCAAAAATACCTTGAGACATCCTTGACTCAAATAACATATTTTTGGCAAAACTTTATTTTAACTTTGCACAGATTTGAATAAAAGGGCAATAAACTTAATTTAAAATTAATTCAAATAAATCCAGAAAAATTCAAATAAATTCCAAAAAATCATAAATGCACATTTAAGCAATAAAATCATTTTTAAGCCAAATTTTGGGATGTTACAGCACTCAAGAAGAGATTAATAGGAAACTTGCAGAAGTAGCTTCTACCGTTGAGACATACAAGAGTAATGTAAAAATTACATATAAACAAAATGTATGACCTTATTGAAATGAATGGAAAAAGAATCTCCTTTTGTGTCAAATTATGTCTTGTGTATATTTCTGTAAATGATTTTCTGAGTATATCACTAGCCCCCCATTGTTTGTGTGCTGAACAACGATTTGTTCGAAATACAAACATTTTTATGAATGATTACCAACTCTTTCACGTAGTACAAGGTATTAGCTGGCAGCAGATCGGTGATAAGGTCATGCTAATGAGTGTCAATGCAGTAAGAATTGGCTTACAAGAAAAGTCTCTATTAGATGTTATCTCACAATTCGACCAGCAACCTTATACATTGTGCTTAGAGAGGTCGGTCAAATAATGACTTTCGTGAATTCCCAGAGGATTATCAGAATTGACACAATGTAGAAAATATGACAACAAAAGAGATGACATATATGAATGGAAAAAAGAAACTTATTTACACATAGAACCTGCGAAGATGCTAGATATTCCCTGTGTTCAACAGAATTCTTTCATCTTCCATAGCAAGACGAACAAAGCCTGGTCACATAATTGATACTACAGTAAAGGGACCTTCCCATTTGGGAGATAATTTATGCAGATTAGACTGATTCTGGATACGCCTTAGAACCAAGTCTCCCACGTGTAATGTACGCGGTTGTACTCTTTCATTGTAATATCTTCTTAGGCCTTGTAGATAGGACGCTGACCTGATCAATGCTCGGTCTTGCTTTTCTTCTAAAAGATTGATGTCGTCTTCGCGTTGTTCTTCTTGATTAACCTGTTCATAGAGAGGTCCTGTAGATCTGATATGAATTTCATTTGGCAACACAGCTTCTGCTCCATAGACCAGTTGGAAAGGAGTTTCTCCTATTGCTCTACTGGTCGTCGTTCTGATGGCCCAGAGCACAGAGTAGAGGTCGTCTACCCATGCCCCCGAGCGTTTGGTAAGACAATCAAACACTCTTTTCTTTATGCCTTGCATAATCTGATCATTAGCTCTTTCAACTGCTCCATTACTCTGAGGATGAGATACTGAAGCGTAACAATTTTTTGTGCCTATGTCATCACAATAATCTTGAAACAGACCACTAACGAACTGTGATCCATTATCAATAATTAGTCTACTAGGAACACCAAATCTAGTGACTATATTTCTCACAAATAATTTCTTTGCAGCTTGCGCTGTAATAGGTACTATAGGTTCAGCTTCCATCCATTTTGTGAATATATCAATCAGAACAAATAGGAATTTTAATGCGTTAGTTGCTCTTGGTAAAGGACCTACTATATCAAGTTCCCCATGTCGAAAATGGCCATGACAAAGGTATTACTTGCAGTTGATTAGCAAGTAAATATACTTGTTGAGCTTGAAATTGATATTGCTCGCAAGTTTTCCTAAGATGCATGGCATCCTGCAAAGCAGTTGACCAATAAAATCCTTGTCGGAAATCTTTACTGACCAACATTCTGTATGAATCATTTGCCCCACACAAGCCCTTATGTATCTCATTAAGCAATGTTTTCCCTTATCCTGGGATATACATCACATGAGGACACCATGTGTGCCTTTCCTATATAGGGTATTGTCGAGAATTTTATACATTCGTGCCTTTCGAATTAATCTATCTTTTTCATGAGTATCCCCACGCAGTGTCCCATTTTCTAGATAGGCTTTAAATGGTTTAGCGTAATCCGAATTCTGCTCAAGGATTTTGACCTCTTCACTAGTCGGGGATTGCTCTATGGATGTGTCTACAGAAAGCTTAGACATATATTCAAGAAATACACCTGTTGGAACAGGTGATCATGAGGAACCCAGTTGTGATAACTAGTCCGCTAAGATATTGTCTTTTCACAGAATATATTGGACTTCCAAATGACTAAAGTACTTTTCCAACTTCCTCACTTCATCTAGGTAGTGAGCCATTACCTCATCGGACGTCCTGTATTCCTTGCTAACCTGGTTTACGACTAACTGCGAATCACCCACCGCAAGTAGCCAATGGACTCCAAGAAATTTTGTTGCTCGGAGCCCGGCTAGAAGACTTTCATACTCTGCTACATTGTTTGTAGCAGGGAAGTGTATCTGGATTACATACTTTAACCGGTCACCTACCAATACTATGCCTGCCCCCGAGCCTTTTATTTCTCGAGAACCATCAAAGTACCATTTCCAGTGGTCAGTATTATTGTTATCCTCTTGTATAGAGGGTTCACTATTTGTCCATTCAGTGCTAGAGTCTATCAAAATTTAGGAGTTAATTGTTGTTTGGGCTACGAAATGTATATCAAATGACCCAAGTTCAACCGCCCACATAGCAATCCAACCAGTTGCGTCTTGGTTATGGAAAATGCTTCCCAAGGCAAAAGAGGATGGTATTGTAATCTGATGTGATTGAAAATAATGCCTCAATTTTCTAGAAGCCATTAATAGAACATAAAGTAATTTCTAAACCTGAGGGTATCGCTCCTTAGGCCCGTGTAAGACTTCGCTTACATAGTAAATGAGTTTTTGAATTTGATCTCATTCAACTATTAAGACAACACTAACCACACTGTGCGAAGCTGCTAGGTATACCAATAAAGTCTCTCTAGGGTTGGGTGAGACCAGAGTGGGCGGGCTTTACAAATAAGTCTTTATATCATTAAAGGCTTTATCCGCTTCATCCGACCAGTGGAATTTATCGTGTTTTCGAATTACCTTAAAGAAAGGCAAACCACGTACTCCTGATCTTGAAATAAAACGACTAAGAGCATCCATTTGACCAGTTAAACCTTGAACCTCCTTTAATGTAGAAGGTGGTCTTAAGCATTTGATGGCCTTAATTTTCTCTGGGTTTACTTCAATACCCCATGAACAGAGAAGGAAATCAAGCAATTTTCCATAAGAAACACCAAAGGTACACTTTTCTGGATTGAGCTTAATTTCATGTTTATTCAAATGATTGAAGGTTTCAACCAAGTCTAACAAATGATTAGAGCTAATTTTTCTCATTACAACGAGATCATCAACATAAGCCTCGATATTGCGCCATATTTGATTATGAAAAGTCTTCTGCATAAGTTGCTGGTACGTGGCTCAAATATTTTCAGCCCGAATGGCATCTTTCTATAGCAGTAGACACCGAACAGGGTTATGAAGGAAGTTTTCTCTTTATCTTCGCTTTACATGCTTATTTGATGATAACCTGAGTATACATCCAGGAAACTCATCAATTCACCGCCCGCTATGGAATCTACCAATTGGTCGATCCAGGGCAAAGGAAAATCATCTTTTGGACAAGCTTTATTTAAACTGGTGAAATCAACGCACATGCGCCACTTACCGTTTGCTTTCTTAACCATGACTGGATTCGCGAGCCAATCCGGATGATCAACTTCGCGAATGAAACTAGCTTTGAAGAGTTTGTCCAACTCTTATCCGATGGCTTCTTGACGATTAGGAGCGAATCATCGTAGCTTCTGCTTCACTGGTCATATGACAGATCGTATGGCTAATCTGTGCTCTATTACCTCCCTTGGGACTCCAAGCATGTCGGATGGTTTCCACGCAAACACATCTGCATTAGCTTGGAGGAAAGTAATGAGCGTGTCTTCCTATTTGGCATCTATTGATGATCCTATCCGAATAGTTTTTGACTGGTCGGCAGGATCAACGGGAACTTACTTTACTTGCTCATTGGGCTGAGGAGTTGCCTTCTGTCTCTCCATCTTGTTAGACTTGTATTTTCTGCATCATTATCACTACCCAATGGTAATTGATCAACAATTTTGAGCGATTTGCAATCACAATTATGTGCATTAAGTTAGCTACCTTGCACGTTAATCAGCCTTTGGGACCAGGATCTTTAAACTATGGTAGGCATGATGAGTTGCAGCTATAAACATGGTTAGTGAAGATCTACCCAAAATGGCATTAAATGCTGACTCGAAATCAATAATTTCAAATGAAATTAACTCCGTTCTAAAGTTGTCAGCATTTCCAAGTGTGACAGTTAATACTATCTATCCCATTAGAGTTATTGATGGACCAGGTACAATCCCAAAGAATGGGTTCATAATAGGCATTAGAACAAGGAATTTGCATCTCATCCAAAGTATGAATAAAAAGCAAGTCCAAATAACTCCCCCATCAATTAAAACCCTTCCAACTTTGTAATTGCTAATAGTAGGAGAAACTACTAAGGGGAGCTTTCTGGGGACTAACGTACCTTTTGGGCAATCTTGCCTATTGAAGGTGAGGTCGACCTTCGACCACTTAGGGTATTCTAGCTTTTTGGTCCGATTGTCGATATTGTTCACCTCCCTCCATGCAGTTTTAAATTGCCTCTTTGAGATATACGCAGATGAACTGCCAAATATAACATTGACGTGGTTGTCGGGCTTTTGATAGCCCATCTCCTCATCACCATCTGCATCCTTTTTGCTTGAATCTTCTGGTAAGGTAGGCATAGGACCCTTACTGGAGTAGAAATCTTCCATACGCTTCTACCATGTACGGCAATTCCTCAGGTCGTGCCCTGATACCCTATGTAATGGACACCAACGACCATTACCACACTGGTCATCCTGGCGACCAGCTGTCTTTTTCCAAGGTGCATTCCCCTTGGAGTATGTTGGTTGTTCTGCAATTCCTGCAACTTCACGTTGGGCACTTTGTTTATTCTTCTTTTTCTTATTCATCCTTTTATGATCTTCAGATTTAGAGACTTTTTCATCTTTTGGTCCTCCGATATCAGGATGTCAGGTTGGGGTGGAGCATGGCCTTTATCAACCATTCGGTTCCATTCAATAGCCTCGTGTGCATTTGAGTATCGGTCTACCATATCGAAAAGCTTCGGTATGGTAGACGGCGGATGAATGTTGAGATCTTCGGTAAGCCTCTTATAACGGATAGCCTGATTGAAAGCACAAATCATAGAGCTGTCAGAGATATTAGGAATGGTGTTGCATACTTCTACAAACCTTTTAATAAACTGTCGCAAATTTTCACCAGAAGTTTTGCGAAGACGATGCAAAATATCTTCTTTACCAGGATTGGCGTAGCAACTTTTAAAATGATTTAAAATGGCATGGTACAGATTTTCCCAACTGTAAATAGAACCCTCTAGCTGATTGAACAGCCAAGTTCTTGCTGATCCCTTTAAAACAGTAGGAAGGTAGTCGGCCATTACCTTTTCATCACCTCTAGCGCCCTAGATGGCGGTAGTATACACCAATAAGAATTCTGACGGATTCTGGGTTCCATCAAAACTCTCCAGTGATCCTAGCTTGAATTTTTCAGGCCATGTTACGTTTCTGAGCCCATGGGAGAAAGCTTTAAATCCTGTATACAGACCAAAATGTGATCATACGTTAGGAATTAGGTCCACATTTTCAGGAGAACGAGGTCATCACAGACCACAGCTAGGAACTTCACCTGGGTTAAGCGTTCAAAGATGCTTCTCCGTCATGGGCTTCCTCTTTGCTAGTGGCTAGCGCTTTGCTAGCATAGACTAGACGAGGATCCCTCCACACGGGATTCGGTCTGAGATCTTGTATTCATAGACCTTATTTGTACCACGTTGGCTGCTTCTTGCAAATCAGCAGCAATAGATCTTATGACGGTTGCATTTAGTGCGTTTGCCCCCTCTGTTGGGTGATTAAGAATTCCATTTGCATAAATACGAATTTTCTCAATGGGGGTTGTTTGCTGTGAGCTACTTTGAGCGAAGTCAGGGTCTCTTGCCACTCCTATGAAGGTGGTGGTGTAATAAATATACCTTGACGAGGTTGTCCTCCAAAGACTTAAAATCTCTGTGAGGTGCTTGGTTGATTCTGGAAATATAAGCGCTTGGCCTCTTTATTGGATTTTTGCTTTTCTACCATACATCGCTCATACTCACTTTGAACAGTTTTTTCAGTAGTTTCTTGGGCTTCACGCTCTTCATGTTCCGCCCACTACCCATCTACTTCACTGGTGACCACGCAAAAGCGGAAACCCAAGTAAACAGAGGGTGTTAATCCTCCATCTTCATCCGATAAGGTGTCTAATCCAAACCTTGGAGATGATCTTCCGAGGTTGAATTGTTCAGAAGGTTATTACTACCTTTTGATACATTTTCTTTGTCAATATCCATGGAACATGCTTCATGGACATCTTCCTCTAAATTTACTAGAGGAGTAATGAGAATTTTACCTTTTGGCACGTTAGATGATTGTTCTTCGGCCTCAAAATCTGCCTCGATCTTTGCAAATTCTTCCGCAATGACGTATTCAGAGTAAAAGTCGCACTTACATTGCTCCTCAGTTACCTCATCGTCAGTAGTGAGATGGTCGTAATCGGCGAGGTCAAACCAATCCTCTTCATCCATTGTAGAGAATTTCTTGATTTTGATGTCCGAAGGCCATCCTTCTAATGCCAGCTGTCGATGTCCAAGACCTTGGGTCCCTTAATCGAGCTTATGGAAAATAAACAAAATGTAGGCCCTTGGATATCAAAATGGAGACAATGGGAATGCTTCTTTATTAGCCAAGTGGATTTGACACATTACACGGTTTACTGGATGATTTAGGTGATTACAAAATGCTAATCTAAAGTTACATGATGTATTTAGATGCCTTCAGATTGTGAAAGACTCAAGATGACTCTAGATGACCTCTTGATAGCGGGGATTGGCCCCCTATTTATCTTGGATGAAGACATGGCAGTTGACTTACCGAAGGAGTGTCATGTAACCGGGAGACGCCTTTTCCACCAAACGGTGTCTTCTAGCCAAAGGTTGCCTTTTCCGGTGATAACTTCCAGGTGGTTGCATGTTCTTGTCTGATAACTATCCGCACGGAGGTATGTGCGGGAAAAACTGCTTGTCCCCGACCAGTTAGCTGGTCAGTGTGGCCATTTCACTGGTTGGCGATGACCAATGTGAAGTAGGGGTTAGATCATCTTTGACTGAAATGGTCGGAGATCTAACCGTTCGAATAGGGATGGGCTTTGTTTAATATATCATGGGCCTTAGGTTTTAATCCTCATCAGGGAGGTTCCAGGGTATCGGGATCATTGGAAGGAAAGCAATCACGCTTGATCCAGATGCATATGCTAAAGACCATTTCACGATTTTGCAACACATGGGTATAGTGTCCATGTATATCGACGAGCACAAGAACTGGCTACAGCAAGAGAATCTGTTGCGACAGGAGTCCTGGATTATCAAACAGTATAACCTGTAGTTCAACAGATGGTAACCATCACTAAAAGCTCGTCAGGTGATACGTTGACATGTTTGGCAAAAGGGCCAACATTTACAATTGTAACTTGGAAAGGATACGACTTAAATGGGTACACATTTTACACGAGAGATCAGGACATTAAGAGTACAAACCAGAACAGCGGTGTTCACATAGATGCACTCAATACCACTGGATTGATGACGAGCTCCTACTAATATACAGAATTTGAAAGTGAAAATTTTACAGGATACTAATATGGCCATAAGGAACCTCCACAAAAGGTTTCACAAGTATTGGATAAGTTATATATTCTCAGATAAATTAATTACAGAATGCATAAATCTATGCGCAGTACACTGTTAGAATTTTTATAAATTCTACAGGCATGAGATAATTCTAAAAATTTAATAGTGCCTTCTACCCTATCTGTTGTACACGCCTTAAAATCTACATTAAATTACCACCATGATTGCTAACTAAACCATTGAATGCAACTCAGCTCTGTTTGCATTAAAGATAGATAAGGTTTGTTTTGCGTTACTTCAATGATCAATGCCAAGGCCACCCGTCATCTATCTTCTCCACAGCCTTGCTTGGCTATAAAAGCCAGTGAGCTCTCCTCATATGGCCATACACCATGAGCATGCCTCACCTCTGCCAAACCGAGACCACCGACGTTACCAATGAGCCCCTGGAATCCTTTTTTTTTGCAGTCACCCTAGTCCCCCTGCGCCTGCTGTGCCCTCGGCCATGGGTACCAGAGGAGCCCTCCATGGCGCCTATCTGTGCTTCCTCTGTTCGTCGTGTCCAATGGCCCCACATCCAAGGTAACTGGAGTTAGTAATTTTAATTAGTCATCTTGGTTATATGGCAAAACTTGATTAAGGTAGGCAGTAAAAATCTAGTATGCTAGTAAGGTTATCAATGTCCATATGTTGGCAGATAACAACTCAAGGTTCCAGCAACTAACAATTATAAGTTCTGTAAATTGTGCATGTATAAAATCCTCATATGTGTTTTGCATAATAAGTAAATAGCAGGCATGACTAGTGGGACCAATTGTTGGCTAGTCCAGGATTAAGGTATGATAAAGAAGGTAGAGTACTCTGGTTAAAGACCTCCAATTCAAAATCAATTTAGTTCATATGTACCTATCTTGTTAGGATCCAAAACAGATGGTAAAGATTTGTTGAAATAAATCCCCCAGTCAAAGATATTAGGGATTTAATTTGAATAACCTTGATCAGTTACATTCATACATCAAGACCTTAACTTAAGAAGAGACTAATTCATAGTCCCTGTATGTGGGTATGTTCCATAAGAATCGTCATTTGCAAAACTAAAATAGTGTTAGCAAAATAATACTTGGACCAACTTGTTCTGGGCTTAGTTAGGTTGTCTGCTTCAAACTCAAAAGACAGGAAACAAATAAGGTTGGTACTTCTAAATTCTACAGATCATGGATCAGGAGGTTAGCTTAAATAAGCTTAATTAACTTAATAAAACTCAAATGTTAAAACCTAAAACTAAGTAACAACTGGCTAATGTCAGAATATTCCTAAGGCCAAAATCATATTAGTTGGCAAAAAGATCCAATAAGAATTAAGTTCATAAAAGACTTCATCTTCATATGCATACAAAACACCTCAGCCAAAATCAAAATAATGCCAAACTAGTTCTAAAACACTTTTAAGATCATACCCTGTTAATACCAGAAAAATGAATGAAAAATCATGTACAGTGTAGCCGCAAACGAAAAGCGAAATCCTTCTAGTTACAACGTTAACTTTGTGATCATTTATGTTATTTCTGCAGCAAATAAAATACCACGTCTAAACACTAAAATTTATAAAATCAGTTTAGAAATACTCTCCAAAGTACATAGCACCATATTATAAAGAAATAATTTCACTTCATCATACTTTGCGTATAAATCTTGATAGCAAAATAACCTTAAGTATTATGTTTTCAGAAACACTTAAGCCTTTTCGGCAACTCATAAAACAAATTGTCTAAATGAAAATTTTATGAAGAACAGCCCAGAAATGATCCTTGAAATATGGACTATTATAATCTAGAAAAATATTATTTTTACATCTTGTTTTGCATTTGAATCCTGCTAGATCAAAACCCTAAAGGGTTATGGTCATCAAAAACCTTAATGTCATTTAAGCTATTTCAGCAATAAATAAAGCATGTCGTATAAATCCTAAAATTTATTAAATCAGCTTAGGAATGCTCCTCAAAGTATGGACCACCTTATTATGAAGAAATAATCTTGTTTCATTATGTTCTGCATATAAATCCTATCATCAAAATAACCCTAAGTATTATGATCTTCATAATCCGTAGTATGAATAAACGAGCTATAATAATAAATAAGAAATCAATGGTTAAGATATTTGTTTTAACCAAGACCTTCTTGCAAACCAGAATATGTAACCAATAGCCCAACCTAACAAGCCTAGTGTGTGTATATATATATTCAAAATGAATACTTATGCAAAGTCAGTACTACTCATATATAATATGAGAACTAATGTTTTAATCCTATTAATCCAAATAATTTTAGCATCTATAATTCGAAGTTATAAATACAAGAATACATAATTTTAGCCTCTTGAATTCTTAAAACAAGAATAAATAATCTATAAAAGAATCTGCATCTGTTCTTTATAGCATGTCCTTATTTGATATATTGTCTGTCTTCTTTTTGCCTTTATTGAATTTGTTATTCGCTATATTTCCATTGAACGACGTTTAGAACCCGACGTCACTAATTCCATCATCAACCACGCCAGTTGCAGCCGCGACTTCGTCATAACAATAATTAAGCAAGGCAAGCACCCCCTTTGATCATATTGAAACCAGTATTTAATTTTCATTGTGTTTATCAAAATGTTTCATGCATGCATTTATTTTCTATAAATACGCTATTTTGTGGTACTGGTAGATATACCTGTTGACTCATGAAACTTCCTTGATAAGTATGGACATGTGAACCTTGGTAACCATATAAACGGGTTAGACCATACATAATGTCAACTTGGGTATATGCGATTATTAACCATGTTTAGCTATGCTTTAGAACCAACATTGAACATGATCAGATCAAAATTGATTATTGAGAATTGAAAAAGGTTGGTTATGACATGATGTCAATTGTTGGTATTTTGACTAAAAACCCCCAAAATAAAACCATGGTTTAGATGCGAGCAATTATTGGCAATAGCCGGTTGTGTAAGGGTTAGACTTGTACGTAGTATAAGGGCAGATTATTGCCCGTGTTGGATTAAAGACCGAGCTATGGGTTGTTTTCATACCAAGAATTTCGCGCAACCACAAGTGCTGGGATGGGGCAGCCTTAACCTATTAAGTTGCTTAGATCTGGCTTTGCACATTAGTAGGCGGGAGATAGTATGAGCACTCCTTTCTTGGTTTGCTTATGAGGAGCTTCCACACTTCATTGTGGGTAAATGCATATAGGTACAACGGTGTACGCCTTGGTATGGGAAGAAACCCTTATCGCAGAGGTTTACTACTTCTATCGCAGGGATTTATTGCTCGTATTACCATTTTATATGACAGGGATACACTGTCATGTTTCTTCTCCATAACAACGATTTAATGTCATCAAGCTGGTGCAAAGCTAGGTCTAGGTAATGTAACGGTTATGTTATGATCTGTCTGCGGCACACCAAAGGAAGTGTGTCAATTGCGCTGCACAAAGAGATGATCATTTCTTGTGGGTAAAGCTGTACACCTCTACAGAGTGTAAATCTAATTAATTAGCTGCGCCTACGTTCAAAGGCACTTGGTAACGTCATCACATGGTTAGCAGTTTTACTATTTTCAAAATGGGATGATTTTCACCTCATGTGCCTTGTTTTGGCAAAGATTATGGTTACGCCACGTGTTGGCAAGGAATGGATATGTCAGAATTAGATCATTGAATTATTCAATGCTCGCGAAGGTCTGTGGGTATTACTTATGCTTTACTTATTTCTTATCAAGTCGAACTTGCTTTATTAAATTCCGTTTGCAAATGACAACTTGATTTACCAATTCAATTTCACTTTATGCAAATTAACCTTTGAAGCCTTTCCTTTGAAATGGCTTGCATATATTATAGGATTTGCTAAAGTCTTGCGGAGTACGTAAAGTACTCACCCTTGCTTATTATGTTGTTTTAGGTGGAAAAAGATAGCGAAGCTTCGAAAGATCTCTTTTCATCGCAGGGTGCAGGATTTTCAATAAAGCAACCTTTCTAGGGATTATGCCTTGTCAGTTGCCTAAGGGATTGGATGGGCACACTACAAGACTTTGCTTCTTCTGTTGCTATATTTATATACTCTGAGTTGTAAGAATATATTGCTCAAATAGCTTCCGCTTGAATAAAATGATGTATGGATGTGATTTCAATTGTTGAAAATGTGCGTACTAGCCACTGATCATAGGACTAGTACTGTATGCGCATTAGATTTCCATTTTTGCATTTATGTGAAAATGGGGGTCGTTACAGAAAGGGCCGAGGATGTCGAGGCCCCAAGTCGAGAATGGCCAACTGAGGGGGATGGTCTGGAGGGCATAAGCCGATTGGTGCGTCTTCCGAGCATGGTACTGGCAAGCTGGACAGGTGCAGACAATGTCTTGAGCATCCTGGAGTGCCGTTGGCCAATAAAATCCCATCCAAAATGCCTTCCCGACCATTGTCCTGAAAGAAGAATGAGCATCGCAAAGGCCCGAGTGGATATTATTGAGCAGGTGTTTACCTTCCTCTGGGGTGACACATTTTGTCAAAATACCCAGGGTTCTTCGACGATAGAGTTTTTCGTCAATGAGCTTGTACAAGCTCGCCCGACGCCTAACTCTGCTGCTTACGGCTGGGTCAGCGGGGAGCTCCCCATAGTCGAGGAATTTAACAATTGGGTCCATCCATGAGGCAACACTCTCAAGTAGGGCTATCGAGTCTTCTTGTTCGGCAATGGACGGTGTGGCTAGGGTCTCGAGGATGACGTCCAATGGAACCTCATCACCAGACGACCCGAGCTTGGACAGCAGATCGGCGCTGGAGTTGTCCTTCCTAGGCATGTGCCTAATTTCCAAGTTCCGAAACCACCTCCGCATCTTGCGCACTTCGGCGAGATATTTGGCCATCGAGGGCTCCGAGAACTGGTAATCTTTATTGTACTGGTTGATGATGAGCTAGGAATCACCCTTTACAACCAGCCGACGCACACCCAGTGACTTGCAGGCTCAGAGGCCAGCCAAGAGGGCCTCATACTCTGGCACATTGTTAGTTGCAGAAAAGCCGAAGCGAATCACATACCTCAATCTGTATCCCTGGGGGTGATGATGAGGATACCAGCCCTCGAGCGCTCGAACGACCTCGATCCATTGAAATACATGGTCCAAGGGTCTTCTTTGCTGACCTCAGGCTCGAAGGCTGGCTCCGTCGTTTGCTCAACCACGAAGTCGGCGAGCGCCTACGACTTGATGGCATTGTGCGCCATGAACTGGATGTCGAACTCTACCAGCTCCATAGCCCAATTGGCGATGCGTCCTCTGGCCTCTAGATTCCTCAGGATTTCATCGAGCGGGAACCCTCTCGGAACAACCACTTTGTGTGCTTGGAAATAATGCCGAAGTTTATGCGAAGCCATAAAGAGGGCGTAAAGCAGTTTCTGGACCTGAGGGTAGCGCTCCTTTGGTCCATGAAACACCTCGCTGACATAGTAAATTGGCTGCTGTCGACCATCTCGCTCGGCCACCAGAACAGCGATGATGGCCTGGGTCGTAGCCGCGAGGTAGAGCAGCAACGTTTCGCCTTGTCACGGGGTTGTGAGCAGAGGCGGGTTCGAGAGATACGCTTTCAGCTCGTCGAAGGATCGCTGAGCTTCGGGCGTCCACTCAAAGCCCCCATGCTTGCGCAGAGTTTTGGAGAAAGGTAAGTCGCGCTCACCAAGTCTCGAGATGAACCGGCTGAGGGCACCCATGCGTCCGGTAAGGCACTGGACCTACCTTGTCGAGGTCAAAGGAGCCATCTTCTTGATCCCCCGATCATGTAGCTGAGCACCTCGCCAGAGGCCACGCCGAAAACGTACTTCTCGGGGTTGAGCTTGATTCTATGCTTGTTCAGGTTGGCGATGGTCTCCGTAAGGTCGTTGATGTGGTCACCCTCAAAGGAACTCTTGACGATGATGTCATCGACATATACCTCGAGGTTCCTACTGATCTGAGGATCGAAGGTTTTGAACATGAGCCGCTGGAACGTTGCGCCTGCATTACGAAGACCGAATGACATGGTCGTGTAGCAGTACATCCCGAACGGTGTGATGAAAGCCATTTTATCCTCATCATCAACCGCGAGCTTGATTTGATAGTAGCCGGAGTAGGCGTCGAGGAAACTCAGCATCTTGGCGTTAGTGGTGGAGTCCACAATCTGGTATATACGAGGAAGAGGGAAGTTGTCCTTCGGACACGCCAAGTTCAAACCCGTGTGGTCGACACACATCCTCCATTTTCCTCCCTTCTTCTGCACAATCACCGGGTTGGCGAGCCACTCGGAGTAATCAATCTCGTGGATGAAGCCAGCTTTCAGGAGTTTGTCGAGGTGCTCCCTTATTATCACCATCTTCTCGGAGGAGAAGCACCGTAATTTCTGGCGCATGGGCCTGCAGCCAGGCTTTATCTACAATTTGTGCTCGATCACCTCCCTCGGGACTCCTAGCATGTCTGCCGGCTCCCAAGCGAATATCTTCTTGTTGGTGCGGAGGAAAGTGACGATCTCGGCCGCGATGTGAACGCACTAGCTCGAATTACCCTCTTCAAGCTGCATGGCCTTCATCGGACCACTGGGTTGAATCATCACCTTACGGTGAGAGTTCTTCGAGGTTACCTCAAGACCCCACTGGGGCAGCATGCCGGCGAGCGCTAGAGCTTTCTCCTCGCAGCCGTGTGCCACCTTGAGGTCGCCTTGGACAGTTATGATGCCATTTGGCCCCGGGAGCTTCATGCAGCGTTGGTCGTAATGGTTTGTCGCCATGAATTTGATTAGCACCGGACGGCCATGTATGGCGTTGTTGGGGAGATCTCTGTCGACCACCTCGAAGGTAATCAGCTCGGTGCGGAAGTTTGAGGGGCCACCGAAGGTAATGGGTAGAACCACTTGCCCAAGTGGTGTGGTTGAGCTCCCTAGCACAATGCCGAAGAAGGGAACTGCTATACTCCTTATTTTTGATAGGGGAATCTGCATCCGGTCTAATGTGCTCGCCAAGAGCAAGTTAAGGGAGCTACCCCCATCGACCATCACTCGGCCGACCACAGTGTTGCTTATGGTTAGGGCCACGACCAGAGCGGTCTTGAGGTCCTTGGACATACCTAGGGGAGCATCGTCCCAGGAGAAGGTAATCGGAGCGCCAGCCCATTTGCAGGGCTTTCCAGCGGAGGCGTGATATATAGTTCACGCAACGTCTTTGAGCTCGCGCCGAGACTGATACATCGACGACCTGCCGAAGATTACATCAATACGGTGGTCACCCTGTTGAAACTACAAGTCTTCTAAGTCCTCACCAGCATTGACCCTGTCTGGTCGCTTGTCCTCCTTCAGGAGCGTGGGCATCTCTCCACGCCCATCGTAAAAGGCGTCCAGCCTATTCTGCCAAGTCCTATAGTTTCGCAGGTCGTGGGCGTGGGCCTTATGAAATAGGCAAAACTTGTCAGAGTCGTACCTAGGCCGCACTTCATCGCCCTGAGGTGGGGCGTCACCCTGTCAGGGCCCAGCCTGACGCTGTCCCTGCTGAGGTCGACGTTGTGTTTGTCGAGGTCGTGGTCGACTTTGCTGAGGTCGAGGCACCTCTTGGTCGGGTTGCCGTACCTCCATCACCTCGTGCTCGCTGTTCATTGCAGCAACCACGCGTAGCCGACCGCTGCCATTATTACGGTCTCTCTTTCGCTTCTTGTCATGCGGGGCTGAGCCATCGCCCTTAGCATTGGATGGTCTGGTCTCATCGAAAATAAGACCAATTTTCCCCTGGTCGTAGTCACCCTTCCAGCGCACTACGTCGTCTGCGTCCGCATATCGTTCCGCCATCCAAAACAACTTGTTAACATCAAGCTTCATTGTGATCTCCAGATCCTCTGTGAGACGTCGGTCGCGGACACCAAACTTGAAGGACTTGATGACGGCCTCATCGGAGACGTTTTGATTTTCGCATGCGGATAAATCGACGCACGAAGTCTCAGAGGGCCTCATTCTTGCCCTGGATGATATGATCCAGGTCCTTCTCCCTTCCAGGGCGCTCATAGCAACTCTAGAAGTTCGACCGAAGAGCGTTCTGCACCTGGCGCCATGATCAGAAAGAGCCAGGTGCCTGGTTGAAAAGCCAGGTGCGCGTCGCGCCATCCAGAACAGTCGGGAGATAATTGGCCATCACGGCCTCATCCCCTCCAGCTGTCAAAATCACAGTCGAGTAGATGAAAGGAACTCATCGGGGTTTTTTAGTCCCGTTGAACCGCTCCATAGCAGCGAGCTTGAATCAAGCTAGCCAGTGTACTAGACGAAGGCCAACAGAATACGCTGGGTAACCGTAGGCTAGAGCAGCGTTGTGTCGAGCATGGCCGCTGCTGCCGGAATCGGAGTCGTGGTCGTCATGACGACCGTACCCAAGTCGATGGTGCACCCGCTCCGCTTGTAACGGAGGGCGCGAGAGTCATCAGAACAGTAGTTCACACGATCATGAACATTCTGATGCCTGGGCGAAATGTCCGGGGAAAGACTTTCGGACGCGCTGTTGCTCGAGTTGGCTCCGCTGCTGCCTTGGCGATGATGGGTTCGTCCCTGAGTTGCATCCTGACGACGCGGGAGCGATCGTAACGAACTCTGAGCCCGTCGGTATGGAGACGATCGGCGAGAGCGTCGGCGTCCGCGTGAAGAGTTGTCATCGCTTGCTAGAGAGCGAGATCCAGAGCGTTGGCTTCGCCCTCGCTGCAAAGGTACGACCTTGTCAGTCGCCCTATCAAGCTCCTCGGTGAGGGCTTGCCCAAAGATAGTCGACCTCGTCTGGGCTGGATCGGCCATGACCCAGGCGATGGCTCGTAAGTATTCCTGGTTAGTGAAGTTGTCTAGGCGGGCAGGGCTGCGCTGCCCAAACAGAGTGTGGATCTCCCCATGCTCCTCCCGTCGGAGGGAGGTAATAGCCTGGTCGATGGTGATCCAGGCCAATCGACGCACCTCCCCAGGGTTTTTGGGTCGTGATCATCTGCCCCTGCGCTCGCCACACTGCTATCGGCCATAAAGGCGAGACGTTCGTGCGGCGTCAGTGAGGATGAAAACATGGAAGTGGAGCCCACACGCTCGAGAACCGCATCCGAGTTCAAGCAGCTCGCTGAACGCGACATGTTTTTGTTGAAGCCGAAGGCGTTGGCGACGTTGAGGCAGTGAAGTTCATCCGAACGAACAAAACTTTTGGTCCCCACAGTGGGCGCCAGCTGTCGACGATCGGGATCGCCTGACCACAAGAAAGATGAGGGGATGATGAGGATGGAGCCTAAGCCGTGCTCATTCGGAGGAAGGGATTGATTTTGACGGAGCTTGGAGAGAAAGGAGAGGGTAGAACCAAGAATTATACTGGTTCGAGCCCTCGACGAGGGTAATAGCTCTACTCCAGTCTTGCCCTAAGGCGATAGTTGTATGCAACACTTGGTGTTCTGTAGGTGAATACAGTGGGCGCTCAAGCTCAGTTGTGCTCGAGAGTGTGTGGAGTGACCACAAGAAAGATGAGGGAAAGCGCGTGCTCGAGCTCGGGAAGCACCTGCTCGAGCTCGGGAACCCGTGCTTGAACTCGAGAGATACACCCCTTGAGTTTGAGAGGTATTTACTCGCATAGAGATTACTTATCCCCGACAAATAAAATCCAAGGTATAAGTACGCCTTCATAGATATTCCTAAAATCACATCACACATTCTAAGCAGTGCCTTCGAAGAAACCTCATGCATGCATATAAGTATGCCTTCACAGATATTCAAAGAATCCAGCAAATCCGCACAAGCCACATCAAGGAATTCAATACACTATAAAATTTGTGATGCCAGTGCATACAGGATATACTAATATACACAGGTCTATACATTTTGTATTGAGGAGAATTGAAATCAATGCAATAAAAGATTTTATTAAGTACCAAAATTCAAGAAAATTTCAGATTGGATGAAATCTCAAGGTGAACTTATGTTCCCAATTTATTTTCACATTTTGTTTGATTTGAAGTTTTATTTTGCATCTCATCCTTTTATTAAGGTTGGATTTCAAGATATTGAAATAAAAGATAGTATTTTTAATTCATTCTTGACATTCTAATTAAAAATTCTATTCAATTTCATTTTCTAATTTTTATATTTCTATTTTTCTTATTTAGAATTCTTGGGATACTATAGGTACCTAAAAGAAACATTTGAATAAACAAGCGTGAGTCCAAAACTCAACAAGGTACATCATATAACCACATCATCTCATATGAATGCAAGTGATTAATTAAAACACATCATGCTTTTCACACATATGTAAGAACTCATAGCTTCGTCATTTGAGAATATCCAATCATTCCTGCAATGCAGAATACCATATGCACATTGCCATCTCATAGCTCATACTGGTATAGCTGAGCAAAACGAGCAAGAAAGTAATAAATACCAAAAACAGAGAGCAAATTCAACTCCAAAAATTACATAAAATTACCATTAAATAGATATCGGTTTTAAAAAATTTTAGAAACTGGAATCACCTCAATCGGAGTTCCTATGAGGGAGAAAGAGCTAATCAAAGTTTGAAATAAAAGAAAAATCAGAAAATTGGAAAATCCGAATTAACCGAATTATTTTTATACTGAAAATAGCATTTATGATGTCATGCTGATGTCAACACCGAAAATGATTTTCGGTCGAATATTTTTCTCCAGAAAAACCCAATTTTTGACATCATAGGACACGTGGCAGCACCGTAGATCAACACGTGGCTTAGGTCTATGGACTTAGTCCACGGCCGACGACTCAGTCCACGGAGGACATGGCGCAAGGCGCCTTGGCTGCTATGGCCGACACGCAGCGGCAAGCGACTGGTCGCGGCGCCGGTGCAATCTAGTCCACATGGACCCGATCAGGCGGCTTCGATTGTAAACACGTGGAGCAACATCGGCCACGTGATTGCGATCCAACAGCTCTAATGTTGCTACAGTGGAGAGGGCGACATGGCTACCCCGGTCTCTGATGCGTAGCAAGATCAAGTCTGCCCAATCCAAAACCAACGACCACGATCGAGCACAGGCGGCAAAGCGTTAGGTGCACGCGCGGCAGCATCCAGACCGCTTGTGCTTGATCAGACGGCCAGCGAAGCTCAACCGTCGCCCATGGCACACGGCGGCAAAAGGCTCACTGGAGAGAAGGACGAAAACGGCGGTGCGGCACTCCGGTGACCAAATGGCGACACGGATCGACCGAGCTGATGGGTCTCGACGCGAGGGGTTCAACTCCGGGCTTCAACAAGGCAGAAGGGTCTTGACGGCAGCGGGAACGGCGAAAGAACGTGGCGGAACTTTGGCGAGCAAGCCCGGCGACTAGGGCGCGTCTCGGTGAGCTTTCTTTGGCAAGAAGATGCAGTGCGGTGAATCCAATGTGGGCAACAACACATTAAAAAGCGCCCTCAAAGTCTGTGTTCGTTGCGATATTCACAAAGGAGACTGCAACGACGGCAGAGTCCGATGGTGATACGGCTTGACGTCGTGGCTCCATCCCGTGCATTCATGCAGCGGCGATCCAACGGCTCAGGTGAAGCAATGACGTGGACAAACAACGGACGTTGGATTTGACCACATTCTAGGGTTTCGGCGAAGCGAGCTGACGCGGGCCGCCGGCGTGAAAAGAAATGGGCCGGGTCCACTGGGCTCAGCCTAGAACTATTCAAGCGAATTTTTTAAAAAATTTCGAATAAATTAAATACCAGAAATTAGAAATAGCCAAATAAAATAGCAAAAATATCAGGAAAATCCAGAAAAATTCTAGAAAATATTTGGCATTTATAACTCAAATAAAATATTTTCAAAAAAAGTTTATTTAAACTTTTCACATTTTCTAGATAACTTTATAAATGAGCCATAAATCAATTAATGCAAATTAAATCTAATAAATTCCAGAAAATTCATGGAAATATAAAATACATATTAAATTCAAGAAATACAAAAATTGGGATGTTATAGTAATTCATGTTGAAATTTAATAAAGTTGGTGATTAATTTGTTGAGCAATTTATTATGTGTGATATATAATTAATTTCAATTGATAATCTCATTTCCATAATTAATTTTCTGGGTTGTTTCATAAATTGTGTCCTTTTCAGCGTTTTAGGGAGCATCAAAACACTTCCCATAAAAATAAACAAGATTTGCCCGGCTTCTCTTTAGCATCGCAAGTCTAATTAAGCAGCCTTGGCGGATCTCCTTTCTTAACTGATATGACTAAATATCACAAAAGCAGTGCTACGTTCCAAAGGAGTTTATTAAAGCATATACTGCTTATAGCGCACGCGTATTTTCTTGGACAAAGCAAGCAACCAAACCGTATTATTTCGGTTTCCCCGATACAGATATACAGAGGCCACATTCACCAAAGCACGAATATATTAAACAGATATTCATTCCACTTATGCATGCTCACTTTATGTGCGTGCATGCATGCACTGTTGCTGTGTATGTGCGTGTTGTGGAGGTTACATCTATACACATGTAACGCTGGTCTTCATCGCTAATTATCATCTCTACTTAATTGGTTGTTTAAAGGTCGTAACATAATCTCGATCAGATTAACAAGCACCACCTCCTCTTTAAACCGCTCCTTTTGGTTCGAAATGGTGCGTCTCACATACCTTTCCTACATCACTTTAATGACAAAGCAAAAGTGACGAGAGAAGGAAATAAAGAAAAAAATGTATGTGTAACAAAAGAACGAGAGAGGAGAGGGAGGAGAGAGAGAGAAAGGGAGGAAAGCAAGGGAAAGTTCTCAAATAAAGGAGTGAAGCAAAAGGAAGGGAAAAACAAAACAAAGCCCAGATTCCTCTCCAAACAGGCCCTATGCTTTTTCTTCTCTGCCCATCTCCTCTCTCCATTCCCTCTTCTCCTGTATGTTCTTCTTCTCTTCCTGTTGCTCTCTTCTCACCCAAGAAGATATACCCCATCGCTCAAAGAAAATTAAGCCACTGGCCCCTTTAAGATTGACCTGAGATTTCCACACTAGGTGCAAGGAGAGCCAAGGTAACTAGCAAGATCATTCCTTGCAGCAAGAAGTACTCCTCTCTACTCTCTCTCACCAGCAGTGATGAATAGAGAATTTCAGAGCTCCCTGGTGCAACAGATGATCAGGAGTGGTAGTAGCACCTCCACTAGCAGCAATATTATGGGTAGCTTGAAGCCTTGCCATGAGGACCAAGAGGCCTCTCCTAACATGCCCTCCTTATCTTCTAGCTCCATGCTCTTCTCCCAACAGTTTACTCACAGCTCTTCAGGTCTAGTTCCTATGAACGGCGTCAATTCTCTTCCAAGTCTGCATGATCGCAGCAAGGAGAAGAACATGCCAGAGTCATGGAGACAGCTGCTTCTGTAAACACTTCTCTCTCTATTTCTCTATCCATCTCTCTTCACTTCCTAAATTCTATACGTTTCATTCATGGAAGAGATCCACATAAGGAACCAATAATCCATGTAAACTTTAGTTGCATACTTAAGTATAGCTCTAGGGGAAGGAATAAAGTGGTTAATCCACTTTGTCGGTTTGTCCTATAGTAGATCATCGCTTTCCAAATGTTCTTTTTATGCTAATCATCTGGTGCAAGTTCACGTTACTAACTTGTAGTTGTTTTTATCTCGATGGGCTCATGTATTTGTGTATATCTGTGTGCCTTGTGCAACTGCATATACAACAGTGGGGGATTAGTTGGAGATCAAAGAGATACAGCGCCACTACAGCTCTCCCGTCAAAGGGATTAGAGAATTGGGGTGATCATGCTGCAAGTGCATGCATGTTTGGTATGAAGGAGGAGGGCTCCATGCCTCAAGCTGGCACAACTGCTTACAACTTCTATGAGAGCCATCTTGCTGGAGACCATGAGATCCAGGCAGGAGGGGCTAAGTCTCAGCTGAGCCAGATGCTCCTCGCCTCCTCTCCTAGGTCATGCATCACGACGAGCCTCGGCAGCAACATGCTCGATTTTTCAAACGGCGCACCGCCGGAGCTCAGGAGTCACCACCACAACTCCGATAACTCATCCGAGGTGAATAACTTGAGAAGATATGTTACTTCGATCAGTAATTTATTGGATGTTAAATTTTTTTCTTTGTTTTTTTCCAACAAAATTTTTTTTGGCACGGCTTGTTTCACGTAAATCGAACGCATATTGTTAGACATAAATTTAAGCTACATGAATGCATTCATTTGGTATTCCAAAATGACAAAGAGTGAACTTGATCTGTTTGAAATATGTATAAACTTTTTATTGAGCTGGTTCTTCCAAGTGCAATCTTTAGGTTATGTTTTATCTGCCTCATGAAAAAGTTGTGTTTTTCCGAAGTACTTCTTTCCCCTTATTTCGTTTCTTGGAAAGCTATACGTTTGATCATGCTGTCGCTAATAATCCTGTAGGTTGAGGCTTTTACGGCTGTTAATACAATATCTTGACAATGGCACATTCTTTCTTCCATTAAATGAAAGAGTAATACTAGTATTATTTTTCTTTTATGAAAAGATACATGTTTCCATGTCCCTTTTGAAATCCGCTCTAGTCAACTAGTTGATGTTTGCATAGCATGTTCTTTTTCATGATCTCTTGGTAAGAGTGTAGGGCATGCACACTCATTGACAGATCGAGCTAGCTGATCTTTTGCTTACTTCTTCACATATTCTTGTGTATTATAGTACATAAGTGGTCGGTGTTTAGACGTTGAATAACTGGGAATTCACTTTAGAGAGAGGATTCTTTCTTGGGACAAGCTGAAATGGGCTCATGATTATTCATGCTTTGCTTCTTTGTCTTTCTCTAGTGCAACAGCACTGCAACAGGTTCTGCTCTGAAGAAGGCTAGGGTTCAGGCCGCCTCTTCAGCACAATCTACTCTAAAGGTTTCTTCCTCAGCACCCTGATTTCCACAATCAAACACATTTTTTCTGTGTTATTAGTGTGCATCTAGGCATATCTCTCTCTTTCTCTCTCACACACACACAAACACAAACATAAAGGGCACTCACTTCGGAAGTTCGTGCGCCAAGAACACACGAAAATGACACAAATTTGGCATTTGTTTCCATTATTATGCATTCGATTATAGTACTGTCATGTTAAGAGGCTTTTCCTTGTGATAATCCGCTGCAGGTGAGGAAGGAGAGGCTAGGGGATAGAATAACTGCACTCCACCAGATAGTTTCCCCATTTGGCAAGGTAAAAAGAATGGAAACTTTGCTTAACAACATTCATCTCTTCGGATCTAGGTAGTAACATGACAGGGAGTGATTTTAGCACCAACTTGTTGCATTACAACAAGAAGAGGGTTAGATCTTCTAGCACAGTATATAGGCTATATATGCTTCTGCTGTCACAATTGTCTATAGTTTTTGCCATCTAGCTCCTTTCTTTTGCTTGTTTCACTGCAGGGGTTGTGTCCGACTAAAGTATACCTCTCTGACACACGTGCCTCCTTTTACAGACTGACACTGCGTCTGTACTGCAAGAGACTATTGGCTATATCAGATTCCTACTGGGTCAAATTGAGGTCCAATCTCTCTCTCCCGATGTGTGTGTGTTCAGGGAGGAAAAGCTTATTTGTCATGGTAATATATAGGACCTTCAGAAGTATGGGTGAATAGGGAATATCAGTTCTAGCATCACCGGTGCCTGTATAGCACAAGATGCATGCTTCATTACAGTAACATTTCAGGCACGTACTGCATGTGACTGGAAAGTGGAGCCCACAACGGCATGTCCCCACACGCGTGCGGCAGTAGAGGCAAGCAGTTTAACTGCATGCATGGGAGGAAGTAGCTTGGGATAAGCGAGGAATTTTTTATTTTTTGCCACCTTACATATATATGTTTTTTTTTAAAATATTGTCTTCTTCAAAATAAATTTATAAAATAACTCTCTCCTCGATCGCGGAACGCGTGATAGACGACAAGTGTATCTGTGCTCCTATACTGCGGTAGGACGTTCCATCGCAGCAGTAGCTCGACAGGTCACCTGACGCAACGGTACTAACTTGTGGTACCTCCGTAGTGGCTAAATTAGCCACTCAATTAAGCAAAGTCACCTAATTAGTGACTTAAGCAAGTGATTAAATGAGTAAAGTGATTAATTGAGTAACTTATCAACATGGTAAAATGGAGAACTTGCTGAGGTGTGGGTGCTCGGCAAGGAAACTTGATGTCTCTTCTACGGAAGGGCACTATTTTTTCAAATTTATTGAAAATAAGCTAGATCTATAAAAAAAAAAAATTTTGGGTTCAGAAAAAGCAACTCTTAAGCGAGGGGGGGATGGTACGTACTACGCGCGGGGAACAAAAAGAAAAATGGGAGGGGTGTGGGACTGGGCGCGAGAGCACGCTGTTAAAGTTGGGCGTGAGTATTGCGCGCGCACGCAGCAGCAGCGAAATGGATGATGGATGTGTTGCGATGCCTGTCTTGTAGCGTCGTGTGTTTCAGGGCTAGCTTGGATTATATGCTCTCTCTCTCTCTCCCTCTGGGACTAGGATTATATGCTCTTCCTCTCTCTGATACATGACCGGTGGTGGTTGTTCTTCTCTGTGCCAGGCTCTCAGCTACCCTTACATGGGCCACGGCAATGGGACCTCCATGCAAAATGTAAGTTGCACCTCTCTCTCTCTCTCTCTCTGCATTCACGCACGATTGAGCGCATGGAGGAAAGGAGCTCTTACATCCGAGTGACAAGATGCCTAAGCACGTGCAAGGTGTCGTGAAATGCAATTGTCACAAACGTTGGTTGTTGTTAATTACTTTCTTCTTGGCTTTGTAGGAGGTTCCCAAAACTTTTTTTTTAAAGTATGCTAAAAAGCTTTCTATCAAAGGTTAGTGCGCGTAGTATACCGATCCTTTTCGCGTTTCAAAAAAAGGATACTGATCCTTTTCGTAACCTTTGTGAAAAAACGACTAAATATTTAGGCTTTTTATGGGTTCCAAGTAAGGGAACAAAAAGATTATTTTTATGAAAAACCATAATCGCTAAGAATTTTTGAATGTATATGGGCATATATCCTGTATAAACATAGGCTTAAAATATTTGAAAATTTAAACTCCGAAATAATAAGTATGTAGCTTCCTGGAATTTGAGAATTCAATGAACAAAACTTCATGGCCTACGCATATAGAGGACGTAATACAAATAGGGTCAAAGGAAAGATGCAAGCCTTTTCTACATATCAAAGGCACTTGTTTTTGAACAAGACAAATGATCGTTACTGTGAGTATCAACAATCGGTTTTGGTATGTTTCTTTAAGAAATCTTAATTCAAACGTAAATAACCTGAATAGATTTGAAACTATAAAAAGGTCATTCATGGACCACTAACAAGTGTAAAATAATCCTCGTTAACAAGTCTGTATGTTCAATATGGGGTACACATTTCTATGGGGTCAATTGCTAAAATATTTTTATAGAATTATATACTTACACAAATTTCTATTGACTACCATAGAACTAGCCTTGTCACATTTTATATAACCGTGGTCAAATCTGACTTCTGTCTTCAAAATTTATCATAAAATCAAGTTTGAAAGTGGTTTATTCTGTAATGATCATTGTTTCTTTGAGGACGAAGATATATTATTATATGTAATGGAATATATTTTATTTTGGTTTTTTTTAATGGAAACCAATCTAGCACCACCTTCTTAATTTTATTTTCAAAGTGATAACTTTAAGATATATGGTATCAAATTTAAAATTTAATTTACAAAAATAGTCATAGGAAACTTCTTACAATTACTGATATAAAGGGTTGTTTTTCTTTGGAAAGGACTTATGATGTCATTAGATTTATAAGAAAAGGTTATTATAAAAAAACAACTTGATAATTTGCAATGTTTTATTTTATTAGATATACAATGGCGATTGATCACATATTTTCTAAATCAGCCGAATCGGACAAAATGATAAAGTAGTAAGTTTTGATCCATGCAATGTGGTTCATCATGTAATTTTCTGTCCCTAATAATAATATCTAATGTTCTCAATTTTTATGATTTATATATATATATATATATATATATAATATTTTGAATTCAGATTTCACTTTTATATATATATATATATATATATATATATATATATATATATTGGACTTTAACTCGAAATAGAAAACTTTAAATGAATCATTATGGGATAATAGATCTCACATAATAATACCTCAAATGAATTAGACCAGCAGTCTAGCCATAAAGAATTTTAACCAAAAAAAAATCTAAGTACCATAAATAATTTTAATAAAAAAATTCTAAGTTGCAAAAATATGTCATATGTTAAATATAAGATGTTGGCCCCCTTTAGTACAGCTTGTTCCCTAGCTTGTCCTTTGTTTTCCCTTGTAGAATCCAAAAGCTACTCCAAACCGTAGGCTTTCAAACGACTTCTTGGAGAAGCACAAGCCAAAAATACAATGTAGAAGTAGAAGCCGGCTGAGGGGTGTTTCTGAGGAGAAGTGGAGGCTACATTGCGCTTGAAGTTGGCACTTATTTACCCACCATTTTCCACTCATATAAAAACTCACAAGTCCCTCAGCGCAGCGTCATTCCACCCCTAACCTCTCTCGACTCTTCACCTCTCCCACAAGTTCACTGCAGCCATGCCACTAGGGTTTGCGACCAGCCCAACCCTTCATCTTTCCACTGCCTGCTGATGTCCGGAGTAGTTGCCGGACCTCGCTGTGTCCTCCACGCCGCTATCCTTTTGCCTTCCCCTAGTCACGCAGCTAGCCTCTCTCAGCCCTGCACCACCGCTACCTCAGTAGATCCAACTAGTTGCCTCCGATTGGCCCCCGCTGACCTAACTTCGCTTCTCTAACTCCTTCCATGGATCCAGCACCGTCTTCCTAGACGTCCTCAACCCGGCGCTCATAGCTGAGGATACACTTCCACCACAGATTCTACTGCACTGTTGGAGCTCCATCACTAATGCTGTGCAAGCCATCTCGTCATTTAGATCTATCCAGTGTGTTCATGTTTTGTATCTAGAGTTTAATTTTGTTGTTGATTCGTGAGTTCACTACTACAGATTATACCATCACAGACGGTTCGGAACCATCATCATGGATGGTTTTCTGAACTGTCTGTGACCATGTGTTAGTGATATAACAGCATATCACAGACGATTTTCAAACCGCCTGTGATACTACAATATCACAGACATTTTTATACTAGAACCGCCTGTGATACTTAAACATCACAGACAGTTTCTAAATAGAACCGTATGTGATCCTCTTTTTTTCCCTACACCCTCAGCAGAACTTCCATCGTTAGTATCTGTTGTTCGAAATTTTCTTCTGCTTAGGTAATTCTTCAATGACATTTATAAGGCACAACCAGTTATAGATTTAGTAATTGAATATCTAAACTTCCTAGATGCATGGGGCAACAGCTTTTTCTGATCAGGATCATCATAAAATATGAAGTTTTGTAGCACTTTCATCTCTTTCTTATTATAATATTGATGGATTCTAAAGTAAAATCTCATTTCATTCCACAGTTTGTCACGAACGCAGTCATGCTCTGATCTATCGCTTCCACTTCATCCTCATCCCCGAATGAGAATACCATAGGCAGCCATGCTTCTTGAATTATAGAGTTGATTAAGTCATCGTATGGAGTTGATTAAATTATCGTATCATACGATAATTTAATCAACTCCATACGATGACTTAATCAACTCTATAATTCAAGAAGCATGGCTGCCTATGGTATTCTCGTTCGGGGATGAGGATAAAATGATAACAATAGATCGGCGCATGATACCTTTCAGGACAAACTGTGGAATGAAATGAATTTTACCTTAGAATCCATCAATATTATAATAAGAAAGAGATGAAAGTGCTACAAAATTTCATATTTTAAGATGATCCTGATCAGAAAAACTGTTGCTCCATGCATCTAGGAAGTTTAGATATTCAATTACTAAATCTATAACTGGTTGTGCCTTATAAATGTCGTTGAAGAAATACCTAAGCAGAAGAAAATTTCGAACAACAGATACTAATGATGAAAGTTCTGCTGAGGGTGTAGGGAAAAAAAGAGGATCACAGACTGCAGCATGATGGAGAATTGGATTAGGTAAGAAAGATATAAACGATTCATGCCCTTCAGTTGTTCGATCTTTTCTATTAGCTTCTAACAACTTCCATGTCGTCTATTTTTAAAATGTAGATCAATCTCAGATTTCCCTTTAGTTGATCAATTTCCACCTCAAATCTTCACTAACCAAGCAATGCATTGATCTCAGCACAACCAAGCAATGAGTAGAGATGTCTAGTAAATGTGATCAATAAAATCCAAGGTATAAGTACGCCTTCACAGATATTCCTAAAATCACATCACACATTCTAAGCAGTGCCTTCGCAGAAACCTCATGCATGCAAATAAGTATGCCTTCACAGATATTCACATAATCCAGCAAATCCGCACAAGGCACATCAAGGAAATGCATTACACTATAAAATTTGTGATGCTAGTGCATACAGGATATACTAATATACACAAGTCTATACACTGGATCAACACATATAGGTGCAATACTGACACGAGAGAATAGAGTCAATAGGAATCCACATACATCGGTAAGTCAACAGCTCCAACACACAAAATTTGGCAATACATTGATCCTTATTCTTAAAAGCTCATACATATATGCATATTTACCAACTTTCATATTTAAGAATTTGTTCTCGATAACTCATGCATAATACAACCAGCAATGAGAAATCATGGGGTCACGCACAATACAACCACACACTTGATTAATGTGATAAGCCTTAGCATGCAAGATTAACCACAGTCGGCTTGAAATAGAATAATTAGTAGCATTCTCTAGTAGTACACAAGGGAAGGGAAGTAGGCACTTAGCTTGCGAGAAAGGAGGATTTCACCCTTGCTAGATCATGGTCCCAGAAGAGTGAAGTTGGCCAAGGTTGGTAAGGTGGTAGATGGCGTGGGTGGCGCCGAGAGAGAGAAGAGCCAGGAGAGCCCGAAGTCGGCGGCGCAAGTAGGAAAGCTGGCTTCTGCCAAAGCCCCAGCTGTGACAAAGGGGGCTGTATACTTTTTGTCAAGCTAATCATGAAGAAGAGCATCACATCGGGTGGAATATACATGCCCACTAATAACAATACACATGTACTTATGATCGATCAACACAACTTTAATTCTTCCTGACAAGCAAAATGGCAATTGTCCTACTAATTTTTACAATATCTGGGCAATATATTGATTCTTCAAGTTAATTTGAACCAAAATGTAGTTATTTTATTGCAGTGCTAATCGTTTCTCAGTTCAAAAAAATATTTACGTACATTGATATTTATGTAAAGATCCATAAACTTTACCAAGATTTCATGTTTTTTAGATGTAATAAGAAGTTGATATGCAGGGATTAAGTTTTGTATTGAACATTATGCACGTAAAAAAGGAAGCAACAAGTATATGTTAAAGATAAGGTGTACGGTGATAATTTTCTTTTGCTAACTCACATACCGACATGAAAATTATAAAGGGACAAGAGTGAGGTACATGCCGGAACTTTATGTACAAGTTCATTAGGGGAATGACATTATTAAACGATAGATTGAAAAATGGACATAAAGAACACTAGGACACACCTATATAATTAAGGCATATATTATGTCCATATATAACAATGTTAGTTTAGTTGAGCTGAGCCATCTGAGACAACCGTGGTCCGGTACAACTCATGGGTTCAATCATATTTACTACATCTGAAAAATTATTCCTCCAGCTTTTTCGCACGCTTGTACGTGCAAACATTGACATGTGACATAGTAATTTCTTTTTCATTTATAGGGACCAGTCGGAGAAAGGAACTCTGGCCTCTTCCCAGAATACCCCGGCCAGGCAAGTAGAGATCCAGCTATATATATGCATGCATGCATGCACATGCATGTTTTCCTCGACATAAGAATCTGCACCTTTACAGCTTTACTTAAGCCCCTTCTCATCTTTTGTGCGTGGTTCCTTGGGCAGTTGCTAAACCATAATAACAACTCTGGAACACAGCAGCCTGCAGGCCAACCTGAGCAGCAGGTATATATATGCACACTTTGCTTAGCATCAAAGTCAATTTCAATCATGTATATACACGTACATGTACAGGCCAGTAGAGTGGCACCATGCTATATTTACCCAAAAATAAGACCATATGTAGTACTACATTTTCCTTTCAGTGATCTATTAGTGTTTGTTGTAATACTGGCAAAAACTATCCTATATTACTCTGTACATATGCTGTATAAGTTAACGCACTTCGTACACATATAGGTTGTGAATGATGTGACCAAGAAGGACTTGAGAAACCGTGGGCTGTGCCTCGTCCCGGTGTCGTGCACGTCACACTTCGGAGACGACAACGCCGCTGACTACTGGGCCCCGGCTCCTCTTGGCGGGATCTTGCAGTA
The DNA here is from genome assembly GCA_036346275.1 of Otatea glauca. Classification (NCBI taxonomy): domain Eukaryota; kingdom Viridiplantae; phylum Streptophyta; class Magnoliopsida; order Poales; family Poaceae; genus Otatea; species Otatea glauca. The sequence goes on from CM070720.1 coordinate 13,447,614, forward strand.
GAGATTCGTGGGCATGCAGGGCCTAGCAAGCTGTTCTTGCAAGTATATGTTCATGAGGCTACAGAAATAGCTCACTAAGGAACACAATACATATGCATCGGTGCAGGAGAACATAACATCATGAGCAGTCATTCTGGTAAGGAAGCTCTCCCTGTAAGGCTGATTGCTCTTGATGCTATGCGAATAGTATCCTGGGGTTGAACGTAAGCTTCTGTATCTGCAAAGTGGCTTCAAGGAGATCTAGTTCTTCTCTAGCCAGTCCTTCAGTCCTTGCAAATTTATGGCTTTGATGTATACGTAAATCTAGCAAGCTAGTGAACTTTTCTCGTACCGTGCATGTTACAGTTAATTATCAGGAGCAGGCTGTATAAGTGTCAATTTCGTTATTCACGCGGCTGGTGTATGCAGGAAAGTTGATATCACATATATGTATATGACAGTAAATTTGTATCTGTTCACTAATTTCAGTCTGCAATATTGGTTGCCTGGGATGTTGCTGAATCCTTTCGGTGTGGACTAAAGTGGTAGCTAACGAGAGGTATTATGGGTGTGTTTGATTGTCTGCACCACTCTAATCTGTCCCGTATGAATCATCTAGGCTAGTCTTGGCCTGTATGAGTAGATGCAGGTTGAGTTGTTTGGTTGCTTGTTTATGCATCTCATGGGCCTGCATTAGAGAGAAGCCCAATTTTTGTGTTTCCTTCATCCTGCATGAGTGAATGCAATTGCATCCACCTGACCTGGATGAACAGGAAACCAAACACTTATCTAACAGATACAGTTCCATCCATTTATACAATTCAGGTACCCATACAGGCAACCAAACATTTTGGTTGTCTGTACCACCCTAGCCTGTCCCGTATGAGCCATCCAGGCTAGCCTTGGCCTGCATGAGTGGATGCAGGTTGAGTTGTTTGGTTGCTTGTTTATGCATCTCATGGGCCTGCATTAGAGAGAAGCCCAATTTTTGTGTTTCCTTCATCCAGCATGAGTGGATGCAATTGCATCCACCTGGCCTGGATGAACAGGAAATCAAACACTTGTCTAATAGATACAGTTGCATCCACTCATACGATTCAGACACACATGCAGGCAACCAAATACACCATATGTAATTATGTTTGTATCGACTAATGCTAACATGATAGAATGAAGGTACCGACGGCACTTAATTGGCATCCAAATAATTAAAAAAAAACAGGGAAACGGACCAACTACCACTAGTTTTAGCAATATTGATGATGTTACGACAAAGGAAGACATTAGTAGTACATTAGAAATTACATTACAATCATCACTATCCAAAAAAATAAAAATTGACCACCGTTACGAAGAAAATAGATTTGTCATCAAAAGTACTTCTATATTATTATATTTAATAATTTATACTAAAACATACTCCCCTCTAGGCTTTTGTACTTGTTGTTTAGGACATCCATATATTCTCCGAAACACACATTTGACAATTAGTTTTATAATTATATGGTAACAAAATTATTAAAAAAATCTGCTAATATGAAAGTATTTCCATGATAAACCTACCATTACTACACATTATAACATTACAGACGGTTCGAAATCGTCATCTGTAACATCCCAAAAATTTCAAAAATAAGAAAAATGAAATTTTGATAATTTTATTATGGAATTAAATAAAATTTCATTTCAAATCAATATTTTCATTTGAAATGTTATAATATCCTAAAATCTTGAAATCCAGTTTCAAGTAAGGTAAAGATTCAATATCAAAACTTTTCCCCTAAAATAAACAAACTATAAAAATGAGTTTAAAATATAATATTATTCTAAATTCCTATCTATTCTGAAATTTTTCAAGAATATTGGTTTATAAAGAAAATCTTTTCTTGATTTCATCTTCTCTTCAATACAAAATTTATCAAACAATGAGAAATTACATTTTAAAATTTAATAATATTTATTTATGCTTTTTATGAATTATCTGGATTTTATTGAGTTTTCCTGGATTTTATTGATTTTGCTTTAATGGGGAAATTCTTTTAATATAAGCTTAAATAATAGATAAAGAGAAGAGTAAAAAGATTATAGCAATAAAATAAATAAATTTTTTTATATAAACCAGGAAACCTCCAGTGACTCATTTAAAAATTTAAAAATTCATATTAAAGTATTTAAACATGAAATGAAAGTTAATTAATGATGCTTGACTAGCAACAGTAAAATTATCAGATTTAAATAAAAATAATCCGACATTAATTTCAGCCTAAAATTTTATATTATATTCTGGATTGATAAATACATCGACAATAAAAATATCAAGAAATAATGATTAAATTTTATAATTATAAAAATTCAAAAACAGAAAAGTTGAAAATCTGAAAATACTAATGTTAGAATTTTAGTAAATAAACTATAAAGAATTTGAATTTGAAAATTTTACAACAATATGGTATAAGGAACCTTCACAAAAAGTTTCTCAAATATTTGATAAGTTATAAACTCCCAGATTAATTAAATACAGAAAACTGAAATCTGTGCACAGTAAATTGTCAGAATTTTTATAAATTCTGCAGATATTATCTAAAGCTAAAAAATTATCAAGATAATCTTCTTATTCGAAGTGCACGCCATAAAATATTCATTAAATTGGCGACAAGATTGCTAACTGAACCATTGAATCCAACCCAGCTCTGATCGTGATCAGGATAAGGTAGTTTCATCTCTTGTCAATGAGTAGTGTATATTTCTTGTAGATGACCCCCACCTGGAAGCCTCAGCTTGGCCCTGGTTCATTTCCCCTGCACACAGCAACGACGGATGCATGCCCTCTATTTCATCTCCACAACAATGATGAAGCCCCATTAATTCTAACACAGCAATCATTACTCGGCAATCCTCACCCCTACCCATCTTTTGCCACGGCAGCTCCTCAGGCCCGATTCCTCTGCCAAGGTGAGCTTCAGGCCAACAAATCTTCACCACGTGAAAGATCGAAATGGCGATTAGAGGGGGTGAATGATCCCAAATAAAAATTTTCCCTCACTCAAAGTACTCCAAACAATCTCGCAACAAAAATCTGAAACACCCAAAGATTTTGATCCCAAATAAAAATTTTCCCTCACTCAAAGTACTCCAAACAATCTCGCAACAAAAATCTGAAACACCCAAAGATTTTCCTTCGAACTAGTGCTTCTCAGATTCGCACACCCTCCAAAACCCGAACAACTAGACAACTATGTGTACCCCTAGCTTGCATGGATGAGAACCATGAACCATGTTTGGGGTGTTTTAATCACAATCCTGGTTGTCAAGTGTCCAAACAAAGAGTAACAATTCAACTACTTCTTTTCTAAAAGAGATAAAGCTAAAAACAACAAAGTCTCTTTTCAGAAAAGTAAAAGCAGATTTTCTAGGAATTGTCCTCACTTGGAGCAGGTGGTTGGTGAGCTTATGTTGCTCTAAAATTTTTAGGAATTTTTCTCCCTGTGAGAAATTGAGTAATAAAACACTCCACCAAAAATCACCTCAAAAAACTTTGTAGAATAAAGTTTAAAAATCAAGCATTGCAGTTAGTCAGAAACTTCGACCAGAAAGTTTGAGGCTCGGTTTTCACTTCATAGCGCCCAAAACGGTGCAACCAGTAGACTCACAAGTTTTTCAAGAGATGAATATATGAGTTACGTACCGTATCCAACAAGAATCACTCAAACATAATTTCTCTAGAATTTTCTAAAAATCAAAGACTGACTGCTGCGCGAAGAACAAGTTCTGGACAGAATGATAACTTGATAGAAAACTTGATCTTTAGTCTATCCTAGGGTGCAAGAGAAGTGTAAAACTAAATAAACATCCTTAAGACATCTTAGAACAACAGCATTTAGAAGGAGGGGAGGCAAATCCAAATTGCGAGAATGTAAATGCGGGAAAGTAAATGCTGAATTTAAATTGCGTAATTTAAATGCGTAATGTAAATTCTTAAAGGAAATAAAACATGAACATAAATGTAGAACATTTCATTTCTGGAAGGACAGGTTACAAAGCCTCACATTTCATATGGGCAAAACTCAAAGGAGCATCAAAAACCTCAAAACCTTGAAGGGGGGAAGGCTACCCCTCCACCCCTATTTATACAACTCTTGGGCCACCTACCACCCTTAGATGAGCCTCTAAACCCTAGAACATCCATCAAGGACTAGGATTAACCCACTCAACCTGCCATGCAAGGGTTCACCCAAAACCCACAACATATAATGGGTTTTCTTGCACGGTTCTCAAAGCACACTAACTAGACCCGCTAACCTATCAACTAGACCAACATCCAATGGCCCTCATTGATCCATGCAGCGTCTAGCTAGCATCTCAACCTTTCCTTATCTTCACGGCTTGCCACGATTCCGTCTCCGATCATCTTCCGGCGATCATCGACCGTCTGGACCTCCGACACTCCTCGCCTAGTCCCGGCTATCCTTCGCCTCACCATGACCTAGCACTGTCGTCCTGCAACCATCAAAAACAAGGAAACTCCTCACATGGCAATACACACAAAGGTGTGCAATAAATCCATCAAAGTTCACTCATTAAAATTTATTTTTACTGGATCTGACCGGTAGCACCGGGAAAACAGAGAAGACCTCAAATTGCTTCCAATTAAAAATCTATTTCAAATCAAACTCAAACAAGTGCAACCCAAGCTCAAATTTAGTCAAATACTCATCACAAATCTGGATAGACCTCCACATGGTCCTTCACCACGACAGATCACCGGCTATCCAATCCCTGCCAATCACTAACTAACGACTATTTACCCAAGGTTTTCTACAATCAGTGTGGCTCTGATACCAATGATGTGAGACCCCGTTCTTGCAAACAGGAACCTCCATGTGATTATTGTACTAGTCCCATGATCAGTGGCTAGCACTCACATGTTTACAACATTCATATCACAACCACAAGATATTAAACTGATAAGCATGCATTACAAGCAGAAATAATTATACAAAGTTTAAAATTTACAAAGACTAAACAGCGGAAAATAGAGAGTTAAAGAACTCCAAAAGCCTAGCGGTTTGCCCACTAACCCTCAGGCAACTGACTCGGCAAACCTAGGGGAAATCATCATCAAATACCCTGTGCCCTGCGTGAAAGCAAAAAATCGTCTGGCACTTCGCTGGCTTCGTCCTCTGAGACAGCAGATGCAAGATTGAGTACATTGGTACTCAGCAAGACTTATAGTGTTTGACAGATGCAATTAAGTAATTATGCAGGCTAAACAAAGGCAGGTTAAAGGTTATTTTGCAGTTGCATAAACATTTAAAAGTATGAACATAATTGATTAAAACATCGCATTTTTAAACAGGCAATTGAAACGTAAAGTGATAAGCAAATATTCAAGTCTTTCATCCCAGTCTACCCGACTGCAAAAGTCCCTGGTGTCTATCCTTTGACACAAAAGCTAGTTGCAAAAATGGTTTCCATCCCAAACCCATTTTTCCAGAAAATACAAAAACTCTAACATTGGAATGACTTCACTAAGTGTCCTTGACCGTGGACGCGGCTAATCGATTAGATTTACACTCTGCAGAGGTGTACAGCTTTACCCACAAGGAATGATCAACCTCTTTTGCCAAGCCAAATAACACACTTCCTTTGGTGTGTCGGCAAGGAGATCATACAGAGCCGTTACATTATCTAGACGTGGCTTTGAACCAACCCGGGACGTTTGGCCCTTGCCATGAAAACAGAAACACTCACCCAAGTCGTGGATCCATTTTCATCACACCCAACACCACATTTCTGTTCATGGCAAGGCGTACACCGTTGTATTGGTATGTAGAAACACCTACAGACAGACCTGACCGGAATGCCTGTGCAATCCCCCGCCTTCCTTAGATGCAAAGCCACATCTAAATTATTTAATAGGCTAAGACCCGTCCATACAAGCCCTCGTGGTTGTACAAAATTCTTGGATCTATAGCGTCCCATTGCTCGGTCCTTAATCCGACACGGGCGATACTCCACCCTACACTACGTGCAATTCCCTTTGCACCTCCGGCTATTGCCAATAATCGGCCACGTCAAACCATAGTTTTATTTTGGGTTTTTAACCAAAGTACCAGCAACCTTTCCAAATGAGGATCATACATTTGTTGAAAAGACTGAAAGCATACGACAAGTAGCTTAAGCGGGAATATTATGCTAGCGGTTATACCCAAAATGACATTAAGCATGTCTAGTTCAACTAAGGTTTACAAGGTTCACATGTTCATACAGATTGAGGTAAACCATAATTTACAGGATTAACTACAGTTCCAATCCAAATTAGCAATTCTATGGAGAATTATTCGGATGCATAGTACATAGACAAAAACAACATAATGTAGGTAATTATTAGGCTCAATATGCTCAAGGGGTTGCTTGCCTTGCAACTCGCTGTCTAGGTCAGGATCTGAATCTGCGACGGAGTCGTCGTCTTCTTCGAGCACGTCGAATTCTACACGTCGATCAACCGGAAACATAGCAAATATCAAATTTCAAAAAGGGCAAAAAGAAAATAGATAGTAGACCAAATAAAGATTAACTGCAGAAAACAGGGGTATAACTTAGGGGTTGGTTTATAGAATTTTAAGACTTTATGATTAAAATAATTTCATGTTCATAAAGTTAATGACTTTTACGATGAACAAACGTGGGTTTTCTTATATATTATTTATTCTTAAATTACGAATTCAAGAGGTTATAATTGTGAATTCTTATATTTATAACTTCGAATTATAAATGCTAAAATTATCTAAACTAACGAAATTTAAAACATAAGATAAAGGGGTTGATTGCACTAAATCTTATTAAGCTATGACACTAGGTTTGTTCATGGATTGAAACCATTTAATCTATATCCTAATTATTTAATTTCCTATGCACATATATATGCATATATATATATATATATATATATATATATATATATATATATGTGTGTGATTACATTTGGCACAAGGGTTACTTCATATTTCTAATGATAGTTCAAAACAAGTTTACTCCTTAATTATTTTGGCAAGTTCAATTATTCTACTGCCACCCTAGTATTCAGGAAATGAATTTTTACTTATTCCATATTCTTTTCATACAATTATACATATTTAAATTCTTAGTGCATTGAAAGCAAGACTTAAATAGAGAACAATACAAACTTGCATGAAAATTAAATATTTTTATATATTTGGATTCCTGAAAACATAAGGATCCTAGAAAAATTAGTCTCATTAACTTCTAAGCTTAGCTGCAGAAATTTTGTATAAAGCATATTTTTAGCCTTTTTATTCAAATTTGAATTTCAAAATTACCCAGAGATCATTTTCAAAATATTTTTGCATATTCTAAAAGAGCTCGATTTTACATGAATATAGAATTTTATTTCACTAATTTTGGAGTTATGATTCAAAACTTGTAGACATTTGAAGTGACTCGGTTCATGAAAATCAACTAAAATATAAAATACGCTTTCGAATCTCGAAAGCGACTTTTCGCCGCGCGCACATGGACGCTTTTGAATCGGCCCAGCCTGGCTGACAGGCTGGCCCATTTGTCAGCGAGCACGTGTGAAGGTTGCGACTGGCGTGTGGGCCAGCGACTTGGGGAGACTGCCAAGTCGGGCCTACGGGTCAGTGACACCCTTGCGCAAGGAGACTAACAACTGGGGCCCACCGGTCAGCGACCCGAAATAGGGGCTACGTTCTCCGGCTCACCGCCGGCGAACTAACTCCGCCGCGGCGGAATGGGCGGCACCTACAGCTTCAGCATGACATCGTGCATCTAATGGTGGTGTCCATTCGGCCTGAGGTGGCCGGGAAGTAGGACACCACCGTGTGGGTGCGGCAGCGCCACGACCAAGCAAGCAACAGCTCGCCACCAGTCACCTTTTCACCGCACGAGGACCCCTAGAGCATCAGTGGAACCTAGGGCTTCTATTTCACCTCCTGGTGCGGCCGGAGAATCACCGGAGACGGCTGCCAACGGTCGCCGGCCGCGAGGAAGAAGAACGGCGGAAGGATGAGCTGCGAACAAAAATGAGTGAAGTTAATGAGTGATCATCATTTCTTGAGTCACGGTGAAGCTCTAGGATCAAGAAATTCCAAAGATTAGTGTCTAATTGGCTTACTTCACTGGTTTCCCCCCTTTCGGCCTCTGGGGTTCTAGCGAAGGAATGAGCGAATGAGCTAGTGGCTTGAGAAGTTTGCTTGCAGAGGAGAAAGGAGGACCTCTATGCGACATACATGAGGTATTTATAGCCAAGGAAGTCGGTCTCCCCAGTGTATGAACGCAAACTTCACGTTGCGGTGGCTCTGGACGGAAAAGATTAGCTGGCACGGGATTTTTCAAGAGCACAGGATTGCGTGGTATGGGCAGGGCATGGCGCGAATGGATGGAGGACAGACGTGGCCGTGGTCGGTTGCACGGGCGACGGATTTGGCGCTGAGATGGGGAGAGGCGGCGAAGGCTCGAGAAAGCTCGAGTTCGTCTCGGGCGAGAGAGGAAAAAGGAGAGGGGATAATGAAGCCAGAGGCTGACGGGTGGGTCCGACCTCACTGGCAGCGAGAGAAACGTTCCAGCATCACTTGCCAGCGCGTCGAGCTGCTACAACGCCCGGGCCCGCATGTCAATGGGTGAAGACGAGTCAAGAGTTAAATTTGGCCGGGACAGCTCCATGTGAACATTAAAACTGCAAACAAATCGTGGTAGGTTTTTTTGAAACTTTTTGACCGACATCTCCTGGAAGTTTTCACCCTTCAGTAAAATCTTCGGACCAAAAAATTCTATAATGAATTAATTAACATTCTGACACTGTGCATTGTACAGAACTTGCATTTCAGTATTTTATTTATTTAAAAGTGTAAATCATACTAATAATTTTCAAAACTTTTTATACGAGTTAAATTCGGGTTATTAATATCTCCATAAAAATTTCAAGTCAAAATATTAATTAAATAGTTTATAGAAATTCTAACATGATGATTTTCATTTTCCCAATGCCTCTGTTCTTGAATTTTTAAAAGGCTTTGGCCACATGATAAATTTCCAAGATTTTTACCAGACGTGTATCCTGTTCTGAGAGTATCATGGTAATTTTTGCGGCTCCAGATAATTTCTGAATATTTTTAATTAATTTTGACTTCACTATTTTTAGTCAAAAGAGATGATTAAATATTTTATTTGTTTACATTTCAGCACCTAGGATTTTTACTAGATGATTTTACTGGTTTACCAGCATTAATAAGGTCTCATGGTAATTTTTCTCATATTTACTTTTACCTCTTTACATTCTTACTATTTTACATTTAATAATTCTATTTGTTGAACTTTTCATACAAAGCATAAATCCAAGGAAAATCCAAATAAAAACCAATAACACTAAGAAAACTCAGAAATAAATATATTCAAATCCAAAATGTTCATTTCCATTTGTTATATTTTTCCGGATGTTACAAATTTACCCCCCTTACAGAAAACTCGCCCCCGAGATTTGGCAGGTCGATGATAGAATAGGGTTTAAAAGAAATCAGGAAACTCTTCCTTGAGTCTGTCTTCTTGTTCCCATGTTGCTTCTTCCTCCGTATGATTACTCCATTGTACTTTTATCATCTTATGAGTTCTATTTCGAGTGTGCCTCTTTGCTTCTTCAAGAATTTTAATTGGGTGTTCACGATAAGTTAAGTCAGGCTGAAGATCAATTTCCTCCAATTGAGTAAGCTCAGTCGGAACGCGAAGACACTTCTTAAGTTGCGATACATGGAAGACATTGTGTACACTGGACAATTGGGATGGCAGCTCCAACTTGTATGCTTTTTCTCCCATCTTTTCCAGTATACGATAAGGTCCAATATATCGAGGAGCTAATTTGCCTCGAACCTGAAATCGACGAATGCCACGGAGAGGTGAAACTTTAAGATATACATAATCACCAATCTCAAAGTTCAAGTCACGCCGACGAGTGTCGGCATAACTTTTATGACGAGATTGAGCTTCCCTCAATCGGCTTCGGATTAAATCCACCTGCTCTTGGGCTTCATTTATCAAATCTGGACCAAAGAACTGTCTTTCTCCTACTTCAGACCAGAAAAGTGGAGTCCGACATTTCCTTCCATAAATGGCTTCAAATGGCGACATTTGCAGACTAGCTTGAAAACCATTGTTGTACGAGAACTCTGCAAATGCTAAGCACTTCTCCCAATTGGTGCTATAAGTTAGCACATAAGCTCTCAACATATCCTCCAGGATTTGATTTGTCTTTTCAGTCTGACCATCGGTCTGAGGATGGTAAGCAGTACTGAAATTCAATTTAGTCCCCAGAAGATTATGCAGCTTTTCCCAAAATCGGGATGTGAATTGCGATCCACGATCTGAGACAATTGTTTTTGAGACCCCGTGCAAACGCACGATGTTGCTAATATAAAGCTCTGCCAATTTGTCTCCAGAATAGGTAGTTCTAACAGGGATGAAATGTAAGGCCCCCATTTTTGATAGTGAATACCAAAAATGGATACCATGTGCATACAATACTAGTCCCATGATCAGTAGCTAGTACGCACAAATACAAATTGATACCACAGTCATACACAAAATTTATTACACAGCGGAAGTAAGGTTACATAATATTTTTACAATACCAAAAGTAAAACTGCAGTGGAGACAACTTCTTGTAGTATGCCTTTTAACCCATTTCCCCACAGGCAACTGACAAGGGAAAATCCTTAGAAAAATTCATCGTTAAATTCCCCGTATCCTGCATTAACGTATGAATCATCGGGGAAATCTGATTCTTCACCTAAAAACATCAACATGGCAAGTTGAGTACTTACGTACTCGCAAAACTTATGCAAATACTAAAATACATGCAGGTCATTCCAATCGAAGGCTATTAAGGTTAATTTGCATAAAGCCAGTTTGAATGGTAAATACAGAATAATAGATTGCAAAACAGAATTTAAGTAGAAGCAATTTAATACTGAAAGTGATAGAATGTAAGCAAATAAATCACAAATGTCTGGGTAAGACGACCATATTCAAAACCAGTTCTACTGACACACAGTAGTATTCATCGGTAAAAACCAGATTTTAGGAAAATAAATAAAATTGCTAACTATGTGATGACTTTACCAAGTGTCCATGACCGCGGACGCGGCTAATCGATTAGTTTTACACTCTGTAGAGGTATACAGCTTTCCCCACAAGACATGACCGACTCTTTGAGCAATCGATATTTGTACACTTCCTATGGTGTATCGCAGAGAGTCTTGTTATAATTGTTACATTATTTAATCCTAACTTTGCACCAGCACGATGACGATAAACCCATTCTGTGGCGTAAGAACTCAGAGCATAGAAATGATGGAACTTCCCACAGTATGGCGTACACCGTTATATTGGTAGACGTTTAATCCATGATCACCTCGGTGTGGACGTCCCGTCGAGCAATTCATTAAGAAACAGTTCGTACTACTCCGGCCTTCCAAGTGCAAAGCTAGTTTTAAATAACTTAATAAGTTAGAGCTGTCCCATACCAGCACTTGTGGTTGTATGAATATTCTTGGCCTCAAAACAACCCATAGTTCGGTCCTTAACTCGACACGGACGATAATCTCCACCCTACACTACGTGCAAACACATGCACACCCGGATATTGCCAATAATTGCCCGCAACTAAACCATAGTTTTTTTTTCATTTTCCAACCAAAATACCAACAACGAAAATGGTCATACCCATTTAAATGTCGTATCCAAAGTCTTTAATCGTGTCACAGTTTTATGTTCATTTAAGCTTGGCTAAGCATGTCACTAAATGTGAGTAACCCAGATTGACATTAAATAATGTCTAAGCTATTGTAGAGTTTTCAAGGTTCACAATTTTCTACTTATCAAGGAAGTTCCATAAGTCTACTGGTACAACTACCATTACCCGAAATATAGCAGACTTTAACAAAATAAAGTATGCAGTAAAATATTTAATGAAAATATTTATAAAACTGGGTTCAATATGATCAAAGGGGATTGCTTGCCTTGTTGATTATCCTCGACTTCGAACTCTTGTTCGTCGAATGTACCGGATTCGTCGGGTTCTACACGTCGTATGGCAACATATAACAAATAACAAATTTCAATAGGGCCAAAAAGAAATCAAATGGAAATATTCAAATAAAATAACTTCACAGATTCAGAAATGGTTACATGAATTATTTGTTCTTATTTGCAATTTAAATATTTAATCTATTTGAACCATTATTGCATTATTTACCATCCATTTAACAACTTAAGTTTTTCTTATAACAAACCCTAAGTATTTTGACATATTCTGGTTCCTGCGGTTATAAGGAATCTAACAAAATTTATTTTACTAAATTTGGTGGTCATTTGTAAAATTTTCATGTATGACATATTTCTAACCCTTTCTTTAAATTTGAATTCAAAAATTCAAATATAATTAAATTCTGAAATATTTCTGCATATTCTGAATATATGTGATTTTATATGAATTTAGAAATGTATTTCATCAAATTTGGACTGTTAGTTCAAAAGATATTCAAGTTTGAATACTATAGATTTTGAAAAAAAAACTGAAAATTAGAAATATGCCAAAAATGGAAAGTCCGCTCACGGGAAAATCGCTTTCCTTTTTCTCGGCTGCTTGCCGAGGCCGTATTGTGACAGGCGAGCCCAGGCCGGCGGCACGATCGGTGCATCGTGCGGGACTGCCGCTGGCTGCTTGTAATATTTATGGTCGACAGGGGCCATCGGCAACGAGCGGGCGCCGCGCAAGCGATCGACCACCGGGTCCACGCGGAAGTGACCCATTTAGCGCGAGCGACTGACGGCTCGGGCCCGCTTGGCGGTGATCCAGAGCAGCGGCGCGGCAAGCCGAGCTCGCCGGTGGCGAACCGGTGCCGGAGCGGCGAAATGGATTCCACCACGAGCACCAGTGCGTCCTTGCGAACTCAGGGATGGTTGCGCTGGCGATGCGAGGTGGCGGAAGGGGCTTCCATCGGCGAGTGCGGTGGCGGCTCGGCGGCTTCACGGAGGCGAAGGAGGTCGCCGAGTGGAATGGGTTCCACCCAGAGGTTCAGGGCGACCGTGCGCACACGATGGTCGCGGTGCGGTGGCCTGAGGGGCTCTGAAGTAGCACGTCACCGTGTGAGGGCGACGGCAGCCATGGCCGAGCGGCGGTGACGTGGAACTAGGGCTTCTCGAGCTTGAAGATCACCTTAGAGAGCATCAGAGCAACACAAGGAGTTCATTTCTGGCTTTAGTTTGAAGAATGAGTGGCGGAGGAGGTTGCTCACCGTGCGTGGTGGCGACGGAGGGAGGAAACGGGGCGCGGCGGCTTGTCGGTGACAAAGAGCTTCAAGCAAGGCTCGGGATGAGCTTCTGGTGACGCTAGGAAGCTTTGGCGTGGATGGTTCGGAGTGAAATCGAGTGAGGCGGCGAAATGCGAGATTTCCCACTTTTTGGGTTTCAGCCGGCGCTGGAGTAGATGAGTGAAAATGGCGGTGAATGGGTGGCACAGGGCGACGGCTGGGTCGGTTGCGACGAGAGGGATGCCTTTTATATGGGCTCCAAGGCGGTGCAACGTGAGTTGTGCGCGAAGAACCAAGACGGTCGCGTCGGCGCGAAAGCACAGCGAGGGGGAGAAGAAGACAACGGCGCGAAGGTTGACACGTGGGGGCCAGATAGCAGCGGGTGCCGACAGGCTTGTCTGGCTGACAAGCCGGGCCCACAAGTCAGCGAGAGAGAGAAAAGAATTCTGACGAAGACTCGGGACAGAACGGTAGGATTACGGGGTTTTTGTCAGTCAAACCGACTTGAAAATTTATAAAACTTTTATCTTAGGTCGGAAAGGTAATTACCAGACTCCTGTAAAATTTTTACTATTTTAGGATTCATGTAAAAGTTTAATGACAATGCAGCTGTTGCTGTTTTGTTTATTCTGTTTTTCATTTAATATATGATATAAATTAAGTTAATATTTTACAAAAAAATTTATCAGAGTCTGAAATGGTATTCTACACCTTTTGTAAAAATTTAAGATTTTAATTATTAATATTTAATGTTTAATAATTCTGACATTACTATTTTTCAATTTATATCTTCACCGTTTTTGAATTTTTAAAATTCCAAATGAATTATTAAATTCTTCATATTTTTATTGGAGGTTAGAAATGTGTTGATGTCGGCAAGGTAAAAATACTTTTCCAGGATAGCTTCCTGAGAATTCTAAAGAATTCTTTTACCATTTTACCCTAACTTCCTTTTTATAGGATTTACTTGATTAAATATTATTTTAATTAATCCAGCTCTTCCACCGACTTAACCAAGCTTTGGAGAGCACTCAGATTTTTTTTATGACTTTGGTAAAATTTTGTTGACTTGGCATTTTTAATTTTTACCTTTTTTCATTTACTATATTCTTTAATTCACTTTCTTGTATTAAGGAAAAGCCAAAAGAATATCCAATAAATCCAGAAATTTCAGAAATAATACACAAAAGAATTTTAATTCATTTTTCTTTATTTTATAATTTTTATGCTATTACAAATCTACCCCCCTTACAAAAATCTCGTCCCCGAGATTTGGAGATGACTCAAAAGAAATCGGGGAACTCTTGTCGAAGATGGTCTTCTCTTTCACATGTAGCTTCGTCTTCAGTATGATTGCTCCATTGGACTTTCAACATCTTGATGGTTTTGTTCCTCGTCTGGCGCTCTGCTTCTTCCATAATACGAATTGGATGCTCCCGATATGATAGATCTGGCTGAAGATCTATACTTTATAAATCGGCGAGATCTGAGGGAACATGAAGGCATTTCTTGAGCTGAGACACATGGAAGATGTTATGAACATCAGATAGCTGAGGTGGCAATTCTAACTGATATGCCATCTCACCCATCTTTCCAATGATTTGATACGGTCCAATGAATCGAGGAGCCAACTTTCCACGGATTTGAAATTGACGAACTCCACGGAGAGGCGAGACTTTAAGATAGACATGATCACCAACTTCGAAACTGAGTTCACGACGACGATTGTCGGCGTAACTCTTTGACGAGCCGAGCTTCTTTCGATCGGCCACGATCATATCTACTTGCTCTTGAGCTTCCTGAATAAGATCTGGGCCGAAGAATTTCCTTTCTCCAACTTCAGACCAGAAAAGAGGGGTTCGGCATTTCCTTCCATACAGCGTTTCAAAAGGCGATATTTGAAGACTAGATTGGAAACTGTTATTATAAGAGAATTCGGTGAAGGCCAAACTTTTCTCCCAATCAGAGCAATAGGATAGCACACAGGCTCTTAACATGTCTTCCAAAATTTGATTGGTCCTTTTCGTTTGTCCATCTGTCTGAGGATGATAAGCCGTACTGAAATTCAGCTTAGTACCCAGAAGACGGTGCAAACTTTCCCAGAAACGAGAAGTAAACTGGGAACCTCGGTCAGAAACAATTGTCTTCGGAACGCCATGAAGACGGACAATATTTTCCAAATACAACTCAGCAAGCTTATCACCAGAATGAGTAGTCTTGACCGAAATAAAGTGAGCCACTTTAGTTAAACGGTCAACAATTACCCATATGGAATCATGCCCTTTCCTGGTTCTCGGCAAACCAATAATAAAATCCATGCTAACATCTTCCCATTTCCACTCTGGAATCTTTAAAGGCTGGAGAAGTCCAGCGGGTCGTTGATGCTCAGCTTTGACACGCTGACATACATCACAGATTGCGACATATGCTGCAATATCCTTTTTCAAACCAGGCCACCAATATTCCCGTCGAAGGTCTTGATACATCTTTGTACTTCCAGGGTGAATTGAGAAGGGAGACTCATGGGCTTCTTTGAGGATCAACTCTTTCAATTCCGGATCATCAGGAACATATATTCGATTCTCGAACATAAGCACTTCATCTAGACTTTCATAAAATTTGGATTCCTTTCCTTGTTTCAACTCTTCACGGATTTTGATAATGGCTTCATCTTTGAGCTGAGAGGCTTTAATTTGGGACTTAAGGGTTGGTTGCACCTCTAGTGCGGCCAAATAACCTTTTTCGACAATTCCCAAATTAAGCTTTTGGAATTCTTTTATAAGATCAGATTGATCAGTAAAAGAGGAAACACAAAGACAATGAAGTTTTCGACTTAGAGCATCTGCTACGACATTGGCTTTACCAGGATGGTATTGAATGCTAAGGTCGTAATCTTTTATCAACTCTTGCCATCTTCGTTGTCTTAAATTTAAATCAGGCTGGGTGAAGAAATATTTCAGACTCTTATGATCTGTGAATACACTGCACTTGTTCCCAATCAGGTAATGACGCCAAATTTTCAGAGCGTGCACCACCGCAGCTAATTCCAGATCATGAGTCGGATAATTGAGCTCATGTGGTCGCAACTGACGAGAGGCGTAAGCTACGACTTTTCTTTCTTGCATAAGCACACACCCAAGCCCACTTTTAGAGGCATCACAATAAACATCAAAGCTTTCATGGACATCGGGTAACACCAGCACAGGTTCTGTTGTTAACCTTTTCTTTAATTCCTGAAAGCTTTCTTCGCATTCAGGTGTCCACTCAAACTTCTTTTCCTTCTTGAGAAGCTGGGTCAAAGGTCGAGCGATTTTAGAAAAGTTCTCGATAAAGCGGCGATAATATCCCGCTAGACCGAGAAAACTTTGAATTTTCGGAACAGACTGAGGGGCTTCCCGGTCTAGAACAGCTTTGACTTTATTGGGATCAACGGAAATACCACCTTTAGAAAGAATATGACCAAGGAAAGCAACTTATTTTAGCCAAAATTCGCATTTCTCGAATTTGGCATAAAGCTTATGCTCTCGAAGCTTCTCGAGAACCATACGCAAATGCTGCGCATGATCTTCTTCAGATTTAGAATAGATGAGAATATCATCGATGAATACCACTACGAACTTATCTAAATACTCCATGAAAACTTTATTCATGAGACACATGAAATTAGCAGGAGCATTTGTAAGTCCAAAAGACATTACGGTATATTCATATAAACCGTAACGAGTGGTAAAAGCAGTCTTAGGAATATCTTCTGGTCTGATCTTTAATTGATAGTACCCATGTCTTAAATCAATTTTTAAAAAGATTTGAGCACCAGTCAATTGATCGAACAGATCATCGATACGAGGGAGAAGATATTTGTTCTAAATGATGACATCATTCAAAGCACGATAGTCTACGCACATGCGTATACCACCATCCTTTTTGGGCACAAAAAGAACTGGACTACCCCAAGGAGAAAAGCTAGGTCGAATAAAACCTTTTCTTAACAGCTCTTGAATTTGATTCTTTAGTTCGACTAACTCATCAGGGGGCATTCGATAAGGACGCTTGGATATTCACTACAAGAAACAGAGAAAAATTCGTGGGTTTTTAAATTCCTGGGCCCACAAAATACCGACGAATTTATTTATTTAAATTCGTCGGTTTCTATAAAACCCACGTTTTTAATTAAATTCGTGGGATAAAATGAAACCCACGAATTTATTTATTTAAATTTGTGGGCTCAAATAACACCCACGAATTTAAACATTTAAATTCGTAGGCAAAAAATTACCCACGAATTTAAACATTTAAATTCATGGGCCAAAAATTACCAACGAATTTAAACATTTAAATTTGTGGGCCAAAAATTACCCACGAATTTAAAAATTTAAATTCGTGGGCCACACAAATTACGCACGAATTTAACTTTTAAATTCGTGGGCCCGCATCCCCACGAATTTAACAGAGGAAAAAACCATTCCGTAGCCCTTGCGTGCCCACGGCCCGATCGCCCGCGGTGTCTCCCGCCACGCGCCGCCGCCGCCGCCCCGCCCGCCGCCCGCCCGCCCGCGGCCTTCGCCGTGTCCGCCGTCCCGTCCCAGCCGTAAGCCCTCACGCCCGCCGCCGCTGCGTGCCCCCGCCACTGCGTGCGCCCACTCGGCCGCCGAGCCGCCGCCCAGCCGCCCTCCGGCGCGCCGCCGCCGCCTCGGCCTGACGCCGCCGCCGGCCGCGCCTGCCGCCGCGCCCGCCGGCCGCCACGTGCCGGCCCGGCCCCGCCTGCGCCGCCGCCCGCCGCCGCCAGCCGCCCTCCGCCCGCGCCGCCGCCCGGCCGGCCGCCATGCTGCCCCGCCGCCGCGCCGCCGGTCGGCCCCGGCCGCGCCACCACGCTACCCCGGCCGGCCGCCCGCGCCGCTCTCCTTCTGCCCGCTGCGCCGCCGCCCGCCGCCGCCGCCCGCCCCGCCGCGCGCCGCCTGGCCGACCGCCCGGCATGCTGCGCCGCCCACGCTGCGCCGCCCGCCGGCCATCGCCGCCGCTGCCGCCCGCCGATCGACCACCGCGCCATCGCCCGCCCGCCCATTGCCGCCCGCCGCCCCCACCCATGCCACCGCCTGCTCGGTTGCGAGACACCGCCCGCCCGCCGGCCAGCCACCCCGCCGCCCGCCCGCCCGCCGCTGCCCGCCGCCGCGCCATCACGGCGCCGCCTGCCGGCGCCGCCTCGCGTCGCTGGCGCACCCCGCCCTCCCGGACCCTCGCGACGCCCCACCGGCGTTGGAGAAGGTATATTTCATCTCTTTTATATTCGTTTAAAGTTATTTCATCTCATTTTATTTTATTGCATATGATATATATATTTTTATTTTCTCATTGCCGTTGTATATAACGTTAGAGTTTAGGTGCGTGTCGAACAAGATGAGAGCATAAGCGTCACCGTTCGAGAACGGCACATCTCACATTTGCTTGTGAGGTGCGCGGTTCGAATTGTCCTGCGTATTTTGAACGGCCGAGAATGTTGGTTGTTGCATAGGGCTGTGGCGTGCGGCGATCCGAGCGTGATTTCGGCCACATAACCTGTTGTTCTCCGATGCACCAAAGATTAGGCGTGTGTTTGGAGAACGGCGGGTTATCTTGCCGAAATTCGTTCGTTCAGAGCGCACGTCACAGTCGCATGCAATAGCCTCCATTCTTGGGTGGGTTTAGAACACATCTTTCCTAATAGGGTTGTCTTTGTCACCTAAGCCACGGTCGTACGTTGACATTGTTTCATTTGTTTAGCTTTGATAATGGGTGCCGATCGAAGGGCGATGTATGACGGATGGAGGAGTGATGGGGGGCACTCAAGGGAATAGGGGCAGATCACGGATGCTTTCTTGAAGCAAGCATTATTTGGAGGAGCTGAATATGTGTATTGCCCGTGTACCCTCTGCGAGAATAACAGCTACTACAACAAGGATATAGTGTAGTATCACATTTGCAAGAACGGGTTCATGCCTAACTATTTGGTGTGGCACCGTCATGGAGAGGCCGCAGGGCAGGCCATCGAGATGGAAGAGATGTTGGACCATGTGGAGGATCACGACCGGATGGAAGAGATCTTTGGATGATCTTGGCGGGGGTGAATTTAACTCGGGGAGGGTCACAGTAGGAGGAGGTTAAGGAATTCTATAGGCTACTTGATGCCTCGGACGAAGTCGCATGATTTGACCAATGTGACCGTCCTGCAGCGGTTACGGCTTATGTCGATGAAGTCAAGTTCAACTTTTCGAACAAATGCTTCAACGCTTTGCTTGAACTAATGAATGATGTCCTTCCGCCTAACCACAAGATGCCAAAGGATTTGTACCAATCGAAAAAGTTGATGGCGGCCTCGGGATGAATTACGGAAGATTGATGTGTGCGAGAATAATTGCATGCTTTTTCGGGAGGATCATGACAAGGATACCCATTGTATGCATTCGGTAAGTGCGATTCGTTGAGGTGGTAGATGAGGAAGGGTATCGGTGACCACAAAGGTTGCGACTAAGCGACCGATACATGCCGATCACGGATAGGCTTAAGCGGTGTACATGTCAAAAGAAGCAATGAAACATATGCGGTGGCACAAAGAAGGTAAGCGTGAGGACCAAGACCGGATATGATGGTGCATCCGTCGATGGCGAGGCATGCGGGCATTGGACCGATTCGATCCTGCATTTGCAAGCGACCCTAGGAGTGTCCGTCTTGGTTTGTCCACGGACGGTTTCACACCTTCGGACTGGCGCTAGCCCCTACTCTTGTTGGCGGTCTTCATCATGCCATACAATCTTCCACCGAGATTTGCTTGAAAGAGGGTTCATATTCCTTGCTCTTGTCATTCCGTGTCCTAAGCATCCAGGAAGGATCTCAATGTGTTCATGCGGCCCTTAATTGATGAGTGAAGAAGTTGTGGCGAGGGAAAAGGCATCTGACAGTGTTGGTGGTAGAGAATTTACCTTACGAGCCGCATACCTATGGTCGGTCCATGATTTGTTGGCATATGGCATTTGGGCCGGCTGGTGTGTTCATGGTCGCCTGTGTTGTCCAATTTGTATGGTGACTCGATGCATTGAGCTCACGCGCGGTAAAAGATCACATTTTCGATTGCCATCGACGATGGCTTCGTGAGCACCCTTTTAGGAACGACGCCAAAGCATTTCGAAAAGGACGAAAGTTAAAAAAGGGCCGCGGCGACTCACGGGAGAGGAGATAGTGAATGGCATAGTCGGCATGTACGATCTACGGAAGTGGGTTTCACTGGCTATGGAAAGGAGCACAACTGGACTCATATTTCTTTTCTTTGGGAGCTGCCTTACGCGAAAGCTTTGATTCTGCCGCATAACATACATTTGATGCACCAAGAGCGCAATGTGGCAGAAAGCATCATAAGCATGGTGTTTGATGTAACCGACAAAACAAAGGATAACGTGAGTGCTAGGAAAGACATGGGTGACCATTGTGCTAGGCCATGGCTCGAGGTTAAAGTTGGTTTAAATGGAAATGAGAGCCGGCCACGAGCTCCATACTGTGTGAAGCCAGAAGACCGTAAACAGATTTTGTGGTGGTTGAAAACTCTAAAGTTTCTTGATCGTTATGCATCTAACATAAAACGGGCTATGAATGTCAGCACCGGTAAGCTAAACGGGCTAAAGAGTCATGATTACCATATTATCATGGAAAGACTTGTTCCGGTAATGTTTCGTGGCTATTTTGATAATGAGTTGTGGAGGATGTTAGCGAGCTCGATTACTTCTATAGGCGGATATGCGGTAAGGAAATCTCGAAGGCGTTGATGCGAAGTTAGAGAAGGAATTCCATTGCTTGTATGCAAGTTGGAAAAACTTTCCCACTGGTTTTATGAATGTGATGCAACATCTGCTGGTGCATCTACCTTGGGAAGCGAAGGTTGGAGGTCCCGCAGATTCGGATGGATGTATAGTCGGAAAGGGAGTTGAAAAGCTTAGAGCTATAGTGCGCAACAAGGCAAGGGTAGAGGGGTGTATCGCAGAGGCTTATGCAAGTAAAGAGATCACAAACTTCTCAACAAAGTATTTCGCACTCAAGCACAACGTGAATGTCCGTATGAATCGGTACCGTGCCGCGGAAGAAGAACCGTTGAGCGAACTTAAGCTTTTTCAACGCAAGGGTCAACCTGTTGGGTCGTACATTGCACACCATGTTGAGTATGAGGAGTGGAACATGACCATGCTTTACATGTTCACTAACATGGTAGAAGTTGAAAAATATTTTGAGTAAGTGACTTTCTGAATTATGTTTTCAACATTTCAGTGTAGTGTCCTTTTAACCCGAGAATAAATGGCAGAGTATTTGACAAAGAAAATTGAAGTCAACTCGACAACCCACAACTAAGCAATTGGATAACCTACGTCGTGATGGGTTGAAAGGCGGCCCAAGCTTCGTGCAATGGTTACATCGAGATGTAATTTGACTATTTATTCATTTTTCTAAAATGAATTGTTGTAGTAACTTAATATTAGACTAACAGTGATGAATGTTGCTATATAGTGTATGCGTGATGCCTCGTCACGAGGATCTCCGGCGGCTCTCACATGGTGATGTGGCGGCAAGGAGCTATAGTCATTGTGATGTGAGCGGGTTCCGTTTTCGAACAGTGAAATTAGAAGCTAGCCGTCCACTTGCGGCCACTTCAAACAACGAAGTAGTCACAACGTCATCCGATTCCAGCGGTGATATATTAGACTACTACGGTGTTGTACAAAACATAATTGAGTATACCTTTGGGGGTGGCAAAGAACTGAAGGTTGTGTTTTTTGATTGCCATTGGTTCGATCGACACAACGGCACACGTGTCGATGACTTTGGGATGGTGGAGGTGAAGTACAGTTCACGGCTTGAGGCCATATCAATAACATTGTGCTTGCACATCGAGTTGGCAGTGTACTACCGAGCTATCCTCACCGTAGCTTGAAGGCTTGGTGGGTTGTATTTAAAGTTAACCACAAGTATATCCTCCCGGGATGTTTCGTATGTGGCAAGTAACGAGAGGATGATGTGGGTGATGTATATCAAGAAGAAGCTATGGGGAGGAATTCCTTGTCTCCGACGGGCGGGACTCGATCAATTACCTATCGATGCCACGGGCGTAATAACAGATGAACCCGCCCGTCACGGAGCGCCCTCAAAAGTCGATAAGGATTACACGTCTTCAAGCACGTCTCAATGAAATCTGAGTCATGAAGCGATTAACGCCGATGACTTTTGATATGTATATTTTGTAAGATTATTGTTGCCTCGTTCATTTCTACAAGTCATTGTTGTCTCCTTCATTTTTACATGTTATAGTTGTCTCATTCTTTTTGCAACTTATTGAAAATTATTTGTAAACTCAGTATACTAACTCTTGTCAAATTTGAGCAGATGAGTATGTTCAGCATCAGTTGACAAGCTTAAAGGCAAGTTCGGTGGTCGTCCTCCGGAAGGTTGAGGAGCAAGGGTTACGATGGTCGACTCGGCGGCAAGCGCCATATATTCTTGGCGGCGCAGATTAGGCAATGGCGAGAGCAGCTCAGAGGTGCTTGATGGCGAGCACGAGAACGCGCGGGAGCGACCACGGGAGGACGAGGCGGTAGGGGTTGGAGAGGAGGCGGTTGGGATGTGAGAATGACGACATGGGCGGCGGACGACGAGGAGGTCGTTGGGGTGGTGGCGGTGGGACAACAGATCTGAGATGCAGACGCCGAGGCCGAGGCAATGGCAGATGCAGAGTTGGAGGCGACCTTAGAGCCGATTGAAGAGGCGGGTCTTTTTGGTACCATCGGTATATGTGTAGTATTGGATTATCATTTAATCTCCATATTTACTTTGTAATGTCTATGAACTAATTATTTGCATTTGAGGTTTCAGTAAAACCGTCTCGGTTCGTTCGAGATGCAACCCGCCGATAGGAGGTTGATAGAGGTACACGGAGCAGTAATGATTATATCTTCTCTTTTAGCTTTAGCTAATTGACAACTTATTGTTTTGATGCATCTTTGTCTTGTATTTTGTTGTAGGCACCGAAAGAGCCGGGTTGGGTGGGACGGGCCACATTACAAACCCCGCATGGTTGAGTCAAAGTGAGGATAGATTCGCGCCCACAATCGGAAGCACTAGGCGTTGAAGGAGAACGTGGAAGGAGGCGAAGACAACCAAACATGTCGAGCGCGATGTGGGTGGCTTCGGGTGAGTTTGCGTTATGTATTTACTCTATTTGAGTATTGCTTTAAATGTAAGTACAATTTGGTGTGTGTGATTATATGCGGGAGAGGTTCGGCTGAGAACGAAGACGATTACAACGCTTTGAAGAAGGCCAAAAGCGTCTTCAACAGTGGCACAAAAGGTTGTCTGAGATTCGCTCAACAATGCAGATTCAAAGTGTCATCAATTTTACAAGAGGGTGAAGAAGGTGAACATGAGAAGAGGACTAGAGGCGAGGAGGATACACCTGATAGAACAAGAGTATCTCCAGAGCTCGGTCGATTGGATAATGAAGGACATGGAGGCTTGGAGGTGGATGTGCCGGTACTGGGGGTCGGAGGATTTTCAAGAAAAATCAAACAGAAATCGAGGGAACAGAAGAAGTAGATTGGGGAAGCACAAGTACGGCGCAGACGGACACATTGGCTTAGAGCAACGCATGGTAAGTATCGGTATTATAATTGTTATTGAATTTGTCACTATGTTTATAACTTTGCATCGTAGGAGGCTGAAAGTGGGAGTACTCCCACTTTTGTGGAAGTTTACATCTGGGGGCACCAAGGCGAGGATCCACAGAACCCAGATGTGTTTTGCGACGACGGGGCTAGTGAGAGGATGGTAAGTATAAATGACACAATATGTTTTGTGCAAATTTACATCCAGGAGCACCAAAATGATGTTTTGTAGGCGTCATATGCAGAACAAATGACACAACATCATGGGCCGGAGGTTGATTGGAGGGCCGCACCGGTCGATGTGGAAGCGTTGTACCACGCTGGAGGGGGCCTAAAGCATGGGAGGTTCGTTAATAAAACTGATTTTATTTGTTTTCGCTCTACTAAGGAAAAAAATGTTGCATGGTCACATTTCAGTATATATCGTTTGTAGGTGGGCCATGGGGGATGGAGTTGTGGAGTGCGATCGTCCTCCACGAGGCTCGGTTTCCTCACAGGGGAGTGCTCGCTCGTCGAGGTCCGCACGGGAAGCACAAGCGCATGAGGAGGCTCGTGAAGCGCGAGAGGAGGCTCGTCAAGCGCGACAAGAGTCTCGTCAAGCACGAGAGGAAGCTCGCAGAAGCCGAGAAGACTCAGAATACATGAAAATGTATCTGCAGGTACAATCTCAACTTTGAACAAAACGCTCAAGTTTACATTTGTGATTAAAATCTAACAAACAATCTATATGCAGCAACTGTCACAATCTCTTGGACCTAACGTGCCAGTGTTTCGCCCTCCTGTTTCGCAGGTAAAGATACTTGAGTTCATTACTCTTTAATTCGCTTAGCTCGTAAAATCATGAATTCACAAACTTGACTATTATGTCATAGGGCTCCCAGCCACCTCCCTTCTACATGTTTTCTCCGCACATGCAGCCACCACCACAAGGAGAAGCATCACAGGGTGCTCGGCTTCCCGGCGTCCTTCATAAACCCTCTTGGGATGCGAGGCACCACCCTAGGAGATGCACCTCAGGTTATATGATATTCTCATGCATTCTTTATTTTCAAAAAACTCTATTATGTATACTTCATATCACAAACTATGATCCACAGAGCTCCCAGCCTCCTCCTCCTTTCTACATGTTCACTCCACAGATGCAGCCACCTTCTACAGGAGAGGCACCACAGGTAAAGACGGATCGGTTCAATTCGTTATTCAAAATTTGAATGAATGATTTATATGTGGCATAATGTACCTGTCTATGCCTTACAGGGCTCCCGACCTCCAAACCCGTTCTACATGTACCCACCACCTATGCCAAGCCAAGGAATGCCTATGTACTTCAACCCGTGGGCCTGCAGCCACCTCGGGCGACACCACAAGTATGGATGTCGAAAACATTCTAAGTTTGCGACGAGCTAAGTTTGTCAATTCTTGAACTTACGTGTTTCGGTCACGCCCAAAGACGTACTAACGATTTACATCATAGAAGACATCTTCAACGGTAGCGGCGGTGGTGGTGGTCATTCGCATCGTAGTTTACAAATTGCCGTTTTGGATGTGTGATTGATTATCTAAGGATCTGCTAGAATGTCTCTTACGGTTTGAGAGATTGATATATATATATTATAAGCGCAAATGCTTTTTTGTCTCACGAGTGGATGTCCTATTTACTAGAGAGGTCATGCCAAATTTTGAACATTTCAATGACTTAGTTTTAAGGTGGTTTTAAAGAGTTAAAAGGTTGGTTTCGGTCTTTTAGTAGAGGTAGTAGGTTTGGTGTCTCGTTTGTTAATTTTTCGTTCGCTTGAACTTTGTTGTGGAGTTTGATGACTTGGTGAGCTACGCCCCATCCCTTCCTTTCTCTTGCTCAAATTTAGGAATATTAGTTGCAATTTAGTTGAGATTACATATGCTTAGTAGGAAATTTAGTTCATTCTTTGAATATGAGAATACATGTGAGATTACATATGCTTCATTGAATATGAGATTACATATGCTTCCGTAGGAACTTTAGTTCATTCTTTGATTATGAGATTACATATGCTTCATTGAATATGAGATTACATGTGCAGCGGATGGACATATACTTCCGTAGGAAATTTAGTTCATTCTTTTAGTATATATCAATCTGAGTAATCTGTTGCAAAAGTGATAATTTTTGTTGAAATGCATAACTTAGTCGATTTTAGGACATTTAGGCAACTCTTTCTTAAACCTTGCACAAATCATCTCAATGTTCATACTTGAAAAGGTTTACTTGTGTGCTTATGAAAGTTCATTGCTGTGCTCCTGTAGATAAGTGATGGTTGACCAAATTATTACGTGCTATTTGATTTTTTCTTTCTGTCAATAACTTTTTGATTTCGAACCTTATATTGTGTTGACTTCTTGGAATTGAAAAGTTATCTTAAGACAACTTGTTCAATTGTGAACTTATGTTTTAAATGCTTTATATGGCATCCTTGTAGAATGTGTTGTTTGCCCATGTACAATCTGATTGTTTATCCTTGTAGAATGCTTTATATTTGTACTTTGTATATTGAACTCTTAAAATGACTACTAAAACTCTTAATTGCTTCTTTGAACTATTTTCACTGTTTGTTATCTTTTGAATACTCAGTGATGCAATTGGGGTCTTTGGAAGTTGAATTAAATAATTTTAGTTGTAATCTTGGACTTAGTTAATACTAGAGAGTATTACTTTGATGCTTCATTGAATATGAGATTAATGTTCATATGATTATTGCAGCATATCTTGACTAGTTCGTACGTGTAGTTCTTATATATAGTATCTATTCTTGTTTAGCTTGACCTGTCATATTGATATTCTCATATTGTGTCTTGGTTGAAAAGTACTATTGATATTCTCATATTGATATTCATGTGAATCAGCATAATGTTACTTGTAGCACAACCTAAGTTAACCTTGAACTTGCAGGTTTCTAGGTCACGCCCTCCAGCACGTACTAACGACGACATCATAGAAGACATCTTCAACAGCGCCGACGGTGGTGGTAGCGCCCACAACTCCAACAATCCCGAGGCATAATTCCGTTGTGAGCTTGATTGGTGTATAACTGTCGTACTTTATAACTTGTTGTGATGGATACGTTGTGATCGACTTATTGTGATGGACTTATTTTAATGGAATGTGGATTGTATCTATCACTGGTTGTAATGTGTTGTACGTCATTGCGTAGTTTACAAATTGCCGTTGGATGTGTGATTGGATTATCTAAGGATCTGCTAGAATGTCTCCTTCTGGTTTGAGAGATTGATATATATATTATAACTTGCAAATTTTTTTTGTCTGCTGAGTGGATGTCCTATTTACAAGAGAGGTCATGCTGAAATTTTGTACATTTCGGAGACTTAGTTTTAAGCCGGTTTTGAAGAGTTAAAAGGTTGGTTTCAGTATTTTAGTACTGGTAATAGGTTTGGTGTCTCGTTTGTTAATTCTTCGTTCGCTTGAACTTCATTGTGGAGTTTGTCTTTTGTGTTAGTGTTTCTGATCAGATTTGAACAAAATAGATGATCCTTCTTATTTATTCTTCGCTTAGCAATTTTTAGTTTCAATTTTCTTTTTGCCTTTTCTTTTCTTCTTTAGTTGTTATATGTATTGAGTGCGATACATATATATATAAATATATATACATTTGGATATATATATATATATATATATTTTTTTGTAAAAATGACTATTAAATTCGTGGGTTTAATAAACCCACGAATTTAACAGATTAAATTCGTGGGTTTATTAAACCCACGAATTTAACTCAGATTCCCAATTAAATTCGTGGGCTTGGCAGAAACCCACGAATTTAACTTAAATTCGTGGGTACCCACGAATTTAATTAATTAATTTCGTTGAGTTAAATTCGTGAACTAAATTCGACGATTTGCTCACGAATTTAAATTAAATTCGTGGGTTTTGGCTTAAATTCGTGGGTTTTTGGCCCACGAATTTTTCCCTGATTCTTGTAGTGATTGGCGCTGTTCCAGGAACAAGGTTTATGACAAACTCTATATCCCTATCTGGAGGCAGGCCTGGCAATTCATCTGGAAAAACATCAGGGAACTCGGAGACAATTGGAATCTGGCTAAGATCTTTTGCTTTGGCTGAACAAAGGGAAGCTTGAGAATTTGAAGAACTTTGAATGGAAGAGAAATGAACTGGAACTCCTTCAGGGCTAACCAAAGAAATAGATCGATTGGCACAGTCTACGCATCTCTTAAACTTAGACAACCAATCCATACCAAGGATTACTTCTAACCCTGAAGTTTCTATAAGGATAAGGTCAGCATGAAACATAACTCCACTTATTTCAATGCTAACCATAGGACAAAACTTAATGGAATTCATGACTGATCGAGGAGAATAGATTATCATCTTGGTTGAAAGAAGGTCAATTTCTAAGTTATTTTGATCGGCAAACTTTTTAGAGATAAATGAGTGCGATGCTCCAGAATCAAACAATACCAAAGTAGGTACTGAGTGCACAGGAAACATACCCAGTACCACATCTGGTGCTTCGCTTGCTTCCTCAGCGGTCACATGATGGAGACGACCGCTACTCGCACTGCGATTAGGAGCTGCAGATGGCCTTGAAACTTGAGAATTTCCTACGACAACTGCTGACTTGAAGCTTGACCACTTTTAGGGCAGGCATTTGCATAATGCCCACGCTCTTTGCAATGATAACAGGTCACACCGGCTGCTTGATTCTGAACTCCAGAAGTCCTTCCTTCATTGCTGCTCGAGGGACGAACAGAAGGCTGCTGGGGTCGAGATACCTGACCTTGACGCCTCTGCTGCTGCTGACGAGGCGGAGGAGGTCGAACATTGGTCGGCTAACCAACGTGGGGCCTTGGCAAACTCGGACTGGCTGCTTTCCGCGCCATCCACTTCCTTTTACGACTCTCCATAACGTCCTGTGAACTATGCTCGGCTATTATAGCCTTGTCCACGAGCGTTCGGAAGTCATGAAAGTCATGAATGGCCAGAAGATGCTTGACTTCATTGTTCAGATTGTCTCGGAAATGCTCGATTCTTCGGGCTTCTGAACTAACTTTTGACGACGCATAGCGAGCAAGATAATTAAAACGTTGAAGGTACTCCATCACGGACATATTTCTTTGACGCAAATCAAGGAATTCCCGTCTCTTTAAATTCACCAGGCTCGAAGGGATATGCGTCTTTCGAAAGACTTCTCTGAAAACATCCCAAGTAATTTCTTGATCTTGGGGCCTTGTCGTGTGAAAATTTTCCCACCAAACTGCAGCGGCTCCCTAGAGTTGGTACGATGCATAAAGAACCTTCTCATGATCATTGCATTTAGCAATGGTCAGCTTACTTCCAATGGATCGTAACCAATCATCAGCGTCTAGGAGATCTGATGAAGAAGAAAAGGTCGAAGGCCGGGTCTTCAAAAATTCTCCCAACTTAGACTGATGGGATGCTTCGCCAAATCCAGGCCTAGCACTTGCGGCACCAAGGTTGGTCGTATTCTGGACCAACTGTTGGAGCAACAGGGTATTCGTCTGGCGACCCTGTTCAATCATTGCAAGCACCTGAGCCATGGTCGGCGGACCTGGCAACTGCCCTTTTGGAACTTCTTCTTCTTGGACTTGCGGGGGCAGAGAATCTCGACAGCTTGGACGATGCGATGAAGAACCTCTGGCGGCCATAGGATGGACTGGATTAGGCTGGGCCGGAGTGGCCGAAGTCACTCACTGAGGATGAGTTTCCGGGGTTTCTTCACTCCCTAGAATCTCATTCAAAGACCGGGTGGTAGGCATCTGGAACAAGATTATAACGAATTAACAGATAAGATATGACTCAAATTTAATCCCAAATATTACCATTCATTTTTAAAAGCATGTTTCAATATTGTTCATAAGGTGATTATTATTATTAAGGATCACAACATTGTAAAAATATTAACTGAAAGTTAAATATTTACGAGTAGGAACCAAAAGCACGCAAAACAATATTAAACAAGAACTTTATTTCAACTTATAATATTCACAACAAAACATAACATTTATTCTCGACACTACTACATAAAGGGTGAAACAAAAACCTTTTCTACTCCTGACCATCATCTAGTCTACTCACGGACTATTACTATCCCTACGACTGGTACTCTCAGCATCAGGAGGAAAAGGGGTCTCCTAACAGCAACGTTCCTGCGGCCTCTGAGGGCGCCGTGGAGGAAAACTATGGGGATCCACCTAGATACTGGGCAACCTAGGGCGACTCCCTATCACTGACATCCTCGCCTGGCGACACCTCGATGGTCCTTGGGTGTCGTCGGGCGCGGGTGTCTGAGGGGCTTGCCCCAGAACTGAACGGGGTACAATGCCTCTGGCAACACAGGGGGCAATAGCATTCTCCAAGAATGCTATACAGCGACGTGCCTCCCTGTATTTAGTTATTGCCTGACGGCAATACTGATCAGAAGCATTTATGAATCCCACTAGGTTACATAATGTGGGATTTTGTAACCTAGTGGCATCCATATAACAATTCTCCCCACCTGGTGGCTGGGATGGAATCCTCCTATAAGCGACTGCCAGTTCAGGTAGGGTGTGGCGTAAACTGACAATAGCTATATAGGCGGCTTCATTCATAGCCATCATGAGGGAAGAACTGGGACCCTCAAAAGATAAAAATTCTTTGCTATCCTCATCTCGGGTAGGGATGTCCACCCTTTCTATGTATTCCACGGAGACAGAACTAACTGCCACGTGGAATACTATATATCGTGGATTTTTAGGAAAATGGGCGAACTCTAGCAGACAAGCAAGAAATCCCGCCATACCAGAATCCTCCCTATTAGTGGAAGTGTAGCATAGGGTGTATCCGCCCATCTGCACATTTAAAAAGGAATTAGCATTCCTGATTAAATGTAAGACAGTAAAGCAATTTTTTGGAAGAAAAGATTCTAGCAGAAATTTTAAAAACAGAAAAGAGTTATTATCAAGCATATACATGACCAAAAAGAAAGTTTCACGCATATAAAGAATAGACAGGTAAGATGTCCTAATTCAATATTTTAATCTGTTTGGGTCCTAATGTCAAGTTTTAGGTTTTTATTACTCCCAGACTACCTAAGGTTTCTTACAGTCAACCTGGCTCTGATACCAACTTGTAAGGCCCCCATTTTTGATAGTGAATACCAAAAATGGATACCATGTGCATACAGTACTAGTCCCATGATCAGTAGCTAGTATGCACAAATACAAATTGATACCACAGTCATACACAAACTTTATTACACAGAGAAGTAAGGTTACATAATATTTTTACAATACCAAAAGTAAAACTGCAGTGGAGACAACTTCTTGTAGTATGCCTTTTAACCCATTGCCCCACAGGCAATTGACAATGGAAAATCCTTAGAAAAATTCATCGTTAAATTCCCCGTATCCTGCATTAACGTATGAATCGTCGGGGAAATCTGATTCTTCACCTAAAAACATCAACAAGGCAAGTTGAGTACTTACGTACTCGCAAGACTTATGCAAATACTAAAATACATGTAGGTCATTCCAATGGAAGGCTATTAAGGTTAATTTGCATAAAGCCAATTTGAATGGTAAATACAGAATAATAGATTGCAAAACGGAATTTAAGTAGAAGCAATTTAATACTGAAAGTGATAGAATGTAAGCATAAATAAATCACAAATGTCTGGGTATGACGACCATATTCAAAACCAGTTCTACTGACACACAGTAGAATTCATCGGTAAAAACCAGATTTTAGGAAAATAAATAAAATTGCTAACTATGTGATGACTTTACCAAGTGTCCATGACCGCGGACGCGGCTAATCGATTAGTTTTACACTCTGTAGAGGTATACAGCTTTCCCCACAAGACATGACCGACTCTTTGAGCAATCGATATTTGTACACTTCCTATGGTGTATCGCAGAGAGTCATGTTATAATTGTTACATTATTTAATCCTAACTTTGCACCAGCATGGTGACGATAAACCCATTCTGTGGCGTAAGAACTCAGAGCATAGAAATGATGGAACTACCCACAGTATGGCGTACACCGTTATATTGGTAGACGTTTAATCCAAGATTACCTCGGTGTGGACGTCCCGTCGAGCATTTCATTAAGAAACAGCTCGTACTACTCCGGCCTTCCAAGTGCAAAGCTAGTTTTAAATAACTTAATAAGTTAGAGCTGTCCCATACCAGCACTTGTGGTTGTATGAATATTCTTGGCCTCAAAACAACCCATAGTTCGGTCCTTAACTCGACACGGGCAATAATCTCCACCCTACACTACGTGCAAAGACATGCACACCCGGCTATTGCCAATAATTGCTCGCATCTAAACCATAGTTTTATTTTCATTTTCCAACAAAAATACCAACCACGAAAATGGTCATACCCATTTAAATGTCGTATCCAAAGTCTTTAATCGTGTCACAGTTTTATGTTCATTTAAGCTTGGCTAAGCATGTCACTAAATGTGAGTCACCCAGATTGACATTAAATAATATCTAAGCTATTCTATGGTTTTCAAGGTTCACAATTTTCTACTTATCAAGGAAGTTCCATAAGTCTACTAGTACAACTACCATTACCCGAAATATAGCAGACTTTAACAAAATAAAGTATGCAGTAAAATATTTAATGAAAACATTTATAAAACTGGGTTCAATATGATCAAAGGGGATTGCTTGCCTTGTTGATTATCCTCGACTTGAACTCTGTTAAGTCGAATGTACCGGATTAAATCGGGTTCTACACGTCGTATGGCAACATATAACAAATACCAAATTTCAATAGGGCCAAAAAGAAATCAAATGGAAATATTCAAATAAAATAACTTCACAGATTCAGAAATGGTTTCATGAATTATTTGTTCTTATTTGCAATTTAAATATTTAATCTATTTGAACCATTATTGCATTATTTACCGCCCATTTAACAACTTAAGTTTTTCTTATAACAAACCCTATGTATTTTCACATATTCTGGTTCCTGAGGTTATAAGGAATCTAACGAAATTTATTTTACTAAATTTGGTGGTTATTTGCAAAATTGTCATGTATGACATATTTCTAACTCTTTCATTAAATTTGAATTCAAAAATTCAAAATATAATTAAATTCTGAAATATGTTTGCATATTCTGAATCTACGAGATTTTATATGAATGTAGAAATTTATTTCATCAAGTTTGGACTGTTAGTTCAAAAGATATTCAAGTTTGAATACTATAGGTTTAAAAAAAACTGAAAATTAGAAATATGCTGAAAATGGAAAGTACGCTTTCACGGGGGAAAACGCGCTTTCCCTTTTCGGCCTGGCCGAGGCGCCGACAGCCGGGCCTGTGTGGCGCGATTAGCGCCTGGCGGTGCGGCCGACGCATGCTGGCCAGCATGCGCAAGGCGACGCTTGGTGGTCGACAAAGGGGCCATCGGCGGCGAGCGGCGACACGCAAGCAAGCCCGACCGGCCAGTCCACGCAGAAGTGACCCGCTTAGCACGAGCGACTGAAGGCTCAGGCCCGCTTGGTGGTGACCCAAAGCAGGGGCACGGCAAGCCGAGCTCGCCGGCGACGAACCAGTGCCGGAGCGGCGAAATGGATTCCACCACGAGCACCAGTGCGTCCGTGCGAACTCAGGGATGGTCGCACGGTGGTCTGAGGTGGCCGGGAAGGGGGCTTCCACCGGCGAGGTACGGCGGCGGCTACGGGCGAAGCTCGCTGGCGGCGGAGGAGGTCCTTCGAGGTGGAATGGGTTCCACCCTGAGGTTCAGGGCGACCGTGCGCACACGATGGTGGCGGCACAGTGGCCTGAGGGGCTCTGCAGTAGCACGTCACCGTGTGAGGGCGGTGGTGATGCGGAACTAGGGCTTCTCGAGCTTGAAGATCACCTCAGAGAGCATCAGAGCAACACAAGGAGTTCATTTCTGGCTTTAGTTTGAAGAATGAGTGGCGGAGGAGGTTGCTCACGGTGCGCGGTGGCGGCGGAGGGAGGAAACAGGGCGCGGCGGCTTGTCGGCGACGAAGAGCTTCAAGCAAGGCTCGGGATGAGCTCCTGGTGACACTAGGAAGCTTTGGCGTGGATGGTTCGAAGTGAAATCGAGTGAGGTGGCGAAATGCGAGATTTCCCCCTTTTCGGGTTTTGGCCGACGCTGCAGAAGATGAGCGAAAATGGCGGCGAATGGGTGGCACAGGGCGACGGCTGGGTCAGTTGCGACGAGAGGGACGCCTTTTATATGGGCTCCAAGGCGGTGCAACGCTAGCTGTGCGCGAAGAACCGAGACGGCCGCGTCGGTGCGAAGGCACAGCGAGGGGGAGAAGAAGACAACGGCGCGGAGGCTGACACGCGGGGGCCAGATGGCAGCGGGTGCCGACAGGCTTGTCTGCCTGACAAGCCGGGCCCACAAGTCAGCGAGAGAGAGAAGAATTCTGACGAAAACTCGGGACAGAACGGGAGGATTACGGGGTTTTCGTCAGTCAAACCGACTTGAAAATTTATAAAAATTTTATCCTAGGTCGGAAAGGTAATTATAAGACTCCTGTAAAATTTTCACTATTTTATGATGCATGTAGAATTTTAAATA
Organism: Otatea glauca; assembly: GCA_036346275.1. NCBI lineage: Eukaryota > Viridiplantae > Streptophyta > Magnoliopsida > Poales > Poaceae > Otatea > Otatea glauca. Next base: position 13,482,190 of record CM070720.1, read on the forward strand.
ATTCTTACAATGCAGCTGTTGTTGTTCTGTTAATTATATTTTTCATTTAATATATAATATAAATGAAGTTTATATTTTACAAAACTTTTTATCAGAGTCTGAAATGGTATTATACACCTTATGTAAAAATTTCAGATTTTAATTATTAATATTTAATGTTTAATAATTCTGACATTACTATTTTTCAATTTATTTCTTCACTATTTTTGAAATTTTAAAATTACAAAAATTAATTAGTAAATTCTTGATATTTTTAGTGGAGGTTGAAACTGTGTTGGTGTCGGCAAGATAGAAATCTTGGTCCAGGATAACTTCCTGAGAATTCTAAAGAATTCTTTTACCATTTTACCCTGACTTCCTTTTTATAGGATTTACTTCATTAAATATTATTTTAATTAATCCAGCTCTTCCACCGACTTAACCAAGCTGTGGAGAGCACTCAGATTTTTGTTATGACTTTGGTAAAATTTTGTTGACTTGGCATTTTTTACTTTTTACCTTTTTCCATTTACTATATTCTTTAATTCACTTTCTTGTATTAAGGAAAAGCCAAAAGAATATCCAATAAATCCAGAAATTTCAGAAATTTCAGAAATAATACGCAAAAGAATTTTAATTCATTTTTCTTTATTTTATAATTTTGAGGCTGTTACATGAAATGGGCTACTTTGGTCAATCGATGAACAATAACCCAAATGGAATCATTCCCTTTCTGAGTTCGTGGAAGACCAGTAATGAAGTCCATACCAACATCATCCCATTTCCATTCCGGAATCTGCAATGGCTGAAGCAGCCCAGCTGGACGTTGATGTTCAGCTTTGACTCGCTGACATACATCGCATTTCGCGATATATTCAGCGATATCCTTCTTCATACCAGGCCACCAATATTCTCTCTTAAGGTCCTGATACATCTTGGTACTACCAGAATGAATAGATAGTGGTGACTCATGAGCTTTAGATAAAATCAGTTTCTTGATGTCGGAATCATTGGGCACATAAATACGAGTCTCTTTCATGATTATCCCGTCTGGACTTTCCATGTACTCGGAACTTATGCTTCCATCCAAGTGATTTCGAATCTCTATAATGGCTTCATCTTGTTTTGTGTAGCTTTAATCTGACTTTTAAGAGTTGACTGCAACTGAAGGATGGCTACATAACCATTTTCTACTAAGTTCAAATTGAGCTTCTGGAAGTCATCGATTAAGTCAGATTGACTTGAACCCAACATGCAATAAAGTTTCCGACTAAGAGCGTCAGCTACAACATTGACCTTACCAGGATGGTAGTGAAGACCAAGGTCATAGTCTTTAATCAGCTCTAGCCATCTTCTTTGTCTCAGGTTCAATTCTGGCTGTGTGAAGAAATACTTGAGACTTTTATGGTCAGTGTAGATTTCTGTCCTATTTCCAATAAGAAAGTGCCGCCAGATTTTAAGGGCATGAACAACAGCGGCTAGTTCAAGGTCATGTGTAGGATAATTCTGCTCATGAGAGCGAAGTTGTCGAGAAGCATATGCGACAACCCTGACTTCTTGCATCAACACACAACCCAACCCTTGGAGCGATGCATCACAATATACTTCAAAATTCTTGTGAATATCTGGCAATATAAGCACTGGTGTAGAGGTTAACTTTTCTTTTAGTTTTTGGAAACTCTCTTCACAATCAGAAGTCCATTCGAACTTCTTTTACTTCTTTAAGAGTTGTGTGAGTGGCTTGGCAACTTTGGAGAAGTTTTCAATGAACCGGCGATAATAACCGGCAAAGCCTAGAAAACTTCGAATTTTTGGAACTGACTGTGGCCTTTCCCAAGCCAACACTACTTGCACTTTACCCGAGTCAACAGCAACTCCGCCTCCAGATAAAACATGCCCGAGAAATGCCACTTCCTTCAACCAAAACTCGCACTTCTTGAATTTGGCATACAACTTATTTTCCCGGAGTTTGCTGAGAACCATTTGCAAATGCTGCCTATGTTCCTCTTCATTCTTGGAATATACAAGGATATCATCATTAAAGACCACTACAAACTTGTCCAAATACTCCATGAAAACTTTATTCATTAGATTCATAAAGCTTGCTGGAGCATTAGTAAGCCCAAAAGACATTACGGTATATTCATATAAGCCGTAACGTGTGGTGAAAGCGGTCTTTGGGATATCTGATGGTCTGACCTTCAAATGAAAATACCCCAACTTTAAGTCTACCTTGAGTCGATGTGTTTTGAGCTATCTGCTACAGCAATAAGGTATTTGCTGGCCTTCCTTGCTCAATTAGGGCCAATACTTGAGCCATAGTGGGCGGTGGAGGCAATTGCTCATCAGGAACATTATCCCCGACAGGAGATGGAATGGGGGCATGTCGGGACCCGAATATGCAAATCCGGACCCTCTGTGTATTCAGCACTAGTCCAGGATCACGCTAGTGCACACAGTCTCAACATTGATGAAATATCACAATCATACACAGCGGAATAATAAACAAAGACTTCATTTATTAATATAGAACTATTGAACGACCTTAAGGTCAAACTTACACTTGCGAGGCCTTGGTGGCTTCAACTCAAATTAAATAAATAGCAGCGGAATGAAGAACGTCGACGAATCCCATCAATATGCCTGACCTATTGGGTCAACAAGCAAAAACTTTGGTCAAGGCCAAAGTTGAAAAAATAACAAAAAGTACATTTTATTATAATTTCTACTTTTTGTTTTGTTATAAAGGATTTCTTCTAACATATCTATTCGGAAACAGATTCGAAGAGAAACTAAAGGAGCTAGAGAAACAGCTCTTGGTGACTCAAAATACCGCTAAGGGCTACAAATTTGATCTTGTCAAGACCATTGACAAGCATCAATTCCTTGAGGAGAAGTACTCCAGACTCCACGAGGCCATCAAGAAGAATGAGGACAGAGTACAAAAGCTCGCCGAAGAGCTTAAGGCCATTCTTCAAGCAAAGGAGGTCAAAATAATAGGTAAAACTCTATCTGACCTACTTAACTTGTCATTTGAAAGAAATAGATAGCAATTTTATTTCTTTTTGAACTTTGACTGAATTAAAAAAAGAAATAAAGTCCAAAGATTCTTAGCTCTTCAAAGAAAGAATGGAGAAAAAAGAATTAAGAAGAGCTGGGATTAAAGATGCAAGAAGAGATGACAAAGATGAAACATCAATTGAAACTCTTCTCGCAAGAAATGGCTAAGATTCAGAGGGTGAGCAAATCTACTCTAAATTTTATTTTTAAGTAGTTGAGAAAAGTCGCAGTCGATCTAAAAGGTTTAGAAGTAAAACTTACAAATTCTGATCCATCTATCGATAAGCTGGTCACAGGGGTGAAGGATCAACAAAAGTATATCCAAGATGACATTCACGCAATGAATATATCACTCCAAACTTTAATTGATGTCTAAGCTGGTGCCCCCTTCGTCAAGTTGAGGCACTTTTACAAGGACATAGTCGAGTTAGAGAAACTAGCGCCCGACTTGCAACTAACCACTCACGAAGAGATAAAAGGCATGCAGAAGTACAATCTTCCGTCGAGATCTATATAAAAATGTAAAATTTACTTTCAAGTAAATGTAATAAACGTTGAAATGAATGAAAATATCTCTTCTCATGTTATATTTTGTCTTGTTACTTGTTTGCATGTATTTTTATAAGCATGTCACTAGCCCTCAACTGACAAACAGTTATTGTTTAATGATCTATGCTCTATCACATTGTAGTTAGTATTAACTAGCAACAGATTGGAGATAAGGTCATTGAAAGACCATGTGGAAGCCTAACCGTGATTGCGATGAGTTATTGACATCATTTGAGCATGTAGTGCTTAAGTTTGAGTTTGTTTTGAGTGCTATTCTAAATTTGAAGCAATTTGAGCTCTGTCTAGAATTTGCGGTGCTACTAGCCATGGTAGCCTGGTGCTACCGGCCGAGTGGTAGCACCGACCTCGCAGAGTGGTATAACAAATTCTGGAAGGGTGCATTTTTGGGCATTCTGGCAGCCCGGTGCTACCGCCCATGGTAGTTCGGTGCTACCAGGCTAGCGGTAGCACTGGTCCAAATGCCGGGTATAAAAATTCCAGAGAGGGATGTTTTGCTGTTGTGGATGAAGGGTGGTGCTACCGGCTAGGGGCAGTATCACTGATCTTGATGAGCGTGTTGATCCAAATATTGTGATTTTGGGAGTTTAATCACATATCTTTTTGAACATTGCTATGTGATGGGTATTCCTTGTTTTTTATGGTTGCAGGACAACGGTGCTTGATCATGGTGAGGCAGAGGATGATCGGGACTAGGTGAGGTGCACTGGAGGCCCAAACGGTCGAGGATTGCTAGAAGATGATCAAAGACAGAGTCGTGGCAAGCCTAGAAGACAAGGAACGGACGAGATGCTAGCTAGAAACTACTCGGATCAAGAACGGCCATCGGATCGCGGTCTAGGTGATAGAGTAGCTAGTCTAGGTAGTATGCTTTGAAAAGCGTGCAAGAAAACCCGGTATGCTTGTTGGGTTTCGGGTTAGCCCTTGTATGGATGTGTGTGTGATTCATTCCTAGCCCTTGATCTGATCCTTAGGATAGAAGGACCTCATCCAAGGGTGGAGGGTGACTCAAGAGTAGTACAAATAGAGGTGGAGGGGTAGCCTTCCTCCTCTTAAAGGTTTTAGAGGTTTTGTGCTCCTTTGAGCTTTGCCTCTTTGTTGTGAGGCTTTGTAAACCTCCCTTCCAGAAATGCAAATCCTTTTCTCCTATGCTTGAATTTACTTTACGCATTTACATTATGTCTTAAATTTAGCATTTAAATTCCGCACTTACATTCTTGCAATTTACATTTATGCAATTTGGATTTGCCTCCCATCCTTTACATGCTTTTGCTTCTTGTTCCAAGGATGTTGATTGATGGATGAATCTCCTTCCTATTATACCTCAATCATCTAGGCAATCCATGTGTTTTTTTGCAAGAAATCGATCTTGTGTTCTTAAGTGAATCATTCTTCAAGATCGCGTTTGTGGGGTTTTGGACTTGTGTTCTTGCTTGCTGTGATGTGCAGGAGGTTATCCAAGAACATCTTGATCATCAAAACCGCATGAGCAAGTCCAAGATCAAGTTCTTGAGCTTTGCTCAAACTTGGTGTGTTCTTCCTTCAAAGTGAAAAAGGTTGGAACTTTGACATCAATCCTAGCAATTGAAGGTTGGAATAAGTTCCTGACATCCTTAGGAAGACATCTACCAAGTTTCGTGAGTTTTTGTCCAGCCGATCAAAAGATTCCTTAAATTGTCTTTTGAGTTCATGCTATTTTTGACTCTGTTCTTCTTGTTGTTCTTGAGCCTGTTCATATCGCCCTTCGTGGTCATACCAGACTCTGGTGCTACCAGCCTCACCCCAGTCATACCGTACCTCAGTGCTACCAGACTCACCCCGGTCATACCGACCTTGCAGGAAACTCCTCCATCTCATATCCTTCTTTTTGTTTTGGTTAAGGGCTTGGTTGGAGTGTCTTGATTAAGGGAAAATTTTTATTTGAGATCATTCACCCCCCCCCCCCTCCGCTCTGATCGCCATCTCGGTCCTTCAGTCATTCTAATGAGTTTCAATGCAGTAAATACTGACTTATATAAAAAGGCTCTATTAGAAGTCATCTCACAATTCGACTAGCAACTTTGTACTTTGTTGAGAGAGTTTGGTCAAGAGATGATATTGTGATTTCTCAGAATTTGAGCGAGATAGAAAACAGATTGTATAACATTTGAGAGATATGAATGTAAATCAAATTTGAAAAGAACTATTTACACGTAAAACCTGCAAAGATGTTGGATGTTCCATGCATTTGATAGACTTCTTCTGTCTTCCATAGCAAGCCGAACAGAACTTGGTCAGGTGATTGATATCATAGTAAAGGGACCTTTCCATTTAGAAGATAACTTATTTAAGTTAGACTGGTTCCGGATGCGCCATGGAACCAGTCTCCCACATCAAGTGTTCTTGGTTGAACTCTCTTGTTGTAGTATTGTCTTAAGCCTTGTAAATAGGTTGTTGACCTAATAAGTGCTCGATCCCACTTTTCCTCTAGGATATTGATATCATCTTCACGTTGAATGTCTTGGTCGACCTGTTCATAGAGAGTAGTACATGTAGAACCCAAGTGAATTTCACAAGATAACACGATTTCTGCTCTGTAGACCAGTTGAAAATGTGTTTCCCCTGTTGTTCTACTGGTTGTTGTGCGTATGGCCCAAAGCACTGAGTAGAGGTCTTCTACCGAAGCCCCCGGGCATTTCTTAAGATGATCAAACACTCGTTTTTTTGTACCTTGTATGATTTTGCCATTAGCACATTCAACTACTCTTTTGCTTTGAGGATGAGCGACTAAAGTGTAACAAGTCTTTGCGCCTATTTCATCACAATAATCTTGAAATAGACCACTATCATATTGTGATCTGTTATTAGTAATTAATTGACTAGGAACTCCAAATCTAGTGACTATATTTTTCACAAAGAATTTCTTTGCTACTTGAGCCATAATTGAAACTACGGGTTCAGCCTCAATCCATTTTATGAATGTATCAATTGCAACAAATAGAAATTTGAATCCATTGGTTGATTTTGGTAAAGGACCTACTATATCAATGCCCCATGTCGAAAATGGGCATGACAGTTGTATGGTTTGTAATTGATTAGCAGGTAGGTGTAACTATTGAGCATGAAATTGACATTGCTCACAGGTTTTTACATGTTGCATGGCATCTTGTAAAGCAATGGACCAATAAAAACCTTGCTGGAATGCTTTCCCGACCAATGTTCTGTATAAAGCATGTGCTCCACGTAAGCCCTCATGTATTTCATTAAGCAATGTTATCCCATATTCTTGGGATATGCATCACATTTGAACACCATGTGTTCCCCTTCTATATAGAGTATTGTAGAGTAATTTGTACATTCGCACCTTTCGAATTAATCTGTCTTTTTCATGAACATCCTTGGGCAGTGTCCCATTTTCAAGATAGGCCTTAAATGGTTTAGCCTAATATGTATCTTGCTCAAGGACTTCGACCTCTGTACTAGTCGGGTATTTTTCTATGGATGTATCTATAGAAGGTTTAGATAGATATTCAAGAAAGACAATCGTTGGAACAAGTGATCGTGAGGATCTTAGTTTTGATAATTGGTCCGCTAAGAGGTTATCTTTTCATGGTATATATGGACTTCAAAGTGACTGAAGTACTTTTTCAATTTCCTCACTTCATCCAGGTAGTAAGCCATTACCTCATCAGATGTCCTAAATTCCTTGCTAACCTAGTTTACGACTAATTGCAAATCGCCCATCGCTAAAAGCCGATGGACTCCAATGAATTTTGCTGCTCAGAGCCCAACTAGAAGACTTTCATACTCTGCTACGTTATTGGTTGTAGGGAATTGTATCTGGATTACATATTATAACTGGTCGCCCTGAGGCATAACCAGTACTATACCAACCCTTGATTTCTCGAGAGTCGTCAAAGTATAATTTGGAGTCCGAATTGAGCTTGACTTTGAGTCCAAGTAGACTTGGACTTCGAGGGATGACATCCAGATAAGCTTGTGATGCTTCTCCCATATTCCTAAGCAACAATACATCACAAGAATTTAGTAGCAACCCATCCAAGAAAACATGAACAGCGAGGAATGAGTTCACCTGGTGGTTTAAATGTCGCGCACGTGCTCTTGTAAATTGGTCCTTGTATATCTTGAGGAGTCGTGTTGCACGTATTCGAAGGAGTGATGTCCTCATCAAGAGGGCTCACTGTTAGTTCATTCGGCGATAAAATCTGCCAAAATTTGTGACTTAATTACTGTTTGGGCAACGAAATGGATGTCAAAAGATCCAAATTTTACAGCCCACTTAGCAATCTGACCCGTTGCTTATTGGTTATGGAGTATGTTCCCAAGGCAAAAAATGAGGGTACTGTAATCCAATGAGATTGAAAATAATGTCTTAATTTTCTTGAAGCCATTAATAGGGTATAAAGCAATTTTTGAACCTGAAGGTGTCTCTCCTTAAGTGTATGTAAAACTTCGCTTACGTAATTGATAGGTTTTTGAACCCTGACTCATTCTACAACTAGTACAGCACTAACCATATTATTTGTTGCCTCTAAATAAACCAACAAAGGTTCCCCAAGGGTGGGTGGACCAGTGTGGGTGGGCTTTGCAAATAAGTTTTAATGTCTTTGAAGGCCATCCAACCAGTTAAACATTAAAACTCCTTCATTGTAGAAGGTGGTTTCAAGATTCAATGGCTCGGATCTTCTCAAGGTTTACTTTGATACCTCAAGAACAAACAAGGAAACCAAGCAATTTTCCAAAAGAAAGTCCAAATACACACTTTTCTGGATTTAACTTAATCTCATGTTTATCCAAATTATCAAAGCTTTCATCCAGGTCTGAAAAATGGTTAGAGATTTTCTTGCTCTTTACAATAAGATCATCGACATAAGCTTCGAGATTTTGCCCTATCTAACTAATAAAAGTCTTCTGCATAAGGTGTTGGTTCATGGCTCTAGCATTTTTTAGCCCAAATGGTATCTTCGTGTAGTAGTAGATGCCAAACAAGGTTATGAAGGAAGTCTTCTCTTCATCTTCTCTTGCCATGCTTATTTGAGATGATAGGCTAAGTATGCATCTAGGAAACTCATCAATTCACAACCCATTGTTGAGTTAGCCAGTTGGTCAATTTGAGGTAAAGGAAAATCATCTTTTGGACAAGCGGTATTTAAGCTAGTAAAGTCAACGCACATGTGCCACTTACCATTTGCTTTCTTAACCATGACCAGGTTCACAAGCCAATCTAAATGACCAACTTCACGAATGAAACTAGCCTCTAAGAGTTTGTCCAACTCTTGTCGGATGGCTTCTTGCTGATCAGGAGCGAATCGCCGTAGCTTCTGCTTCATTGGTCGTATGTTAGGTTGTATGGTAACCTGTGCTCTATTACCTCCCTTGGGATCCTAGTCATGTCAATAGAAATAACAGCTTGCTCCAACGAGTATCACTGGTCGGGGTGATTATTTCGCAGGTTGGGGACAACCAGTGCGAAGCAACATACAGGACACGTTAGTAAGTTGCTCGGAGACGTAACCGATTGACTAAACGTGGGATTATGGGCTTTTCTTTATGAGTTGTGGGCCCAAAAAATAGAGTATGGCTTTTAATCATTACTAGCCCAAATAGAATATGGGCTTTAATCCTTATCAGATTTGTTGTAGTTCATCAATGGTAGGCTGATTGCCATCTTCCATTTGCAGAGTTGCTGTCGTCGTGTCTATAAACTTAGCCGAAGTCATAAAAACTTCATAACCCAATCCATATCTATTTTCCTCTATTATTTGGTCCTCATGCAAAGCTTCAAGTTGTGCCTGGGACAACACTTTTTCTAATAGTGCAAGTTGCCCCTAGCCATTACAAAGAGAAGGACCTATGAAATTACCATAGCCCATTTTATGTATCATATAAAGGACTTTGTTGTGATATAAAGAAATAGGCAATAATTCATCTTCTTTATTTGATAAAAAAATTTGTGCTACAACTCTATTTTTATGTGTGCTAGAATTGGGCAATTGATTTTGTGCTTGTTTTATTTTATGTTGTGCCAAAGGAGTTAAGGGTGTCAGAAATTTAATACCTTTATTAGAGGTTGATTTATTCACGACACGAAATATTCCATGACATCTTTATTCACAAAATTTATCAATATATATACCAAGTAAAGGTATATATATTCAGACTTTATTCCATAAGCCAAAGTCTGTTCATACCTTTGTTTACTTGGTATATATATTGATATATCTTTCAGCTTGATGAATATTCCATGACATCTTTATTCACAAAATTTGACTCTGGTATGAACAGACTTGGGCTTATGCACTTTATTGACATGTTCAAAGTAGAATTTTGCTTCAGCATAAAAAGATTCGGCCACCTTGAATGGCTTTTTATCAGTAAATATCTGCACTGTTTCTCCTGACTGATCTCTAAACTTGATGCAGTGATAGAGTGTAGATAGTACAACTTGATTTTTGTGCAACCATGTACGACTGAGTAGAGCATTATATGAGGTAGCTGCACCAATCACATGAAATGTCACATATATGCATAGTGTTTCCAACTTTAAAACCAAAGATATAGTACACATGGCTTCCTGACCAGACTGATTGAAGCCATGAATAACCACATTAGACCGGCTCAAATCTCTTTTAGAATATCCTATTTTCTTTAAGGTATGCAAAGGTAATAAATTTATAGCAAATCCACCATCTATCATTATACAATTGACGGGCAACTCATCAATTTCATCGAACATGAGAAGTGGTCTATTGTGCTTTTTAGAACCTAATAGCAAGTCCTCATCAGTGAACATCATATTTAAAACCTCATTTAATTCTATTTATGTTTGAGACACCTCCACTCTATAATCTTCGGGGAATGAGAGTATCATAACAAAAGCTTTGCGTCGTAAGTCAGATAAAAGACACAGAGTATCATACACACAAAGTATTGCTGGTATTTTCTTCAAGTGAGAAATTACATCATACTTGACTGACACATTAGGGGTAGAGTCAGTCATTTCATTCGGGATTACATCTTTGGTTTTTAGATCCCTTTTAGGTGGAGGACGTGGGTCGGCTAGGTGACAGCCTGACCTAAGTTGAACTTGGTCAACTTCTGGAGATTCTTCTTCATGGAAATAAAAAGAATCATCGTCACCCTCAAAAACACCGATGATGAGAACATTGAATTCTTCATGAGGACAACACACCCACTTTTTTAACCTTTGAGTTACTCTTGATGTGGAGCATGGAATCTCACCTTGTGCCATCATTTGTCTCAGTGCGTGGTTTCCTGGCCGCCACTATCCACGATCTTGGACTCTTCATAAAGTTGATGGATCAAGCTTTGTGGCATCAATCCATCAATGGAAATATTCTCTTTTAGGTTGGCAGCTGCATCTTTGCTGCTGACCATAGTATGGTGCATGGCCTGAGAAAATCATAGGAGCAAACTCAGACTCAGTAGTCAGCCTTATTTGATTATGAGTTAGCATCATATTTGAAGATGCACAAGTCATCTTGAAAGGTGGCGACGTTTGTTGCAGCTATTTTCTTTCCTTTCTTCAAACACTCATGGTTCCCAGAAGGAAATCCATGATTTATATGGAGAACTACAGTAGCCTCCTAGTTACTCCTTTTCTTGCTAGTCGATGTAACATTTTTCTTATGAGTATCCTTAAGAGTCTCCTCTACCAGTTTAGTCTTAGTTACAGAAATAACATTAATCTACACTCCTGTTGAGCGATTATCATTTAAAGTTAAATAAATTGTTATTTCCCATGATATTTGATTAATTTATTATTTTATGCTTATTCTAAATTTTACAATATGTTCTTGATGCAACAATTATTTTATTATTAAATCATTTCTTTAATATAGAACATCGTATAATCCAATGACGGAGCAGGACATCAGTCTAGTAGATAGTTGCGCCACTAATTCAATTCTTAGGAAACTAAATATTTCCAGACTTTGACTAAGAAAACTAGAAATATTATGACCATCGTCGGAAGCGATGCCCTCATAGTTGGCACTGGAAGAGCCATTATAGCTCTCTCTATGGATACTCGTATAATAATAGAGGATACTCTATTGTACCCTGAGTCCAGTCGTACTTTATTAAGTTACAAAGACATCCATTTGAATGGTTTCCATATGGAGATAGAAATTGATAATGGTACAGAATATCTACTCATGACTAAGTTTAACGGGTGCCAGAAACGTGTAGTTGAAAAACTTCCTTCCTTTTTCTCAGGATTACGCTATACATACATAAAACCTAAAGTTTATGTTGCTATAAAAAACAACAATTAAAAACCCAAAAATATTTAAGATCTGGCATGATCGACTAGGTCATCCTTGATTGAATATAATGAGAAAATCATCAATAATTATACTGACCATAGCATAAAAACTACAGACTTCCCTAAACCTGAATACTTCTTATGCCCTACTTGTGCTAAAGGGAAGCTCATAATTCAACCCTCTTATCTAAAAGTTAGGGAAGAATCTCCAAATTTCCTAGAGAGATTTCAAGTTGATATTTGTAGACCTATCGAGTCCTTGTGAGACCCCTTAAGATACTTTACAGTATTGATAGATGCATCTATTAGATGGTCCCATTTATGCCTCTTATCTACTCAGAACCATGATTTTGCTAAATTAAATTGCCCAAATTATTAAATTAAGAGCATCCTTTCTAAAAGGAAGGATCAAGTCTATTCGAATAGGCAATACTGCCGAGTTTACCTCAAAGGCATTTAATGATTATTGTGTGGATCTGGGTATTAATGTAGAGCATTCAATACCTCATGTCCACACACAAAATGGCATTTTAGAGTCATTGATTAAAAGAATAAAACATAATACTCATCCAGTCTTGCAGAATTGTAGGTTACCCACTAATAATTGGGGCTACACAGTGTTGCACGTTGTTGTATTAATTCAACTCAGACCAACAGCAGACCATAAAATCTCCTCTTTGCAAATAGTGCATGGGAAAGAACCAAATATCTCCCATATGTGAAAATTTGGTTGCGCTATATATGTGTCAATCTTACCACCACAGCTTACAACCATGGCCCCTCAACAGAAGTTGGGGATATATATAGGTTGTGAATCTCTGTCAATTATTAAATACCTATAGCCTATGGCAGGGAATCTGTATACGGCTTGGTACTCTTATTGTATTTTTTATGAGGATAATTTCTCTGCATTAGTGGGAGAAATGTACCATACTAAAGAATCCTGGGAAATAGATTGGAATGTTATTGGCATTTAGTTCTTAGACCCACGCACTAAAGAATCCGAACTTGAAATTCGAAGGATTATAAATCTGAAGTAAATAGCTAATAATCTTCAAAATGCATTCACTGATCATAAGGGAGTGATTAAACATCATATACCTGAAGTAAATGCACCCAAAAAAGTGGAAATACCCCAGAAGGATATTGAATCCACTCTTACCCCTCATAATAAGGAGATGGGGGCTCTCAGTGCACGAGTGGTACAACCATTTCTTGGCGGTCTTCTGAGCAGACCTAAGTAGATATCTCTACCAACCACTCACAGATTATAACATTATATGAAGCCTCATGTGAGTGTGTTTGGCTAAGACATGTGGTTAGCCATATCCAGATGTCATGTGGCATTAACACCGTCGATACCCCTACAATCATCTATGAAGATAATGCTGCTTGTGTTACACAAATGCAAATGGGTTACGTTAAAAGCAATATCACGAAGCATATTGTCCCTAAACTTTTCTACCCTCATGAACTCCAGAAGAATAGTGAGGTGAAGATCCTGTAAACTAAGTCATGTGAAAATCTAGTAGATTTATTCACTAAGTCTTTGTCAATATCTTGTTTCCAAATATATATTTATGACATTAGAATGGGACGACTTAGAGATATGCATAGCATAGTTATCAATACCAGTTGGCTGGTATGTACCATTTTGATAACTAAACCGATACAAGGCAACTCTATGAACTGTATCGGCCTCAATATTGGTCATACCGGTCAATACCAGTCATACAGGCCCGATACCGATCAATACCAGTCATACAGGCCCAATACCAGTCAATACTAGCCATACCAGCTTCGATACCAATCAATATCAATCATGTCGTGCAATTGATAATATGGCCTATTGAATTATATGTATTTTTGATAGTAATACTATGTATTTGGAGTAATATTATAAGTAAATTTTAGTGTACATATAATTAAACATGTGTATACTTATAAATATATATTGTAATACTAAACCCGAAACAGTATGTTAGTATAGACCAGTATCGGAACGTACCATTGAAAGAGTTAAACCGGTATAGTCTCTAGTACAGTATTAACAAGTTTGATGCTGAGATCAGAAGGACTAAATTCCTGAACCATAACCCTTAGTATGATCCTAAAGATACTATCCTAATTTAGAAGATAATAAGTCGCACTCTTTTTCTTTCAGTGAGTTTTTTTAAGTTTTCTCATATTAAGGTTTTTAATGAGGCGATTAGTGTAACACAATATGTCGGTGCAATATACTCTTTTCTCTATACCTTTTTTCCCACTGAATTTTTGGGAGGAATCTTTAACGAGGCATATGCATTAGACGGTATTTGTTTGTCTAAGAGGGAGTGTTGAGATATAACATGACTCTTGGTCCTGGTTGTTGAGATATGATTAGACTCTATCTTTTGGTGGGCGAATCCGAATCTATTTATAATGGGTTCTTACTATAAATATAGCACCCCATTATATAAGAGAATCAATCTAGTAAAGAGAAGAGAGCTTTACTTTCCTATACCATGTGTGTTCTACGTGATTGTTCTGGCTATTTGATGGTGCATTATAACTGATCTACGGTGATCATCATTGTTTTATAACAATATTTACACTAGTACTACTTATATTAGCATCACACGTGTGACTTGGCTGTACCATTCCCAAATGGCACCGATCTGATGTGGTGACAAACAAAGGAACCGGCGCATGCGCAAGTGCAAAAATCACGGGGTCCAGGGGCCAGGAAGGACACAAAAAATAGGGACGTGCGAAGACAAGAGCCAGGAGGGATAGATTCATTCAGAGAGCCAAAACCGGAACAAAAAAATGGCAGAGGCAGCCGTGAATGGAACAGTTGGACGAGTAATGCCAGCGACCATCTGGCGTTTGACATAAGGAACATGCCACACTGTCTGCCAGTCCAACTATGCCTCTGTCCATTTCAAATTCTCCTAGTAAACGGTACTCCATCCATTCAACTTTTCTTTTCTTTTTCTGCGATCATCCACTCAGCTTTTCTAGAAAGATTATTATACTATGTTATATATTATGGTAGTACATTTCACTCAGAATCACAAATGTAATAATATCATTTTTCACATGATTAATCGAGGTAACAAAGTGTTTGCACCAAAATTTGGCAGATAGGGTCAAAATCGGCAGTCCAAGATCAACAAGATACGATTGGATAATGGATCAAGATATTTGGAAACAAAACAGGTTGTTTAGGAAAGCACCCTCCAAATAGAGGCCGATACGGATTCTATTCCTAACGTGTTGTACCAGGACTCTATCGGCCAATGGCTATAAAAGAGGTCTAGAGGTGATCAGAAAAGGTGCCCAGAGCCAATCAACCAATTCGCTTCTACTTTTCATCTACTTTTCCGTCGACTAGGAGTAGTTTCTGTAATTTAGTCTTCTTGTAATTCGATCTTGATCAATAAAGTTGCGCATCGCCGATTGTTGATCTCCATCAATTACGCCCAGGTTTGATTTATTCTGATTTTGTTGCGCATCGCCTTCTTCAGAATCGATCTGCCTTTATCCTCTGATTAGCCTTAATCAGCTAGTTAGACTTATTCTGTTACTTTGATCTTAATCGGCTTCAAGCTGATTGAGTCTAAGCCGATTGATCGTTACGATCGGCTTGTAGTGAATTTTATATTTTTTACCTTGTCGGTTCTGAGTCAAATCAATCGCACGCTCTGAACCGGTGTTAAATGCGGTGTGCTCTTGTCGAAACCCTACATCAAGTTTTTGACGTCAACACACTCTTGGCACGCCCGGTGGGACCGATGGCTTCATCAAGTAAAGAAATTCCGCCATCCGATCTCAGCGCCGAAGCTATAATCGTCCCAACGATGGACGATTTAACGCCAGAACAACATAGAGAAATCGAAGATCGGAAAGCTGCTCTAGAAGAGATGATGCTGAATTGCTATCAAAAGACTAGGCGCGGCATCACGCAGAGGACCGCTTTGCCGACGCTCAATCCACTCGGCGATGCAGGTGTCACCGACAGTCCGGTAAGTCAATACCTACCCACTCAAGCCGAATTATCGGCTATGATAAATCAATCTGTGCACCATGCTCTGATAAATCAATCATCGGCTCTCGTCGCGACACTTAAGCCGATGATCGCAAATAGTGTTAAAACTGTTGCTCAAGAGTTGGCTTCATCTGAGAGCCTACTTGATCCACTACAAGCGCTACCAACATATCATGTTTACTCTATAGCGCAAAGTTCTAGCATAGCGGCACAAAGACAAAGCTCGGCCCAATACCCTCTATGATGCCGACTCAACCGACGGTTATATTACCTCGGGATCCTCGTCCTAGTGGGGTAACACATTATCAGCGCATAATCGATGCCGCTAAACTAAGCGTGTCGGCTACTTTGCGCCGTCAACTCCATTTAATATTTTCCCACAATCGGTCTCACGGTAGATTGAACAAATTAAACACGTACAATACCAAGAGCCGATTACGCCGTGAATCCGGTCCCTCATAAGGTGATAACCTCACGCGAGCCCTTTGTCCTGTCACGAGAACCACGGCTAGGAGGTACGACGGGTATGAGCAAAACCAACAAAATCCGTCGGCTCAGTCTAACCGACAGCCCGAGTTTGCACTCGGGGGCCATCTCTGTCGGGACCCGGATTTGCAAATCCGAAACCCTCTGTGTATACTGCACTAGTCCAGGATCACGCTAGTGCACACAGTGGAAACATAGATGAAATACCATTCCATACAACGAAAGAAGAAGCAATTTATTATTAAATAAAGCAAACGACCTTATGGTCAATGTTTACACCATTATGCATTAAGGCTTAAGAAACAAATACTATTGCAGTGGAAAAGATAACTTGAGCCATTCGACATGCCACAGGCAATCGTCTGGGGAACGCCTTCCTAATCCACGTAGTCTTCATAGAATTCCTCTTCATGATACTCATTATCTCCTTCAGCAACTGATCAACAAGGGCATAAAGCCGTGAGTACAAAGGTACTCAGCAAGCCGTAGGGAATTGATGCAATATATTCATACACGGCTTGACAAGGATGGCTGTATGTTTCATTTGAAGAAAGCAGTAACTTGAATTGAAATACAATAAATAGATTGAAAGCATATTTGTAAAAAGGTAAATAAATGATTGATAGATCAATGATAGACAACAAAACAACATTGAACTCCCCGTTCACATCCCAACAATTCCACATTCCACATTTTATGAAACACTCTATACCCCGTGTGAAATTCCCGGGCTTTGTCCATGACCATGACGCGCTATTCGAATAGTTTTACACTCTGCAGAGGTTGTACAACTTTACCCACAAGACATGATCATCTCTTTGTGCAATCGATCTTAACACACTTCCTTTGGTGTGTCGCAGAGATATCATGACAAAGCCTTTACAATGCACTGTCTAAACTCAGATCGCCCGCTAAGGTTTCGCCCATTAGGGCCCCTCTTGCGCCTTTGCGAATCTACCCGTCCATCCCGGAACCCACACCACCAACTGGCAGTACTCAAGGCTAGACATTGCAAATTAATCAGCTAGGTCTGTCCCATTCCAGACATGTGGTAGTACGGTTAGGCCCAGTTCAATGGCGCACAAGATTAAGTCCTTAAGTTGTCTCAGGCAAGACATCCACATCCCAATGTGCTAGAAAGCACCCCCTTTACTGCACGATCACTTGCCCGAGGGAAAACAATTCGTTCAACCAAGACCAATGGCAAACCCCGCCATGGTACAACAAATTTTACAACAGTGGCTACCGACCACGATTCAATATCTCATTAAGTCAAGATTAACATTATTCAATATGTGATATGAATCCCAACGTATATATAAGCATGTCTAAGCATAACTACGACAACCCAGGGTTGGTATAATGATCATGTCCAACTAGTAATGTCCCAACCTAGGTTTGACAATGGATACATAGCATACAACTAATCAAGGTGGCATAATGTCAACTAGGTATACATCTACTCCCATTAAATAAACATTGATACCTAAATAGCATGCAAGTGTATAAAACAAATTACTTTGCAAACATAGGATCGATATGATCAAAGGTTACGACTTGCCTTGCTGATCTGGTGCTGAGTCTTGGTCTTCAAAGTCTTCGTTTGCTCCCTCGGAATTAGCGTCTACCGGAAAAGAAGCAATGAAACCAAATAAATACAAAACAGAGACTCAAACAAGCTCAAAACTGAAAATAAATGGCTCTGGAAGATAGATCTTGATTTTAGAAAAATTTAGAAACTCGAATCGCCTCAATCGGAGTTCGTATGAGCGAGAACGGGCCTCCGAAAGATTAAATTCAGAGAAAATACAGAAAATCAGAATTTCTGGATTTATTTTTATACGGAAAAAGGATTTATTGTGCAACACTGACGTCAGCCGGCTCTCGGTGGACTCGGTCCACGGCGCGGCCTCGGTTCACCGTGCGCTCGGCGCCGGCCGGCGTCATCGGCCGCGGCGGATCGGCCGACGCGGCGTCGCATAGCGCCACGCCGGTATGAGACGCGGCAAGCCACGCGTCGCGCATCGGCGGCTGTGATCGGATGTGACGCCGAGGACGAGGGCGCGGACAGAGGCGACGCGGCACGATCCAGGGCACCCTTCGCAGATCGGACAGCCAGGGTTTATAGCGAGGAACGACGGCGAGGCGGGCGGCGCGGGCTTACCGGAGAGGAGGAAGAAGACGAGGCCCGCGGCGGAAACGCGAAGGAACGGGCACGGCTCAGAGCAGATCGGAAAAATGGGGTCACGGCCGACTCGAAGATGCAATCGGGGACGGCGGAGACCAACCGGAGGCGAAGAAAATGCGGCGAAAAGCTTCGGCCAAGGCGAGGAACTCCGACGAGGTCGCAAGGAGCAACGGCGGCGTCTCGGGCGGTGACAGGTGGGGCAAAAGGGCGACGCGTGAAGGGGATTCTCGGGCAGCGCGCGACGGCTTAAATAGAGGCCTCGACGACCGTGTCCGACACGGACTCCAAGACGCGGCGCGTGGACTCAGCGGCGGCGGCGGGTTAGGGTTTGGCGGCGGCGGCGTGGCGCAATCTAGGCGCCGCACACGCCACGCGACGGACGGCCGTGGGCGTGCGTATGGGCCGGCGCGCGAGGCGAGCAATTGGTCAGGAGCGGCCCGGGCCGAGCCGAGCGAGAAAAGGAGTGGGCCGCAGAGGATTCGGCCCGAGGGGCTTTTAGAAAATAAAATCATTTTCCGATTTAAGAAATATCCAGAAATTCAAATAAATGCAAATAAATTCAAATAAATATCAAATAAATTCAGAAAAATCCCCAAAAATACAGAAAAATTCCTTGGATCACAAGGAACCCAACTAAAACTTAAAATCTTGATCTTGGTGAATGGTTTAGCCAAATTAAATCCTTTCATTTATGGAAAATTCAATTTAAGCTGGAATTAATTCAAGAAAATACAATTGGTTTATTTTTTATTTCAAACATTCCAAAACTTCAAATTTTTGGATGTTACAAACCTCCCCCCTTAAATGGAATCTCGACCCCGAGATTCAGGCTGGCTAGGGAATAGGTGGGGAAACTCGGACTTCAAATCCTCTTCGCGCTCCCAAGTTGCTTCCTCTTCTGAATGATTACTCCACTGGACCTTGCAAAAACGGATGATCTTGCTCCTCGTGATACGCTCTGCTATATCCAAAATTTTCACTGGTTGCTCCTTGTAGGTAAGATCCTTTTGCAAATCAATGGCTTCCAATAGCATCTGTTCCTCTGGCACATGCAGGCATTTCTTCAACTGCGATACATGGAACACATCATGGATTCCGACCAAAGACTGAGGCAATTCTAACTTGTAGGCAACCTCTCCTCTTCGTTCCAAGATTTTGAATGGTCCCACATATCTAGGGACAACCTTTCCTTTTACTTGAAATCTCTTAACTCCTTTGAGAGGGGTGACTCTGAGATAAACATAATCATTGGGCTCGAAACTCAAATCTCGACGACGATTATCTGCATAACTCTTTTGTCTGCTTTGAGCTATCTTCAACCTGTCTCGAATTAATTGGACTTGCTCTTCGGCTTCTTGCAATATGGCAGGGCCAAACAATTGTCTTTCTCTTGACTCCTTCCAGTTGAGAGGGGTTCTGCACTTTCTTCCATATAAGGCTTCAAAAGGCGACATTTGCATACTGGCCTGATAACTATTGTTGTACGAAAACTCGGCATAGGGCAAACACTTGTCCCACTTAACACCATAAGTTAAGGCACAAGGTCTTAACATATCTTCAAGAATCTGATTCACACGCTCGGTCTGTCCATCGGTTTGAGGGTGATAGGCAGTACTGAATCTGATATGAGTTCCCATGGCTTCATGCAGACTCTGCAAAAAACGAGAGGTAAAATGGCTTCCTCTATCAGACACTATCTTCTTAGGTACTCCGTGAAGACTGACGATCCTTGACATATATAACTCTGCTAATTTATCTCCTACATAGGTAGTCTTAACTGGAATGAAGTGAGCTACCTTAGTCAATCGATCGACTATTACCCAGATCGAGTCATAACCTGCTTGGGTCTTAGGAAATCCGGTAATGAAATCCATACCAATTTCTTCCCACTTCCACTGAATCTTCAATGGCTACAAACAATCCTGTGCGGCCTCGATGCTCTGCCTTGATCTTCTGGCAGACATCACAAAGCGCAACATACTCTGCAATCTCATGCTTCATACTAGGCCACCAATACCTTTCCTTGAGGTCTTGATTCATCTTAGTACTTCCAGGATGAATGGAGTATAAAGTCTCATGCGCTTTTTTGAGAATCAACTCCTTAAGCTCTTTCTAATCTGGTACGCAAATACGCTTCTCATACCAAATAGTACCTTGTTCATCTTCGGTGAACCCTGGGGCTTTTCCTTTCTTCATATTGCTCTTGATTTCCTTGATATCGGCATCATCTACCTGTGCTTCTCGAATCTGATCTCCCAACGTAGGGCGTACTTCCAAAGTAGCTAAATACCCTTCCTGAACCAATTCCAAACTGAGCTTCTGAAATTCCTTATAAAGGGCTGGCTGACTTTCCTTAATCATCAGAGTATTGCAGTAGCTCTTTCTACTCAAAGCATCGGCTACGACATTGGCCTTGCCTGGATGATAATGAATCCCAATGTCATAGTCCTTGATCAATTCCAACCATCTTCTTTGTCTCATATTGAGGTTGGCTCGGGTAAAGATATACTTCAAACTCTTGTGATCAGTATAAACTTCACAACGATTACCAATGAGATAGTGACGCCAAATCTTTAAAGCATGCACTACGGCTGCTAATTCCAAATCATGGGTAGGATAGTTAACTTCATGTGGCCTTAGTTGTCGCGAAGCATACGCTACAACCTTCTTATCTTGCATTAACACACACCCGAGTCCTTGTCGGGATGCATCACAAAATATCTCAAAATCCTTCCTATTATCTGGCAGAATAAGCACTGGGGCAGTTGTCAAACACTTCTTTAGTTCTTGAAAACTTTGCTCACACTCTGGTGTCCAAACAAATTTCTTCTCCTTCTTTAAGAGTTGAGTGAGCGGTCTAGCTTTTCTAGAAAACCCTTCTATGAAACGGCGATAATATCCCGCCATTCCAAGAAAACTTCGGATTTGGGGTACCGTCTTGGGTGACTCCCAACTTAGCACATCTCGTACCATACCAGGGTCAACGGCGACGCCTTCTGCCGATATGACATGTCCTAGGAAAGCAACTTCTTTCATCCAGAACTCACATTTACTGAACTTTGCATAAAGCTGATTCTCTCTTAGCCACGTGTCGGCGGCTGCGATCGGATCTGACGCCGAGGACGAGGGCGCGGACAGAGGCGACGCGGCACGATCCAGGGCACCCTTCGCAGATCGGACGGCCAGGGTTTATAGCGAGGAACGACGGCGAGGCGGGCGGCGCGGGCTTACCGGAGAGGAGGAAGAAGACGAGGCCCGTGGTGGAAACGCGACGGAACGGGCACGGCTCAGAGCAGATCGGAAAAATGGGGTCACGGCCGACTCGAAGATGCAATCGGGGACGGCGGAGACCAACCGGAGGCGAAGAAAAGGCGGCGAAAAGCTTCGGCCAAGGCGAGGAACTCCGACGAGGTCGCACGGAGCAACGGCGGCGTCTCGGGCGGTGAGAGGTGGGGCAAAAGGGCGGCGCGTGAAGGGGATTCTCGGGCAGCGCGCGACGGCTTAAATAGAGGCCTCGACGACCGTGTCCGACACGGACTCCAAGATGTGCGGCGCGTGGACTCCGAGCGGCGGTGGCGGCTAGGGTTCGCGGCGCGGCGACGTGGCGCAATCTCATTTACACGCGTCACGCGTCAGACGGCCGTGGCCTTGTGGCATTAGGCTGGCCGCGAGGCGAAGCAATTGGGTGGGCGGGCGGCCAGAGGCTGAGCCGAGCGGGAAAAGGAGTGGGCCGCAGAGGATTCGGCCTGAGGGGCTTTTAGAAAATAAAATCATTTTTCGATTTAAGAAATATCCAGAAATTCAAATAAATGCAAATAAATTCAAATAAATATCAAATAAATTCAAAAAAATCCCCAAAAATACAAAAAAATTCCTTGGATCACAAGGAACCCAACTAAAACTTAAAATCTTGATTTTGGTGAATGGTTTAGCCAAATTAAATCCTTTCATTTATGGAAAATTCAATTTAAGCTGGAATTAATTCAAGAAAATGCAATTGGTTTATTTTTTATTTCAAACATTCCAAAACTTCAAATTTTGGGATGTTACAAGAATACTAGTCATTGGCAGAGCCCCGAGGTCTTGTCGGCTAACAACATTAATTCGGCTGACCAGATTTCTGCCGTGTTGAGAGATCAATTAAACACAACCAAAGGGTAGAGTCATCGGCTATAGAAAGCCGTATCCGATTATATAGATCGCATGCAATATCCACATAATTTTAAAGTTCTGATTTTGCCAAATTTTACGTGAATGATTCGGTCACGACCTTAGAGCACGCCGGACGCTTTATCGCTCGGTGTGGCGGCATTTCGATCCGACGAGTGAAAATTAGATTATTCCCTTGTCTTTATCGGAGTTGCTTTCACTTGGTTTGCTAGTTTACCTCCAAATTCGGTTCATTTTGGAGCGATTTGGAAAGCCGATTCCATGAGTACTTTTTCTCCGTGGTCTCGAGCTCCGGATTTCAAATCTAAGTTCTGTCCAACAGAAGACCGGGGAATCGATAAATGATTATGTTAAGAGATTCAAGGAAGTGAGAAATAGGTGTTTTAGTGTTACCCTGCCTGATAATCAGTTGGCCGATTTAGCTTTCAGGTTGATACCCTATTAAGAGAAAAATTCGTGAGCGTGAATTCACCAATTTAAGTCATCTCCTACAGCGAGTATCAGCTCAAGAAAGCCGTTTCTCCGATGATAATGGCTTCAAAGATGAATTGAAGAATAACAAAGACAAGATACAATCGGCTATAGAGGATGACCAACTAAAATTTGCAGAAGAGCCGACGATGCAGCTGGACGCTGATCCTTTTCCAATTAACATGGTTCATTGCTCTAAAAAGAAGGAAAAGCCGACACAAGATGCAGAGCCTAAGGATCAAATTCATATATCATCGGCTATAAAAATGACACATCAAGCCGATGTACAATCAAATTCTGATGGCAATAAGACACTCATGATTACTGTTGGCTCTATACAAATAAAAGCCGACCGTGAAGGGGAATTTTTTAAAACAATCACACCAAAGGGTTATCAGGCTGAGAGAGCATTGCCACTACCTAAGCCGATACAGAAGTGGAAGCCCACTTTTTCCCAACTACTAGCAAAATATGAAAGAAGGAATGAAAGGCCACGACGAAGTCCTCCACATCGGCCGGTTAATGAATATCGGCCAAGCGGCCCTGAAAGAGCTCACCAATGGTGCCCTTTTTGGCAATTTTGTTGGGAGAGGGGATTAGCTTTGCCATCACCAAACACATGTCCGATGCGGTATTACCCATGTCAAGGTGATAAGCAGCGATGGTCGGCTAAAGATAGAATTTCTAAGCCGACCATATGTCAGAAACAAGACCAAGATGAAGGGTCTAACACTGTGGCTAGTATGGATCTGTTAGGAAAAATATGTAAGTCGATCGAACCAAAGCCGAGATGGTGTCCTCCAGGTTTAAGCCGATCACAAAGAAGAAGACTTGAGCGGCTAAGGACCCAAGAGATGAGGGAAGCTGAACAAGAAAAACGAAGGGATAAAACTTTTAATGAGCTTCATCCGATTAAGATTGCGAGAAAAGAGTGGAGGAAGAAAAAACCGGATTCGGCCAATGATTTTTGTTCGACGAAGCCGATCTAGTCTGGAAAATCATACCACCCGTCAGCTCGTGTTAGCCGATTTGGTAAGGGATCAACGTGGGATCGTGTAGTGTGCATCGGTTTGTCCAAGGTACTGGTTAGGTCTTGATTGGCTAAAACTCAAATAAGAATATACGAGTTGGCCGATTACCGACCTGAAAGCCAAATTAACTCGATGCAGTTAAAATTTTGGCTATGGTAAGAAAATATATGTTCAAGTCGATGATGAAAATTTTTGGAAGATAACATGTTATCTCCCGAAAATGGGGGGCATATGTTTGCAGCAAAATTTGGTAGATAGGGTCAAAATCAGCAGTCCAAGATCAACAAGATACGATTGGATAACGGATCAAGATATTTGGAAACAAAACAGGTTGTTAAGGAAAGCACCCTCCAAATAGAGGCCGATACGGATTCTATTCCTAACGTGTTGTACCAGGACTCTATAGGCCAATGGCTATAAAAGAGGTCTAGAGGTGATCAGAAAAGCTGCCGAGAGCCAATCAACCAATTCGCTTCTACTTTTCATCTACTTTTCCGTCGACTAGGAGTAGTTTCTGTAATTTAGTCTTCTTGTAATTCGATCTTGATCAATAAAGTTGCGCATCGCCGATTGTTGATCTCCATCAATTACGCCCAGGTTTGATTCATTCTGATTTTGTTGCGCATCGCCTTCTTCAGAATCGATATGCCTTTATCCTCTGATTAGCCTTAATCGGCTAGTTAGACTTATTCTGTTACTTTGATCTTAATCGGCTTCAAGCTGATTGAGTCTAAGCCGATTGATTGTTACGATCGGCTTGTAGTGAATTTTATATTTTTTACCTTGTCGATTCTGAGTCAAATCGACCGCACGCTCCGAACCGGTGTTAAATGCGGTGTCTTCTTTGTAAACCCTACATCACGTTTTTGACGTCAACACAAAGTAATATAAACCGCCTTATATGTCACTAGCAATTACTTTCTCTGCCTTCATCTTAATTTGGTTCGAAGGCTAAACTAGGGTCTCCTTAAGGCATCAAAGGCTAAACCAGGGTGTGGGGATGTAATATGTGGTTGTTTTGTTGGCTGCTACGATATGATACATGCTGGATATTGACAATATTTGTTTGGTTGGTTGAACAGACATGCGAGATGTATGAGTTAGGAGTGGAAAAGAATATTAGCAAGGCTTTTAAATTTCACTTTAATACCATCTAATATCCTTATTTTGCTTTGTTACTCCTTGATCTATCTTAGAGCCTGTTTGTTTTAGATTTGGATTCTCTAAAAGCTGATTCTGGATTGTGGTTGTAGAGAAGCTGATTCTCCAAAAACTAGAATCCAAAAGAACATATGAAGTGTATTATGAATTCTAGTGTATATGGGTGGGCTGGATTGTAATAATCGGATTCTAGAATCGAGCTGTTTGTTTTTTATTCTGCTTTTGGGACCAAAATCCAGAATCAAAAGCTAAAACAAACGGGCCGTTAATATACACTAATACTCTTTAACGTGCACTACTCAGGGTTCAAAAAACCGTCGAAAACCGCTCGGTTTTCGTGAAAACCAGCCGTACCGAGCCGGTTCGGTAATTAAAACCGCTTTCGGAAAACCGGCGGATGAACATAAATTCAAAAATTTGAAGAAATTTAGTAAAAGTGTCCAAAAATTTTAAATTTTTTTGTGAGTTCCTGAGGTAATCCTAATAATTCTGTAAAATTTTCAGATTATTATCGATATGTACATTTTTAACAATTCGCGGTAATCTTGTCACAATATATGCTCTTCAGTTTTTTATTTTCTAGGGGCACAAAATAAAGTCTAATATTTATTAAACTTTTTTTGTGATGTTATAACGTCATTAAAATGATTATGTAAAATTTTGAGATGATGATCGATATGTGTATTTTTTAAAATTTCGAAAGTGCTATTATCATTGTATATGCTCTTACTTTTTGATTTTATATGGGAAATAAATGAAGTCTAATATTTCTGAAAATTTTATTACATGATCCTTTGGAATTATTTATATTTTCAGTAAAATTTTAGAATATAATAAATCATTTTACTATTTATAAAAATCTGACAGTGTATTTGTTCCGTTTCATTAATTTTTGTTTTAGATTTTTTAGAAGAAATAAATGATTTAAAAAATTGTAAAAATTTCTCTTAGGTGTTTTATATATTAATTGGGATTTTTTTTACATTTTTAAAATTTTTTTGTAATTTTTTCAATTTGTTCTTCTATTTTAACTATTTTTCCTTCTGTCATCGGATTTCGATGTTCCGTTCATGTAGGTCGAACATGTCATTTTTGCGACAATGGAAGAGTGACGAAGCTATACTTATGCCTACTCCACAACTTCAATTTAAATGCATTATAATGTAAATGGTGTTGATAAGTAAATGGTAGTGAAATTGCAAATGATTTTGCTTTGTAGTTATGTAAATCTTGATTTTGCACTTATGTGATTGTAGTATTGTAATGAAAGATTATTTATTGATATATTATTGCTAAATACATAACTTACAACTTCTAATTCTCTAAAATATAGCAAAGGCCATGTCGATTTTTTTCCAAATTTAGAAGAGATCATTCTGGAATTTTTCACGTTTTCACATACCTTATTTATATATTTATTATATTTTTACTCAATTTTAACCTTCCCTGTATTTCTACAAATTTTACAATATTTTTTTGCATTTTTTCCTAATTTTTTTCGAGTTTTTTTCCCAATTTTCCAACCTCGGGCGGTTTTTGGCTGTTTTTGCGGTTTTCTCCAAAAACGCTTTCGGTTTCAGAAACCGAGCGGTTTTTCGTCAAAAACCGCGGTTTTCGCGATCTCATTTGACCAAATTTCAAAAATTTCAAATTTGCAAACCGTTCGATTTTTCACAGTTTCCGAGCGGTTTACCGCGAAAATCGGTACCGCCAACTTCGCGAAAAACGTCCGCGAAACGGTTTTGTGAACCCTGGCACTACTGACTCCCTTAACACGCCATAGGCAGCCTTGGCTCTGGAGGAAAACTTGATTTTTGGTTTCAAAACTTGTCATAGGTACGCTCAACGATTTGTCTGATAAAATTGTGTAGGATACCACACTTTGCAACGGTTTATAGCAAAATATAGATACTAACCAAACATACTCTTACACAAGGCGAGTTAGGCTAGGGAAGTGACCCAGACAACCAACCAAGAACCGAGCTAAATTCAAAAAAAAACAACCAAGCTTACCTTTAGAAAGCATACAGTCGGTTTTTTTTCTGACACTGGTAAGTACATCAAGTTCCACATATACACGGGACTATATACGTCTACACATATTCGAGACATACAAACACTCACGCATGACAGCAATGAAAAAGAACGTTCTAGAACGATATTGAGGTCCAGAGATAAGATCTTGGTCTTTAAATCGAAGTACAGGTCTAGGAGGCCTTCTTTATTATGCCCCCTACTTCAAAAAGCTCAATCGGAGGCTGATTTCAAACCTCAAATAATAAAATATCGAGGAAAAGGTGAGCAGGAAAGCCAGGTACAAATTAAAAGGCCTCTCCAGTCTCCACAGAACCAAACTGCGAAGTGGCTGCTGGTGAGGGCTCAGGAAGGAGGGAGCAACAATGAGTGCAGCGGCAGCGAGCTCGGCCACCAAGTTCATCAAATGCGTTACTGTTGGGGATGGAGCTGTGGGCAAGACCTGCATGCTCATCTGCTACACCTGCAACAAGTTCCCCACTGTTGAGTGTTCCACTAATCATTCCATCTCATTCTCCCTCCCCCTCCCTGTGCCTGAAACAATCATTTTGCCTACTTACTTCATTTTGATTTGGCTTGATGTTAGTTGGTCTTGATTTTTCCTTTTCCTCCCCTCTCTTTCATTATTATTTTTAAGTGTGGATTTAATACCAATCTTGTTATTTTCCTGTGAAGAATGTGCTGACTTTCCTATGATGGTTTACTTTCTTTTGCGTGTGGTCTGGCAGGATTATATCCCCACTGTGTTTGACAATTTCAGTGCCAATGTTTCTGTAGATGGGAGGATTGTGAACTTGGGATTATGGGACACAGCAGGTGGGTGAGATTAGAGATGTCAAATGTGGAAATATTTCTCCTTTTGGGAAGGATTAATTTGGGTTTGCCTATTTTGATGTTTTGGCTTGTATACAGGTCAGGAGGATTACAGCAGATTGAGGCCTCTTAGCTATAGGGGGGCTGATGTATTCATCCTGTCATTCTCTCTGGTTAGCAGGGCAAGCTATGAGAATGTCTTGAAGAAGGTACTCATATCACTTTTCCTGATGCAAATTTAATTTTGACTTATTAGGCACAGTTGGGAATAATGTAAATCAGAGTTCTTCATTTGCTGAAGTCATTTATTCGTTTTTCTTAAACTAAACTATACACATGCATTATGGGTGGTGATTTACTAGTTTATAGATTGCGCTGTGATAGCAATGAGAGTACCGAAAGATTAAGCAATGTTTATTTATGGAGAGGTGCTTCACTGCTTTTCTTTTTTACAGTTGCACAAATATTAAAGGGTAGATGGAGATTACTTACCCCTTCGTTTGCTTCAAGATTTGTGCAACTTGTATTAGAAGGGAAAGCATTGAAGCATTGCTCTTATTTATGCCTTAAACATATAGTAGGAAATTGAATGTTTATTTGGGTTTGTGGCAACAGAGAAGCTAATGAAATTTGTACATTTTGATTTTAATATGTCATACTAAGATGTCATTATATACAAGGTTGTTCCAGTTGTGTATTCGACTGGCCATATGGTGTAGTCAGACATCATTGGATAAAACTTCATCTTTGTTGCCCACATTTGTCTGTATGCCAGAATTTGATAACAAAAAGGATTCAGTAACAGAGGAACATAAGTTCAACTTCAAACAGAGGAAAATTAGTTCACAGAACAGCAAAATTTCTTTCATGTCTGTATTTTGTTAATTTATCAAGGAAACAATCGAGTATTGATCGTCCACTCTTCTTTTGAACAGTGGATGCCAGAGCTTCGCCGGTTTGCGCCAAGTGTTCCTGTAGTTCTTGTAGGAACCAAACTAGGTAAAATTGATAACACTATACTTCATTTATCTTTAACATAATGAATTCCGTACATGTCTCCAGTACAAGACTCAGTGCATATCCTCATTGTTGCAAACATCCTGCCAATGTAGATCTCCGCGAAGATAGATCTTATCTTGCTGACCATCCCGCCACTTCCATCATCACAACTGAACAGGTGATGCCTACAAAATGCAATCATCAAACTTGACCAATTTAAGCGACTATTTCTTGAGAACCAAAAAGATACCTGCCTGCCGACCAGACACTCCCACTAACAGCAGTATGCTCTGTATTTTAGGGGGAGGAGCTCAGAAAGCAGGTAGGTGCTGTGGCCTACATAGAGTGCAGCTCGAAGACACAAAGGGTATGTTTCTGTTCATCGTGTTCTTCAGTGTAAAGCTTGACAATTTCTAGTTCACCTTTATAACATCTTATTCATTACTAATTTACTACATTACATTGTCAAGAACTTCATATATGACGCACATTGTTATTTTGATGATCTTTAACAGAACATAAAGGCAGTTTTCGACACCGCGATCAAAGTAGTGCTTCAGCCACCAAGGCGAAGAGAAGTCACCAGGATGAAAATGAAGACAAGTTCCAATCAGTCCGTGAGGTACTGGTTATCATGGATTTCCTTTGGTCAAACTCTCATCTTTTCTGCCTTTCCTTTACGTACAAATTTGCATAGACTGAAATAATGTGGGTGATTCCTCTATAAGTGCGAAGAACATGGATGATTCATGTTGAATATTCTATTGCTGGACTGATTTGAGGACAGAATATAATAAATCAAATCCATGTGATTTCAAATTTTAAATTATGGCATTGTACATCATCACATGTTTAAGTCATTCGACATGGCACAAAATTTCCATTAGATAACTGAGCATTAAATTTCCTGACCAAGTGATTGTTTATTAATATTGATCACTTTGTCACTCAGTGCAAAACAAATCTTTAAGATTCTCTCTGTCAGCCAAACTTAGGCACAAGGAATCACTATGTCTACTCTATATTTACGAGGGGGGGGGGGGGGCACTGAAGTTTCTGCAACCAAATACTGCATAGCATTATCCAATCAAAGCGAAGAAGATGCAATGTTATTTGATATAATTTAATAATGCTAGAAATTTTTTGCCATGCCATCAAAATCACCACATTTCCTATTAAGTTTTCTGCATCAAATTATGTAGCTAATTGCTTGTGTGTTATCCATGTAAGAGAGGACATTAAGTCAACAGAACAAATTAAAAGGGAAGATTAGAAAAAGGGAAAAAAGAGAAAGTATTCACTTATTTTACTTAATTTTATTTTCAAACTGTTTAAAATATTATGTATTTCATCAGCTAACTACCTTACTCCATTTGTGACATTTTTTTAATTATACCCTCAAAAGTCACAAAAAGAGGCTTGTTTTGTACAATGGCACGGTGTCTGGAGTCTGGACGTAGTAGTTTATCATCTGTGTCAAATGCCTGCAATTTATTGTTAAATTGGATTATCTGTGATGACTGATTGGGGAGGATTAAATCACATAAATTTCAAAAAGAGATTGATGCAATTGAGAAAAGCTGATTTCGTATGATAAAATGAGGGCGTGCTAAGGTGAAACCTACAGATCCACCCTGCATTCTGCACCACAGCTTTATACTAAAAATAAATTGCTTGTAAATGATGATATAACTGCATTTTGTGGCTGCAGCTTAACTTTTAACACATCTCCATCAATTGTGCAGGAGGTACTTTTGTGGTGCTTGTTTCACGTAATCAAGAACAGCACGGTTACGTCGTAGTTAGCAGTAGCCACTGGGAACACCTAGTTCTGTTGTGCCCTGTGAGGGAGATCTGATTTGCTTTCTTCATCTGTGAAAGAATTTTTTCGCCATGTAGTTCGTAGTATCTACTTTGCTCGGAGAGCTGTTCCTCCGGTTACTGACATCGATGGATTTTCTAGTAAGAGTAGCTAGTATCAAGTTATTCTTCTATATATATTATCTATGTTGAGAACATATCAGGTGTGAGTGCCCATGTTTATGAGAATCTATGTTTCACTACCCAAAACGATATTGAGAGAAGTTCCATAATTCCATTAATCTTAATGGACATCATCAAACGAAAGCAAGTTCATGTAGATTACAAGATTTAAAATTTTTCCCCACGGTCATTTGTGAGTGGCCAAAGGTTATTGCACTTCGGTATTTTTCTCATATACCACACAGTGTTTCTAGTGTAATCCAAATCTTTCCCGATGGCAAAGATAAATCACCAGCAATAAAATTGCGGACAAAGTAATAGCTAACAAGATGATGGGTACTAGGAAAGTTTATTAGAAAAGGGATATCGTCATCGGCAATATACTAACAACAATCTGAAAATGTTAGAAATTGTTGGATTGATATACACGAAACTAGCAATCAGAGAGGGGTGAATGATTGCATGTAAGCTAAAATCAAATTTTTGATGATTTTTGAAACACCCCTAATTCGGACTCAAATTGCCCGATTCGGATTCAACAAAACAGAGTAAGATATGATCAATAAAATGTATATTCCTGGATATCCAACCGACGGATTGACCTGAAATTTAAACTGTAGAAACTAGATTCCAATACGAATCTAACAAAAAAAGAATCAGCTCAATCAGATCTACAATTCAAACGTTATAGGCCCCGAAAGCTTACTGAAACAGATTTTGACGAGAATTGATCTAACCCTAATTTCGAGATTAATCAAAATCTAAAAACAATTAGCCAATGAAACTTTCAGGAACTCTAAATAGATGCCCTAGAAAGGTTTTGGATGAATCAAATCAAGATTAAACTCATTTAATCAAGAGAGACAATTAATCTATAAGAACCAAAATCGGGCAAGAACGTGAACAACGAACAAAACAGGTCTCCTTAGCAAAAAAAAACGGATAAACAGTAAATACATTCACTGTAGCAAGTATTGCCATGGTACTGTAGCTACGCGAAGACTCTCGCTGGTTCGTGCGCTTGGGAGGCGGAGGAAATTGCGATTTTTTTTCTGTTTATGTACAGTGCTCTAAAATAAAAGAGTACAATTATAAAAATAACTCTCTCTTACATACATAGGAGACATCCCTCTACTATTTATAATGAACAACAGTTCGCATGCATGTCCACCTAGCCCAACATAGCCCATGCAAACTGCCCCAAACAATTATAAATACACGCGTACGACCTACCTACCGCACTCACGTCACTAACCGGCTTCCACTGTTCTCTAGCCTGAACGTCCCGCATGACATACTCGACTACAAGGACCTCGATTCCTCCCTAAATCTAGTCTCGAACCTCAGTTCCTTCACGAACCTAGTTCCAGTCCTGTCATCGACCACGTTCGCCCTCGAGCAATACATGCACATGAACAAACAAGAAACAATTCTGAGCACAAGTCCACGACTTGACTCAACATCAGTCCATGCAATTACTCACACGAGCATCGCATAAAATCAAACAATCCGCGCAAAAATCGCGATGGCCGGTACTACCGCTTAGTGGCCTGTAGCACCGCTCGCATTGAAAACAAATTCTGAGCTAATTTTTCAGCACATTCCGTAAATTCAATTCTAAGCCAATTTTTCAGCACATGATTTCACAATCTCCCCCCTTGATGAAAACATTGGCAACACCACTTAGAATTGAATATTTGCAATTGACATTCACTTCACAAGAAAAGTTTTTGAAATCAAAAAGGTATTAAAATCAAAAGCCAAAGTGAAAAACACAAAATCTCCCCCTTTGACAAATGTGCAAAGTAAAAAACTCCCCCTAAGTGAAAATAAGAAAAATCTCCCCCTAAGAAGAAAAATATGAGTGAATGAATGAATACCACTTGTACAAGAACATATGCATGTATAAAGCATGTATAAAGTTCTCCAAAATTCTCCAAAGTGGCAAAATTCTCCCCCTTTGACAATGGATTCATAAAGAATACAAAAGAGAGAAAACAAAATCTTCTTGTTTTAAGTTTGATATTTTTTTGTATGTAATGAGCATTCTAAGTCATCCACAAATGTTGTAAATTCATCACCAAACCATGCTATCAAAAATACTTGCACCCTCAAATCTACACAAAGACAATATAGAGTAAGCATAACTAGAAATCAAGTACTATTAACAATTTATTTTATGGCATAATCTCCCTTTCTCAACAATCTCAAAACCTGAAAACATTGAATTTTTGTGCACTTTATTTATGCTTTAAAAACTGATTTATGAATTGATTGCAATAGAATGTAAAAATTTCAAGGAATTAAATGTACTATCAGCCTTACTTTTCAATCATGCCAAGCCTCATTTCATAAGCTTAAGGTTTCATGGTTTCGGTCATACACAACCTCTTCCAAGTTCATATCAAAGTGCAATGATAAGTTGTCTCGTAAAGAAGTGCGATAGTACATACTTCCTTGATCTTCTATCTATCAAGTATCAATTCTTGAGCTTTTAGCTCGTAATTTTGATAACTTTGACATTTAGCACTTTTTGAGCATGAAGATAGCCAAGAAAGTTCAACCATGACAAGATTTAATTCAAGTTTTCATTCCATTTAAATAGTCATGTCATAAGCTACACTATATATGCATAACGTAAAGTTGCAAAGACCTTGTAGCACAAACATGGCTTCAAATGACATATGTGTATCAAATACAATGCTCATTACTTTTTCATTGTTTTCTATTTTTTTTTTGTTTTTCATTTAAGAAACACAAAAAAAGTATGTTACAAAATATTACAAAGTTTTCAAAAAACTCACCCTCAAAAATAACCCATTAGGTGAACCACCCAAAGTTCTCCCCGAATAAAACCAAAACGAGAAGACAAAGGTTTTGTGAAAATATATGCCAATTGATGTTCAGTATCCACATAATGAAACACAATATTTCCTTTTTCAACATGATCTCTAAGAAAGTGAAATCTTATTTCAATGTGTTTGGTTCTAAAATGTTGCACAGGGTTCTTAGCAATGCATATTGCACTAGTATTATCATACAAAAGAGGAACACTATCTAAATTAACCCCATAATCTTTTAAGTGTAGCTGCTATCCAAAGGATTTGAGAACAACAACTAGCAGTAGCCACATATTCAGATTCAGCAGTTGATTGTGCAATAGAAGATTGTTTTCTAGATGACCATGCAATAAGAGAATTACCCAAGAAATGACATGAACCAGATGTACTTTTTCTATCAATTCTACAACCTCCAAAATCAACATCAGAAAATGCTCTTAAACTAATGCATGAGGAAGCAGAAAGCCATATGTCAAAGTCTTTAGTACCATGAAGATACCTGAAAATCCGCTTGATAGCTTGTCGATGTGAAGTACGAGGGGAAGCTTGAAAGCAAGCACACAGCAAATTGTATATCCGGACTTGATGCAGTGAGGTACAAAAGTGAACCTATCATGCTTCTATATCCTTTTGATCAACCGTCTTTCCATGTTCATCCGAATCAAGTGTGCAAATGCCTCCCATGGGTGTCATGATTGGCTTGCAGTTTTCCATCCCAAAGTGACGAAGCAAATCTTTTGTGTACTTACTTTGATAAACAAAAGTGCCTTCCTACGTTTGTTTGATTTGAAGTCCCAAAAAGTATGTTAATTCACCCATCATACTCATCTCAAATTCCTTCCTCTTGGTTTCTTTTGCCACAACAGAAGTGGAAGAAGCATCTCCAAAAGTAGCACTTTCAGCACGAGATGCACGAGTGAGGGAGGAGAACCAATTCTTATCACCGGACATGTGGCGTGAA
The DNA here is from genome assembly GCA_036346275.1 of Otatea glauca. Taxonomy (NCBI): domain Eukaryota; kingdom Viridiplantae; phylum Streptophyta; class Magnoliopsida; order Poales; family Poaceae; genus Otatea; species Otatea glauca. Next base: position 13,517,250 of record CM070720.1, read on the forward strand.
CATCCGAAATCCACTAGCCATATGTTCTTCTTCCTCACGTGAGAAGCCTACATAGAAGCAGAAAATGTTGAGGCCTCAGTACTGGGGTTAGAAATAAGATGTTTAGGAATGCAGTATTGAGACACACGACGCACAACAGTAGGCATGACACGAGTATTCTTATGCACAAAATCAAATTTACATTTTCTCGTGTTTTTAGCAACAAAAGGTGTTTGTTTCACCCTAGGCACAAAATGAGGAGTAAAGCGTGCCTTTTTGAAATTAGATCTAGCATTAAACCTTTCTCTCCTTTGTTGTTTAGCTAGTCTAAAACAAAAATCTACTAAATGTCCATCTCTACCACAATGAGCGCAAGTGTACTTAACACGATATTTATATTTAGAAGTAGAAGCAACATTTGCATTCATCATAGTAAAAGATAAAACTCCAGCAGACTAAAAAACAGTTTTCTTAAGCTCATTGACAATTTCAAATTTTCCACTTTCAAGTGCCTTAACAACAGTGGGAGCATGTGATTTATGATGAGCATAAGAATCAAAACCTAAACCTGTATTATGAGTGCTAAACCTTGATTGATCCAAAATCATGTTTAGGTTTTTCTTTCCTTTAGTGAAACATTCTAAAGATTTTTCCAAGTAATCAACCTTTCGAGAAAGAATTAAACAATTATTACAGGGAACGTCCACTTTTCCTTTTTGCTTGCGACAAGTTGAGCAAGAAAGAACCTCATGTGTGAGCAAAGCATCTGTCATTTGAGAAACCCTAGCATTTGCATCATGCAATTTCAATTCTAGTGTGGAGCATTTAGAACATGGAGTTGAATCATGCAAATCAATAGTTGAACAGCTAGCATTTTTAACATGTTTCTCATTTTTCTTAACTTGCTCTAGCAAAAAAGCATGTTCTTTTCTAAGTGAAGTAAGTTCATTGTAAATTAAGTCACATGATTTACAAGCATCATCATCAGGAATCAAATATTTAAGTCTAGCAATTTCAGCATTCAAAGACTCCACAAGAACATCATGTTTCTTAATTTTCTTGTTGTGTTTATCAAGCAATTTACCAAGACGAGCAACAATAATGGCTAATTCATCGTAAGAAGGTTCTACCTCATTGAAGTCGCTGTCGTGATCATCCTCAGTGAAGCTTTCATCACTTTTAGCCATGAGACACAACCCTGTCAATTCATGCTTACTTAGAGTTGGTGTATCATCTTCACTGCTCTCCGAATCCACATCGCTCAAATTTACTTGTTCAAGAGCGGAAAGAACTCGGTGGACAACTTTGCGGTTCACAAAGTTTTTCTTCTTGCTACTACCTGGAGATAACTTCTTCTTCTCTTTCTTCTCGTTTTTGTCCTTCTCCTCCTTAGATGCTTTACCTACAAGCTTAGGATAATTTGGACGAATATGGTTGGGATCACCACATTCATAGCATCTTGGAGGACCACCACCAATTCTCTTCCTCATTCTCACATTCCGTAAAGCTTTGTTAAAGCGAGAGGAGAGTAGTGCCAAGTCTTCTTCAGAAAATTTCTCGATCTGTTCATCGGTTAGTGAAGACAAGGAAGACAAAGCAAAACTTGAAGAAGCATTATTATAAGACATGCTAGGTTGGGAGGTCAAAGCAATTGATTTATGATCATTCTTCTTAGCAAGAACATCCAATTCATGAGTTTTTAATTTAGAGAAAAGAACATCTAAAGTAAGTGTACTCATGACAGTTGATTCTCTAATGGATGTAATCCCAACATCTCAAATAGACATGTCTAATGCACCAAGAAATTGTCTAGCATTAGCAGCATCGTCATAGGTAATCCCAACATCACATAAATTGCTAAGAATCTTATTGAAACGTGCAAAGAAATCATCTAGCGACTCACCAGTTTTCATCTCAAATCGCATATATTCTTTCTTATGTATATCCTGACGAACCTTTCGAACAGTGTTAGAACCCTCATGTAATCACAAAGAGATTTCCATACCTCATATGCAGACTTGAGATGGATCATGCGGTTGAAGTCTCTTCACACCTCTCTCTATAGATGCAATCGGCCTCCTTTAAATAACTGATCCAAATATTTCAGCATTGCAAAGTGGTTTGTGCCATCAGGAAGTCAAATACTGCCTTGGAGCCTTCACGAAACGTGATCCATTTTACATGACGATCCGTTGGAGGGCGACACACACACACACACAATGAACATTTGAAGTACATTAAGAATACTTAAAATTTCTTATTCACGATGAGATAATTAGGCTGACACCAATAAATATAGTCACTCAGTGGTGTAATCAACATTTCACAAATACATCAATATTAGCAAAAGATTTAAGAGCAACTATATAAACTAGCCATAATAGCGCAATACGCTGCGCCGCTTTGGATATAATCTATCGGTATGCACATATCATATAAAGTAGTCGTATCACTGTTTTGAATAGGTATATCGGCAGAATCAGGTAAGGACGAAACCTGGCAATGCTATAAGGATTACATGGAGATGTTAAGGCTACCTATCAGTAAATCCAATCATATTAACTAAATAAACACAGAGTAGTTATGACTGTATGGAGTGATTATCAGTCGATCGATAAATCCTACGATACCTGATCGTTGTATAGAATAGGAATCTGTATCAGACAAACCGATCAAGCGCTGCAATCGAAATGGCAAACATAATTACATCATTGTTCTTAGAGCAGCAAATCGGAGAATCAAGGAAACGTGAAAAGAAATTATCCCGGCTAGGCTGTTAACGAAATTAACAGGCATGAGTAAAGGTAACCGTGAGGATAGCAGTGTATAGGAAATGCCTTACCTGTGTTTAATCAGTTTTGCTCTGCGGAAACAATCTCCTTTTTGTTGGTGGCTTTCCTTCGATACATTCAGCGGCGCTAGACACAATGAAATCAATCTGTCAGTATTAGATCATAGGTGATGACAAGTAAAATGATAATGCAAAAACATATAAAAGTATAACCCTGTGTTGCTCTCAGGAACAGGCAAGCTGCTGGTAGCAGTTTCTAGTGGGCGTTTTAGTCTAGAGTCTGGCTCTATCAGTGTATAGAGGTGGAGAAGAAATATAATCAGAGACTATTTGTTTTGTAGCTACAGAATCTGAAAAGGAAATAATATAGCGATCAGCCAAGTGAACCTCCGGTGATGGTGGTGTTCCTTCATGAATAACAGTGCGAGGTAATCCACTTTCCTACTATCATAACGAGATAAACATTAGGAGACATATAAGTAAACACAGATGAACTTTCAGTGGTTTTTTGTTAGACAGGAAAATACAGACATACATAGAAGACGTGTAGCGTTTCTCTATTGACATATCAGTTTTTGGAGCAAAGTTATCTATTCAGGTAAACAAATGACATTGAGCACTGGATACACAGAAAATCAGGCTGTGCAAATGTGTGGACGTAAAGAGGAAATGTATAGAGCAATGTAGCATTTGTTTACTAATCTGTTAGTTATTAGATCAACGAAAACTACCCAATCAATGTTTTCTATTTGGGTAAGCAAATGACGCTTAGTACTGGATATACAGGCAACTGAAACACAACACAGGGGTATAACATAGAACATCAGATTGTGCAAACGTGTGGACATGAAGAGGAAATGTATTAAGCATCCGTTGCCAGGTGTGATGAACGCAACGCTGCAGGCTCTGTATAGAAACCGTACGGATACTGGTATTAGCAAAAGGTGCGAAAAACAAAACTTTTCTCGGTAATAATACAAACAGACAGGTAATCATATTTGTGATTAAGAGTCAAAAGTTAGGTTGTGAGAACACACCTGAACAGATGAGAGTGCTTGAGGGGGATTCGTGAACAGATGTCGCAGGAGGTGAAGCAATGTCACAAGAGGTACCGAGCTGAATTCTTTTTTCATAATCCGGCAAGGGTATCTCTTGCTGGGAACCAATCGAGAGCCGATGATGTGTGAAGATAGATTCACCAGTGTTCAATGGTTCAGCAGTGATTTCAGTAAGAATAGTACTTGCTGATGGCACAACCCATGTGTCTTCACTGTACGGAACTGTTTCTTTCATAACGGTGGTGTCAGTAAGAATAGAAGTGACTTTGTGTTCCAATTGTGCAATGGTAGAGGCGGGTGACACTGAAGGCAAGAAGACTAATATGGAATCAATCTGATACGATATTTTCATACGCTGTAGAGCTCGGCGTGGCACAAAGACTCTGGGAGTACAGATCTTTCCATAAAGATTTTCAATTTGGGGAGGGATAAAGTCTCGGCGCCCATCAGCAGCGGCAACAAGAGGTGCCACTGAACAACCAATAAGCTGTTGCGCAACTTCGGCAAAGAAAATGAATTCCGTTGTTCTTGCATTCGAATTGCTGATGCCGTGCGGGTTGATACCATGCACCGTGACTCGGTACCTATCATCAGAAACAGCTGTGTTAATATGTAATGCTCGATTGTCATACCGATTCGGAAAGCAATAACACCGATCTCAATTATTTGATTAGTACGTTGATTAGCAATGACCTAACAAAAAGCAAAAAGAAATGTACCTTGCATCAACAACTGTGATGTCGCATCTAGCACACCTATAAGCGTCTCCCTCACGCGCAGTAGCTCTCTTACAAGAGGAATACGCTAGATACCACCATGGCTGCTCTGGAGCTAGGCTCTTGATAGCAATGGTAATGGTGTAAGTGTTTCCCTACAGTCGTTAATCCATATCTTTAATAAAGAAGGAACACAATACACGGGTAATAACCGTAAAGTGTGAAGAGGAACGCGGTATGCTACGCTAGCACAAAAAAAAACTACCGCGTAACCAGAAAGCTACTCGCAAGAAGGGGATCATAGATAAGATTACCACTAGACGCGCAGTTGCGGAATCCTTCGCGCGTCGATGTAGTGGATCGTCCTCGCCGCAGTCGTTGCGTCGATGTAGTGGATCGTCCTCGCCTTGCCGTGGATCGTCCTCCCGCGCCGCAGTCACAGCAGCGTCACCGCAGTAGTCCACACGTCCAGAGATGGAACGCCGTGCGTTGGTGTGCAAGCACCTGGTCGCTCGGCAGGGGCAGCGAGAGGAGTAGGCTAGGGTTTCGAGTGAATCACTCCTAAACCGTGGAAAGCACACCCTGTGCCCTCCCTCCTCCCCTCCTTATATAGCCACGAGATGAAACCCTAAACTAGGGCCCATCAGCGTGCTAAGCCCACGAGGTTCATTAATTACGGATCCAATCCAAATTAATGCGTCCCAGCCCATTAAGTGTGTGACCCTGCAGGTTCATGTACGTTTGGACGTGGATTCGGAAAACTCCTTTTCAATCCAATAATTGGCAGTGGCTTCTTGCAAAGTATGCCAACTCCCAAACATACTATGATCAAATCGGACAGAACCTATCAAAAGTACTCATGTAATAATCCCTTTGCCAAGTATATGAAGATTGATCTCAAGGCGAGAAGCATGTCATCCTTTGATGATTCAATCCATCTCTCGTATTCGTGATATATTAATAAGTTGTGATTGACTCCTCAATCACGGCATGGCCATGCACTTCCTTAATCATATCACACGAGTGGCCTTGTCATATATCTCCGTTTCATTGGAGTGGCAAATTCCATCTTGACCGCTCACTTCCTCTCGCACGTTTCATAGTAAACATGAAAGCTACCTTTATAACTATCCGGTTAGGAAGTAGTGTTTGATAGCCCCAAGGAAAACTATTACACATGTAGGAATATGACAATCTCAGTCTAAGGATCATACATCTACTAGGTATGAGATACATCGATGACACATAAGAATGAAACATTCTCGCAGTTGTCCCATTGCGGGTCTATCTAACCCATGTTCTTCAACATGCGTCCACAATGTATAGATGATATCTCCATATCCCATGATCTATGAAGCATGATCATCGATCAATACATGTGATGATCTATTCATCGTTGTCCTATACGATGATATCCGATCAGAGATATTTATCGAATTACATCATTAAGTAAAGAGCTTCATAAGCAAGTCACATACTTGTTGATCAATACAATGATATACATTCATTGAACCAATAATCATATTATTATTCATAAACATAGTCATGTTACAATCATCTAAATGATTGCCTCAAGGGCATAACACTAACAAAGTGCTACTACAAATAACAAGGCACAGAAAGAAGTCTCACCAGCACATCATGTGGGTTAAGATCAGATATCTCAGGGACTGTAACTGAACGTATCAAATAAAAGATCGTTTGGTGAGCACAACAGTACATACATTTAGCCTTTAATCTTATACAGGAAAGGCAACATAAGAAAGACGCAGGCATACCTTCAGACAGCACCAACGAGGAATGCCCCTTGGGCGGCCGACCGAGCCTGTCCAAACAAAAAACAATATCCTGCACGGAAACAACGAAATCGTTAATAAACGCAAAAGGGTCCCCACACCCAACAAAATGCGTATAGATACAGGGCACACTAGCATAGCAATGAAGCACAATGGAAAGGGCGCATCATAGATGGGTAACAAAACCAAAGAGCGGAAGTGTCCCAACACACATCAAACCAACATCACAAATAAAACAATGATGAAACAAGAGAAAGGGAAAAATGGAGGAAAGATCAAACCCAAGAACACTCCAAGCTCAAAGAACGGGCGGCGAACCAACAGGATGACGGAGAAGGGGTGACACAGGGCTGGCAGACGTAGCACGATGAAGAACCACAGGAAAATACAAAAAAACAAACGGTAGGTCACGATCAGGAAAACGGAATGAGAAATAATCAAATCGACAAAAGCGGGACCACGTAATCGATGAAAAAAAACACGACTGCAAGAGCGCCCCATAGACAAACAACAATTCGAAGGACCGGTTCCATCCCTGCGAACAACAAACCAACAAGTCGTTCGACGAACGAACAACAAGATCAATGGCCGGCACCACCCGTGCGCACAGCAAATCGAGAGCACAAACAAAATGGCAAGGAAACAGGAGAAAGGGAAACACACCAAAACCAAGCTAAAAATAACAACCCAGATTGCTCAGGCAATAGGACGATGGAGAGCAACCGACGCATGGCCGACAAGCACGCCAGGACGGCAAAGCAAAGAGTGTCACGAAAAAAGAAACAACGAACCTAGAATGGGGAACAACCCAGTCGCAAAACGCAGCAATCGGCGAGTACAGAACAATAGGGAAAAATAAACAAGGAGCCACTATGAGGAAACCCAGAATGGGGAACAATCTAATCGCAAAACGCAAAACGGACCAATCAGCGAACAGGAAAACACGATCAGAACGCTGAGAACAAAAAGAATGGAGGCAGCAGGATCGGCCAATGGGGAAAAAGAAACAACGAACCCAGAATGGGGAACAACCCAATCGCAAAATGTAGAACAGAGCAATCGGCAAACGGGAAAACACAAAAGAGCACAGAGCAAGAGGGAAAAGAAACAATGAGCCACCATGAGGAACCCAGAATGGGGAACAATCCAATCGCGAAACACAAAATGGAGCAATCGGTGAATAGGAAAACACGAGTAGAACGCTGAGAACAAGAAGAATCGAAGTAGTAGAATCTGCTTCAACCGACGGCGTATCACCGAGCGGTTGACCCAAACCAGGAAGACAATGGCTCAAACCAGGACGATTAGAAATCAACAAGACTGACCGCCGGTTGGAATCAGGAGAGGTCGCGATTGGAATTGAACCGCGGGGGACAGCGGAAAACCAAAAGAAGCCCCGCGAAGAAAGAAGTGATGGAAACTCCCTCTCTACCAGCGATTGAGGCGATATACGCAGAAAAAAACCCCAGCGCTTGGTAAGGAGGAAAAACACGGCCTCGGGCACCAACGACAGCACAAAGAGTACACGGCCTCGGGATAGGAGCCATGGGCGGAACGCGCGAGACGGATTAACGGCGGATGAACCTCGGGGATGTAGCGCAACGCAGATGTGAGACGGGCGGCCGTGCATGCAATGAGCGAGACGAAAAACAGCGAAGCGTTATCAACCGTCACTATCCCAACCAACGCGAAACAGCGCAGATAAATAGGTCGCACGGCACAGAATGAAGAGAGCAACGGCTGCCATCGACGAAAATAAACGGAGGAACGACGTCAACGAAGAAACGGAGCGACAAACACCTTTCAACGGCGTTGACGGAACAGGACGAGTGTGTTTTTTTTACTGACTGAGCTGGTACGGAGAGCACCAAGCGCTTGGCAAATCTTAGCACTATAAGATATAGTATACATTACAGTCTAGTCTTTATATAACAGAAGTTACATTTCAATCTCTAAACTTTTACACAAATTACAAGCCAAGGACTCACCTATTTACAACTAAACTCTTGAACTACTCTTTTATCAGTAAAAAGGCCATAGACAAGTGGAGAGGAGGGTAGGTGGCAAGTAGTTAGGCATGCATGTCCACCTGCTTCTCCTTCCACCTACAAATTTCACTCTAGCCCATAATTTCACCCAAAAACCGCCACTTTTACCTACTCTAAAAATGTGCCCACACTTTTCACTGACCACCTTTGATGGCTTCGAAACCCTTCCCTAATTGTTGCCTTCATCGCCTTTCCTATTGAAGACAAGTAGTAGGCCAGAAAGGAGGAGAATCAGAGACATCCATCCTATCTCTTTTCTTCTTCTCCAGCCATTCCTTCCATCCTCGTTGCAGCCAAAAGTTGCCAATCATTAAAATTGATTACCTTTTTCCATCTCTTAAGCATGCAGAAATAATACATGGTAGAAACACACAGCTATAGTGTATTTAAATTGCTATGTATATTTATGTTCAACATTAAAATGGATAATGCAATGACATAAGCACAATATGATACTTAAGGAAATAGCAAGTTGCAACAACAGCATGGTCACAACGCATGATCTTATGCACAGTTGCATGTCCATTACTTTAAGATTAGCCATGTACTCACTATGGCTATAAGAAACTATAAATATGTTACTCTAAAAGAAATCATGCACAATCTAAGCATCAGCTCTAGTCTATTTAGCGAACTAAACACATCATTAGTTTAAGCATGCACAAGCACAAATCTAAACAAATATGTCACTTAATACTCACTGCCACCAACCACATTCTAGGATTTTATATGCAAAGTTAGCATCACATGAACATCACATCAAATTAATCCATGTGAATGATTGAATTTTGAGGGCTTAATTATGGGTAAAAGTCACCGGTAGAAATAAATGAAAAGAGTAGGGTTATTGCTTAGCTCGTGGGTGTCGGGGGAGAGTGAATGGAAGTTGTAGCCAGGGACACAGTGGCTGGTGTAGGTCAGCCGCCGTGCTCGATGCACGTGGCACCGCAATGGAGGCGGTGTTAGTGTAGTAGCATCGTCAGTGTCGTAGAGGTGGCATCAATGCAAGACCATGTGATGTCTGGTAGGCCGACCGACATTGACGCACCAAGGGAGTGAGAAGATGGAAACTAGTGTAGGGTGGGTGCTCATTGTCATCGCTGATGGGGCTGATGGTGAGGCCACTGAGCCGACAAGGAAGACCTTGCTAGATTGGGTTTCTGTGAGGCTGGAGTCATAGAAGATGACCGGAACCCATAGATCTGGTGGCGCATTGTTGGGTTGGGAGGAGTGGTGGGGAAGGCACGGAGGACATCAACGTAGGAGGAGGCAGTTGGATCTAGTGGACCTAGCGGTGGTGCCGTTAACGCTAGGTGGCTATTTTAGTGATTTATGTGTTTTGGTGATTAATGGTGTTTGATTGTTAATACTAACAATGTTTGAAGGTTTTAAGATGAGTTAATGCTTGATTTTGGCATAATGGGAGTTCTTGGTTGGTATTCATGGATCCCTGAAAAAGGTATATTGATGGCAAAGTATGAAGACCAAGGACATTGTGTTTAGAAATGATCCAATGTATTGAGGATGGATTATTGTAGTGTTAGGTCATTATTTTGCATTGGTCATACTATTAAATGGGGTCTAGGCTAGTAGCTTGAGCTTGGTTAAGTTGGGTAGTTAGTGTTGATGCACACTAGACTTGTCTAGCTCATCTATAGTCAAAGAAAGCCCATGAAAAGTTGACGTTGCTATCGGACAAGGGCGAGGATAAATGGGGCCAAATGTGATATTTTCTAATGAGTTGGAATGTTACACATTCTAGATGATCTTATATCTTTCAGACAAGGGAGAGGATCATTGGAGCCAAATGTGGTATTTTTCAATGTGTTGGAAAGTTACACATTCTAGATGATTCTATAGCTAACAGACAAGCAAGCGGATCATTGAGACAACGAGTTGATTTTCAGCATGGGCTAAAATTATTGTATATTCCGGATGATCCAGATAGAAAGGATCATCTAGATGTAAGGATGATCCGAAAGCTATCGGAAGATACTTTAGGCATGTAACGCTAGTTTTTCAACCATTGGACTTCAAACTTTAGGATGATCCAGAAGGGCTTCAAATGATCTAGGAGCTGATTTTTTAGGAAAGTGAGTGTAATGGCTAGTTTTTTAAGGAGGCTATAAATACTTAGCATGGTATCTTTTTGAGGTCTCTTGGCCACTCTACAGGTTCATATCATGCAAGGGAAGATCAAGAGTACTTAAGAGCATTCAAAAGCATATTTCGAGATATTTGAGAGATGGCATAGGAATTTAGTGTGCATCACTTTAGTTGCTTGACCTTTCTAGGTTCAAGCGATGCTCTAAGCTTGTTACCTTTGGAGATTGGTGTCTCCTAGATGGCTTAGAGGCGTGGTTCTCGGTGACCTTCCAAGAAGGAAGTTGTGAAAAGGCACTAGGAGTGTTATGAAGTTTTCTTTTAATTGATGCTTAGATTAATCAAATTAAATCTTTGTATTTTAGGAAAATTCCAGTTAAGCTTTAATTAATTTGACAAAATACAAATGGTTCCTTTTATTTTTTAAAACTTTCAAAAGGCACAAAATTTGGGCTGACACAAATGTTTCATCTTAGACAGCTTTGACATTTTGTGAAAATTTATTCGCGAAGGTCCAGGGAAAATTACGTTGAAACTATCACCGACGGTTAGTTATAAGTAACTGTTTGTGATAACCGCGGATTGTCCATAGCCTGTGATGTGTCAACTTATCACAAGTGGTTTCTTTCAAGGAAATTGTCTGTGATACTTCACAAATGGTTGTGAAAACAAACCGTCTATAAAAGTAAATTTATCACAGATGGTTTTATGCTGAAACTATCTATAATAACTTGAATAGTTACAAATTGATAATCATCTTGTCGTTGCAAGAACTTTATATGCTCTTCATCTCCCCATTGCTTCTTCATCTTCTTCTCAAACGTCGCATAGATCCACTATCGTTTGGGAATCACATCTAGTATCGTCTTCATCTTCTTCTCAAGCTTCTTCGTCGTTTCCTCGTTTTATCGCTCCGTTTTGTTCGCTCCTCTTCTTCGCTTTGTATGCTGGTCATTCGTAGTTTTTGTTCGATCTGTTGACATGCCTCGCCCTTTGTGTAATGGCTGGATTCATAGTTCTTTTTCACCTGTTGTATCTTAGTGAAAACTTTGCTTATTTGGTCATAAGATCTATATACATTTGGTCATAATATCTATACACATTGTAAACTCTATTATTTTTTAATTCTTTATAACTAAGTTATCATATTATAGTAGTATTTTGTAACTAAAAATGACTTTCTTTATGACTTCTTAATAATCTAAGTAATATGTTCAATTATGTAGTTTTTTTAAGTTCATTCGTATAGTCACATATCAAACCATGTTTAGTACTGACTATTTTTTAAATATATTTAGCAAATAGCAGAATCGTCATACAATGAATTTGTAGTTACGATGTCAAGGTGCACCGCTAAAATATTGGATATCTAATATGGTCATATAGATATTGTGCTTTTACTAACTTTAGATGGTGGGGACTTTGATAGGTGTTATTGGCCTCACATGTTATGCATGCAAAGACCCATGAAGGTTCATTCAACCTCTCTGTGCATTATGATGGCCAGATTTTAGTCTTCTTGAAGGATCTTTCTCTTGTGAAGAATCTGGATGGTGTCGTGAGAGGTTAGCATGTGGAAATGTGATATTCAAACGTGTCCATCAGGTTATATCTTTTGAAGAGTCTAAATACCGTCCACTCTAGTGCTACTATGCCACAACCACCTATTGCTATGTTTTGAAAGAGGAGGCAGGTTGTGTGAGTACTTAATTAGGTGTGTGTGGGTACTTGTGAGTACTTTTGTTAATGTGAAATGTGTTGTACTTAACTGAGATCGTTTCTTAATTTTCACATGAGTTTTGTGTACCGCCTCTTGTTGATTCACATGTGTTTTTGTTAACATTAGATCTGTCGTTAACTTTATTGTGTTGTTGTCAGAGAGGGCCAAAGGCGGCAATTGACGCACGCATGACCTATTTCGGTCCGAAGAACTAAACGGGCGTGCGTGCCACCACCGCATGTCGGGAGGTGGCCCAAGCACAGCCCGCGAGGCTAACGTGTCGGGCCGCACTAGGCCGTGCCTTGCTGTGCTGTGCCTGGGTTGTGCCGTGCCGGGCCCGCTTGTAAACGGGCTGTGCCATGCCGGCCCACCGTACCGATGTGCCGGCCCAAGCACGACACGGGCTCACGAGCCGTCTTAAGACAGCCCCCGCCTACGGTGGGTGTCTTGCGTGCTCGCCGCCAACAGCGAGATCATGCCTCGGGCCAATCCGTTTGGCCATCTCTAGTTGTTGTACATGTTTTTCATCTGTGAAATTGTATTGTCTTGTGTTATATTTGTATAGAGGGCATGGCTAGTGTGATTCCTAATGCTAGCCTAAAATAGAAAAGATATGTTAAAAAATATTGCATATCACAGACAGTTATCACCTAAATAACCATTTGTGATATTCACTATCACAAACGCCTATGATTATGAAATATCAACGATGGTTGATGAATTTTGACCATCTATAATGACAAGTAGTCGATTATGTCTATTTAACTTCCCGCCTAGTCAATTCAGATACCCACACTTAGCAACTCTCCATCCAAATCTAGGGTTTTCTCTTCGCACCATTGATGTCCCCTTCCTCTCCGCACCGCTCCGTCGCCCTCACCATCGTGCCATTATCGTCCCCTTCCTCTCTACATCACATTGGTGCCCTCCTCCAATACCTCTCAGGTTCAGTTAAAAGTGAAGATATGGTATGAGTACAATACTAGCAGTAGAAACTTAGTGCTTGTGAGACCAAGGATTAGGAGTACTCTAGTGGCCCAATGATCTTGCAAGCATTTAGTATCGACAAGTAGAGAAATTCTCTCGTTCTTTCCCCTTGACGATCTTACGAAGGTTTGAGGAGAGCTCACCGCCTTCTTTGTAGATGATATAATTCGAGCCAGGGGTGAGTTCAGTGCCTCGGACAGTTCGTAAGTTGTATAGCGGATTATGTGTATTATTCAACTGTGGATTGTGTAAAGTGCGTGTAGATGTACTTGAATTGTGAATTTTAAGTCATTTATTCTATTTGAATATGTGTTATGTGTATATATCTCAACTGTGAATTTTCAACTGTAAATTGTATATGTGTTCTATGTCTGTTTGAATGTATATTGTTTGTATTTATCTCAACTGTGAATTGTGTATCTTATATCGGTTTCAATGTTTGTTGTATACCTATATGAGGGCATGACTAGCGTGATTCATGAGACTAGCCATAAACTAAAATTATGTATAAAAAATACATATCACAGATGGTCTGTATTTCGGTTCGTAACTACAAACTGTCCGTTATTTATACTTATCGCAAAAGTTTTGTAATTGAAATGTATATTATTTATCATTGACAAACGGTTTCTTATGTACTAACCATCCGTGATGTGTAACTAGCACAGACAGTTTTTTGTAGATAACCGCTTGTGATGTATAACTATCACAAATGGTTCCTAAACCATCTGTGATGACTACTGATCATCACTGGCTCTTTTTTCATAGACGATTTGTATTGACTTTTTTTAACAGTATATGATTTCCTTTTGTGTGTTAGTTGTAGGAATAAAAGGTGTGGTTAACCGAACTACACAATAAAGGAGAACTCAGGTGTAGGGCCTAGACAGGCTAGTTAGGACACCAAAACATATATTACGGTGATGTCATAAATTCCTGATGGTGGGAAGAAATAAAAAAGCTTGAGTCGACTTATAGCGAATTCTTGGAGGGATACAATGACTTCAACGTATAAGAATTAATGTGGAGATTATTGAGAGAGATGGCTTCATATCCTAATCCTAATAGGACATTGAGAGGTGTGATACAAGGATTCTTATATGAACCCTAATTAGATTAGGATTCCTACATCACTTTAGAGTAAGATTCCTACTTCACTTTGAAGGAGGATTTGGGGGTTATATAAAGCTACAAGGGTGTCTATAGAGAACCCAAGCCACAAATCAGCTCATGTAGAGCAAGAGGTGCATGAGAGAATTACTAGCTAGGTTTTTCTTTAGTACTAGATTCTTGTATAGGGTAAGGAACTGATAAACTTAAAAAGTTTGAGAGGGTTGTGAAAGAGCGACAATCCTTTGTGCTCTTTTAAAGTCGTGCTAAGGAATTTGCAATTATCTTCATCAATTCTGTCAGGGATCGGTACCCTCGCCACGTGTAAGCATCCCCCGGGGCCTCGTGGCAGCTTCCTACGGGCCTGGGGGCTTGTCTCCGACCTGGGAGGTGGTCTCCTGAAGCTCGGGCTCGGGCGCAAGGGCAAGTGCCCTCCCCCTCGACCTCGACGTCGCGACCTCTACACCTCTACACCCTTCCCCCAGAATAAAAGACATCTGTAACAATTTATTTATCTCGTGTAAAAAACTCTCCCCTGCGTGGGAATCAGCGCTATACCTGCCCCTGCGCGGGAACTAGGGCCAACAGCTCCCGTCAACTCTCAACAGCTCCCGTCAGCTCTCAACGACTATCGACGTCTCACGTCAACCCCCGTCGACTCGCCACGGGCACCTAACGTGAGCCTCAGGACCAAGCAGCAAGACTCCCAGAGAGCTACAAAAGCGATGGATCGCCCCGACCAAAAGGGGAGAAGAAAAAAGACGAAGATCAAGGACACACAACACACACCCAAAAACAACACAGGAGAGCAACAGCGAGAAAAGAGACGCTCGAACTCTCCCTCACGGTCGGGCTTCTGAGCGACTCCTAGCTCGGGCCCGCTTGTATTCTCCCACAGAACTGCATATACACCTTTCGCCTCAGGGTAAGACTGGAGTAGAGCTGTTACTCGAACTCGGGGGCTCGAACCAGTATAAACCTCGTGTTCAGTGCTTCTTCCCCGCATACATCCCGCGACGCTAGACGCCTCCGAACGAGTACGACCTTGGGCCTCGCCCCTGAGCGATCTACTCGCATCCCCCCTTTCTGCGGTCGACGGTCCCGATTGTCGACAAATTCTTTCTCTTTCATCATTGTTATTTTGGTTCTTTTTACAAGATTCATCTAATTCATTCTTAATACCGTACACACACATACTATATCTTGCAACAATGATCTAATCTAGAGGCTGTTATGCATAAAGAGGGGTATCAAAGTATAATACCACTTGTGTTCAATGCAGATAGTATCCGGTACTCAGGGGCTGAGCCACCTCCCAATGAGCGCGGGCAACTACCTAGGCTCGTTATCAAGAGCCATGGAAGTTAATACTATTGTTTTGGTATTAGTGATTGGAGGCTAGACTGGAAATCCCAACTTCCCTTTTGAACTCAATTCGAATTTGGAAATTAAACTAGAATATTGGAATGGATAGTTAAAACTTGTTATTTCATAGTTGTAAACTTGTAATTGCTCATTTGTTCTATTGGTTCTATCACTTAGTTAGAGTTAGAGAGACACACTAAGTGATTTAAACTTTGGCTTTGGTATTGATTCGAATTTGTAAATTTCAAAATGAGAAAGTTTTTGGTAGATAATAATACTCTAGAAAGCAATAGAACGGTTGAAAATACAACTACTACAAAGCACAAGTTGCATACCAACTACAAGAAATTTGCTACATATTAGCCATATACTTAGGTTAGAAATTTGTCCCATATCTACCATTGTATGGTGATATACTAATATGTAAGATGACTTCCTTTATTTTTATTGCCGTTCTACCACCGGTCATGTGTATATGAGCTTATTCTTGCTTATTAATCCTAATTAGATTTGCTTATGCTCTGAAAAATTCCAAACTCCACCACTGCCGGCACTTTTGTTTGGTCAGTGACCCCGACCAGCGGAGAACGTTTCCTAGACGCCCTGTGTGTAGGAAATGAATTTACAAAGCACAAGTTTTTTCTGCGAGTGCCCTCGAAACCTGAACTTGAAAAGAAGCCTCGTGCGGGTTGTTACTGGTATTTGCCATTGTTCCGCTACAATGCGAATGTAAAAACTATATTAGTTGGCCCTACCACCCAGTCTTTACTGGCTACGCCATTGCCCGCTTCGAAGTTTGAATCCGAACCTGGCTCATCTGCACCGAAATCCTGAAGATATGGTAGTAATAGGGTACTCCGAACCCAGGGATATAAATTTCGCTGAAATTTTGGATTTGGGGCCACCACGAAATCCAAACTATTGATGGATAATTTTTTTTTGAAATTGCTACAGTAACCACCGAATTTTCATTTTTTCGGCGGAATTACGTGATTTTTGGCTGATTTTTAAACTTTTAGAGCCGGATTTGGTCCAATAACTCTTAAGAAAGTCATCTTCTATGAAAATTTGTTGAAAAACTGAGTTTTTGAGATATTTTAAAATTTTGACAGAAACATTGTCAGATTTTTATAAAATTTTATGGCACTATCTTTAATAGTGTAGGATCATACAGAAATTTTTTCAAAAATAATCGAGCTTCATTTGTTATCTTTAAAGAATGAAAAACAAAATGAACATAATCGAGACAGTAACCTTGTCAAAATTTTATAATTTTTTCGAGTGTGATAATGATCTAAAATTTTTATGAGAGATTAATAATTTCCTCAGTACCATTATATGAAATTTTCAAAAAAATTCAAATTTTTTTGTTTGGTCAATCAAATCTATGTATGCATTGAACTTTATTTGTTATATTATATTTCAAAAATCAAAAAGAGATAGAACATAAATGGTATTGTGCCTTGTAAGAATTTTATAAATTCACTGGAGTGTGATCATGATTCAAAAATTTTATGAGATCTTAAGCATTTCCTTATCACCCTTCTGTAAAAATTGCTAAAGCAAATCTATGTATTGATCATTAGGTTTTTATCAGGACGTAGCACTGTTAGAATTTTTAAAAATTCTTTAAGCGTGATCATCATCTAAAAATTTTATAGAAACATTAATGTTACATCAGAACCATTCAAAAAAGTTACCAAATTTTCTAACGTGGTTTGAACCATTTTTCATTTTGTTCAAGTTTGCCGTTAAGCCTTTTAACAGGACGGTAACACTATTTGAAGTTTTAAAAATTCATAAAGCTTGATCATCATCCTAAAATTTTATGAGAATATTAGTGATGTATCATAACCATGCAAAAAAAAATTCAAAATTTTCTAACGTGGTTTGAACCATTTTTCATTCGGTTCAAACTTGTCGGTTAGCGTTTTATCAGGACAATAGCAATGTTGGAATTTTTAAAAATTTCTCAGACTTGATAATCATCTGAAATTTTTATGGGAACATGATTGATGTGTCAGGAACCTCCACAAAAACAATTTCAAAATTTTTTCTACATGGTTTGAACCATTTTTTGTTCAGTTGAAATTTATCAAAATTTCAACAATTTCACACGAAATTTCGGATATTTCGCCCAAAATTCGGTCCAAAAATTCCGAATTTGAATTTTGCCTTTTGAATTTCGTCCGGATTTTGTCCGAAATAACGAGATTTCGCCGAAATTTCGGATTTCGGTCATCGGTGAAATTTTATCCAAAACGAAATTTGAATCCCTGCTCCCATGGCAAATTTGATGAGATAGAAAAGATAAAAGAAAAGGCTGGATGCTTACGAAAGTATTAAGTCTATTACTCCCTCTCTTTCCAAATACATGTCATTCTAGCTTTTAAAATTTATTTTTAAATACATGTTATTCTACAATTTCAAAATAAACTTTTAACTGTTTTTTCCTTTACATATCCTTATTACTCATTATCCTCAATGTTATTTATTACTATGAAATAAAGTAACTCATACTATTCAAGAGCAATAAGTGAGCTAACGAAGTAAGACGATTTGATCATTTCTATATGTGCCTTGGTTGAAATGCAAAATCTTAAAACATCATTTATTTAGGAAAGGAAACAAAAATTTAGTGGGACCATCCCTCTTGAAAGTAGTATTCTCTTTCGTTTAAATACAAAATTTAGTAATAAACTACATTATCAGCTGTTGGAATTGTTATATCTAAAATTTTATCTAACCATTCTCTCTCCTCTAGTAACAAACTAGAGTATCGGGCTATTGAGAATGCTTTTGCTTTAAATGACTAGACGTGAATAATTTGGCACTCTGCTGCAAATTTGTAAGCTGGGGTTTTATAAATGGATATGGTGCTCCTTAAATAGGAGTGAAAATTGAGAAACAGGAAGAAGCGTCTTAACCTCCATAGAGGCCGCGTCTGCGTGTTTATATAGCCGAATCAACCACGGCAGGGAAAGTACAGATCTTAACTGGCAAGATAAATCTTTCTGTTCTATCTATACATCAACTAACTATATTTAGAAGATTCTATCTATAGCCAGTGTTACACAAATACAATATTTATCTTAACACTCTTCCTCAATCATAACTTACATAAGTTAAGATTGTTCCTAAATTCTTGCAATCTGCTTGTTGTCTGTGCTTTGGTGAAACCATATGCTATTCGATCTCCTGAAGAGATAAATCTGATTTCGAGTAATTTTTGAGCCATTCTTTCTCAGACAAAATGATAATCTACTTCAATGTGCTTTGTTCTAGCGTGGAACACAGGATTAGCAGAAAGATATGTAGCTCCAATATTGTCACACCACAATATAGCTGCTTTTGGCTGCGATACTCCAAGTTCACTGAGCAATATTTGAAGCCAAATTACCTCTGCGGTCGCATTAGCTAGAGCTTTATATTCTTACTTCGTGCTCGATCGGGACATCGTTGCTTGTTTCCTTGCACTCCATAACACCGTGTTTGAGCCCAAGAAAACAAAGAAACCACCGTAGATCTTCTATCATCCGAACATCTCGCCTAATCTGCATCTGAAAATGCATTAATGGTATTAGACTGGGATTTAACAATTTTTAGTCCAATATCTAATGTTCCACTGATATATCTCAAGATTCTCTTAACTGTCGTCATATGAACTGTAGTTGGAGCATGTAAGTACTGACAGACTGTTTACTGCAAAAGCAATGTCAAGACGGGTCAAAGTCAAGTACTGCAGACCACCTACAATACTCCTGTATTTGGTGCTATCATCATTTCTTAATGGATCACCAGTGGTTGCCGAAAGTTTCTCAGAGACTGAAAAAGGTGTAGCTACTGCCTTGCAGTTCATCAACCCTGCTCGCTTAACCAAATCCATTGCATATTTTCTTTGCGACAGCATTAGACCTTCTGGGATATGAGTGACATTTATGCCAAGGAAGTAGTTTAGCCTTCCCAAATCCTTGAGAGCAAAGTCCATGCGAAGATCATGCAGTAATGCTGAAATAGCTCTGTCACAAGAACTCACCATAATAATATCATCAACATATACCAAGAAATACATAATGACATCTCGTTTCCTGAAGAAGAAAAGTGAAGTATCTGCTTTAGACGCATTGAAGCCAAGTTGCAGTAACCTTTTAGAAAGACGAGAATACCAGGCTCGAGGTGCTTGTTTTAACCCATATATAGCTTTATCCAGTTTGCAAATATGATTGGAAGCAAACTTATCTGCATAACCAGGCGGTTGTTTCATATAAACTTCTTCCTCCAGAACACCGTGCAAAAACGCGTTCTGAACATCTAGCTGGCGCATACTCCATCCTTTTGTAACTGCAAGAGACAAAATAAGACGAATAGTAGCACTTTTAACTACAGGATTAAAAGTGTCCTCATAATCAATACCATATCTTTGTTTAAATCCCTTTGCCACAAGTCTGGCTTTGTATCTATCAATAGTTCCATCAGATTTCCTTTTGATTTTATATACCCATTTACAGTCAATGATGTTATGCCCTTTCTGATATGGTACTAGATGCCAGGTGTTGTTCTTCATAAGAGCTTCATATTCTTCATCCATAGCCTTTCTCCAATTATCATCACACACAGCATCTTCGAAATTAGTTGGTTCTTTTGTTGAACTCAATAATCCCCATCTGACAGTGTCGTCAGTCCGAATAAGAGGCTTCCTGATGTTGTTTTGCAACCGTGTGCGAGGGCCAGCCTGAATATTTCCTTCGGTCGGTAGAACTGAGTCAGTAGATACAACCTGCTCACTCACAGACGCAGAGAACTCAATGCTAGATTGTCCACTCGTCAATGCAGAAGAAGATCCAGACTCAACAGAGTCCACAGTCGTTGGGAAATATTCCCCCTGATGATTAGGAGACGGATCAGTCTCAAATCCGGCGTCCAAATCATGTGAAGGTGAAGATCTCTGCGGAATCAAGACCGGTCCTTCCGTTCCAAGGATAAATTTTCTAGTTCCTGCATATTGTTAACTCCACCAAAGATGATTAGTCACGGAAAATTTAGCGTACTTCTAGATTTAGTAAGGATGAAGGAAGAAGGAGAATTTCAAAGACGTAGCTAAGCACCGGCATTTTGATGAAGTTTGGAGAAAGGAAAAACTTGTTCATCAAAGATAACATCCCTTGATATGTAGACACGACCAGTGGAGATGTCAAGAAATTTATATCCCTTATGTTGACTACTGTATCCAAGAAAAGAGCATTGTTTGGATCTAAACTGGAGCTTACGAGTATTGTATGGTCTAAGATTTGGCCAACAGGCACATCCAAAGACTCGAAGGAAATTATAGTCTGATTTTGTATGAAACAGGGTTTCAAAGGGAGTGGAAGAACCAATCACTCGACTAGGAGTGCGATTGATAAGATAGGTGGCTGTAAGAAAAGCTTCATCCCAAAATTTAAGAGGCATGAGCGCATGAGCAAGAAGAGATAAGCCAACCTCAACAATATGATGATGCTTGCGTTCTGCAGAGCCATTTTGTTGATGAGTATGAGGACAGGAGACATGATGAGCAATGCCAATCTTTTGAAAAAAGGTATTTAACCTGCATGATACAAATTTTTCCATTGAACTGCCGTTCCACAAGTTGTTGAAAGTTCATAAAAACTTGAAACACATCAGACTTCTTTCGAAGAAGATAAATCCATGTAAATTTACCGAAATCATCAATAAAGCTTACGTAATATTGATATCGACCCACAGATGTGGGAGCAGGACCCCAAACATCTGAAAAAATAAGTTCTAAAAGAACTGAAGATCTACTAGTAGACCTTGAATACGGTAATTGATGACTCTTTGCCTTTTGACAGGCATCACAAACAATGCCTTTATTTGACTCAGGAACAAAAGGGATATTATTATCTCTAAGAATTTTGCTAACAATTGTAGAGGACGGATGACCAAGACGATTGTGCCATCTAAGTGACGAAGTTGCAGTAGCAGCAAGGGCTTGATGAGCAAAAATCTTTGAAGGAATAGGATAAAGACCGCCTTGACATCTACCTTGGAGCAGGATTTTCCTCGTTTCCTGATCCTTAACACAGAAACAATCAGGATGAAATTCAAGGAAGGCATTATTATCGGAAGCAAGGCGATGAACAGAAACTAAGTTTTTCGTGACCTTAGGAACATGAAGAACATCATTAAGATAAAGATTGCGAGTAGGGGTACAAAAAATTGTTTGACCCACGTGACTTATACTCATACCTGCACCATTTGCTGCATGAATCTGATCTTGGCCATGATATTTTTCTCGGGTCGTAAGTTTCTCGAGTTCACTACTTATATGATCTGTTGCACCGGTATCCGTATACCAATCTGTGTCTACTCCATAGGATGATACAGCTGCTACTGATTTTTTATTTGTGCCATCATCACCGGTGAAGGAACGATCAAACCTCTTCCAGCATGAGTGAACGGTATGTCCTTCTTTATTGCAAAGTTGACATACCGGTCTTGGACCATCAGAACGGCCACGTCCCCATCGACCTCTTCCATTGGAGCATACACGACCTCTGCCTTGATAGCCACGTCCACGTCCACCACGCAAAGCTATATTTGCCGATGATTGATAACCACCATCAGAAGATTGTTGAGTCAATCTTGCTTCATAAGAGAGCAGCTGCGCATACAAATCACTCAAGGAAATGTCATCTTTAGAAGAAACAGATGAAACAAATCCATTGTATTCAGCATCTAATCCTGCCAAGATGTAAGACACCACATCGTCATCATCAAGTTTCTTCCCAGCCGCTGCCATCTCATCAGCAAGACCCTTCATCTTGGTGAAATAAGCCGCAGCAGTTGCATCGCCTTTCTGCTCTCTAGACAGTTGCGATCGAATCTGAATGATCCGTGCCTTTGACTGAGATGAAAACATCTCACCAATCGCCTTCCAAACAGCACTGGCGCTCTCAAGATGCGCTACCTAAACAAGAACTTCACGTGACAAAGTTGAGAGGAAATAACCAAGAACCTGCTGATCTTGAATAATCCAGTGCATGAATGCAGGATTGTCAACCTCCACACCATCAATGGTGATCTTCTCAGATGGTCTCTTCTTGGAGCCATCCAGATAACCAATTAGCTGTGCTCCACGCACAGCCGGCATGACTTGAGCACGCCAAACCAGGTAATTATCCCTGGTTAATTTCTCCGAGATCGGATGCCCAAGAGATGTTGTGAGCAGAGCCGTCGTTGTGGATGAAGAAGACGCCATGAACAAGCCAGATGACAGAAACTTTTGGGAGGAATAGGCTCTGATACCATGAGAAACAGGAAGAAGCGTCTTAACCTCCATAGAGGCCGCGTCTGCGTGTTTATATAGCCGAATCAACCACGGCAGGGAAAGTACAGATCTTAACTGGCAAGATAAATCTTTCTGTTCTATCTATACGTCAACTAACTATATTTAGAAGATTCTATCTATAGCCAGTGTTACACAAATACAATATTTATCTTAACAAAAGTGGACGTGAGTGTCCGCGAGCCCACTTAAATTAGCCAAAAAAAATATTATGTAGATATCCACATCTCTTTTAATAAATTAAGCTACCCAATCTACAGCCCGCGAAGCCCACGTAGCGTTCGTGCCATAGCCCGTATCGTGCGATCTGCATAGTGCCTGCAACATGCTGTAGACTGTAGTTTTCGATCTATCTACTGTTGCTTTTAGTGGTCATAGTTACCCATCATTTTTCCAAACCCTTTTTCACGGTACTTATTAACCACCTTTTATTATCTTTTTCGTATCACATAATCAGGGCAGAGTAGAAGAAAATCATAGTTCAAGCTAAATACTTGCAGTTAGTATTGTCTGCTGCTGAGAACTGCAGTGAAACACTGCCTCGTCATCTACTAAGAGTTATGCCTGAATGATTGAAGAAAAGTTTAGCCTGCCATGTGCTCATTGAATCAGCTTACTAACACAAGTTGAGTAACAAAAAAATTTCCCTGACACGAGTAATGTGGACTTCCAATTGTTGAATTGAAATGTTCTTTGAATTATAGATGCCATTTAGAATTTGTTCAATGGACTAGCTTTATACTCTTTTAAGTCTTACCTGTGAAAGACCATGTGGAGGTCTATCCTTCTGTATGATGAGTAATTGACGAGTTTTGAGCTTGGTTTGATTTGAATTGAATTGGATTTGAAGCAATTTGAGTGTTGGTTGCTCTTCTTAGTGCTACCGGCCTAGGGGTAGTAGCACCGGACCATTGAGAGCAATTATGATCGATTAATGATTTTGGGATAATCATTGAATATCTTTGTGGGCATTGCTATGTGAAAGGTTTTTCCTTGTCTTTGATGGTTGCAGGGCGACGGTGCTATGTCATGGTGAGGCGGAGGATGACCGGGACTAGGCGAGGAGCGTCGGAGGTCCAGACGGTTGGGAGATCGCCGGAAGATGATCGGAGACGGAGTCCGGGCAATTCAAGAAGTCAAGGAAAGGAGAAGATGCTAGCTAGATGCCGCGTGGATCAATGAGGGCCGTCGGATTGAGGTCAGTTGATAGGTTAGCGGGTCTAGATAGTATGCTTTGAAAATCATGCAAGAAAACCCGGTATGTGTGTGGGTTTTAAGTTAGCCCTTGCATGGCTGTGTGTGTGAGTTAATCCTAGCCCTTAGATGAGTGCTCTAGGGTTGAGGGACTCATCCAAGGGTGGTAGGTGGTCCAAGAGTAGTATAAATAGGGATGGAGGGGTAGCCTCCTCCCCTTGAAG
Source organism: Otatea glauca (assembly GCA_036346275.1). NCBI lineage: Eukaryota > Viridiplantae > Streptophyta > Magnoliopsida > Poales > Poaceae > Otatea > Otatea glauca. The sequence goes on from CM070720.1 coordinate 13,541,686, forward strand.
GTTTTTGAATGCTCTTTTGAGCTTTGCCCACATGAAAGTGAGGCTTTGTAACCTCTCTTTCCAGAAATGAAAGTTTTACCCATCCAACTTTGAATTTATTTTGCGTATTTACATTATGTCTTTACTTTACGCAATTTAAATTCAGTATTTACTTTCCCGCAATTACATTCTCACAATTTACTTTCACGCAATTTGGATTTGCCTCCCCTCCTTCTAAATGCTGTTGATCTTGGATGTTTTGAGTGTGTTCATATGGTTTTACATCTCTTTTGCACTCTTGGATTGAGTAGAGAACATCTTTTCTTTCAAGTTCCAACTTTGTTCAGAACTTGTTCTTTGCGCAGTATTTAGTATTTGATTTTTATAAAAATCTAGAAACATCCTTTTTAAGTGATTCTTGTTGGAGGAGATGCGGGACTCTGATATCCACCAGAATAAAAATTTTGGAGTTCACTTGTTGCACCGTTTGGGCACCATGAGGTGAAAACCGATCCCCAAACTTTCTGCTCGAAGTTCTTGACTGGCCGTGTTCTTCGATTTTTTCTGTTTTTTCTGTAAGGATTTTTGAGGAGAAATTTGGTGGAATTCTTCACGACTCTTCTTCTCATAGGGAGAAAAATTCTCAAAATTTTGTGAGCTGCAGAAACCCACCAACCTCCTGTTCAAATTGAGGATAATTTCTGAAAACTCTGCTTTTGCTTTTCTGAAAGTGACTTTTGTGATTTGAATTGATCTCCTTTCTAAAATCAAGAGTTGGATTGATTCCTCTTTATCTTGGACACTAGACAACTAGGATTGTGACTCAAAAATCCCCACATATTTTATGGTACTTATCCATGCAAGCTAGGGATACACATAGTTGTCTAGTTTTTCAGGTTTTTCACGATTTCCTTTGAGCGATCTTGTCGAGGTTTTTGTTGGAGCATTTTGGGGGAAAATTTATTTGCGACCATTCACCCCCTCTGTTCGCCATCTTGATGCTTCAACCTGAAGCATGAAACCTCTCTTTCTCTCTATAAATTATTGTCCTTGCTAGTATTCACTATTTGTCCATTGGCATATGATTTATGTAGTGCTTAAATGACATGACATTTAGTTCTTGCTTGCTTCGTTCTTATCTATTATTGCTTGTTAACCAGCAGGTCCATTGGCTCATCTAGAAACTGAAGCTCATTTCCAGAACTTCATCAATTTTCTTTTATACTTGAAAGTGGCGAGAAATGGATCGTGATGATATAGCTGGTTTTGTTAGTGGAGGTTGCAAAAATTTCTACCGAGACTTCTAACCCAGTAGATGATAATATAGTTTTGCTTTCCGGAAGTCAGGCAGCTGGTTCTTTTCATTTGACATTCGGTTGACACTACTAGATGTTTCTTGATTGGAATGGACAAAGCTTACCAAACCTACTGTATTTTAGCTCAACTAAAAGAGAATTATAAGAATTTGTGGGTTTTGTGTCGCATTGCCAGCATAAATTTTTTGCGGGCTACTGCAATATCCCGCATAAATATTTACGATCAATGTAGGTAGGGGTGAAAACGGTCGGAAACGGTAGGAAAACACCGAAACCATTTTTGTTTTCATATTTTTCCTCGGAAACGATACCGGAATCGATAACTACGGAAACGAAAACGGCATCAGTAATTCGAAAATATCGAAAACGAAAATTCGATACAAAATATATATCGGTAACGATCGGAATCCGAAAAAGAGACCGGTAACATCGTAACAACATGTACCACCAATTGACTTCAAAAAATTCACACAAATCGTACATCCACATAGAAATTAGTAATAAACAAATATTCACAAATTTACGATGAACATACATTACCAATGTAAATGTATACAATAGCATAACTAGTCTAGAAAATCAATATCTTATAACGCATAACGGCATAAGCATTAAGCAACATCGCATAGCACTTACATACAAGCATACATTAAAGCATTAAGCAACAGATTCGCATAGCACTTAAAAGCAATACCTTATAAGCATTTACAGTTGATGATATTACACATTCCATACAAGCATACATAGCATAAGATAGTCTCTACACGAGTCTTTACATCACATAGTATAAGATAGTCTCAATATCTCATATCAAATAATACATCTCTCCACACGAGGATTGAAATTTATTAGTCACTTGCTACTAGACCGACCAGACCCTTGCGGCGCCAAACCGGAAATATAACATACAAAGATATGCACATAGATAATCGGAGCTCTGAGCACATAGATAATCACGGCGATAAATCGATAATGAAGCATTGGAGATATGAAAATAAAAGCAAAAAAAAAATATGATACTGGCAAAGTAGTTATTATCACTCATCAGCATCAGGAATACGACCAATGAAAACGAGTGATGGGCATAGAAGGCATAAGCTTCTAAACGAGTGATAGGCATGAAAGGATTGATCTCATAAGTTCTTAGTTTATTTGCAAATATATGTTGCAAATGAGATGTGCTTAATTTGATATTGGAGCATGCGATTAGAATTTTCAAATATATTTTGCAAAATTGTTTTGATCATCATATGGCTCAATATTTGATCTTATTGACTCTTTCGAGCTTGTAGTCATGCCCTTGATCAAGTCTATGTGAGGGATTTCGAAAAATCAGATTTTAGACTTGAATAACTACATTAGATTTTTATTTTTATCATATTTAAAAATATCTATGGTTGCTTAAATCATAAAAATGCGTGGAGATTGTAACCCTCGTGATAAGCTTCGCATAGAGTTCAAAATCACCTAAATCGGAGTTCAGAGTAAAAAGTTATGGGCGTTTTAGTGGCTGAAGGAGTGTGATCTGTGGGCTGGACGATTCCGGTAATTACCGACGGAATTTACCGATTTTTTCCGAAAACCGAAGGAAACGGTCGGAACTTGTCAAAACCGTTATCGTTATCGTTTCCGACAAAAAATTCCGATTTCGATTCCGATTCCGAACATTACCGATACCGACATGTCCAGTCGAAAAATTCCGAAAACGGTTTCCGAAATTTCAGGATTTACCTATACCGGTTTCACCCCTAAACGTAGGTAATATGAAGTCAACCTACAATACATTTCACTTACGTCCCAAGCTTAAGAAGATGAGTTTATCATAACTCAGTCACTGACTCACAAGTGTGAACAGAGAAGTCAGGGCCCCAAAGCAAGCACAATGATTGAGCTTGCTGGTGGGTTGGGTAAACGGGGTGGGTTGGTCCAGTCCAGCCAGTCGTGCTTCCATGGAAACCCCGCCCCACAACCCCATCTCGCCCTCCCGGCTTCAGGCGAGCGGTGCAGCCGACGGCTCCCCGGGGGGCGATGGCGGGGCGGAGGAGGGTGAGGCGGAGGGAGGCTACAGCGCGGGGCTGGAGCCTCTGTGGTCGGCCCTTTTCGGCACCCCGGAGGAGCTGGAGCCCATGTGGTCGCCGCCTAGGGAGTTCGACGTCGAGTTCGCAGCCGCGGAGGTGGAGCCTGAGCCCGAGATGGACGACGGAGGAGGGCCCTGGGACGGCGCCCCGTGGAGGTCCACCGGGGTCGTCACCGGCGAGGGCGCGGCGACCACCCTGGCGCCCCCCACGGCGGGGGCGGGCTTCGCGGAATTCGAATCCGAACCCGCCGCGTCTGATTCCCCGACGGCGGTGGAGTCTTCGGAAGCCGTCCCTGAGGTGAGGGCTTTCGAACCCGTCCCTGATTCTTCACCGGCGCCACTATCTTCGTCTCCGCCGATGGCTTTAGAGGTGCCGACGATCGAGTCCGTCCCCGACTCCGCACCGGGGCTGGAGTCTCCGTTGCCACCACCGGTGCCTTCTTCGGAAACCAATTCAGAGGAGAGAGTGCTCGAGTGCACCCTCAACTCCATGGCATCGCCTCCTCTGCCTTCCCAGGATGATGCCGATTGGGAGGCAGAGGATGCTCCCAAGGATTGGTTTGCTTCGGAGAAAATTGCCTCGGGAACCATGATGGTTGTTGATTTGAAGGAGAAGGATGACCCCGAGGTCAATGCCGCTGGTTGTGGTACGCCAGCTGACATCAGTAGAAATGGCACATCTCTTCGGAGATCACCGAGGATTGCGACAATCATGGTGGCATCAAATGCCACACCTTTGGAGAGGAAAGGCAACTCATTTAGAGCTTCTAAGTGCCACTCTGTGGATTCAGAGCGAGGAAGGAGCAGTGAAGCTAGCGACCTCCCTGTATCCACTACGCCAATTGTGCTAAACACAGTTGACATGCTCAACAGGATGGAGCTGCAAGGATCGCGAGAAATTGTTGCAATGCAAAGCCAGAGCTCCTCCTCTGAGAATGAGAATAAAATAGGTGCTCTCCACAATCAGGTTGTGGTGGCTTTACCATTGGTGAATAATAGGTCCTTGAAGTACAAAGTAGTTTCTGTTCGTCCTCCAAGGAAGACTGGATTGGCCTCAAAGGTATTGGTGAATCCGGACAGGGTGTCAGCTATTTCACCAGTGGAAAACAGTGAACCTCCTGTGCAGAAATTAGATTCTCATGCACCTCCTAGGAAGCACAAGCTTGCGTTTGAGAAGTGCTTGCCAAATTTGGAGAGGGTAGATGATGTTGATGCTGTCTTGTGCAACATGGAGTCAGTGAATGCAAAATCGCAAGTGGTCAGTGAGATGCCCCTAGGGCCAGTAGGAAGATCGTCTCAACCTCCAAAGGCAAAGAGGGCAATGATATCCTCAGGTAAACACTTGACAAATTTGAAGAGGATGGAGAACAATAGTGGCTCAATCTGCGAAACACCAAGGGTCACAATGATGTCAGACCTGAGCAATAAACCCAAACTTATCTTGGATAAGTACATGGCTGATTCGGAGATGGCAGAAAGTGATGATGGTTCCTGTTTCTTTGTGGGGGAGGCAGTGCCTGAGGAGGAGGCTAGGCAGAGGTGGCCTCACCGCTATGATCAGAATGATTTCTCTGTAAAGAAGGTAAGCATGTGGCTTCACTGCTCTCTACTCTCTGCATGGCTGCATCATCATACGCTTTTGCTAAGATAGAAGAACGAGATATGTATTGTTGCAGATTGGTTGAGGATAAATAGTTGTGGATTTTTAAGCTTTTCAAGCATTAGATTTGTTTATTAGAACTATATTCATGTTTTCATAACAGCAGTACACATATAGCAAGAAGTGCTGATTAGTGCAAATGCGATGCGGATTACAGAGAGTAATGCACCTTCTAACAACAATATTCAGACATGTAGGAATACATGATGTGAAGTAGCAAATAGCAACATATAAGGTAGTGAAGACAGGTGTTAACACCCTGTCTCTGCTTACTTACATTAATAATCATGTTAATGTCAATCAATATCAATCTAACTGTGGTCTGGTATAGTCCAATGTACATTATGAAAATTGAAAGTCATCATGCCAGTTGGAAACAGAAAGAAAATTTTTGACTTCAACCAGCGAAAATAAAGCATTATTCATAGGTTTTGGAAGGCCTCATATCTTATGCAGCTAGGAACTTAGGAGTTACAGATGTTTGGATAATGGTTCGAACAAGTGAACAGTGATTTAAATATGATAAGACAAGTAAATAAGGTCTTGAATCTGGATAGGGCATTCCTAGTGAGGTTGACTATATGAAAATTCGACTCAAAGAATGATTGACAGTCAAATTATGTGTAACAGGAAACACATAATTAAATTGTATGAAAAAGCAGGAAGAAACTAACTATTTCTCTTTTATGCACAATAGTGCAATCTTGCAATAAGTATACCCACACACATGTATGGCTACATACGGAGTTAAGGTTGTACGTGGACATGGTTTTTACATTTTGTCAACTTGTAATTTCTCATATAAAGTTTATTATTTCTCATATTTGCATATGTTATGAGTTTATAAGGTTTGAATTATGTTGAACTTGTAACAATTGAATTTATGCAAGTAATCTTTTTTGCTTGTGATTTTTTTGTTTGCAGGATAAGAGGAGCAATACCCACACGTTTTCCACGTGAGCAAAAATGCATTGACTTTTATTTTCAATCTTTAGTTTTTACTTCTGATGAATAATTAAGTTACTCATGGTAACAGCTATATGTCCTACCTTATATTACAGTGCTGGAGAAGCTATCTTGGATGTTAAATGTCACTATTTGCAAGCCAGCATATCCGGATCTATTTTATGCATTGGAGATTGTGCATTTTTTAAGGTAAGTTAAGATTTCTAAATTCATTTTTCTTTTCTGTACTTTTATGTCCTATGTTCTCTTCATTTGATGGCTTTTGAACTAATTAAATGTTTCAAACAAATTTTCAGAAAAGAAATCATTGGTCAAGCTCATATATCTTTTTCCCCTTCTGTAGAGTTGTGTATCTCAGCTATCAAGTTCATGCATCTTTTTGCAGAGTCTTTATGTATATTTATCTACATCTGATGCCTGATTGCAAACTATAGTTTACACGAGTTTGCTGTTTTGTTATATCAAACTAATATAGTAACATTTATCTTGTTACCAAACACTTCGTTGTTGCACAACTTTAATAGGTTATATTTTGCAGGGTCCAGAAGGAAAACCAAATTATATAGGCAGGCTACTAGAGTTTTTTGAAACAATTGCGGGGAAATATTACTTAAGAGTGCAATGGTTTTTTAGAGCTGAAGACACGGTGAGTTTAGTTGTCCTTGTTTGAGTGAGAAATTATGCATATGTTAAGAAACATTGAATTGCTGAATCATCGAGATCTGGACTAATGCATACGTAACTTCATTTTTTAGCTTGTAAAATAAAAGCTGATAATCATGTTTATGCTAGGTTCCTAACCATGCTTTGAACCTCTTATTCGATCTCAGGTCATGGAAGAGCAAGCACATTCTCATGACCCTAGGAGGCTCTTTTACTCAGACCTGAAGGATGACAATTTACTAGACTGCATTGTTTCCAAAGTGACAATTGTGCAAGTTTTTCCTTGTGTAGGGCATCACTTTTTACTTTACATATTTTCCTGTGATGACTATGGTTTACTGAGACTTGTTCCAGTGAGAAGTATGATTTTGATTTTATGTTACAGGTAGATGGAAAGTCTAAGTCAATTCCTTCGTTACACTATTACTATGACATGAAGTACTCTCTGGACTACAGTACATTCTCTACCATTGAAACGGGTTAGTGTTCTCAAACAACAGTGGCATGTATGCAACTAAACCCTGGATGCAAGACATTTGAAATGCTTTGTAACGCCAGTCAATCATGACTTGGATTTGAAAGCCGCTCTCCACATTTTGCAATTGTTTGAACTTTTAAGTAGCTTTTGGATTTTTGTTTTATTTTATCCTGCTCATCATGGTTTATTTCTGAATGTATTGTCTTGTAATTGGCACTTTGTGTAGCTTCTGCTTTGTCTTCTGACTTAGTTTCACAAAATGCAGGAGATACAAATGACATGTTGCACTCAAGTTACGTAAGTAGTATCAACAACAATATGGAAAAGATAGACTTCAATAAGAAGCAAAAGTCTCCTGAACCAGAGAAGAAGGATCTCTCTCTGTTGGATCTGTACTGTGGTTGTGGTGGAATGTCAACTGGACTTTGTCTTGGGGCTCATGGTGGCAGTGTGAATCTTGTGGCGGTAATTCTCTTACGCAAGCATATTAGATGTGCTATAACTTAGTAGGAATCGTTCTTTTGAATGTTTTCCCCAATGTTTATAGAGATGGGCTATTGATGATGATGAAGTTGCATGCCAAAGCTTCAGGCTGAATCATCCAGAAGCTCGGGTACTATGACTTTCATGGTTCATGCTTTATTTTCTGCCAATATAATTCTAAATGCTATTTCTGGCCCATTTATAAACACTGACATGCTGCTTTGATAGGTCCGGAATGAAACCACTGATGATTTCCTAGAATTGTTGAAACGATGGCAAAAGTTATGCAAAACATATGTGAAGCACAGTAAAGTAAAGGCCCGTGCCAATGGTTTAACAGAATCCAGTAATGAAACTCCAGGTTTTTCTACAGTCCCTCCAGAAGAGTTTGAAGTATGGAAGCTAGTTGATATTTGCTTTGGTGATCCAAATAATGTCAAAAAGCGCTGCTTATATTTCAAGGTTCGTAAAGATTAGTTTCCTCCAGTCTTTAAGTTACCAGGACAGCAAGTTAATTACTTGTCACAGTTATGAGTGCATACAGAAATTTTCCCATATACTGTTGTGAATGTTGATTCACAACAGGTATAGCTACCGTACACAGGAAGGCCAGACGGCATGGCTTGAAGGGGATTAGGGTATTTGAAAGGGAAGATAGACATAGATTGAGATGAGAGAATATTTTGGGGAGAATAGATTGTTTCTTTCTTGCTTCCTCCATACATGTACATGGCATCCTTATATAATATAACAGATGCTTAGGTCTTTAGCAATCCTAACACTACTGGACACTTGAACTTTCCTAATAAAACTTGACTTCCTAACATGAATTCTTACTGTAACAATACTATGGAATCTACTACTAATCATAGACTCAACTCAGAACCTGCCTCCTGTTGTGCACCAGCCCCTTCCATGGTCAGATCCTGGACGTCTTAACATTACATCCCTCCTGGACAAGCAGCTAGTCCACAACATAGTTACTAGAAACGCGGTTCGTCCGAGTCGCGGTACGGTATTTGGGTTCGCAGTTCGCCACTTTTTCTTTCAATTTCCACTACGAACACGAACACCGTAACCCTAAAATGGTTCGTGATTCCCCCGCACGCCCGCACAGGGGGGAGGGGGTGGTTTACAACAAATCTGGTAACTATGCTCCATGAGCTTCAGGGTGGTGGCCACTGTTGATGCCCTTGGTGGCCCCACGATGACAAGAGATACCGATGTCGACGCCCTGTCGCGTGAGAGATCAACAAGACTCCAGCGATGGTTGACGACAACAGTGGGCCGCTTTTAGCACAACTTGATGTTGTGGAAGCTGCTGTGGAACAGGGAACATGCACTGGGCAACAGTAACATGAACAGATGGCATGGCTTCGGTTGACGGTGCTGAGAAGATGGTTGCACCACGACAATAGCCTTCTTTTTTGGCAGCGGCAGTAGTATTGGCAATGACGGTTGACGACTTGTGCAACATTGTGCTCCTCCTCCTTTGCCTTGTTACTCACCTCTCGCTGCATTAACTTCTCCTTAATAGCCTCTAATCCAGTGAGAAATTTGTCTTCAAATGCTTTGAGGTGGTCCTCCCATGTCTTCGTCCTGGAAGGCATAGAAAGTAACTCGACCCCAAGCTGACAGCAACCGTTGTAGATGGTCCGACCTTGCAACTTCTCGAAAGCCTTTTCCGCAGCATGGTCTGCACCATATTTGATGAAGATGACAACCCTTGATCTTCCTGGAAATATTTCAATGGTATTCACAACTCCATAAGGATCAAAGACTTGATGAAGCACATTCTCCATCATAGGATAAGAAATATGATGAATCGTGAAACTGAGTATCCTTCTCGATGTCTTCTCGGCAGCGAAAGCCATGATGGTCGGCTTTGATACCAAATGTTGTGACAGAGGAAGGCCAGACGGCTTGAAGGGGATTAGGGTACTAGAAGGGGGAGGTAGACATTGATTGAGATGAGAGAATTTTTTGGAGGAGAATAGAGTGTATCTTTCTTGGTTCCACGCTCCACATACATGGCATCCTTATATAACAGATGCTTAGGCCTTTAGCAATCCTAATACGACTGGACACTTGAACTTTCCCAATACAACTTGACTTCCTAACATGAACTCCTACCATAGCATTACTATGGAATCTTACTAGCCACAGACTCAACTCAGAACCTGTCTCCTACTAGAATTCTTGTTATGCGCCAGCCTGCTAGCATTATCTCCCGCTCATGCATTTCTGTGCAGTTACTAGGTCATCATACACAACATCTACCCTTCGATTTAATATATTGAACTCAATGCTTTTCAATTGCATAAATGAATTTCTTGTTGTGTGCATTCATGTGATCGAATTAATAAATTCACTTTGTTGCCTTACCCTTTAGCAAGCTCTTTCTTGTGTGATGTATTTTCTTTTTTAAACCACTTGTGTGATGTAATTTGTATAACGTGCGTATATACGTTGTTATGTAATTTGTATAACGTGCGTATATACGTCCATAGATCACATGATTTTCTTCTTTTTTTGGTTCATATATCATTGTATTTCTTTTTTTTATGCTAAACTAAATGGTTTATTTTATCATGTATGCAGGTCCGCTGGAAGGGTTATGGCCCTAATGATGACACATGGGAGCCAGTTGAAGGGTTAAGGTATGCAGAATTAAGTCTTGTCAAGACTCCATTCACCATTATATGAACAGTTTGACTTTTAAAATGCAGGAACTGTAAAGAGGCAATTAGGGATTTTGTTATTGAAGGCCATAAGCAGAAGATACTACCACTTCCTGTAAGTGTTATTCAGTCTTGAATGTGGTAAATCTCAAATTTAGCATTGATGAAATTGAGCATACTTAGCATATGATTGTTAACTAGACTCTAGACCCTCTCCCAAAGAAAGGAAACTTAAATGTAGATGAAAAATCTAAGTCTAATTCAATTTGTGATCTTCAGAATAGAGATACAAGGACACATTATAAATACCTAAACTAAGCAATTTTGACATGGTGCAGAATTGTGGCTATGCCTCTCTTAGTGCTACCATGGTTTGCTTTAATGATCAATGAGATCTCAAACCTTCATTCCATGTGGGGAATTCCATCATGATTTCTTTCTCATCAAAGGTATCCCAGGCTCATGGCAGATCTCTTTGGAGTTTGGAATATTATTATAGATGCTGCAATCTGTGGATTTATGTCCGGTTGCTAGTGAGAAAAGAATAAGTGGGCAAAATAATTGTCCAAATCCAAAACATCCAAAGAGTTTATCCACATAAGTTCTTTACTTTTTGTAACTAGCCCTCAACCCCTGTGTTTGCATAGCGAAGCCACTTATATGCACTATTTCATGTTGGGGAGAAGTCCTTATTACACTAGTGTTTATTACTGGTTTTAATAGTTGACGATGTGTGTATTGTCCTTATTACACTAGTGTTTATTACTGGTTTTAATAGTTGACGATGTGTGTATTAGACGGTTTGTTAGTTGGGGGTGAAAAGTGGACTTGCGATCGTTGAGAGGGGTATTATGGATTTTCCACTTCTTATTACCATTAAACAACAATCACTTACTCAACATGGTTAGTTAATTATACAGAAAAAATTTCTTTTGCCACTATGTGGAGCTATATTCTCCCTTTTGCCATCAAAATTTTGCATTTCTCTTTTGCTACAGCCATTAGGGTGCTTTTCCCTTTTGCCGCTTTTGTCAGGTCAATGGTCATTGACCATCATTTGCTAGCAAATTTTTTAAATAAAGACCAAAATACATTTGTGTTTTGGACCCTTTTTCGATAAAGGGAGGATGCAAAGTCACTAGACATTCAATTTGGCTTGAGCAAATTGTTCCTGCTAAATATGAATGATAAGATAAGATTTAAGGAAGATGAGAGGAGTTGGTAAGGGTAAAATGGTCTTTTACACTGTTAATAGTAGTCAACCATGTTTGACCTAACGGAAAAGTATCAAAAGGGAGAAATGCAAATTTCCAGTGGTAGATTGGAGAATTAAAAAGAAAATTTTCTCTTAATTGTATTCAGAACTCCTTGTTGATCATATATGGTGCTAACGTAGGTAGTTTTCTCTGAACAAAAAATCATTATGAATGGCATTTGTATGATAAGAAAAACTTGTATCCATGGACAAAGAATTAAATGGAGAACAAATGAAAAATGCATGCGTACACACTTAAGCATTCATGAAAACAATTAAATAAATACGACATATTTTTTTCTTTCAAGATTGCATTTACATCACATTTTAATTCCTTTAATATTCAGGGCCCATGTAGTGAATCAATTCAATCTTTGAGAAATCCTTTTTCATATCAATACCGGGTAGAGAAATCCTTTTTCATATCAGTACCGAGTAGATAATAACACACGTGCTTGCTATGGTCCAATTGGTCAATATCCTTTTCATATCTTTTTTATGTATGTGTTCAGGGTGATGTTGATGTCATATGTGGGGGCCCGCCATGCCAAGGCATTAGTGGCTACAACCGCAATAGAGAATTTGAAGCACCATTTAAGTGTGAGAAAAACAAGCAGATTATTGTCTTTATGGATGTCGTGCAATTTTTGAAGCCCAAATATGTTTACATGGAAAATGTCCTTGATATATTGAAGTTTGCTGATGCCACACTTGCAAGATATGCTTTAAGTCGCCTAGTTGCTATGCATTATCAAGCGAAACTAGGGATCATGGCTGCTGGATGTTATGGCCTTCCACAATTTCGGATGCGTGTATTTTTATTGGGCTGTCATCCTATGGAGGCAAGTAATCATTTTCCTTGGATTTTTAATGGGAGAGCCCTACTGGGAAATTCATTTTCCTTGTAGTAAGCAATTCTTCCCTGTTACCTTATATCATATCTTTGCTCTGTAGAAATTACCCCCATTTCCTCTGCCTACTCATGAAGCGATTGTGAAGAATGGCTGCCCATTGGCTTTTGAGGTAAATATGATTTGGCTGAATTTGCTTGATCTGATAATGAACAAGCGTATTCCAACTTTAAGACATATATTTGTATTGGAAGATTTCAGTTCACTCTTCCTATTTCACATTATTATCTGTTCAGAAGTCAGAACATGCTTCCTCTTGCATTGTGTGTGTGTGTGTGTGTTTTTAGATAATGGCAGATTATATATCTCCTAGCCTCTGCATCATAAGATGCACACAGCCAATGCATTGTGTTTGTTGTAATCTGCTTGTTTCGCTTATCCATCTTCTGAAATTTCCACCTGTTGATGCTATGCTGTGTTTTGTTTTAGTTATGCTGAATATTCTATGACCTTCTAGTGTAATAATGATAATTTTTTTGATCTTGTAGCATAATTTGGTTGGTTGGTCTGACGGCACGCCAATGCAACTAGCGAAACCAATTGTCCTTGAAGACATTCTTTCTGATCTTCCAGAAGTAACTGACAATCTTAGTTCCCAAACCTGTAATTTTAACAACCTTTTCATTCATAAGCTATTGTACACCTTTGTTAGGTAGCAAATGGGGAGAGTTGTGATGAAATGCTATATGTAAAGGGTCCTCAAACAGAATTCCAAAGATACATTCGGACATTTAATGCCGGTGAGTTGATTACATACATTCCTATAGCATAAATTGGAATGTTCTTCTAGGCCATCTTGTTTTGTTGTAGGTTTCTGTACCAAGGAAAATGTATTTCCATACATAATTGAGTAGTAAAATCTCCAGTTTGTAGGGGTGACTAATAACGGAAACTAACTTGTAGGGGAGTTTTGTATTTTCGCATGATTATTTATAAGACAAATTGTTCAGTACCAATGGTGGGAAAATTTTTAAAAAATATATGAGCGGTGCTTCAATGCTTTCCCTCTAAATACAGGTTGCACAAATCTTGAAGCAAGCGAAAGGGTAAGTAATCACCATCTATCATTCATTCATGCTTTAATATTTGTGCAAATGTCAAAAGGAAAAAGCATGGAAGCACCTCTCAAAATATATATATATATATATATATATATATATATATATATATATATATATATATATATATATATATATATATATATATTGAATTGAAGAATTATTGAAAACAGCAGGTGTGTGGGATGTAATAAGCTAATTATAAAAGGGGATACATATAATTTTCTCTTTGTTTTCCCCTATGGTTTTCCAATTATTTTTATTAGAAACACACCTATTACACCTTTTGTTAACCAAGTCTGTTGATGTTGCTTCATGATAGTTATGCCAGAAATTCTCACATGAAATTCTTTGTTTCTTCCCTATACAGAAGTGCTTGGTCCCAAATCTCATGCTGCAAAAGATTCTAAGTCAAAATTGTTTGACCATCGACCATTGGCACTGGATAATGATAACTACTTAAGGGTATTGCAAATTCCCAAGAAAAAGGTTGGCTGACATGCTTATATGTTCAGATTTCATCTTAGTTAAACCATTTCTTGCAATCTCACCAGTCCTGTTTCAGGGAGCTAATTTTAGAGACCTTCAGGGAGTCATAGTTGGTCCTGACAATGTAGCTAGATTAGATCCAACAAAGGAAAGAATACTTTTACCATCTGGCCATCCTCTGGTAAGATGCTTGAGATACACTATACTTCTCTATATGTGCAACTTTTTTTTTATTAGCTTGCGAGGTTGTGATTTCTTATTTTTCATGTCAGGTGCTTGATTGTGTACTATCTTATGAGAATGGTAAATCCTTAAGGTTGGTTTCAATTGATTTCAGTACTTCACTTTCCTTTTGTAGATATGTTTTCTTTGTTTCTTCTTTAGCAGTTTCTTGTATAATATGTTGTAGACCTTTCGGTCGACTATGGTGGGATGAGGTAGTGGGAACTGTGCTGACATGTCCAAATGCTCGTATGCAGGTTCGCTATGATTCTAACTTCTTCCTTCACTTTGCTTGTGATTTTAAAATATCTCCTTACAGACTAAGAGAATATGTTCCAGGCCTTGATACATCCTGCACAAGACAGACTGCTTACTATCCGTGAAAGTGCTCGGTTGCAAGGTTTTCCTGACAACTACAGGTTCCGTGGAACAGTCAAAGACAGGTGCTTTGTTTTCCTTTTTGAAAGATGAAGATCACACCTTTAAATAATCGAATGGAATATCTCAGATTTTTTTTAGAATTTTGCTGTATAAATTGGCATATGTAAACTGTTGAACACTGCAATTTAGTGCTAATGCACATAAGAGTTTATGATATATAGCTATTGGCAGTTGAGCAGCCTGTAGCGTAAATGTTAACATGTGATGAGCCTGGCTGCAGGTATCGCCAGATTGGAAATGCTGTGGCCATACCCGTTGGCCGTGCACTTGGGTATGCCTTGGCCATGGCCTATCTGAAGAAGACTGGAGATGATCCCCTCATGGTGCTACCGCCTAAGTTTGCATTCTCTCATGACATAAAAGGTTCCTTTAGTCCATACTGTTGTCAGAATGGCAAAACATGAAGTTTGACTTTCCCCCCATCAGCTCGATTAAAAACCTTTATCTCCATTCATGCTCCACTAGAAAAGCTCTCGGTCATGCTGTGACAAATGCTCGTGAATAGCAGTAGGACATGCCCATTTATCTGTGGGAATCGTATCAAGAAATTGGGATCCAGGATGAACTCACCTGTTTGTTGTTAACGTAAATCTTCATTCATTTTATTGCCATGTTGTAAGTTGTAACATCCACATCACTAGTTTATTATAAGCTCCCATAGGTAGGTGAAGTGGCTCAGAAAATCTTCTCCTGTGAAAGACTTCGTTGTAGTGTAAAAGAATGTATATACAAGTTAGATAATCAGGGAACAAAAAAAATGTATGTACATCATCTGATGTGTTGTTGTATTAGTCATTGAGTGAACATGACTGTAACGACTTCAATAAATCGATTGAGTTATAGAGTCTGAATGTAAGAACTTTGTTGAATCGGTTACGAGTTGCAGCTTAATAAGATCATTCTTTTTTCATCGGCTCAGTTCTTTTTTTTTTCTTCCTCGTTTCTGACAAAAATTCTCTTTGAACATTGCAAAAGATCCAAATATGCCACAATGGCATAGGTTTGCGGACGGGACATCAGAAAACGCCAGCTACTTTATTATGTAACAGAGTTGACAGAAGTCCTGCTTATAATAATTTTTCAGGCCTTATTAGCTTTACATGCGAAATGATCTAAACAATCTGCTTCTGGGTTGCCTAAGCAGGCATCAGCATGATATAAAAACCGAATCATATGTTCCATGTGCTGCTTGATTATCATAGCCTTTTATGTCATCATTCGCATGACAGAAGCATTCAAAAGTATAGAACCAAATGCCAACTTTTTTTTCACTATATGTCGCATCACAACGAGGTGCATTCAAACGTACGCTATTGAGGCTTGACAAATAGAATTAGTAGCTAATGCATTGAAGATGCGTTCAACAGATCAAATTTGGTGCAATAGATCAACATAAAACTTAAACTTCTACACAAGGGGCTTACACCAACTTGTGAATCTCGCGCGGTCATAGCATATACCCAGCAAAAAGATTTTTAAGTTCTTTCAGCAAACTCAGCTACTGAAATGACATTGCAGGAAATGCAAAAATGATGTTTTCAATAGACTAACAATATCAGATCATGGTCCGGGAGTCACCAATCAGAAGTTGAGTTGCAGATTGAATTTCTGTGCTGTCGGTAGTGCTGTATCTATTGCAAAGAGAAGCGTATGGTGCAGAACATATAACCAATAACAGTGAATTGGAATAAGCAGACTCTTACCAAATTCTTATTTGAGATCGTGATGATTTGTTTCTCATTCAAGCAGTAAAATGCAGGTATATTATATAGTGATAAGCTTTTGTTGCGTCGACATTTATAAGCTGCCAGATTTCGATCACCTCTGCTTATAAATTACACAATTGGGATAAGTTATGATCTTATATTTATTTGTTCTGCTGTAAGTCAACCAATTTTTCTTCGTTAAATGTCCAGTAGAAATTGTTATCTTTTTTTATGTCTAGAACACCAACATGCCTAGACACACTTCTAGTATTCATGTATAAGCTATAATAAGAAATTCAACAACTCATATGTGGCTAAAGAAAAATGTATTGAATATGAGTTAGCTATGGAAAATACATTGAAAATGTGTTAAATACAATTTAATGTGGACAGCCGATTGAAACAAATATTTGATCATGAACTACGCAACAAAAGGCATTGCAACAACCTTATTCTCCATCCCAACAGGTGAATTTAAGTTTGAACCATACAATATACTATATTGTGATACGAGTTCTACTGTTACTCAGATAAAAATCAAGTAGGAAGCTATTTGTGCTTTGCAGCTGTCTCAGTACATTATGTAGAACAGAATGTCTCAGTAAATGCTCTATGATCGTAGCAGTACTGCAATAGCATCATCTTCCTCCAGAGAGACTGGTCATGGTGAATTGGTGATTGCCAGAGGGATATGGCATGACAAGCTGGTCTAGACTTCATCATTAGTTGCATCAGTGCTCAAGAAACTAAAGTGCAAAGTCCGGGAGTGCCGCATTGCCGCAGGCCCGCATCCCTTTCCAGGTACCGCATCACCAGACGCATGCAAGGCCTCACACCTTGGGTAATGAGTGCGAGCATAGAAGTCCAAGCTTTAGAACTACCTCAACCTCCTGCGCTACATAATCTTCCAGTCTTGGGTCCATGTTCTTGATGACTGAGCCACTTTGCCATGTATTGTGCGCATAGTCTGCTAGCACTTGAGGCTCTCCATAAGCATTCACCTCAATCGGCCTCCTTCCACACGCAACCTCCATCATAAACACCCCAAATGCGAAAACATCGGTCGCCTTAGTTGATTTGCCAAGCCTAGCCAGCTCTGGAGCAATATGCGTGACTCCACGGCCATGTAATCTTGCAAGGCCAAAATCACCCAGCCCTCCATACATCTCCTTGTCCAGGAGTACATTGCTTGACTTAATGTCTCGATGGATGACCACATGCTCCCACTCCTCTTGGAGGTAGAAGAGCCCAGACGCAACACCCTTGATGATGCGAAATCTCCGAGACCAGCCTAATGCCAGCTTATCTTGGCCATACAAGTATTTATCAAGGCTACCTACCATTGGCGAATAGTCGTAAACCAATAGGAGCTCATGCTTGTGTCGACAATAGCCAAGTAATTGAACAAGACTGCGGTGGCGGACACGACCTAGTATGGAAATTTCAGACATGAATTCTTTCATCCCTTGCTTTGTTTGAGTCTGGGGAGATCCGCTTGATCGCAACATTCGGATTAGATGCAAGGAGCACTCCTTTGTAGACCCTCCCAACCCCTCCCTTACCAAGGAGCATTCTGTCCTTGAAGCCACCAGTTGCATTCACTAGATCTTTGTACATGAAAGAAGGTAGGGTAGCCCCGCACTTGATCGCCCAGCCCACTCTTCTTTGTTTCACAAACTTTAATTTCTTCGTCGGCCTTTTCTTGCAGAAAACCAAGGACAACGAAAATAGCAAGTAAGACAAATGAAAGTAAAGCAACTACATGTAAGAGAATGCGCAATTATGTTAGTCTGAGTCAGGGCGTCGGCATCAAATTTCGTTGTGATAATCATCAATGCATCGAATTTTCAGATTTAGGTGGCTAAATTGTCAAATTTCGTTGTAATAATCAACATCGAATTTTCAAATTTCGTTGTAATAATGATCAAACTTCCCTCAGTTTAGGTGGCTAAATCGATCAGATTTAGAAGAAACAAGCAACGCTATGAGCATTTGAACAAGATAGCAACACTGAACTTTCCCCAAAAAAAGAAACACAAGATTGAAGAAGAGGCAACTCTCATTGGAGGACCCGAATGCGATGGCTCCACGGAGACGAGGGGCTACGCGTGCGGTGGGTAGCCGTGGGTTGGAGGTGCGACGAGACGGTCGGCGAGGCCGCGCTGGGCTGGTGAAGGAGCAATCAGGGAATCGGACTCCATTCGTAGGAAGGGGTTCGGATTTGCGGGACAACATTTTCCGCGACTTCACGGCCTACGAGCACCTAGGGAGCAATCATCCTTAGCGTGCACTCGTACTATCAACTTTCCATTTGGTTGCTAAATCAATACAAAGAAATATGAAAAAAATATATATATTATAGTTTAGTTTAGTTTAGAAAGTGTTCTAGAACGTTTTAATTTTGAAATTCAAATTCAAAATGTGTCAGAAGAGATTAAAAAAAAGACAAGTTACTATAGTAGTATTTGTCTTTTTCTTTTGATTTATCGATTGACAGATTTTTCTCATTTTTTGTTACTATTAATATACTCACTCCTATCACTAAAGAATATCGTTTTAGACATCCACACGGTCTCCAAAACACAAATTTCACCAATAATTTATATTGTAGTAAATTTACAAAACCAAATAAAATTACATTTTTATGAAATTTCTTTTTGAGACAAATACATACCATTTTCACGTGTTCCATTCAGATATTGAAAAGATACATTCTTTTGTGACCGGAGGGAATAAAATGAAATTGAACTTGAAATTTAATAGATAGGTAGAGTAGTTTGAGAAGTACATCTAGAATTTTTTGTGAGATTTTTCATACCAAAAGCGATTATAGAAGTGAACCACAAAAGAAACATATTTGCGTAGGATGTGTTGCTGAGTCGTAAAGTTGCATTCTTAGCTTATGTGTTTACTCTCTCCAATAAAACATAAGTGTTGATTTGAAATATGTGTAGTCAAACTATATTATCTTTGACCAAATTTTTTTTTCTATAAATATCTAAATCGATCATATGAAAGTATTTCAAAATATTATAACTTTATTAGATTTTACAATTATATTACAATGAAACTTTGTGGTCAACGTTATGTTGTTGAGACCAAATTAATATCCAAAATTATACTTGTCCGGGATTGAACTTATTTGTGATTGGATTGAGTTTTATGGATGCCATGTTTCAAACAGATTGGTGATGTAATTTAGATGTCTGAATTCTATACTTTTTTAAAAAAAACTCTATACTTGAAATTTTACCTAACCAGAGTTTGGATTCCTGTAAGTATTGAACTATTTCTCACGAAATTTCTGCATTCCTAACAAGCCATAAGTTATTTTAAAAGAAAAGGTGAAGGATTTTGGTTCTTGTGGATTAAATGTTGTACTCTGATACCCCTTCTTATGTGTAATAGTCCTCGGATCGGATTCGAGTTTGTAAGGTACGACATGAACGTGCATAGTATCAAGAACAAAGTAAAGGAATCCTGTAAAGAACCAAATAACAATGACGAAACAATCACAACGAGAGAGAGATTTGATAAAGCCGACTATAAATTCCTTAAGTACAACCTCAAAAGAGTGTAAAGGATAGCCACTCTCTCACAACTCTCTCAAACCTTTAAGAACCCTATGATCCTTGCACTATACAAGAATACAGTAATAAAAAATAACCTTCTAATCCTCTTGTATATTTGGAAGAGTTGGTTTGTGACTTGGGTTCTCTATGGCCATACTTCATAGCTTTATATAGTATCCCTATTCCTCCTCCAAAGTGAATTAGGAATCCTACTCAAAAGAAAGGAATCTTTGTAGCACACATCTCCATTTCCTAATAAAAAAGGATACGAATCATTATACTCAACAATCTACTCTTTGACTTTTATCCGTTGAAGTCATCGTGCTTCTTCAAGAACTCGCTCTAGGTCAGCTTCGCTTTTCTTTTCTTTTTTCATGCCATCGTTCGGAGTGCTCCCACCATCAGAGCTTATGCATATCACTGCAATATGTGTGTTGGTGTTCGGGCTAGCCTGCCCAGACCCTCCATCTAAGAGCTCTCTCTTTGTGTAGTTTGGCATAGCTCCTATTCTTACAACCCTCCATACCATATGTTTGTTCCGCCTACAAACTCTACCTGCTCACCGGTACCATGTGGTTGGTCCCACCACGTATTCCTTTTTCCAATAATTCACATTGTTGCCTCTACGACTGTTAGAGCTTGCACCATCTTTGCAACTTTGCACATAACTAAAGATGACATCTAAGTACCTACTGTCGACGGCATGGTTTCCTTCCCCTGACTAGAATTTTTATCACACCTTTCATTGGTTGCTTTCCCTTTGAGATTACCCATCAATCTGTATCCTCTATTTCTCTATATACTTTTCATGATGACCTGCCATTTGCATGTTACTTGCATGACTCTGCCTTGAAGTAATACCTCACAACCATCAAATTCAAGAGAACTCACTGATATTAAGTTCTTCAAGCCAGAACATACTGGACTCCAACCAATGTGCGATGTGTTCCGTTATACATTTCCAATGTAACCGTTCTCACCTCAGTAATTCAATATTCCTTGCAATCCGCAAGTGAATAGTTCCATGCACCGGATGTAGGGATCCTTTGTCGAACATCTCCCTTGTTAAACATATATGGAAGTAACAACATCAACCTAATATACATCCACTATAAGTACCTAATTGACTAACAATAAGTACGTCTAAATCATATTTTGCTATCGTCATCGAGCATGCACCGTTCATTTGCTTCAAATTTGAACAGTCCTTTATCATGTGACCTTCCTCGTTTGCCTTTGCTCTTGCCCTTCTTCCTATGATTTTTGCTTTTGCCTGCAACATCTATGACAATCAATGCTTGATCACTCGAGGATAAGATTCTGATGGATTCTTTAAGGACTTCACCTCTAATGAATAGACAACTATCTTATCGAAGTTAAGAGTGTTTTTTCGACAAGAATATTCATTACCAATTACTCCCGTGATAGTGGTAGAATTGAAATCAAAATGACGACTTTGTCATTCTCCTTAGTTTTCTCATCCATACTAGTCATCTGTGTGATAAGCTTGTTGAATAAATTGAAATGGTCAATGAACTGTATACCTTCCTCTGTGCACAACTTATATAGTTGTTGCTTCAGCACTCACTGGTTTGTTAACAACTTTTTCATATGTAATTTTTCTAAGTCATTCTATAATTTCTTCAATGAATTCTTCTTGATCACTGAGTACATTACATCATCAGATAGATATAGACATATTGTACTAACAGTCTTCCACACCATAACCTTTCATTCTTTAACAGATGACTTTTTCGGTTTGTTCCCTACGAGAGTATCGATCAAACCTTAGTGAAAAAGGACATCCTTCACCATACATTGTGGCACACTAAAATTTTCTCTACCTGATTTCACATCGTCCACATTGATTTTGATTTGTTCCACCTGATGATTTGTCAACGTTCTCAAAAATCAAATTAATCTGGCCTTGGCTCTAATTCCACTTGTTGCGCTCTAATACCCCTCTTTATGCACATCAACCCAGATTAGATTAGAGTTTGTAAGATACGAAATGAGCGTGCACGATATCAAGAACAAAAGTAGACGAATCACATAGAGAACCAATAACAGCAAGGAAACAATCACAACGAGAGAGAGAGAGAGAGAGAGAGAGAGAGATTTGGTGAAGTCGATTGCAAATTCTTTAAGCATGACCTGAAAAGAGTATAAGAGAATGTCGCTCTCTCACAACCCTTTCAAACCCTTTAAGACCTTCGGATCCTTATCATGTATAAGAATCTAATGCTGAAAAAATAACCTAGCCTCTAATACTCTCGTGCACCTTTTGCTTTGTATGAGTTGGTTTATAGCTTGTGTTCGCTATAGCCATACCTCATGGCTTTGTATAGTCTCCCTAGGACCTCTCCAAAGTGAAGCAGGAATCCTGCTTCAAAGAGAAGTATAAATCCTTGTAGCATACCTCTACGGATTCTAGTAGAAAAGGATACGAGTCACCGTACTCAACAAATGTGTAAACTTGAAAATATCAGGTCATTGAGCCTTCCCACTAATTACCTCTCTCTCCACGAGCTCTCTAATGTTCGTTCCCAACCAAAACTCCAAATTCCATGCTGTCTCACCTCAGCTAGACGCTAGCTAGGTTTTAGGCTAGATGCCAATAATAAGCACTGATTTGGATTTTCACCTGTTTCCTCTGACACAGTCAGTCAGGCAACCAGATATATGGAGTAGAAACTGTGTGTAAGGACCCAAATCCATCGATTCGGACCCACTATATTTTACCGTACTAGTTCCAGGATCAACGTTAGTGCACACAGCTTAACACTAGTACATATCACATCATACTCAACGGTAATAATAATACTCCATTTATTGATATAGCTAAATGTATGATCTTATGACCAACTTACATTATTAAGCCACGCAGGGCTAGTCTTGAAATAAAGACTAAGAAATATACAGCGGAAAATAGAAGACGTAGATGACTTATCAGTTCACCAAAAGCAACTGACAAGGCTCGGACCCTAATTACTCGTGTCCTCCTGGAAATCCTCCAACAAAGGTGTAGACTCCACAACTGTTGATTGTGGTTGTTGGCAAGGGTGAGTACTTAAAGCACTCAACAAGTTGTGCACAAAATGCAATTCTATGTAACTACATGCAAGGCTTATTACAAAGGGAAAGACTATCATGACTCTTTTGCAATAAACATCATTTATGAATAAATACAATAAGTAAATTGTAAAGATAGTAAAACAAATAACCATATTAGATAGATTCAACATTTCTCAAGTAAACCAAGTTTTCACTCCTAAGTCAAGTTTCAACCTTCCACATAGCAATCCTGCCATCCCAACCAAGTTTTCCATTTAATTAAACTAACCCTTAACTGTAATTCCCGACCACTGCTCAATACCGCGAGCACGGCTATCCGAATAGATTTACACTCTGCAGAGGTTATGCGCTTTACCCACATGATACAACCATACACCACAAAGGCGAGTGATTATAACAAAGCCTTTATAATGTACTATCTTAACCTGATACTACCCGCTAAGGTTTCAACACTGGTGGGTCTGAAAACCACAATCAGGGCCTCTTCTTGTGCCATGTGAGTTACTCCATAACTCGGGAACTCACACCGCCATTGATAGTACCAAACTAAGACATTGCAAATTAATCAGCTAGGCTGACCCATACCAGACATGTGGTTGCATGATTGATTCAGGTCAAAGGCTTGCAAGGTTAAGTCCTTAGGATGATTAAAGCAAGACTTTCACATACCCTCTGCCCATCGGGCCCACCTTGGCATACTCACCCCTTATCACTTGCCCCAATCTAAGTGATTATCACCCCAGTTGATTACCAAGCACCACGTGCCATCAACAATTCAACATCGTTGCATGACATGACTCACCACAACAACTCAATCTCACCGTGTGACCACACATGATACACAAATTCATATCATTGTTCCATATTACATTAGTCAAGATTAAACATTAATGATTCAAGTACGTATGACGACGTGGCAAGGCTAAGCAACTAACACGGTCTAACCATCCCATATTGATTTTAGTATTAACCAACTATAATGAACCAATCTAGGATGACAATAGATTATGGCATACAATTGACAAGGTAGAGTATAGATCAAATTGGTATAATAGCTAGTCCCAATTTAATTTGAAACAATTGTATATGTGAAATAACATGCAATAGAGTAAAACAATATAGCGATTTTGTAAACATGGGTTCAACTTGATCAAAGCACAATTTTCCTTGGAATAGGTTCTGGTCTTGCTCTGTAAATTGATCTTGGAGCGATGAATCCTCTCCCAGAGTATCGATCAACTCAACGTCTACACGAAACGATGCAAAAATAGCAATTAAACACCAAAACAGAGAGTAGATGAACTCCAAAAATCAAATAAAATTCACCATTATATAGATCTCAATTTTACAAATTTTTAGTAATTTGAGTCACCTCAATCGGAGCTGGTATGAGGGAGAACGGGCTCGGAGAATTGGAAAATCAATTAATAAACCGAATTATTTTTATTCTGAAAAACCCCATTATTTCGTCATGCTAACATCACGCTGACGTCAGCCCTGACCCGAGCGAGCCAGGATGCGACATGTGTCCCTCGGTCCATGGACTCAGTCCATGAACCTCCTCGAGTTCACGGTGGACCTGATCCACACGAATCTGGTTCTCTGACATGCGGGACCCACACGTGCTGACTCGGTGCCACGGAGACGCCCACGCAATGCGCCACGTCGTCGCCACCTCGGCGGATCTGCCCACGTGCGTGACATGCGTCGATGAAGCATCAAGCCACGTCGGACGGTGGCGCGCACGACCCTAGGGTCATCGGTGGCAAGAACGGCAGGTACCACTGGATAGGTCTCAACGTCGCGCATACAATGACGCGGTCAGCTTCCTACCTGGCTTCTTGCAACATC
This sequence comes from Otatea glauca, assembly GCA_036346275.1. Lineage (NCBI taxonomy): Eukaryota > Viridiplantae > Streptophyta > Magnoliopsida > Poales > Poaceae > Otatea > Otatea glauca. The sequence continues at coordinate 13,566,569 of CM070720.1, forward strand.
GGAGACGACAACGAACACGATGACATGGCTCTCCGACGGGTTCTTGGCGAAGCAGAGGTGTGCACGAGCTTCTTCACGACGCGGCGAAGTGAATGGCACCAGCGGGAAGGTCTTCCCCTCACGGATGGTGGCGGATCGATGACTTCTTCGCTGCGGCGGCGCTCAGCGAACTTGACGAAATCACAGCGATTAACGGCGATTCTTGGGGTGCTAAGTTAGGGCTTCGATTCTGCGTGCTCTGGCGATGCCGATGCACTCCTTAAATAGGCCCAACAGTCCAAGCTGCGCACGAGACGGGCTCCGAATCCTTGGCGAAGATGGCGGTACTCGAAGCAGAGCCCCTCACGGACACACAAGGACGACGAACGAATAGCTGACGCGTGGTGGATCCAATGGACAAACGCAAACGACGCGGAAAGACCCTAACCGAACATGCGCTCCTTCCAACGGCAAAGATTTGACAGAGTCCCGGATCGACACGCCTTGATCGTGACCCCTTAATCCAGATCCGACGGCCACTGACGAATCCACACGCGCGGCGCAAATCTAGTTGTTCGAAGAGAATCCGACGGACGACCACACGACTTCAAGAGAACGGCCCGGCAGAACTGGGCCACCTGCACGTATAGTATGTGGGCCCGGCCCACTACTGTTCATTTTGTTTTTTGCCGATTTTTCAATTAAAATAAATACAAAAATTCGATTAGTTGGTTTTAGGCAATAAAAATATCAGGAAAAATCTAAGAAAATTCTCATAAATACTTTGAGATATTCTAAAATCAAATAAAATATTTTTGGTAAAAATTTATATTAACTTTGTATATATTTAATTAATTTTCACCAAAGGCCAATATACATAATTTAAATTTTATTCAAATAAATTCTAGAAAAAAATCCAATAAATTCAGGAAAATCACAGAATGTACAAATAGCAATAAAATAATAATAAAAGCTAATTTTTGGATGTTACACTGTGGAAGAAATTGAGTTCCCTTCCGTATATCTCCCATTTGTCATCGTTAGGCCGGAGTACACCGGATTAGACATCCTCGTCGAAGAAAATATTTCAGGTAACGTGGATCCGTGGTGAGAAATGAAGCCACAACGCAACAATTCGTGCTATCTAGGCCCTGTTTGGTACGGCTCCAGCTCCACCAGATTCATGGATTTGGTGGAGCTGGATATTTGTAGCTCCACAGATCCGTGAAGCTGGATCTGTGGGTATATTAAGAGTGTTTAGGTAGGTCATATTATTTAATTTTAGACTAAAAATATAAAGTTAATTCTATTTATTTTAGCCTACAAGATTCAGATCTGACGTGGAGCCAGAATCTAGAGCTCTACCAAACAGGACCCTAGTATCTAGGATCAACAGTTCAAACCTCTTAACTCTAATGAAGAAAACTGCATATCCGGGAACTTATGTATACCCATATTTATAAACATCTAGATGAATACCAAAAAAATATATGAAAACGTGCATGTAACCCCTTGAACATTCTAAGAATGTCCGTCCAACACCCCCAACATTGAAACAGGTTATTTAACTTATGAACTTTCTAGTCTGGTGTGTGGGAACCCGAATATGTAAATCCGAACCATTTATATATACTGCACTACTCTAGGATCAAGTTAGTGTACATATTAGCGACATCAATAAAATATCATTCCATATATAGTTAATAACTAATAAAGTACCTGCTTATTAAAGAGAAAAACTAGTGAGACTTTATGGTCAGAGTTTACACTTATTTAGCCATGCGGGGCTTAGCACTAATAAATAAGAGGTGGCGGAAAATAAAGATAACTTTGACGATGATGACCCATCAATATACCACAAGCAATCGACTGGGGAACAAGAGTTGTCGTGCTCCCCGTATTACTCATCCTAAAACAAGGGGCTAGATTCTCCTCCATTCGCTGATGATGGTGATGAGATAGCAAGGATGAGTACATGGAGTTCTGTTGTGCACAGAATGCAATATATTTAAATATGCAAGGCTTATTACAAAGCAATGCTATCATGGTTTAATTTGTACAAAGCGATAGTTGGCTCTAGAATACAATAAATAATCAGTTTAATAGTTGTCACAAAGACCATCAAATTTAACACATTCACTCTCCTTCCCAGCTTTTTGTTTTTAAAAATATCTCTTGTGTGAAATTCCCTAGCATGTCTGTAACTGCAGACACAGCTATTCAAATGGTTTTTATAACACTCTACAAAGGTTGTATAGATTTCCCCACATGACATGATCACCTTATATTACCACGTGATAAACACACTACTTTTGGTGTGCAGTGAAGAGATCATGACAAATCTTTTCAAAATTCTGCCATAACATCGACCCTCCTGATAAGCCTTGTTCCTACCACCGGACCCAACATGTGTGAACCGGTCAAAGGGACTCACTGTTGGATTTGATGACAGGAGCTATCCATGATGCAGCCTAACACGTGTCCACATCGTCCTTCCGTATGCACTAAGCCTAAGGTATCAATGTCGGAACTCAGTAGTTTACTAAGCGAGGTCCTTCCCATAGAGCATGTGGCTATATGAAGGTTTTTAATTCAATGCCACACAAAGTGAAGTCCTTAATTAACCAGGGTGGGACTACCCACTTCCACTAACCTACATGGAGATCGCACTTCTAGCACAAACAATCTGATCACACAATACTTTCCACCGTCCAATTCTAAATCATTTGTCCACTAATTGATTTTAAGGTGCAATATATGTCATTAGTGATAACACAGAATGCACACAGTTATTCACAAAGCAATCCCATTAGTAAGTGTAAGGATTTACTTCCAATAGATTATTTCATAACCTTAAGCATGGCTAAGAAAAACTACACCAACCCATGTTGGAACTAAAAACACATCCAACTAGTAATTGTGCAACCTAGGGTGACAAATAATTCATGACATATGAATAATCAGGGTGGGTAATTGAGCAACTACTAATTAACCACCTCCATTTGAGGCTAATATAAAAGTAGTATGCAGGTTTAATAAACACAAGGTAACTTTGTGAAACTAGGTTCAACATGATGAAAGCACAACTTTCCTAGCTGGAATGAGTCATGATATTGAGCTTGATCTTCTCCTAGTCCTCCCAAAATCTTCGGAATGTCCATGTCTACACGACTGAGAAACAAAACACAAGTAAATACCAAAACATAGCCAAAAAACCAAACTAAATATTAATATAAGTAGCACTGAAAGGTAGAGCTCAACTTTAGATGAATTCAGAAAGAAAAACAGGCTTAATTGGAGCTCATATAAAGGAGAAGGGGCTTCCAAAAGTTGGGTCGGCTGAGAAATTCAGAAAATAAATAGAGGAGAGAGAAAATCAGAAGCTAACAAGTCGGGCAAAAAAATATTCTAGGAATATTTCTTATTCTAGATTTTTGAAAATTGAAAGAGTCTAACATGTGGAGTCCACGGTCCATAGACCGAGCCATTGGGCTAGGGTCTACGATGCATGGTAAATTGTGTCTACTGAATAGTGCACTATGATGTGAGCTACACACATCAGGGGCACGATCCATCGTAGACAACTAAACCGATCTTGGGTTTGGGTAGCGTGGTGGCTGAAGTGGCGGATAAACGATGCTGGTGAGGCAACGAGGTGCTTGCATGGCTTCAGATGCAGACTATGACATGGCAGTGATGCACGAGGACTTAGGGTTCCGGCGAGCAGTGGTGTAGCTCCGACGATGGTGACGAACACAAACAACAATGTGGGAGGGGATTCGGAGCCGAAGGTGATGATGGCGGAGGTGGAACCCTACCAGCTGCAGTGAAAAAGCTCGATGGAGACAACGGAGGAGGTGGCAACTTCGGCTTTGATTCAGTGACTTCAAAATGGCTTCCGAGGGCTTTGTGTAGGGTTTTGAGTGCTGCGTGTCACAGGGCTATAGATCCGGGGGTCAAGGTGAAGCTTTATAGTTAGGTAAGGTAGCATAAGAGGTGGAGTCCGATGGCAACACGACAACGGTGTTGTGGAGGAGATGGACTCTGTGAAGAAGCATACTGTCAGGTGGTAGGTGGACCCCACTTGTCAGTGGCACAGGTAAGGCAGCAGGTGAGCTGGGTTGGGAGGTAGAGGAGGAACGGGCTAGGAAGAGGGAAACTGGAGTGGGCCGACGGGGTTGTGGAAAATGGGCTCCAGCCCGAGTGAAGGAGAGAAAGAGAACGGGTCAGAAAAAGAGATTTGGCTTATGAGCTTTTCCCCTATTTAAAATACATTATTGCTTTTTAGAAAATACATGAAATTCAAATAAGGCAAAAAATAGCAAATAAACTTAGAAAAATTCGACCAAATTCAAAAAAATACTTTCGAACATAAGAAACTCAACTAAAATAGTTTTCATTTAACTCATGTTTTGATTTATTCACATAAAATCATTTTAATTTCATAAAATCCATTTTAAGTTTTAATTATTTCAATGAAAACCTAGAAATTTTAGAAAATAGTTTTTCAAAACAGAGTAAAAAACCAGAAATTTTGAAAATCCAAAAAATAATAATGATTTTAATTTTTTCTCAAAACTTGGAAATTTTTGGGATGTTAAAATGTGCCCCTCTTAAATAGAGTCTCGACTTGACATTCAGGTTGGTTGGAGAAAGGTATGGGAGTTCTGCTTTCCAAAATTCTTCGCATTTCCATGCTAGATGAAACTGAAGCGGGTTCTCAATTGAGGAGAAAGTTACCCGGTGCGACGTCGGACACGATGTAGTTCACGCTTCCTCTTCCAATGGTGTTGGCGTCAAAAACTTGATGTAGGGTTTCTGACAACAGCACACCAGACGAACACCTGGTTCAGAGCGTGCCAGTCGATTTGACCTGTAATCGACAAGGTAAAAATATGAAATTCACTCAAAGCCGATCGTGACGATCAATCGGCTTATATTTAATCAGCTTGAAGCCGATTAAGATCAAGGTAACAAGATAAATCTAATTAGCCGATTAAGGCTAATCAGAGGATAAAGGCAGATCGATTCTGAAGAAGGCGATGCGCAACAAAATCAGAACAAATCGAACCTGGGGTGTAATTGACGAAGATCAACAATCGGCGATGCGCAACTTTATTGATCAAGATCGATTACAAAAGCTAAATTACAGAAACTACTCCTAGTCGACAGGAAAAGTAGAAAAAGTAAAGACTGGTTTGTATTGTGTTGATGATTCCCCTGTAGTTCGCTTTGGCCCTTCTTTTATACCCTCGGCCGATCGTGTCCTGTTACAACACGCTTTAAGTCCGTTCCGTATCGGCCTTATCTCGGACGGTTGTTTTTCTTTAAAATCTTGCAGTTACCAAAATATCTCCAAACCTTTCCATCCTGTCCGTTAATTCCGTATCTTTGACTTTATTGCCGATTTTGACCAAGTTTGCCAAATTTTGGTGCAAACATATGCCCCCTATTTTTGAGAAATGACTTGTCATTTGTCAAAAATTTCACTTATCGGCTTTTCTGATCGGCTAACCATTGAACTTCACTCAATAACTGCTACTTTATTCACGTCGTAATTTTTTGACACACCGGTAGTGCGTTTTAACTGCTCGCGTCTTTTGAGATTCACTTCCCGCCGCTTCAAATTTTCACCATGCTATAAAATGCGGCCCCCACCTTGGTCATTCTTCACGCGTACAAGCTCTCTAACTCTAAACAATCGGCTTTTGTTTTAGTCCATTGCTCAGTCTCCATCAATCGGCTTGCATCCCTCTTCATCAATCGGCTTGCTAAGATCTGCTGAAATGGACGCGAGTCAGGTACTCATTCCGATCCCTAACAGTAAAGATCAGTATTTCCTTGGTCCGATAGGGAACCTAGATGCCAGCACGGTTATTAGCCAGGACATTCCTTGCCTTCCTCTATCGGCTACTGCATTTAATATAGAGAGCTGGGAAAAAAGCTTGAGGGCATGGCCGATATCGCTCAAAGGATGGAGATCTTGGTATATTCGCGTGGCTGCCCAGAAAAGAGAGGAGTGGGAAAGGATGGGTATAGCTGAGTGCATCCCTCTCTCTTTAGCCGACCCAGAAGCCAATGAGCCCTTGGTGGCCACGGCCTATTATTTCTGGTCGGAGACTTTCAACGCCTTCCTGTTTCGTACCGGCCCCATCGGCCCAACTTTATTAGATGTTGCTCAATTGTGTTGGCTTCGGCCAGATGGAGATCAAGTATCGGCTTTTAGTGGAAAACCAAAATATAAGCTTATCCGATCTAAAGGCGAGGGTTGGGCAAAATATATTGGAAATAACAACAAGGTTAATGGCCTAGTATCGGACAAAGAGCACGTTGCATTTCTGAACCTTTGGCTAGACCGCTTCTTGTTCTGTGGAGCGTCTCTTGGACCAACACAAGTATATCAGCAAATAGCGGAGCAGCTGGTAGATGGTCGTCTGCTAGCAATGGGAAAAATGTTCCTAGGAGCAGTCTGTCAAATGATGCACGTGATTAGGAGTCGGCTATTTACCGAATTTGCCAGATTTTGCGTTGGCAATGTAGGCGGTCCTCTCTGGTTCATCCAAGTATGGTTGTACTGCTTATTTATCCGATCTTTCAAACTGGATCCTTGTAAGATTGGCGCTTCCCGTAAAATGCATCCGAATTGAGCTAGCCGATCTTATGGTGAAAGATATATCATGTGTTACGCAAAGAAGAAGATCTCTCCGGTTGGCCTAAAAAATACTTAACTTTCTTTCTAAACTTGGATAGTAATGATTTTAGCCAACAAGATTTCTTCAGTTACACCGGCGCAGCCGATTTTAAATGGCCATCTTTTCTTCATCTGGACTCTGACAGCTCTAAGATGCTTGAATCGACTCTAGATTTCTTTAAAATTTTTATTTCTCCTGGTGTCTTGCATGTCGGCTTTAATACAAGAAACCGTACCTTCCAGCCTTCTTATGAGTTCTACCATCCCTCCATCTTTGCTAGACAATTGGGTTTCGGTCAGATGATCCCCAACCTTTCACTCCTTGATTTAGTACAGCCCAGGACCAGAGTACGATCTTTAGCTGCAGCCAATATGGTCTTGAAAATAGCCGATGATTTGCAAATCAAATCCTTGCCGCACTTTATTTTGAACAGTCGTCGGTCTAGCCGATATTCTGTGTGGTGGTCTTCAATTGCGGAAGCGCTTCTCCTTGATCGTTCTCCATCGGCTATTATTGCTGCCCTTTTCCCAGACCTATCTGAGCCGATGGTTTCTTCAGATAACGATTCAAGTGACGAATCAAGCTCCGGATATGATAATACAAGTCTTGTAAATATTACTAGCGAGGTATTTAGTCGATTTAACTTTTCTTTATCATAGCCCATATGAACTTATCTCATCGGCTTTATACTCTTCTCTTTGCGGACTAAAGTCGATGGCAAGAAACCGATCGATGCTCTGCAGATAAGCAAAGGAAAACGACCGCACTGTGCAATCTGACTTACGGTTATACCTCCGGTTCTTTGGGCATTCAAAGTCCATCTTTATCTGATTTAGAGAGACAACAGCAACCAAGTAAGTTATGCCCGATCATCTCTTGTTCCTTTCCATTCTTTCATTAGCTAATTTTCTAGCCGATGGATCTTCAGAGAAGAAGAAGCCAAAGTCCACTAAAGTTCCTGCCAAGAAAAAATACTCCAAGCCACAGGAATAAAGTGGCGAAAGTTCACCGCACGGATCGGCTACTGCTCAGGTATTTCTTCCATCTCAAAAAATTTACAGGTCTTGATTTAATCCATCGGTTTTCATTATATTCTCTTCCTTCAGCCTACCGCATCGGCACAAGTGGCCAACATTCTGGCAGGCTTACCAGATATATCGGCCAAAGAGCCATTGCCTCCTCAGCCGATACCAGCGCCAACAACTGCTGCTGCTTCAGAGACTTCTGATCCGTCCAACATCCTCGGCTTCAATTTATCTGACTTGGACGATCCAGAGATATTTGCAGCCGATGATTATATTTCTGCAATTCAAAATATCATCGCGGTCTCGAAAGACGCGTTGGCTGCGATCTCATCGGCTCCCGGAATGCAAGATCGCCTCAACAGGCGTTTTGATTTAGTGTCAAGGCCGCAATCAGAGATCCTGAGTAATAATCAGCCGATTCGGGATGCTATGGCTGCAGTTGAAGCTGATCTACCACCAGCGGCTATGGCTGCGCTGCTTGAAGTATGCCATCTGGATGAGAGGAAGCTTTGGTGGAGGCAGCTCAAGAAAGAAAAGCAAAGAGAGCAGCTCAGGAAGCCGATCAAAGGATCCTTGACAAAATGGTTGCAGAGACAAAGGCAAAAAAGGAAAAATTCGATGCAACCATGGATTCTCTGAAGGCTAACAAATCTTCTCTTCAGAAATTGGAGACAACTAAAAAATTTCTTGAGGATGAACTGTCAAAGACGATGAAGCTCATTGCTGAAAGCCAAGATTCCTTTGAAAAAACATCATCGGCCGCCAAGGAGCAGAAGATAGAAATAACATCGGCTGTGGCAGCCTTCAAAGAGCAGTCGGTCAAACTTGTACCCATCCCAGGCAGTGCAATAGAAGATGATAGAATCCTGGATGAGGTACAGGAAACTATAGCCAAGGCGGCTGGAGCTTTATCGGCTTTAGGTGCACGACTTCCAGGTTCTGGGATGTAAAACTTTATTGGCCGTTCCAAAACACTTGTTCAAATACTTTGAATGCTTGTAATTTTGCTATGTTTGAAATCGGCTGTTTAACCGATTTATATTTTGCTTATATCTTGAGTTTGCAATCCTTTCAGCCGATTAACAGCATCGTGTTAATATTGACTCTGAACAAGTTTTTTAGTCGGTTAGGCTCCAATCCAAACACTAGGGTAGTATTTCTTCAAGTATTTCCCGTTAATAGCTTTTGGAAATACATACCCTTCTAGAGTTTCTAGTAAGTACGAGTTTCCGCCGACTAGCCGATTAATTTTGTATGGCCCTTCCCACGTAGGCGACCATTTTCCAAATCGGTTATCCTTAGAACCAACAGGCAATATCGTTTTCCATACCAAATTGGCTTGATCGAAAGATTTTGGCCTGACCCTTTTATTGTATGCCCTTGCAACTCTGATCTTATTCTTCTTAAGCCGATCAAGCGTAGACAAGCGTAACTCTGCCAACTCATTCAGGCTGTCGATCATTAAATCATTGTAATCTTGAGCTGACAAACCATTTTGTCCGGCTATTCGTATCGACTCAATATTAATCTCCACGGGTAGAACGGCTTTTTGTCCATACACCAATTGGTAAGGTGAAAGCTTCGTCGCTCCGTGATAAGACAACCAATAAGCCCAAAGTTACTCCGATAGAGTTGAGTGCCAATTCCTTGGCTTCTCATCAATTTTTCTTTTGATCAACTTAATCAGTGTTTTATTAGACGACTCAGCTTGTCCATTAGCCTGAGCGTAATAGGGGGAAGAGTTTAACAATTTGTTCCCTAGACTCATTGCGTAACTCTGAAACTCGTTAGACATGAATACCGTACCTTGATCGGTCGTGATTGTTTGCGGTATTCCAAACCGATGGACGATATGTTTATTCACAAAACTAATCGCCTCAACACTGGTCACCTTTTCAAGTGGTATAGCCTCGACCCACTTTGAGAAGTAATCGGTTGCGGCCAAGATAAACTTGTGGCCTTTACTTGAAGCAGGAAATATTTGGCCAATTATATCTATTCCCCAACCCCTGAACGGCCAAGGTTTGATAATTGGGTGTAAAGCCGATGCTGGTGCTAGTTGTACGTTGCCAAACTTTTGACATGTTTGACATCCTTTATAATACTTGAAACAATCTTCTAGCATCGTCGGCCAAAAATGACCTGTCCGTCTGAGCATCCATTTCATTTTATGTGCCGATTGATGGGAACCACAAATGCCTTCGTGTACTTCACCCATTGCCACCCGTGCTTCTTCGGCCTCAAGACATCTTAACAATAAACCTTCCATAGTCCGATAATATAGTATATCGTCCATGACGACGTATTTCAACGCTTGTTGCCGTATCTTTCGTTCCGTCGACTTGGATGTATCGACTAGATAATCTTTTATCTGCGTTCTCCAATCGGCAATATCTGTGCACATGACTGCCTTGTCTACCAGTTCAGTCTCCTGACTTCGGCCAGAATCTTTATATACTAATGCTTGCTGAGCTAAAGCATTAGCTCTATCGTTCAATTCTCGAGGAACATGACCGATAGAAAATGATGTAAATGAGCCGATAATCTCTAAACATTGTTCTAAATATTTTAGTAGCACTTCATCTCGACATTGGTATTCTCCCTTTATTTGCTGCACCACTAACAGTGAATCACCATATGTCTCAACCGCGCTCACCCCAATATTTTCCAGTAATTGCAAGCCTTTGAGTAACGTCAGATTACTCCCGGTTGTTTGAGCATCGGCTATTTAGCCGAAACGCAAATTCAAAGCTATGCTCTTTGGGTGAGGTGAGTACAATACCGACACCATCACCTTCCCCGCATACTGACCCGTCAAAGAACAGTTGCCATGGCGCGACCAAGACTAAGTTTGCTGTGTCATGTCCTGTCATAAAATCGGCTAATACTTGTCCTTTGACTGCTTTGGCCGATTCATATGATAAGTCGAACTCAACCAAGGCGTAAGCCCATTTGCCAAGTCGACCTCGCAGGATAGGAGCTGATAAAATATATTTTATAACATCGGTTTTGCAGATTACCTTACAGGCCGATGCTAATATGTAGTGCCTTAGTTTTGTGCACGAGAAGTACAAAGATAAACATAGTTTTTCGATAAAAGGGTACCTGACTTCTGCGTCTAGCAATCGTCGGCTTAAGTAAAAGATAACCCTTTCTTTACCATGCACCTCTTGTGCTAATATGGCTCCAATAGTATCTTCTTCAGCCGAAACATATAGCCTGAAAGGGACCCCTTTTTGAGGCGCAGCCAAGACTGGAGGGTTGGACAAATACTTCTTAACTTCATTGAAAGCTTTTTGCTGATCGGCTCCCCATATAAATTCTTCATTGTCCTTTAACTTTAGTAATGGAGTAAAAGCACGAATCCTACCGGAGAGGTTTGAGATGAACCGACGGAGATAATTAATTTTGCCGATCAACTTTTGTAACTCGTTTTTGCATGTCGGTGGCTCAGTATTGGCTATAGCTTTAACCCTTGTTTGGCTGACTTCAATCCCTCTTTCATGCACCATGAAGCCTAAAAACTGTCCAGCCGATACGCCAAACACGCACTTGAAAGGATTCATCTTTAGACCGTGCGATCTTATGTTTTTAAAAACTCTTTCTAAATCGGCCAAGTGTTGTAAATCTTCAGTGGATTTTACCACTACATCATCAATATATATTTCGACAATGTGGCCGATTAAGTCATGAAAGATCAGATTCATCGCTCGCTGATATGTTGCTCCAGCGTTCTTCAAGCCGAAGGTCATCACCGTCCACTCGAACAATCCTATTGCACCAGGACATCTCAAAGCTGTCTTCGGTATATCGGCTTCTGTCATGAGTATCTGGTTATACCCGGCATTACCATCTAGAAAACTTATGATCTTATTCCCTGATGCAGCATCGATAAGCATATCGGTTATCGGCATCGGATATTCATCTTTTGGCATTGCTTTGTTCAAATCTCTAAAATCGACGCATACTCGAAGTTTTCCATTTTTCTTCATAACTGGAACGATGTTGGAAACCCACTCCGCGTATCGGCAGGGCCTGATAAATTTTGCTTCCAACAATCGTTCTATTTCTTCTTTTATAATTTGGTACAAGGCCGGATTGAAACGCCTCGGGTATTGTTTAAACGGCCGATAACCCGATTTTATAGGTAGCCGATGTTCCACCAGCTGACGGCTTAATCCGGGCATCTCATGATATTCCCAAGCAAAACAATCCTTATAATCCTTAAGGATTTTTATCAATTTTTCTTTGTACTTTACACCTAAATTTGCACTAACAAAAGTTGGTCTTTTTCTATCACCGCTACCTATATCGACTTCTTCAAGCAAATCGGTGGATGTGAAACCTTGACCTAACTTTTCAATTTCTTCAAAGTCTTCTATAGCTTCGTAGCTATCCGTTGTTTGCCGATAGCTTTGCATTTTATCCTGCAACGCCTTCAATGTTTTTATTGTCCCCATCGGCGTAACACTTCATTTGCTTGATCAAAGGTGCCCGGCTTGACACTGATCGGCATGAGTCCTGATTTGCTTACACAGATGAAATCACAGTCGTCCAGCGCCTTTCCCGATATGCAGCCAGCTTCTTCGTGTTGCCAATTCGGCGTCGAGCTAGCCATGGCGATATGGGCGATGTGTCGGCTGTGACGACTTCGACTTCTTCTCCGCTCCATTGCATAAGCGTTTGATGCATGGTCGACGGAATACGTTAGATTGGCATGAATCCAATCCCGACCGAGCGAAGACGCCATAGTTTCCTTTGGCATCGATTAAAGAACGCGTCGGCAAGGTCTTGCTACCGACGATCGGCTCCGTGACCATGACACCCTTTGCCTCCATGGGGTCGCTGTGAAGTCGTTTAGAACCATGTTAGTTTTAATTAAGTCTTCATCGACTTACCCGCTTTTTGCATGTCGTATGCGGCATCGTTCATCTGTGGCCCCTCCGTCTACCAAAGATTCTTGATATCGGCTTGCCATTTATGTATCCTTTTAGATACAATGGCCGGATGCCGATGATCATCTTTAGGTTTCGAATATGGCACTCATGCGCCGAACACAACCGAGCAACCGCTTTTTGGTCGATTCGTTTCGATTTGAACTCATCCCAAGAACGTGAACACCATGTTAATATCCATGGGAGGAGTGTCATTCCGAATCATGGGAGAATCCAAGTCATCAGCCGATTCGAAATCTTCTTCGGCTTGTTCTTTTCTTCTCCACTCTTTCTTGACGCATTTGATTGGACGAAGTTCATTAAACGCTTGCCTCTCTGTTTTTTGGTATCGGCTTCACGGATTTCTTGCGTCCTTAGCCTCTGAAGCCGTCGTCGTTGTGATCGGCTCAGGCCAGATGGACACCACCTGGGTTTGGGCTCCACCGGCTTCCGTATTTGACCAGCCAAATCTTCTTGATTAGAACTGGGCTTGTGTGTCTTGATTTGGCTCGGTTCTTGATCTGGTTTGGATATTCTCTCGTGGACAGGCCTTCTGTCACTTCTGCCTTGCTCTCTAATCGGCCCAGATAGCCTATCTCTGGCCGATTGCCTTGGCCAATCGTCTTGGGGATAATGTTCCATCGGGCAGGTGTATGGTGATGGCAACGCTACTCCTCTTTCCCAGCAAAACTGCCAAAAGGGACACCTTCTATGTGCCCTCTCCACATTCTCGGTGCGGTACAAGTTATCCGACCGGCGAGCCTTATACCGTGGTCGGCTATTCATCCTCTCGTATTTCTCCATTAATTGTAAAATGTTGGTCCCGACCTTTTATTGGTCGCTTTAATGGAGACTTTTCTGCTTTGTACCATTTACCTACCTGAGGATTCCCCTTGGGTTTGATGGTTCTTGAATTTTTTCCTTCACGATCGGCTTCTATTTGTAAAGAGCCGATTGTAATCTTCAGTGTTTGATCGCCGTGTGAGCTTGATTGGATGTTGACTTGTCGATCCCTTTTCTGCTCATCGTGCATCGGCTCTTTTCCTTTAGCCGAACACTGTACCATGTTGATGGGAAATGGATCAACATCAACTTGCATGGTCGGCTCATCAGCAAACTTCAACCGACCATCCTCAATAGTAGATTGGATCTGTTGACAGAAGATATTGCAGTCACTAGTGTTATGCGAATAAGAATGATACCACTTGCAATACCTGCGTTTCTTGATCTCATCGGGCGACGGTATCACATGCCCCTCTGGCAATCGTATTATCTTTTCTTGCAGAAGTAAATCGAAAATACGATCGCACTTAGAAACATCGAAAGAGTACTTAACCTCCGACTTGTTCCTAGTCGGCTTAAGCCAAGAACAGAATAAGGACTTTTTGGATCCTTTTACCCATTCGGCTATGTTTATTTCTGCTTCCTCGTCTTCCGATGAGTCACTTGGACAATACTCAACCATATTGACTTTAGCCTTATCTTTCTCTTTGTTATTGCTATTTTTAAATCTATCTTTAAACACTTTATTATCAGTGAATCGGCTTTCCTGGGCCGATACGCGATGCAAGAAGTGGCTAAGGTCGGTGAATTCTTGTCCTCCGAATTTCTCCTTGAGCAGCGGAATCAAACCTTGAAATGCTAAATCGGCAAGTTGGTTGTCAGGCAATGTGACGCTAAAACACCGATTCCTAATTTCTCTAAATCTCTTGACGTAATCCGTCACTGATTCCCCAAACTTTTGGCGTACAGAACTTAGATCTAAAATCCTGAGCTCCAAACTGCCTGAAAAGAAGTATTCATGAAATCGGCTTTCCAAATCGTTCCATAAATGGACCGAATTCGGAGGCAAGCAAGTAAACCAAATAAACGCCGCCTGCATGGAGACAACGGGAATAGTCTAATTTTAAGCCTGTCGGACTGGGCCGCTTCACCGCATTGCGCGATAAAGCGTCCAACGTGTTCCAAGGTGGTGATAGAATCATCCCTAGAGAATTTGGCGAAGTTTGGAACTCTGAAGTTATGAGGGTAGGGCATGCGATCTATGTAATCGGGATACGGCTTTCTATAGCCGATAACCTTTCCTTTTGGTTGTATGCCGAATTGGTCCCTCAAAACGGCAAAGATCTGATCGGCCCAATTAGCATTATCGACCATAGCAGGCCCTTGATAATATCTGTCATAATCGGCGTTCTGCCCCCCGAGTGCGAGCTCGGGTTGCCAATTATGCTGTCCTGCCGGTGCGCTATCATACTGCTCGTGCCGATTACGTCTGACTTGAGGTTCCGGCACTGGGACAAATGGTTCTGAGTATGTTACTACCCTGTGTGGACCTGGATTTCTTAGCAGGGTGGGTTCTTGTGGGAATCTCTCGGAGCCAATCGGCTGTGAAACCGATTGGGGAAAAGCGTAGAACGGAGCCGACGGCGGCAAATTGCTTGATGCATCTAACTTAGCGGCGTCGGTATAGGCGTGGTAATGGTTCACCCCATTTAACCGAGGGTCCCTAGGTAGTATAACCGTGGGTTGTGTGGGCATCATGGTGGGGGGTGAAGTTACAGCCGATGGTTTAGGATCAGCCATTGTGCTCTGCGTGTTTTGTGATACTGAAAAAACATGATAATTTGGCAAAGCTTGCAATGGGTCAAGCAGACCTCCTGAAGAGGCTAATTCCCGGGCTATGGTTTTAACGCTATTCGCTATCATCGGCTTAAGTGTTGTCACAAGAGCCGATGATTGGTTTATTAAAGTGTGGTGCACAGACTGATTAATCATAGCCGATAATTCGGCTTGAGCAGGCAGATATCGGCTTACTTGTTCTGTTACGCCCGCTTCTCCCGTATGCTGACCGTCGATGTAGGCGGATTTTTGAGTGACGCCACGCCTAGTTTTTCGATAACACCAAGATCATCTCTTACAGCGTAGCCTTCCGAGCTTCAATTTCTTGACGTTGCTCTGCAGATAAATCGTCCATTGTTGGGACGATTATAGCCTCTGTGTTGAGATCTGATGGCGGAATTGACTTCCCTAATGAAGACATTGCGGGTCCCACCGGGCGTGCCAAGAGTGTGTTGGCCTCAAAAACTTGATGTAGGGTTTCTAACAACAAGACACCGCATTTAACACTGTTCAGAGCGTGCGGTCGATTTGACTCAGAATCGACAAGGTAAAAATATGAAATTCACTCAAAGCCGATCGTGACGATCAATCGGCTTATATTTAATCAGCTTGAAGCCGATTAAGATCAAGGTAACAAGAGAAATCTAATTAGCCGATTAAGGCTAATCAGAGGATAAAGGCAGATCGATTCTGAAGAAAGCGATGCGCAACAAAATCAGAACAAATCGAACCTGGGGTGTAATTGACGAAGATCAACAATCGGCGATGCGCAACTTTATTGATCAAGATCGATTACAAAAGCTAAATTATAGAAACTACTCCTAGTCGACAGGAAAAGTAGAAAAAGTAAAAACTGGTTTGTATTGTGTTGATGATTCCCCTGTAGTTCGCTTTGGCCCTTCTTTTATACCCTCGGCCGATCGTATCCTGTTACAACACGCTTCAAGTCCGTTCCGTATCGGCCTTATCTCGGATGGTTGTTTTTCTTTAAAATCTTGCAGTTACCAAAATATCTCCAAACCTTTCCATCCTGTCCGTTAATTCCGTATCTTTGACTTTATTGCCGATTTTGACCAGGTTTGCCAAATTTTGGTGCAAACAAATGGTTTGAGCTCCTGTCTAGCTTGACTTGAAGCTAAATGTGCTCCACAGCCTACTCTAGGGTGCTTGTCTTGTCAGGGGTATCTCCAAGATTGAACGGAAATGGCGTAAGTGCTTGTCGCTTCATCGGACACATGCGAACAAATTGTCTAGTCTCCTTGTAATTTTAACATGCTGGTCCTGATCTGGATTGGGTGCTTCCTTGAGATTGATTGCTCTTACTATTGTTGGACCCTAAATTCCTTGGTATAGAGATAGTTGGTGATGAGGATATTACTGCTACAAATGCAACTAATACTTCTACACTATGCCAGTGCAAGGTCCAATCACACGAGCATGTGCGCATCAATTGAATTATCAGGTAATTTTGTTTCTTGATGTGAATTCCATTTCCAATGAAAATATGATGTTCAAGGAGCACCCCATACTCCTAATTCTGGACCTCGCCCAGTTGCTCAGGGACCCCAGCATAATGCCAGTGCTCAACCGCAGAAAGGGAATTCAAATGCTGCAGGAATTCAGTGTTTCCATTGTCACCTGATGGGACATTATGCCAGCAATTGTCCTCAAAAGCGTCAGCATGTGACCCCAGTGCCATTCAACCTGGGATCCAATTCCGCTAGAACTCCTGCGCAAGGACAAGGTCGTGGAACACCCCAGACGCCAAGAGCTCCACAATCCTTTGGAAGAGGATGTGTCAACCATGTGACCGCCGAAGAAGCTCAAGAGGCACCAGATGTGGTTTTGGGTAAGTTTCTTGGTAACTGAATACCTGTCTCAACATTATTTGATTCTGGAGCATCACATTCTTTTATATCGAAGAATTTTGTTGAACAATTTGGTTGAGAAACCTTTACCCTTAAGAGCCCTATGATAGTTCAATCACCAGGAAAAGAATTGAGAACTAGTTCAGTATGCCCAAGTGCAACTATAAAAATCAATGGGGTAGAATTCCTAGCGAATCTTATCATCTTGGATTCTAAAGGAATAGATGTCATCCTAGGGATGGATTGGTTAACCAAATATAAAGGTCAAATAGATTGTGCTAGTAGAGCTGTCACCCTTACCAATTCAGAAGGCATTCGAGTGGAGTATATGCCTGATGAGTCTGCAAGTAAGAAGTGCACTTTGAATAGTTTGAAGGAAACAACTTTGGAAAGTATGCCTGTGGTGCAAGAATATCTAGATGTATTTCCTGAAGATTTGCCAAGTATGCCGCCTGATCGAGATGTAGAGTTCATCATAGAGCTAGTCCCTGGTACGGCTCCTATTTCTAAGAGACCCTACCATATGCCAGCCAATGAACTCGCCGAGATGAAGAAACAGATTGAGGAGTTACAAGAAAAATGATACGTTCGTCCAAGTTCGTAACCTTGGGGAGCGCCAGTTCTTTTTGTAAAGAAGAAGGATAATAGTTTGCGCTTGTGCGTGGACTATAGAGCCCTGAATGAAGTCACAATCAAGAACAAATATCCATTGCCCAGGATTGATGACCTGTTTGATCAGTTAAAAGGAGCATGTATTTTCTCCAAGATCGATCTTCGATCTGGATACCATCAGTTGAAAATAAGGTCACAAGATATTCCGAAGATAGCTTTTGCTACCCGATATGGACTATATGAGTTCACAGTTATGTCATTTGGTCTGACCAATGCACCAGCCTATTTCATGAACCTGATGAATGAAGTATTTATGGAATACCTGGACAAGTTTGTGGTGGTATTCATAGATGATATTCTTATCTATTCTAAAGATGAAGTGGAACATGAAGGTCATTTGAGGATGGTGTTAGAAAAGCTCAGAAATCATCAGTTGTATGCCAAGTTCAGTAAATGTGAAATTTGGTTGAAAGAAGTTGCTTTCTTAGGACATATAATCTCTGCTGGAGGTGTCTCAGTAGACCCTAAAAAAATGAAAGGTGTACTTGATTAGAGGCAACCCAAGTCAGTGCCTGATATCAGAAGTTTTCTTGGTTTAGCGGGATACTACCGAAGATTGATAGAAGGATTTTCAAAGATTGCAAGACCGCTTACCCAGTTGCTGAAGAAGGAAAAGAAGTTTGAATGGTCTGAAGCTTGTGAGCAAAGTTTTCAGGAATTAAAGAAAAGACTGACCTCAGCCCCAGTGCTCATTTTACTAGATATTCGGAAGAACTTTGAGATTTTATGTGATGCTTCAAGACAGGGACTTGGATGTGTTTTGATGCAAGAAGGTAAAGTAGTTGCATATGCCTCACGGCAGTTGCGACCACACGAGGAAAACTATCCAACCCATGACTTGGAAATGGCTGCAGTTGTGCATGCATTAAAGTTGTGGAGGCATTATCTCATCGGGAATCGATGCGAAATTTTCACAGACCATAAGTGTTTGAAGTATATCTTCACTCAAGCAGACCTCAACCTAAGACAAAGAAGATGGTTAGGGTTAATAAAGGATTATGATGTGGGAATACATTATCATCCTGGCAAGGCTAATGTAGCTGACGATGCCTTAAGCCGGAAGAGCTACTGCAATAATGTGATGATTCACGAAGATCAACCTGCTCTTCATGAGGAATTTCAGTGCTTGAATTTGGAACTAGTAGAGGAAGGTTCCGTTGCTGCTTTGGAGATTCAACCAACCTTGACGGATCAGATTAAAAAGAAGCAGAAGTCAGATAAACAAGCTGCTAAAATCAAAGATAGAATAAAGGAAGGTAAAGCCCCAGGATTTTCGGAAGATGAAGAAGGAACCGTTTGGCTTGGAAAAAGTATATACGTGCCGAATCAAAAAGAGATTAAGCAATTGATATTAAAGGAGGTGCATGAGTCAGCGTACTCAATTCATCCAGGTAATACTAAGATGTATCAAGATCTTTGTGGTATATATTGGTGGCCAAGGATGAGAAAGGAAATCGCAGAGTACATAGCTACGTGTGATGTATGCCAGCGAGTTAAAGCTGAACATCAAAGACCCGCAGGATTGCTACAGCCGTTAAAAGTACCTGTAACATCCCAAAATTTGCATTTAATATTATTTTATTGCTATTTATGCATTCTGTGATTTTCTGGAATTTATTGAATTTATCGGGATTTATTTGAATTAATTTCAAATTATGTATATTAACCTTTTGTGAAAATTAATTAAATTTCAACAAGTTTAATATAAAGTTTTGCTAAAAATATTTTATTAGAGTTCAAAATGCCTTAAAGTATTTTTGAGAATGTTTTTGGATTTTTCCGGGTATATTTATTGCCTAAAACCATTTATTTGATTTACCAGAATTATTTTAAGTAACAAATCCGGGAAAAATTGTTTTAACAGTAATGGGCCAAGCCCAGTTAATGTGCGCCTTGGCCCGCCGCCTGGCCCGCATTCTGGTTTGTAGATCGTCGCCGTTGGATCTCCATCCGACGCTCACGATCATGGCTAAACCCTAATCTAATCCGTGCGTCCGTTTCGGTTGACGGCTCAGATCGCATCGCCGCCGCGCGCATCATGGCCGTTGATCGACCACGTGGACGGCTGAAGGGAGTCTATCCCCGAGACGACGCCGGAGTCCATGGCCGCCACACCTTCAGCACCGTAGCGGACTTGATCTCCGTGTAGAGCTCGGAGGGGTAGGCTATTTAAGGCCTCGGACGTGGCACGAGGTTCGCCGTCGTCTGTCGCAGCCACTAGTCCAAGAGTCCGCCGCCAAGATGCAGGGAAGCGCTCGTGAGAGCTCGCCGTTGTTCCTCGCCGCACTGCTGACGTTTTGCCGCATTCTGTCGCTAACCAGAGGTCGTTCATCGCCGTTGAGGACATATTCAAGGACCCTGCTTCAAGACGCGTCAGATCCGTGTGTTTTCGTCATCGGTTGGCTGTAGGATCACCGTGGGGCTCACCTTCGTTCTCAGCGCCGGTAAGCCGCAGCCGTAGGGACTCGCCGACGCATCTCGCCTGTTCGCTGCAGTCCGATTTCTTGCGGACCGCTGAGATTTCGCCGCATCGCAAGGCGACCGTCGCCGTCTGATTCAGATGACTCCGGGGATGGCAGCCGCGTGTTGACCATCGGCAAGGTGGCACTGCAGCCAATCGCACCTCGCCACATGTCAGCACAGATGACGAGGGGCCATGAGCCGAGTTCACGATAGACCAGGGCGGATCCGTGGACCGGGCGCATGGACCAGAGTGACGTGGCGCGCTGCGATTGGTCCAAGCCGGTGCTGACGTCATAATGCGGTTTTTCAGTATAAAATAATTCGGTTAATTCGGTATTTTCCAATTTTCAGGTTTTATGATTTTTGAATCTTCCGAGAGCCCGTTCTCCCTCATACGAACTCTGATTGAGGTGATTCAAATTTCTAAAAATTTGTAAAATTGAGATCTATTTGATGGTGAATTTTATTTGATTTTTGGAGTTCATTTGCTCTCTGTTTTGGTATTTATTTGCTTTTCTCCTTCGGTACGCGTAGACGTTAAATTGTGCAACGCATCCGAGGAAGATTCGTCGACTCAAGACCAAGGTCCGAGAACAAGAATAAGGGCTGTTATAAGGCAAGTTGTGCTTTGATCATGTTGAACCTATGTTCATAAAATTGCTATGTTTGATTTACACTAGTGCATCTATTTCAAATATACAATTGTTTTAAATTAGATTGGGCATAGGTAATATACCAGATTGATCTACACCCTACCTTGTCATTGTATGCCATGACCCATTGTCACCCTAGATTGGTTTAATATAGTTGATTAGTAATTATGATCAACATTGGAGGTTTAGTCCGTAATAGTTGCTTAGCCTTGCCACGTCATCACATGTGTCAGAATCATTGGTAATTAATCTTGATTAATGAAATATGGAACAATGTCATGAACTTGTGTGTCATGTGGGATCACACGATGAGATTGAGTTGTTGTGGCGAGTCATGTCACGCAACGATGTTGAATTGTTGATGGCACGTGGTGCTTGGTAATCAACTGGGTGACAATAACTTAGATTGGGGCAAGTGACAAGGGGCGAGTATGCCAAGGTGGGCCCAATGGGCAGAGGGTATGTGGATGTCTTGCCCTGATCACTCTAAGAACTTAACCTTGCAAGCCTTTGACCTGAGTCAAACATGCAACCACATGTCTGGTATGGGCCAGCCTAGCTGATTAATTTGCAATGTCTTAACTTTGGTACTATCTTGGTCGGTGTGAGTTCCCGAGTTATGGAGTAATTCACATGGCGCAAGAGGGGCCCTCGTTATAGTTTTCGACCCACCGTTGTTGAAACCTTAGCGGGTAGTAATCGATTAAGCCGAGCATTGTAAAGGCTTTGTCATGATCTCTTCACGACATACCAAAGGAAGTGTGTTAATTGCATGGCACCAAAAGACGATCATGTCGTGTGGGTAAAGTGCATAATCTTTGCAGAGTGTGAAACTATTCGGATAGCCGTGTTTCATGGTATTGAGCAATGCTCGGGAATTACAGTTAAGGGTTAGTTTAATTAATTGGACAACTTGGTTGGGATGGCGGAATGCCATATGGAAGATGGAATTTGACTTAGGAGTGGAAACTTGGTTTACTTGAGAAAAGCTGAATCTATCATTATTGTTATTGGTTTTACCGTCTCTACAATCTATTTATTGTATTTGTTCAGAATGTCGCTTTGTTGCAAAATAGCCATGATAGCCTATCCTTTGGAATAAGCCTTGCATATAGTTACATAGAATTGCATTTTGTGCACAACTTGTTGAGTGCTTTAAGTACTCACCCTTGCCAACAATAACCTCACCAGTTGAAGAGTCTACATCAATGCTGGAGGAAAGATTCCAGGAGGAGACGAATGTTTAGGGCGCAAGCCTTGTCAGTTGCCTGTGGTATACTGAGGGGTTGTCTACGTTTTCATTCCGCTGCAGTTTAATATATTATTCAGCCTTGCGAGGCATAGTCATGTAAGTGGACCATAAGGTCATTCAACTAGGAGTATGTATCATATGATGTCTTTCATAATATTTCCGCTATGTATGATTGTGATATTTACTGATGTTGAGCCTGTGTGCACTAGCGTGATCCTGGACTAGTGCAGTATACACAGAGGGTCCGGATTTGCATATTCGGGTCCCGACAATACCTGAATGGAAGTGGGAGGAAATTGGAATGGATTTCATTACAGGACTTCCGAAAACCAGATCAGGTTATGATTTAATATGGGTTGTAGTGGATCGATTGACAAAAGTTGCACATTTCATTCCTGTGAGAACAACTTACTAGGGACATCAACTTGCAGAGTTGTATATGTCACGAATCGTGTGTTTGCATGGCGTGCAAAAGAGAATTGTATCAGATTGAGGCACACAATTCACTTCAAGGTTCTGGCAAAAGTTGCAAGAAGCATTGGGTACCAACCTGAATTTCAGCACAGCTTATCATCCTCAGACTGATGGACAAACTGAGCGAGTAAACCAAATACTTGAAGATATGTTAAGGTCTTGTGCATTGTCCAATGCGGCAAGTAGAGATCAAAGTTTATCTTATGCAGAATTCTCATATAACAACAGTTATCAAGCAAGTTTACAAATGTCGCCATTTGAAGCCTTGTATGGAAGAAAGTGCAGAACACCTCTCTGTTGGAATGAAACAGGAGATCGCCAAGTCGTTGGTCCTGATATTTTGCAAAAGGTTGAAGAACAAGTAAAAATGATTCAAGAAAGATTGAGAACAGCGCAGTCTAGGCAAAAGAGCTACGCTGATAATCATCGGAGAGAGTTAACCTTTGCTCCTGGTGACTATGTGTACTTGAAAGTCTCACGACTCAGAGGAATGCGTCGATTTCAAGTTTGTGGAAAGTTAGCACCAAGATTTATTGGACTGTTCCCAATCCTAGCTAGAAGTGGACAAGTGGCTTACCAGTTAGAGCTGCCGCCGCAATTATCAAATGTGCACAATGTGTTCCATTTGTCGTAGTTGAAAAAGTGTCTCAGGGTACCAGAAGAGCAGATGCAGATTGAGGATGTTGAGCTACAAGAGGATCTCACCTACCCAGAGTATCCGATCAGAATTTTGGATGAGGCAGAACGCAGAACATGAAGCAGGACAATTAAGTTTTGCAAGGTTCAGTGGAGCAACCATTAAGAAAAGGAAGCAACTTGGGAGCAAGAAGAAAATCTTAGAGAAGAGTACCCCCAACCTTTTTCCCTAGTCCGTCCAAATCTCGGGGTCGAGATTTCTCTAAGGGGGGAGGTTTGTAACATTCCAAAATTTGAGTTTTAGAATGTTTAAATTTGAAAATGAACCATTTGCATTTTTTGAATTAATTTCAGCTTAATTTGAATTTTCTATTTATGAAAGGATTTAATTTTGCTAATCTATTCATCAAACAAAAGATTTTATTTGCTATTTTTTTGAATTTATTTGCTATTTATTTGAATTTGTTTGCTATTTATTTGAATTTCTGGAATTTCCTAAATTCGGAAAATGTTTTATTTTCTAAAATCTCCGCAGGCCGAATCTTTCCGCGGCCCACTCCTTTTTCGTCGCCTAGCCCGCTCTGCGCCCATTTAACTCCTCTCGCTCGGCACGCTTGCGCTTCGCCCTTACCTAGCCACAAGGCATATCGCCGTCCGATGCGCGCCACTTGGACAACTGGGATGTAGCCGCGTCGCCCCGCGCAGCCGCCGCCGCAGGAAACCCTAACCGCGTCAATCCCGCCGCCGCCGCTCGGTTTTCGGATTTGGCACGCCTCCCCAGGCTATTTAAGCCGCCGCCGCACCCAGTCCGAGGTTTCCTTTACGCTGCCGCTCATTTTGCTCCGTCTCGCATCGCCCGAGACGCTGCCATAGCCGAGTTCTTGCTCGACGAAGTTGCACCGCCGTCCCTAGCGCTTCTCCGTCATTTTTCTTCCTCGTCGGTGAGTCTCCGCTGCCGTCGCTTGCACCTCTGGTCTCCCCGCGTCTCCCTCTCCCTTTTACTCCTAATCCCGCGTCATCTCATCGCATTTTGCTCCATCGGCGTTGCCTTCTTCTCTACCTCCAGCGTTGACCGCGCCAGCGCTACCGCCATCGCCCTTCGCCGTGAGCCGTGGCCGTCCGATCTTTCGTGTGCACTCCCGATCGTGCCACGTCGCTGCCGTCTCAGTCTCGCCCTTCTGCCGTCCGATCCCGCGCCGCTGTTGGATGCGCGACGTGTGCACCGTCCGCATTAACGTCGCCTCGTTCCCAGCGCCGCGCCGTGTGTCAGCCGTGTCATTGCCGCGTGGCTGCCAAGTCAGGCCTAGCCGCCGCGTGGCTGCCACGTCAGCGTAGTCCGCCATGTCGGCATCTCCCTCCTCGGTGCTCCCGGTTCACCGTGGACCCAGGCGCTGACATGTGGGCACCACATGTTAGTCGGCTTTTGTTTTTCTTTTTCTGATTTTCCGAAAAATCCCGAAATTCCAGCCAATCGCAGAGCGCCACGTGTCAGCCTTCTGTTTTTTTTTGAATTTTCTGATCTGGGAATCTTCCAGGAGCCCGTTCTCCTTCGTTCGAGCTCCGATTCCAATGATTCAAATTTCTAAATTCATCTAAATTCAAGATCTATCTTCCAGTACCAGTATTGAAACCTTAGCGGGTAGTACTGGATTAAGCCAGAGCATTGTATAGGCTTTGTCATGATCTCTTCGCCGACATACCAAAGGAAGTGTGTTAATTGCATGGCACCAAAAGACGATCATGTCGCATGGGTAAAGTGCATAATCTCTGCAGAGTGTGAAACTATTCGGATAGCCGTGCTCGCGGTATTGAGCAATGCTCAGGAATTATAGTTAAGGGTTAGTTTGATTAATTGGACAACTTGGTTGGGATGGCGGAATGCCATATGGAAGATGGAATTTGACTTAGGAGTGGAAACTTGGTTTACTTGAGAAAAGCTGAATCTATCATTATTGTTATTGGTTTTACCGTCTCTACAATCTATTTATTGTATTTGTTCGTAAATGCTGCTTTGTTGCAAAATAGCCATGATAGCCTATCCTTTGGAATAAGCCTGCATATAGTTACATAGAATTGCATTCTGTGCACAACTTGTTGAGTGCTTTAAGTACTCACCCTTGCCAACAATAACCTCACCAGTTGAAGAGTCTACATCAATGCTGGAGGAAAGATTCCAGGAGGAGACGAATGTTTAGGGCGCAGCCTTGTCAGTTGCCTGTGGTATACTGAGGGGTTGTCTACGTTTTCATTCCGCTGCAGTTTAATATATTATTCAGCCTTGCGAGGCATAGTCATGTAAGTGGACCATAAGGTCATTCAACTAGTAGTATGTATCATATGATGTCTTTGATAATATTTCCGCTATGTATGATTGTGATATTTATTGATGTTGGGCCTGTGTGCACTAGCGTGATCCTGGACTAGTGCAGTATACACAGAGGGTTCGAATTTGCATATTCGGTCCCGATGTAGTGGTATCGAGCCATCTCGATTGTAGACCTTGACCCTAGATAGTCTGGTCGTCTCTATAGGAACTTCAAAATTATTTTCTAAAGAAAAGAATTAACTTGGAAGAATAATATGTTCTAGACTTATCCTATTCTTCTATTCCTTTCCTTGTCAAAATTTCTCCCTTTTCCCCTGCTGAATTTCTTTCTCTCTCCCTTGCTGGATCGAGTTAAAAACCTTATCTGAGTTGTCTTGGTAGTTGACATGCCACATCATAGAAGAAAGCATCAAGTGTTCGATGTCAACCCTGGAAATCATGAAGGAGGGGATCATCGAGCTCAAGGAAGGAGTAGATCCATGAAGCGTTCCAAAAGCTAGAAGATCTATGCTTCGAGTAGTCAGTTGAGACTCATGTGTGGGAGTCGCGTCTACTTAAGATAGAAGTGTTACCCTTGTAGGAGGTAATTTTGTGTGTATAGGTTGAATTGGTTCTTCCTTGATTGCTGAGTGTGCAGTATGTGTTGCAGAGCTTTTAGGCTTATATAAGCAACCATACCAAGTTATTAATATTGTTTGCTTTAGTTATTGGGTTAAACCTATCTCCCCTGCTTTAGGATCTTTGCTTCTTACCTATGCTATTCCCCTCTTCCCTAACCAAGTGAAGCAATCAAGCAGATGGTTCAGACTTGAGGAAACTACAGAATCAGTAAGAACCTCAATAATGGATTAGTTCTTCAACCGTCAGTACAGATGGATATGCAGAGTTTCAGAGAGTTCTTGATCGCTCGAGACTCGCTTGATGCATGCAATGATGAAGCAGATGCGGAATATGACTAACCAAGCCAATGTCAACGAAATGTTCCAAGCTGCTACCAATGATTTCCGTCCCTACTCAAGGTTATCAGAATTCATAAGGACTCGCCCGCCGGTGTTTTCAGGAAATGTATTACCATCGGAAGCAGATGATTGGCTCAAGACCATTGAGAGGAAGCTGCTCATTGCTCAGTGTGAAGGCGATGAGAAAGTCATGTATGCTTCTTATCAGTTACAAGGAATCACTGCTGAATGGTGGAAGAAATATTGTGTTGTTCATGAAGCCCCGCGGAATATCACTTGGAATGAATTTGTTGTTGCTTTTCGTAATCTCTTTGCCTCACCTGGAGACAGTATGGTCACGATAGATACGGAGCATAATATTATCCTTACACCTTGTTCAACATCTAAGAGTTGCTCTCTGAAGTGCTGTCAACCAAACAAATCAGAAGATCGTGCGTGCATTCGCTGTGGAGAGATAGGACATACCGCTGACGAGCATGCGATTAATTGCTCCAGCTGTGAAGGAAGTCATTCTCTGGGAGAATGTCCTATGAGTGACATCACATGTTACCTTTGTGAAGGCCGAGATCATGGTCCAGCTCAATGTCCTCTGGATCCAATAGTTACCGCTGTAATTCAGCATCAGCAAAAGAATCTTCGAGCCGTAGTTGCTCAAGAGTCGTCAAGAGGAGGCGGAACGTCAGTTGCAAAAGAGGTGCCGCTCGAAGAGCTAAAGACACAATACCTTAATCCTGTTGACCCTCATCAAGAAAGTAGTAATTGGCAATCACCAACAGCATGTTTCCTATGTGATGAAGAAGGTCATTGGGCTAGGGAATGCCCTACGAAGCAATCAGCTCTGACGCAACAAGAAGACAACAACGTTCAAAAGGCTGCACAACAGCGAACACGTGTGTGCTACAACTGTCACGAGGAAGGCCACTATGCCAACCAATGTCCCCAGAGAGGACAATCATTGACTGCAGCCATGGATGTCCCAGAAGTTACCTCAGTCAAGTTCATAACGCCAAACGAGAGCAATAAGGTTGCAAGAGAAGTTTGTGCAAAGAATCAATTGAAGAAGAGGCGTCTGAATAAAGACATTGCCCTGGTCGATGAATGCTTAGGGAAGAGAGGTGGCCCTAAGCTTTGCTATACCTGTAACAAGCCCGGGCACTTTGCTAATAATTGCCCTCAGAAGAAAGTAAACACGCCAGTTCAAGTCAATCTCAGTTCTGTTCCAGTCAAAACTTCAGCGCCAACGTCAATCGAGGAAGTTTAGATCAATTATTTTACCCTATGCAAGTGTCATATCCTCGTTTGTAAAGGGAAGGTGACTAGTGACGAATTCCATGTAAGGATTTCCTTGCTTAAAGAAATAAAGTAAAGATGGCTGAAATGTTGGAATGTGAAGTGTTGGGATAAGAGCATTGATGGTGATTAAAGGGCCAGATGTTCCCAGAGTCTTCACCTGTGTCAATGGTTCACCTAAAGATGTTGCGTGTGCAAGAATGATCAGTTCAGTGGTGTTTGTAAAGCTTGTCAGGCCGGAGGAATTGTCATTGTCAGGAAGTACAGTATTGCTTGACCTTACCTAGAATGTTATGGAGTTAAGCTACTTTTTGTTAGAGAAAAGTTCCTAGTGGATCATATTGGATACCAGACCCGAGATGCTACTCTAGCAATGGTTTAGTCATCCGAACATAAGGCTGTCCTGGAGTTTGGTCAAAGAATTGTGTCAGCTAAAAGCCCTGAAAGCGGGAAAATGGAATTTCAAACGACTACGGTTCGTGTTGGTCTGCAGAAGGTCAATAGCGTGGAAGTTGTCAGCTTTGAAGATGTGCCAGTTGTTAGGGAATAGCCAAAGGTGTTTCTTGAGAATCCTCTTGGTGTGCCACCAAATCGAGAGATCAAGTTTGTTATTGAGTTAGTGCCTGGTACAGCGCCCGAAGTAAAGAAACCTCATTGAATTTCTACAAATGAGCTAGTTGAGATGAAGAAGCAGATCGAAGGGTTGCTAGAAAAGTGTTCCGTCAGAACAAAATTTGTCACCATAGGGAGCACCTGTTTAAAAATTGGAGCTCAGGAATGTGTATCGACTGTCGAGAGTTTAATGAGGCGATGATCAAAAGGGTAAGTATTCGCTGCCCAGGATCGTAATTGGTTTGATCAGTCAAAAAGGGACTGGAGTGTTCTCAAGGATAGATCTTCGATCAAGTTATCATCAGTTAACAATCTGTGCAGAGAATGTTCTTAGGTCAGAGTTTTCTACGCATTATGGACAGTGTGAGTTTACAGTGTGTCTACTAGAATGATCAATGCCATTACAGAATTTATGGACATGACGAATGGAGTTCCATGGGAAATTGGTCAAGCTGTTATGGTGTATAGGTGGGATGTTTTTGTTTACTTCAAGTCAAAAGGAAAGTATGCAGAACAAGTTGGGATTAGTTTTGGAAAGGTTGCTAGACCATTGGTTGTATGCTATGTTTAGCAAATGTGACTTTTGGAAGGAGAAAGTTGAATTTCTTGCCAGGAGATGTCTGCTAAAGGAGTTATCGTGGATCCAACCAAAAGCGATGTTACGTGGGAGCAACCGAGACCGCTTAGGCAATTAGGAGAAGAAGTTTGCATGGACGCCGCGGTCGTAAAAGAGTTTTCGTGATTGAGAAGCGTTTGACGATAGCACTGTCTTAGTGTTGCGGATGTGCAAACGCAGCTTTGATATGTCCTATGATGCCTCAAGACAAAATCTTGGATGTGTGCTAAGCGAGAAGGCAAAGTTGTTGCCTGCGCGCCGTGACGATTGAGGCCACATGAAGAGAACTATGCTTCGCATGAATTGGAAATTGCTACTGTAGTGCATGCTTTGAAGTTATTGCGTCATTATATAGTTGGAGATATGTACAGACCATAAGAGTTTCAAAGTACAGACCTTAATATGGAACGAAGGAGATGGTTGGAGTTGATTAAGTATTATAAGGCTGGGATCCGTTACCATCCTGGTAAAGTTAATGTGGTATCCGAGGTCTTAAGTCGAAAAGGCCAGAATGCCAATACACCAATATCAAGTGAGCAATCTAAATTGTGCAAGGAGTTTCAAAAGATGAAATTAGAAGTGGTTTCACAAAGATTTATAGCTGCTTTGTAAGTTAAGCCAATGCTTGAAGATCAGATCAAAGTGGGTCGGAAGGATGAAGGCTTAACCGAGGATTTTACCGTGGATGACCAAGGAACCACACAGTTTAAAGGTTGAATCTATGCATCGAACAAGAAAGGCTTAAGTAGTTGATTCTAGAAGCAGTTAATGATTCTAAAGTATTCAATTCCTCCAAAAAGGTGTTAAGATATATCAAGGTCTTAAGGAAGGGATTTGATAGCCTTAGATGAAGCGTGAAGTTGCTGAAAATATTGCTTTATGTGATGTGTGTAAGAGAATAAAAGCCATGCATCAGAGATAAGCAAGTTTGTTACAGCCGGTGCAGAGTTCTGAGTGGAAGTAAGAGGCAAATCAGTAACAAGATACCTAGCGTTCAGAATTGTCGAGAATCCAGAAGGGATATGATTCCGTTTGAGTCATCGTTGATCGTTTGGCCGAAGTTGCTCATTTCGCACCATTAAGACTACCTATTCAGGAGATCAGTTGGTAGGACTATTTATAATGGTGTGTTTGCATGGTATGTCTAAGAAGATTGTGTCAGATAGAGGTACCCAATTTACCTCGAGATTTTGGAATAAGCTGCATGAAGCATTGGGAACTCGTTTGAATTTCAGTACATCGTATCATCCATGAGATGATGGTCGAATGAGGAGTTAATCAGATTTTTGAGGATATACTGAGAGCTTATGCTTTAGCCTGTGCTATTTTGTGGGATAAGTGTTTACCGCATGCAGGATTTAGCTATAACAACAGTTACCAGGCTAGTTTGCAAAAGTCGCCATTTGAGGTTTTATATGGTCGTGCCTGTCATACTCCGTTGAATTGGAATGCGACAGGAGATCGTATGATATTGGATCTTATATTCTCAAGGACGCCGAAGAGCGAGTTGCTATGATTAGAGAGAGGTTGGAGGTAGCTCAGTCAAGGAAAAAGAGCTACGCTGATAACCATTGTCAAGATTTGAGGTCGAGTTAGATGATTTTGTGTATCTCAGAGTTACCCCTCTTGAAGGTGTCAAAAGGTTTCGCGATAAAGGGAAGCTTGCGTCAAGATATGTTGGTCTGTTCAAGATTTTGAGCTGTCAAGGAGAGGTTGCTTATCAGTTGGAGTTGCCGCAGTCAATGGCAGGAGGTGCATGATGTGTTCTATGTGTCATAGTTTAGCAAATGTCTCAGAGTGCAAGCGGAGCAGATGCCATCGAAAGCAATTGAATTACAGGAGGATTTGACTTACAAGGAGCAGCCAGCCAAAATTTTGGATGTTATAGAACGCGAGACTAGGGACAAGTCTATTCGCTTCTGCAGAGTTCAACAGAGCAATCATTCAGAGAATGAAGCAACTGGGGAGCGTGAAGACGAGTTGAAGTCAGAGTTTCCAAACCTATTCTGTAGTTAGCCCTGAATCTCGGGGTCAAGATTCTGCTAAGGGGGGGAGGTTTGTAACATCCCAAAATTTGCATTTAATATTATTTTATTGCTATTTATGCATTCTGTGATTTTCTGGAATTTATTGAATTTATCGGGATTTATTTGAATTAATTTCAAATTATGTATATTAACCTTTTGTGAAAATTAATTAAATTTCAACAAGTTTAATATAAAGTTTTGCTAAAAATATTTTATTAGAGTTCAAAATGCCTTAAAGTATTTTTGAGAATGTTTTTGGATTTTTCCAGGTATATTTATTGCCTAAAACCATTTATTTGATTTACCAGAATTATTTTAAGTAACAAATCCGGGAAAAATTGTTTTAACAGTAATGGGCCGAGCCCAGTTAATGTGCGCCTTGGCCCGCCGCCTGGCCCACATTCTGGTTTGTAGATCGTCGCCGTTGGATCTCCATCCGACGCTCACGATCATGGCTAAACCCTAATCTAATCCGTGTGTCAGTTTCGGTTGACGGCTCAGATCGCATCGCCGCCGCGCGCATCATGGCCGTTGATCGACCACGTGGACGGCTGAAGGGAGTCTATCCCCGAGACGACGCCGGAGTCCATGGCCGCCACACCTTCAGCGCCGTAGCGGACTTGATCTCCGTGTAGAGCTCGGAGGGGTAGGCTATTTAAGGCCTCGGACGTGGCACGAGGTTCGCCGTCGTCTGTCGCAGCCACTAGTCCAAGAGTCCGCCGCCAAGATGCAGGGAAGCGCTCGTGAGAGCTCGCCGTTGTTCCTCGCCGCACTGCTGACGTTTTGCCGCATTCCGTCGCTATCCAGAGGTCGTTCATCGCCGTTGAGGACAGATTCAAGGACCCTGCTTCAAGACGCGTCAGATCCGTGTGTTTTCGTCATCGGTTGGCTGTAGGATCACCGTGGGGCTCACCTTCGTTCTCAGCGCCGGTAAATCGCAGCCGTAGGGACTCGCCGACGCATCTCGCCTGTTCGCTGCCGTCCGATTTCTTGCGGACCGCTGAGATTTCGCCGCATCGCAAGGCGACCGTCGCCGTCTGATTCAGATGACTCCGGGGATGGCAGCCGCGTGTTGACCATCGGCAAGGTGGCACTGCAGCCAATCGCACCTCGCCACATGTCAGCACAAATGACGAGGGGCCATGAGCCGAGTTCACGATAGACCAGGGCGGATCCGTGGACCGGCGCATGGACCGAGTGGCGTGGCGTATTGCGATTGGTCCAAGCCGGTGCTGACGTCATAATGCGGTTTTTCAGTATAAAATAATTCGGTTAATTCGGTATTTTCCAATTTTCAGGTTTTATGATTTTTGAATCTTACGAGAGCCCGTTCTCCCTCATACAAACTCCGATTGAGGTGATTCAAATTTCTAAAAATTTGTAAAATTGAGATCTATTTGATGGTGAATTTTATTTGATTTTTGGAGTTCATTTGCTCTCTGTTTTGGTATTTATTTGCTTTTCTCCTTCGGTACGCGTAGACGTTAAATTGTGCAACGCATCCGAGGAACATTCGTCGACTCAAGACCAAGGTTCGAGAACAAGAATAAGGGCTGTTATAAGGCAAGTTGTGCTTTGATCATGTTGAACCTATGTTTATAAAACTGCTATGTTTGATTTACACTAGTGCATCTATTTCAAATATACAACTGTTTTAAATTAGATTGGGCTTAGGTAATATACCAGATTGATCTACACCCTACCTTGTCATTGTATGCCATGATCTATTGTCACCCTAGATTGGTTTAATATAGTTGATTAGTAATTATGATCAACATTGGAGGTTTAGTCCGTAATAGTTGCTTAGCCTTGCCACGTCATCACATGTGTCAGAATCATTGGTAATTAATCTTGATTAATGAAATATGGAACAATGTCATGAACTTGTGTGTCATGTGGGATCACACGATGAGATTGAGTTGTTGTGGCGAGTCATGTCACGCAAGCGATGTTGAATTGTTGATGGCACGTGGTGCTTGGTAATCAAGCGGGTGATAATAACTTAGATTGGGGCAAGTGACAAGGGGCGAGTATGCCAAGGTGGGCCCAATGGGCGAGGGTATGTG
Source organism: Otatea glauca (assembly GCA_036346275.1). Classification (NCBI taxonomy): domain Eukaryota; kingdom Viridiplantae; phylum Streptophyta; class Magnoliopsida; order Poales; family Poaceae; genus Otatea; species Otatea glauca. The sequence goes on from CM070720.1 coordinate 13,599,732, forward strand.
GATGTCTTGCCCGATCACTCTAAGGACTTAACCTTGCAAGCCTTTGACTGAGTCAAATATGCAACCACATGTCGGTATGGGCCACCTAGGTGATTAATTTGCAATGTCTTAACTTTGGTACTATCTTGGTCGGTGTGAGTTCCGAGTTATGGAGTAATTCACATGGCGCAAGAGGGGCCCCGGTTATAGTTTTCGGACCCACGGTGTTGAAACCTTAGCGGGTAGTATCTTGGATTAAGCCGAGCATTGTAAAGGCTTTGTCATGATCTCTTCGCCGACATACCAAAGGAAGTGTGTTAATTGCATGGCACCAAAAGACGATCATGTCGTGTGGGTAAAGTGCATAATCTCTGCAGAGTGTGAAACTATTCGGATAGCCGTGCTCATGTATTGAGCAATGCTCGGAATTCTGATTAAGGGTTAGTTTAATTAATTGGACAACTTGGTTGGGATGGCGGAATGCCATATGGAAGATGGAATTTGACTTAGGAGTGGAAACTTGGTTTACTTGAGAAAAGCTGAATCTATCATTATTGTTATTGGTTTTACCGTCTCTACAATCTATTTATTGTATTTGTTCGTAAATGCTGCTTTGTTGCAAAATAGCCATGATAGCCTATCCTTTGGAATAAGCCTTGCATATAGTTACATAGAATTGCATTTTGTGCACAACTTGTTGAGTGCTTTAAGTACTCACCCTTGCCAACAATAACCTCACCAGTTGAAGAGTCTACATCAATTTGGAGGAAAGATTCCGGAGGAGACGAATGTTTAGGCGCAAGCCTTGTCGATTACTGTGGTATCTTGAGGGTTGTCTACGTTTTCATTCATTGCAGATTTAATATATTATTCAGCCTTGCGAGGCATAGTCATGTAAGTGGACCATAAGGTCATTCAACTAGGAGTATGTATCATATGATGTCTTTCATAATATTTCCGCTATGTATGATTGTGATATTTACTGATGTTGAGCCTGTGTGCACTAGCGTGATCCTGGACAAGTGCAGTATACACAGAGGGTCCGGATTTGCATATTCGGGTCCCGACAATACCTGAATGGAAGTGGGAGGAAATTGGAATGGATTTCATTACAGGACTTCCGAAAACCAGATCAGGTTATGATTCAATATGGGTTGTAGTGGATCGATTGACAAAAGTTGCACATTTCATTCCTGTGAGAACAACTTACTAGGGACATCAACTTGCATAGTTGTATATGTCACGAATCGTGTGTTTGCATGGCGTGCCAAAGAGAATTGTATCAGATTGAGGCACACAATTCACTTCAAGGTTCTGGCAAAAGTTACAAGAAGCATTAGGTACCAATCTGAATTTCAGCACAGCTTATCATCCTCAGACTGATGGACAAACTGAGCGAGTAAACCAAATACTTGAAGATATGTTAAGGTCTTGTGCATTGTCCAATGCGGCAAGTTGAGATCAAAGTTTACCTTATGCAGAATTCTCATATAACAACAGTTATCAAGCAAGTTTACAAATGTCGCCATTTGAAGCCTTGTATGGAAGAAAGTGCAGAACACCTCTCTGTTGGAATGAAACAGGAGATCGCCAAGTCGTCGGTCCTGATATTTTGCAAAAGGTTGAAGAACAAGTAAAAATGATTCAAGAAAGATTGAGAACAGCGCAGTCTAGGCAAAAGAGCTACGCTGATAATCGTCGGAGAGAGTTAACCTTTGCTCCTGGTGACTATGTGTACTTGAAAGTCTCACGACTCAGAGGAATGCGTCGATTTCAAGTTTGTGGAAAGTTAGCACCAAGATTTATTGGACCGTTCCCAATCCTAGCTAGAAGTGGACAAGTGGCTTACCAGTTAGAGCTGCCGCCGCAATTATCAAATGTGCACAATGTGTTCCATTTGTCATAGTTGAAAAAGTGTCTCAGGGTACCAGAAGAGCAGATGCAGATTGAGGATGTTGAGCTACAAGAGGATCTCACCTACCCAGAGTATCCGATCAGAATTTTGGATAAGGCAGAACGCAGAACAAGAAGCAGGACAATTAAGTTTTGCAAGGTTCAGTGGAGCAACCATTAAGAAAAGGAAGCAACTTGGGAGCAAGAAGAAAATCTTAGAGAAGAGTACCCCCAACCTTTTTCCCTAGTCCGTCCAAATCTCGGGGTCGAGATTTCTCTAAGGGGGAGGTTTGTAACATTCCAAAATTTGAGTTTTAGAATGTTTAAATTTGAAAATGAACCATTTGCATTTTTTTGAATTAATTTCAGCTTAATTTGAATTTTCTATTTATGAAAGGATTTAATTTGGCTAATCTATTCATCAAACAAAAGATTTTATTTGCTATTTTTTTGAATTTATTTGCTATTTATTTGAATTTGTTTGCTATTTATTTGAATTTCTGGAATTTCCTAAATTCGGAAAATGTTTTATTTTCTAAAATCTCCGCAGCCGAATCTTTCCATGCCCACTCTTTTTTCGTCGCTCGCCCGCGCTCTGCGTCTAACTAACTCCTCTCCGCTCGGCGCAGGCTTCGCCTTCGCCCAATGAAGCCAAGGCGCTTCCGTCCGTCGCGCGCCACTTGGACAACTGGGATGCAGCCGCGTCGCCCCGCGCCGCCGCCGCCGCAGGAAACCCTAACCGCGTCAATCCCGCCGCCGCCGCTCGGTTTTCGGATTTGGCACGCCTCCCCAGGCTATTTAAGCCGCCGCCGCACCCATCCGAGGTTTCCCTTACGCTGCCGCTCATTTTGCTCCGTCTCGCATCGCCCGAGACGCTGCCATAGCCGAGTTCTTGCTCGACGAAGTTGCACCGCCGTCCCTAGCGCTTCTCCGTCATTTTTCTTCCTCGTCGGTGAGTCTCGCGCCGCCGCTTGCACCTCTGGTCTCCCGCGTCTCCCTCTCCCTTTTACTCCTAATCCCGCGTCATCTCATCGCATTTTGCTCCATCGGCGTTGCCTTCTTCTCTACCTCGGCGTTGACCGCGCCATGCCGCCGCCATCGCCTTCGCCGTGAGCCGTGGCCGTCCGATCTTCGTGTGCACTCCGATCGTGCCGCGCCGCTGCCTCTCGATCTCGCCCTTCGCCGTCCGATCCGCGCCCATTTGTTGGATGCGCGACGTGTGCCCCGTCCGCATTAACGTCGCCTCGTTCCCAGTGCCGCGCCGTGTGTCAGCCGTGTCATTGCCATGTGGCTGCCAAGTCAGGCCTAGCCGCCGCGTGGCTGCCACGTCAGCGTAGTCCGCCATGTCGGCATCTCCCTCCTCGGTGCTCCCGGTTCACCGTGGACACAGGCGCTGACATGTGGGCCCCACATGTTAGTCGGCTTTTGTTTTTCTTTTTATGATTTTCCGAAAAATCCCGAAATTCCAGCCAATCGCAGAGCGCCACGTGTCCGCCTTCTGTTTTTTTTGAATTTTCTGATCTGGGAATCTTTCAGGAGCCCGTTCTCCTTCGTTCGAGCTCCGATTCCAATGATTCAAATTTCTAAATTCATCTAAATTCAAGATCTATCTTCCAGTACCATTTTTTTCAATTTTTGAATTTTATTTGAATTTGTTTTATTTATTTGCTCTTGTTTCGCGTGTAGACGACGCAGTCGAAGTTCAAGCAAATCAGCAGTCAGAGGTAGATCTAGTAGGAGGCATCAAAGGCAAGTCTTCCTTGAACATATTGATCCCAAATTTTACAAAATACCTATATTTTTTAAAATTATGTAATGTACTTTAAATATAGTTTTAGAGTATAGTTAAATACCTGAATTTGTTATACCCTCGTTGGTATTGATCATGTCAAACCTTTGTCACCCTAGGTAATACTAGCTATTTTATTTGGTGATAACCAATAGATTAGCATGGGTGGTAGAATTGCTTAGTCCAGCTTAAACATTTCGGTATTATGCCAGTGTGGGAATCATTTCAAACATTGTTGAATCATATTTGTGAAGTCGCGGCAATTGGTGTTGCTGCTGTTATTTAAGTGAAATAAAGTGGAAAACATGATTTAGATCAGGGCGGATGGATGTTTGGCGGGTGCAGAAAGCACGAGACCTTGGTATGTGAATGTTCTGCCCTAGTCACTTAAGGACCGAAGCATGTGTTATCATGGACCAAGCACTACCATACAACCACAAGTCTATATGGGTACAACCTGGCAAAATAATTTGTGCGTCTCATTATTAGCTTCGCCAGTTGGTGTGTGCCAAATGTTGGCAGGCGCAAGAGGGGGTTTCTGTACTGGGCAATTAGAACCCTAACAGCGGTGAAACCTTAGCGGACGATGATAATAATGGGGTTGTACATTGTAAAGGCCTTGTCATGATCTCTTTGTTGACACACCAAAGGAAGTGTGTTGATAGCTTGGCAACAAGAGTCGATCATGTCTTGTGGGTAAAGCTGTACACACTCTGCAGAGTTAAAACTAAAGTAGCCATGCCCAGGGTCAAGGACAGGAAAGGTACGCTTGCACATTGTAGATTTCATGGTTTTGTTTTAAAGGAAAATGATGGTTTGGGAATCCGTGAGCAGATGGAACTCTCGGGTTATGGTATGGCGGATGGAGCCAGTCAAGTAGATGGAACCTATTTAGTTGATATGTTGTAACGACCCCCATTTTCGCAAACTTGCAAAAATGAAAATCTAATGTGCATTCCGTACTAGTCCCATGATCAGTAGCTAGTACGCACATACACACCAATTGGAATCACAACCATACAACAAATATTATTAAGCGGAAGCTATTACATAAAGAAAACTCTTACAACTCAGAGATATAGCAGCTAAAAAAGCAAGGTTTTGTAGTGTGCCCATCCAACACCAACAGGCAACTGACAAGGCATAATCCCTAGAAAGATCACGACGAAGAAAAACCCGCAACCTACGACGAAATAAACTTTCAAAGTTTCGCTAACATATCCACCTAAAAACCACATATAAGCAAGGGTGAGTACTTTCGTACTCCGCAAGACTTGAGCAAAGCCTATAATATATGCAGGCCATTTCAAAGGAGGCTACTACAGTTAATTTGCATAAAGCAGAATTGACATTGTAAAACAAGTTATTTGCAAACGGAATTTATAAAAGCATAATTGACTGATATGAAATAAGTAAAGCATAAGTAATATTCACAACCCATCGTGAATATCGAATAATCCAGAAATGGAATCCATCAATATCGATCCTTTGACATGAAAACAAAAGCTGCTAAACAAGTTCCAAACCACAACCCATTTTAGAAAATTAAACACTTAACTAGTGCAAGTTCACCAAGTTTCCCATGACCGAGGGGACGGCTAATCGATTAGATTTACACTCTGCAGAGGTGTACAACTTTACCCACAAGTCATGACCTTTTCTTTTTGCCACATTTTTCACGCACCTTAGGCGTGTGGCCAGAATGTTCATGACGAAAACCTTTACATTATCTAATTTAACTTTGCACCAGCACCGGGACGATAAAACCCACGCTAAGCTGGAAGAACTCAGAGCATAGGAATGTTAGAACTTCCCATAGACGTGGCGTACATCGTTATATTGGTAAGTGTTGTTCCCAACACCTCGGTGTGGGCACCCCGTAGAGCAAACCTCGAAAGGAAAGCCCGTACTACTTCAGCCTACCAATGTGCAAAGTTAAACTAGATAACTTAATTGGTTTAAGGAAGCCAACCAAGGAAGCACCATAACAACACTTGTGGTTGTACGGATTGTCTTGGATCATACAACACTGAGTTCGGTCCTTAAGTTGACACGGGCGATACTCCACCCTACACTACGTGCAAATCCCTCTGCACATCCGGCTATTGCCAATAATCGCCCGCATCAAAACCATAGTTTTATTTTGGTTTTTTAACGAAAATACCCATAACCAACAGCTTCATTTCCAACACTTTCCATTTCTCAAGAAACAAGTTTTGATCTGATCATCATCCTCATTTGTTCTAAAAGCATGGCTAAGCATGGATAAAAGTAATCGCATATACCCATGATAACATTAAATAATGTCTAAGCTTAATCTATGGTTGTCAAGGTTCACAAGTCCATACTTATCAAGGAGGTTTTATGAGACAACAGGTATAACTACCAGTACCACAAAATAGCAATTTTACAAAAAGTAAACACATGCATGAAACATTTTAATAAACACAATGCAAATTAAATACTGGGATCAAGATGGTTAAAGGAGGGTGCTTGCCTTGCTTATATATCGTTTACGACGAAGACGTGATCACGGCTGACGGAGGAAGGGACGTCGGATTCTACACGTCGATTGATCGGAAAATATAGCAAATAATAAACTTCAATAAGGGCAAAAAGAAAACAGACAGAAACTCAAATAAAGATTCATTGCAGAAAACAGGAATACTTTAGAGTTTGAATTATTTAAGATCTCATGATTTAGATACTTACACATGCACATACTTAATGGTTTTGAGATAACAAGGCAGGGTTTTCTTTAGCAGATTATCAAATCTTGAATTACGAATTCAAGAGGCTAAAATTATGAATTTTAGTATTTGCGATTTTGAATTATAGATGTTAAAATTATTTAGATTAGAAGAATTAAAACGCTAGTTAAGGTTACGCTAATAGCACTTAGCCTTAAGATTTTGCATATGATGGGTTTTAAATAAGTTATAATTGATAAGCTAGCTAATTAGATTTATTTATGGGCTTTGAGAAGGTTCTGGTGGTACAAATATATTAATTATAAATTCCTTATTACAAGGTTCACTTATTCCGATTACGGTAAGGTTCACCAAACATAAACTTAGGGTTATTTGACTACTAGAGTTTATATGCAAAACATGACGAAATCAGATTATTTCTTCGGAAGTGGATAGCATATACTTTGAAGAATGTATCTAGGCTGATTTCATACACTTTAGCTTTTAGACGAGACATTATTTTCTTAGTTGAAAATGCTTATGTGACATTAACAGGGCATGACATTAGAAGTGATTTAAAGTTGGTTTCGCGACAATTGGCTTTTATCCGAAATGTTTTTCCTATAAGCGATCATTAGGGTCTAACATTATTTTATTTCATCCTTGCACAAACATAAGGTATTTTTGTAAAAAACAATAAGAGTACTATTTTTCAAGGTTACTGGATTTGGTTTTATCAAATTTGAAGTTTAGTTGTGAAAGTTATAGCTATTTAAATCATGCAAGTATTAACACTTTGACTAATAAACATTTACTATTTTATATAGTAAACTTTAAATATTGTTTTATATCTGGAAACCTTGCAATGTTAGGAGTACAACAAAACTGATTTGGTGATTATTTGAATTCATTTGATCTCTCTATTGACTATTTGATTCTATATGCATGTACATATATATTTTATATTTAGATTATTTCATATTGTTAAAGATAGTTCAAATCAAGTTCCTTTCTTAATTATTTTGGCAAATTCAGGTATCCTACTGTCATAATAGTATTCAGAAACTAAATTTTACTTATCCCTTATTTTCTTTATTCAAATTATGCTTATTTGAATTTCTAATGCATTGAATACAATCTTTAACAGAAAGTAATTCAAACATAAGTGAAAATTAAATATTTTTATATATTTGAACTTCTGGAAACATGAGTATCTCACTAAAATTAGTTTCATTCAACCCCAAGTTTGTTTACAACTTTTTAATACGTAGCACTTCTTTAAGCCTCTTCTTTAAATTTGAATTTCAAATTTATCCAGTGAACATTTTCAAAATGTTATTGCATATTCTGAAACTACTTGATTTTATATGAATATAGAAATTGATTTCACTCAAATTGGAGCTATAATGCAAAATCTATAGGTATTTGAATTAACTCGGGTAATGGAAATGAATTAAATTCGGGAATTACGTTTTCACAGTACTGAAGACGCCTTTCACCGGTTGAACTGGAATCACTCACGCGGCTGACAGAGAGGTCCCACGTGCAGCGACACAAAAACAGGGACGGCGCTAGGGCGTGGCGGCGACGGCTCTCCGGCGACGGTCCGGCCGAATGGGCAGCACGGTAGGCACCAGGGGGTCATGGCGCATCCGTGGGTGGAGTTGATCACCGGCGGGGACGGCCAGAGTGGGCTGCCACCGGCGGCATGCGGCGGAGGAAGGAGAGGCTTGCTGGAGAAGAAAAGGAACAGACTTCCGGTTGAATCGGTAGCACGGTAAGCTTCAGTGGGTCACTAGGGTTCCATTTTGGCGGTCGGTTGGTCCGGAGATTGGCCGAGGGAGCACGCCACCGTGCGCCGGAGTTGGAGAAGAAGGGCGAAGGGTGCGGCGGTCGGTCGGTGAAGAAGAGCTAAATTTTTGCTGTTGTATAGGTTCACAGATGCTGTTAGATGCTCCAGATGGAAGGAATTGGAATGGGTTGCACTGAATCAACTCAATTTGGTGTTCTCCCTCATTCGGGTTCTCAGCAAAAATGGTGAAGAATCGAGTGTTTAGTTTAGGCGTTTGGCTCTGGGAGAAGATGGAGAAACGGGGGCCTCAGTGCGACGCTACATGAGTATTTATAGGCACGAGAAGTTTGCTCTCTAGAGTTTGAACGCAAGAAGAGGTTGCGGCGGCTCTGTGCGACGTGATGAAGTGGAGCACGAGGTCTCTCCGGCAAGAATTGACACGGAGCTGACCGAGTATGGCGCACGACCTCCAAGGATGAACGTGGCACCATTCGATTGCTTGGGTGGTGGAGTCGGCGCTGAGATGCAGTGAGGCGGTGAAGTCTCGGGCGCTCAGTCGGCAGGGCAGCACGCGCGAGAGAGAAGAAGAAAGGGGGAAAGAAGGAAACGGCGCTGACGAGCGGGTCCAGGACCACCAGTCAGCGACCAAGGCGTTTTCCCGTTGCTTCCAGCGCACCGTTACGGAAAAGGAAGCTAGCCCACACGTCGGTGAGAGGAGGTAAGTCAGGGGATAAGCATGGCCGAGACAAGCTCCATGTGGGCATTAAATTTCCATCTATTCGCTGTCTAAATTTTATGAAACTTTTTGACCTGCATCTCCTGGTAGTCTCTAACGCCCAGTAAAAATTTTGGACTAAAATATCTTACAATGAATTAATTAAAATTCTGACACTGTGGACTTGTACAGGATCTGTATTTCGGAATTTTATTTATTTAGGGGTGTAAATCATATTAATTATTTTCCAAACTTTTTATAGGTATTCATTTTGGCTTAAGGATATCTCCATAAAAATATCAAGTCAAAATATCAAGTGAATATTTTATAAAAATTCTGACATTAGGATTTCTAGTTTTTAATTGTTTCTGTTTTTGAATTATTAGAGGGCTTTGCCGACATGATCAAATCCTGATATTTTTACCAGGTGTAAACACTTCTATAGGGGTGCTATGGTAATTTTTATGGGTTCAGATAACTTTCGAATATTTTACACAAATTCTGACTTGCACTGTTTCTAGTCAAAAGAGGTGACATTAATTTTATTTATCCATTTTTTTTTCTGTGCATAACAATTTTACTTGTTGATTTTACTGGCTTACCAGTATGGTTGGGGTTTCATGGTAATTTTTCCAAAATTTATCTTTTACCATTTTATCTTATTACCATTATCCATTCTTTTAAATCTATTTGTTTGATTTTCCAGTCAATACAAAAATCCAGAAAATTCCAAATAAATTCCATTCATGTCAAGAAAATCAGAAACAAATATATTCAAATTCAAAATATAAATTTTTATATTATTCCATTTTTCGGGATGTTACATATGTCAAATTCAATTACTATTCAATTACATTTTGATCAAATGATGCTTTATGAAATTACTATTGGTATTTACAGTTAAACTTTGTTTTATGCTAAAAGAGCCATATTATGCCTTCAATTGTTTAGCCTTGCATATAGTTATCATGCATTATGTTTCCAAGACTTGCGGAGTACATTTTGTGCTCACCCTTGCAACATCCCCAACCTTCCACAGAAGAGTTCGCAGAAGGTGAAGCTGACTACGATTTCTACGCTTGTGGTTACGACGAAGGTGATCCGGAATGCTAGGATGCGTACCCCAGTCAATTGCCTGTTGGACAAATGGATAGGCTTATTCTGCTTTTGTTATCTCGTTTCCGCTATTTCTTATTGAACTCAAGCTATGATGCTGCTTATTTGTAATAATTGGCCATAAGGCTAATACTCTTTTGCTTAATTAATATTATGTGCTTCGTGATATGGATGTGTTGTCATCACTGTTTTCACTGTGTGTGCTAGTTTTTCCTGGACTAGCATAGGTTATACACAGAGTGTTCGGATTCGGAAATCCAGTCCCGACAGTACGGTATAGGCCACCCAACTGGCGACAGCTGGGAGCACTACGGATCCCCATGGAGTTCTTTCATAGTTGGGATTGAGTGGTGTCCGACAATAAATCGCAAAATTTACACAGGTGATGTAATATGCAGAAAATATCAGACATCATTCCCGCACTACCCAGATAGGCGGAACGATCACTTGTTCCACCAGACAAACACTGCTTTCGTTAGTTAGTTCGTCAAGCAATTTCGTCACTATTGTAATGCCCTTGTAATATAATCTAATCTATTGCTTATTTTATCATCTGAACTTTTGGTGTATGTGCCCTTATATATGTTCAACAAATAATTTAAGTGCTTCGTGGGAACTATTCATAATATGAGTTGTTGTCGACTATAATACTTAGGGTTATTGCACTAGTGGAAATTAGATGCAAAGCAAGGTGTAAATTAAATATTTTTTCAGAATATGGTAGTGCATATATGAAAGATCAAATGTGGTCCATTGTTCATAAAAATTCCATTTAGACATGATATTTTACGGGCCGTCGAAAAGGCTAAAAACATGACATGAGTTGTTGTCGACTATAATACTTAGTGTTATTGCACTAGTGGAAATTAGATGCAAAGCAAGGTGTAAATTAAATATTTTTCCAGAATATGGTAATGCATATATGAAAGATCAAATGTGGTCTATTGTTCATAAAAATTCTATTTAGACATGATATTTTACAGGCCGCCGAAAAGGCTAAAAAAATGACATTAGTTGTTGTCGACTATAATAATGTGCCCAGAGAACGCAATGCGTTCTCCACTTTCGGATCTCTTAGGGTTATTGCACTAGTGGAAATTAGATGCAAAGCAAGGTGTAAATTACATATTTTTCCAGAATATGGTATTGCATATATCAAAGAGCAAATCTGGTCCATTCTTCCTAAAAATTACATTTAAACATGACATTTTACGGGCTGCCGAAAAGGCTAAAAAAATCACACTCTCCCTGATCTCAGAATCGCACTCTCTAATCTCCCTCTCCCACCATCGTTTTGCAATTTCTAAAAAAATCAATTCTTTAAATAATTTCAAATTATTGATTGCCCGGGCTTTTATTGGACACATTTATCAGTACCTAAGTTCAATGAGAGTTGCTCACACTTCCTCCAAAAGAAGTGTTTTAAATATCTTTACAAATTTGGATTGAAATTGTTCACATGCAATAACGCGATTTTGCTAATCAATTAGTATCGTCATACTAATTATAATTTTACTAACACCGTCATACTAATTATAATTTTGCTAATCACGTGGAGACAACGAAATTTGCTTTCTCTTCTTTTCTAATTTTACTAACCAAATGCATGCAGCGAAATTTTTCCCGGGGGGGCCTTAGCCGAAACCTCAAAATTCGGCAAAGACTTAACCGAAAAACCAGATTTTGGGTATGGCCCACCCTTACCCAAAATCTGGTTTTTCGGTTAAGGCTTTGCCGAATTTTGAGGTTTCGGGAAAGGTTTAACGAAAAATTAGGTTTCGGGTATGGTTGGGCTTTTCATAAATACACAAACATGTTGTATCGATTTGTAATTACGGATCGTATTTTGTATTGTATTCCAAAAATTCCAAAAAACATTGAATAACAAAATGTGTTACTTAAAAATGGCTTTTGTCGCACGCAAACATGTGGTATATTTTTGCAATTTGAATAAAAAAATGTATTATTTAAACAAAAAAAATCCATCGAAGCAGAATGACGAACAACGAAATTTGATTTTTTTCCTGAAAAAATTTAATTGACAAATAATTTTTTTCCATACCTTCATATCCTAAAATACCCTAAAATGTATATTCTAGGTTCCAAAATGTTTTCTGTATTTTTTTCTAGATTTTTCTGCATAAAGGAAATTGCCTTTTTCATTTTCTCCTTGTTCCCCTTGAATTTTGAAAATTATTTAAAAATTCTCTAGAGCCTCAAAATATTTTACTTGGATCCTAAATGATGTACACTGTTTGTCCAAATATTTTCATCTTTTTTGAAGTCTCTCCAATTTTGTTTTAAAATTTCTAAATTTTCTGGCCGAGTACACCCCATGTCGCCCTACGGTTGGGCGATTTTCCCCTTGTCGCCCTATGGTTGGGCGACTTATTTTTTTGTGTCGCCCTACGGTAGGGCGATTTCTCCTATCGCCCAATGGTAGCGCGAGTACTCCTCTCGCCCTGTCCACCTCACTGCCGAGTCAGCACTCCCCCTCTTGTCGCCTAACCAACAGACGATAGGGGTATATTTTTGAAATTTTTTGATTTCGTGGTATATTTTTGCAATTTGAATTAAAAAATGTATTATTTAAAAAAAATTCAACAACTCAATATCATTGTGTGACAACACATAACACACTTTTGCATAAACATGTTCTATGTTCCATTGGTCAAGATTAATTCGAACTTTCAAAATGATATCAATAACCCGTTGCATGGCTAAGCACACTATTCACGATCTAACCAACCCACGTTGGTATCTATTAGCAACCAACTAATAATGAATCATCCAAGGGTAATAAATAATCATGGTATACAAATGACAAGGTAGGCATAATCCGATTGGGTCGAATAATTAGATCCCAAACTAATTAAAAACAGTTCTAAGAATAAAATAACATGTAGTAATTTAGAACAATATAGCATTTGTAAAAATAGATTCAACATGATTAAAGCACAACTTACCTTGGAAAAGCTCTTGTTCCTACTGTAGACCTTGCTCTTGAATCAACACTTCACCCTCGAATGCTCCGGGTACTTCGATGTCTATGCGAATCGAGAAAAAATAGCAAATAAATACAAAGCCAAAGAGCAAACAAACTCCAAAAATCAAATAAAATTCACCATTAAATTGATCACAATTTTAAAGAAATTAGAAACTTGAATTGCCTCAATCGGAGCTCATATGAAGAAGAAAAAGCTCTCGAAAGATTCAAATAAAAGAAAAAAATTAGAAAAAGAATAAATCTATATATTTTTGAATTATTTTTCTACTGAAAAAACCTATTAATGACATCAGCTGACACATGGCAAATCCCACTGAGGCTGACATGTGGGCCCAAGCTCAGTGGACTGGGTCCACAAGATCCCCCTTGGTCTATAGTGAACTGGGTTCACAGCACCACATCTGACATGCAGGCTCGTGTGACGTGGCAGCTGATTGGGCACTGGTCCGATGTGGCAGCTTACTGATCCTCCAGGTGGACGCCATGTAACCTCCACATTCAACACCGGGTCCACGCCATGTTGCCACAACCGAGCAACTCCAGCGACAACCTCCCGCGGTGGAGCTCCACCAGAGCCAATGAAGATGGCACGCAATCTAGTGAACGGTAGCTAAACTCGGCGCAAAACTCATAGATCTGAAGTGGCACGATGTGACAATCTCAGATCTGGGCTCGAACATGGTGGAGACTGCTTGACGATGATGAACTTTGACGAAAAACCGCGGCAGCTTCCTCTTCCTCTCCAGCGTACTAGATCTCAGCAACGCGACCACCTCGAGCGACGATACCTAGGGCAACAGCTGCGGCGAGAGATGACGATCCTCGGGCTATGACCCACGCCTTAAATAGCCTCATCTACCATGCTCAATCCATACTTCCATGCACAGATGGTGGTGGAAATCGTATCCGAGACGGAGACGACGGCAACGCTGAGCGTCAATCCAAACCATACATATGTCAGCCATCCAACGATCTCTGTCATGGGAATGCGGCTTAATCTCGAATGTCCACGTGGTAAGATCCAATGGCCCAAAACCTTTAGGGTTTCTATTATCCCTGAATGATCTTGACCATTCAACAAATCCAACGACCACAATGCATCAGGGTTCTGGATCACCCACCACTGTCCGACCGAAAACCAACGACCACGGATCTAGGACATCATGGCTAATAGGCCTCGGCTGGGCTAGACCAGGCTGGCATGGATATCTGGGCTAGACTGGGCTGACAGTGGGGAGAGGAGCTCGGTGATTCGATCCGTGAGTGAGCATCGCATCTAAGCAGAAAAGGACACCGTGGTTGGTGAAGGCAGGAAATTTTGGTGGCTTTATGGAGCTTGTGGTGCATCAACCATGGCAGTGGCAATGACAGGGCAGTAGCAAGGCATAACGACGGGCTTGATGGTACGCTTGCAGGTGCAAGCGACGACGCAAGGTAGTGGTGGCCAAGGTTTCAAATTTCGGTTTCGCAATAAATTTCGCCCCGGGCCGGATAACGAAATTTCGGCGAAATTTCGAAATTTCGGAATTATTTCAGACAAAATTTGAATTTGAAAATTCAAATCCGGTCCAATCCGGGAAAAAAAACCGAAATTCGTGAAAAAACCGAAATTTGGGTTTTTTAACTGGTGAAAAGTGGTCTAAACGTTATCGAAAAATTTTGAAATGTTTTTTGGAGGTTCCTGACACAATGCTGATGTTCTCACAAAAAATTCAACTGATTATCACATCTGAGGAATTGTTAAAAATTCGGAGAGTGGTACTGTCCTGATAAAACACTGACCGATAAGTTTGATCGGAATGGAAAATGGTACAAATCAAGTTATAAACTGTTGAAATTTTTTGTGCATGGTTATGATCCATAACTAATGTTCTCGTAAAAATTTCAACTGATTATCACATGTGAGGAATTTTTAAAAATTCGGAGAGTGGCGCTGTCCTGATAGAACACTGACCAACAAGTTTGATCCGAATGGAAAATGATACAAATGAAGTTAGAAACTGTTGAACTTTTTTGTTCATGGTTATGATGTATCTATAATACTCTCATAAAATTCTCAGATGATGATCAAACTGTATGAATTTTTAAAAATTCGAACAGTACTACTGCCATGTTAAAAGGCTTACCGGCAAACTTGAACAAAATAAAAAATTATGTAAACCATAAAATTTTTTGAAAATTTTAAAGAATGGTGATAAGGAAGTTCTTAATATCCCATAAAAATTGTGATTCACGATCACACTCCAGTGAATTTATAAAATTCTTACAAGGCACAGTAACATTTATGTTCTTTTCTTTTTGATTTTTGAAATATAATATAACAAACTAAGTTCAATGCTTACATAGATTTGATTGACAAAACAAACAAAGTTGAAATTTTTTGAAAAATTTATATAATTTTACTGAGTCAATTATTAATCTCTCAAAAAAATTTAGATCATAATGACACTCAAGAAAATTTATAAAATTCTGACAATTTAACTGTCCCAATTATGTTCATTCTGTTTTTCATTTTTTAAAGATAACAAATGAAGTTAAATTATTTTAAAATTTTTTATGTATGATTCTAATCTACTAAGGATAGTACCATAAAATTTTCAGATTATTATCATGCTTGTACAATTTTATAAAAATCTGACAGTGTTTCTGCCAAAATTTTAAAATGTTTAAAAAATTAGGTTTTTCAACAAATTTTCATAGGAGATGACTTTCTTAAGGGTTATTGGACCAAATCCGACCCTAAACTTTCAAAACCGGCCAAAAAACATGAAATTCATCTCCAATGAACATTTGTTGAGAAACCGAATTTTTGAAACATTTTAAAATTTTGGCAGAAACACTGTGAGATTTTTATAAAATTGTAAAGCTTAATAATGAGCTAAAAATTTTATGGTACTATCTTTAGTAGTTTATGGATCATACATAAAAAATTTCAAAATAATTTAGCTTCATTTGTTATCCTTGAAAAATCAAAAATAGAATGAACAAAATTGTTACAGTTACATTGTCAGAATTTTATAAATTTTCTTGACTGTGATTATGATCTAAAATTTTTGTGAGAGATTAATAATTGCCTTAGTACCATTATATAAATTTTTCAAAAAATTTCATATTTGTTTGTTTGGTCAATCAAATCTAGGTAAGCATTGAACTTCGTTTGTTATATTATATTTCAAAAATCAAAAAGAGAAGAACATAAATGGTACTGTGCCTTGTAAGAATTTTATAAATTCATTGGAGTGTGATCATGATTCAAATTTTTATGAGATATTAAGCACTTCCTTATCACCCTTCTGTAAATTTTCAAAAATTTTAAAAAAAAATTATTGCTAAAGCAAATCTATATATTGATCATCAGGCTTTTATCAGAACGTAGCACTGTCTGATACATCAGGACCATCCACAAAATTTTTCAAAAGTTCTTAACGTGGTTTAGATAATTTTTCATTTTGTTCAAGTTTGCCAGTAAGCCTTTTAACAGGGCAGTAATACTGTTCGAATTTTTAAAAATTCATAAAGTTTGATCATCATCTGATAATTTTATGAGAACATTAGAGGCACATCATAACCATGCAAAAAAAATTCAAAAGTTTATAATGCGGTTTGAACTATTTTGCATTCGGTTCAAAATTGTCAGTTAGTGTTTTATCAGGATAGTAGCAATGTTTGAATTTTTAAAAATTCCAGTCTTCAGAATTATCTGAAATTTTTATGGCAATATCATCTACGTGTCATGACTCTCCAAAAAAAATTCAATTTTTTTTGACATTGTTTGACCCACTTTTCTACCATTGCAAAAACACCGAAATTTTGGGTATTTCACCCGAAATTTCGGGATTTCTCGGTAGCAAACGGACCGGATTTGAATTTTGGTTTTTGAATTTCGGACGAGATTTTGTCTAAATTTCATCATCCGGTCCTAACCAAGATTTTATCCAAAAACGAAATTTGAATCCTTGGCCCTGAGCAGTTACTCAACATGCTCTTATCCATTGACCACACTGACTAGAGTACAGGATTGTGCTGATTGAGGTTATGGATTTGAATTAATAATTTTTGAGAGATGCTTTTTATACATTTTTTAAAATTGTATAAATATTGAAACATGAACGAAAGATAAATAGTGATTATTAACACCTTGACTCGCTTCAAAATTTGCGTAACTTGTATTGAATAGAGATACACTGAGGCACCTCTTAATTTTTTTAATTCAAAATGAAACATGCGCAGTCCCTCGTGCGTATTATTTCCCTCCCTTTTGAATTTGCTTTGTGTTGCGCTTTGCTCCTCCTGCCAGCCGCACACACCTTTGTCAGTTGCTCATCCCTCAGGGCATCGCTCCAGTGCCTCGTCGCTGTCATCACTCCACTAAAGCTCCGCCGCCGAGTTTGGAGCCGCTTCGACTTGTGCGGCTATTCAACTCTGCACCAAGGCCTCGTCACCGTATTCATCGTCGAGGTTGTGAAATAAGGGCAGATTTGTAAAGGATTTAAATCGCGGTCTGTCGCGGTGAGATATGAAAAAGCTATCGTAGGCTATTATGGAGGCTACGCTATACGTTGCAATTTCCTATAATGTATATTTTTTTTACTATTTCATGTGGTATCAATAATTTGTATATAACGAACTATATTCAAATTGGACGTACAAGTAATGGTTATTATTATTATTTGTACAATATGTAACAGAAAATAATCTATCTAATTATGTAAATTTAATAGATGAATTTGGATTCTTAACTAATATTTATTATTTCTACGAGCCAAATTAATTCAATTTAAGTATGATAAAAGATGATCATATATCTAAAAAAATTAATGTTTAGAAATAGAGAGAGAATTGACACATGTAGTAGAGCTAGTGATAACCAAACGGACCGACACGCGGCACGGCACTGTGCGTCCAGCCCGAGCACGGCACAGCCCGGCACGTTTAGCCCGTTTAAAAAAATAGCCGTTGGGGTCTTAAAAAATTCAAAAAAATCTGAAAATATTTAAAAAAATCCCAAATTTTTTCCTATAAATAGGTAGCTGCCTCCCATTTCCACACCAGCAATCTTGCATTCTCTTCTACTCATTCTCTTGTGGAAATTCTTTTGCTCTTGGTGGTAATTTGGCAAAATTCAAAATAGTTTTGTCAAAAATAAAAAAATCTAAAATTCGGCTTCGGTCAAGAAATCAAGGTGGTAATTGTGATTTATTTTTTCATTTTGTTAGTATTTTAAATCATACTTTAGTATTAATATCGTCATTATTTCTTGTAGTTTGCTTTGTGGAGCCGGGATTTTCCGTCGTTCGCAGCTTCTAATTTCGGTATTTCACCCGAGGAGTTTCTTGCATCACATGCCCAAGAAGCTGCAGGAGCTGTGTCATCCTCAGGCTCTACAAGTGCTACTGTGTCAACAAGCATCGGGACGAAAAGAACAAGACACAGTACATCGGGAGTCTGGGAAGATTTCGACCAGATTTTTGAGACATCAATCGACGTTCAGATCAGGTATGCTGTTTGTAAATATTGTAAGCATAAATTAACTATAAAATCTTCAGGTGGAACGGGGCACTTGAAGAGGCATGCTGAGAGCTGTAGAAAAAAAAGCGGAGATAGCTTTGAGACAGACGCAGCTGTAGTACAACCCTGACGGTACGGTACGTAACTGGGACTACAATCCTGAGGTAGCTCGTGAATCTCTTTGCCGTTTAATCGCTTCTAAAGATCTTCCTTTAAACTTTGGTGAGTCAGCTACGTTTGAAAGCTATATTAGGACCGCTCATAATCCTACGTTTTCTACAGTTTCTAGACAGACAACAACTAGAGATTTGATTAAATATTATAATAATTATCGCAATAACCTAAAAGAAAAATTTAGTACCTGTACTTTTTCTGTGTCTTTTACATATGATATATGGAGTGGTAGAGCTAAAGAGGATTACTTAGTGTAGTTGCTCATTACGTAAACGATGATTGGCAACTAGAAAAGAGAATTATAGGATTCAAATTAATTGATGTAGCACACACTAGTGAAAATATTGCTGATTGTATTGTAAAAGTTGTGGAAGATTTTGATCTTAGTGATAAGATTTTTGCAATAACATTAGATAATGCTTCTGCAAATACCTCTGCTATGAACATTCTTACTCCGTTTTTCAATTCCTATGCTTCTTTCTTATTACATCAGCGTTGTGCTTGCCATATTATTAATCTTATAGTTAAATCTGGTTTTAAGAGGTTATATAAGTATCTTGAACCTTTTCGCACTACAATATCTTACTTAAATTATTCTAAATCAACGAGTAGCGGCATTTAAGATTTATTGTATTGCAATGAATGTGCGTCCACGTAAGTTTGGTTTGAATATGCCTGTTAGATGGAACTCTACTTACTTGATGCTTAAGAATCCCGTACCATATGAGAGCATATTTTCTGTTTTTATTAACACGCCTTTGTCATTACAGGATGGTCAGCCGCTACTCACAGAGCAACATTGGTATATTGCTAAATACTTGCTGTCATTTTTAGAACTTTTTTGAATCTACTATTGCTTTATCTGGAGTTTATTACGCAACCTCTTCTTTAATTGTGCATCATATTTTAGAAATTACTACCCACTTAAAGAGCCACGAAAATGATAATGTCTTGCGTGAAGTTGTTTATGTTATGAAAACTAAAATTTTAAAATATTGGCAAGAAATTCCTATGTTATATGCATTTGCATTTATTTTAGATCCTAGAGCTAAAATTCGGGGATTCTCTAATGTTCTCTCACTTCTAAGTGATGCGGTAGGTACTGATTATTCTAGTTATTTTCAACTGTCCGTGCTAACTTATCTCAAGTTTATGATAAGTACGATCGGAAGTTTGTTGGAGTTCGCATGCAGCGACCTCCACCAGCACCCACAACACGTAAGAAGAAAACCGCGTAGGGAAAGATATGGAGTGCAGGTGGCTCTTCCTCAAGGAGTTCGACTACATCAACGACAAGTGCGGACACATCAAGTAGTGGGGAGATAGCTGCCTATCTCAACAGCGACACTATCAACTACCAAAAGCAGCAAAAGAAGGACTTCAGCATTTTGCAGTGGTGGCACGAGCATAAGATAACATATCCGGTGCTTTCCATATTAGCATGGGATGTGTTAACAATTCCTATCTCCACGATTTCTTCAGAGTCTGCTTTTAGCCTATCCGGAAGAATAATCGAGGAGAGAAGAACAAATCTGACAAATGAGATGGTGGAAATATATCTCACTGTGAAAGATTGGGAACAAGCTGATCAACGAGCTCAACATACTGCAGAAAATGCTGAGCTGACGGAGACGTTCGAAAATCTTTATCTAGATAATGAGGAAGAATAATTGTAATCTTCACTTTTTTTCTTGTATCACTGAGCTATAGGACCGTACTCTTTTTTCTTTGCCAAGGTTTTCTCGTGTTGAGTTTTTACTTGGCAAAGTTTTTAACGAGGCAGCCAGATATCAATAAAGCCCATTATTTAATTCAAATTATTTGTCTTATTTTAGAATTTATCTCATATTTTAGTTTTTTCTTAATTTATATATATAGTTAAAAAGTTTTTCTACATCCTTCGAGTTTTTCTAATTATTCTAAATTCCTCCCATTTTCTGAATTTTTTCATATTTTTTTGCAATTTTTTGCTATACTTTGTCTATTTTTCTAAATTTTTTTCAATTTCTCTGACGCTAACGGGCTACTAGGCCGACCCGGCCCGTTAGGCCCGCGAAGGACCAGACCGGCACGGCACGGCCTAAGAGGCCAATTGGGCCGTGCCTGAGCCGCCACCCCGGCACGTGGGCCAGCACGGCACGGCCCGTTTACAAGCCAGACCGAAACGGCCCATGCCTAAACGGGCCGTGCCAGGCGGCCCGTTTGGCCCTCTCTAAGTAGAGCTATTGCGCCTACAAAAAATAGTGACCAATAAATATAACATTTATAGCTATGTTCGCGCAGAATTTTATTCAGTCACATAACGTTTTATATTTGAAAAAGCCATACAGAACTATCGCGGAGCTATAGCGGGCTATTTAAATTACTAATAGAGTGTACATGCCAAAATTACTGCAAAAGGTTCAAATACATCTATAATAGCATTTTCAATGGCGTACCACGAAACAGTGTTCTAGATGGCATTTTATGACTATTTCGGTATTTCCAAATATGTAACCATAATAACGATATAATTTAATTTTAAAAGAACATGACTAAGTTTCAACGGTACACATTCCACTGCCTTTTAGATTCGCCGTTTAGGATGGCATAGAACATAAAGGGAAAGAACAATGTGTATATAGATAAAAGAAAAAAGTACATAATTAATGGGAACAACGGGGGCATGTACATACTGATTAAGCATAAGAATAGCATTCCCAAGAATCTTCCTTCAAAGGCTACCGGACATTCTTCAGGAGATAAGAGGAAGTTGGAGATCTTCCTAAAATGCTGCGCATGCTATCATCTTTCTTTCTCACAGGTGTGTTGCATTCGTTGAAATCAAGAACCCTTGCTTCCGCCTGAAGAAAGTTGGGCTCAGTTATTGAACATAATTTGTTCAAGAAAAGTAAGAGTTACAGAACATAAACAGTGAGATGTCCCCAATCAAGGTTCGAAATTTTGTTTCACTCAGTTATTTCTCTGTTTTCTTTGTTTCGTGCATCATCCATACACGTTTGACCAATGAAACTTAGCCCTGGTTTGCCCACGAGCACTCCAATTTCTGAAGAAATTAGTTTGAGGAAGCTCATAGGAACACTAGCAATAGCATCTTCTCAGAACTTCGAATTAGCATGAGTCAGTAATAATAATCATAAGTGGCCATTAGAGAAGCTTACGTACCATGACTTTGGATGGCAGCTTGCTTGTTACAAGTTCCTGCTTGAAAGTAGTATTTTCTATGCTTTCCTTGTCAGAGTTATCCGTGCTACAACGGTTCTGTGCGCTCCCACTTGCCAGAACCTCATGGGCTTCCTCAAGAGCAGCAGCAGTCTGCTCGCTTATGTGCTTCACCAATCCTAAAGCATCGTAAGTTCTGCCTGCTGGGCTCATGAAATATGCATCCTGAAAGAACAATAGGAAATGAGGCAGTCAACTAAAATGCTATGAAGAAAAACTACTATCATGCACACGAGTACTACAAACCGTAACAATGGTCCTTGCTCTGAGGCATAGGCAACCCACAAATACATATTAGTGTAGCACCCCATACTCGCAATTACATACTACATGGGAATGTCATTGTAATTGGTATACAAATTGATACAAAAACAATAATAAAATAGCATGCTTGAGAGTATGGGCCATGGGGTGCTACAATTACAAACATCTCCCTAGACCAGGCCATTCAATTTTAATTTATAAATGTATTGACTGCAATAAAAACTGGCCTCTGTGATGAACTGATGCAAGTAATAAAAAAAGTTTAAATGGAATACATACCTGGAATGGTGTGAACAAAGGGGACTTCCACGCCGAAGGAGATTCTAACCCTCTTTTGATACCTGGGGTATCAGCTAATCTGACAAAACAGCATTTCAGAATCATGATTGTGCATATGCAAACACTGTACTCGTACTATCTTGGAGAAGTGACATTATTACTGGAATACCAACAATCAAATAGTTGTTTTCCCTCTATCGATGAGGTTGTGAAACAATGGTTAGCTTGTAAATACTAAATGTGAGTGATTGAATGGATGGATTACAATCATTACGTTAACCTCAGAGAGAATTAGGCAGAACAAGCGGTTTGAGCCGTTTTGAGGGGAACCCAATGGTTTCCTGCTTGTTCCCATAAAGTTCAAATGAATTCTTGGCTTCAATTTAATTTAGATCAAATCTAATGCTAAGGTCAACATGTTTGGACTAAACTAATAACTAGATAGAATTGGCACTAGCCACCACACGGAATATGGCATAGATGAGCAATATGCACTAAATATATAAAGGAAGCATATCCAGTAAAAACAAATAGTTAGGTGCAATCATGCAAACCAGTTTGATTCGAAAATCAAATCAACAAAAAAAATAGAAAATATTTGCAAATGTACTTCTCAATTTAATCTAACTTCACATAAATATGTCAAGTTAAAATTCAACATATATTTGGGGATACAAAAAGGAGAAAATCACAACTGATCACAAATTTCAAAAAGAAAAAAAAATAGAAGACAAGTTACATTTCAGTGTTCAAAGAAATTCTCTGTTTTTTTTCTTGTAACAGCATTTGAGTTCGAACTTTTTGAACTTGAAATTTTAAAGAGTGTCACAACACTCCATAGACTACATCTCTAATTTCTTTTGGGAATTATTAGTGTTGATTTAGTGCCTTAATCAAAGTGGTTTCATGATTGCACCTCGACATTGGTTCACACTAGATATGTCCCGCTACATAAATTCTCAAGTAGATAAAAAATGATACACCATAGTATTTTAGCTATTGGTTTGCATTAAATGTCCCCCAAATGAACTCTCACTTAGATAAAAAAAAGATAGATAGAACAGTTTGAAAATAACAAAAAAAAATTCATCATGAATGTAAATTTAGCTTGCCAAGTATTTTTTTAAAAGGAATAAGGTCCATTTTACACCCCTGAACTATGAAAAAAAGTCTAAATAACCCCCCCAAACTATAAAACCAGTTATTTAACACCCTCAACTATCAATACCGGATCAAATCACACCCTAGGGCGGTTTTTCTTGACTGTTTTACATCTCCTATATATAATTAAAGCAAAAAGTTATTCAAAATTTTTAAAACTTTTTTACATGATCCTAAGGCGTATATACTTATACTCCCATAAAAATTTCAAACTATGATCATATCTGTACAATTTTATAAAATTCTGACAAGATCACTGTCTCAATTAAGGGTTTCCTGATTTTGATTTTTACGAGCTATCAAATTATATTCAATTATTTTGCAAATTTTTCTGTGTCATCCTAAGGGTTTAAATATGATACTATAAAATTTTCAGATAATGATCAAACCTGTACATTTTTATAAAAATGTAAATATAATACTATAAAATTTTCAGATAATTATCAAACCTGTACATTTTTATATAAATCTGATAGTGTTATTCATGTTTTTAAATTGATGCTGTTTTTTATTTTCTAAAAATACTAAATGCTTTCAAATTTCCGTGAAAATTTTTGGAAACATTCTGGAGGTGAATTAGGGTTTAATTAAATTTTCTTCAAATTTTATTTTCTAAATATACTAAAGATCTTTGATTAAAATTTGGAGAAAATTTAATTAAACCCTAATCCACCTCCAGAATGTTCCCAAAAAGTTTCAGAAAAATTTTAAAGCCTTTAGGATATTTAGAAAATAAAAAATAGCAGTAATTTAAAAACAACAATAACACTATCAAATTTTTATAAAAATGTATAGGTTTGATCATAATCTGAAAACATCTGAAAATTTTATTGTGTCATATTTAAACCCCTACGATCACATAGAAAAATTTCCAAAATAATTGAGCATAATTTGATAGCTCATAAAAATCAAAATCAGAAAATCCTTAATTGAGACAGTGACGTCAAAATTCTATAAAGTTGTACAAGTGTGATCATGGTCTTAATTTTTTATAGGAGTATAAGTATTGCCTTAGAATAATATAAAAAAAAGTTTTAAAAAATTTGAATCACTTTTTGCCTTAATTATATATATGAGATGCAAAAGAGCCAAGGAAAACCACCCTAGGGTGTGATTTGATCCGGTATTGATAGTTGAGGGTGTTAAATAACCAATTTTATAGTTTGGGGAGTTATTTGGACTTTTTTCATAATTCAGGGGTGTGAAATGGACTTATTCCTTTTCTAAATTAATGAAAGTTAAAGCACTGTACAGATTGTCATAAGTTTCTCACAAGGCAACATATACGAATGTGCAACCCACCCTTAGGATGTAATCGTGCAACCCAGCATCAGTTGGGGCACTGAATCAACATGAAAAATTCTGAAATTAATTGCTTAGAAAGGAAAATATAGGAGAGAGTATTAAATCTTACATGTTGACATACTCATAATCTGCATTGATGCACGGTGAAGATTTCTCAACAACTAGTTCTGTTGGTTTTGATCTAGAAGATATTATGTCTTTAGACAAAGATTTTGCACTGGTATTTAGCTTCTGACTTTCTGGATTTGGACCATGCTTAGGTGTACTGAGGTTATTGGCATTGCTCTGAGTAAGTATCCTGGCAGACTGCTGCATTAAACCAAATTGGTAAGAACAACATCAGGCAACATGTATAAACATGCAAATTATTTCAAGCTAACAGCTTCAGAGTACATCAGTCTTAAAATTTTATTGATAATTACTGAATTATTTACCAATAGTCCATGCTACCCTTATATGAAATGTCAGTATGTATTTTCCTGGTAACCAGTATTTCAGACAGAAGGATGTTCCCAATGTTCATGCCATCATTACCGGATTCGCTATAAACCCCCGCGAATCGCGAACCGGATTTGTCAAACTCGAACCGGTTTAAGGCACGGGGTTCGTGTTTGTAGTGGAAATTGGAAGAAAAAAGTAGCGAACCGTGAACCCGAATCCCGTACCGCAACTCGAACGAACCGCGTCTAACTATGGTCCATGCTACCTTACAATGGTCCTCCAAATAAAGGAGATCCACCGCCCTCAGAAGCCCTAGGTTATTATGTCTTTTCCTGAAAGAACTATGGTGAGTATAAAGGAAGAATTAGCAGTATTAAAGTACTTACTAAATTATAAGTGGTATCTCTGTCCATAGTTGAACATCTCTTCCCTTTCTCCAAATGGTTTTCCTTTGGATTTTCTTCATTTTCACCCTCATCAGTGGTTTCTTTCAAATTTTCCTTGTTTTCATGAGAAAACTTAAGTTTCTTTTGCTGAAAGGCAGTTCTCTCTGTATATGAAATCAAAACAAGTGATTCATGTCCAGTCGCATCCATGCAAGATCTCTCAGTTTTTGTGGGTGACATGTCGGACTTCCCATAATCCTTTTCACTACCCAATTTCTTTGCAAGTCTTATATCTGGAATAGGAGATGAGAGCTCTCTCTGTCGTTTCTTCATTATTGATGGTGTACATACGAAACTTTTGGCAGCACTCTTTAACACGGCATCAGGACTTCCATCATTAGTAGGCGAGCTCCATAATCTTAGTGGACTGCAGAAGTTCATGGATGACCTCATCAACTCTCGAATGCCAAGAGGACTATATTCTGGGAGGTCGCTAGAGGTTACAAGATCGCAGCTGACAAATGGACCTCCAAAGCTTGGAAAGCTAGGAGGTTCATAGCATAAAGCTCCTGCATCCTGCTTTTTGCCTACCACAGATTCACCACGAATTGATGATGCTTCTTTCCCCACATTGTCTGTAGGTTCGAAAGATGACTGTTCAACATCAGTCAGGTGTTGCTTTTCAGATTCTGGTATGCTGTCCATTGGTTCAGAAGACCTATGCTTGTCATCTTCACTGCAAATGCATGAAGGCTGAGCAGGATCACCAGATATATTGTGGCATGTGATCGTCTCCAAATCTTGATGAGAAACAGGCATGTCAGTTGTCTCTAATTTAGCATCATGTGTATTATTAGAAGCACTACCTGGAGCAATAAAGGATAGAGGTACTGATGTTGCAGAACTTTGATAATACGCAGTGCCCATCTTGCTTGATGAGTTCAATGTATGCAATGGATAAAGTGGTACTGAATTGCTCGCAGCTTCAGATGAATATGCACCCTGTGGTCCCTGTTGGTAATTTGGACTCAAGAGAGAATCAACATTGACGGAATCTGGCGCAGAAAGAAGATTTTGAAAGGAAATATCCTGCCACAGTTCTGATTGAGGACCATTTTGATTATTGAAGTCGGCTTCAGACATCATATTTACATTATGCTCATATCCAGAAACAGTAGGTAACATAGAGATGGGAACACCTGGTGGTCCAGCATACGGTACCAAAGATCTTCCATGATTCTCTGTACTATTCGTAGTCTGGATGTACTGAAATTGACCTGCAAACTCATTGGATGCCTGGCTATCTGAAAACGTAGAATTGTTTGGTGTTTCACCTGTGTCCAGGTGCAAATCCATCTCTTTAGAAAACTCCAGCTGCAAATGTTTATCTGGATCAACGTCAGAGATGGATAACTGGTCATGTGTCTCGGGTAAAGCAGAAGCAGAATTGTCAGTGTTAGTGTAGCATGCTTCCTGACATAAAGAAAAAGTTTCCTGTGCTCCTTTATCATTGAAATGTACTTGCAAATGACAGCCCAAAGCCGCATCAACTTGCTCCACTTGAGGGCAAGAAACCTTGGCCAATGATGATTGACTAAACTCTGATGAATCTTCTACCTCTGGAACAACATTGAAACCACTATCTTCACTATTTTGCCGGGTCATTGCAGATGAAGAATCAACATTTAAACAACCTGCAGGGTATTCAACAGGTGGTAGGCCCTGGAGCTGAGACAGTAAACCTGATGCTCTGTATGAATCAACTTTCTTCTTTACTGAGCTGTGCCAATGATTTTTTATTGCATTGTCTGTCCTGATAAGGAAATAGAAATTGACAAGTTCAATTATCTCCACTGTCCAAAATAGCTCGCTATTCCTCTTAACAGGACAAGGTAATGATGCACTTTTTAGTTATTTACAAGTATTAGTACTTAAAAAATAATGGCAAATTGTGAAAACATAAGTCAAACAAATAAAGTATCACCAATTCATAAAGCATTTAGTTTTTCTTACTGATACTATCTAGTACTTTTTCTTCAAAAAAAGCACAACTAGTTCATTCCTAATTTCATTTAGCAAAGGGCAAAATTGTTACCTTCCTGGTAAAAATTTTGTCAGTTCAGCCCATTTGTTTCCATATGCTTGATGACAACTAGTTCATTCCTAATTTCATTTAGCAAAGGGCAAAATTGTTACCTTCCTGGTAAAAATTTTGTTAGTTCAGCCCATTTGTTTCCATATGCTTGATGACAATGAATGAGCCTTATCTCCTCTTCCTGCGTCCATGCCTCCTTATTGATCCCAGGATTAAGATGATTGTGCCACCTAAATACAGATATCTGATCAGGATTGTTCATGTTGTTTTGGTGCCCAGATCAAAGTGGTTTGCACAATTGCACCTCACTATTGGTTTGCACCAGATATGTCCCCATAAAGAATGCATGCTGAAACAAAATAATTCTAGACATGCCATTCGTGAGGTGTCAACAAAAATTTTCATGAAATGACTGCCATGCAATGTTCTAGAATAATTGATCAAAAGAAAACCTCCAGTAATCCAGTATCACTAATAACTGTTAGTATGAATAGTATGTATAATCCACTCATAATCAGTAGGATAGCTCTATTGAATTGTCCCAAACTAAAACATATACTTCAATAGAAGGTAAAATGAAATTACACATTGCTCCTGCATTGGCACTAATAAATTTCGTAGTTGATACTATAGATCATAGTTACCAGAAACGCAGTTCATCCGAATTGCAATACAAGATTCGGGTTCGCGGTTAGCCACTTTTTCTTCTAATTTCCACTAAGAACACAAACCCCGTACCCTAAACCGGTTCAGGTTCGACGAATCCGGTTTGCACTTTGCGGGGGTTTAGAGCGAATCCAGTAACTATGCTACAGATACTTTCCATTCCATACCTTTCACGGCATTGCTTTCCAATGCGTCCTGGCAAAGCTTGGGCGATGGTTGACCATTTCTTTGGCCCATGTTTATTTACCATCTGAATAATTATTTCATCTTCCTGAAAAAAGGGGATATGAAAGAATAATGTGGCATATAATTAGTTCAGAAATAGTGTAATACCCTGGGATTGGGCAGTTAATTCTTTTTAGAAAAATGAAACGAACACAAAATGAAAATTGAAAATGACTGAACTATAGAGCTTACTTCTTTGGACCACGGCCCTTTGACCAGTTCAGGGTTCAATACTTTCTGCCACCTATGCAAGCATTGAACGTCTGTCCTATCAGGAAAACACTCCGCTGGGAAAAAAAAGGGTAGTCTGTCAAGCTTCATCTTATGATAAACGCAAGCAAGGATCTCATTAACAGACAAGGAAAAAAGGATGGTATGGAAGCATGAGTGTTGAGTCAAACTGTAATAAGCATACATTACTATTATTGACAAAAGCTGAAATGATATAGCCACCGGATTCTTTAAAGAATATCATGTGTAGTCAAAGTCAAATCTCTTGTAATAGATTAGTTGTATGATGGAGTTAGAATTATATAACAACGATTCAATAAAGTTTAGAACAGTATTTACACAGGGTATCAGCATCCAAGACAGCATTTTATTTGACAGGTTGCAAATTAAGGAAAATATAAACATTACATCAGAGGAACATATCAACTGTTAACCCTTCTTTCAGTGCTAACATGCTATCACTATTAGTTAGGGCATCAAATCAGATTGAAAAATTCTCCTAAAAATTTCATGTTCATTCAAATTTTGCTATGAGGAATAAAAAAGAGATATCCGTGACGAGTCATAAATAAAAGGAAAAGCAAAAAATATTCACATGAAATTTCTTTTTTGTTTTTTCACATAGCACAAGTTAAATTTGAACATGAAAGTGTATATAATTGTAATGACTTTGAGGGTTACCTCTAAAAATTTTTGAGAATTTTTCAAGTTGAGTCAATGCCCTAGCTAAAGGGAAAGCAAAAAATGTTCACATGAAATTTCTTCTTTTGTTTTTTCACATAGCACATGTTAAATCTGAACATGAAATTGTATATAATTGTAATGACTTTGAGGGTTACGTCTAAAATGTTTATGAGAATTTTTCAAGTTGAGTCAATGTCCTAGCTAAAGGGATTGGCATGTTAGCAATGAATAAACAGAAAACAACATCCCGTAAAATAGAGGTTGAGAAAAGAAAACTTTTGAGTTATAGAGCAGCACAAGTTAAAGCAACATAAGGGTATTAGCAAATAGAAGAACAAATCAACTTTCTTGATGTTGCATCAGTTAACAAAAAGAGGCAAATCCTTATATGCCACTGAAAATTAACCACATCCCTTATATGCCACTCATTCATTGTGTCAGTGATATATTCATAGATTTCCCTCAAATTCCAGTGGCATATAAGGAATTAATCCTAATAAAAAATACCTATTTTTTTCCAATTTTTCCCTTTGTATGTCTCAACAGCCTTCCGAAGTATATCATCCTACATTTCAGTAGCATACATGCAGCTCATCAGATTAAAACAAGTAGATAGACAAAAAACGATCTAGTGGATATTATAAAACATGTGGTACTTGGCTCATAAACAAACAATCAGACCATATAATATATCAGTCTGTGATATATCCCTAGGTGTTAAAATGGAACAAATATTTTAATGCACTTTTACACATATGAAAACATATTATTTTTTGTCATTTACTAATATACATCAAAAGCAGTCATGGATATTGTTACTTCCTATAAGGTATTTTTCACGTTAAAATCAATACAGCTTGGATTCAAGAAGTACAATCATCCCTACCAATTTACAATTATGGATCTTTGTCTGCAGTACGTAGCAATAGAAATGATGCTTACAAAGAATAGGATATTATCACAGAATTACTCAAAATTACCTCACACAAGTTTTTAACTCATTATTCTATATATCTGATAGCAAATGTAGCTCAATGAATAAATTCATAAATCAATACTTCTAAATTTTACCTCTTCCGCAGTCCAATTCCCCTTGGTCGAGCGCCTTGTTGGACCAGTTGTCCTCCTAAGTGCGTAGACATAGATGTATAAGTATAGGTATAATGTAAAACCTGGTACATGGTTCCAATTTGATTAACTTTTTACCCATTGAGCAACCGTCCCTTCTGTTGTTCACTGCTGGCTCCTTCATCAGGTGGAGCCAAAGCATGAGCTGAAGCCTCAGTGTCCTTTGAAGTCCTTTCCTTGTCATTCGTCATTGTGAGCGAAGACTGAAAACCCAATCCACACTCTGTAGCAGAAGCAAGGGAAGGGTCTAAGGATCATTATAATGTCAAATCCCAGAGAGGCCTTCAAGGAGTTGTGTCACGGAAGGAGAAGATGCCATAGACTGTCAAGTAAAAAAGAAGATTAAAATTTGAACTGGCAATATTAATAGCAACAGCTATTACAAAAAAAAAATGCAATTTACAGGATATCGTACAGAATCATTATTTCGTCAAATGATAAGTATGCAATAAAAAATGACCCCAAAGTAAAAACATTTCACACTAATGATGAAAAATGTGAGTAGGGGTGGCCAGAGCATATAAAAAAATCCCCACCATTTCCCTGCTCCCCATCCCACTGCCAGCCCTCTGAGGCTTCTGGTGTACCCCTACTGCCAGCACGGCAACACCACCCCCAATTTCATCCACTGTTGTAATACACCGCTGCCGTCATGACCCCATCACGAGAGACATCACTACCTACGAATAGGGCATATATGCTGTCCTGCAACCAAAACCACCACCTCTACCACATCACCACATACCTCCTCATCTCATACATCACCGCCAACCCATCGCCACCTCCCACAATCAACCTCATCATCTCCATCACCTCCATGTCCACCCACCACCACACTACTGGCTACCCAAGAGCTAGGACCTAGGGTCTTGTGGCTAGTGAGCATTGAATAGACACACACAAAAATCTCAACGTTAATGTAACAGTGAGGGAATCAGATCCTCTGCCATTGGGCATAGAGGCAGAGGGATCAGATCAAGGCATTGGGTTTATCTCACGATCCTCTATCTAACACTCCCTGAGTCTACGCCATCCTTACAATGCATTAACAAATTTATGCTATAATGGGTTAACAGAAAAAATATGAACCAGAGAAACCTCCTGAGCAAATCCAAATCTTGAACTGGTACCGCTGTATCCTCTTGCAGTTCCTCAAAATTCTAACCTTTCGGGCTTTCACCAATCACCAACACCCATACCCTCCCTACTAACCACATAGATGGGCCATTTTGCCTGTCCTTCAACCCCTCCTCTCACCTTCCCACCATGTTTCACCATTGAAGCTTCTTGGCATAGCAAGTCCGCACCAAATTGTGACCTCCGTCAAACCCAAAACCCCACTAGTATACAGAACTAGCCCCAAAAAGACGACTATGACTCCCCGCGATCCCCCAGGTGAGCACCAAATTTCTCCCATGGAAATCGCATGAATGCAAGATCTTGTCCATCCTTGGATCCCACAACAGATTCCCCCAGAGACACCAAGATCTTGCAGGCTCCCAGCTCCACCGAACCAGAGGCCACCACCCACTCCTCGGGCAACCAAACATTTTTTTAAAATTTAGACTAAATTAGGACCAAATTTCTCCGGGAAACCACCGAAACGGCGAAACCTCACCAACCCCAGCGAATCCAACAGATCTGCGACACATTCAGCAATTGTAGCAACAATCTCCGGAGACAAAAGCCACAAAAGAAACCCCCTAACCTACCCCAACCCACACCAATCCTCCCAAGAAGCACCAAGATCCGGCAACCACCCTCTCCACCGAACGAGCCTACCGCATCCACATCTCCAACCATCCGGCGCCGCAACAACAAAGGAAAATCCCTAACATGCGTCGGAAACGAAGAAAGAACCCTATTTTGCCAAAACTAGCACCAAATTTCTCCGCTAAACCCAAGAAGCCTCACCTCCCGGGCGAATCTGACGCTGCGCATCCACTCCTGCGGCGACCGAACCACGCCGCGCCCGACCCTCCCGCCGCCTCCGCCTCCAAATCCCCAATCGCCGGAGCCAAAAAGAGAAGTTTTCTCCTTTTTTTTAATTAGGAAAAAAGCCTTCGCTTCGCTTCGCTTCGGAGGTTTTAAATTTTGGAGGATGACGTGTGGACAGACTGAGTACTGAGGGGAGTGAGAAGGAAGGTTCGGATGGTGGTTACCGACAGTACCGGTGGATCTGAGCCGTCCGTTTGACAGCCTCGCCTGCCGCTTCGGCGATTTTTGAAAGCCAACGGCTGGTTACCGGCGTTGGCCAGTGGGCGGAGGCGTCTAGATAGCCGCTTTACCCATTGTTTTCGGTTGGCTCTTGTTGACACCGATCTAGATTTTTTTTTCTATGTTTCTTTTTAAAAAACCGATTTAGCTATTGAAACACTACATTTCGATACTGGGATATTACGGTAACTGTTCTAATATAAAAAATAAAATTAGAAGTAAATATAGCGTGAATCATATAATACAACTAAGGCATGATTTGATGAGGACATCCTAACCACTAATCTGTCTATAGCCGATGCTTACCAAGGACCAATAACTAGAGCTCGAGTCCGATAAATAAATCATTTGGTGAGTTCATTTCTAACTATTCCATTTCATATTGATCAGAATGGGATGCTACCTAGTAACTTCCATGACTTGCTTTTATTTAGGTACGAAGGATTGGCTAAACCAGAATTACAAGAAGTCAACCAAGGGATGCTGGGTGTGAACCATTCCGGGTAAGAACCATAGGTAGAACAAGGTTGATCGGGCATGATCCATTGACCAAGAAATCCAACTCAGTCACGACGCCAAAGGAGATCAACCCCGGATGACTAAGAAGACTTCGAGTTCGACTCCAACTCGAACTTGCTTAGATTAGTTTCCTTAAATTTACAAAAGGACTTGTAATCGACTCAGATCAGGTAAGGGTTAGTCCTCCCTATAAATAAAGGCACTAGGCCTCAGGAATTTCTCGGGTTTTGATTAGATTATATTTATAGTCGTCGACTTAGATTTTCTCTTGCGCCTGACTGGGTTCTAGCGGCCGTATAGAGTTTCAAAACTCCACCGTGTAAACTTCATCAGAAATCTGCAATAAAGAGATATTGCAACTATCTAGTTCTTGTTTGTGTTTACGATTTTACAAGTAAGATCTATCGGAGTTGAAGCAAGCGATTACAAGGTTTCTTAATTCAGCAGTCTGTTCAGAAACCCTTGAAGTTGTCTCGTCGAGACTTCACTAAATCGGTTTGTCTATTCATCGGTTAAACTGTCATAGTCGATCTTTGGGCGACGGATTGACAAGTAGTTATCATACCTGAAGGAAGATCGGAAAATACTTTAGACACCTCTATCGGCTAACTATCGCATTCGCTCTTGGCCGACAGGACATGGTCGCATCATCTGGTATCAGAGCTCAAGGTTGACCTCTAGGTATATTCCTTTGTTTCCATCTATTATTTTATTCCGCACCTAGAGTCTATAAAAATTGCAACACAAAAATATTTGTTTCCATAGACCAAACCACGCTGTGCCATCGCAATTTTTGTTTTCAGTTCCGTGTTGTTAAGTTTGATTCCTTTGTCACGTTGTGTTGCTGGTCTAGTTGTGTCTTGATCTAGCCGACGCACCGTGCAAGCTATCTTCCGCCACACACCTATCTCCACCGATATCCATATCACAAGTCGATCCACCACATTAATCGACTTGCCAACGCTAGCCGCCTTGTGTCAATTCTCGCTATGCAAGCCATAGTTCCATGCAAACCGTCTTGTGTCAATCACCCTGCACTGCAACCATCTGTTTTTCATCTGCGACCTATCATACCATCTAGTCGATTTGCAACTACCCTAGATTTTGCATAAAAGTTTATCTGTCGATTCAAGATCTAAAGTAGCAACAAGTCGACTCAATTAAAAAAAAAGAGAGATCAAAAGGATCAAAGAAAAGCCAAAGGTTGAAAATCAGCTCAGGAAAAGAAAAAGAAGTGCCAAAGAAGCAAAGAAAAGATCTAGTCGAGTTATTAAAGTTCAAAGCAGATCAAAGACAGATTGACTAAAATCGTAAAAGTTTTGCATCATTTGATATTGTAGATCATCATCTGGTTTCATTAGCAAAATTCTTCATCGGTTATTTGCATTCCTTGTACTTGTCCTTTGATTTCACATCTGCTAGGTCTAGATACGTTTAGATCCAGCAACATCGACCAAGTACTTTGGATTCTTATTTAACTTTGCTATTGTTTACAAATTATTGCTATTCCTTGCTACCAAAGAGACTTGTCCAAACTCTACAAATATTTCTGATCGACATTGAACCAACCTGGCAATCGATTTGTACTCCCATTGCAGTTGTGAACACTTGTAAGAACTATTGGTAAGTTGCTTGTGAGGTTGAGAGTATACAATTCCACATATTGTTTTTAGTCGATAATAATATTTTCTACATCTAACCATGACAGGAGAACCATCGGACTTTAAAGAGTGTGCCACCAAGGAAGAACTCACGAATTTCGAACGTGAGCAGAACAACATCGGCCAATAGATATTGGCAAGACTTGATGATTTGGCTGCCAGGATCAACATCATGGAGACAAGACTACCCAACCCTTGAGCTGATCAGCAAGAAGCATCCAATGCTGATGAAGAGGAAGATACTGTTCAAGATCGACTTCGACATCGGCTAAATCAGAATCGGCAAGGGATGGGAAGAGATAGACCACAGCGAGAAGATGATCCTTTCAACAAGGTCAAATTTTCAATCCCTTCCTTCGACGGAGCCTATGACGCCAACGCCTACCTCGACTGGGAGATGGTCGTTGAGCAGAAATTCAGCGCACACATGGTTCCTAACCGACACCAAGTTCGACTCGCCACATGTGAGTTCACAGGCTTTGTACTCATGTGGTGGAGCAAATTGGTTAAGTCTGGTACTCAAGCCGACACATGGGAAGGATTGAAGCATGCTATGAGCCATTGGTTCATCTCTCCTTCATTCAAAAGAGATCTCAGAAAGAAGCTATAGAGGTTCAACCAAGGAACCAAATCGGTTCAAGATTATTACCAGGAACTACAGATCGGCATGTTACGTGCTGAGGTCGAAGAAGATGAAGAAGACTAGATGGCAAGGTTCTATGGAGGATTACACCGAGAAATACAAGACATAATTGACTACAAGGAGTATACCACTCTTAATCGGCTATTCCACCTAGCCATGCTAGCAGAAAAGGAACTCGAGGGCCGATAACAGAAGAAATTTACGAGTTCATCTGCGCCAAGACTTCAAGTTCGCCAAGCCACATCGGCCACTGGCAAGATCGCTACTCCTTCAGATGGTCGACAACGATCTATAGCACCAGCTCAGGCCACTAGATCGACCATGCCAGGGACTCGAATAGGTAGTCAATCGGCTATCGAGCAGAAAGCCAAATCGACGAATGCTTCTGCTCTAGCACCAAGCTCATCATCATCTGCATCAATCGAAAAATCTTCTGCCAACATATGCCATCGATGCAAAGGCATGGGCCATGTTCAGAAGGACTGCCCAAGTCAGAAGGCTTACATTGCTACTAAAGAAGGCTACATCAGTACAAGTGATATTGAAGAATATGTATTGTTAGCCAACAACACCGAAGAACCAAAAGATAGTGAAGAAGTCATTGAAGCCGACGACATTGATACTTTTGGCACCTACATTGTCAAAAGAGTTCTGAGTGTCCAAACAGAATAAGCCGACGATCTCCAGTGCCACAATTTATTTCACTGTTTCTTCATTGTGAAGAATTACAAAGTAGGGACGATCATCGACAATGGAAGCTGCAACAATCTGATCAACGCTGACATGGTCAAGGAACTTTGTTTGACTACACGAGATCACCCACACCCCTACTACGTGCAATGGTTCAACAACAGAGGTAAGATTAAGGTAAGTCAAATTGCTTGAGTACAACTTTCAATCAGCTCATATAAAGATGAACTAGATTTTGATGTTGTGCTGATGCAAGAATGTTCGCTGTTGTTAGGATGACCATGGGAGTTTGATAATGATGCTTTGCATTATGGTCGAACAAACCGATACACTTTCATGCAAAAAGGGAAGAAGATCAAGCTGCTTCCTTTAACACTAAATGAAATAATCAAATATGACAAAGAAGCCGCTGATCGAGTAATAAAAGGGAAAGAGCTAGAAAATCGAGCAGTTACAAAGCCTAGCCCATTGGTTAAACAATCATCGACTGAGACACCATCGGCTACTTTGCCACTCGCTCGACCAGAGATTAGACTGAGACATCCTGTAATGCTTGCTAACAAACTTCAACTTAAGGAAGTTTTAGTCGGCTAGAATTTATGTTATGCTTTAGTCTGCAAGGATGCATTGTTTTCACTTGAATAATTGCCTCGTTATTTGCCATCGGCTATTACTAACCTCTTGCAGGAGTTTCGTGATGTGTTCCCTAAAGAGATTCCTCCAGGATTACCACCTATCAGAGGCATCGAACACTAGATTGACCTAATTCCTGGAACATCTCTACCCAATCGAGCAGCCTAACAGACAAACCCAGAAGGGATGAAAGATATTCAACGTTAAGTTCAAGAACTTTTGGACAAAGGTTCTGTTCGCGAAAGTTTAAGTTCAAGCGTTGTTCCTGTACTACTCGTCCCAAAGAAAGATGGAAGTTGGAGAATGTGTGTCGACTGCCGCGCCATCAACAACATCACCATCAGGTATCGACATCCAATCCCTTGCTTAGATGACATGTTAGATGAATTGAGCAAATCGAGCATCTTCTCAAAGGTTGATTTGAGGTTTGGGTGTCATCAGATTCGTATGAAACTTGGGGACGAATGGAAGACTGCTTTCAAGACTAAGTTCGGTTTATATGAGTGGTTAGTTATGCTTGTCGAATATCTAAATATGGGTTAAGAGTACGTACCGAAAATATGAAGACTATATCATATATGCCCAAGCAAGCATCTAGAAACTCTGGATATCACGGGCCCGATTCTATGAAATAAGATATACGCAGTGGGGATATCTTCAAACTAGGAAGGACTCTATCACTTTCCCGTTATGAGGAAATCGACTCGAGTATGCCTGGTATTCAGGGAAGTTTGGATATGCTGCGAAGATCACATGACGATGGACTCCTCATCGGCTACGATCTGATATCCTAAACCGACTACAATTCAACTTAAGGCAGGGCTACCCCTGACTATATAAGGCCGAGGGTAGGTATCCTCAAGAGGGGCTTCCAAGAGACAAGACTTTTAGAGAGAGCTTTTATAAGACACAGAGCGACCAGGAGCTGACGAACCATCTTCGTCAACCTCTAGCCATAGTTTAGCCATTGGCTTGATCCAATCTTCATTGTAACTAGGGCTAGACAATCTACTTTGTACTTGATACACCAATACATACATCATTCGCATAGGATGTAGGGTATTACTCCATCCGGGGGCCTGAACATGTATACATCGTGTGCCATTGTCTTTGTGTTTGACTTTGCTAAATCGAAGGTACTCGTAATCATAAATTTATTGTCAAGATCTAACCTTCAACAGTTGGCGTGCCAGGTAGTGGCCTTCAACTATATTTGCAAATCAAGCATGACTTCGGTACGCGCTCACATC
This sequence comes from Otatea glauca, assembly GCA_036346275.1. Taxonomy (NCBI): domain Eukaryota; kingdom Viridiplantae; phylum Streptophyta; class Magnoliopsida; order Poales; family Poaceae; genus Otatea; species Otatea glauca. Next base: position 13,638,095 of record CM070720.1, read on the forward strand.
GGAGTCTCCAACTTCAACTCCTGCGACAATTTTCGCTCGATCACCGTCATCGACCAAGCACCCGCGATTGGATCTGAGATTGCCTTCAGAACCATGCTTTATTGATGGGGATTGGGCGGAGATCTAATGCATGTCGGCTTCACCGAGTCCCACTCTTGGGATCGGTGCCGAGAGGTAGGTTTTATAGATTTCGACCCTATAGAGCCTAACGTTCTCAAGTACGTCGAGACAGAGAGAGATGGCAAAAGCAACAGCTGCAGCAGTCGGAATAGCAGCCAGGGCAGCAACCGAATAGATCGATGCGTGTTCATTGCTAGAGCCAGCAACGGTGCTATTGCCGGCAATTCCCAGAAAGGAATCCAGGGGCAGACACCACAGGGGGTCAGGGACACCAGATCCCTCCGTACACACCTCAAGATCTTGCAGCGGTGACGACTGCAGCCTGGGCGGCCGCAAACACTGTTGCTCCCAGTACTACAGATCATCTGCGAGGTCTAGCAGCCGTGACCACAGCTAGGATCGTGGCCAACCAGTCGAAGCAACTTGATCTCGATGATCCAACGATGCCCAACCCAAGGGCATCAAATCTTCAGGGACAACAAGTGCCTCGACAGCGTGACCACATTGGCGGGCCCGACCGCGCTCCGGGAGCAGCGTCCCACCAAAGCCACAACAGCAACATCTTCAGCACCCCTTAGGCAAATGTCAAGTGCGCTCACATGTTGCTGAAATCCCTTCCGCCACTGGATCCGGGCAACCTGATGACTCCAGTGTTTGATCAGATGAAAACGCTACTTGATGCAGCGCAAGCTGAGATTGCTCTAGCAGCTAACTCGAGGTCCAGACGCCCCAACCAGCAGGGCACCAGAAGTCAGCTATCAAGACCATCCCACGATCATCATCAAGTAGCAAGATCCACGGTGGCTAGCTTTAACCACCACACTTTCAAGACGATTCGTTCCAACCCCCGTCGGAGACTGAAGTGGAACGCGGTATGCTACACTAGCACAAAAAAAATCCACCGCATAACCAAAAAGCTACTCGCAAGAAGGGGATCACAGATTAGATTACCACTAGATGCGTAGTTGCGGAATCCTTCGCGCGTCGATGTAGTGGATCGTCCTCGCCACAGTCGTTGCGTCGATGGAGTGGATCGTCCTCGTCTCGCCGTGGATCGTCCTCCCACGCCGCAGTCGCAGCAGCGTCACCGCAGCAGTCCACACGTCCAGGGATGGAACGCCGTGCGTCGATGTGCACCTGGTCGCTCGGCAGGGGCAGTGAGAGGAGGCTAGGGTTTCGGGTGAATCACTTCTAAACCGTGGAAAAGCACACCCTGCGCCCACCCTCCTCCCCTCCTTATATAGCCACGAGATGAAACCCTAAACCAGGGCCCATCAGCGTGCTAAGCCCACGAGGTCCATTAATTACGGATCCAATCCAAATTAATGCGTCCCAGCCCATTAAGTGTGTGACCCTGCAGGTTCACATACGTTTGGACATGGATTCGAAAAACTCCTTTTCAATCCAATAGTTGGTAGCGGCTCCTTGCAAAGTATGCCAACTCCCAAACATACTATGATCAAATTGGACAGAACCTATCAAAAGTACTCATGTAATAATCCCTTTGCCAAGCATATGAAGATTGAACTCAAGGCGAGAAGCATGTCATCCTTTGATGATTCAATCCATCTCTCGTATCCGTGATATATTAATAAGTTGTGATTGACTCCTCAATCATGGCATGGCCATGCACTTCCTTAATCATATCACACGAGTGGCCTTATCATATATCTCTGTTTCATTGGAGTGGCAAATTCCATCTTGACTGCTCACTTCCCTCTGCACGTTTTATAGTAAACGTGAAAGCTACCTTTATAACTATCCGGTTAGGAAGTAGTGTTTGATAGCCCCAAGGAAAACTATTACACATGTAGGGAATATGACAATCTCAGGTCTAAGGATTATACATCTACTATGTATGAGATACACTGATGACACATAAGAATGAAACATTCTCGCAGTGTCTCATTGCGAGTCTATCTAACTCATGTTCTTCCACATGCGTCCACAATGTATAGATGATATCTCCATATCTCATGATCTATGAAGCATGATCATCGATCACTACATGTGCTGATCTATTCATCGTTGTCCTATACGATGATATCCGATCAGAGATATTTATCGAATTACATCAATAAGTAAAGAGCTTCATAAGCAAGTCACATACTTGTTAATCAATACAATGATATACATTTATTGGACCAATAATCATATTATTATTCATAAACATAGTCATGTTACAATCATCTAAATGATTTCCTCAAGGGCATAACACTAACAATCTCCCACTTGCACTTGAGTCAATCAATTAAGTATCTAATACCAATAGACCTCGTGTGCGCCTCATGCTTAGGTCGTGGCGTGGCTTTGTCAACGGATCGCCACATTGGCTTAGTATGTACTTTGCATATTCTCACGTCACCTCTATCCACAATCTCGCGAATAAGGTGAATGCGCCGGAGTATGTGTTTAGATTTCTGATTTGATCTAGGCTCTTTTGCTTGTGCAATGGCATCACTATTATCACAATAGATGTCCATTGGACTAGAGGCACTAGCGACCACACCAAGCTCTGTGATAAACTTCTTAATCCACACAGCTTCTTTTGCGGCCTCCGAAGACACAATGTACTCCGCTTCTGTCGTAGAGTCGGCCACCATGTTTTGCTTGGAACTCTTCCAGCTTACTGCTCCTCCATTTAGTGTAAACACAAACCCATATTGCGATCGAAAATCATCTTTGTCAGTTTGGAAGCTTGCATCGGTGTAACCCTTTGCAACCATATCTTCCTCACCTCCAAAAACAAGGAACATACCCTTAGTTCTTCTCAAGTACTTCATGATATTTTTTACGGCTATCCAATGACCATCACCAGGATCCGCTTGGTATCTGCTCGTGACACTTAGAGCATATGAGACATTTGGGCGTGTACATATCATGGTATACATAATAGACCCAATAGCTGAAGCATATGGAATTTTGCTCATCCTGTCTCGCTCATCAGATGTCGAATGACACTGATTCTTGCAGAGACTGATGCCATGTGACATTGGCATGAAACTTCTCTTGGATTCATGCATATTGAACCTTTTCAATATCTTGTCAATGTATGTTTCCTGACTTAATCCAATTAACCTTTTTGATCTATCCCTATAGATTTTTATGCCCAAGACATAGCATGCTTCTCCCAAGTCCTTCATTGAGAAACTCCTTTTCAATGAAGTCTTAACATCTTCAAGCATAGGAATATCATTCCCGATCAATAATATGTCATCCACATACAAAATCAGAAACACAAGTGCGCTCCCACTAGCCTTCTTGTAAACACAAGCCTCTTAATCGTTTTTGATAAAGTCAAAACCTTTGACCACTTCATCAAAACGAATGTTCCAACTCCGAGATGCTTGCTTTAACCTATAAATGGATCTTTGAAGCTTGCATACCCTTTTAGCATATTTAGGATCAACAAAACCTTCAGGTTGTATCATGTATACATCCTCAGATAGATTCCCATTAAGGAAGGCTGTTTCGACATCCATCTGCCATATTTCATAATCGAAATATGCAGCAATAGCAAAAATGATCCAGACAGACTTGAGCATGGTTACCGGTGAGAAGGTTTCATCATAGTCAACTCCTTGAACTTATTTAAAACCCTTTGCCACCAACCGTGCCTTATAGACACTACAAGAAACAGAGAAAAATTCGTGGGTTTTTTAAATTCGTGGGCCAAAAAAACCCACGAATTTATATATTTAAATTCGTCGGTTCCTATAAAACCCACGTATTTAATTAAATTCGTGGGCCAAAATAATACCCACGAATTTATTTACTTAAATTCGTCGGTTTTTGTACTACCCACGAATTTAATTAAATTCGTGGGCCAAAAGTCCCCACGAATTTGTATATGAAATTAAAAGCCCAAATCGGCTTCTCTCTCTCATTATTGCTCTCTCCCCATGCTGCGACTGCCACCGCTGCTTCTTGCCGTTGCTCGGCCTGCCCGGTGGCCGCGCATGCTGCCGCCCTTGCCGTCCCCTGCGCGTCGCCCGCGCGCCGCCCTCTGCGCGCCCCCTCCTGCGCCGCCACCCCTCCGCCTGCCGCGCCTGGCCGCGCCTGCCAGCCGCGCCATGCGCTGGCCGATCGCCGCCGTGTGGCCAAGGCGCGCCGGCTTTGCCACGCATCTGCTCCTCTTCTTTCCATGGCTCCTCATCCTCTCCTTCTCCATTTGCTCCCCGGTTCACTGGACCGCCGTCAACCTTGCCCACTTCGCCGTGCGTGCTCGCCTCCTTCTTCCTCAGTTGACTTGCTTGCATCTGTTGAATCTATTGCATCCGCCGAATCATGTGCTGTAGATTTGGTTGGGTTGCTTCTTCATTATTGAATCCATTAATTACCGAGTATAGATTTGCTCCATTTGGGAGTTCTTTTTCGCACTACTTGCTAAGCACGTATGCGCAGAACAGCAATACTCGCACGAATCAAGCTGTCCTTGAGTAGAACAAACTCCCAAATCGAGCAGAACGGGCAAAACAAAGTAGTTTTGTGGATGTCCTGTTCTTGGAATCAATGATGATATATAATGGTGGTACTGTAGAATACATGTGGGGGTTTTGGGTGAGGCGGCGGATAAAATCTGGTCGAGTCTTACGTCCATGGATTCTATCTGAGGATGATGCGATAAATGCCTTGCTTGGTTGGAGTGGGGATGTGTTTCAACAAATTTATCATTTCACACAGGCGAGTAATTTTAGGCCATTGGCAAGTTGATAGGACACATTTCATGTTTTAGATGCTGCTCTCGATATTTTCGTTCATCCCTTACTAGCATAAACACATTACTCATGTATTGGTAGGCAGACTTGAGTAAAACATGTAGAAGTTCTACTCTTCCAAATTAAGCTAATATATTTAGAAATGTTTTCCTTTTTTTTCCGATCACTTATCACTTCTTCCATTAGAATAAAGGAACTCCATTTGCTGCCGACAACCAAGGCATCTACAACAGATTAACTTGGTGGGAGCAAATTGACAACGGGCAGTAGTTTACATGTAATATGAAGTTCTTAATTGTGGTATCTGTGGTGTTGTGGTCCAACCGCGCCTGAAGCTTGACTTGTGTAATTTCCTATGTTCAAGAATGCTTCCTTTTCTTACAAAATTTGGCCCCGCTTGTGTGTGGTAGAATGTCTCGGGTGGCATCTATTGGGATGAATGGGACTATTGTTGTTCTAGAAAAAGACTCACAAGGTATCTTAGTCATGAGCACTCACAAGTCATTGGGAATCGAGGAAGCCGCCGCGCCACCACGGTGCCGCGAGTACCATCGCCGAGGCACAAGGTCTGCGAGGCGCACTCCAAGACACCGGTCATCGTCGGTGGCGGCCAGAGCGGCAGTTCGCCAAAGAATGCAAAGAGTCGGGAACCATCAATCCGAAACAACGTGATTTAGATACTCCATTACACAAGATATGTGTGTTCATGAGGTCATTTGTTAATAATAGTTTTGGGTGTAGACATCTGACTTGTTTGTGTAGCGTTTAGCTTTTTTATGATCGAGCAAGGGTTGGAGTTTCTGCAGCTTCATGCGAAACTTAATAGAATGCCTTTTCAGTTCGCAAGATCTGTTGTTTTCCTGAGAAACTTAATAGAATGCCTTTTCAGTTCGCAAGATCTGATTGGAAAAATATGGTATGGTGTATTGTGTAGTATTGTTGGCAGTGCTCAAACTTAGCATAGAGGTTATTTCAGGGGTTATTTTTGAAGCAAGGGCGATAGCTTGCTTTGGTTGATTGCATTTCCTCGAGGGCATATTTTCTTGTCCCTGTTTCCCACTTTCCCTGCTCTAACATACTAAACTGTTGTGGAATTGCTTGACAGGAGGAGCCAAAAAAGAAAAAAAAGATGAACTGAACATATTTTGGGTGGAATTATTTTGTTTCTAAAAATATTTGGAGTTTTGTTTTTGTTTTTAATTGACTGAGAGGAGTGAATCTTACGAAAAGTAGTATAAAATTTTAGTAAAAGTACAATATTAAGGGACATAATCCTAGAGGCTCAGAGGAGCAAACTATACCCATTTGACCGCACCATGATTGAGAGTTACAACGAACAGATCCAGGATAACATGCACCGTCTAATTTCCACCCTGATCTCAGAGATAAATCTCTGAAATATTGTTTAAGTAGGCTCTCTTTGGAATAAATAGGTGATTCTTATCTTCTGAAAACAGTAGTATTTCTCAACCTATAAATTAAGCAGTAACATAGAACATAGAATGATAAGTGCAACTATGTCTCAAAAGATATCTTGCAACTTAAAATTTTGATTCCAGGACTATAGCAATGCTACTTTAACATTTCAAGATGTAGAAAAATCAGTGCAGTAAGGTTTCATTGGTGTTGTGACAACACATAGTGATGTCGTTCTTTCTTCTAAGAATATGCCACTGTCATTTGGTTCATGGAAAATGAAGGAAACAAATTGTAAGTGGAAGATGAGAATTGAGAAGAGAACCTGTTTGTGTTTACTGGGAATGGGAATTGATGGTTAGATTAGGAATTAAATCTTGATTGAGTATAGAAGTTAGGCTTTGCCTTGTGTTTCCTATTTCTATTCTCTTATCTTGTTATGAAAAGGGCATTTTAGCTATCAGTATTATTGAGGTATTTGTTTTGACGAATGGGTTGGTAATAGGATCATCCAATCTGAACTCTGAACTTAACCTTATTGTTTGGCTCGTAAAATCACGTTTCTCACAAACTTGACTATTATGTCTGCTGAGTGGATGTCCTATTTACTAGAGAGTATTATTTTGATGCTTCATTGAATATGAGATTGATGTTCATATGATTATTACAGCATATCTTGACTAGCTCGTAGGTGTAGTTCTTATATATAGTATCTATTCTTGTTTAGCTTGACTTGTCATATTGATATTCTCATATTGTGTCTTGGTTGAATAGTACTATTGATATTCTCATATTGATATTCATGTGAATCAACATATTGTTACTTGTAACACAACCTAAGTTAATCTTGAACTTGCAGGTTTCTAGGTCACGCCCTCCAGCATGTACTAACGACGACATCATAGAAGACATCTTCAACAATACGACGGTGGTGGTAGCGCCCACAACTCCAACAACCCCGAGGCATGAATTCAATTGTGAGCTCGATTGGTGTATAATTGTTGTACTTTATAACTTGTTGTGATGGATACATTGTGATCGACTTATTGTGATGGACTTATTGTAATGGAATGTGGATTGTATCTATTGCGGTTGTAATGTGTTGTACGTCATTGCGTAGTTTACAAATTGCCGTTGGATGTGTGATTGGATTATCTAAGGATCTGCTAGAATGTCTCCTTCTGGTTTGAGAGATTGATATATATATTATAACTGCAAATGTTTTTTTGTCTGCTGAGTGGATGTCCTATTTACTAGAGAGGTCATGTCAAAATTTTGTACATTTCGGAGACTTAGTTTTAAGCCGGTTTTGAAGAGTTAAAATGTTGGTTTCAGTATTTTAGTAGAGGTAATAGGTTTGGTGTCTCGTTTGTTAATTCTTCGTTCGCTTGAACTTCATTGTGGAGTTTGTTCTTTTGTGTTAGTGTTTCTGATCAGATTTGAACAAAATAGATGATCCTTCTTATTTATTGTTCGCTTAGCAATTTTTAGTTTCAATTTTCTTTTTGCCTTTTCTTTTCTTCTTTAGTTGTTATATGTAGTGAGTGCGATGCATATATATATAAATATATATACATTTGGATATATATGGATATATATATATTTTTTTTGTAGAAATGACTGTTAAATTCGTGAGCCATTCAAAACCCATGAATTTATCTGGCTGCTCCAGTTAAATTCGTGGGTTTAGTAAACCCACGAATTTAATCTGTTAAATTCGTGGGTTATTTAGCCCACGAATTTAATCTGTTAAATTCGTGGGTTTATTAAACCCACGGATTTAACTCAAATTCCCAATTAAATTCATGGGCTTGGCAGAAACCCACGAATTTAATTGATTAATTTCGTCGAGTTAAATTCGTGAACTAAATTCGACGGTTTGCTCACGAATTTAAATTAAATTCGTCGGTTTTTGGCCCACGAATTTTTCCCTGTTTCTTGTAGTGAGATATGAACATTTCCATCTACGTCTATCTTCTTCTTGAAAATCCATTTGCATTCAATGGTTTTTACACCATCAGGAGAATCGACCAAGTTCCAAACTTGATTGTCATGCATGGATTGAATTTCGGATCTCATGGCTTCAAACCATTTTTCGGAGTTTGGATCCATCATTGCTTCTTCATAAGTCGTGGGCTCATCATTGTCCAACAAAAATATGTCATTCCCATATCTTATAGGTACATGACGTGGCCTCCCGACCTCACGTAAGTGGAGTCTCTTCCACAAGTTGTACAACACTTTGTACATCTTGTGAAGGTTCGATGGTAGCTTGAACATATGATTCTCGAACTTCATCAAGATACACATCACTCCTCTGAATTCTTTTGAAAGAAACTCTTTCTCCAAAAGACACCATTTCAAGCAACAAAACTTTGTTCTCGTTTCTTTTGTAAAAGTAATATCCTTTTGTTTTTAGGATACCCCACAAAAAGCATTTTTTCGATTTAGGTGCGAGTTTATCGATTGTAAACGTTTTACATAAGCCTCACATCCCCATATCTTGAGAAATGACAACATGGGTCTTCTCGATCCATATCTCATATGGCGTCTTCTCAACGGATTTTGATGGGACCCTATTCAAAGTGAGCGCATTGTCTCTAGAGCGAAACCCGGAAGGATAATGGTAGATCTGTTTGGCTCATCATTGACCAAACCATATCTAATAAAGTTCGGTTTCGTCGTTCGGACACGCCATTCCATTGAGGCGTTCCTGGCGGAGCAAGTTGCGGAACGATTCGTCATTGCTTTAGATGATCATCAAACTCTTGGCTCAAATATTTGCCACCACGATCTGATCGTAAGTGTTTTATTGATTTGCCAAGTTGATTTTGTACTTTATTTTGAAACTCTTTGAACCTTTCAAAAGTTTCAGATTTATGCCTCATTAAATAGATATATCCATATCTACTAAAGTCATCGGTAAAAGTTACAAGTACTGAAACCCACCCCTAGCAGTCGAGCTCATTAGTCCACATACATCTGTATGTAATAGGGCCAATAACTCACTCGCTCTCTCACTAAAACCTGTGAAAGGGGCTTTTGTCATCTTGCCAAGTAAACAAGATTCACATGTTTCAAATGATTCAAAATCAAATGAGGTTAGAAGTCCATCACCATGGAGCTTCTTCATGCGCTTCTCATTTATATGACCTAAGCGACAATGCCATAAAAAGGTAGGGTTCAAATCATTAGGCCAATGCCTTTTTACATTAATGTTATAGACAGGTTTCTCTTCGAGTTCAAGGACGTACAACTCATCCACCATGGGGCAACGACCATAATACATATCATTCAAAAATATTGAACAAACAAAGTTCTTTATTCTGAAATCATAACCTTCATGTTCCAAACAAGAAGATGAAATAATGTTTCTACTCAAAGATGGAAAAAAATAACAATTATTGAGTTCTAGAACTAATCCTGAAGGCAAATGCAATGGGTATGTGCCAACGGCAAGACCAGCAACTCTTGCTTTATTCCCCACGCGAAGATCCACTTCTCCTTTCGCCAAGTCTCTACTCTTTGTCAGCCCCTGCATCGAATTGCAAATGTGAGCAACCGAACCGGTATCATATACCCATGAGCTGAGCGAAGAAGTAGCAAGATTAATTTTTATAACATTAATACCTGAAGTGGAAACCACATTTCCATTCTTCTTATCTGCCAGGTACTTTTCGAAGTTCCGTTTCCAATGTCCTGATTTCTTGCAATAGAAGCATTAGGTATCAGGTTGAGGGCCAACTTTAAGCTTCTGAAGCTTAGTTTTGAGGCTTGCGATCTCATCTTGAACCTTGCCCTTGCCCTTGCCCTTGCTCTTTCCCGTTCCCCCAGCCTTAGCCTTCCTCTTTTTGAATGAAGTTGTTTTCTGAACCATCATCACATGATTGGGTTTTTTCTTAATGCTTTCCTCGGCTGCCTTGAGCATCCCATGTAGCTTGGTTAGGCTCTTCTCCATGCTATTCATATGAAAATTCATAATGAATGGCTCAAAGCTCTGTGGCAGAGACTGGAGAATAACATCTGTGGCCAAACCGAGGCTAAGGGGAAACTCAAGTTTTTCCAATCTCCCGATGTAACCAATCATCTTGATCACATGAGGGTCGCCGGATCGCTGCCTTGACCGACTTACACGCAAATAAAAGCTTTGATATACCATACCTCTCAGCTCTTGCTTGATTCCCAAACTTGCCCTTCAAGCCCACAATCATATTGTAAGCATCCTGGTCCTCATATTGCTTTTGGAGCTCGAGTCCATGGTGACAAGCATGAGACGGTGACTCTCTGAAGCATTAACATGTTTTTCAGATTCAACCTTCAAATTGCGAGGAGCATTTTCGACTGGTTCATCAGGAATTGGATTCTCTAGAACATAGTCCTTCTTTTCATGCTTGAGAACAATTCTCAGGTTACGATACCAATCAACAAAATTAGTTCCATTAAGTTTTTCCCTTTCCAAAACCGATCTCAAAGCAAAACCAGGTGTAGCAGGAGTAGGAGAAGGTGCCATTGAACTAAAACAAAAACATGCAAAGATTCTAAGCACTATGTTTATGTAAAAATTTTATTAAACATTTTAATAAAAGACACTCCTATTTTATGTCCCTTTTATAGACACATAGTGAGTATTCAAGATCTATATTCATCAAATACTAGTGAGCTTTGGCATCACTGCTAGAAATTTAATGACATAGGTAAGCAACACCTTTGCTAATTACATATTATGTAACTCTTGTTTGTTGAGTATGAAAACAAGTAATGAATGCCTCCGTCAACTTGACTCATGGCCAGGTCAACCTGCCCCAAGGGCTCACATGAGGAGGAGCACTTCCGTATCCGGTGCCAATTAAGAAACCTGCCTCATGTGTGTTTTCCTAGACACCAATTGTCTTGTATAGGTTCCTTCATTACTGAAATCAAATCCCAACCACTTATGTCCTCAAGCCCAAAACCGTTTTGATAGCTTGATTAAATCTACCATTATTATGCGTGATGTGTCCAACACATCCCTATCATCTATTAAGATAGCCATTGATATACTACTTTGGCAGTCATATCAATAACAATCTAAATTCTTGATAGGTGCAACAATTGGATGGACATTTTGATTTAAAATTTTAACTATAGGGATGAACAAAATCTACAAAGAACATGGCATCACATGCAATGAGCATAAAGAAAATAGCAAGGATTAAACACACATCCACAGAAAATCAAAATAAATTGTGAAATAGCATGGCCCTTAGCATTAAGATATCCATCATCATGCTTGTTTGTTCACCTTGCCACCTTGCTTGATTTGTTCACATAGCCACCTTGCTTGATACCATCGTCTTTATCATTATGGATGCAACACCTTACAACTTTTGATAATGAAATTTACATGAGGGTTTGAAGCATCACAAGTCGACACGCAGGTCGTTATACAATTTAAATAGCCTTATGGCTTGACACGACACGCAGGCCATGTGGAAATTACATGCATCACATACACATAGGCCATACTATTTCACATAATTCCCTGCAAAAACGAGTTAAACAAAAGCAACCCTACGACTCCGGGGTCCGAGAGGCATGTCTTCTATCATGGGAAAACACCCTCAAAATTTCCACGGATCAACCAGATTGACCTAATCCGATCTAATATGATTGGCTTGGTCCCATATGGTTACGTTTCAGAAACCCTGATGGCGGTAACCCGACCGGTAAGGGTAACGTCATACTATGAACGGACTCACCCAAATCAATATTGAATCGGTTTGCGCTTTCCATGGATCAACTAGATTGACCCAATCCAACTCAATCTGATTGGCTTGGTCCCATATGGATACGTTTCAGAAACCCTAATGGCGGTAACCCGACCGGTAAGGGTAACGTCGTACCATGAACGGACTCACCCAAATCAAGATTGAGTCGGTTTGCACTTTCCTCAAACCCTAAACCGATCGATCTCATCGATGGCTGCCATCACCAATTCATCACATGAACCGGCTGAACATATAATAGATCCAATCTACTAACCTCACACATCATATGTGCAACATCCAGATCACAAAACTATACGAGATGGCTCTGATACCACTGAAGAGGAACGCGGTATGCTACACTAGCACAAAAAAAATCTATCGCATAACCAGAAAGCTACTCGCAAGAAGGGGATCACAGATTAGATTACCACTAGACGCGCAGTTGCGGAATTCTTCGCACGTCGATGTAGTGGATCGTCCTCGCCGCAGTCGTTGCGTCGATGGAGTGGATCATCCTCGCCTCGCCGTGGATCGTCCTCCCACGCCGCAGTCGCAGCAACGTCACCGCAGCAGTCCACACGTCCAGGGATGGAACGCCGTGCGTCGATGTGCACCTGGTCGCTCGGCAGGGGCAGCGAGAGGAGGAGGCTAGGGTTTCGGGTGAATCACTTCTAAACCGTGGAAAAGCACACCCTACGCCCACCCTCCTCCCCTCCTTATATAGCCACGAGATGAAACCCTAAACCAGGGCCCATCAGCGTGCTAAGCCCACAAGGTCCATTAATTACGGATCCAATCCAAATTAATGCGTCCTAGCCCATTAAGTGTGTGATCCTGCAGGTTCACGTACGTTTGGACATGGATTCTGAAAACTCCTTTTCAATCCAATAGTTGGTAGCGGCTCCTTGCAAAGTATGCCAACTCCCAAACATACTATGATCAAATCGGACAGAACCTATCAAAAGTACTCATGTAATAATCCCTTTGCCAAGCATATGAAGATTGAACTCAAGGCGAGAAGCATGTCATCCTTTGATGATTCAATCCATCTCTCGTATCTGTGATATATTAATAAGTTGTGATTGACTCCTCAATCACGGCATGGCCATGCACTTCCTTAATCATATCACACGAGTGGCCTTATCATATATCTCTGTTTCATTGGAGTGGCAAATTCCAACTTGACTGCTCACTTCCCTCTGCACGTTTTATAGTAAACATGTAAGCTACCTTTATAACTATCCGGTTAGGAAGTAGTGTTTGATAGCCCCAAGGAAAACTATTACACATGTAGGGAATATGACAATCTCAGGTCTAAGGATCATACATCTACTATGTATGAGATACACTGATGACACATAAGAATGAAACATTCTCGCAGTGTCCCATTGCGAGTCTATCTAACTCATGTTCTTCCACATGCGTCTACAATGTATAGATGATATCTCCATATCCCATGATCTATGAAGCATGATCATCGATCACTACATGTGCTTCAGCAACAAGCACAACTCAATCCCTGACATCTCAGACGAGGCAGTCTTAGTTGCCTTCAAGAACAGTGTCAAGGATAGGGAGTTGAAGGGAAAGCTGGCCACTCGAAAAATCAAAGCCACCAAGGAGCTTTTCGAGTTGACAGATAAATACGCTATACGTGTCGAAGCCCGTGACCATATAGACGACCCCAAGTCTGGTGACGACAAGCCCGAGTCATCCAAGCAAGGGTTGATGAAGAACAAATACCGCGGAGAGAAAAGCAAAAGTTATTCCACCGTAGCCATGGTCGAAAGGGGCAAGGCGCGCAATACCGGTGACAACAAGGGTTAAAGCCATGGAGGAAGCAAATACTGCCCAGTCCATCATACAGACAAACACGACTTCGACGAATGCCAGGTGATCAGCAAGAAGGTCCAAGAGAAGCTCAAAGCTGCCCTCGCCGAGCGCGGGATCGAACAGGCCAAAGAGTAGTCCCAGGACGATGAACCTGAATACCATGGGGCTGATCACAAGTTGGCGCACATTTTTGGGGGATCTGTCACGTATGAGTTTAAAAGATAGTACAAGACAGTCGAGCAGGATGTCAACCTGGCCACACCGCCCCCCCAATTTCTCAAGTGGTCGAAAGTGCTGGTCACCTTCGACCAATCGGATCACCCAGCTGTGGTCCCTCATCCGGGTCGATACCCTGTGGTGGTCGAGCCCACCATCGTCAATGTTAAGGTTGCTTGAACTTTGGTCGATGGAGGTAGCTCGCTAAACCTTGCTTCGCAAAAATGCTAGAGAACATGGGAATTCTGCGGACATAGATTAGAGCCAGAGCCGAGTCGTTCCATGGCATAACTCCACGTTCATCGTCGATGCCACTTGGCCAGATCGAGCTGCCCGTCACGTTTAGCACACCAGACAATTTTCGATCCTCTTCGACGTAGCGGACTTTGAGACTGCCTACAATGTGATCCTAGGCCGCCCAATGCTAGCCAAGTTCATGGCAGTGGTGCACTATGCGTACCAGACCGCCAAGATACCGGTGCCAAAAGGAGTCCTCACAATCAAAGGGGACCAGCGCGCGGTAGTCAGGTGCAATAAGAAGAGCTTGCAGATGGTCGATCATTTTTGCGGATCGGCAGCCAGTGCCGACGGCGAGGGAGCCAAGCACCAAAAGTCCAAGAGCATCGACAAGGCTCCTGCATCCAGTAGCGCCGTCAAGGACCAAGTCGATGACGGCAAGAAGGATAAGAAGACCGATGGGGGTGTCAAGGTAGTGCCCTTAGACCCGTCGAAACCTTCCAAGACAGTTAAGGTAGGTGTCGACCTTGACCCCAAATAGGAACTCGAGCTCATCACTTTTCTTTGGGAAAATCGCGACGTGTTTGCATGGCAACCGTCCGACATACTCGTGGTCCCCAAGGAGGTGATCGAGCATCAACTAGCTGTGGAACCAAGTGCCAGGCCTGTGGTGTAGAAGCAGCGTAGATTTACGGAAGACAGGAAGTAAGCTATACAAGAGGAAGTTAGTAAACTCCTGAAGGCTGGCATTATTCGAGAAGTCCGTCACCCAACGTGACTGGCGAACCCTATCCTCATCAAGAAACCCAACGGCAAGTGGAGAATGTGCGTCGATTACACCGACCTCAACAAGGTTTGCCCTAAAGACCCTTTTCCTCTTCCCCGCATCGACCAAATCATGGATTCTACTGCGGGCTGCGAACTGCTAAGTTTTCTAGATGCCTACTTAGAGTATCACTAAATTAGCATGTCAGCAGAGGATGAGGAAAAAACTGCTTTTACTACTCTGTTCGGTGTATTCTGTTATATTAAGATGCCTTTTAGTTTGAAGTGTGCTAGTGCTACGTATCAACACTGTATCCAAAATTGCTTAAAATCCCAAATCAGGCGCAACATGGAAGCGTACGTCGATGATATCGTAGTCAAGTCAAAAACCAGTAAAACCTTAATCAGCGACCTCGAGGAGACATTCGACAACCTCAGGAAGTATCGAATGATACTTATGAAGGGATACGGGTAGGCTACACTAGCGCACAATAAAATTTTCTACCTCGTAAACCAGAAAGCCACGCAAGTAGATGATCATGGATCGTTACCACTAGACGTGCAGTGCAGCAGAAGGAAGTTGATGTAGTTCGAATCAACGAAGTGCACGCCCAGTTGCAGTGGTCGATCTTCCTCGTTGCGGTAGTCGATCCTCCTCACGCGGTGGTCGATCATCCTCACGCGATGGTTGACATCCCGAACAGTGTTGCAGTAGCAGCAACACCTCTACCGGTGTCCACACGTTCGGGGAAAAGAACGCCGTGCGTCGGTGTGCCAGCACGAGCGCAAGGGAAGGCTCAAGTGGATGGCTAGGGTTTCGGTGGTTGCGCCCTCTTATGTGATCTATTGCAATCATGAACCTTTTTATATAGCCGCCCCCTCCCTCATGGTGGAAACCTACATTAGGGCCCAACTGAAGGACAAAGTCCACTTGGCCCATTAGTGACGGATCCAATCCGTACCACTATATTTCAACCCCTTAAGTGTGTGACCCTGTAGGTTCATGTATATTTGGACAAGACTCGAAAACACCTTTTCGACCGATAATCGATAGCGGTACCTTGCAATACATATCGATTCTCAAATATCCATAAATCATTGGACGAACCTACTATAGTGAGATAATGTAATGTTCCTTTTGCTTCATGATATCAGATCGAGCTCAAGGCGAGAGTCGTGTCATCCTATGATAGCTTGATCTCTTCACTCATACTGTAGTGGAATAATTTATTTGGATTGACTCTCAATCACATTTGGTATGGCCATGCACTTCCTTAACCCATCTACCTTGAGGGGCCCAAAGATATCTCTCCGTTATATAGGAGGAGAAAATTCCATCTTAATCATTCATGTACCTCAGCATGTTTCATGGTAAATCTGAAAGCTTCTTTATAACTATCTGATTAAAGAGTAGCATTTGAGAGCTCCTAAGTGAACCATTACACATCTAGGAAACCAATGACAATCTCAGGTTTGATAATCATACATACACTATGCATGAGATCAACTGATGAGACATAAAAACAATTCTCGCTGTGTATCATATGGGTCTATCCAACGCATGTTCTCTAACATATGTCCACAATATTGATTAGATATCTCCATATCTCTATGACCCGTGAAACTTAGTCATCAATCAATACATGTGCTGATCTATAAAGTATAATTGTCTTATATTATGATAACCGATCAGGGATAACTTGAATAACATTGATACATGGAAAAAGTTGCATGAATAAGTCACTTACTTGTTGATTAATCCAATCAATATTTATTCAAAGGATAAATAATTATACTGTTCCATAAACATAAGGCGTGGTACAATCATCTTTATGATTGCCTCAAGGGCATATCACCAACAGCTTAACCCCGAGAAGTGTACGTTCGGTGTTTCGTCCAGCAAGCTTCTCGGTTTCCTAATGTCCAGTCGAGGCATCGATGCCAACCCGCGTAAAATTGAGACCATCGACCAGATGCGTTCTCCGCGAACATTGAGGGAAGTGCAAAAGCTTATGGGTTGCATCGCAGCCCTTAGTCGATTCATCTCTCAGATGGGCGAACGAGGGCTGCCCTTCTTCAAATTACTCAAGAAGAAGGATACTTTCGAGTGGACCAAGGAGGCAGAAGAAGCTTTTCGGTATTTGAAAAGGTACTTATCGTCTCCGTCAGTTTTAACCACGCCTAACAAAAAAGAAGAGCTCTTTTTGTACATTGCAGCTACTCCTTAAGTAGTAAGCACAGTCCTGGTGGTCGAGCGGGATTGCCCAGAGAAAAAGGCCAAGGTCCAGAAGCCGGTATACTACGTGAGCGAGGTCTTGCATGATGCCAAGCTGCGATACCCTCAAGTGCAGAAGATGCTATACGTCGTCCTGATGACTTCCTGAAAGCTACAACACTACTTCCAGGCACACAAAATTACGGTCATAACGACGTATTCACTCAAGGAGGTAATACACAATCGAGAGGCGACAGGGCGAATTGCACAGTGGGCGGTCGAACTCAACGAGTTCGAGGTTGGTTTCGCGCCACGAACCAACATCAAGTCAGGAGCATTGGCGGACTTCATCGCGGAATGGACGCACGTCGAGCAAAAGGGGCACAAGACGGTCGACAACCACTGGACTATGTTCTTCGATGGGTCACTCACGCTTTAGGGCTCGGGGTCTGGCATCATGCTCAAATCTCCAACAAGTGAGGAACTTAACTATGTTATCCAACTTGATTTTCAAGCCTCAAACAATGTTGCAGAATACGAAGGACTGGTTAACGGGCTCCGCATAGCTGCATCACTTGGAATCAGACTACTACTTGTGAAAGGGGACTCACAGCTAGTCGTGAACTAAGTGCAGAAGGAGTACAAGTGCTCAGATGATAACATGGCGACATATCTGAATGAGGTTCGCAAGCTAGAGCACAAATTCGAAGGGCTCGAGGTAAGGTATATTAGAAGAAGTGACAACTTCACCGTTGACAAACTTATCAGGCTCGCTTCGTCCTGTTCGCCCACACCCATAGGAGTCTTCGTCGAGAAACTCCTCAAACCATCTGTCTCCCCCGTACGAGAGGCACATACCACCCAACTCGGCCAGTAGCCTGGTCGGGTCAGCGAGGCAGAACCCGCAGACACGGAAGCTGCACTACTCGAATGCGAGTCGACTTGGATGACTCTATTCCAAGCCTATCTCGAAGGTCAAGAGATCCCTTACGATGATGACTCAGTCGAGAAAATTGCGTGTAAGTCTAAGCTATATGCATGGGTAGACGACAAGCTCTACCAAAAGGGGAGTAACAGAATCTTGATGAAGTGCATCACTCAGGAAGAGGGCAATAAGATATTATTCGATGTCCATGGAGACATCTGCGGCAACCATGCGTCCTATCGCACCTTAGTCAGAAAGGTTTTTCGGTAAGGGTTCTATTGGCCGACTGCCCTCCAGGATGCTTGCGAGCTGGTGAAAAAGTGCGAGAGTTGCCAATTTTACGGCAAGTAAACCCCTGTAACACCCTAATTTTTGCTCTAATTTAAAATTTGAAGTATTTTTGATTTTTGAGAAATTTTGGAAATTATTGAAATTTATTTGGAATTATTCAAATATAGCCTTTCTTGAAAACAAATTAAATAAAGGAAAAGTCTTTGCAAAGTTTTATTGAAAATAATTTAATGGAGTTCCAAACATCTCAAAGTATTTTCCAGAATTTTTCTGGAATTCTTCAGATATTTTTACTACTTTCTTTGGCCAAAACTAATTTCCCGAATTATTTTTATTCGAAAAGGATTTAAAAATCGAGCGACGTATGCAGGCGAAATCGTTGGCGGCCCAAGATCGTGCTCGCCCACTTCGTGACTCGCCCACGCGGCCCGCCCCCGAAACCCTAGCGCCGCTTAGCCCAAGCCGTCCGTCCGGATCGCGACGCTATCGTGTGCCACGTCGCCCGTCGCGTGAGCCTTCGGATCATCGCAAGACGAACGCACGAGATCGCGCCACGTCGCCGCCCCCGCGAGATCATCGGAGGCGTGGGCGTTGATGGTCGTGACTTCGCCGCCGTTTCGCGCACGTCGAGGCAGCCCTTAAGTCCCCGTTGAAGGCGTCGTGTAGAGGCCTTCGCTCCGCATCTTTTGACTCCTCGCACGCACGCCGAGACTCCCTCTAGCACCCGTGAGAGCTCGCCGTAGTTGCCTTCCTTCGCCACCGTTGTTTTTGCTTCCTCCCATCGTCGTCCGAGCCGCTCCGCCGTGCTCCGACCCCTTCTGAGTTCACGAAGCCGGTGCATTGAGTGGACCACTTCATCACGCCGGAGAAGCCCGCGGCGCGCGTTGCACGTCGTCTTCATCCTCTCGGCAAGATCTGCGCCACCGTGACATCGTCGCCACCGAAGCCGCCCACCGTCCGATCGCCGCCGAACGCACCACATTCATCCACGTCGCCAATCAACAGTAATCCTCATCTTCACCCCTCAGCCGTTTGATCTAATCAACAGTCTAGATTGCTTCGATTAGTTTCACGATTAGTTTTTTTCAGCCGTTAGATCTAGATCGTAGGGTTTATTTTTTTTACCGCGTCGCGTAAAGGTCACAGCCGTCGGATGCGCGCCGGCTGCCTTGGATTGTGCCGCGTGTCGCGCCGCAGTAGGCTAGAGCCGATAGCCTTGGCTCATCGCGGCCGTCCATTTGAATCGAGCGGATGAGATCGCACCGTGCATCGGGCCAGTCCTGTGTTGACGCGTGATGCGCGGAAACCGAGGAGTCAGCGCCGCCGTTTCTGTCGACGTCACCCGAGTAATCGTGACCGTTCGATCTGGATCCAAGGGTCACGGTGAAGCCATGTGTTGGCTCCACGGTAGAGGTGAGGCGAAAAGTCGCATGAATCTCGGCCGTTCGTTTTAAATCAGAAGGACGAGATTGAATCGAGTTTCGGCGATTAGTTTAGCGCCGCGTGTCGCGTTGGGATTGGCTGCGAGCCGTCGCTGACGCCACGGCTTGCATCACCCGGTGCATGAGCTCGGTGCCGCGATCCACGGTGGACGGGGCCAACCGTGGACCCGACCCATAGACGAGCGGCGTGGCGGCCTGCAGGCGTGCCGCGTCGAGATGACGTCAGCGATGACGTCATATATATTTTATATATAAAAATATTTCGACCGAATTTCTTTTCTGTGCTGACGTCATCATGACGCGGTGCTGACGTCACAAATGCGAATTTCCAGTGTAAAAATATTTCAGAAAAATCGGATTTTCTTAATTTCTGTATTTTCAGATTTTATTCAAACTTCAAATGACTATAACTTTTGCATTTTAACTCGGATTTGATGATTCAAATTTCTAAAAATTCATAAAATTATGAGCTATTTAATGGTGAATTTTATTTGAATTTTTGAGGTCGTTTAGTCTTCTGTATTAGTTATTTATTGCATATTTTGTTTGTACACGTAGACGCAAATTTGCCGGAAAGTTTCGAGGAAGATTTCGTCGCTCAGGACCAAGCTTCGGAACAAGACCAGCAACCCTTTGAAGGCAAGTGATGCTTTGATCATTTTGATCCCAGATTTTAAAATGTAATTTATGCTTTGAAACTATGCATGCTAATTATTTAAAATGAAATTAAATTGATTTGGGATAATGTAGATAATCAACCCATTTTGTTATGCCACCTTGAATTATTAATTGTATGCCCTAAACCATTGTCACCCTAAGTTTGATTATATTAGTTGGATGCTAATATTGTGCCAACACGGGAGGCTAGACCGTGAGTAGATGCTTAGCCTTGCAACGAATCATGAGTGATCTTTGGAAAAATGCTACAATCTTGACTAAAGACATATTGAATGTATTTTGAAAAGTGGTGTGATGATGCCATATGATGAGATTGAGGTACGCGACTGTGTGGTTCCATCGATGTGGAGTTATTGCTGGCATGTGTTGCACAATAATCAACTGGGTGGGAAATGTTTTAGACTGGGGCAAGTGGCAAGAGGCTGTGTGCCTGGTGGGCCTGTGTGGCATTGGGTTGATGAGTGATGTGAGTCTGTGTGCCACATTGGGCTGTGTGCCACTGTTGAGTGTTGGAAGTCTTGCCTTGGTCAGTTAAGGACTTCACCTTGCAAGCCTTTGATCTGAGTCACCCGTACAACCACATGTCTGATATGGGACATACCTAGTTGACTAGGGTTCTGATATCTTTCCTCTGATACCTCGGGGTGACGATACAGTGGGTGTATCTGTATGGGGAGCGTGCACGTGCTACGGCTTGGTGCCCATCCAACGGTGATTGGTCGGTCCTATACTTGGCTCTGTGTGAGGGAAGTGATAGTGAAGGCAATACCGGAGAGGTTCTCTGGTTAAGGTAGAAGTTCCTGAAAAGCTTTATTGCGGACAATCACCTGTGTGGTGAGTGGCTGTATCTTGTGGGTAAAGTGTACAACCTCTGCAGAGTGCCAAACTATTCGAATAGCCGTGCTCACGGTATTGAGCATTGCTCGGGATTCTGATCAAGGGTAGATTTTCATAAACAAAATGTGGGAAGGGTGGCTGTGTGCCAGTGTTGGAAATGAACTGTTAAGGCTGCGTGCCGAGAATCTTCAATGAAAAACCATTTGAGTTTAGTATTATTTATATTTGTTCCAATGCTTTAATCTAATTAAGATATTGGTTTAAAATTGCTGTTTGATGCAAAAGAACCATTTAAGCCAACCCTTTGGAATAAGCTTTGCATGTAGTAATAGCACTGCATTCTGTGCATTACTTGTTGAGTGCCTTGTGTACTCACCCCACCTTGCTTATCAAACCCAACATCAGTGGAGGAGTCTACACCAGCATGGGAGGAAGAGTACATCGAGGATGCGAGCAACTAGGGGCAAGCCCGATCGGTTTACTGTGGCAAGATGAAGGCTTCCACGACCCTTTATTTATGTTCATTGCTATTTCTTTACTTTGAATAATGTAAGCCTGTGTGGTGACTTATACGTAAGGAGACCATAAGGTCGCATACAACTCGATTTATATACATGTTTGCACTATTTATTCTTATATCTTTGTGAATATGCGTAATGTGCAACCTGTATATTTGTGTGTGCTAAGCGTGATCTGGATAGCACAGAATACACAGAGGGTCGGATTTGCGATTCGGGTCCCGATAGAGGTGGTATCGAGCGGTCGATGTAGGACTTGACCCTAGTTTGGTTGTGCCTAGGAGGGTAAAACTATTTTCTAAAAGACCTAATCAACTTGAGCAAGAATATCAAAGAAGTCTCGACTTATCTCTTCTCCCTTATTCATACCTATGTTGAATTTTTATTATTCTCTGTTTAATTTAAACAAGGTCTTTTTTGGCGGATGAGGATGATCCATACCTATGGAGCGCGACGGAGGATACGCCGCGGAGTTATGGCGTATGATCACGATTGCTCGGAGGTTTTGACAGACCAGCATGTCGAGGACTTGGTGGTGCAGGCAGGACTTGGCGTCGCTGGGATGTCAAGATCACGATGTATGCTCGGGAGAGGGCGAGGCGAGCCGTCCTATCTACATCACGGTCGGGAGGTCTTCTTTTGAGGCCGGAATCGAGGAGGCGCACACGACAGCGCGCGCGATTGCCCACACTTACTCCGCGAGTTGGAGGACACCGTCTTTCGTCACCATCCGCGTCGAGACAATCGTTTGGAGAGGATGGAGCTTGTAGAGGAGGACGCCACTATCACCCACTGGCGAGTACGTCATCGCCGGGAGGATGCCTTGGATGAGACGGTCAGGGAGTTGCAGAGGACCCGCGCCGAGGTCACAGAGGCGAGGATCTAGCTGCGGGAGGGCTTAGCTCATTCCATGCGAAGATCGGGAGTTGGAGATGGCTTTATGCGGACCCGAGCACGAGCGACCCCTGAGTTACGATCCAAATCTGGAGGAGCAGGCGGGAGGCACCGGTGCGAGCAGCAGCGGCCGGGACGGTGAGTCGATGGGGTCTTTTGCACCACCGCGATGAGGTCACCAGACCGGTTGCCCGATGCTAGAGCACCCACGGTGTATGCTCGGGAGCCGCGGCGGGTTGGCTCGATGAGTGATCGAGTCTAGTAGAGTATAGTGTCGAGACTCGAAGGTTGAGTCGCGTCTTTTCTTGAGTCACCATTAGGTGTGAGTCGTCATGGGTTCCTATGTTTGCTTACTTGTTACGGTTGTGAGTGTCTCAGATGCGTTGCATTGCCCTTAGGCACTTGTGAGCAACCATCTTGCTTTATATTATATCAATAAAGTGGCTAAATAATTTAAGTTACACTGTTTCCCACATAAATTCTTTTACTTGTCTATGCTTTCTTCTTTTCTTAACCTTGGAAGCTTGCAGCGGATGGTGAGGACACGTGGAAATGTTGGAGCAGTGAAGTGGAGCTAACCAGCGGATAACTAGAATGAAGAGCCGATTCCTCAACCGCCGCAGTCGATATGCGTAACACAGGAGCCTTCTTGATCGCCCGGACTCAACTTATGAACACGATGGTTCAAACCATGCGAGATATCCAACCAAGCTGCTGCGAATGTTCAAGTGGGGTAACCATGGACCACACCCTACTCAAGGTTGTCGGAGTTTATGAGAACCCGTCCACCTACCTTTCAGTAACGCCAATCCACCGGAGGCGGACGATTGGCTAAGGACAATTGAAAGGAAGCGCACATTACCCAAAGTGTGTAGGACATGAGAGGTTACTTTATGCCTCTCATCAACTCGAAGGGACCGCCGCAGAATGGTGGGAAAACCTGCGCAGCTCATGAGGACCCACAGAGTATCACGTGGGAGAATTCACCTCGACTTTCGCAGCATACCATGTACCCGAGGGTATCATGGATCTCAAAAGGAGGAATTCGAAGCCTCAGCGGGGGCGATCGGTGGTGATTACGAACAAATTCACCCAACCGCACGCTATGCACGGAGAGGGCGTGGCTACGGATAAGGCGGACAATCCCGCTTCATGAAGGGATTGAATGCGAGTGCAGTGGGACCGATCACCCACACATTCCCGACTTCCAAGAGCTAGTTAACAAAGCTCTTATCTTAGAGGACAAGCGCGAGAGTGGGATGACAACAGAAGCGCAGAATGGCGCAACAAGGAGGTCGTCGGGGCAGCAGAGGCGAGGGCGGCACCCCAGCAGTTCATTCGGTACCGGCCCGAGGCAATGATAGGGCACCACTGCCGCAAATCGCCCGATGGGTCGAATGTTCAGACTTCACCCGAATCGTAGCGCATGCATGGAGGAACCTCTCGAGTAGTGGGAAGGCGTTGCTACCATTGCAATGAAATGGGGCATTTGCCAACAATTGCCCTAAGAAGGAGGTGTCACCCGGTCGCTTTAACACTGGGAACACACGGCAAGGACTCCGCGCCAATCGTGAACGCGGGGCATCAACAAAGAACAACTCCATCCCAAGGAACCGCACGAGGCCGAGTCAACCACATTCGACGGATGAAGTCCGAATGCCACGGACGTTGTCTTGGGTAAGTTCCTAGTAAACTCGATACCGACTATTGTTTTATTTGATTCGAGCTTCGCATTATTTTATTTCCGAGATTTTGCTGTTCAAAATGATATGGAAATAGTGAATCTTAAATGTGTGCTCATAGTCCAATCCTCGGATCGAACTCCGATCTAAAGTAGGATGTTACGGGTAAGACTAATAATTAATGGAGTGGAGTTCTAGCGAACTTAATCGTCCTTAATACCCAAACCTTGGATGTTATCACGGGAATGGATTAGTTAACCAAACACAAAGCGATCTTGGATCATGCGGAAAAGAGTCATATCGGTCGAGAACCCGGATGGAAAGAAGATTGAGTTTGAAGCAAAATCAGTGCGGGAGGGACAATTGATGGTCAACAGCATGAAGACTGTAAGCTTAGAAGAAGTGCCCATAGTCAATGAATATCCGGATGTTTTCCCAGAAGATTTACCTAGAATGCCGCCAGATAGAGATATCGAGTTCGTGATAGAGCTGGTTCCAGGGACAGCTCCCATAGCTAAGAGACCTTACAGGATGTCCACAGAGGAATTGGTGGAAATAAAGAAGCAAATTGAAGAACTGCTGGAAAAAGGATTTATAAGACCTAGTTCATCGCCATGGGGAGCACCTGTCCTATTAAATCAAGAAGAAGGACGGGAGTTTTAGGATGTGTATAGACTATCGTGCACTCAATGATGTGACGATAAAGAATAAGTATCCTCTACCAGGATCGATGATTTGTTTGACCAGTTGAGAGGAGCAGGAGTTTTCTCCAAAATTGATCTCCGATCAGGATACCATCAATTGAAGATCCGATCAGAGGATATTCAAGCGCATTTTCGTCAAGATATGGGCACTACGAGTTCTGAGTGATGTCCTTTGGTTTGACAAATGCACGGCATATTTCATGAACTTAATGAATAAGGTGTTTATGGAATACTTGGACAAGTTCGTCGTTGTATTCATAGATGATATCCTTATCTATTCCAAGACGAGTGAAGAGCACGCCGAGCATTTGAGGCTAGTCCTTGAAAAGTTGAGAGAGCAACAGATTGTTTGCGAAATTTAGCAAATGTGATTTACGGAAGAATAAGGTTGAATTTCTTGGACACATAATGACTGCAGCGGGAGTTGCGGTAGATCCAAAGAAAGTGGAGACGGTTCGCATTGGGAGCAACCCAAGTCGGTAACCCAAATCCGTAGTTTCCTTGGAATGGCGGGTATTACCGTCGATTCATCGAAGGATTCTCTACGATTGCGAGACCTCTTACGCAATTGTTGAAAAAGGAAAAGAAATTCTTATGGACGCCTGAGTGTGAGAAGAGTTTTCAAGAGTTGAAGAGGAGATTAACATCGGCTTTGTACTAGTTTTACGATGTCCATCAAGGCTTCGACATCTATTGTGATGCATCGCGTCGAGGATTGGGATGTGTGTTGATGCAAAATAGGAAGGTAATCGCCTATGCATCGAGGCAATTGAGATCACACGAGGAGAACTATCCGACCCATGATTTGGAATTAGCTGCCGTGGTGCATGCACTAAAAATATGGCTTCATCATCTCATCGGAAATAGATGTGAATTGTATCTGAGATCATAAAAGTCTTAAGTATATCTTCACGCAAGTGACCTAAATATGAGGCAAAGAAGATGGTTAGAGTTAATCAAGGATTATAATATGGGAATTCACTACCACCACCGTAAAGCCAGCGTGGTGGCGGGCCTTGAGCGTAAAGAACCACAGTGTAAATATCTTTGATGGAAACAAGTCAGCAGAATGTGTAAGGAATTCGTAAATTAGAAGCTGAAATAGTACGGAAGGATTCCTAGCAACCTTGGAAGTAAGACCTACCGGAAGATCGATCAAGGAAGGGCGGAAAGATGAAGATAAGATCAAAAGAATTAAGGGCAAAATGGATGAAGGCAAAGCAAAAGATTTCAAACTGGATGAACAAGGTACTATGTGGTTTAAAGAGCGCATTTGTGTGCCGAACAAAAAGGAGTTGAAGCAGTTCATTCTGGAGGAGGCTCATGACTCCAAGTACTCAATTCATCTAGGAAGTGCGAAAATGTATCAAGATTTAAAGGAAAGATTTTGGTGGCCAAGCATGAAGCGGAAGTCGCGAATCGTTGCATTATGTGACATATGCCAAAGAGTCAAAGCTATGCACCAAAGGCAGCAGGCTATTATAACCCTTAAAGATACGAATGGAAATGGGAAGAAATTGGTATGGATTTCATAACCGGATTGCCCGAGCGTAAAGTGGATATGATTCAGTATGGGTCATAGTGGATCGCTTAACCAAAGTGGCACATTTCATACCGGTAAAGACCACTTATTCCGGAGACCGGTTAGCAGAACTTTATATGGCACGGATCGTTTGCTTGCACGGAGTACCGAAGAAGATAGTATCAGGCAGAGGTACCCAATTTACCTCCAGATTTTGGGGTAAGCTACATGAAGCGATGGGAACTCGTTTGAACTTCAGTACAGCATACCATCCGCAGACAGATGGGCAAACTGAGAGAGTCAATCAGATATTGGAGGACATGTTGAGGGCATGTGCCTTAGCATATTCAACCTCATGGGACAAGTGTTTGCCTTATCTTTGAGTTTAGTTATAACAACGATTATCGAGCGAGTTCTGAGATATCTCCATTTGAAGCTTTGTATGGTCGGTCCTGTCGAACACCATTGAATTGGAATGAGATAGGCGAACGACATGTTTTTGGACCAAACATTCTTCAGGAAGCGGAAGAACAGGTCATACGATCGGGGAAAGATTGAAGATTGCACAATCAAGGCAAAAGAGTTATCCGACAACCGTCGCAGGAACCGAGCTTTGAACCCAAGATTTTGTGTATCTTAGAGTAACGCCACTCAAAGGAGTCGAAGGTTCCATGCAAAGGGAAGCTCGCACCAGATATGTCGGACCATTCAAGATCTTGAGCCGCAGAGGTGAAGTTGCTTATCGCTTGAGTTACCACAGTCTTTGGCAGAGTGCATGATGTATTTCATGTATCACTGGCGAAGAAGTGTCTTGAGTACAGGAAGAGCAAACACTTTTGGAGGCAATTGAGTGCAAGAAGATCGACTTACAAAGAACATCCGATGAAGATTACGGGCGTAATGGACGGAGAGACAAGGAACAAGTCAACACGTTTGCAGAGTTCGGTGGAGCAACCACTCGGAAAGTGAAGCCACGTGGGAGCCTTGAAGAAGATCGAAGAAGGAGTTTCCTAACCTATTTACAGAGCGACCACGAATCTCGGGACGAGATTACATTAAGGGGGAGGTTTGTAACACCTAATTTTTGCTCTAATTTAAAATTTGAAGTATTTTTGATTTTTGAGAAATTTTGGAAATTATTGAAATTTATTTGGAATTATTCAAATATAGCCTTTCTTGAAAACAAATTAAATAAAGGAAAAGTTTTTGCAAAGTTTTATTGAAAATATTTTAATGGAGTTCCAAACATCTCAAAGTATTTTCGAATTTTTCCGAATTTTTCAGATATTTTACTACTTTCTTTGGCCAAAACTAATTTCCGAATTATTTTTATTGAAAAGGATTTAAAATCCCGAGCGATTGTCAGGCGAAATCGTTGGCGGCCCGAAGATCGCTCTCGCCCACTCGTGACTCCGGCCCACGCACGCCCGCAGAAACCCTAGCGCCGCTTAGCCAAGCCGTCCGTCCGGATCGCGACGCTCGCGTGTGCCACGTCGCCCGTCGCGCGTGAGCCTTGGATCATCGCCGCGACGAACGCACGAGATCGCACCACGTCGCCGTCCCCGCGAGATCATCGGAGAGACGTGGGCGTTGATGGCCGTGACTTCCGCCGGCCGTTTCGCGCACGTCGAGGCAGCCCTTAAGTCCCCGTTGAAGGCGTCGTGTAGAGGCCTTCGCTCCGCATCTTTTGACTCCTCGCACGCACGCCGAGACTCCCTCTAGCACCCGTGAGAGCTCGCCGTAGTTGCCTTCCTTCGCCACCGTTGTTTTTGCTTCCTCCCATCGTCGTCCGAGCCGCTTCGCCGTGCTCCGACCCCTTCCTGAGTTCACCGAAGCCAGCTGCATTGAGTGGACCACTTCATCACGCCGGAGAAGCCCCGCAGCGCCGCGTTGCACGTCGTCTTCATCCTCTCCGGCAAGATCTGCGCCACCGTGACATCGTCGCGACCGAGCCGCCCACCGTCCGATCGCCGCCGAACGCACGATTCATCCACGTCGCCAATCAACGGTAATCCTCATCTTCACCCCTCACCGTTTGATCTAATCAGCGGTCTAGATTGCCGATTAGTTTCACGATTAGTTTTTTCACCGTTAGATCTAGATCGTAGGGTTTATTTTTTTACCGCGTCGCGTAAAGGTCACACCGTCGGATGCTTGCATTTGCCTTGGATTGTGCCGCGTGTCGCGCCGCAGTAGGCTAGAGCCGATAGCCTTGGCTCATCGCGGCCGTCCATTTGAATCGAGCGGATGAGATCGCACCGTGCATTGGGCCAATCCTGTGTTGACGCGTGACGCGCGGAAACCGAGGAGTCAGCGCCGCCGTTTCTGTCGACGTCACCCGAGTAATCGTGACCGTTCGATCTGGATCCAAGGGTCACGGTGAAGCCATGTGTTGGCTCCGCGGTAGAGGTGAGGTGAAAAGTCGCATGAATCTCGGTCGTTCGTTTTAAATCAGAAGGACGAGATTGAATCGAGTTTCGGCGATTAGTTTAGCGCCGCGTGTCGCGTTGGGATTGGCTGCGAGCCGTCGCTGACGCCACGGCTTGCGTCACCCGGTGCATGAGCTCAGTGCCACCAGTCCACGGTGGACCAGGGCCAACCCGTGGACCCAGCCCATAGACCAGAGCGACGTGGCAGCCTCTGGGCGTGCCACGTGTCGAGATGACGTCAGCGATGACGTCATATATTTTTTATATATAAAAATATTTTGACCGAATTTCTTTTCTGTGCTGATGTCATCATGACGCGGTGCTGACGTCACAAATGCGAATTTCCAGTGTAAAAATACTTCGGAAAAATCGGATTTTCTTAATTTCTGTATTTTGATTTTATTCAAACTTCAAATGACTATAACTTTTGCATTTTAACTCGGTTTGGATGATTCAAATTTCTAAAAATTCATAAAATTATGAGCTATTTAATGGTGAATTTTATTTGAATTTTGAGGTCGTTTAGTCTTCTGTATTAGTTATTTATTGCATATTTTGTTTATGCAGCGTAGAGCGCAAATTTGCGGAAAGTTTCGAGGAAGATTTAGTCGCTCAAGACCAAGCTTCGGAACAAGACCAGCAACTCTTTGAAGGCAAGTGATGCTTTGATCATTTTGATCCCAGATTTTAAAATGTAATTTATGCTTTGAAACTATGCATGCTAATTATTTAAAATGAAATTAAATTGATTTGGGATAATGTAGATAATCAACCCATTTTGTTATGCCACCTTGAATTATTAATTGTATGCCTAAACCATTGTCACCCTAAGTTTGATTATATTAGTTGGATGCTAATATTGTGCCAACACGGAGGCTAGACCGTGAGTAGATGCTTAGCCTTGCAACGAATCATGAGTGATCTTTCGGAAAAATGCTACAATACTGACTAAAGACATATTGAATGTATTTTGAAAAGTGGTGTGATGATGCCATATGATGAGATTGAGGTACCGCGACCTGTGTGGTTCCGTACCGATGTGGAGTTATTCTTGGCATGTGTTGCACAATAATCAACTGGGTGGGAAAAGTTTTAGGCTAGGGCAAGTGGCAAGAGGTGTGTGCACTGGTGGGCTGTGTGGCATTGGGTTGATGAGTGATGTGAGTCTGTGTGCCACATTGGGCTGTGTGCCATCGTTGAGTGTTGGAAGTCTTGCCTTGGTGGATTAAGGACTTCACCTTGCAAGCCTTTGATCCGAGTCACCGTACAACCACATATCCGATATGGGACATACCTAGTTGACTAGGGTTACGATATCTTTCCTCGATACCTCGGGGTGACAGTACAGGGGTGTATCTGTATGGGGGCGTGCACGTGCTACGGCTTGGTGCCCATCCAACGGTGATTGGCGGTCCTATACTTGGCTCTGTGTGAGGGAAGTGATAGTGAAGGCAATCTGGAGAGGTTCTCTGGTTAAGGTAGAAGTTCTGAAAAGCTTTGTTGCGGACAATCACTGTGTGGTGGCGGTGTATCTTGTGGGTAAAGTGTACAACCTCTGCAGAGTGTCAAACTATTCGAATAGCCGTGCTCACGGTATTGAGCATTGCTCGGGATTACTGATCAAGGGTAGATTTTCATAAACAAAATGTGGGAAGGGTGGTGTGTGCGGTGTTGGAAATGAACTATTAAGGTTTGCGTCGAGAATCTTCAATGAAAAACCATTTGAGTTTAGTATTATTTATATTTGTTCCAATGCTTTAATCTAATTAAGATATTGGTTTAAAATTGCTATTTGATGCAAAAGAACCATTTAAGCCAACCCTTTGGAATAAGCTTTGCATGTAGTAATAGCACTGCATTCTGTGCATTACTTGTTGAGTGCCTTGTGTACTCACCCCACCTTGCTTATCAAACCCAACATCGGTGGAGGAGTCTACACCGGCATGGGAGGAAGAGTACATCGAGGATCACGAGCAACTAGGGGCAAGCCCGATCGGTTGCTGTGGCAAGATGAAGGCTTCCACGACCCTTTTATTTATGTTCATTGCTATTTCTTTACTTTGAATAATGTAAGCCTGTGTGGTGACTTATCTGTAAGGAGACCATAAGGTCATACAACTCGATTTATATACATGTTTGCACTATTTATTCTTATATCTTTGTGAATATACGTAATGTGCAACCTCAGATGATTGTGTGTGCTAAGCGTGATCTGGGATCGCATGGAATACACAGAGGGTCCGGATTTGCAGATTCGGGTCCCGACAACCACCCGGCCAGCCCAAGCCCTGCAAACTATTCATCTGTCTTGGCCTTTCTCCGTTTGGGGTTTGGAAATCTTAGGACTATTCCCAAGAGCCCAAGTAGGTTACAAGTTCCTGCTCATGGCTATCGACAGGTTCACCAAGTGGATCGAAGCCGAACCCGTCAGGAACATCACCTCAGAAGTGGCTAAGAAGTTCATGAGGAGCATCGTTACTCGATTTGGCATCCCTAATCGAGTAATCACAGATAACGGTAGCCAGTTCAAAAGCAATGCTTTTATACCCTTTTGCGAAGAATTGGGTTTCAAACTCTGCTTTGCATCCGTAGCTCACCCTCAGAGTAACGGACAGGTCGAACGTGCCAACGGTATAATCGTGCAGGGGATCAAGACGCGCGTGTTCGATAGGCTCAAGGTTTACTCGACTCGGTGGGCAAAAGAACTCCCCTCGGTGTTGTGGGCTATTCGTACATCGACTAGTTGAGCCACTGGTGAAATGTTGTTTTTCTTGGTCTACGGAGCAGAAGTGGTGCTTCCGATTGAGTTAGCATCCAGGTCACCTCGTGTGGACAACTACTCGGAAGATGAACATGAGCAGGTGCGAATAGATGATGTAAATCTACTCGAGGAGTACAGGGATCGAGCGTCCATTCGAGCAGCTAAGTATCAACAAGCCTTGCATCGATACTATAGCCAGAAAATCCAGGAAATAGCACTCATCACTGGGGACTTAGTACTACGAAAGGTGCAGAAGCAAGATACCTGTAATAAGCTATCACCTAAATGGGAAGGTCCCTACGTAGTGGTCGAGGTGACTTGACCCGGATCAGTACGGCTATCGATGATAGAAGGAGCGGTGTTTGCCAACTCATGGAACATTGATCAATTGAGAAAATTTCATACATGAACAACAAAACTCATGCATTACAACCGAAATCCAGGTAAGTACAGGTTTATTAAAATTAACTAACATAATTTGTCATATTACATATGAGGCAGGTACCCTACTGCTACTTGCCCTCGAAGGCATCTCGTCGCCTCTTCTGCTCCCTCGGGGGTTGGCAGCTGATGGTCCTAGGGATGGGCCTTCGCCCTTGGTATGGGCCGGAAGGGGGCGCGAAGACCCGGTCGGTTATCGATGGAGAAAGCAACACCTCCGTCGTTGAGCGTGGAGCGTGAGCGGAGGCTGGGTCGGTGAAGCAGTTTTGAGCTTCACCTTCTTCTCCGCCGGCGGCATCTTCTCCCCTGACGACGGCAACAGTGGCATTTTCTCTCCCGACAGCAACGACGATGGCATCTTCTCCCCCAGTGGTGGTGCCGATGGCATCTTCTTCGATGATGGTAGCCTCATTTTCTTCCTCTAGCCAGACCTCCCTCTCAAGGGCCTCCCAATCAATCTCCTCATTCTTAATGGAAATTTCAATAATGATCTACCTCGAAGAGACCGCAGCCAACGGTCGAGGGGGAGGGGACTCGACAAGGATCTCCAGAGATGGGGACGATGGTGGAGTAGAAGCCATGGGTACGGTTGAAAAGCTAAAGCGCTACGAGAAGAAGGCAAGAAAGAAAACAGAGTGCGGCAGACGACTACAAGTCCCATCTATTTATAGCCCTGGGAACGAGTCGCACTGTAGCAACAACTCCGTCAAGATCTACTTCGGTCCCAATCCACGAGATGTTTGTCGCACTTCCACACAAATATGAAAACCAAAGAGATGCTAAGTTATGACGTTGACTGGATGACGCACCGTGTGGAAGCCGAAGGGGCGAAAAGGCTGCAATAGTACCCAACCATTGGAATGGGATTATACTTCGCCCGTTCGAATTTAAAAAATATACTGGGCCTTACCCATATGCTCGGGGGTTCATGTGCCTGAGCGTATGGTCAGGGGCTACTATTCTTGATGCTCACGCTCTACTCCTTTCTCGATGCAGTCATCGAGCAGGGAGTCGAGGGCTACGTCATGCATTTTCTACGCATATGTTCTACCCTTTACTCGATGCACTCATCGAGTGGAAGGTCGGGGGCTACATCGCTCGAGCTTTTCTTTACCTGGCTCTGCTCTCGGGTCGATACATTCATCGAATAAAGGGTTGGGAGCCACAACAGGTATCTTTGATGCTGATGCTTCACTTTTTGCTCGATCCAGCTATCGGGCAGGGAGTTGGGGGCTACATCACGACTTTGTGCTTACGTCAATCTACTCCCTACTCGATGATATCATCGAGTAAGGAGTTGGGGGCTACAGATAACTCTGTACCTTGCTCTATTTCCTGGTCGATACTGCTATTGAGCGGAGCATTATAGGCACAATTTTCTTTATTTCTTTTACATGTGATTTTTTGCATACATTTATTCGATTGCATACTTAGCATGTCAGTGAACAAAACCAAAGGGCGGCCATGCCTGAACTCGACGACGTGCAATTCTATCCTGCACGCATACGAGTACTAGATTGTTAGACATCTAAAGCTCAACGGATGGCAGGAGATGAGGCCTCTAGTCGATTCTACGTTCGTTGCCCAGCAAGTTCATGCTCGCTACAAAGCCTAAGTTGTGGTCTCGATGAAGACTTGCAAAAATCTTGTAGTTTTACTCCAACTTATATAGCGTTTATGTTATATGCGGCCTCTCCGAGTGTACACTCGGGGGCTAAGTTGTTTAATGAAAGTTTTTCTAGGCCTGTGTGCAGATACGATCAAGGATGCGTGTGGCTATGAAACTGCTTACTGAGGGTCTATGAGTGCTAAATCGGATTTGCATCTACTTGTGCTACTCTATTTCATCGACAAGGGAATAGCAGGAAAAGGGTGATAGACAAGCAAAATTAATTAGCACTATCGTACAAGACCACAATAGCAAAAAAGGTTCAACCATTACATAAGTATGTTTAGGTAGAGGACATTGGCTAGTGTCATCATCATCGTCGGTAAGAGAAAGCTCCAACTGGGCCACGAACCTCTCGGCAAGGCGCTTCTTCATCATCATCGACTTTTGCCACACCCTTTGGAGGGCCTCGCCCTCAAAGACCGCTTCGTCATTGCGAAAAGCAGATGCGGCTGTCTCAGGATTCTTCTTCGGTGACGGGACAACTCCGGCATTGGCTGAAGGGCTGGACGCCATTGAAAGAAGGGGGATGAATTCTTCGAATGTGGTGGTGCTAGGGTTTAAGGAGCGCGACAGAGGCTTCGAGAATAAGGCTGAAGGCAAAAAGGAGGTGAATGGCTACAGTTCCGGACATAAGAATTTATAAGCCAAAACCTTTTCAGGCGAACAGTTCACTCCCCCGCAGCGCGACGCCTCGATATGCGAGAAAAGTGGAATGATGGCACTGAACCAATCTTGACATTACAGACGAGAGCAATAAATGCACAACTGCCCAACGTTTAGATTTTCTGGATTTTTTCTAATTGTACTCAGAGTCGAGTCGATAAGACGATATCGAGTAACTTGTGGCTAACCTAAGGACTCGTAATGGGCTGATGGCAAGGCGCTCGATCTGGCAACATCCCTAATCGATACTTAGCGCTTCCTAATCTAGTCGAATCGTTCAACCACAAGTCGGTGAGGCATTACTCAACCAAGCTAGGGCTTGGCAGTAATCGACCAAGCGCTTGAACGGACCCTCCGTTGGATAGAGTTCAGGGGCCACTGTCGAATATCTAAATATGGGGTATGAGTAAGTACCAAAAATACGAAGACTATACCATATATGCTTAAGCAAGCATCTAGAAACTCTGGATATCACAGGCCCGATTCTATGGGACAAGATATACACGGAGGGGATATTTTCATACTAGGAAGGACTCGATCACTTTCCCGTTACGAGGAAAATGACTCGAGTACACCTGGTATTTAGGGAAGTTTGGATATGCTGCGAAGGTCACGCGACGATGGATTCCTCATCGGCTACGATCTAATATCCCAAACCGACTACAACTCAACTTGAGGCAAGGCTACCCTGACTATATAAGACCAGGGGTAGGTATCCTCAAGGTGTGCTTCCAAGAGATAAGACTTTTAGAGAGAGCTTTTACAAGACGCAGAGCAACTAGGAGAAGACGAACCACGCTTTGTCAACCTCCAGCCATAGTTTAGCCATTGCCTAGATCCAATCTTCATTGTAACTAGGGCTAGATAATCAATTTAGTACTTGATACACCAATACATACATCATCCGCACAGGACGTAGGGTATTACTCCATCCGAGGGCCTGAACCTGTATACATCGTGTGCCGATGTCTTCATGCTTGACTTTGCTAAATCGAAGGTACCCGTAATCATAGGTTTATTATCAAGATCTAACCTTCGACAATGCCCTTTGATTTGATTAATGCACCCAGCACCTTCGTGCGACTCATGAACGAAGTCTTAAGATCATACATTGGCCGATTCGTTGTTGTGTACTTTGATAATATTCTTATCTATAACAAATCGGCTAATGATCACATCGATCATTTGAGACTTGTTTTTGCAACTCTACGAGAGGTGAGATTATTTGGTAACCTTGAGAAGTGCACCTTTTGCACCGATCGAGTATCTTTTCTTGGTTTTGTAGTGACCTCTCAGGGAGTTGAAGTTGACAAAGCCAAAGTCGAAGCCATTGAGCAATGGCCGACGCCAACCACTGTTACGCAGGTACGAAGTTTCCTTTGTCTTGCAGGTTTTTATCGACGGTTCGTCAAGGACTTCAGTACAATTGCTACACCCATGAATGAGCCGACCAAGAAGGGAATTGCTTTCCATTGGGGATCGGCTCACGAAACTGCTTTCAATCGGCTAAAGGAGAAACTCACCAACGCTCCTTTACTTCAATTGCCCGATTTCGGTAAGACTTTCGAACTTGAATGTGATGCTAGTGGAATCAACATTGGAGGAGTGCTTACTCAGGAAGGTAAGCCGATTGCATACTTCAGTGAAAAGTTAAGTGGTCCTAGCTTGAATTACTCGACATATGACAAAGAACTTTATGCTTTGGTAAGAGTACTCGAAACTTGGCAACATTACCTCTAGCCAAAAGAATTTGTCATACACTCAGACCATGAATCTTTGAAACACATTTGGAGTCAGGCTAAACTCAACAAAAGACATGCAAAGTGGGTTGAATTTATTGAGTCTTTTCCCTATGTGATCAAGCACAAGAAGGGTAAAGATAATGTTATAGTCGACGCTCTATCCAGGAGATACACCATGCTTTCACAGCTTGATTTCAAGATCTTTGATCTTCAAACCATCAAAAATTTATATGCCGACGATGAAGACTTCAAAGAAGTAATCCAAAACTGTCGGCAAGGCAAGACATGGAACAAATATGTCTTAGCCGATGATCTCTTGTATCGGACTAATAAACTTTACATTCAATCAAGTTTTGTGTGTCTTTTATTGCTGCAAGAAGCACACAGAGGATGTTTAATGGTGCACTTCGGAGTAAAGAAGACTGAGGATATCTTAGCCGATCACTTCTACTGGCCGAAGCTGCCAAGGGATGTGGAGCACTACGTTAGCCGATGCACCACCTGCAACAAAGCTAAGTCTCGAGTAAACCCTCATGGTTTATACTGTAAGGACCCGAATCCATCGATTCGAACCCACTTTGTGTTTACCGCACTAGTCCGGGATCAACGCTAG
This sequence comes from Otatea glauca, assembly GCA_036346275.1. Classification (NCBI taxonomy): domain Eukaryota; kingdom Viridiplantae; phylum Streptophyta; class Magnoliopsida; order Poales; family Poaceae; genus Otatea; species Otatea glauca. Next base: position 13,675,176 of record CM070720.1, read on the forward strand.
TGCACACAACTCAACATTGGTACATATCACATCATACACAACGATAATAGAATAATAGTTCATTCATTGATATATCTAAAGGTATGATCTTATGACCAACTTACATTATTAAACCACGCAGGGCAAGACTGGAAATATAAACTAGTAATTAAGCGTGGAAAGTAGAAAACGTAGATAGCTCATCGAGTTCACCACAGCAACCGACAAGGCTCGGACCCTAATGACTCGTGTCTTCCTGGACTTCCTCTTCCAACACAGGTGTAGATTCTTCAACTGTTGATTATTGTTGTTTGGCAAGGGTGAGTACTTAAGCACTCAACAAGTTGTGCACAGAATGCAATTCTATGTATCTATATGCAAGGCTTATTCCAATGGATAGGCTATCATGGTTATTTTGCAGTAAGCAGCATTTATGAACAAATACAGTAAATAGATTGTAAAGAATGTAAAACAAATAACAATAGTAAATAAATTCAGTATTTCCCAAGTAAACCAAGTTTCCAATCCTAAGTCAAATTCCATCTTCCATATGGCATTCCGCCATCCAAACCAAGTTGTCCAATTAATTAAACTAACCCTTAACTGTAATTCCCGAGCATTGCTCAATACCGCGAGCACGGCTATCCGAATAGTTTCACACTCTGCAGAGGTTATGCACTTTACCCACGCGATACAACCAAACACCACCAAGGCGAGTGATTATAACAGAGCCTTTACAATGCTCACAGCTTAACCGGATACTACCCGCTAAGGTTTCAACACGGTGGGTCGAAAACCATAACCGTGGCCCCCTCTTGCGCCATGTGAATTACACCCTAACTCGGGAACTCACACCGACCACGATAGTACCAAAATTAAGACATTGCAAATTACTCAGCTAGGCTGGCCCATACCAGACATGTGGTTGCATGATTGTCTCAGGTCAAAGGCTTGCAAGGTTAAGTCCTTAGTGTGATCAAGGCAAGACATCCACATACCCTCTGCCCATCGGGCCCACCTTGGCATCCTCGCCCCTTGTCACTTGCCCCAATCCAAGTTATTATCACCCAGTTGATTACCAAGCACCACGTGCCATCAACAATTCAACATCGTTGCGTGACATGACTCGTCACAACAACTCAATCTCATCGTGTGATCCCACATGACACACAAGTTCATAATATTGTTCCATATTCCATTAATCAAGATTAATTATCAATGATTCTGACACATGTGATGACGTGGCAAAGCTAAGCAACTAATACAAACTAATCCTCCAATGTTGATTATAATTGTTAACCAACTATATTTAACCAATCTAAGGTGACAATGGATCATGGCATACAATGACAAGGTAGGGTGTAGATCAATCTGGTATATTAGCTAAACCCAATCTAATTTAAAACAGTTGTATATTTGAAATATATGCAATAGGGTAAATCAGACATAGCAATTTTATAAACATGGGTTCAATATGATCAAAGCACAACTTGCCTTGGAATAGGTCCTGATCTGGTTCTAGAACTTGCTCTTGAGTTGCTGGATCTTCCTCCGAAGCGTCGCACAATTCAACGTCTACGTGTACCGAAGAAAAAAAACAAATAAATGCCAAAATAGAGAGCAATTGAACTCCAAAAATCAAATAAAATTCACCATTAAATAGATCTCAATTTTACAAATTTTTAGAAACCGGAATCACTCAAATCCGAGTTAAATTGCAAAAGATATAGCCTTTTGAAGTTTGAAATAAATACTGAAATTGCTAAAATCAGAAAATCTGAATTAACAGATTTATTTTTATTCTGAAAAAGCGATTTATGACATCAGCGTGACGTCAGCCCTGGTCCGAAGCGCTCTGGTGCTGACACGTGCCCCCCTCGGTCCATGGACTGCGTCCATGATTCCTCGGTCCACGGTGGATCCGGTCCACCGGTCAGCTCTCTCGACGTGGGCGCGCGTCTCTACCGATCGATCGACCGCGCTACTTACCCGACACGCCACGCCAGCGCCATGTCACCACCCGCTCCGAGCTGGCCTCCACGTGGGTGACACACGGCGACGAACCAGCAAGCCACGTCGACGGCGGTGGTGCGGGAACCTAGGGTCATCGGCGGCGAGGTTGGACAATACCTTCGGGCACGCTTCAACGAGGCGAAACTGATGACGCGGTCAGATGCTCCACTGGACCACCGGAACGTCGGCGACGAGGACTTCTTCACTGGCGACGGCGGCTTCCTCGGTGATCTTCCTACCTGGCGCTGCTCCGGCAGATCTGACACGCGCACGAGGTGCTCCGGGTGAAGACGAAATAGATGCGGTCGGTCTCGGACCTTGGGGTGGCTCAACGGCAGCGAATCGACGATTCTTCGGTGCGGTGGCGCTCGGCAAATCTTCACGAATTCGCGATGAATCGGCAACGCTCTCAAGGGGATAACCTAGGGCTTTGGTTTGCGGCAGAGAGGCGAACCAGGTTCCCCCTTTTATAGCCCCTCTGATCCTCTCCGGCAGTGACTCAGACACGGAGTCCGCGGTGGCTACGGCTCGGACGCGATCCAGAGTTCGCTGCGAAGACGACAACGCAGCTCACACGATGACGATCGGACGGTCACAAAACAATCCGGATGCTGCACAATCCTGTCCATCCACGCGCTTCCGCAACGGCCCTGATCTGGAGAAGTTCCGAACCGGTACGACTTGATCTCACCCGCGCGATCTCGATCCACCGGCGAGGATTAGATCTCCAAAGCAAAACTAAGCGGGCGGTAGACTGGGCCAACGCACGCGCAGCTCATGGGCTCGGCCCATTATCGTTTAAGCGATATTTTCTGGTTTTATCACTTAAAATAATTACAGAAATTCCTTTAATTACTTTTAGGCAAATAAATTATCAGGAAAAATCTCAGAAAAATCTCAAAAATACTTTGAGACATTCTGGACTCAAATAAAATGTTTTTGGCAAAACTTTATTTTAACTTTGCACAGATTTAAATAAATTTGAACAAAAGGTTAATAAACTTAATTTAAAATTAATTCAGATAAATCCAGAAAAATCCAAATAAATTCCAAAAAATCATAAATGCACATTTAAGCAATAAAATCATATTTAAGCAACTTTTTGGGATGTTACAAACCTCCCCTAATGTAATCTCGACAGAGATTGGGCTAACTAGAGAATAGGTTGGAAATTTCGACTTCAAATCTTCTTCTCGCTCCCAAGTGGCTTCACTTTCGGAATGATTGCTCCACTGAACTCTGCAAAAGCGAATAGACTTGTTTCTGGTCTTGCGCTCCATAACATCCAAAATTCTGACCGGTTGCTCTTTGTAAGTCAAATCTTCTTGCAGCTCTATTGCATCCAACGGGGTTTGCTCTGTTGGCACTCTGAGACACTTCTTAAGCTGCGACACATGGAATACATCATGCACTCCTGCCAATGACTGAGGCAACTCTAACTGATAAGCTACCTCTCCTTGACGGCTTAGAATCTTGAACGAACCGACATATCTTGGCACGAGCTTCCCTTTAACGTGAAATCTTTTAACGCCCTTAAGAGGGGTAACCCTGAGATACACATGATCTTCTGGTTCAAAACTCAAATCTCGACGACGGTTGTCTGCGTAGCTTTTCTGTCTTGACTGTGCTACCTTCAACCTTTCTCTGATCATTGCGACTTGACTTTCGGCTTCCTCGAGGATATCTGGCCCGAAAACCAAATGTTCTCCTGTTTCGTTCCAATTTAATGGAGTACGACAAGCACGTCCATACAACGCCTCAAACGGTGACATCTGCAGGCTAGCTTGATAGCTGTTATTGTAACTGAATTCTACATATGGCGAACTTTTATCCCAAGATGTAGCATAAGCTAAAGCACAAGCTCTCAACATATCCTCTAAAATCTGATTTACTCTTTCAGTCTGACTATCTGTCTGCGGGTGATATGCTGTACTAAAATTCAGACGAGTCCCCATTGCTTCATGCAACTTGTTCCAAAATCTTGAGGTAAATTGGGTACCTCTGTCCGACACAATCTTCTTAGGCACTCCATGCAAACATACAATCCTCGACATGTACAACCGCTAAACGATCTCGGAGTAAGTGATCTTTATTGGGATAAAATGGGCGACCTTGGTTAGACGGTCCACAATTACCCAAATGGAATCGTAACCTCTCTGAGTTTTAGGTAAACCGGTGATAAAGTCCATTCCGATTTCCTCCCACTTCCATTCCGAAATTTTCAACTACGCAACAAACCAATGGTCTTTGATGCATAGCTTTTACCCTCGATATACGTCGATAAAGCAACATGCTCAGCTACTTCACGCTTCATGTTAGGCCACCAAAATCTCTCTTTCAAATCCTGGTACATCTTGGCACTTCCTGGATGAATCGAGTACTTAGAATCATGAGCCTCCTCAAAAATCAATTGCTTTAGTTCCTTTTTATCCAGCACACAAATTCAGCCTTTGAAGAACATGGTTCCTTGCTCATCCAGAGTGAAATCTACGGCTAGGCCTTCTTCCTTTTTAGCCTTGATCTTAGAAATTTTATCGTCATCTTTCTGGCCTTCTCTAATCTGACCTTCCAGCGTTGGCTTTACTTCGGTCTGACTACCATTCCTGCGAACGGCTTCCAACCTTAGTTTCTGAAATTCCTTGCATAATTCTGGTTGATCCTCCATTGTTAGCGTATTGGTGCTATGACTCTTTCGACTCAGAGCATCTGCTACCACATTGGCCTTTCCGGGATGATAATGAATTCCACATTACAATCCTTAATTAGCTCTAGCCACCTTGTTGCCTCATATTCAGATCCGCTTGAGTGAATATGTATTTGTGCTCTTATGGTCTATATATCTCACATCTATTTCCTATGAGATAATGACGCCATATCTTTAAAGCATGCACTACTACCGCTAACTCCAAATCATGCGTTGGGTAGTTCACTTCATGCGGTCTTAAGCGTCTCGACGCATAAGCAACGACTTTGCCTTCTTGCATTAACACGCATCCCAAGCCTTGCTTTGAAGCATCGCAATAAATATCAAATCCATTCTGCACATCTGGCAACACTAATACGGGGGCTGTCGTTAAACGCTTCTTTAATTCCATAAAGCTTTTCTCGCACTCTGGCTTCCATGCAAACTTCTTTTCCTTCTTCAACAACTGCGTCAGGGGTTTAGCAATTGTCGAGAATCCTTCTATGAACCGACGGTAGTATCCCGCCATTCCCGTAAAACTACGGATCGAGTAATGCACTTGGTTGCTCCCAATGCAACATCGCATCCACTTTGCTGGGGTCAACTGCAACTCCTTTAGTAGTCATTACATGACCAAGGAATTCGACTTTTTCCTTCCAAAATTCACACTTGCTAAACTTAGCATACAGCTGATGCTCTCGTAGCCTCTCTAGAACCATCCTCAGATGTTCTGCATGCTCTTCCTCTGTCTTCGAGTAAACCAAGATATCGTCTATAAAGACTACAACAAACTTATCCAAATATTCCATGAAAACCTTATTCATCATGTTCATAAAATATGCAGGGGCATTCGTCAATCCAAATGACATGACTGTGAACTCATAATGTCCATATCGCGTAGAAAACGCAGTCTTAGGCACATCCTCCGCTCGGATCTTCAACTGATGGTATCCCGAACGAAGATCTATCTTGAGAAAACTCAGCTCCTCTTAATCGATCAAATAAGTCATCGATCACGGGCAACGGATACTTATTCTTGATTGTTACTTCATTCAGTGCACGATAATTGATGCACATTCTAAGACTTCCGTCCTTTTTACGAACAAACAAAACCGGGGCTCCCCATGGTGATGAACTAGGTCTAATGAAACCTTTTTCTTGCAGTTCCTCAATCTGCTTCTTCATTTCCACTAACTCGTCGGTAGGCATCCGATATGGTCTCTTTGATATCGGTGCTGTCCCTAGTGCTAATTCAATGACAAACTCGATGTCGCGATCTGGCGGTAGTCCTGGCAAATCTTCTGGAAACACATCTGGATATTCTCTGACTACTGGCACATCTTCCATGCTGATGGCTTTCACGCTGTTGACCACTAACTGCCCATCACGAACTGCGGTCGCTTGAAATTCTACCTTTTTGCCACTAGGGCCTTCCAAAGTTACGATCCTTTGGCCACAATCCAAAACGGCCTTATGCTTAGACAGCCAATCCATTCCAAGGATGACGTCTAGGGATTGCGCATCTATCAAGATAAGATTCGCTAGAAATTCTATCCCATCCATAAGCAACTTAGCCCCCAAACACCCAAGGCTAGATCTAAGCTCGGATCCTGGGGCTTGGACTAAGAGCACACACTTAAGATTCACCACCTTAAATCCATTCTTGGTTGCAAAACTTTGAGAAACGAACGAATGCGAAGCTCCAGAATCAAACAAAACTGTAGTAGGTACCGAGTTGACCAGAAACTTACCCAGTACGACGTCTGTAGCCTCCTGAGCTCCATCCGCGGTGATGTGGTTGATCCTTCCGCGCAACGGTTGATTGCGGGTTGCTCCAGAATTGACTGGCGCATGATTTCCTCCTGAGGTTGGTGCCTTGGCAGGTGTTGTTCCCAAGTTGAAACGAACTGGCGTAATGCCTCCCTTCTGTGGACACCTATTAGAAAAGTGCCCTGGCTCGTTGCATGTATAGCATCTTTTCACTACAGACTGTTGATTCCCTCCTGGTGCATTGTTGCCCTGTGCTGGTGTCTGGAAGTTCTGATTGGCAGGGCGAGGTGCAGGGGTTGATGTCTTGTTCACAGCTGGTGGTTGGAATCTAGCAAATTGTTGTGGTGACATCCTCAAACGTAGATGGTTTGGACGCCCACCCGATTAGTCATCAAGCGCTATGTTCTCACCCACTCTTTGCGCTTATCTTCTAGGATCAAAGCCTTATTGACTAACTCCTAAAAACTGAAAATTGTGGGTGATCACCCCACTGCGATCTGAATTCAGTCCCTTCATGAAACGAGACTACCTAGCTTTATCTGTCGATACGTCTTCAGGGGCATGGCGAGCTAACTGAGTAAACTTGTTCAGGTACTCGGCCACTGGTTGGCCTCCTTGTTTCAAAGCCCTGAACTTTTCCTTCTTAAGGTCCATCATTCCCTCCGGGACATGATACTGGCGAAAAGCATTAGTAAACTCCTCCCAGGTGATCTCTTGTGGGGCTCCATGAGCGGCACAGTAATTCTCCCACCATTCTGCGGTGGTTCCTTCAAGTTGATGAGAGGCGTAGAGCACCTTCTCATTGCCCTCACACCGAGTGATGTGCGACTTCTTCTCAATTGTCCTAAGCCGCCATCGGCTTCCAAAGGGTTCACATTCCACGAAAAGTTGGTGGCCTAGTCCTCATAAAATCGATAGCTTTGAGTGAGGTCGGGATCCACCATGGTTGTTCCGAGCTACTGTGGTTGTTGTTGTTGGTCTGCTGCGTTGGTCATCTGTTGCATCCTTTGCATCATAGTCCGCATCGCTTGAGTCTGCCGCAAGAAATGCTCCCAGATTCTCGCATGTCAATGGCGGTGGTTGAGGGCTGCCTCCGTCATTGGGGTTGTCATTCGCGCGCATCCACTTCAAGCACCGTTGTTTCTCAGTATTCACCATCCGATGATTGCCTCTTGGGTTAGGAAAGGTAGATGTAGCATAGATAAGAAGTAAGACTTTCTAAAGCGGGAGATAGGTTATACCCAACTGAAATAATTCTTTATTATTCTTGGTATGGCCGCTTATTTAAGCCTACAAGCTTTGCAACACATATTGCACACTCAAAGATTACAAAGAAGCAAACTAAACACGAAACCTTAACGTCAACTAAAAAGGTAAAGACTAACTTAAAGACGCGACTCACACTCGAGTCTCAACACAACTCCAAGGCTGACACCCACTCATCCAACCCACCGGCCGAGGTCGTCCCACAGATACACTGTGGGTGAGTGGCATGGGAGCGAACCTATCCTCGATGACCTACTACACGGGTCCTCTGCAACAACAGGGTCTACACTCTCCTCTCGCTCCCACTCTCGCTCCTCTAGATCCTCCTCGAACTCTCCAACTGGCTCCTCGAACTCCTCGAGTCACGCGCTCCAACTCGTCCTCGACCGCCTCTAGGGCCTCTCCCAGCTCGGTGATCATCCCGATGGTCAAGCACGGTCACCTCAAGCTCTGCTCGCTACTCGAGTGCCTCGTACGCCTCCGGCTCGGGTAGTATCTCTCATATGATCCTCCGGGCAAGGTGAACTCCGCAAGGTGTACCGCATGGCACACTCGTCCTCCACGATCCGGCGGCGTCGGCATGCTTGAACGTCTGGGTGAAGTCGGAACACTGAGTCGTGAAGCTCGTCGGCGTAGTCACGGCAGACACGGCGAAGAGCAAGTCGGGCAACCTCCTGAATTGCAACCTCGTACGAGAATCTTCTGGCGGAGATGTTGATTGGTCTGCTAGCTTCCTCGTTCTCTCGAGCGTAGATAATCAGCTTGCAAATAAATCCTCGGTGTACACCATTGACTGACCAGCTGCCTCCTCGGTAAAGCGGACGATAGAAGCCTCCCAGCGTCTGAAGAACTCTCCACAACTCCATGGCGTAGCCACCAGCTGACTCCTCAAAGGTCGGATTCTATGGGACAAGATATACACGGAGGGGATATTTTCATACTAGGAAGGACTCGATCACTTTCCCGTTACGAGGAAAATGACTCGAGTACACCTGGTATTTAGGGAAGTTTGGATATGCTGCGAAGGTCACGCGACGATGGATTCCTCATCGGCTACGATCTAATATCCCAAACCGACTACAACTCAACTTGAGGCAAGGCTACCCTGACTATATAAGACCAGGGGTAGGTATCCTCAAGGTGTGCTTCCAAGAGACAAGACTTTTAGAGAGAGCTTTTACAAGACGCAGAGCAACTAGGAGAAGACGAACCACGCTTTGTCAACCTCCAGCCATAGTTTAGCCATTGCCTAGATCCAATCTTCATTGTAACTAGGGCTAGATAATCAATTTTGTACTTGATACACCAATACATACATCATCCGCACAGGACGTAGGGTATTACTCCATCCGAGGGCCTGAACCTGTATACATCGTGTGCCGATGTCTTCATGCTTGACTTTGCTAAATCAAAGGTACCCGTAATCATAGGTTTATTATCAAGATCTAACCTTCGACAATGCCCTTTGATTTGATTAATGCACCCAGCACCTTCGTGCGACTCATGAACGAAGTCTTAAGATCATACATTGGCCGATTCGTTGTTGTGTACTTTGATAATATTCTTATCTATAACAAATCGGCTAATGATCACATCGATCATTTGAGACTTGTTTTTGCAACTCTACGAGCGGTGAGATTATTTGGTAACCTTGAGAAGTGCACCTTTTGCACCGATCGAGTATCTTTTCTTGGTTTTGTAGTGACCTCTCAGGGAGTTGAAGTTGACAAAGCCAAAGTCGAAGCCATCGAGCAATGGCCGACGCCAACCACTGTTACGCAGGTACGAAGTTTCCTTTGTCTTGCAGGTTTTTATCGACGATTCGTCAAGGACTTCAGTACAATTGCTACACCCATGAATGAGCCGACCAAGAAGGGAATTGCTTTCCATTGGGGATCGGCTCACGAAACTGCTTTCAATCGGCTAAAGGAGAAACTCACCAACGCTCCTTTACTTCAATTGCCCGATTTCGGTAAGACTTTCGAACTTGAATGTGATGCTAGTGGAATCAGCATTGGAGGAGTGCTTACTCAGGAAGGTAAGCCGATTGCATACTTCAGTGAAAAGTTAAGTGGTCCTAGCTTGAATTACTCGACATATGACAAAGAACTTTATGCTTTGGTAAGAGTACTCGAAACTTGGCAACATTACCTCTAGCCAAAAGAATTTGTCATACACTCAGACCATGAATCTTTGAAACACATTTGGAGTCAGGCTAAACTCAACAAAAGACATGCAAAGTGGGTTGAATTTATTGAGTCTTTTCCCTATGTGATCAAGCACAAGAAGGGTAAAGATAATGTTATAGTCGACGCTCTATCCAGGAGATACACCATGCTTTCACAGCTTGATTTCAAGATCTTTGATCTTCAAACCATCAAAAATTTATATGTCGACGATGAAGACTTCAAAGAAGTAATCCAAAACTGTCGGCAAGGCAAGACATGGAACAAATATGTCTTAGCCGATGATCTCTTGTATCGGACTAATAAACTTTACATTCAATCAAGTTTTGTGCGTCTTTTATTGCTGCAAGAAGCACACAGAGGATGTTTAATGGTGCACTTCGGAGTAAAGAAGACTGAGGATATCTTAGCCGATCTCTTCTACTGGCCGAAGCTGCCAAGGGATGTGGAGCACTACGTTAGCCGATGCACCACCTGCAACAAAGCTAAGTCTCGAGTAAACCCTCATGGTTTATACTGTAAGGACCCGAATCCACTGATTCGAACCCACTGTGTTTACCGCACTAGTCCCAGGATCAACGCTAGTGCACACAGCTCAACATTGGTACATATCACATCATACACAACGATAATAGAATAATAGTTCATTCATTGATATATCTAAAGGTATGATCTTATGACCAACTTACATTATTAAACCACGCAGGGCAAGACTGGAATTATAAACTAGTAATTAAGCAGCGGAAAGTAGAAAACGTAGATAGCTCATCAGTTCACCACAGGCAACCGACAAGGCTCGGACCCTAATGACTCGTGTCTTCCTGGACTTCCTCTTCCAACACAGGTGTAGATTCTTCAACTGTTGATTATTGTTGTTTGGCAAGGGTGAGTACTTAAGCACTCAACAAGTTGTGCATGAATGCAATTCTATGTATCTATATGCAAGGCTTATTCCAATGGATAGGCTATCATGGTTATTTTGCAGTAAGCAGCATTTATGAACAAATACAGTAAATAGATTGTAAAGAATGTAAAACAAATAACAATAGTAAATAAATTCAGTATTTCCCAAGTAAACCAAGTTTCCAATCCTAAGTCAAATTCCATCTTCCATATGGCATTCCGCCATCCAAACCAAGTTGTCCAATTAATTAAACTAACCCTTAACTGTAATTCCCGAGCATTGCTCAATACCGCGAGCACAGCTATCCGAATAGTTTCACACTCTGCAGAGGTTATGCACTTTACCCACGCGATACAACCAAACACCACCAAGGCGAGTGATTATAATGAGCCTTTACAATGCTCGCTTAACCGGATACTACCCGCTAAGGTTTCAACACTGGTGGGTCTGAAAACCATAACCAGGGCCCCCCTCTTGCGCCATGTGAATTACACCCTAACTCGGGAACTCACACCGACCACGATAGTACCAAAATTAAGACATTGCAAATTACTCAGCTAGGCTGGCCCATACCAGACATGTGGTTGCATGATTGTCTCAGGTCAAAGGCTTGCAAGGTTAAGTCCTTAGTGTGATCAAGGCAAGACATCCACATACCCTCTGCCCATCGGGCCCACCTTGGCATCCTCGCCCCTTGTCACTTGCCCCAATCCAAGTTATTATCACCCAGTTGATTACCAAGCACCACATGCCATCAACAATTCAACATCGTTGCGTGACATGACTCGTCACAACAACTCAATCTCATCGTGTGATCCCACATGACACACAAGTTCATAATATTGTTCCATATTCCATTAATCAAGATTAATTATCAATGATTCTGACACATGTGATGACGTGGCAAAGCTAAGCAACTAATACGAACTAATCCTCCAATGTTGATTATAATTGTTAACCAACTATATTTAACCAATCTAAGGTGACAATGGATCATGGCATACAATGACAAGGTAGGGTGTAGATCAATCTGGTATATTAGCTAAACCCAATCTAATTTAAAACAGTTGTATATTTGAAATATATGCAATAGGGTAAATCAGACATAGCAATTTTATAAACATGGGTTCAATATGATCAAAGCACAACTTGCCTTGGAATAGGTCCTGATCTGGTTCTGGAACTTGCTCTTGAGTTGCTGGATCTTCCTCCGAAGCGTCGCACAATTCAACGTCTACGTGTATCGAAGAAGAAAAGTAAATAAATGCCAAAACAGAGAGCAATTGAACTCCAAAAATCAAATAAAATTCACCATTAAATAGATCTCAATTTTACAAATTTTTAGAAACTGGAATCACTCAAATCCGAGTTAAATTGCAAAAGATATAGCCTTTTGAAGTTTGAAATAAATACTGAAATTGCTAAAATCAGAAAATCGGAATTAACAGATTTATTTTTATTCTGAAAAAGCGATTTATGACATCAGCGTGACGTCAGCCCTGGTCCGAAGCGCTCTGGTGCTGACACGTGCCCCCCTCGGTCCATGGACTGCGTCCATGATTCCCTCGGGTCCACGGTGGATCTGGTCCACCCGGGTCAGGCTCTCTGACGCGTGGGCCCGCGTCTCGGCTGACTGGATCGACACGCGCTGCTTACCCGACACGCCACGCCAGCGCCATGTCACCGCCCGCTCCGAGCTGGCCTCCACGTGGGTGACACACGGCGACGAACCAGCAAGCCACGTCGACGGCGGTGGTGCTGGAACCTGGGGTCATCGGCGGCGAGGTTGGACAATACCTTCGGGCACGCTTCAACGAGGCGAAACTGATGACGCGTTCAGATGCTCCACTGGACCACGGGAACGTCGGCGACGAGGACTTCTTCACTGGCGACGGCGACTTCCTCGGTGATCTTCCTCCCTGGCGCTGCTCCGGCAGATCTGACGCGCGCACGAGGTGCTCCGGGTGAAGACGAAACAGATGCGGTCGGTCTCGGACCTTGGGGTGGCTCAACGGCGACGAATCGACGATTCTTCGGTGCGGCTGCGCTCGGCAAATCTTCACGAATTCGCGATGAATCGGCAACGCTCTCAAGGGGATAACCTAGGGCTTTGGTTTGCGGCAGAGAGGCGAACCAGGTGCCCCCTTTTATAGCCCCTCTGATCCTCTCCGGCGGCAGAGAGGCGAACCAGGCGGCTACGGCTCGGACGCGATCCAGAGTTCGCTGCGAAGACGACAACGCAGCTCCACACGATGACGATCGGACGGTCACAAAACAATCCGGATGCTGCACAATCCTGTCCATCCACGCGCTTCCGCAACGGCCCTGATCTGGAGAAGTCCCGAACCGGTACGACTTGATCTCACCCGCGCGATCTCGATCCACCGGCGAGGATTAGATCTCCCGAAAACAGGCTAAACGGGCCGCGGTACACTGGGCCATACGCACGCGCAGCTCATGGGCTCGGCCCATTACTGTTTAACTGATATTTTCTGGTTTTATCACTTAAAATAATTACAGAAATTTCTTTAATTACTTTTAGGCAAATAAATTATCAGGAAAAATCTCGGAAAAATCTCAAAAATACTTTGAGACATTCTGGACTCAAATAAAATGTTTTTGGCAAAACTTTATTTTAACTTTGCACAGATTTAAATAAATTTGAACAAAAGGTTAATAAACTTAATTTAAAATTAATTCAGATAAATCCAGAAAAATCCAAATAAATTCCAAAAAATCATAAATGCACATTTAAGCAATAAAATCATATTTAAGCGACTTTTTGGGATGTTACATATACCTACCTCTTCTTGTTCCTAATACTCCTTGGGAAGATATTTCGATGGACTTTGTTTTAGGATTACCTAGAACGAAGAAGGGGAGGGACACTATATTTGTAGTCATAGACCGATTTAGTAAAATGGCTCATTTTATTCCTTGTCGAAAGAGTGATGATGCTACACATGTTGTTGATTTGTTTTTCAGGGAAGTTGTTCGACTCCATGGAATGCTGACGTCCATTGTGCCTGATCGAGATGCGAAGTTCTTTAGCCACTTTTGGAGAAGCTTATGGAATCGACTAGGAACAAAGCTGCTGTTTTCGACAACCTGCCATCCACAAACAGACAGCCAGACAGAAGTTGTCAACAGAACTTTATCGACCATGTTGCGCGCCGTCTTGAAGAAGAATATGAAGATGTGGGAAGACTATTTACCACACGTCGAGTTCACCTACAATCGAACCAAACACTCGATGACGAAGTTAAGCCCTTTTGAAGTAGTATATGGCCTCAATCCTCGAGCACCCATCGACTTACTTGCAATACCAACATCGGACAAGCTTAACTTCGATGCCAAGAAGAGAGCAGAACTTGTGCTCAGGATGCACAAGATTGTCAAGGATAACATTGAGAAGACCAATGAAAGGAATTGGCTAATTGGTAGCCAAGGCAGAAAAGAGGTTCATTTCAACCAAGGGACTTAGTTTGGTTACATTTAAGAAAATAAATGTTTCCTGATCAAAGAAAATCCAAACTTATGTTAAGAGCCGACGGTCCATTCAAAATTCTTGAGAAGATCAATAACAACGCATACACACTTGATTTCCCAAACAATATGGCATTAGTCTGACGTTCAACGTTGCTGACTTGAAGCCATACTTGGGAGAAATCGACGAGTTTGAGTCGAGGATGAATCAACTGCAAGAACGAGAGGATGATGAGGACATCCCAACCACTAATCCATCCATATCCGATGCTTACCAAGGACCAATAACTAGAGCTCGAGTCTGACAGATAAATCACTTGGTGAGTTCGTTTCTAACTATTCCATTTGATATTGGCCAGAATGGGATGCTACCTAATAATTTCCATGAATTGCTTTTACTCAGGTAAGAAGGATCGGCTAAACCAGAATTATAAGAAGCCGACTAAGGGATGCTCAGGAGTGAACCATTTCGAGCAAGAACCATGGGTAGGCCAAGGTTGTTCGAGCATGATCCATTGACCAAGAAATCCAACTCAGTCACGACGCCAAAGGAGATCGACCCCGGATGACTAAAAAGACTTCGAGTTCGACTCCAACTCAAACTCGCTTAGATTAGTTTCCTTAAATTTACAAAAGGACTTGTAACCGACTCGAATCGGGTAAGGGTTAGTCCTCCCTATAAATAAAAGCACTAGGCCTCAGGAATTTCTCGGGTTTTGATTATATTATATCTATAGTCGTCGACTTAGATTTCCTCTTGCGCCTGACTGGGTTCCAGTGGCCGTATAGAGTTTCAAAACTCCACCGTGTAAACTACATCAGAAATCTGCAATAAAGAGAGATTGCAACTATCTGGTTCTTGCTTGTGTTCAAGATTTCGCAAGTAAGATCTATCGGAGTTGAAGCAGGCGATTGCAAGGTTTCTTAGTTCAGCAGTCTGTTCAGAAACTCTTGTAGTTGTCTCATCGAGACTTCACCAAATTGATTTGTCTATTCATCGGCTAAACTGTCGCTGTTGCTCTTTGGCTGACGGATTGACAAGTAGTTATCGTACCTGAAGGAAGATCGGGAAACACTTCAAACACCTCCATTGGTTAACTGTCGCATTCGCTCTTGGCCGATGGGACATGGTCGCATCATGATTAACATGCTACCATTTGCAATACCACTCCCATTTCCTATTTTTTATTCTTAACACTTCCTTCTCTAAGTCCACACGCCACGTGGCCACACCACGCATTCTCCGTCTCTCTCCAATTTATACATATAATTAGATTAGAATCCTGTGTGTTGCTGCGGGCTACTTCTTAATTTTAAGAGAGAGAGAAAAATATTTCGAAATGAAAAAAGTTAAAAAAACAAAAAAAATATCGTAGCTCAATTTTCTCATGTACATCTCCAATAATAATGAGTTTTATAGATACAGATCAAATGAGATGTAGAGTTGTTGTCCTTTTTTATCTTCAAATTAAGATATCTCATTCGTTAAGCATCCATTTCGTATTCTGTTTAAACCATTGTTTTCTATGCAACAAGTATAACAAAAAGAGACACATATTGGAGATAGTTCGGCAACGTAATGCTAAAGTTACTTCTCAACTAGGAGCTCTGTGTAATTAGGAAGCAACTACTGCCCAGTTAGGATAACTACATGTCATTTGATAGCAACTCTGTATTGCTTGCAATATTGCATGTTACATGCTAGCGATTATGCATCTTATTTGCTGTCAACTCTTTATTGCTAGCTAGTATCTCTATGCTTTTTTGTCATTTATTTGTTCAAGGATAGAAATCCTGAAAACTGGCAAAATCTCGGATTTCGAATCATCACGAGATTCAAAATCCCGTCTGGACTAGAATTTTTTTTAAAATTTTTTTCAAAATTCTATAGTGTTTTCAGAAATCACGGTGAGATTTTGGGAAATCCGGCCGAGATCTCGGATGCCGGTTTCACTTTTTTTTTACTGGATTTCAGTTATTCCGGGCCAAATTTGGTTTAGTGGGAAAAAAATATAAAGTTTTTTTGTCGGGCGTGGGATTCAAACCACGCCCTGCCTAGTCACAAAGCCTTATCCCTCACGTTCCAACCAACTCAGCCCATGTGTGTTGCTTGCTGTGATTCACTTTGGTTAAAATCTGTAGACTTCGGGCTCAGAGCAAACAAAATTAGCCCGAGTCATGTCCTCACGGGGGTCATAGCCACTCACTCACCCTCTCCGATCGATACTCTCTCTTCTTTGCCTCTTCTGCTCGGCGACCGACAGTCCGACCAACTCTGGCCACCGTCCGGCTCTCTCCAGCGACAAAAAAGGTACATCTCGCCTGTATAACCCGAGATCTCAGGCCAAAGTAGCGAAATATCGGCAGTAGAAACCGAATTCTCGGTTAACATGAGATGGATTTCTCGGTTTTTTAGAGCAAATTTCGGGTTTTTAGAGCGAAATCTCTCATTTTTGGCTGAAAATACATGGTTTAGCCGGTGGATCTGACCGGATTTTGGGCGAAATGCTGATAAAGTACTACAGCAAAGGTAGAACATACCTGTACTTTATTGCTTGTCGCAGTGCTGATAAAGTGGTGATGTTTACGTCAAGAAACCAGTAATGCATGCATATTAGCTACCTTCGGCTAATTAGCGGTATGTGTGCATGCATGTTAGCTAGCTTTGGGTGCATGCATGTTAGCTAGCTTTGGCTAATAACCAGTATGCGTGCATGTTAGCTAGCTTTGGCTAATTACTAGTATGCATTGTGGGGACTAATATTCTTAAGGTTTTTTTTAACTGCTTGATTATGTTGTTTTTTACTTTTGTTATGTAATACATTATCTTGGATAAAAGAATTCAACCACTTCTAGTATGTACTTAGGTGCTTCATTTTTAAAATATGAATCATACAATTGACCTCTATGCATAATTAGTGATCAATAGGGCAAACGACTTTAGTAATATGTATAATAGCTATCATTTATATAGTGTATTTGTTCATTCTCTCGTGTCATAGTATCATGATGATTGGCATCTTGTTTCCACCTCCTGCAGGTTCTCGCGATGGTAGATCGTGCGGGTACCGTATGGGAGCACGTGGAGCGCATCAACCAAGGGTCGAAGTGCAACTACTGTAGGCATGTTATGAAGGGTGGAGGGGCGACACGTCTGAAGGAACATCTTGCTGGCCACGTCGACGATGTGAAGGCTTGCCCAGACGTGTCTAAAGTGGTTAGGCAGGACATGCTCGCGGACCTACGGGGCGGCAGGCAGCACAGCCCTAGGATGACGCAAGCTCATGGTGTAGCAGCCAGTCTTCCAGCTATTTGAGCTTCCCAACTGAGTATAGCGGGTACGGTTCGATGCTCTATGGCTGGGATTAGGGTGGGTACGATCCCAAACAGAGTTATGACGGATCGTGCATCTCTTGGCCATTTGACTACACTGATCTATACGCCGATCCGTATGCACAACACACATCTGTCAGGTACCTTCACCAGTCAAAGAATTATAGCGGCTGGATGGTTCATTACGAACATTGGAAGTAAGCCTACCTACCGCGGGATATGACCTGGGAAGAATACAAGCAATTGCACGATAAAGGTATCATGAGGTCATTGTCTGTAATGAGGAGGTAGAGTTTGCACCACAGACGTACTACTACTCGTAGGTACGTGATGCAAATAAACATTGATTTTATTCTGATGCAACAATGTGATAAATTGTCATAAGCATCAATTCTATTTCATGCCTATTAATTGTGATGCAAATATACATTGATTGTTTTTAATTGAGACCCTCAAAATCCGAATAATAGTCGAAATGCTGCCAAAATTTCTAACTTTACAGATTGATAATCATCTAAAAATTTTATGACAAGATTAATGATGCATCACGACCACTCAATCAAAATTTTAAAATTTTCTAACATGGTTTGAAACATTTTTCATTCGGACATCATCACTGTTTGAATTTTTAAAACTCCCTCGAGCTTCACAATCATTTGAAAATTTTATGGAAATATTAGTGATATGTCAGAATCATGCACAAAAAATTTCAAAAATTTCTAACATGATTTGTTCTATTTTTCATTCGGTTCAAAATTGTCAGTCAGCGTTTTATTAGGATAGTAGCAATATTCAAATTTTTAAAAATTCCACATGCTTCATAATTATCTAAAATTTTTGTGTTAACATCACCAATGTGTGAGGACGATCTAGACAAAAAATTAAAACTTTTTATCATCGTTTGACCCAAGTTTCGGCTGGTGGAACTACACCAAAATCTTGGCAAATCTCGTCGAGATTTCGGGTATACCAGCCGAGATTTCGTTTTTCCCGGTAGAAATAAAACCAGATTTGAATTTTGTTCGAGATTTATCCGAAATTCCAAGATCTCGGTGAGATTTCGGATTTCGGTAACCAGCAAGATTTCATCCGAAAACGAAATTTGAATCCTTGCCTATTACATATTTTATAGCGTCTAGAATCGCCGAGTGCTCGGAGCGTCCACGTCAGCTCGGCGAAGCTTTCAACCAATCAGCTCATGTCTTGGTTCTCAACTGTCAGATCTGGATCTTGCGTCCGGAGCGTGCCTCGCCAATCGTCCTCGCGGCTTACCTAGCGATAGCTCTTTACGCGGCATGGTTTCCCAGCCACCTCGTTCCCCGTCCCTCCTTGCACGCTCCGCCCGGCTTCTTCTCCACCACTTCGCCCTCCTCCTCCGATCTGGTGCCACACCGCTTCTTTTTCTCCCACAATGGCTGCTACGGCACTCCGGTGAGCTCCCGTGGAGCCGTCAGTTGGTCAGTAGCGATGGTGCCAGAGCTCATTGGAAACCCTAGGGAAGAGGAAAAATCGAATGAAAGTCCATTTCATCTCTCAACTGCTGATTTCCTCGTTTTGCCTATATTCTTTAGTTCTTATGCGAAATCTTTGCTCTCTATGATCGTCTTGGCGTATGGTTGTTGTTTGACTGCCGTTGATTCCGACTGTGCTCCGTGTTGACTACCCAAGATTGGGCATATCTTTCCTCTTGTTCTGTTGATTTGGGTTTAGTTTCTTGAGATTTGGGGCGGCTCCCCTTTCCTCGCGTACTCCGCCGCTTTCTTGTTAATATGTGCTAGATAAGCAAGCCATCAGATCAAAGCATTAGCTCATTGCAGACATCCATGCCTTTTGCCTCCTCTTCTTCTTGGTGTTCTTGGTGAGAAAGAGATGGGCTGAGATGCGCTTTTTATCTTCTTGTTCTATTTTGTGCAGCTGGTGTTGCCTCTGCTTCCCTCGGCTTCTTCTCCGCCGCTTCTTCCACCACGCCTCTCCCTCGGCTTCTTCCACCCCTGCCTACCCAGATCTAACCGGTGTGTGAGATGGTTGCAGATGCAGGGTGCTTCCGATCTTGTAGGATGGTTATCTTCATGTTTTATTTTGTGCTGAAATTTTTATATAATCATGTGAGATTGAAAACTGCTGGTCTCTGTGATGTTTTTTTGGCTAGACTGTCCCTTGAGGGGAATTTTGGTGTGCGCTGAACATGGTGCTGATTGTGTTTTCTTAAAATACAGGGTCTTAGGTCCCAGCTATAGGAACTGATTCCTGAACAACAGGTTTGTAACTCACTTGTGCATCTAATAAATCTTATAAAGTCATCTAATCTAACAAATCTTATAAAATCAAAAAGATTTTGTGATATATGTTTCCTTATCTTTTCTTATTTTTAGCCAATAGTACCCACCTTTTTTCTTTCATACCATACTGTGTGAGACCATGCGCTTAGTTCCTACTTCTACCTTTTTTGCTCACAAACGCTGTTGTGGAACGTGAAAAAAAAGAGAGGTGCTTCCATGCATTTCCGCTCAATACAAACTGAACAAATCTTGGATCAAGCTAAAGGGTCAGTAGTCACTATTTACCATTTATTCATGCTTTAATATTTGTGTAACTTATAAAAAAAGATGCATAGAAGCATTTCTCGATACATCGTTTCAGCACCTTTTAAGGAGACACTATGTTTCATCGAATATGTAGTGTTTGAATTGCACTACATTGTATAATTTGGCTAATTGGAAAATACATTAGAAGATAGGCCTGTTAGACTAATATTTTGTTTGCAATTTTAGTTTTGCACTTAGCTATAGTTATAAATAATTAGAATATTCAGAAATGGTATTGGAGAAGGTCCTACTTGGTAGCTGGTTCGTTGCTATGTTTGCTTGTCTTTATGAAAGAGAATTCATAACTAACGTAGCATTACTTCATCTAAACTGCATTTTGTTACAGGACCGCATAAAGGAAGTTAAGTTAGATCATGGAAAGGTCTTGCATGGAAACATAACTGTGGATATGGTATGCATTAACAATTTTCTATGGATAGCTCTATTGCTTTTCTAAGATGTTTTTCTTGCCCTTGTTGGGCCAAAACCTGAACAATGTTTCTCCAGGACCAAATTTAAACGTGCATCACTATATCTCTTTGTTGTTGTATGTAATCTATATCTCCTTTCTGTCCAAGGTATTTGTTTTAGGGGTCTCTCTATTCCAGAGTGCTAGAAAGTACTTCCAACAGCGGTTAAAGATGGAGAACCTTTGCCTGAGGGTCTCCTTTGGCTTCTTTTGACCACCGAGGTTTGCCTTCTTATAAAGCACTTCTGCACATTTACTTTAGTGGTCTACTAAAAAGTTCCTTCTAAAAATAGGAAGAATATTTTTTATTGATTCCAAAAGTATGAAGAATATTTTGTCGGTGATTCAGTACGGAACAAAAGTTCAGTTTATACAAATTTACATCTCTGTTTTTCTGCAGTTCCTGGTGAGTACTTTTGTGCTCTTGATGGCAGTGGCAGAAAATATGGTTCAGATCAAAGACCTGAACTTTTTAAAGGAACAGTGGAATTTGTTGCTCCAACTGAGTGTGTGATGCGGCCACCAATACCGCCGTCCTATTTCTTTCTTATTGATGTATCAGTATCCGCAGTCCAAAGTGGGCTGCTTCAGGTGCTTTTTTTCTATTTTTGTAGGCTTGCTTTGAACTTTGATCTTTCTGAGGGTCATCTTTTTTGTACCATTGATAAAGCATATTAGCGCTGCAGGATGTTCTTCTTATATAATCTGATTTCTGTTTATGATTTGACGTGTGCTTTCTTTCAGGTAGTCTCAAAGACCACCAAATCATGTCTTGATGACCTTCCAGGCTTTTCACGAACACAGATTGAATTCTTAACCTTTGACAGCACATTACCCTACAACTCTTAGTTATCATTTTTTTTTGCTCGAAGCTGTGTTTTATCTCTTTATTTTGCAATAACATCGCTGCTTTAACATATCGAACTTAATTTTATGTGGGGTACTTAAACGGCTTGTTTTCTGTGCTTGTATCAGTCTTCTTGACAGAACCTCAAATAATGGTGTTTGCCGATTTGGATGATGTTTTTCTACCATTGGCTGATGACATATTGATTAATTTGGTCGATTCTACACATGTTGTCGAGTCATTTCTCGATATCTTGCCAAACATATTTCAGGACAATGTAAATATAGAACCTGCTCTTGGTCCCGCCCTTAAAATAACATTCATGGTTATGGTAAGATGCTTATTTCCCTTCCATTTATTTCATATTTCAATTCGATGATTTATCATTGAAATACTTGTGTTGCTTGTTTTTCTGTGCCTTTTGTTGCATTTTTTAACTAAATTATGGACAATTACGGCATCCCTTTTGTGGAGACAAATTGCCGCGTCTCTTGGTATTGGTCGTTTAAGACATCGAGGAGATGATGTTTGTGCATATGGAACAGAAAAGGGCCATATTCTGAGCAGGGATACAAATTTCGCAGAAATTTTGGATTTCGGGTCACCATGAAATCCAAACTACCGGCCGGTTAAAAAAAGTTGAATTTGCTATAGTAAAACAAAATTTCGTTTTCCCCTGCGAAATTTCATGATTTTTGGCTGGTTTTCAAACATTTAGGGTCGGATTTGACCGGATTTGGTCCAATAACCCTTATGAAAGTCATCTTCTATGAAAATTTGTTGAAAAACCGAATTTTTGAGACATTTAAAAATTTTGGCAGAACACTGTCAGATTTTTATAACATTGTACAAGCTTGATAATGATATGAAAAATTTATGGTACTATATTTAGTAGTGTAGGATCATACATAAAAAAATCCAAAATAATTGAACTTCATTTGTTATCTTTAAAAAAATCAAAAGCTGAATGAACATAATTGGGACAGTAACTTTGTCAGAATTTTATAAATTTTCTCGAGTGTGATCATGATCTAAAATTTTTTATGAGAGATTAAGAATTTCCTCAATCAGTAACTTTGTCAGAATTTTATAAATTTTCTCGAGTGTGATCATGATCTAAATTTTTTATGAGATATTAAAAATTTCCTCAGTACCATTATATAAAATTTTAAAAAATTAAATTTTTTTTGGTCAATCAAATCTATGTAAGTATTGAACTTCATTTGTTATATTATATTTCAAAACTCAAAAATAGAAAGAACATAAATGGTACTGTGCCTTGTAAGAATTTTATAAATTCACTGAAGTGTGATCATGATTCAACATTTTTATGAGATCTTAAGCATTTCCTTATCACCCATATGTAAAATTTTCAAAAATTTTAAACCTTTTTTTATTGCTAACGAAAATCTATGTATTGATTATCAGGCTTTTATCAGGACGTAGCACTGTCAGAATTGTTAAAAATTATTTAAGCATGATAATCATCTAAAAATTTATAGAAACATTAATGTTATATCCGGACCATTCTAAAAAAGTTTCAAAATTTTATAACATGATTTGAACCATTTTTCATTTTGTTCAAGTTTGCCGGTAAGCCTTTTAACAGTACAGTAGCACAGTTCGAATTTTTAAAAATTCATGAAGTTTGATAATCATCTGAATTTATTATGGGAACATCACTGATGTGTCAGGAACCTCCACAAACAATTTCAAACATTTTTGACATCGTTTGAACCATTTTTTATCCAGTTCAAATTTGCCAAAATTTCGGCAATTTTCGTCCGAAATTTCAGATATTTCGCCCAAAATTTGGTCCAGAAATTCCGGATTTGAATTTTTCTTTTTGAATTTCGTGCGGATTTTGTCCGAAATAATGAGATTTCGCCGAAATTTCGGATTTCGGTCATGGGCGAAATTTTATGTAAAGCAAAATTTGAATCCCTTGATTTTGAGGGTACCAGAAGATCCCTTCTATAAACAGATGCCTGCTGAATTCACGAAAAATGGGATCGCAGTGGACATATTTTCTTTCTGCGAGAAGTATTGTGATATAGCTTCCTTAGGTGAGACTTTACTGGCAAAAAAAATATGGAGAAAAGTGCCTTTTATGTTTTCTATCATGTTATTCTTTGTTGTGCTATATGTAATTTTATAGGTTCTCTGGCGAAATATACTGGTGGTCAGGTGTACCATTATCCATCATTCTAGGCAGCTACTCATGGTAGAGTAGTGGGTGGTTGCAACTCAGACCCTCTATGCGCTTTAAAAAATTTGTGCTTTTCGCTTTTTAGGAGAGCATCGAAGCGCCTTTCTAATTGTAAAATCCTTTTAGGCACATAGATGTATTAGTACCTCCTTGCATATGATGTGTTGGAGTTCTGCTTTCTATTTCTGTTGTTAGCTGTTGATGTTCATTATCATTTAAATCTGTTACTCTGTCTTTTGGGCTATGATCCTGTTTCAGCTATGATCCTCCAAAGCATATAGCAGCTGCACAAGCTTTGGCTCATGAGAATATCTATACTGCTTTGCCTATTCGTTATTCCTTTTTTTGCTTTGTTTGATGCTTCATTTGTCTCCAGATTGTATATAACCTGTTCGAGTGCTATATGTAATAAAAAAAACTTAATCCTGTTGAAATGCTCTAAGTAAACCATCTAACGATCTCAAAACAAAGGCTCATACAATTGACATTGAACACGATCAACCAAGCAAGGGCCACATCTACCAGCCCTGTAAGTTTTCTTGAATCTTAGCGTTCCCATACGAAAGGTCTAATTACCATCTTAAAATATGCTCCTAAGGATCATCTGTTGCCTCTGTTTTCTCTGCATTTTGTATTTTGTTTGGTGCTGAGCGTAACAATTCCATGTTCTCTACAGGCGTGATTTCAATCTAAACAATTTTGAAGACAATGTATTGTCCTCAACATTTATAGTTGGGTTGTTACTGGATTCGCCGATATCTGCATGGTTGCCAAAAATGTTAGTTTCCTGCGGATTCTTTTATTTAATTCTTATCCTGATATTGCTCATCCCAGTAGAAAAAATAATACTACAGATGGACAAGCACTCTTCAAAAAACAATACATACTACAGATTATTATGTTGTGACGGAGGTTAATGCAACTTTCAATGATGTCCAGCCTTTCCGAGTTATTTTTTTGGCGCGTGACAGGTTGTCTCTCCTTCCAAGTATAATCCTTTCAGGTTTATTGGTGTGGGATTGTTAGTCTGGGCTATTGCAGCAACTGGTTGTGGATGCTCGTTTGATTCCTGGTCAATTACTATATGTCGCATGTAAGTGTGTTGTCATTGCGAATGATCTGTTGATGTTCTAAATCTTTGTTGTTGTTTTTTAAAATGTCATTCTTCTGATCACATGATCAATTCCCCAACACATTGTTACTTAGGTTGATTGGCATTGGTGAGGCTTCATTTATAAATCTTGCTACTCGATTCATCGATGACAGTGCACCAGCACCATAGGTTCTGTTATTCTTATAATACATCGAGATTGCTTTACACCAGTCATTATGGTTAAGTATTCTTCTGGGAAATAATCTTCATATTTTTGCATATAAGTATAGGTATGCTTCCCTCTTGACACGCTTTTGTATTAGCTTACAGCATATATATATTTATTATGTGAAAGATATATATGATTTTACTTGGGATCATTTTCTATCGAACAAAAGGAATCAATTATCAAACCCATGTAATACATTCATAATTCAAAATATGTTTTTTTTAATAGACCAATACAGCATATAGAGATCATCCAATCAAGAACTAAATTAGTCGCTGTATTTATCTGACTTATTTATTTTTGAGAATTCTTAGCATCTTTCACATCTCTGAGGTAACTATCTAGAGCTGCCGTGATGTTCTGTAGTTAATATCCAGGCTTTAAATTTGATTGCTTATAATATCCTATAACATTATGTGTCTAGATTTGTAGTCAACATTTGCATTGTAAAATGTAATATTAATGTGCTTATATCCCGGCACAGCTAAGAATGCAACCCATTCTATTTACTGGGTGTCCACATTGCTCTCTCTCTTTCCCTTTTTTTGTACTTATATATCTATTTACTTACTGCTGCTCTCTCTTAAATCTGCTCATCTTTATCTGAAAAATTATTTCGTGCCGTTGATGCAACCGGCGCAACGTAGTGCGCTACCCTAACTAGTTTGTTACATATGCCTATATTTAGCGGTTCCCTAAACTAAAGGTTCATTAAAGCAAACAATGTAGAAGGAAACGAAACTTCAATGTGTATCCTCTACTCCATTAATTTGTTTATGGAGCACTGACACTGCCCATGGGCATCATCATGCTCGCATCCGTGAACTTAGAATATGTGTTTGATGCCAGCATGGGTGGATATGGAGCAAGTTCTAGTCTTATGGAGCTTTTCTCGAAATCGATCCAATATGATTTAATATTATTTTATTTATAATTTAGAAGTATTTTTTAGAACCGAGCTATTGAACCGAGTTGAGTTAGAGTGAAATTCAATTTCATTCAAATTTAACTAATTTCAATGTTTAACCAATTAAAGAGTATAATCTGAGTAATTTTGACCCGCTAACGACAAATCATCGCATGGGATGTCTCGTGGAAATGATATCTTCACATGAACACCGCCATGGTGTATGTTCACTGGCTGTGCCCATGGCATCACTCCGGGGCTCAGAAGGAATTGATGTTAATAACATTTCCTTGACTCGCAATTAAATATCTCTTTGAGGAACACAAACACTGAACATCGATGACCACTGCTGTCAAATCAACCGAGCAAGCGGATCCAACATTGTTCAAGGCTCCATGAGCCATGTGTTCTTCGTCATGGCTTCCTAGCACTTATGACAATATGACGAAGGGCATTTCATGTCGACCTCTGTCAAACACCATACTAGAAAAACCCATAAATTGGTCAAGGTTCATTTATGACAATATGACCATCAGTGTTGTAAAGCAAAGCCCACTTCTCACTAAGCTCATGCTCAATTCACTACGAGAAGCATTTCGTACATCTTACATTCCTCCTAACCAACTGGGGAGGGTCCGTACATAAGTTACCCAGTGCTAGGAAGACCTCTTTTGTGCCAGGCGTTGGCTTCTTCACAACCTCTGCTGTATGCTTTGACATTAGTTTGTCTAGCTTCTTCTAGAGTGTATCAAACTTCTGAACACACAACCTCTTAAAAAGCTTCATAAGTCCTTGTTCCTAAATTGCTTATAGAAGTTAGTACCATGTATCGCTTGCACCACCTACTCTACAAATCAGGTCATGGATAAGGCTCATCTTGTGCTTCCTACAGCTACACAGTCGTCTTTAATAGCTCGGATGTCGATTGTGTATGATACAAACTCGAAGCTACTCGTTGACACCGGCTTTCACATTCCTAAGAAACCATAGCCAGCTATCCATGTTCTCACTCTCCACCAAAGCTAGTGCGACGGGAAGAACTTGGTTGTTGCCATCTACTCCGATGACAGTCAATATCTAGCACTTGTACTTCTTAGTCAGAAATGTGTTGTCCACGCAAAGCAAGAGACAATAATGTCTAAACGCATTGATCCATGCACTAAAAGCAAAAAAATACTCACTTAAGTATCATCTTCATAGAGAACCGTTGCGAGTGCTGTTTGAAAATATGATAAATGTACCAACATTTCTTTCTTGAATGACTTGAAGCATATTTAGCAGGTTTTGGTATGAGTCTTCATACATACCGAACCTAACTTCGAGAGCCTTTTGCTTCGCCCTTCGGGCCTTGGCATAGCTTTTTGTGTACTGGAACCTCCAATGTATTGCAAGTATAATGGAACACGGCTCCAAATCCAAGTTGCTCACAATCTCTTCATACATTGCATTTGCAACAAAGGCTGAAGAGATGTTTCTATACGATTGCATAGACTCCATCAGCACTCATGTGTGTGGAACGACTATTGAACACTTTCAAAGGATGTCCTACTTAGGCTGGTACACATGGACACGCCATGGGCAACTCTCCATCTCGCATCTCACTTTATATACCGACGGTATTGACTTCACAACCTTAAATATTCTCCGCAGTGACACTGCTCATGTTTTCACTGCTTCTTGCACCTCCCACTTACTTTTGTACACCCCTTCTTGTTGCACCTCATTCCGCTCATACTCCCATGCAACGCCTTCATCCTCATTGACTACCAGCTTGTCGAACTAGTACTCGTTCCACTCTACAGGGATACTGTCTTCACATCCAACCTCCCCATCATCACAACTGTCGTCATCAGATAAAGCCTCATAGTCGCGGTCATCGGTCTCTATTTGTTTCACCAAGCCTTTCATCTATTCTCCTTCGTCTGCAATGCCCATCAGTCCTACATCTCCTCTATGATTACATCTACTTCCTCACCTTGCGCTGACTCCTTACCCCCTCCAACATCCTGCCTCAATGAGGATGCATGATTGTGGCTTGAGTCCCCAACTTCTTCGGCTTCATCAGCAATGGTCTCCTCTTACATCACATGCCCAGAAGCGACTTTTTGAAATGCTTATGTTAACAACATCAGAGGCCATTCTTGCTCCTTCGCCAATCATATGTATGAGCTGCACAACTTCAGGCCGTTTAATTCTACTACAACTCCCGGTACGTGTACTCCTATGTATGACTGCCAACATTGTGCAACTTTATTTCATGCAACTCATGGTCCAACGAGAACAAGCGGTACAACCATATCGTAACAGTGCCCTATGGACGCTCTCCTACACGTGACAAGCTAGCCATCACACTTGAAAAATGACCTAGTTGGACCCCTTGTGCAACCATATGTGGAACTCCTGTTCCATATATAGTGTATTTTAAAACATACTCGCTCATCCATACATGTCAAGCATTTCCTCAACTTTTTATTAACTACATGACGTAATTTCATTCTGTTAAGCAATACGCAATAAATCTAATGAATTCCAAAGTTAAACGCACCACTATGTCTACGTATCACAAAATCTACTCTACACTACAACAACAATTGCATATGTCATATTTATTCATATTGTTCTATACATTTATCCAAATCGGTCCTAACCTATCTGATCTGTCATCAACCATATCTACATAACTATATATCTAAACATATTTACACATCTACACAACCACCTACCATGTTCTCAAAACATCATTCACAAAATAAGAAATCTTACCTCAAAAATTTCGTAGTATCTTCCTTTTCCTCTCCTCCTCCTAGTCCTCTCTTCTTCCCCTCCCCCTTCCTCTTCATCTGCCCCCATTCTCTTCCTTTTTTCTTCTCTTCTTCCTTTCTCTAGATCTGTTTTTCCTCGCTCGTCCCCCCCCAACTGGTGCGCGACGGTTTTACTAGGCATTCTATCGCCAATTGAAATGGCGACAGAGGAGCCTCTGTCGCCATTTCAATTGAAGACAGGCACTAGGGTCCTCTATCGTCAATTCTCGTCAATTCAAATGGCGACAAATGACCTAGTCATCTCGTGTGGCACTCTGTCACCTTTTCTTATGGCGACAAATTCTCTGTCGCCTTTTCTAACAGTAACATAGGTATATTTTTGTATTTTTTTGACCTATTATTTCTGTAATTTTTTTGTTTTTCGTATTATTTCAAAAAAAATTATGATATGCAGGTCAATATTGTCAATCTTCTGTGGGACTGGTGGAGTGAAAGAAACAGGGTGAAAGGTGAATGCTAGTGGGAATGCGAGGAGGCTTGAAGTGTGCCATATAATTGAACAACACATAATTGAATCTCAATCTTTGGCAGAGAAAGAGGAGGAGAAAAACCCCACTTACTAGAAAATGTCTTTCCTAAAGATAAACATGGATACGGCCTTCAATCCTCAAATGAGGAACGGTGGTTGGGGCTTTGAGGCTAGAGACGAGAATGGCGAGTTCATGGCGGCGGGTGCTGAAAGACTTGGGAGTCTTGGATGCGTCCAACATGAAGGAAATTGCCGAGATGGGCATGGGCCATTTGATTTTGGAGATGGGCTCTATGAACCTGGTCAGTGCGCTAGGCAGCTTCCACTATGACATTTTTGACGTTGGGGTACTGATCAATGACCTAAAACTTTTGCTTGTTAGTAGTTTTATTGAGTTCAAACTCTCTTCATGTTCACGAGGTTGTAATAAGGTTGCTCACTGCCTTGCTAGCATAAGTTAAAATGAAAATGGAGGATGGACTTACAAAATTAAGCTGAATCGATATAAGCATAGTGTTTTGCCTTTGTGCAATTCTAATTCATACCCAAATAGAAGAGAAGGAAATCAAAACGAGAGAAAGAAGTACATACCCCACTGCCTCGGTAATAAAAAGTGCATCCTCTCTCTTAGATATAATCTTGGTTAACAGATAACATTTAGTTTGTTTAATGAGTTAGTTAAGGAAGATAAGATTTAGTTGGTTAGTTTGTTGAGTTGGTTTATAATCTAGCTTGACTATATAAACCAAGGAATAAACAAAAAAACAACATGAGCTACGTTGGCAACTTCGACAAAATTTCTTGATAATTTCAACATTTGGTATCAAAACTTAAGGTTTAAACATTCGAGCTACTGCCCTGAGAGGAGGAGACTCTCGGGAGTGGTCATCAATCTTGTTCCGGCTGATGGCCAACACTATCCTCCCCGAGAGAGCAACAGTTGTGCTGATCGCCTCACCAATATGCGACGTGGGCAAGATCAACTGCAGCTTCCAGCCGCACGTGAGGAACCCAAGCGCGAGCTGGATACCGAGCATCCTGGAGGAGGACCGCGTGCTGCGGGAGTGGACGGTGCAGGTGGAGCCCGAAGTGTAGCGCAACGACCGAGACGACGAGCCAGCGCTGCTGCTCCACGTCTAGACACTACTGCGGATCGGGCATGCACAAGCGGTTCAAAACAGCTTTCAGAAGCGGTTTTAGAACCGCTTGTAAGCAACCGCGAGTGATACCCCATCGGGTATCACAAGCGGTTCCCCGAACCGCTTGTGGTTCGACACTTTCACAAGCTCTTGTGGAGGTTCTCTCCAAAAGCGGTTGGTCTTATGATCCTCTTGTGGAGAGGTCCACAAGCGGTTGGAGTTACCAACCGCTTGTGAAGAGTCTGACAGCATAGCGTTTTGATTATATTCAATATAGAATATGTTTTCAGAGGGGTTTTTGATATAGATTTTGACAATTAATATAAATAGAACTACATGAGTTTTTTTTGACACAATTAAATATATATTATTCATGCGTACTCATTCAGATAATTACAGGTTCATTTACAGAAAAATACGAACTTAATAGACTAAAAAATGAACAAGTTGATGAACACATGAAATAATAAGCCAATTTTACAAGTTTAAAAGAATAAAAGGGCGAATCTTGAGCTCATTTCTTGCGTGCGTCGCTCTTTGTGCCCTTGGTCGACGTTGATGTCAGTTCACCTATCCTTATTTTAGGACAATCTCTCCAACCATTTGCGTGGAACTCGCCTTTGGTGGATACAATCTCGTCGACAGTAAAGCCAATGAGTTGTTCTTGGATTGCTGCAACCCGGTGCGGCGGGATCACGCCTTGCACATCGATGTTGGGTTGACAAAGTGGGAAGTAAATAAATCTCTGGACATGTAATTAAAGTGTAAGTACTAAGAAATTGACATGTGCACACTACCTCGGCGTTGGTTGTCGGCACATCACCATGGTAATACTTTGCATACTGATGGCACACATAATAGCCACATAAGTTGTTTCCACCGTCTGTTGTAGAACTGCGATGAAATTTGGAAAGAAAATGATTATTGGGATGAAAACTGTTATGGCATATTAATATTCTTTAATACGCACTCGAGTGCTTATTTGTACATCAAATTCGTTCTCAAATCTCCTTATTGCTTCTTTCAAACCTCGCGAATGCCCTGTGTGATGCATTAGTATGAATAGTAATTATCAGAGTTGGAATTAGCAAGGTATTTCAATATATATAATAAGGAAAACTATCGTATATATATGTGCTATATACCTATTTAGGGTGTCAATGATAAATTGATATTTTTCCACCGGAGTCCTTTTTGAGTCTTGAACAATGATTTGGCTGCTATCAAGCTTGATGACAAGAAGGATCTAGTGAAACCTATTCATGTATTGCAACATATATGTAACTAGCTAGTAGTATTATAAATGCCTCGAAAAATATAAGAACGAGAGGTTGTATATATACGTACTCGAAGTTGAAGGGCAGAAGTATGTACGGTTTGTAGTGTTGTCCCAAGAATGCATCGAGAATGTAATCTTCAACAGCCTTTCGGTTGTATCCAAAGACGAACTCGTTAACAATCTCTGGGTCGATGAAGCCCACGTTGAAGATATTCTCTTTTCTACATCGTTGTATCTCCATTCTACATAGAAAGGTATAAGTTTAAGAGTTGAAATTTTATTGTACGAGGAAGCACACGGTAAAGGTATGAGCTTGACACTTACAGGCACCAACAGCTCATGAGAGACACGTTGATGGCGTCGGCATGGTAAATATGGTATAAGTCGTCAAATTCAAGCCATATGGTGTTGTCCCCACGATAAAAATCATCTTCTTTGATACGGAGGGGGAACATCGTTCTTCCTTGAGCAGACTCTGTCATGTACCATTCGTGAAATTGCCGCATGTTGGTTGGCAGATCCTTTATCTCATTTGGGTCAATCAGCTCCCGACCCAACTGAAATTGCCATCTGACCTTTGTTGCTATTGGGATATCACCTATTAATCCAAGAGCTGCAGCTGTGGAACTGAGTCCTGCCTCTTTCATAAACCTCTCGAGGTTCTCCTGATCTTGGTCTCTCTTCTTCTTTGCCACCGCCGCCGTCTGACCACGTTTATTCTTCTTTGTAGCCTTTATTATTGTCCGTTCATAGTTGGACAGCACAGGCAACGGCTTTGCACGGCATGTTGCGAAGTGTTCCGCCGCTTTTGGATCAATTGGTACCTTTAGCTCTACCTTCTTTTTTGCGAAGTGTGGAGCCAATTCTGCTTTAGTGACCGCGTCACTCTCCTCCTTATTCATATCATATGCCCTCTTTAGAGGTTCCTTTATCTTTGTCGATCGGCTAGACTCTGCCTTCTTGGGAGCAGGTGGAGGAGCCTTAATTCTGCTATCGAGCTTCTTCCTCGGAGGAGATGGTGGAGGCGTGGTTTTCTGGGGGTTCTTTTTGTTTGAGAGATGGTGGTGGAGTAGGGCTTCTGCGTGGAGCGGGTGGTGGAGGAGGCGTGCTCTGTTTTACCGGCGAGGCATTGCGTGGAGGTGACGTTGGAGGAGGCGTGGGTTGCCGTGGTGGAGATGACGCGTCCACACCATCTGGAAATATGATGTACCGTTTGCGCCAAAGGATGATATTGTGGAGGGCTTGTCCAAGCTTGGTCACGTCGTCGCTTCCATGAATATCGAGGTGAAGTTCTTCAAATCCGCAAGACCTCCTCCACCACGACCTTTGAGTAACCCGGGTATCTCGTTGCGATGGAACATCCGCCCGCCCACCGGATATGCCATGCCGTAAGCCACCTTGATGGAGAGGTTACGCGCATCAACGTGTAGCTCACACTGGCGGCGAACCCTTATGTCATCCACAGGATAACGGGCTAGCAAGTTGTCCGCTTCAAGGCCCCCGGTGCACGCGCAGCTACTCCGCCGCGCGGAGGGGCTGATCACGGCGTCTAGCTGATTGCTCGGATCTAGTCCTTGAAGCTTGCTGAGGGAAATTTGTACTTGTTGTGCAACTATGTCGCCGATGCTAGCCTGGGTTGCTCTGAGCTCTTGTTCCAATTGGTACACTTTATATGATTCTCTTGCTTTGCTTCTATGCCAGCTCCTGTACGTTGTGCATCCTTGGCGAAACCATACTTCCACGGCGTTAGCTTGCCCATACCTCGTGTCCGTCCTGGGTGCTCAGGGTTTTCAAGGGCATGTGTCACCATCATTCTCCATGCTCGCCACCAACGTACTCGCCGAGGCGCCGGCACCTTGTACAATCCTTTGGCCAGCCTCTTGTACTCCTGGTGCCATCACCAAACTGCCGTCATCTGAAAGGCTCCCCCCATGACCCATGAACCAATTGCGCAGGCGCTGTTCCCACAAAGCGGTAGCCGGTGTGACATCCTTCGCCATTAATTCTTCTTCCCGCTTCTCCCATTTTGGTACAGCCTTGAGGTAATCACCGGTGCCAAGATGGTGGTGGTATTTCTTCATCTGTGAATTGGCCTTGTTCTTCCGACTCGCGGCACGGCTTTCACCGACGGCTTGAACTCCTCGAATGCTTCCGCTGATCCGCCAACTTAGGAAATTGGTTGAAGTCGGTCGTTCTCCTTCGCACATACTTGCGGTGAGAGACGCCTTCCACGCTCAAACATTGTTGCCATCTTCTTCAAAGTGAATTTCTTGGCCTTGTCTTCGGACCCTTGAGGAAATGTGAAATTTTCCTTAATATCTTGCCAGAGCAGGTCCTTGGTAGCTTAAGGAACTTCGACCCATTTTCTGATGCTAATTGGGACGTGATCCCTCACGTGGTAACCGCAACCGTTGTTGTACGACCCAACTGCTAAAAGAGGGGCAACCGACATCCCTTCGTTGTTAACGTCGGTAAACACGTGCTTTGTGGATGGCTTCTTATTAGGTCCCCGATGCTTGGATTGGTTGCTCGATGTACGGGGCTTGAAATACATAAACATATGTACAAACGTGTCAGAGTGTATTATATTAATGAATTGCGATTAATTAACATGTCTACGGGGATTATATTCTTCTGGCTATACCTCATCTTGGCCAAAACCAGTGTTACCGGACTCAGTGGCTCCAGCGTCAATGGCTTCATTCGCAGCAGCCTCAACGGCCTCACCGGAACCAACATTAGCCTCAGCGGCAACAGCGATGGAGTCCAGCAAGAACTGTTCTCCCTCATCGAAAGTAGGGTCACCACGTCCTGGTTGCGCCATCTATCCTAATTCTAAAAAAATGTTGACATAAATATCATGTTACTTTGAAACAACCATATTACAGATTACAACACAAGCATATTATTACATAAATTTCTACACCAAGCATTAAGTACTACGGCGTTTTGGAACTAGCCCAAGGATCAAACACGAACTCGTGGACACAAGGACGGCGTGTTGGAAAAGAAGAAAAACTATCATGACTTACGTGAAAGACAGAGCACAGAGGACCAATACATGTATGGTGATCTAAGAGCCTTTCGAAATTTTAGGTATCCTTTCTTAAAACTCCTCAGATCAGGGGCAATGTCAAGACTCAAAAGTCAGAACTGGTCAGATATCTAGTTCAAGGTGCGTGTGCAGTTGTGCTAGCACACACATTTTAAATACCAAGAATACAAAATCAATGTTTCAGTGAAATGTCATAGTAGCACGCACATGCACACAGATACATCCTTGTGGGCATTATGCAGGCACAGAAATGAGAACATCCTTGTGGGCATTTCACCGAACATCTTGTGGGCAGTCGAATTAGAGAGGGAGGATGACGCGTGCACAGCTGTACCTCGGTCCTCCTGGGTGGAATGGCGGTGTGGCGGCGGTTTGGTGGCGGAGGAGGCGTCGGCGAGGTGGCGGAGAAGGCGCCGGCGGGGTGGAGTGGCGGCGGCGATGAGGGCACCAGCGCGGGGTCGACTGGCGCGGGGGTGGAGTGGTGCCGGGATGGTTGGGTGGCAGAGGAGGGCGACGGCGTCGACGAGGACGACGGCGCGGGGTCTCGACGGAGGCGACGATGGTGGCGGTCGGAGAGACATAGGAGGCAGCGGCGCGCGGGGTGTCTCGAGCGGGGACTTAGAAAACTTGGGGTGTGAGAAAAGGGCGGGGCGTGTAAACTTTATACAGGGAGCACTTCTACAAGCGGTTTTTAGAACAAACCGCTTGTAAAATATCTCTACAAGCGGTTTTAGAACCAACCGCTTGTAGAGGGAGGACTTCTACAAGCAGTTGATATTACTAACCGCTTGTAGAGGGAGGACTTCTACAAGCGGTTGATATTACTAACCGCTTCTGAATGTTGCGTTCTAGAAGCGGTTCTTTTCTCAAACCGCTTCTGAATTTTGCGTTCTAGAAGCGGTTCTTTTCTCAAACCGCTTCAGTTTAATTTCAGAATTTTTAAAAAATGCTTTTAGCACTTTACTTTCATTCCAGAATTTTTAAAAAAGCTCTTAGAACTTTAGTTTCATTCCATAATTTTTAAAAAATGCTTTTAGCAATTTAGTTTCATTCCATAATTTTTAAAAAATGCTTTTAGCAATTTAGTTTCATTCCATAATATTTTAAAAAAGCTTTCAGCACTTTAGTTTCATTCCAGAATTTTGGCACTTTACATTCATTCCAAATAAACACTTCATACAGTAGAAGACCCGTATTACATATACATAGTTCATACAGTAGGGGTACATCTTAAGTAGTAACGTACTTTGTCTTTACAATTGTTCCTTCATTATGATCGCGACGTATGAAAGGTGTATCCACGTCTGTGTCATTGAGGAGGCTTATGTCGACATCCACAGCGAAAGGAGGGATCTCGTTGAACTGACTATACTCTTCCTTGTCTGTGACGTCCTCAACTCCAACAATCCTTCGTTTGCCTTGGAGAACCACGTGTCGCTTTGGCTTAGTACTACAATCTTTCTGCTTCTTAGGTTTGCTTGACTGTAAGGACCCGAATCTACCGATTCGAACCACTGTGTTTACTGCACTAGTCCCAGGATCAACGCTAGTGCACACAGCTCAACATCGGTACATATCATATCATACTCAACGATAATAGAATAATACTCCATTTATTGATATAGCTAAGTGTATGATCTTATGACCGACTTACATTATTAAGCCACGCAGGCAAGATGGAAATATAAGCTAAGAATTAAACAGTGGAAAGTAGAAAACGTAGATAGCTCATCAGTTCACCACAGGCAACCGACAAGGCTCGGACCCTAATGACTCGCGTCCTCCTGGAATTCCTCCTCCAACACAGGTGTAGATTCTTCGACTGTTGATTATTGTTGTTGGCAAGGGTGAGTACTTAAAGCACTCATCAAGTTGTGCACAGAATGCAATTCTATGTAACTATATGTAAGGCTTATTCCAATGGATAGGTTATCATGGCTATTTTGCAATAAGCATCATTTATGAATAAATACAATAAATAGATTGTAAAGACTGTAAAACAAATAACAATAGTAGATAGATTCAGCATTTCTGAAGCAAACCAAGTTTCCAATCCTAAATCAAATTCCATCTTCCACATGGCATTCCGCCATCCCAACCAAGTTGTCCATTTAATTAAGCTAACCCTTAACTGTAATTCCCGAGCATTGCTCAATACCGCGAGCACGGCTATCTGAATAGTTTCACACTCTGCAGAGGTTATGCACTTTACCCACGCGATACAACCAAACACCACCAAGGTGAGTGATTATAACAAAGCCTTTACAATGCGCTGGCTTAACCCGGTACCACCCGCTAAGGTTTCAACACTGGTGGGACAGGTTACCACATCCAGGGCCCCCCTCTTGCGCCATGTGAATTACTCCATAACTCGGGAACTCACACCGACCAAGATAGTACCAAAATTAAGACATTGCAAATTAATCAGCTAGGCTGGCCCATACCAGACATGTGGTTGCATGATTGACTCAGGTCAAAGGCTTGCAAGGTTAAGTCCTTAGAGTGATCAAGCCAAGACTTCCACATACCCTCTGCCCATCGGGCCCACCTTGGCATACTCGCCCCTTGTCACTTGCCCCAATCTAATTGAATATCACCCAAGTTGATTACCAAGCACCACGTGCCATCAACAATTTAACATCGTTGCGTGACCTGACTCGCCACAACAACTCAATCTCATCGTGTGATCCCACATAAGTTCATAACATCGTTCCATATTCCATTAGTCAAGATTAATTATCAATGATTCAATCACATGTGATGACGTGGCATGGCTAAGCAACTAATACGGTCTAACCACCCCATGTTGATTATCATTACCAACCAACTATAATGAACCAATGTTGGGTGACAATAGATC
Source organism: Otatea glauca (assembly GCA_036346275.1). Lineage (NCBI taxonomy): Eukaryota > Viridiplantae > Streptophyta > Magnoliopsida > Poales > Poaceae > Otatea > Otatea glauca. The sequence continues at coordinate 13,712,759 of CM070720.1, forward strand.
ATGGCATACAATAACAAGGTAGGGTATAGATCAAATTGGTATAATAGCTAAGTCCCAATTTAATTTGAAACAATTGTGTACTTGAAATAATATGCAATAGGGTAAAACAAATATAGCAATTTTATAAACATGGGTTCAACATGATCAAAGCACAACTTGCCTTGGAATAGGTCCTGATCTTGATCTGGAGCTTGCTCTTGAGTTGCTGGATTTTCCTCCGAAGCGTCGCACAATTCAACGTCTACGCGTACCGAAGGAGGAAAGCAAATAAATACTAAAACAGAGATCAAATGAACTCCAAAAATCAATTAAAATTCACCATTAAATATATCTCAATTTTACAAATTTTTAGAAATTTGAATCACTCAAATCCGAGTTAAGATGCAAAAGTTATAGCCTTTGGAAGTTTTGAATAAATACTGAAATTACAGAAATTAGAAAATCAGAATTAACCGAATTATTTTTAGATTGAAAAACAGATTACTGCGTCACGCTGACGTCAGCCCTGACCCGAACCAATCAGATGCTGCCACGTGCCCCTCGGTCCATGGACTACGTCCACGAGCTTCATCGGTCCACGGTGCACCCGGTCCATGCGGGTTTGGGCCACCGACACGCGGGTCCCACGCCTCGGCTGACTCGGTGCCACAGCGACGTCCACGTAACACGCCACGCAACGCGCCACACCAGCGATCGAGTCCACGTGGCCGACACATGGCGACAGAGCATCTAGCCACGTCGACGGCGATGGCGCAGGGCCCTAGGGTCGTCGGCGGCGAGGACGGAGGGTACCTACGGACGCGTCTTGCTGGTGCGGATCTGATGACGTGATCGGTTTCTCCTCCGGTGCACTGGAACGACGGCGGCGAGGTTCTATTCTTCGGCGGCGAAGTCCTCCCTCCGGATCTCCCTCTCCGATGAGCTTCCGGCCAAAACAGTGCCCGCACGGGCTTCCTCTTGACGAGACGAATCCGACGGCCTCGGCCCCGTGCCTCGGCCTCCATGGATGACGGCGAAATCAACAAAGAACGGCGGCGGTGGTGCTCGGTGAGAAACCCTCGCTTGCGGCAATTGGCTCCGAAATTGACCACGAAAACTTGGGGCTTTGGTTGCTTGAGCCCTGGCGACGCCGGCGCGCTCCTTATATAGCACCGGGAGTCCCTCCTTCGCCCGTTTCCACGCGGTGTCCATGGCGGACACGGAGAGGAGTCCTACACGGATACGCGAAGAAGACGACCGGATCGTCGACACGCGGCAGATCCAACGGCGACGATAAAACGAAGTCCTGAACCGGTACGCTTCATCCTTGATCCTCCGATCCGGATCCAACGGCAGGGATTAAACCTTCTAGAAAATGGGCTGAACGGGCTGCGCAACTCTGGGCCACACACGAACAGCATATGGGCCAAGCCCAATACTGTTCATACGCTTTTTAAAAGGATTTTCCATTTAAAATAATTACTGAAATTCATTTTATTTGTTTTAGGCAATAAAATAATCAAGAAAATTACAAGAAAATTCTCAAAAATACTTTGAGATATTTTGAACTCAGATAAAATATTTTTGGCAAAACTTTATTTCAACTTTGCACAAATTTAAATAATTTTCAATAAAAGGTCAAAACACTTAATTTGCAATTAATTCAAATAAATCCAGAAAAATCCAAATAAATTCCAGAAAAATCATAAAATGCACAAATGACAATAAAATAATATTTAGACGAATTTTGGGATGTTACATTAACATGTCCATTACGTAGAAGACCTGTCTCACATCGTTCGTGAGGACGAACGGTTCGACCCATTGGCACTTAAATAGAGGGATCATCAAAGGTCCATAGTCAAGCTCCCATATCTCTCTATGAAACCATAATATGTATCCACCTTGCCTTTGTTGTCTTCGGCGTCTATACGGACACCGCTATTTTGGTTGGTGCTCTTGTTATCCTGGGATCTGGTGTAGAATGTGTAACCATTTATCTCGTACCCCTTGAATGTCTGACCCTTTCAAAAGGATGTACTTTTGTAACCAAGCGCCGAAAGAATCCATGTGCTTCAGTGTTATCCAATCCTCAGACTTCCCCGGGAAATTGCGGCGTAGAATACTCGTGTGCTCAAGGACATACGGGGCCACTACAGTTGATTGTTTCAAAACCGTGAAATGTGCTTGCTTAAATGTAAGAAGATCCTTGCATGCAATTGCTTTCCTTCCTAGTGTCCCTTTTTCCCGTAGCCTCCCCTCATGGCGTGATATAGGGACGCCGATCGGGTTTAGATCATTAATGTAATCCACACAAAACTCAATCACCTCCTCTGTCCCATAACCCTCGGCAATGCATCCTTCCTAGGACGAGAACAAGATTCGAACATACTTCTTTAGCACACTCATATACCTCTCGAAGGGAATATGTTGTGTAGATACAGGTCCAAGAATACCTATCTCTTTGACAAGGTGAGCAAAGTGAGATGAACCATAATATCAAAGAATGCAAGAGGAAAGATCATCTCAAGACTAACCACACTTTGTACCACGCCATCCTGCAGCTTACTTAGTTTATCCGGGTCGATGACCTTACGTGAAACCGCGTTGAAAAAGAACACAGCTTTGTGATTGTCCCCGTACTCCACTCGGGCAAGATGCCTCTCACGACCATCGGGAGCAACTGTGTCATTAACACAAGACAGTCATGGGATTTCATGTGTACGATTTTATTCTCTTTTATGAGTCTCTTTACATTCGAGGAGTATCCGAAAGGGACCTTCACATTGTTCAGGAACTCTATCACGCTTTTTTCTCTTCTTTGCTTAGAGTGTAGCTCGCAGGATGTAGGTAATGTTGTCCTTTCCCTCTCTTTTCGGGATGTAGGTCATTCCTCAGTTCCAAGAGTTTAAGGTCCTTCTGAGCTTGCAGTGTTCTTTCGATTTTCCGTACATATCTATGTAGCCTAGCAGGTTCAAGCAGACATTCTTCGTGATGTGCATGAAGTCAAGTGAGTGATGAACCTCCATGACTTCCCAATAAGGCAAGTCCTAAAATATTGACTTCTTCCACATGGGTGCATGACCATCCTCATTCTGCACATGTTTGCTTCCAGGACCCTTTCCAAATACTACTTTCAAATCCTTTACCATAGCAAACACATGTGGCCCACTACGATGCTGAGGCCTTGCACGAAGGTCTGGTTGCCCGTTAAATTTCCTGCCTTCCTTCCGCAACGGGTGACTCGTAAGAAGAAACCTACGGTGACCCATGTACACAACCTTCTGAGAGTTTTTCAGGTACATGCCGTCCGTTTCATCTAAGCATCGGATGCGTGCTCTATATCCTTTGATAGTTAGGCGAACAGTTCCGAGAGCGGGCGGTCGTTGATTGTTACAAATAACAATGCACGTAGGGTGAAATACTCCCTTTTGTACTCATCCCATACCCTTGCACCATCGTCCCACAACGTCACAAGATCTTCAACCAATGGTTTCAGGTAGACATCGATGTCATTTCCAGGTTGCTTGGGGCCTTGGATCAACAACGGCATCATGATGTACTTTCGCTTCATGCACAGCCATGGAGGAATGTTGTAGATATATAGTGTAACAGGCCAGGTGCTATGGCTGCTGCTCAATTCTCCGAAAGGATTCATCCCATCGATACTCAACCCAAACCTTATGTTTCTCACCTCATCTGCGAAGTCCGGATACGTCCGGTCGACTTTCCTCCACTGTGAGCCATCTGCAGGGTGTCTAAGCATCCCGTCGTCCTTACGCTCTTCCTTGTGCCAACGCATCATTTGGGCATGCGCTTTGTTAGCAAACATACGTTTCAATCGGGGGATCACAGGGAAATACCACAACACTTTAGCTGGAGGTCTCTTCATCTTACGCTCCCCATCTATTTCACCTGGATCGTCACGCTTCACCTTATACCGTGATTCTCTGCACACTGGACAAACATCCAAATCGGCATACTCATTACGATACAGGATACAATCATTAGGACATGCGTGTATCTTCTGTACTTCCAATCCCAAAGGACAGACGACTTGCTTGGCTTCATATGTAGATTTGGTCAGAGTGTTATCTTCTGGAAGCAACTTCTTTACGAGTGATAACAACTCATCGAATCCCTTATCTAACACACCATTTCTAGCCTTCCATTGCATGAGTTCCAGTGTGGTACGCAGCTTTTTTTGGCCCTGCCCACAGTTTGGGTACAAAGGAGTTCTGTGGTCCTCTAACATGCACTGGAACTTCTCGAATCGTCTTTCATCGTGTAGTCTCCCTCTCGTCACGCAAAGCATCTGGTCTAGCTCATCATCACCAAAGTCACCAAGTGTTTCTTCCACGGAGCGAGATTGCGTGCCGTCTGGGATACTGTTGAATCCATCTTCCTCTTCCTCGCCTTCTTCATTGTCTTCCTGGATAATCACCTCAACTTCGCCATGGTTGGTCCAACAGGTATAGTTTGGCATGAAACCTCTCATGATCAAGTGGTTCATAACTTGCCATCATTGGAGTGCTCCTTCTCGTTCTTACAATCTACACACGGACAACATATGAAGTCGCACGAGGCAAGATTGCAACGGCCGATCGAGAAAAGCTCGACGCCATCAATGAACTCTGTCGAGCGACGGTCCGCATTGTACATCCATTGCCGATTCATCTACACCAAGTTATAATTTCATTAAAAATTATAACAAATTTCGTTACCAAAATTATAACCTAACTTAAATTTCGTTACATTTAAACCAAACAAAAAAAAGCTCCACCTACACCGTCATCCAATTAAAGACCTACCTTTCTAATTATTTTGTATCCCTTCCTACCTTTGTAATTATTTTTTATCCTTCTACATGTTTTTTCTATTTTATTTCATACACCAATAATTACTTCCTTGCAATATTGTACCTAGATCTCCCCCAACTTATTGTCATATTTAAGATTCTAAAGCTAACAACCACCTAGATCTAAAGCTTCCAATCACCTTTACCTTGTAATGTCATATTTTTGAACTAGATCTCCACCCTACATCTTCATACAACAACAAAAACAAGCATAGAAAACAAATTTTTGATCATGCTTAAAAAGTTCAAGATTTCTTCACATCCATTGAAAAAAAATAGCAATATCTAGGTGAGAAGGATGTTCACATGATGTTACTAACCTTGAAACACTTAATTTGGAGCTAATCACCTCCAATTAAAAATTTGGATAGCACCTCCCCAAGAACAACACTGGGCCGGCCTTCTCTATTCGATCGTACATCTGCTGGCTCATGGAGGAAGAAGGGTTTAAATGCGCTGCGCGGGAGGGCTTCCAGAAGCGGTTTGAGACACGAACCGCTTCTGGATGTTGCGTTCTAGAAGCGGTTCTTTTCTCAAACCGCTTCTGAAAATCAGAAGCGGTTTGAGGCAAGAACCGCTTCTAGAACGCAACATCCAGAAACGGTTTGTGTCTCAAACCGCTTCTGAAATCCCTCTCCGGACCGTTGCCAACGAACCGCTTCTAGTGCGAACATCACAACAGGTTCACACCAAGACGCTTCTAATAGGCCGGTTGTGATGCCCAGTTCTATAGTAGTGAGAGCGCGCACTCGTTGGCACCGAAACAAGCATCACGGTCACCGACCACAGCCTCGACGCAGCGCTCGCGGTGCTCACCGTGTATGAGATCGCTGCAGCCATGCAAGACGACGAGGAACTACACGCCAATGGTCACGTGTCGTTCGGCGGCCCACGCGTGGGCAACGCGACCTTCCGAGCAGGCTGGAGGAGAGTAGCGGCAAGGTGCCCCGTGTTGTGAACTCGAACGACGTCGTAATCAAGGTGCCAGGTTGATGATTGCAGCGGCCCCCGACATGACAGGTTGGCGAAGCGGAAGCTGAGGTGGCTGGTCTCGTAGATAGGTGGAAGACGTGTGACACCGTGGTGGATGTTCTCAGGGTGTCCGCAAATGTGGCGAGCTAGGTGGTGCAGTGCTACGTCCTCCTAGTGGCAGTACAGTGCAACATAAGAAAAAAAAGGCTACACGTTCTCATGTTAGTTGTGTCCATAAGATACTGTGTGATCACATGAGTTCTTGTGCGAGTTGTGTCCACAAGATAAATGTGTGCGAGTTCGTTTAGAGATGTCGTGAGATCAAAAGGAAGCCGTTGCGTGTGGTAGTCGAGTTCGGGACGTTGAGGAGATGCGTTCGCCGTCCAAAGTGAGTCCGTCGAAGATGAGTCCGGGATGTTGAGAAGATGTGTTCGCCATCCTATGTCAAAAATGAGTTGGGCAAATCGTAGTTGAGACCAAATACCTCAATGAGAAAGAGTCGGTGTGTTAAGATTAGGGGGAAAATGTTAGATATAATCTTCACATTGGTTAAGAGATAAAATTTAGTTTGTTTAACACTACTACAAAAAGGCTTAGGGACTGTTTGTTTTAGCTTTGGATTCTCAAAAGCTGATTCTGAACTATGGTTGTAGAGAAGCTCATTCTCCAGTCGGAGTTGGAAGTGCAGGACTCTTCGGTCTTCGTTGGTTTTAGTCGCTGTCGAGCCGCCTTTGCTGCGTTTGAAGCCATATCTGCAATCTTCACGTCGGAGCGCGTCGGTGCCACTAGATTACGTCGTCGGGAAACCTCTGCAGCATCGCTGGGAGAACCTTCGTCCCTAGCTCCGGTAATCATCGCCATCGTGCCATTCTTTTGCGCTATCGAGCTCCTTAGTCCGTCGGATTTGTCATGAGTGGTTAGATCTGTGCCACGTTGATTCGTTGTGACCACTGTCCGATTGCATGCGGACGGGATGGATCTCACTGCATCCTTGGCCAGTCTCATTGAGACACGTGTTGGGCGCAGCAGGTGAGGCGCCATGGACCGTGTCCACCGTGATCCGGTTTGGGTTGGTGGACCGCGTCCATGGACCCGTATGACGTGTCGATCTATGATTAGTTGGACTCGGTGATGACGTCATGCTAGTGCAATAATCCGGTTTTTCAATAGGAAAAATAATTCGACCGAAATTCAAAATAGATCTGACGTCATGCTGACGTCATAAATAAGACTTTTTAGTATAAAATCAATTCAAGTAATTCGGATTAATATTTATTTTTCTAATTTTCAGATTTTTATGATTTTTGAATCTTCTCCGAGCCCGTTCTCCCTCATACGAGCTTCGATTGAGGTGATTCAAATTTCTAAAAATTTATAAAATTGAGATCTATTTAATGGTGAATTTTATTTTATTTTTAGAGATTGTTTCCTCTCTGTTTTGGTTTTTATTTGTTGTTCTCTCTCGTTTCGCATAGACGTTGAATTGTGCAACGCATCCGAGAAAGATCCGTCGACCCAAGATCAATTTCCAGAACAAGAATAGGACCTTTGCCAAGGCAAGTTGTGCTTTGATCATGTTGAACCCATGTTTACAAAATCGCTATATTGTTTTACCTTATTGCATATTATTTCACATGTACAAATGTTCAATTGTTGGGGTTAGCTACTATACCAATTTGATCTATACTCTACCTTGTCATTTGTATGCCGTGATCTATTGTCACCTTAGATTGGTTCACTATAGTTGGTTAATACTAAAATCAACATGGGATGGTTAGACCGTGTAGTTGCTTAGCCATGCCACGTCATCATATGTACATGAACCATTGATAATTAATGTTGACTAATGGAATATGAAACAATGATATGAACTTGTGTGTCATGTGAGATCACACAATAAGATTGAGTTGTAGTGGCGAGTCATGTCACGCAACGATGTTGAATTGTTGATGGCACGTGGTGCTTGGTAATCAACTGGGTGGTAATCACTTAGATTGGGGCAAGTTACAAGGGGCAAGTATGCCAAGGTGGGCCCAATGGGCAGAGGGTATGTAGAAGTCTTGCTTCGATCATCCTAAGGACTTAACCTTACAAGTCTTTGACCTGAGTCAATCATGCAACCACATGTCTAGCATGGGACAGCCTAGCTGATTAATTTACAATGTCTTATCTTGGTACTATCAATGGCGGTGTGAGTTCCCGAGTTATGGAGTAATTCACATGGCGCAAGAGGGGGGCCCTGGTTGTGGTTTTCAGACCCACTAGTGTTGAAACCTTAGCGGGTAGTATCGGGTTAAGCCAGAGCATTGTAAAGGCTTTGTCATGATCTCTCCGCCGACACACCAAAGAAAGTGTGTCAATAGCTTGGCAACAAGAGATGATCATGTCGTGTGGGTAAAGTGCATAACCTCTGCAGAGTGTGAATCTATTCGAATAGCCGTACTTGTGGTATTGAACAATGCTCGGAAATTACAGTTAAGGGTTAGTTTAATTAAAAGGAAAACTTGGTTGGGATGGCGGAATTGCCATGTGGAAGGTTTAACTTGACTTAGGGTTGGAAACTTGGTTTACTTCAAGAAATGCTGAATCTATCTATTACTGTTATTTGTTTTACAGCCTTTATAATCTATTTATTGTATTTGTTGATGAATGCTACTTATTACAAAATAGCCATAATAGCCTTTTCCTTTAGAATAAGCCTTGCATATAGTTACATATAATTGCATTCTGTGCACAACTTGTTGATTGCTTTAAGTACTCACCCTTGCCAACAACAACATCACCAGTTGAGGAGTCTACATCCATGCTAGAGGAAAAGTACGAGACAGAGACGAATGTTTAGGGCGCAAGCCTTGTCAGTTGCCTGTGGTATACTGAAGGGTTGTCTACGTTTTCATTCCACTGCAGTTTAATTTGTTATTCAGCCTTGCGAGGCATAGCTATGTAAGTTGACCATAAGGTCATTCAACTAGTATTATTTCATATATGATGTCTTTCATATTGTTTCCGATGTGTATGATTGTGATATTTACCGATGTTGAGCCTGTGTGCACTAGCGTGATCCTGGACTAGTGCAGTATACACAGAGGGTCCGAATTTGCATATTTGGGTCCCGACAAGTATTTGGAGCAGTGTCTCACTATAATCGGCTCATTTACTTCCTTTTCCATCAGTCATATTCCTCGAGAATTGAACAAAGAAGCTAACTTGTTAGCTCAACAAGCATCGAGCTATAAAGTTTTTTGGCCGATTTTTGTAATATGAGCCGATTGAAAAGACGGTCATGTGTATAACAACTAATGATTGGAGGGCAAACATAACAGAGTATTTGATCGATCCCTCAAAACCTACTGATCGGAGAATTAAGCGAAAAGTTTTAAAGTATGTTGTTCTTGATAATGTGTGATATTATCGAGCTTTAGAGGGTTTGTTGCTAAGATGCCTTGAAGCCGAGGAAGCTAAGGCAGCTATGGGAGAAGTGCATGAAGGTATTTGTGGATCCCATCAATCGACTCATAAGATGAAATGGTTACTAAGGCGTACTGGGTATTTTTGGCTGACAATACTGAAAGATTGTTTCAGATATTATAAAGGATGCTAGACTTATTAGAAATTTGGCAATGTGCAATTGGCTCCAGCATTGGCTTTACATCCGATTATCAAGCCATAGCCATTTAGAGGATGGGGAATAGATGTAATCGGACAAATATTTCCCACATCAAGCAAAGGCCATAAGTTTATTTTGGTCGTAACCGATTATTTCTCAAAGTGGGTTGCGGCAATCCCGCTTAAAAAGGTTACAAGTGTTGAAGCCATCGGATTTGTTACAGAACATATTATCCATCGGTTTGGAATAACACAAACTATTAAGACCGATTAAGGCACTATGTTCATGTCCGATGAGTTTTATGGTTTTGCCAAAAGTTTGTGCATTAAGTTTTTAAATTCATCGCCTTATTATGCTCAAACTAATGGTAAAGACGAATCATCCAACAAAATGTTAATCAAGCTGATCAAAAGGAAGATTGAGGAAAAACCAAGGAATTGGCACGTAACGCTATCGGAGTTATTATGGGCTTATCGGCTTGCATATCATGGCGTAACAAAATTTTCACCTTACCAGTTAGTTTATGGACAAGGAGCTGTTTTGCCTGTGGAGATTAGCATTGATTCTGTACAAATAGCCAAGCAAAATGATTTGTCGGTTCAAGATTTATAAGGGTTTAATGGTCGATAATTTGGATGATTTGTAAGAGTTACGCTTACACACGTTGGATCGGCTTAAGACGAATAAGGCAAAAGTTGCAAGGGCTTATAACAAAAAGGTAATGGCTAAGTCGTTTTGTGAAGCCGCTTTAGTCTGGAAAACTATATTACCTATTGGCTCTAGGGATAACCGATTTGGTAAGTGGTCTCCAACATGGGAAGGGCCATATAAGATCCATCGGCTTGTGGATGGAAATTCTTATATTTTAGAGACGTTGGAAGGCGTGGTGTTTCCTAAGGCGATTAATGGAAAATACTTGAAGAAATACTATCCTAGTGTTTAGATTGGTTCCTGATCGGTTAAAGGCCGCTATCAGTATTAGAATGCCGAATTAACTCATTGCAGTTAATCCTGGCTAAATGTAACACCCTAAAATTTGCTCTAATTTAGATTTTGAAGTATTTTTTATTTTTGAGAATTTCAGAGAATTTATTAGAATTTAAATTGGATTTACTTATTTCTGACCTCTCTTGAATTTCAATAAATTCATGCAAATTTTATACAAAGTTTTATTGAAAATATTTTATATGAGTTCCAAATGTCTCAAAGTATTTTCTAGAATTTTTTTGGATTTTTCCGGGTATTTTTGCTATTTATTTTGGCTTTGTTTATTTATCTGATTTATTTTTAATCCGAAATATTTTAAAAATCGGATGAATAGTACTGGGCCGGCCCAGCACTGTGCTCAGCCCGGCCCAGCCGCGCCAAAACCCTAGTCGCCGCACGCTCGAGCCATCCGATCAGAATTCCGCGGCTGCCGTTGTGCCACGTCGCCGAACGCGTGCGCCGTCGGATCTTCGCTGCGCGGACGTCCAGGATTGCGCCACGTCGGTCGTCTTCGCGAGATCACCGGAGCTAATGCCGCCGACCGTTTCCGCTCGTTTCGCCGCCTGTAGCGTGCACGTCGAGGCCCTTTAAGCCGCGTTGATGAGCGCGTTCTGCTGAGGAATAAACGCCGCTCAGTTTGACTCCTTGCACGCACGCCGAGACCCCCTCTAGCGCCCGCTGTAGCTCGCCGTAGTTGCTTTTCCTCACCGCCGTTGGCTGCGTCGTCTTCCCCAGCTCTGGCAACCTTCGTTTCCTCGCCGCTGTCGCCTTCACCAAGCTCCGTCGACCGTTCGATCTGCATCGCACGGTTCTGGTACGTCCACGTCGCTGCTCCCTTTTCATACCCAGCGTCAAACTTCAAATGGCTATAACTTTTGCATTTTAACTCGGATTTGGGTGATTCAAATTTCTAAAAATTCATAAAATTATGACCTATTTAATGATGAATTTTATTTGAATTTTTTAGGACATTTAGTCTTCCGTATTAGGTATTTATTGTATATTTTGTTTGTACGCGTAGACGCAAATTTGCCGGAAGGTTTCGAGGAAGAGTTCGTCGACCAAGACCAAGCTTCGGAACACGACCAGCAACTCTTTGAAGGCAAGTAATGCTTTGATCATTTTGATCCCAGATTTTAAAATGTAATTTATGCTTTGAAATTATGCATGCTTATTTATTAAAAATGAACTTAAATTAATTTGGGATAATGTAGTTAATCAACCCATTTTGTTATGCCACCTTGAAATTATTAATTGTATGCCCTAAATCATTGTCACCCTAAGTTTGATTATATTAATTGGATGTTAATATTGTGCCAACACGGGAGGCTAGACCGTGAGTAGATGCTTAGCCTTGCAACGAATTATGAGTGGTCTTTCGGGAAAATGCTATAATACTGATTAAAGAAATATGGAATGTATTTTGAAAGTGGTGTGATGATGCCACATGATGAGATTAAGGTACAGAGACCTGTGTGGTTCCGTACTGATGTTGAGTTATTGTTGGCATGTGTTGCACAATAATCAACCGGGTGGGAAATGATTTAGCTGGGCAAGTGGCAAGAGGTCTGTGTGCAGTGGGCTGTGTGGCATTGGGTTGATGAGTGTTGTGAGTCTGTGTGCCACAATGGGTGTGTGCCTTTGTTGAGTCTTTGGAAGTCTTGCCTTGGTCGATTAAGGACTTCACCTTGCAAGCCTTTGATCTGAGTCACCCGTACAACCACATGTCTGGTATGGGACAGACCTAGTCGATTAGGGTTCTGATATCTTTCCTCTGATACCTCGGGGTGGCAGTGCACGGGGGTGTATCTGTACGGGGGAGCGTACCTGTGCTACGGCTTGGTGCCCATCCAACGGTGATTGACCTGTCCTATACTTCAGCTCTGTGTGAGGGAAGTGATAGTGAGGGTAATACCGGAGAGGATCTTTGGTTAAGGTAGAGGTTCCTGAAAAGCTTTGTTGCGGACAATCACCTGTGTGGTGAGCGGCTGTATCTTGTGGGGTAAAGTGTACAACCTCTGTATAGTGTCAAAACTATTCGAATAGCCGTGCTCGCGGTAATGAGCATTGCTCGGGGATTACAGTTAAGGGGTAGATCTTCATAAATAAAAATGTGGAAAGGGTGGTTGTGTGCCAATGCTAAAATTGAATTGTTAAGGCTGTGTGCCGAGAATCTTCGAAGAAAAACTATTTAAAGATATTAGTACTATCATAACTGTTTTACTGCTTTAATCTAAATAAAATACTGGATTAAAATGCTGTTGATGCAAAAGAACCAATTAAGCCAATCCTTTGGAATAAGCTTTGCATATAGTAATAGCGCTGCATTCCGTGCATTACTTGTTGAGTACGTTGTGTACTCACCCCTCCTTGCTTATCAACACCAACATCAGTGGAGGAGTCTACACCAGCCTGGGAGGAGGAGTACATTGAGGATCCGAGCAATTAGGGGGCAAGCCCGATCGTTTGCTGTGGCAAGATGAAGGCTTCCACGAAATTTATTTTGTTCATTGCTATTTCGTTTACTCGAATAATGTAAGCCTGCGTGGTGATTTTATGTAAGGAGACCATAAGGTCGTACAACTCGGTTTATATAAGTGTTGCACTACTTATTTTTTTATATCATTGTGAATATGCGTGATGTGCAACCACAGTAAAAGCTGTGTGTGCTAGCGTGATCTGGACTAGCATGTAATACGGAGGGTTCGGATTTGCGCATTCGGGTCCCGGCAGAGGTGGTATCGAGCGGTCGATTGTAGGTCTTGACCTAAACTAGATTAGTTGTACCTAGGAGGATAAAACTATTTTCTAAGACTTAATCAACTTGAGCAAGAATATCAATGAAATCTCGACTTATCTTTTCTCCTTTGCTTCATACCTATCTTTGAATTCTTCTTATTATTTTCATTTAATTTAAACGAGGTCTATTTTGGCGGATGAGGATGATCCACACGTATGGAGAGCGCCTTTGGAGGTTACGCTACGAGTTATGGCGTATGATGCATTGCTCGGAGGATTTGATGACCGCTTTATCGGGGACCATAGTGGTACAGGCGGGACTTGATATCGCTGGGATGTCAAGATTCTGATATATGCCCGGGAGAGGACAAGGGCGAGCCGTCCTATCTACATCACGATCGGAGGTCTTCTTTTGAGGCGGGATCGAGGAGAAGCACATCTGGCGTCGCGGCGGATTGCCCGCACCTACCCGCGAGGTGGAGGGCACCGTCTTTCGTCACCACCCGCCGAGATAATCGCTTTGATAGGGTGGAGCTCTTGGAGGAGGGCGCCACGATCACTCACTGGCGAGTATGTTATCGCCAGAGGACGCCTTGGGCGAGGCGGTCCAGAGGCTGCGAGAGGACCCGCGATGAGTCACGAGGCAAGGACTCAAGCTGCGGGAGGCTTAGCTCACTCCATGCGAAGATCCAGAGTTGGAGATGGCTCTGTATGGACTGAGCCCGAGGCGATCTTGGGCCGCACGATCCAGATCCAAAGGAGCAGGCAGAGGCACGGTCAGGAGGCGCCGATGCAGAGGCGAGCGACCTCGGGACCAGCAGAGTCGATGGGGTCATTTGCACCGGTGCAGAGGTCATCGAGGACGGTTCGCCCGATGCCGAGCACCCACGGTGTATGCTCGGGGAGCCGCGGCCGGGTTGGCTCGATGAGTGATCGAGTCTAGTCGAGGGTAGTGTCGAGACTCGAGTGTTTGAGTCGCGTCTTTTGCTTCAGAGTCACCATTAGGTGTGAGTCGTTGTGGAGTCCTACGTTGCTTACTTGTTTTTGGTTGTGAGTGTCTCGTATGTGTTGCATTGCCCTTAGGCACTTGTGAGCAACCATACTACCTTATATTACATCAATAAAGTTGCTAAATAATTTAAGTTACACCTGTTTCCCCCACATAAGTTCTTTTACTTGTCTATGCTTTCTTCTTTTCTTAACCCTGGAAGTTTGCAACAGATGGTGAGGACTCGTGGAAACATTGGAGCTAGCGGGAGTGGGGTGAATCAGGCTGACAACTAGAATGAGGAGCCAATCCCTCAACCGCCGCAAGTCGATATGCAGAATCTGGGAGCCTTTCTGGCTACCCAAACTCAACTTATGAACACGATGGTACAGACCATGCAGCAAATATCCAATCAGGCTGCTGTGAATGTTCAACCTGGGGGTAACCATGGACCACACCCCTACTCAAGGTTGTCGGAGTTTATGCGAACTCGTCCACCCACCTTCTCCGGCAACGCCAATCCGATGGAAGCGGACGATTGGCTAAGGACAATCGAAAGAAAGCTGCACATAACCCAGTGTATGGGACATGAGAGTGTACTCTATGCCTCTCACCAGCTAAAGGGAAACATGTGAGAATGGTGGGAGAATTTACATCTTGCACATGAGAATCCCCAAGAAATCACATGGGAGGAATTCACCTCAGCTTTCCGCCAATACCATGTACCCGAGGGTATCATGGATCTTAAGAAAGAGGAATTTTGGAGCCTCAAGCAGGGTGGCCAATCAGTGGCCGATTACCTGAATAAGTTTACCCAGTTGGCACACTACGCACTAGAAGACGTAGCTACAGATAAGGCCAGACAATCCCGTTTATGAAGGGATTAAGCGCGGATGCAGTGGGGTGATCACCCACATTCCACGACTTTCAAGAGATAGTTAACAAGGCTCTTATTTTGGAGGACAAGCGCCGAGAGTTGGATGACAATAGAAAGCGCAGAATGGCGCAACAAGGAGGTCGTCGTGGTCGCAGAGGCGAGAGGGCGGCACCCAACAGATTCATCGGTACCAACCCGCAGGCAAGGATGCGGTACCACTGCCGGCAAATCGTCGATGGGTCGAGAATGCGGACTCGGCGAAGCGTAGTGCGGTGGAGGAACCTCGTAGGCGGCAGGAAGGCATTGTTATCATCGCAGCGAGTAGGGCACCGCCAACAAGCGCCCAAAGAAGGAGGTGTCACTCGGTCCGATTTAACTGGGAATACACCTACAAGGACTCGGCGCGAGAACGTGAACGCGGAGCGGCGTCGCCGGCAACTCCATCTCAAGGAACTGCACGAGGCCGAGTCAACCACATTACAACGGATGAAGTCCAGAACGCCACGGACGTTGTACTGGGTAAGTTCCTAGTAAACTCAGCTCCAGCTACTGTTTTATTTGACTCCGAAGCATCACATTCATTTGTTTCTCAAGATTTTGCCATTCGCAATAATTTGTATATTGTGGAACTTAAGTGTGTACTTATAGTCCAATCCCCTGGATCAGAACTCCGATCCAATATAGGATGTTCTGGGGTAAGGGTAATAATTAATGGAATAGAGTTCCTAGCGAACCTAATTATATTGAATACCCAAACCCTGGATGTTATCACGGGAATGGATTAGTTAACCAAACACAAAGCGATCTTTGGATGCGGAAAAGAGTTATATCAATCGAGAGCCGGAAGGGAGAAGGGTTGAATTTGAAGCAAAAACGATGCGGATGGACAATTAATGGTCAACAACATGAAGATCGGCGACTTGGAGGAAGTTTCCATAGTCAATGAATATCCAGGATGTTTCCGAAAGATTTACGGAATGCCGCGAGATAGAGATATCGAGTTCGTGATAGAGCTTGTTCGAGGACAGCTCAATAGCTAAGAGACCTTACAGGATGTCCACAAAGGAATTAGTGGAAATGAAGAAGCAAATTGAGGAGTTTGGAAAAGGATTTATAAAACCTAGTTCATCGCCATGGGGAGCACTGTCTTGTTCGTCAAGAAGAAGGGCGGGAGTTTTAGGATGTGTATAGACTATCGTGCACTCAATGATGTGACGATAAAGAATAAGTATCCTCTACCGGGATCGGCGATCTTTTGATCGATTGAGGGGAGCGAGTCTTCTCCAAGATTGATCTTGATCGAGGATACCATCAATTGAAGATCCGATCGGAGGATATTCAAGCGCATTTCGTCAAGATATGGACATTACGAGTTTACTGATGATGTCTTTTGGTTTGACAAATGCACCGGCATATTTCATGAACTTAATGAATAAGGTTTTCATGGAATACTTGGATAAGTTCGTCGTCGTGTTTATTGATGATATCCTTATTTATTCCAAGATGAAGGAAGAGCACGCCGAACATTTAAGGCTAGTCCTTGAGAAATTAAGGGAACAACAGTTGTTTGCAAAATTTAGTAAATGTGATTTCTGGAAGAATAAGGTTGAATTTCTTGGACACATAATGACTGCAGAAGGAGTTGCGGTAGATCCAAAGAAAGTGGAGACAGTTTTGCATTGGGAACAACCAAAGACGGTAACCCAAATCCGTAGTTTCCTTGGAATGGCGGGATATTACCGACGTTTCATCGAAGGATTCTCCACGATTGCGAGACTCCTTACGCAATTGTTGAAGAAAGAAAAGAAATTCTTATGGACACCTAAGTGCGAGAAGAGTTTTCAGGAGTTGAAGAAACGATTAACATCAGCACCTGTATTAGTTTTACCTGACGTTCATCAAGGCTTCGACATCTATTGTGATGCATCACGTCAAGGATTGGGATGTGTATTGATGCAAAACCGAAAGGTAATAGCATATGCATCGAGGCAATTGAGGCCACATGAGGAGAACTATCCGACTCATGATTTAGAATTAGTCTTTGTAGTGCATGTCCTAAAAATATAGCGTCACTATCTCATTGGAAGCGGATGTGAAGTGTATACCGATCATAAAAGTCTTAAGTATATCTTCACATAAGTGACACGAATATGAGATAAAGAAGATGGCTTGAGTTAATCAAAGATTATAATGTTGGAATTCATTACCATCCCGACAAAGCCAGCGTGGTGGCGGATGCCTTGGCGTAAAGAACCACGGTGTAAATATCTTTGTTGGAAACAAGTCGAGCGAATTGTGTAAGGATTTCCAGAAGATAGGATTGGAAGTGGTACCAGAAGGATTTTTGGCTACCTTGGAATTAAAACCTACCCTGGAAGATCAGATCAGGGAAGGGCAGAAAAATGACGACAAAATCAAGAGAATTAAGGACAAGATGGATGCAGGCAAGGCAAAGGATTTCAAACTGGATGAGCAAGGTACTATGTGGTTTAAAGGGCGCATTTGTGTGCCAAACAAAAAGGATTTGAAGCAGTTAATTTTGGAGGAGGCCCATGACTCCAAGTACTCAATTCATCCAGGAAGTGCAAAAATGTAACAAGATTTAAAAGAAAAGTTTTGGTGGCCAAGCATGAAACGGGAAGTCGCCGAATATGTTGCATTATGTGACATATGCCAAAGAGTCAAAGCTATGCACCAGAGACCAGCAAGACTATTACAACCCCTAAGGATACCTGAATGGAAATGCGAAGAAATTGATATGGATTTCATAACCGGGTTGCCCAGAACTCAAGGTGGATATGATTCCATATGGGTCATAGTGGATCGCTTAACTAAAGTTGCACACTTTATACCAGTAAAGACCACTTATTCCGGAGACCGGTTAGCAGAACTTTATATGGCAAGAATTGTGCATTTTGCACGAGTGCAAGAAGATAGTGTCGGACAGAGGTACCCAATTTACCTCCAGATTTTGGGGTAAGCTACATGAAGCAATGGGGACTCGTTTGAACTTGATCTGACATACCATCCACAGCATGATGGACAAACCGAGAGAGTTAACCGGATATTGGAAGATATCTTTGAGGGCATGTGCTTTAGCATATTCTACTTCATGGGACAAGTGCTTGCCTTATCTGAGTTCGATTACAATAATGATTATCAAGTGAGTTTGAGATGTCTCCATTTGAAGCTCAGATGGTCGATCCTGTCGAACACCATTGAATTGGAATGAGACAGGTGAACGACATGTTTTTGGCCCGGATGTACTACAAAAAGTGGAAGAGCAAATTGCCATGATCAGAGAAAGACTAAAGATTGCCCAGTCAAGGCAGAAAAGCTATGCCGACAACCGTCGCAGGGAATTGAGCTTTGAACCCGAAGATTTTGTGTATCTCAGAGTCACGCCACTCAAAGGAGTCAGAAGATTCCACGCAAAAGGGAAGCTCGCACCCAGATATGTTGGGCCGTTCAAGATCTTGAGCCACAGAGGTGAAGTTGCATATCAGTTGGAGTTACCGTAGTCTTTGGTAGGAGTGCATGATGTATTCCATGTATCTGGCGAGAAGTGTCTTCGAGTACCGGAAGAGCAAACACCGTTAGAGGCAATCGAGCTGCAAGAAGACCTGACTTACAAAGAGCGTCCGATGAAGATTCTGGACATAATAGACAGAGAGACAAGGAACAAGTCAACACGTTTTTGCAGAGTTCAGTGGAGCAACCATTCGGAAAGTGAAGCAACGTGGGAACGTGAAGAAGATCTGAAGAAGGAGTTCCTAACCTATTTACGTCAGATACTCACGAATCTCGGGGCGAGATTACATTAAGGGGGAGGTTTGTAACACCCTAAAATTTTCTCTAATTTAAATTTTGAAGTATTTTTTATTTTTGAGAATTTTTGAGAATTTATTAGAATTTAAATTGGATTTACTTATTTCTGACCTCTCTTGAATTTCAATAAATTCATGCAAAAGTTTATACAAAGTTTTATTGAAAATATTTTATATGAGTTCCAAATGTCTCAAAGTATTTTCTAGATCTTTTTGGATTTTTCCGGGTATTTTTGCTATTTATTTTGGCTTTGTTTATTTATCTGATTTATTTTTAATCAGAAATATTTTAAAAATCGGATGAATAGTACTGGGCCGGCCCAGCACTGTGCTCAGCCCGGCCCAGCCACGCTAAAACCCTAGTCGCCCCGCGCTCGAGTCGTCCGATCAGAATTCCGCGGCTGCCGTTGCGCCACGTTGCCGAACGCGTGCGCCGTCGGATCTTCGCTGCGCAGACGTCCAGGATTGCGCCACGTCGGTTGTCTTCGCAAGATCACCGGAGCTAATGCCGTCGACCGTTTCCGCTCGTTTCGCCGCCTGTAGCGCGCACGTCGAGGCCCTTTAAGCCGCGTTGATGAGCGCGTTCTGCAGAGGACTCAACGCCGCTCAGTTTGACTCCTTGCACGCACCCCGAGACCCCCTCTAGCGCCCGCTGTAGCTCGCCGTAGTTGCTTTTCCTCCCCGCCGTTGTTTTTGCTTCCTCTCATCGTCGTCCGAGCCACTCCGCCGTGCTCGAGCCACGCCCCGAAGTTCAAAAGCAAGCCGCATCGAGTGGACCACTTCTTCTCGCGGAAAAGCCCGTGGCGCCGTTGGTGCGTCGTCTTCCCAGCTCAAGCAACCTTTTCTCGCCGCCGTCGCCTTCACCGAGCTCCGTCGACCGTTCGATCTGCATCGCACGGTTCTGGTACGTCCACGTCACTGCTCCCTTTTCGTACCCAGCGTCAAACTTTAAATGGTTATAACTTTTGTATTTTAACTCGGATTTGGGTGATTCAAATTTCTAAAAATTCATAAAATTGTGACCTATTTAATGATCAATTTTATTTTAATTTTTGAGGATATTAAGTCTTCTGTATTAGCTATTTATTGTATATTTTGTTTGTACACGTAAACGCAAATTTGCCAGAAGGTTTCGAGGAAGAGTTCGTCGCCCAAGACCAAGCTTCAGAACACGACCAGCAACTCTTTGAAGGCAAGTAATGCTTTGATCATTTTGATCCCAGATTTTAAAATGTAATTTATGCTTTGAAATTATGCATGCTTATTTATTAAAAATGAACTTAAATTAATTTGGGATAATGTAGTTAATCAACCCATTTTGTTATGCCACCTTGAAATTATTAATTGTATGCCCTAAATCATTGTCACCCTAAGTTTGATTATATTATTGGATGTTAATATTGTGCCAACATGGGAGGCTAGACCGTGAGTAGATGCTTAGCCTTGCAACGAATCATGAGTGGTCTTTTGGGAAAATGCTATAATACTGATTAAAGTAATATGGAATGTATTTTGAAAGTGGTGTGATGATGCCACATGATGAGATTGAGGTCTGAGAGACTGTGTGGTTTCAGATCGATGTTGAGTTATTCTTGGCATGTGTTGCACAATAATCAGCTGGGTGGGAAATGATTTAGATGGGGCAAGTGGCAAGAGGTGTGTGCGGGTGGGCTGTGTGGCATTGGGTTGATGAGTGTTGTGAGTCATGTGCCACAATGGGCCGTGTGCCTTCGTTGAGTCTTTGGAGTCTTGCCTTGGTCAGTTAAGGACTTCACCTTGCAAGCCTTTGATCTGAGTCACCCGTACAACCACATGTCTGGTATGGGACAGACCTAGTCGATTAGGGTTCTGATATCTTTCCTCTGATACCTCGGGGTGGCGGTGCGGGGGTATATGCATGCGGGGAGCGCACGTGCTCTGACTTGGTGCCCATCCAACGGTGATTGACCTGTCCTATACTTCGTCTCTGTGTGAGGGAAGTGATAGTGAGGGTAATAGCGGAGATGATCTTTGGTTAAGGTAGAGGTTCCTGAAAAGCTTTGTTGCGGACAATCACCTGTGTGGTGAGCGGCTGTATCTTGTGGGTAAAGTGTACAACCTCTGCAGAGTGTCAAAACTATTCGAATAGCCGTGCTCGCGGTAATGAGCATTGCTCGGGGATTACAGTTAAGGGGTAGATCTTCATAAATAAAAATGTGGAAAGGGTGGTGTGTGCCAATGCTAAAATGAGCTATTAAGGAAGTGTGTGCGAGAATTTTGAAGAAAAACTATTTGAAGATATTAGTACTATCATAAGCATTTCTTGCTTTAATCTAAATAAAATACTGGTTTAAAATGTTGTTGATGGAAAAGAACCAATTAAGCCAATCCTTTGGAATAAGCTTTGCATATAGTAATAGCGCTGCATTCCGTGCATTACTTGTTGAGTACCTTGTGTACTCACCCCTCCTTCCTTATCAACACCAACATCAGTGGAGGAGTCTACACCAGCCTGGGAGGAGGAGTACATTGAGGATCCGAGCAATTAGGGGGCAAGCCCAGTCGGTTGCCTGCGGCAAGATGAAGGCTTCCACGACATTTATTTTGTTCCGCTGCTATTTCGTTTACTCTGAATAATGTAAGCCCTGCGTGGCTGATTTTATGTAAGGAGACCATAAGGTCGTACAACTCAGTTTATATAAGTGTTGCACTACTTTTTTTTTATATCGCTGTGAATATCTGTGATGTGCAACCCTGTAAAAACTGTGTGTGCTAGCGTGATCCTGGACTAGCACAGAATACACAGAGGGTCCGAATTTGCAGATTCGGGTCCTGACACTAAACTAGGAATTAAAAGCCGAGTACACACATCACATCAGATGGAATTAAAGCATGAATAAAAATCGATTGATTGATATTACAAAGTACTTAGAATATTCCAAAGAATTGTTTTAAGACAACCAGCATTACAAAACACAAAATATTGTTTCAAAGAAGCCTTGAGACAAGCCGATCAAATTCTAGAATTATGAAGTCTGGTGCCTAGAGCCGATAATGTCGTAGCAACCTTGGCAATGATCGCCTGAACGTCCTCCAAAGTTTTGTCATCTTCTTCTTGAGTGCTAGGGACAGGAGTGATCTTAGCCGATTGTTGCTCGACCGATGCAACAGCCAGACCCAGACCATGCTTTTGGTACTTCAAAGCCGATGCTGATGTGGCCATGTGCTCGTGCAATTGACCAAAGAGGCATTCACCTTGGCCAACTCCACCTCCAGGGACATCTCAACTGATTCTATCTTAAGCACCATGTCCTTGGTGGCTTTGAAGTCCTTATCGAACTTGGCCTTCTTAGCTTTGGCATCGGCTACCAGCTTGTCAAACAGCTTCTGGTCTTCTTGTTGCGCTACTCAACGAGCGATTCTGGCCTTGGCCGCCTCCACCTCGCCCTTATTTGCATCAAGATGGTAGATTTCAAGCAGAGCAGCCATTGCCTATTCTAGCAAATTGCCTTGCACTGTTGCCATGGTGTCCCACAGGGTCTGCAAGTTATCAAGGAGCTTGGCCGACAGAGAGCAGACCAAATTAAAAAGTGATTAAGATTCTCCGCCATACCGGGAGCCGATCTCACTTCTGCCGATGCGTCCTTTGAGACCACCAAGATCTTCTGGATTTCCTCCAGAAAGTTCTCCACACCAAGGTTGACATCGTCTTTGATGTTAGACCAGTCAAACCTTAGGACGTTGCTTACAAAATAGGCTGGCTTCAAACTGGGCTTGGCGATGATAAGAGTGGCAGCGGTGACCGACGTGATTTTGATGACTACAGCGGTTGGTGTCGACTGCGATGCATGAGGGGGAAAATCTGATTCAGCTAGCAAGTCGGCCAAGACGTCGTCGACTATGAAAGTGGGAGGAGATAGAGTAGGCTGCAGAAAGTATCATAAATGTTGTTAGCCGATGTTAAATGAGTAATTATGGTACAAGTCAATGAGAAAGGACTTTACCTAGCCAGTAGACAACTCATGAGGACAACTTTCGGCCGATTATTCTTGCAGCTTGTTCCCTCTGCTGGCCAGTACCTTCTTATTAGCACGAGCGCGTTTCTTCTCTGTTGAACAATCAGCTAAAAGGAAAGTAAACAGGAAGCAATAAAGGTAGAAGAGTTGAGCTGAAAGACACTTGATTGTTGTTTGTCAATGTCGGAGAGAGAAAGGGACTGGATGCCCAAGGTACCGGAGGTGTACCCCGATACAGCAGTTGGACACGGCCGTTAGAAGCTTGGCTTGAGCCCGATGGGTCAGTAAGTCTGAAAAATAAAAGAAAAAAGCCGATCAGAGTTCAAATTCAACAATGTATGAAGTGAAAAGAAACGGAAATCTACTTCAAGCCGATACCTCATCGGTGATATTTACAAAGCTCGAGTTAGTATAACCCGGTGAGCTAGCTTTGCTAGAACTCGAGCTATTACTAATGGTGTTAGCTATTGACGACGACAGAGGAAGATTTGGAAAAAAAGCGGCCATAACAGCTGATATGCTCCGCAAAGGTGGGTATAAGGCTCCACTTATAACCGACCACCACCTCGTGAAGCTCCCTGCCCTTCGAGTGTGAAGAAAGAAGTGCGACAGACTTTGCAGTTGAAGATCATCGGCCAATTGGAGAATAGTGTTGGCCGCAGAAGCCTTGTGAATTTGCTCCCTTGGCTGAAACTGATCAAACAATTGAAAACTTGGGAGGACTTGCCCAAACCACAACTGCCTTGCATATATCGATGGATGATAAAATTCATATGAAGGAGAATAAGTCTGATTCCTGGTGTACAAGCCAATAGAAAATACGCTTGAAGATAGAAAAATCTTATATAGCTCAAGTGTTTCTTCGCACATACAATGGCTGTCGGCTAACAAATGGAGGAACGAAGGGTACGGATAGTCTTTGTCTTCTTTGTAGCTGAAGAAATCATGCTAGCTAAAGTCTTCACTATAGGGTTCAAGAAAGAAGGCCAGATATTTTCTCGAGCCGATCGGAGTAATTTTAGCCTTGCTACCAAAACACAAGATAAACCTCTCACCAAAGGATTGGCTTTCTCTATATTTAGCTCCACCCTCCAAGATTTCTTCATGGGGAAAGGGTGTCTAGTCTGCTGGGTTGAGCTAGAAGGATCGACTGAATATACAATACAGCCTTGTCTGAATAAACCATAAGGGTCTTCCAACATTTCCAACAGAATACGACCCTACTCCGGTGAATAATCGGCTACGAATGATATGCATCATCTGATATACCGAAAGACCATGTGGAGGTCCAAGTGTGTGATGAGTAATTGACTGTATTCGAGTTTTTGGTGCTCGAGGTTGAGTTTGATTTGAATCTATCCTGGTCGAAGACCAGTGGTTGGACCTCGAGTGGTCTGGACGTTGGTTGGTCGAAGACCAGTGGTCGAGTGACTCAAGTAGAGTGAGAATCGAAAAGTATCGAGTAGGGATGCTGCTAGGTAGAGCAGCGGGTTAGTTTGATTACTGCCAAGTTCTGGTTTGGTCGAGTAATGCCCCGACAGCTTGTGGTCGAGTGACTCGAGTAGAGTGAGAATCGATAAGTATCTAGTAGGGTTACTCGATGCTCGATATCGTCTCATCTACTCGATTTTGAGCAAAGTGGGCAATGTTATGTAATGTGTTTCCTTGTTTTTGATGGTTGCAGGACAACGGTGCTAGATCATGATGAGGCGAAGGATGACCGGGACTAGGCGAGGTGCGTCGGAGGTCCAAACGGTTGAGGATTGCCGGAAGATGATCGGAGACGGAGTCGCTGTGAACCCAGAAAACAAGGAATGGATGAGATGCTAGCTAGGAGCTGCTCGGATCAAGGAGGGCCGTCGAATCGCGGTTCAGGTGATAGAGTAGCGGGTCTAGTTAGTATGCCTTGAAAACTCAGTGTACTTGTTGGGTTTCGGGTTAGCCCATATAAGGCTATGTGTAGGAGTTATCTTAGCCCTGGATGGTGATCCTTAGGGTAGAAGGAACTCATCCAAGGGTGGAGGGTGACTCAAGAGTAGTATAAATAGAGGGGGAGGGGTAGCCTTCCTCCTCATGAAGGTTTTAGAGGTTTTGGCACCTTTAACCTTTTTGCCCACTTTGTTGTGAGGCTTTGTAAACCTACCTTTCAGGAATAAAAAAAATTATTTTCTCTTATGCTTGAATCTACATTACGCATTAAATTCAGTAACTTACTTTTAAGCATTTAAATTCCGCACTTACATTCTTGCAATCTACTGATACGCAATTTGGATTTGCCTCCCCTCTTTCTACTTGCTATTGCCTCTTATTTCGAAGGATCATTGCGTTTTTATTGCAAGAAACCGATCTTGTGTTCTTGACTGATTCATTCTTGTAGATCGTGTTTACGAAGATTTTGACTTGAGTTCTTGCTTGCTGTGACAAGTGGGAAGTTGTCCAAGATCATCTTGATCATCAAAACCCCATGAGCAAGTCCAAGATCAAGTTATTGTGTTTTTGTTTGAACTTGGTGTGTTTTTCCTTCATAGGCAAAAAGGTCAGAACTTTGATGCCAATCTTTGCGATTGAAGGTTGGAATAAGTTCCTGACATCCTTAAGATCACATCTACCAAAATTCAAAAGTTTTTGTCTAGCCGATCAAAAGATTCCTCAAGATTTGCTTTTGAGTCGTGCTATTTTCAGACTCTGTTCTTGTTGTTGTTCTTGAATTCGGTGCTACCAGTCTCCCTATGGTAGCACCGCCCATACAAAGCAGTTTCTCCTTCCTATTTGCTCCTTTTAATTGATTTGTTTGTGGGCTTGGTTGAATCATTTTCGAGTGGGGGAAATTTCAGATTTGGGATCATTCACCCCCCTCTGATCGCCATTTCAGCCCTCCAATTGGTATCAGAGCCGGTTTTGCTCTTCCATAGATCTTGACCGGTCTCAAGAGCCATAGCGATGGACAAGTATTCCACCAAGCCTCCCATTTTATCTGGAGTTGATTTTCCTTTTTGGAAGTCGCGAATGGAGTCATACATTACTACTCAGGGCTTCTTGATATGGCAAAAGGTGAAACTCCCGTATGAGGTTCCTATTGATGAAAATGTCACGGCTGACAATATGGCTGACGTTGAGGCAAATGCTAAGGCAAGGAACATCCTCATGCAGGGTCTTAGCCGCAGTGAGTATCTCATCTCCATTCTGCTCACCAGATTTGGGTGACTCTCGATGCTTATCATGAGGGCACTACCCAAATCAAGACGGTAAGACAAGACCAATTCAAGCGTGATTAAAACAAGTTTGAACAACACGCTGGTGAGAGTCTTGACGAGTGCTTTGGTCGATTTATAAAGATTTTGAGCGACCTCCGAGCAGTCGGTTGCATATATCCTGACTCAGATAATGCTCGACACTTCTTGACCGCACTCGATCTTCGAGTCTGGGAGATAAAGGTGACCACCATCAAGGACACCACCGACTTATCGACTCTGACTCTTAATAGGCTTTATTCCCGACTCAAGACTCATGAGATCGATGTCGTTTCTCGCAAGACGAAATCTCAGTCGATGGCGTTGGTCACTGATCCCACTGGATCCACTTCGGATTCTTTTGCTAGTTTTTCCCTCTCCACCCTTTGCGAGCTAAGCGATGACCAACTGAAAATTTTTTCAGAAAATGAGCTTGCTCTTTTAGCTCGCAAATTCTCTCGTGCATACAAGAGGTAAGGGAGAGGAAGAGAGGTAGCACGATCACCTGCTTCGAGTGTAGTGGCCCCAACCACATTCGAGCGAACTGCCCCAAGCTGCAGAAGGGCTATATCGACTCTGGCGGTTCGGTAAAGAACAACTATATCGACAAGAACCGCAACAAGAAGCCTCCAGCTTGTAACCCCGCGCGTGAGAAGAAGTACCGCAACTTCTCGAAGAACAAGAAGCTCTTCCATCGCGTCCTCACCACACTCGATGATATCAACCTCTCCGACACGGAGAACTGGAGCGACAAGGGCGAGGATGATCCACAAGAGAAGACTAAAGGTGGCGATGACTTCATCGAGATGTGCTTCATGGCAGACGCCAACGGCATCATCGACTCTGAGCTTTACAGCGACTCAGACGAGGTACCCTCCTATGACCAGCTCAATGAAGCTTTCCACAAATTAGGAAAATTTCATGCTAAAACTAGAGCTAGGTGTATGGAGCTAGAGAATGAAGTAGTTACCTTGACTCGGGAGTTAGCTTCTCTTAGGTCTTCTCCCTCCCGAGTCACTGATGACTGTATTCTTTGCGATGCTTTGTTTGTGGAGCTTGAGAACCTAAGGACTATGCATGATAGTGTGGTTTTTGAGCTTGAGAGTCTTAGGTCGAAGAATGCTAGCACTAGTTTTGTTGATGCTATTCCTGTCGATGCTAGTTTTCTTCATGCTCACACTAGTGCATCGTCTGAAAATTGCCCTAAATTGCTTGCTAAAATTGATGCCATGAGTACTCACCTTAGGAAGCTATCTACTACAAACAATGAACTTGAATTGCATGCTTCTAAGGAGTAGTAAGAACTTCGGATGGTAAGTTAGAGGGTGAGCTTGAGTGATTCCACACGTATTTCACATATATATCTTGTTTTTGCTTGCAACTAATCATGGCAGGTTACGAGTACAAG
This sequence comes from Otatea glauca, assembly GCA_036346275.1. Taxonomy (NCBI): domain Eukaryota; kingdom Viridiplantae; phylum Streptophyta; class Magnoliopsida; order Poales; family Poaceae; genus Otatea; species Otatea glauca. The sequence goes on from CM070720.1 coordinate 13,740,226, forward strand.
GAACTTCCATTTTATGGAAGTAACGATCCGGAGGAGCATATCACTTGGGAAAACAAATAGAAAATATGATCAAATTTCAGAAGCTTCCCAAAGAATAAGAGGTGATACGTGCCACTATTGAGTTTGAGAACTATGCTTATAGTTGCTGGCAACAACTTTTTGAGAAAAACCTCATTACATCTTGGTTGGATTTAAAGATGGTCATGAGAAGAGAGTTTGTGCCAAGCTATTATGAGAAAGAGCTACTTTGCCACTTGGAGAGCATTACAGAAGGGTGCAAACCAGTCTAAGATTATTATAGTGAGTTGAAATGTGCATTGCGACGTGTCGGTATCACTAGCGCATTAAAAGAGAAGGAATACTTCAAAAGAGGTTTGAATTTTGATATCGCCGCTGCACTTTAGCATAAATATGTTAGCAGCATGCTTGATCTTGTGGATTGTGCTATTGAGTAGGAAAAAAAACTTAAGGAGCATCGTATACCTAGGTTTAATTTTAGGGCACCAATTCATGAGAGCCATATAGCCAAGATAAGTGATGGTGTTAAAAAGAGTGAGCTATGTGTTCCCACCATACGTGAACTTGCCAATATTGAAACCAAGAGTGTGAGAGATACACCAAAAAAAATGAGAGAAGAAGATGAAAATAAAAGTGAGGATATTTTTGGCACTAACGACTTACTCTCTACTTCTAGTATTGTTTCTCACATTATGCAAGTTGTCCAAGGAGATGAGGACTTGCACCATAAACAATCTGCACTGCCTGAGGAAAATGATAAGAACATAACCACGGTAGGGAAGAAACGTTTGATGCTCCATGGTTAAATCATAAAGAAATGCTACCTACAACACCTACATCAACTGAGAAGAACATTAAAGGTAACAACAAAGGTGTTAAATTTGTAGTACATCAAGAAAATGTGAGTGAAAGTGAGAATTCTTGTGCCAAGTTAGAGATTCCACATTCTGAATTTGATATGCTTAATTTACATAATGTGGAATTGATTACTCATAAAGAAGTTCTTACTAGAATATCCTCCGAGGATTCTTTATGCTATATCATGTTTGATGAACCTTTAGAGCTATCTAGCATGATTAAAAAAGTATCTGAAACTGCATGCTTAAAATCACTAGTTAGTACCTACGCCTATATTTATAAATTCAATTTAATTGGATATTATGATGTAGATGACAAATTTCATGTTCATCGAATATACATTACCTGTGATAGGCTTGCTGAATTGAAATTGCATATTTTGGACAACCATCTTTTGTGTGATGTTTATGTAACAAGAGTAGCGTAGTTGAAGCATAGAAGGCGCTAAAATTTTTCTCACTCATATTAGAACGATTTAATGCGTTGTTGCCTCATACTATCTTGGGTTTAGAAAACATGAGTTATTGTGCTAAATACACCGTGTAAAACATAGGGAACAATAACACAATTGATGACAAATACATATATCATGCATACACCTTGTTTTCTAGTTTTACAACTATTGATTTATTATATACATCCAATGGATGTTGTTGTGCCAAATATCATATACAGAGGAGAGATAAAACAGATGATATCTACATATACCATGCATACACATTATCCTCTTTGTCCAGTACATTTCCAGATTATCAAAAGTTGAGACAAAAGTGAAGGACAACTTTTATTGAAGAAGGGGAGGATGATGCGGATATGCATACGTTCAATACTTTCCAGTTTAGTATTTCAATTAACTAGAAAGAATTACTAAGCCGTATCAAATATCAATAGGTGAATCATTTCCTTAGCAATCTTTGTTATATTTATGTGAGAAATTAATACTACCTAATAGAGGGTGCTTGTTTGTTATTAGGTGCGAAGATTGTACAAATGTATATTGGAGCCAAATTGCATCCATGTATTATGGTGAACCCTCAGCGGGAGGCAAGAAAGGACAAGAGCCACATGGAAGGCACTATTTACATACAGTATTCGTATACCCTTCATCTCCTTCCATATATACCATTAAAGAAGAAAGGAAAGAAGCAAGAAAGAAGGAAAGGAAGAAAAGGAATGAGAGATATTGAAGTAAGGAAAAAGATCACCATGACATGACAAAACATATTAGCAATATTCACATAAGAAAAGAGATCATCATGACTTAGCAAGAAGGGATTTCAGCAATCTTCATGAAAAGAAGGTGATCATCATAACATACAAGAAGAGATTGTTCTCATATTATATAATAATTTGTTTCTAAATTACTAAGATTGTTTTCAATTAGATGGGAGAGTGTATATGGGAAGGCCTAGTACTGTTCTTGCACACTATTCATGGGTACTGTTCACCCACCCTCCTCTCTCCTATATATATATATATATATATATGTGTACTCCATCCATTGTAAATGTAACTACGAAATTTCAGATTAAAGATATATTCTTGTTTCTATGGCTTGTGCTCCAATGTTCTCATTAGAATAGGGAGTTCTAATTCTGAAATTATTACTATTGTTCTTACAACTTCTTCGGGGTGATTGCAGGGAAGCGTACGTCTACTTTCGCGTAGTCAAATAGATGAGGATTGAAGTGTGTTTTTGGACAAATTCACGTGTCGCAGGTTACCATATCAAGACAGTGGTTGGGACCAGTATTCGTTAGGGTTCACGGGTTCAAGTTATCTTCTTCGATCACAGGATCGGACCACCCCCCCTGTCATGAGGACCCTTTATACCTCTAATAAATATTATATTTACTTTATATTTTCTATATATATATTTTTATTATAGTGATTAGAGATAATAATTAAAGATAGTTTAGTTATTTTCAAATAAGCTGAAAAGCTCGACGGAACAAGGGAGGGTGAATGATAAGGCAGTTAAAAAAACAAGTGTCTGGAGCTGAGTGGGACTACCCCGTCGCTCGCTGTTCCATCCGGGCGCAGCGGATTCCCACGCGGTGCGAGACCGCGTGAACAGATCAATAACTCTGTCGCCCTCATGGGCAACGGCCACCAATCCACGCTACCACCCATACGCGTTGATACGGTCGGCGCACACCTTTCGTATCCCTGCGCACGACTCAGCCACGCATTTCCCTCCGGGGCCCACTCTCTGACATCATTGCCCCGCGGCCAATCAAAGCATGGGGCCCAGAAATCAGCCACTAGACGACGCTTCGGTGTCCGCCTCCGCGGTACGGGCTGCCTTTTGTTCGCTTCTCCGCTTCCTTTCCCCACACGATTCCTTCACGAGGGAGGGGGTCGCAGTCCACCATCACTCTGTCCTACTCCGATCGCTGTCGCTCCCACATACATATGGGTCCCAGATACCGTGGATCGTAGATGGGCCCGTGGGTCGGTGAGATTGCGTGATGGTCGTGTGCAGGAATGAACGTGCGCGTAGCTTCGCCGCTACGTGGCCTCTTGCACGTTACATGGATGAAAAAGCAGGAGCGCTCGGACTCGGAGACGAAGGACCGAGCAGCAGAGGAAGGAAGTGAGGGAAAGGGGAGGCGAGCGTGCGAGCACCCACATGGCGACCGGGCGGGGCGCCTGCGGGGGCTCGACGAAGGCAGCGGTGGACGGCGGCGGGCTGGGGATGCCGTTGGCGGAGTTGGAGCAGGTGTTCCGGCGGTACGACGCGAATGGCGACGGCAAGATCTCCGGGGAGGAGCTGGAGTCCGTGCTGCGGGCGTTGGGCACGCCGCCGGGGCCGGGGGAGGTGCGGCGCATGATGGAGGAGATGGACACCGATCGCGACGGCTTCGTCGACCTCAGCGAGTTCGCCGCCTTCCACTGCGGCCCCAACCAGCAGGGCGAGGGCGGCGCCGACTCCAAGGAGCAGGAGGCCGCGACGGAGGCGGAGCTGAGGGAGGCGTTCCGGATGTACGACGCGGACCGCAACGGGCTCATCTCGGCGCGGGAGCTCCACCGCGTGCTGCGGCAGCTCGGGGAAAAGTGCTCCGTCGCCGACTGCTCGCGCATGATCCGCTCCGTCGACACCGACGGTGATGGCAGCGTCAACTTCGAAGAGTTCAAGAAGATGATGGGCGCCGGCACCGGCGGAGGCAGGCGCTAGATTTGCAAGGGCAAGTGGGCAGGCAAACAAGGCTCCGCGCCTCGTCGAAGGTTTAGTTGTTCTTGCATGGTTTGCTAATTAAGGATAAATTAAGCTTAATCTGTAGCAACTGAAAGACTTATTAGCTTTAAGCAAGCCAGATTTAAAAAGCTCTCAGATTTGATGGTGAAGTGATTGTAATCATGTAAAGGTGACCTGCTTCGTACTACTATTGCTGCTATATGCAATTTGACTAATTAATTGATGATGGGTGTATAAGAAACTTGGTTAGGGCCTGGCTGGAATGAAGAATGTCCAGTGGAATTTGAAAGGTTGCTTGGAACGCTAAAATGTTATTTGAAACAGTTCAATTTTTGTAAGATTCAGGGGAAAAAAATTCTGCATTCCAAACAAAGCCTTTTAGGATTTATACTACTTCCCAACATTTCTAGTTCAAAATCCCTCCATTTTAATTAGGAGCGATCTTGATCTTTCTTCCCATATAAGTTTCTTGACAAATCTTGAAATGACGAAGGGTAAGTAATTAACATCTACCATTCATTCATGCTTTAATATTTGTGCAACTGTCAAAAAGAAAAGCATTGAAGCACCTCTCTTTAATTAGATCCTTTATTGGCACGTGCACGCTTAACTGTCATAACCCGAGTCTGCCTAGAAAGAAGTTTAGTTTAAATTGGTGATTTTATTTTCCTTTCTGAAAGTATGTATGGCTGCCACAGGCCACAACTTGGGCCGGCTTGGAATGCAAAAGTTTACCAGAGTTTCACGAACATTTTATATAAAACTGCAATTTCTTTACAAATTCCATAAAATTCCTAGGCTCCTTGTCCTGGCTTTATGTGCCCTATTTTATGCGACCCTTTGTCCTTGTCCTTTTTATTTTCGAAAGACGCAGCAGAATTAAACGGGGCATAAAAAATGGAAAGTTAATTGTAGGATCTCTATTCCTCACTCTCGTATAGGTATAGGTGAACTTGGTTTGTTTCAGAAGGATCCACTGGGATTTATGGTCGTGGAATTCCTGTGATTGAAAATAAAATCATAATTGTATTTCTTATAAATCTTTAGTATCTATACATAATTAATTTGTACCATTATAACCTGGCCCACCAAAATAAACGGTGTATATTCTTCTATTTTTCTCTGAATTAACGAGAGACTTTCTAGGATTATTATAGATTTTTTTGCCCTCAAAATAAAAGAGATGTCTTAGAATCTCACCAGTTGTTTGTATTTATATATAAGTGAACTTTTAGGGAACAAGTGCACATTGCTCAATTTTAATTTTTTTTGGTGTATGTGTGTTGGGGTGGGGGGGGGGGTGCTAATCAACAATACCACAACTACGTAGAGTTTTACTGTGTGGATATATTTTCGTTCAGTCTAGCCCCTATTTCTCGTATTGTCTTCTTCGGTGGCTTTCTAGACATTCACTGTAAGGCAAGCTCTTACAAGCCCATCCACAATGTGCTTCAAATGAAGAAAACCAAGAGTTAGATACGATTCAATACAGTGCAGCAATCGGTTCTAACGAACCAAACCATCTTCTTGAACCCTCTTTTTTTCCCCTCATTTATGGTTTTCTTCAAAATGTGGGCATTCCTTCAAACCCCTTTAATTTTGCACTAAGTAATTTCGATATGTCACAAAAAGAGTTTATGTTGCATTGGAATTATGTGTATCCTATCATATTTCACATTCTTTATTTGACATGCACATATCCATTTAATTATCTTTGTAATACTCGTGTTAATTTGGAATTATTAATTGTTGTTGTCATATGATGAATGTTAGAGTTTAGGTTGCGTAACCTATGTCTCCCGTTCGAGGGTGTTTTTTTATAAATATGCTGAAATGACATATTTATAAGCAAGCACTCTCAAATTGTCAACGTTTTTTTGACAGTTCGAGAAAATGTAGTTCGGGCAAGTTCCTGAGCTGTTGTACAACTGCAGAGAAGGTTTCGGCAGCATCTCACTGGTGTTCTCTGGATACATAACCCTCTTAGCCTGTTGTCGGGAGTGTATCTGGAGAACAGTGGGGAGATGATGCCAAAAGTTTCTCTGGAGTTATACAACAGCTTAGGAACTTGTCTGAACCATATTTCCTCGAATGGGATTAGGACCTAACCTAATTAGAGATTATGAGTCATCGTTGATACACACTTAGTTGGTGAACACATAGACGTTTCTTTTAGATCATTCAATTCGTCAACTTTGTTAATAGTTGCACCCTTATTTTGTTTCATTGAAGTCATAAGATTTGCAAGTGTCAGGGACTGGTTACCCCGCACAGGCAATGACCACTGGGCCCGAGCTCATTCGACCAAGAGCCCAGCTCGCCATTAAGGTCGGGCCCGTAAGACTCGGTTGGATTGTGGAAACCGGCGGTTACCAAGTCAAGGAGGGGCCTTTAAAGGATGAGTTAAGGTGAACGTGGGCAACGGTTCCCAGCGCCATTACTGCCATACTTCATTGCGCTTCATGTTCGGATTTGGCGTCACTCCCTCGAGAATCTCACCCGGCTGTTTTACTGTAATGAGCTAAGCAGTAGAGGTATAAAAATCTTCCCCCTGTGCGGGAAGAAAGGGACAACACAGAAACAGACAGGACACGATACATAGAACAAGCGCTCGACCTCGGCTCGAGCACCCCTTGTATTCAACCACGGTACATCATCGTCTACCCTTCGCCTCCAGGCAAGACTGGAGTAGAGCTGCTAACCGTGCTGGAGGCTCGAACCAGTATAACTCCTCGCGTCAACCGCTCTCTTGTTCTCACCATTAGCACCGATCAGAGTTCCTCCCTTCGGGCGAGCACGATCTTGGGTTCCACTCCTACATCACTACCCCCTTCTTCTTGCGGTCAGGCAATCCCGATCGTCGACAGCTGGCGCCCACCGTGGGGCACGAGAGTTTCGCTTGTTCGAAGGAACTTCGTCGCTTCAACATCACCATTGCTTTCGTCTTCGAACGTCAACATGTGGCATTCGGTGAGCGCGGGCTCGGATGCGGTTCCCGAGCGCAAAAGCTCCACATCCATGTTCTCGCCCTCGCCACTGCCACGCGAACGCCTTGTCTCCATGGCTGACAGCTGTGGGTTGACACCCCAGAGGAGGCGCATCAGTTGGCTCGGGTTGCCATCGATCAAGCTATCACCGCTCTCCAATGGGAAGATCACAGGGGGAATCGCACCTCATCCGGGTGACCTAACCCTGCCCGCATAGGCGATTTCACCAGTTGAGAGCGCTTGCAAGCCATCGTCCGGGTTATGGCCGATCCTGCTCAGGTGAGATCGACTCTTTTCGGGCAGGCTCTCGCCGAGGAGCTCGACAAGGCGGCCGATGAGGTCGAGCCTTCGCAGCGAGGGCGAAGCCGGTGCCCTGGGTCTCGCTCTCTGGCGAGCGATGGCAACTCCTCACGCAGATGTCGACTCTCTCACTGGTCACCTTCGTGCAGACGAGCCCGGAGTCCATCCCGGTCGCCTCCATATCGTTAGGCTTGGAGCGCATCCCGTGAACGTGCACGACATCGGCATAACGACAATAGCGTCTTTTCGAGCAACCGCGCGTTTGGAAGCTTTTCTCTGAACGTCCCGCCCAGGCGTCAAAATGTCCACGACCACCTATGCTATCATGCTGATGACGCCCGTGCCAACCGTCACGATCAACGCGGGGCGCACCACCAACCTGAGTACGGACGCTACGACGGCCAGTGACTCAAAGCTGCCGGCAATGACGGCCGCCATGCTTCGGCGTGGCGGCTGCATACCGCCTCTGGTACTGCCAAACATACTCGTCGGCCGGCCCGCCCGAGTCGCTTAGCCGGCCTGATTTAAACCCGCTGCGATCGAGCGGTTTGACGGGACCAAGAACCCCGGCGAGTTATTCTCGATCTACTCGATCGCGATCCTAGCAGCTGGTGGGGATGAGGCCGTGATGGCTACCTTCCGACGGTGCTGGACGACGCGGCGTGTACTTGGCTCTTCAATCAGACGCCTAGCACCTTTCGATCATGGCACCAGATACAAAACGCTCTCCGTTCCAACTTTCAAAGCTGCTATGAGCGCCCTGAATGGGAGGACCTGGATTGTATCATCCAGGGGAAGAACAAGATTCTTCACGACTTTTACGTCGATTCATCCGCACGAGGAATTCGATCTCGAGTGTCTCCGACGATGCCGTCATCAAGGCCTTCAAGTTTGGCGTCCGCAACCGGCGTCTCACCGAGGACCTGGAGATCACGGCGAATCTCGACGTCAACAAGCTGTTCCGGATGGTGGAGCGATATGCGGACATGGATAACGCAATACGCTGGAAGTGCGATTACGACTAGGGCAAGCTCGGCTTCAACTTCAGCGAGGCCGAACCATCTAACGCCAAGGGCAACGGCTCAGATTCGCATGCTAAAAAGCGAAAGAGAGACCGCGGCAGTGGCGGCGGCCGGCTGTGCGTGGTCTCTACGATGGACAGCAAGCGCGAGGTAATGGAAGTGCAGCATCCCGACTAGGGGCAGCCGCGACCCGACTAGGGAAGACCTCGACCTCAGCAAGGTCAACCATGACCTCAACGAACACAATACCGACCCCAATAGGGGCAGAATCGGCTTGGGCCCCAGCAAGGTGACACCCGACCACAGGGTACCGAGGTGCAACCCAGGTATGATTTCGACAAGTTCTGCTTGTTCCATAAGGCCCCATGACCACGACCTACGAAACTGCAGGATCTGGCAGAATAAGCTGGACACCTTTTACGACGAGCGTGGAGAGATGCCCACGCTCTCGAAGGAGGACGAGCGACCCAACAGGGTCAATGCCAGCGAGGACTTGGAAGGCCTCGACTTGGAGTTTCAGCAGGGCGACCGCCGCGTCAATGTAATCTTCGGTGGGTCGTCGGCGTATCAATCTCGGCGTGAGCTCAAATACGCCATGCAAACCTTATATCAAGCCTCTGCTGGGAAGCCCGCTGACCAGCCTTGCAAGTTTGCTGGAATCCCGATTACTTTCTCCTGGGATGATACTTCCCTAGCAATGACCAAGGATCTCAAAATCGCTCTGGTCGTGACCCCGACCATAAGCAATACTTTGGTCGGGCGAGTCATGGTCGATGGGGGCAGCTCCCTCAACTTGCTCTTAGCAAGCACGCTAGATCGAATGCAGATTCCCCGATCGAAGATCAAGAACGTAGCAGTTCCCTTCTTCGGCATTATACCAGGGAGCTCCACCACACCACTCGGGCAAGTGGTTCTGCTCGTTACCTTCGGCGACTCCGTCAACTTCCGCACCGAGCTGGTTACCTTCGAGGTGGTTGACGGAAACCTTCCCTACAATGCCATACTCGGGCGTCCGGCGCTGATCAAGTTCATGGCGGCAAACCATTACGGCCATCGCTGCATGAAGCTTCCAGGGCCCAATGGCGTCATATCAGTCTGCGGCGACCTCAAGGCAGTGCACGGTTGCGAGGAGAAGGCCTTGGCGGCACGCAACATGTTGCCCACGAGGCTCGAAATAGCTTCAAAAGTGCCGCGCAAATCCGGCCCGTGGTGTGTGAAGGTATGCGGCTCGAAAAGGGCGACTTGAGCAAGAGCGTCCACGTCACCTTCGAGCTCAATTCGAAATAGGAACTCGACCTCGTCACCTTCCTTCGCGCCAACAAAAACATATTCGCTTGGGAATCGGCAAACATGCCAGGAGTCCCGAGAGAGGTGATCGAGCACAAGTTGCATATAAGGCCTGGCTGCCGACCTGTACGCCAGAAGCTGCGCCGCTTCTCTCCTGAAAAGATGATGATAATAAAGGAACATCTTGACAAGCTCTTAAAGGCCGGCTTCATTCGTGAGGTTGACTATTTCGAATGACTAGCTAACCCAGTTATCGTGCAAAAAAAAGGCGGGAAGTGGAGGATGTGCGTCGACCATACGGGCCTGAACTCGGCGTGCCCAAAGGATAATTTCCCTCTTCCGTGCATAGACCAAATCGTGGATTCCACCGCCACCGCCAAGATGCTGAGCTTTCTCGATGCCTACTCTAGCTATCATCAAATCAAGCTCGCAGTCGACGACGAAGACAAGACGGCCTTCATCACGCCGTTTGGAACGTTCTACTACACGACCATATCATTCGGCCTGCGCAATTCGGGCGCAACGTTTCAACGGCTGATGTTCAAAACCTTCGACCCTCAGATTAGCTGCAACCTCGAGGTCTACATCGACGACATCATCGTCAAGAGCTCTTCTGAACATGACCACATCAACGACCTTGCGAAGACCTTCGCCAACCTGAACAAGCACGGCATCAAGCTCAACCCGAGAAGTGCGTGTTTGGTGTGACCTCGGGCAAAGTGCTTGGCTACATGATCGGGGGCTCGGGGGTCAGCCTGAACCCGGAGAAAATCGAGGCAATCGAGAAGATGGCTCCTCCGACATCAACAAGACAGGTCAAGTGCCTCACCAGCCGCATGGCCACTCTCAGTCGGTTCATTTCAAGGCTCGGTGATCGCGGATTACCGTTCTTCAAGGCGTTGCGCAAGCACATGGGCTTCGAATGGACACCCGAAGCTCAACAATCTTTTGATGAGCTTAAAGCATACCTGTCAAGCCCAACATTGCTCATGACCCCGTGGTAGGGAGAAACGCTGCTGCTTTACCTCGCAGTCACGACCCAGGCTATCAGTGCCGTCTTGGTGGCCGAGCGCGGCGGTCGGCAGCAGCCAATCTACTATGTCAGCTAGGTACTCCATGGACCAAAGGAGCGCTACCCCGAGGTCCAGAAGCTGCTCTATGCCCTCTTCATGGCTTCGCGCAAACTCCATGACTACTTCCAGGTGCACACGGTGGTTATCCCGAGTGGATTCCCGCTCGGTGAGATCCTGAGGAACCCAGAAGCTGGGGGTCGCATCGCCAAGTGGGCCATGGAGTTGGGAGAATTCGACATACGGTTTGTAGCACGCACCGCCATTAAGTTGCAAACGCTCGCCGACTTTGTGGTCGAGCGAACGTCACAGCCGACCCCGAGCCTGAGGTTGAGGAAAAGAAGCCCTGGAGGATGTACTTCGATGGCTCCAGGTCGTTCGAGTGCTCAGGGGCTGGTATCCTCATCATCACACCCCGGGGAGACAAACTGAGGTATGTGATTAAGCCGGTTTCCTCGCAACTAATAACATGGCGGAGTATGAGGCCCTTTTGGCGGGTCTCCGAGCCTGCAAGTCGCTGGGTGTGCACTGGCTGGTCGTCAAGGGCGACTCTCAGCTCGTTGTCAACCAGTACAACAAAGACTACCAGTGCTCGGAGGGCTCGATGGCCAGGTACCTCGCCGAGGTGCGCAAGATGGAGAAGTGGTTCCGGAACATGGAAATCAAGCACGTGCCTAGGAAGGACAACTCCAGCGCCGACCTCCTATCCAAGCTCGGGTCGTCTAGTGGTGAGATATCGCCAGATATCATCCTCGAGACCTTGGTGACACCCTCTGTCACCGACCAAGAAGATTCGGTCGCCCTCCTCGAGAGTGTTCTCTCGTGGATGGAGCCGATTACCAAGTACCTTGACCGGGGCGAGCTCCCGGACGACCCGACCGAGAGGAGCAGAATCAGGTGCTGAGCGAGCTCATACAAGCTCGTTAACGAGCAACTCTATCGTCAGGGCACTCTGGGTGTTCTGTCAAAGTGTGTTACCCCGGAGGAAGGTAAGTACTTGCTCAATGATTTCCATTCGGGCCTCTGCGGTTCGCATTCCTCTTTCAGGACTATGGTCGGGAAAGTATTTCGCATGGGATTCTATTGGTCGACGGTGCTCCAGGATGCTCGGGACATCGTCCGCACCTGTCGAGCCTGCCAGTTCCATGCTCGAAAGATGCATCAGCCGGCTTACGCCCTCCAGATCATCCCACTTGCGTGGCCATTCTCGACTTGGGGCCTTAACATTCTCGATCCTTTCCCTCAAGCAGTCGGGGCGAAGAAGTTCCTGTTCGTCGCCATCGATACCTTCACCAAGTGGATCGAGGCCGAACCAGTCTCGGCCATCATCGCCCGAGCCGCAGTAAGGTTTTTTCACTCGTTTGTGGTAACAAGGTATGGGGTCCCATGCAGGATCATCACCGACAACGGCTCGTAGTTCACCAGCAAGCTATTCCAGGAATACTGCGAGGACATAGCACCAGGGTCTGCTACACCTCGGTGGCCCACCCACAGAGCAACGGAGCAGTCGAGTGTGCCAACGGACAGATCGTCCAGGGTGTCAAGGGGCGAGTCTTTGATGAGCTCGAACAATACGGCCGGGCCTGGGTGGATGAGCTTCACACTGTCCTTTGGTCCGTTTGCACCACGACCAGCCGAGCAACAGGGTCTACCCCTTTCCAGCTTGTGTTCGGTGTTGAAGCCGTCCTGCCTGTTGAGGTCACGCTGGGCTCCGCTAGGGTCAGCTCAGTCGACCAAGTCGATTTCGAGCGAGAGCGGTCTCTCGACCTTGCCCTAGCGGAAGAAGTAAGGAGCCGTGCACTACTGCGATCGACGCACTACCTGCAAGCGCTTTGTAGGCATGCGTCTCGATCAGTTCGACCTAGGGAGCTCCAAGTTGGGGATCTGGCCCTAAGACGAATTCAGGGCTCGACCAACACCAACAAGTTGTCCCCAAAGTGGGAGGGCCCCTACAGCGTCATTTCAGCAGATCTCACGGGAGCTTACCGGCTGGCGATGCTCGATGGCAGAGAGCTCATGAACTCATGGAACATCAACCAGCTTCAAAAATTTTATGTGTAACACTCTTACCTTAATTCACAATAAAAACTTTCTTATTATTCATGATCGTGCCTTCTTTACATTTCCTTGCATTTTTTGAGCCTCGACCTGAGCGTTGCGATCTCGCGGTACACCTCCAGAGGCCACACCAATAGTAATCCGATTCTTATCGCATCACGGCTCCCCCTGTAGCAGGACTTGGACTAGAGACCGCGCTCAACTTCGAGCAAGCATGTATACTTTGTGCAAAGGTCGGACTTGAGTGCTGCCAAGCCCGACCTGAGCGCATTAAGACCCGAGCTCGACCTTCCTCGCATAGGGCTATTGTTGCTAAATGACTTCGTTTCAAGTCTTTTACAGGCCTCCCTAATAGGTCGGAGTCGTTAAACAACCCGTCACGACGTTGCTCGACCTCGACTACTACGACCTATTTCTCCCACAAACTGCGCCCAAGGCTGGTGCTGCTCGGCCTAGACCGCAGTGGGGGCTAGACAAGGGAGTACTCACTACTCTTTTTTGCCTATGTTTGTGCCTCTTTATGCTTCTTTACATCTCCTATGCCTCGACTCGAGCGTTGTGATCTCGAGGTTCACCTCCAGGGGTCACGCCAGTAGTAAGCCAATTCTTATCGTGTCACGGCTCTCCCCTATAGCAGGACTTGAACTAGAGGATCACCTTTAGGGGTCACGCCAGTAGTAAGCCGATTCTTATCGCGTCACGGCTCCCAGTGCGAGAACTTGAACGGAGGCCACGCTCGAGTTGGCGAGTATCGTGCCAGCGCGCGTGTCGAGCCTGAGTCGCCAACCCCAACTGGCGTTTAAGATCCATCATGCGTTCGAGTTCACCCTTGAGTGTTCCCAATCTCGGCCTCGCTCGCTCTGGGGGACATGATTATTGCTGCTAAACGACTTCGCCTTAAGTCTTTTACAGGTCTCTCTCTCACGAATCTGACCTGTGCGAGGTCTATGATGCCCGATCTCGACTACCCCGACTACGATAGCCTTGACTAGTATGGGATTGAAATATGGAAGAAGACAGAGGGACAAGCACAAACAGCTATTTCTCCTACAGATTGTGCTCGAGGTCGGCGCTGCTCGACCTTGACCACAGCGGGGGCTGAGCAAAGGAGTACTACCCTAAAAAACAACTAAGTCTAAGTCCATTAATTCATTCATTGAAAACTTTTTTACAAAGTTATACTTACATGGAGCCGCAGGAATATTGTTCTTCGGTCTGCACCCTATCTATAGATCCGCCATGTCTCGAGCGAGCTTCTCCTGCTCGAGCTCGGTGACTTTTGCTCTCAGCGCTGAGAGCTCGCCCTGCAAGCGGTGCGCCTCGGCTGCGGAGCTCGCGGCGCGATTGCGCTCATCCTGGAGTTAGGCTAGGGCGATTTTCCTCGTCCTGGTCGCCTGCCCCAGCTTCTCCTTGAGCTTGGTGACCTTCACCTCGAGCTCGATAGAGGCCTTCGCTGGGCCATAGCTTGCTCCCTGACCTGCTTTCGCAACTCCTCCACCGTCGCGCGCTCGCCTTCTAGGGCCTCGGTCGCCATCGCGCACGTGGCTTCAAGGAGCTTCGTCGCTTTCGCGAGCTCGGCCTCGAGGGTCTTGGCCGACCTCGAGCACTCGGCTTCGAGGGCCTCGACAGCCCTCTCACACTCGTGGCAATGGCTTGGGCGAGCTTGGCGGCGTGGGCCGTATTCCTCTGCTCCGCCTCCACCTGCTCGACCAGCAGGGTCTCTTCGAGCCTGGCAATGTTGGCCTCCCACTCTGACACCACGTCGAGAACCGCCTTTAGCTCGGTGGTGTGCCCGCGTAGACCTTGGAGTCCCTGGGTGATTAGACTCACTGCCTGCAAAATCCAAGAGAAGTCATGCGACCATTAAGAAGATGGATGATTACGAGCTTACTCACCTGACTGAGCTAGCCCTCGAACTCGCGACGGAGAGACTCGAAGGCCCCGTCGCATGGTCCGACAGTCTCTAGCTTGCCACAGCCCCTTGCCGAGGACAAGGCGACTACGTTGGCTCCCACCGGCGCGGACTCGGTCCCGCCCATCGAAGCCTCGACCCGGACCACCTCAGCCAGCCCGAACCTTAGCTCGATCGCAGAGACTAGGATCCCAGTGAAGAGCAGCAGAAAAGTTAAATTATTGGAAAATGTTACAACGCAGAGGGACAATAAATGCTGTCCTACCTAACTGGCCCGCAGGAACCTCCGAGACGATCGCTGCGGTCGATGCCTCGATCGCACCCTCAGGAGCCTTGGCCTCACCGGACATAGTGGCCCCGACCTCGGGCTCATCCCCGTCAGCCCCGACTTCGATGGTCGGGGCGCCTTCAGCTCCACCTCCCACGATGACTTGGGCCTGCCGCCAGCGAGGGCGACAGACCAGGAGGAAGTCGTCCTCGTCCTCGGACTCGCCCTGGACAACGACCATGGTCAATGGTTGCTGACGACCAGACGCAACCATCGTCGTACCTTGGGTGTTACGGCACTTAAAGCAATTGGGACGTTCCAGATGCCGCGATGAGCGTGGGCGAGCACTCGAGGTCTGTGGCGGGGAAAACTACTAAGCAAGAGAAGAAAGGGAACCTACGCTACGACCTAAAGGAGATAAAAGATCGCACATACCTGGATCGCGAGCCTCCATCTCGTGGAGGGGCACTGGGGATCTTGGTGCCTCACCTCCGCCACAGCGGCAGGGGCGTCCCCTCTCCGGGCGCCCTGCGAGGGCGACCTTGCAACCCATGGGGGCTCCGAGCTCCCCGCGGCGGCTGTACCAGCGCCCAACGTTGGGGACTTCGGTGTCGGCCCCAAGTCCGAGGTCCTCGTGGCGGCCGCTGCCTTCTATTGCTGTTAGAGACGAGGTGAGGTCAGGGATGGCAACAATCGAGAGATTGAACTCGAGCGTTACCGGGCTCGATCAAGGTGGCTTACCACAGTACAGTTGCCCCACTCGATGTATGGGTTTTCCTGGGTGCTGGTCCTCGGGCGTTTGGAGCTGGCCTCTTGCCCGCTTTCTTGCTCTTGTTCTCTCCAGGCAGCGGCAGTATCTGCCTCACCGTGTCCAAGAGCTCCCCATGCTCCTACAATTATGAAGCAAAAGTTAGTACGAGCTCAAGCACTTTCGAGCTCGACCTTGGCGCGAGATGGGCTACCTCGCTACTCTGCCTCAACACATTCTTGGGGATAGGGTCGTCCGTGGTGTAGTTGAACGCCGCCTTCCCGAACATCTTGAACATCCTCGCTGCTATCCAGGACTCCGGCGGGGCTGTTGGTGAAAATGGGGCCATCAAGGAGAGTTCAACCGAACTCGAGAGTTCCCTAGCTTGAAGGTACTTATCGTTTGGACCTTCTCGGGTAAGGTCGTCCCTCCCCTTAATCTCATAGAACAGGTGCACCCTCTTCTGCAGGGGGAACACCCGGTTCCGCAAGAAGTCGTAGTCGATGGCCTGGCCGGTGAGACCGCGAGTCGAGCAGATGTGGATGGCTGCGATAGCCTCCTAGTCTGTCGCCAGGTCTTTAGGGTCGGGGGTCTGGCGCTTGCTGTCGACGGGAGTCCCGTTGTATGCGAGCGCGCCGCCTTCCCCCCTCTTCAGGTAGAACCACCTCTCGGTCCATGGCCCAAGGGAGTCCCGAGCATGGACCGGGGGGTAGGAGCAAGGAATTTCCGTCCGCAGTCGGAAGTAAAGACTCCCGACCATGGGGTCCTTCGAGGTGCGGAACAAGGAATAAAAGTGGAAGAAAAGCGAGGGGTTGGAAGGATTCCCAGGAACCCCTCGCACAGGTGCGAAAAGATGTAGAGGAGAAGAATGGAGTTGGGTACCAGATTAACTAGCTCAATCTCGCATTGCGTGAGAACCGCCGCTGCGAAGTCGCTCTCCGGCGTCCGCAGACCGAAGAGCATGTATTGCTCTATGGTTACAAGCTCGTTCGCCTGGGGTTGCGGCTCGGCCTCAGCGCCCAACAGCTGCCATATCGCCGGGTCCAGCATACCCAGCGTCTCGAGCTCTTTCATCCGCTCCAGGGTCATCATGCTCCTCCCGAACTTTGCCATGGGTTTCGGCTAAGTTTTGGGTCGAGAAAAGAAGATTGCGAAAGTGGGTCAGGAAGACGGAAGAGCGCTAGGGTTCAGAACAAGAAGGATTTGGGGAATCCTTTGAGGAAGACAACGGTTCGGGATTTAAAGGGCCCGATCATCGAAGCAAGCGCTGGTTACGCCTCAAAAGGAGCGTCGCGGTTCCTGCGACGGGATTCAAAGCGACATGAGTTACTCCCCCAATTTCTCCGCCTAAAAACCGCGGCGTCGAAGTCCGAGCATTTCCTGGCACGACCGCGCTATGGATCTTCGTGCGGTCCCGACCCAAACTCGAGCTTGAGCGTTTCCAAGTTTGGTCGGGGAGTCGTCCCCTTCTCTAGGTCATCAGACTCAATGTCATCCCGAGCTTCAGGATCACCGCTTGAGCCTCGGGGGCTAGCTGTCAAGGATTGATTACCCTGCATAGGCAATGACCGCTGGGCCCGAGCTCACTCGAGCAAGGCCCGAGCTCACCCGACCAAGACCCGAGTTCACTCGACCAAGGATTGAGCTCACTCGACCAAGAGCCCAGCTCGCCATTAAGGTCGGGCCCGTAAGACTCGGTTGGATTGTGGAAACCGGCGGTTACCAAGTCAAGGAGGGGCCTTTAAAGGATGAGTTAAGGCGAACGTGAGCAACGGTTCCCAGCGCCATTACCATCATACTTCATTGCGCTTCATGTCCGTTAGTGCCACTCCCCCGAGAATCTCGCTCGGCCTTTTTACTTTAATGAGCTAAGCAGTTGAGGTATAAAAATTTTCCCCCTACGCGGGAAGAAAGGGAAAACACAGAGATAGACAGGACACGATACATAGAACTAGCGCTCGACCTCGGCTCGAGCACCCCTTGTATTCAACCATGGTACATCATCGTCTACCTTTCGCCTCCGGGCAAGACTAGAGTAGAGCTGTTACTCGTGCTAGGGGCTCGAACCAGTGTAATTCCTTGCGTCAACCGCTCTCTTATTCTCACCATTAGCAGCGATCAGAATTCCTCCCTTAGGGCAAGCACGATCTTGGGTTCCACTTCTACATCACTACCCCCTTCTTCTTGCGGTCAGGCGATCCCGATCGTCGATAGCAAGCTAATGCATTAATTAGGTAATTCAATATCATTGTTGATGTTTTAAATGTATGTCTCCTAACTAGGGAATGGGAAGCTCTTAACTAGGGAAGAAGGTATCGTGAGTAAAATTATATATCTTGAAACCCATCCCCTATTTTTGCAAAGGTAATAAAATGATGCCTCAATATTCGAAATAGCTACCTAGCTATCGCTCCAGTTTTTACTTAATTTATTGTGCATAATTTAATTGCAGATGGACCGTGAAGAATGGATGTATCAGAAAATTCATGTGAGCACTGAATTTCAGAGGGGTGTTAAGGAGTTAAAAAAATTACAGAAGAAGACATGATGAAAAGGGGTGTAAACTTCATATATTGTTCTTGCTTTGATTGCACCAATTTTAGGAGATTTAACAACTCAGCTCAAATTGAAGACTACTTGATTCGACGTGTTTTTGTGAGGAATTACATGTATTAGACCCATCACGGGGAGACAAGTAGTACCCTTCCGGTATGCAACGAAGACATTGTGGAACCGATGACGAGTTGCAACGTGATATGTTTGAGGAGAACAATTTAGAGCAAATGTTGCGGGATGTGGAGGGAAATTACAAGAGAGTTTTAAAAGTTTAAAAGCTTGATGGAAGACGATGCCGAGGAGACGACGGTGAAGAGGTGATCATTAAAGAGGTACCGACCAAGGTATTGTGGTACTTGCCCATCATTCCCCCGTTTGGAGTGGTTGGTTGCAAATCCTAGAGAGGCAAAATTGTTGCGTTGGCATTAGGAATCATTAAAGGGGCATCGGCCAAGGTATTGTGGTACTTACCCATCATTCCCCATTTGGAGCGGTTGTTTGCAAATCCCAGAGAGGCAAAATTGTTGCGTTGTCATTATGAATTTCAAAAGGAAGATGGCAAGCTGAGACACCCCGCTGATTTGGCTCAATGGAGAAACATGGATTGGAAATATGAGGAGTTTGGTGCTGAGATGAGGAACATAAGAAGTACTGATGGAATGAATCCGTTTGGTAATATGAGCAGTCGTCATAGCACCTAGATAGTTCTGTTGTGTATCTACAATCTCTCTCCTTTGTTGTACATGAAGTGGAAGTATATAATGATGTCGTTGCTAATCTCAGGATCCAAACAGCCGAGAAATAATATTGATGTGTACCTTCTACCACTGATCGAGGATTTGGTCAAATTGTGGAATGCGAGGGTCGAAGCGTGGGATGCATCCAAAAGAGAACACTTCACCCTACGAGCTATGATATTTTGCACCATAAATGATTTCCCGGCCCTTGGTAATTTGGCGGGCTACAATATGAAGGGAGCCAAAGCGTATCCTATTTATGAAGAGGACACTGAAAGCTTGTAGCTGCCGAATTCCAAGAAAACTATGTACATGGGTCATCGTAGGTTTCTATCTCGAAGTCATCGATATTGTAAGACGGATGACTAATTTGATGTGAAGAAGCTTTTCAATGGCTTCTCTTGCCTTACCAGGAATGAGCGGTTTTGTTGCAGAATTAGTAGTATTTTTTGGACTAATTACTAGTCAAAAATTAGGAAGTTCGTTCTACCCTGCAGCCTATCAGTTGAAGGCAAGTATATTCACGCGTGGAGGATATCGATGTTCAGTATGGAAATGGCTATAAATCTGTTCATCCCAGGACCATTTGGAAGAAGAGGTCGATATTTTGGGAATTACCAGACTGGAAGGAGTTAGATGTCCGACATTGTATTGATGTCATGCATGTTGAGAAGAATGTCTGTAACAATTTGATTGGCATCCTACTGAACTGTAACATCCCAAAATTCGCCTAAATATTATTTTATTGTCATTTGTGCATTTTATGATTTTCTGGAATTTATTTGGATTTTTCTGGATTTATTTGAATTAATAGCAAATTAGGTATTTTGGTCTTTTGTTAAAAACTATTTAAATTTATGCAAAGTTAAAATAAAGTTTTGCCAAAAATATTTTATTCGAGTCCAGAATGTCTCAAAGTATTTTTGAGAATTTTCTTGGATTTTTCCTAGTAGTTTTATTGCCTAAAACAAAAAAATGAATTTCAGTACTTATTTTAAATGGAAAATCCTTTTAAAAAGCGGATGAACAGTATTGGGCTTGGCCCATATGCTGTTCGTGTGTGGCCCGGAGTAGCGCGACCCGTTTAGCCCGTTTCTGGAAGATCTAAGCCCCGCCGTTGGATCGAGATCGCGCGGGTGAGAGCAAGGCTTACCGGTTCGGGACTCGGATGGATCTTCGCCGTTGGAAGGAGATCATGGGCGGTTAGAATCGGATCTTAGCCGCGAGATCGTGACCGATGGATCGTGATCGGACGACTGGCGTATGTCGTCTCTGTGCAGGACTCGGGCGCCATCGCCGTGTCCGAGCAGGACACCGCCGCCGCGTTGGTTAGGTTTCCTAGCACCGTACGCGGTCGTCGAGGGCTATTTAAGGGGGCCGTAGCTTCTCTGAGGATCATCGTCGTCTGCCGCAGCGTTTGATCGGAGCTGTTCCGCGAGAGTCTCCGTAGATCGCGCCTGGAAGCTCGCCGGAGTTGGTTGCACACAACGTCGGCCGTTTCGTGCCGTTGTGCTGTCGTCTAGCCGTTCTTCGCCGCTCGGGTTCCAGATCCGAGACCGTCGTGTTGTGCCACGTCGGTGTGGGGAAGCAGCATCACCGCTTTGTTGCCAGAACACCGTTGCCGAGGTCGTCATCTCCAAGGCCGGTGGAGTTGCGCCGCCGCACCGCCAACGTCGCGTTGAAGCTTCAAGGACCGTCGGATCTCCAGCGAAGGATCGAGATCGTGCCACGTAAGCTTGGACCTGTATCCGTTAGATGCGATCTGTGCGGTGGATTCTGCGGACCAATCGGGTGCTGCCGCATGTCAAGCGCAGAGGCCGAGGCGCCATAAACCCGGTTCACGGTGGACTCGATCCGATCCATGGACCTGGTCTATGGACCGGGACGCGTGGCAGCATCGGGTTGGTTCAGATCCGCGCTGACGTCAGCGTGACGCAGTAATCTATTTTTCAATCTGAAAATAATTCGGTTAATTCTGATTTTCTAATTTCTGTAATTTCAGTATTTATTCAAACTTCAAAAGGCTATAACTTTTGCATCTTAACTCGGATTTGAGTGATTCAAATTTCTAAAAATCTGTAAAATTGATATCTATTTAATGGTGAATTTTAATTGGTTTTTGGAGTTCATTTGCTCTCTGTTTTGGTATTTATTTGATTTTCTCCTTGATGCAGCGTAGGCGTTGAATTGTGCGGCGCTTGGAGGAAGATCCAACAACTCAAGAGCAAGCTCCAGATTAAGATCAGGACCTATTCCAAGGCAAGTTGTCCTTTGATCATGTTGAACCCATGTTTATAAAATTGCTATATTGTTTTACTTTATTGCATAGTATTTCAAATATACAATTGTTTCAATCTAAATTGGGATCTAGTTAATCTACCCATATGATCTATACCCTACCTTGTCATTGTATGCCATAATCTATTGTCACCCTAGATTGATTCATTATAGTTGGTTAGTAATGATAATCAACATGGGATGGTTAGACCGTATTAGTTGCTTAGCCATGCCACGTCATCACATGTGTTTGAATCATTGATAATTAATCTTGACTAATGGAATATGGAACGATGTTATGAACTTGTGTGTCATGTGGGATCACGATGAGATTGAGTTATTGTGGCGAGTCATGTCACATAGCGATGTTGAATTGTTGATATACGTGGTGCTTGGTAATCAACAGGTGATAATCACTTAGATTGGGGCAAGTGACAAGGCGAGTATGCCAAGGTGGGCCCGATGGGCGGAGGATATGTGGAAGTCTTGGCTTGATCACTCTAAGGACTTAACCTTGCAAGCCTTTGACTGAGTCAATCATGCAACCACATATGCGGTATGGGCGACCTAGGTGATTAATTTGCAATGTCTTGGTTTTGGTACTATCTTGGTCGGTGTGAGTTCCCGAGTTATGGAGTAATTCACGAGGCGCAAGAGGGGGCCTGGATGTAGTAACGATCCCACCGGTGTTGAAACCTTAGCGGTGGTACGGGTTAAGCAGCGCATTGTAAAGGCTTTGTTATAATCACTCGCCTTGGTGGTGTTTGGTTGTATCGCGTGGGTAAAGTGCATAACCTCTGCAGAGTGTGAAACTATTTGGATAGCCGTGCTCGGTATTGAGCAATGCTCGGGAATTCTGATTAAGGGTTAGCTTAATTAAATGGACAACTTGGTTGGGATGGCGAGAATGCCATGTGGAAGATGGAATTTGACTTAGGATTGGAAACTTGGTTTACTTGAAATCTTGAATCTATTTACTACTGATTATTTGTTTCTGATCTTTACAATCTATTTATTGTACTTGTTCATAAATCTTTGTTTGTTGCAAAATAGCCATGATAGCCTATCCTTTGGAATAAGCCTTGCATATAGTTATATAGAAGCGCATTACATGCACAACTTGTTGAGTGCTTTAAGTACTCACCCTTTCCAACAACGAAAATCAACAGTTGAAGAATCTACACTGTGTTGGAGGAGGAGTTCCAAGAGGCCGCGAGTCATTAGGGTCCGAGCCTTGTCGGTTACTGTGGTGAGTGATGAGCTATCTCGTTTTCTACTTTCATTTGCTTAATTATTAGTTTATATTTCGGTCTTGCCTGTGTGGCTTAATAATGTAAGTCGGTCATAAGATCATACACTTAGCTATATCAATAAATGGAGTATTATTCTATTATCGTTGAGTATGATATGATATGTACCGATGTTGAGCTGTGTGCACTAGCGTTGATCCTGGGACTAGTGCGGTAAACACAGTGGGTTCAAATCAGTGGATTCGGATCCTTACATGAACATACTTGGAAAGACCAAGGATGGTGTGAATGTTCATCGCGACATGGCCTATATGGGAATCAGGCCCAAGCTAATAGTGATAAAGGAGGATGAAAAAGGTCTGTACATCCCCGCAGCATGCTACACCTTGTCCAAGAAGGAGAAAGAAGACTTCTGTAAGTGTCTCTAAGGTATTAAAGTTCCATCGGGCTACTCTGCAAATATTAAGAAGCTTGTGTCCATGGATGATTTGAAGTTGCTTGGTATGAAGTCTCACGACTGTCATGTCTTGATGACCCAAATGCTCCCTATTGCAATCAGAAATATTCTGCCAGAGGATGTCAGGTTGGCAATCACGAAGCTATGTTATTTCTTTAATGCGATATCTTGCAAGATCATTGATCCCGATGTACTAGACAACTTGTAGAGTGAGGTGGTGCAGACTCTATGCTAGCTTGAGATGCATTTCCCCTTGTCATTCTTCAACATCATGGTCCACCTTGTTGTTCACCTTGTTAGAAAGATTAAGATATGTGGACATACATTCCTACGTTACATGTATCCGTTCGAGAGGTACATGGGTATATTAAAGTCATACGTGAGGAATCGGTCGAAGCCTGAGGGTAGTATTGTTGAAGGTTATAGGACTAAAGAGGTTATTGAGTTCTACATGGACTATCTAGGTAAAAGACAAGCAATCGATGTTCCTGTATCTCGTCATGAGGGTAGACTTGTTGGCAAAGGAACCGTTGGGTCCAAACTTACGAGTCCACGGTTTTATATGTATTGCAAAGAGCATTTGATAGTCTTGCATCACAGCGCAGAAGTTCATACATACATCGAGCAGCACAAGTTGATATTACGGGAAGAGAATCCACATATGGATGAGCTTTCCATCACGTGAGAACACAACAATCGATTTCTCACATGGTTCAAAGAAAAGACGGAGGTCTCTGTTAGTGAGAATGTCAAATGGTTAGCTAACGGACCATGATTTAATGTACAGACTAGACAGTGGCACGATATTAATGGCTACACCATCTACACTGAAAGTCAAGATGCAAAGAGTACTGTCCAAAACAGTGGTGTAAGCGTAGATGCTTTGTTCGATGATCACTCGAAAGGAGGATACTCAACCGCAATGAACTCCTACTACGGGATGATCGAATAAATTTGGGAGCTTGACTATGGAATATACCTAGTTTCATTGTTCTGATGTAAGTGGGTGAGACTTCCACATGGAGTGAAGTTCGACAAGAGAGGTTTTACTCTTGTGGATCTTAATAGACTCACTTACAAAGATGAACCTTTCGTCGTTGCGAAACAAGCAAATCAAGTCTTCTACGTGCGTGATCCGGCCAATCCGAGATTGCACGCCGTCCTTCATGGCAAGAGGTGGATCGTTGGAGTTGAAAATATTGTAGATGAAGAAGAGTACAACCAATTCGATGAAATACCTCCGTTTGCAGATGGGGGCATATCTTAGTGAAAGACCATGTGGAGGTCTACCCATGTTGGTGATGAGTATTTGACTAAATTTGAGCTTAGTATGCTCTGGTCTGAGTTTGATTTGAATTGGATTTTCAAATTGAAGCAATTTGAGTTGTGTCTGACGAGCGGCTTTACCAGCCTCAAGTATCGTGCTGCCGTCTTGAGGTCGATAGACTAGGTATCGAGTTGGACATATGGTCGATAGACTTGGTATCGAGTTGAGGTCGATAGACATGGTATCGAGTTAAGGTCGATAGACTAAGTATCGAGTTGGACATATGGTCGATAGACTTGGTATCGAGTTGAGATTGATAGATTAGGTATTGAGTTGAGGTCGATAGACTAGGTATCGAGTTTGACATATGGTCGATCACTCGATACGGTCGAAACGGTGGTCGAGTTACTACTCGAGCGAGGATCCTACTTGATTGTGGCAACTCGATGAAGTCGATACAGTGGTCGGTAGTGCCGACTTGTTGAGCGATGCAATTGGATGATGATTGCATATCTTTGTTGGACATTGCTATGTGATGGGTTTTCCTTATTTTTGATGGTTGTAGGACGACAGTGCTAGATTATGGTGAGGCGGAGGATGACCTTGACTAGGTGAGGTGCGCCAGAGGTCTAGACAGTTGAGGATTGCCGGAAGATAATCGAAGACAGAGTCGCTGCGATCCTAGAAGACAAGGAATGGTTGAGATGCTAGCTAGGAGCTGCTCCGATCAAGGATGGTCATAGGATCGCGGTCTAGGTGATAGAGTAGCAGGTCTAGTTAGTATGGCTGTGTGTGGGGGGATTATTCCTAGCCCTTAATGGTGGTCCTTAGGGTAGAAGGAACTCATCCAAGTGTGGAGGGTGACTCAAGAGTAGTATAAATAGAAGGGGAGGGGTAGCCTTCCTCCTCTTGAAGGTTTTAGAGATTTTGTCTCCTTTGAGCTTTTTGCCCACTTTGTTGTGAGGCTTTGTAAACCACCTTTCCAGAAATGCAAATCATTTTCTCTTATACTTAAATTTACTTTACGCATTTAAATTCAGCAATCTATATTCTTGCAATTTGCTTCTTCCACATTTGGATTTGCCTCCCTTCCTTCTAAAATGCTTGTGGATCTTGAGCTGAGGATGTATGATTGATGGATGAGTCTTCTTCAGACCATATTCCAATCATCTAGGCAAATCTTGTGTTCTTTTTGCAAGAAATCGATCTTGTATGCTTAAGTGAATCATTCTTCTAGATCGTGTTTAAGGGGTTTTGGACTTGTGTTCTTGCTTGCTGTGACGTGTGGGAGGTTATCCAAGATCATCTTGATCATCAGAACCCCACGAGAAAGTCCATGATCAAGTTCTCGAGTTTTGCTCAAACTTGGTGTGTTCTTCCTTCAAAGTGAAAAAGGCCGGACTTTGACATGAATCCTTAGGATTGAAGGTTGGAATAAGTTCCTGACATCCTTAGGATCACATCTACCAAGTTTCGTGAGTTTTTGTCTAGCCGATCAAAAGATTCCTCAAATTAGCTTTTGAGTTCATGCTGTTCTTGGCTCTGTTCTTCCTGCTGTTTTTGAGCCTGATCATACCGGATTCCGGTGCTACTGGATTCAACCCAGTCATACCGGACTTGTAGGAAAACTTCCTCCATTTCAGTTACTCCTTTTGATTGATCTTTTTGTGGGCTTGATTGGATCATTTTGAGTGGGAAAATTTTATTTGGGATCATTCACCCACTTTTGATCGCAATTTCGATCCTTCACTTAGTGTAGACGACGACAAACATGGAACAAATTACATAAGTGTGGATCATCAAGAAGGGTTGTGTTGTAAATAGAAGAAGGGTTGTATTGTTCCATTATGTATGCATAAAAGAAGATGAACTAGATGCTTATTTTAGTACTAGAAATACATGAATATATTTCTCTGATTGCTGGTAATATAAAAAAATTAATTTCAAAATAAATTGAGTTTTTAGCCCAAAATGTACTTACTAGTTGGTCATTCTTAACAATTCTTGTATTCAAAAGATTTTCGGAAGACCATCGATCCTAAGTTATTTGATTTTGAAAGTAGCCCAAAAACTAGTCTTGACCCATGTAGGTTATATTCTATCATTATGTGAGTTTCACCTCTTGGCTGGATTTTTGTCATTTCTTTATACCTACTAAGCGCATTTTGCCATATCTTTTGAAAGAAAATTCCTTTTGAGGAAATTCTTTTTGGGAAAGCTTCTAACTAGTCCAAATTTCATTTCTGAAAATTTTGAAAAACCTGGTCTTTATTTCCAAAAGTTATGACTTTTCTACTCTTTAAGCAAAAATCATGCATACGAAGTGAAATTTGGCATATCTTTTCAATGCTAACTCTTTTTTCGAAAATTCTTTTTGTTGTGGTATCCCAAAGTATGTTTTTGCAAAATTTCAAAAAAAATCAGGTATTATTTCAGCATTATGGTTGCTGGACAAATCATGGTTACAAGTGTATC
Source organism: Otatea glauca (assembly GCA_036346275.1). Classification (NCBI taxonomy): domain Eukaryota; kingdom Viridiplantae; phylum Streptophyta; class Magnoliopsida; order Poales; family Poaceae; genus Otatea; species Otatea glauca. The sequence continues at coordinate 13,766,972 of CM070720.1, forward strand.
AGGATGTATTATAGTCTGTTCTTAATAAAAACCGACAGAGATAACAACTCAATGCAGTCAGTTTCATTATGAACCAACAGAGATTTATGCCAATTCAATGCAGTCGGTTCCATTATGAACCGAATGAGATTTATGCCAATTCAATGTAGTCGGTTCCATTATGAACTGACAGAGATTTCTTTCATTATTGCAGTCGGTTCGTTTAAAAACCAACAGAGATACACATTTGGACGAATTAAATGCCAGGCTTTATTTTTCGGTTATCTATGTTGGTTCAAGACAATAAACCGACTGAAATGAGGTTTCGGTTATGTGTGTCGGGTCAAGGTAATAAACCGACAGTGTTATTTTTCGGTTATTTCTGTCGGTTCATGGAAAACTGACTGTGTTGTGTTGCTATTTGTGTCGGTTTTAGCGGCGAACCGACTGTGATTATTTGTGTTTTGCCTGTTGGTTTTGAGGGGGAACCGACCGTGATTGCATGCATTTTTGCTGTCGGTTATAGGGTTGAACCGACCATGATTGCGTGCGTTTATACTGTTGGTTTTGGGATGGAACCTACTGGGATTACTTTCTTACAAATTAAATGCGCCCTCTTCACTCTTCAGCCAATCCTCACTCTCATTTCCCCTAGCCCGCCTGCACCCCATGGCCCCGAGCTCGCCTAACCCTAGCTCCCCCCGCTACCCGGCACCTCACGGCACCCGACCTCCCCCCACCGCTTGGCCCTGTCTACCCAACGCCCCCGCTGGCCCCAAGGTCTACCCCACGGTCTACCGGTACCTATTGAAAAAATAATCAGTGGCACCATATCTACCAACACCTATCGAAAAAATAGTCAGTGGCACCATATCTACCAACTTATCCCATGCTTAGAACCTGTTTGATTCAGCTCGCCTATTGTCGTGTGCTAGCTCAGCGGTGGAATTGGTAGAGTGCGTTCTAAACAGTGGATTGGTAGTGTCTTAAGGGTTACGATGAGGCGTGCATCTGATTATATTTCAGTTCTGGTTCATTTTGTTTTCACTAGGAGGAACGTGATTCATCTCATTTGCTTTTGGCTTGGATATATTTCTCTATCTGAACATTTCTGTGTGCATGGTGAGGACAGTGATGTGATTAATGAATTTGACTAATACTGTTTTTCGCTTGGTGTGTGACGTGTGCCCCTTCTTATGACGGTTAGTGTGAATTTGTCTTTTGTGCTGTCATTTTAGTTGTTTTGCGCTTAAGGTCAGTGATGTGATATATTTCTTGTTTCTGTTTATTCATGCATAAGTTCTAGCTTAGTAGTGGAATCGGGGGTAGTGCGTTCTAAGCATGGGGATAAGTTGGTAGATTTTATAGTGGTACCTGTTTGAAAAATAATCAGTTTTTACAGTTCCTTTCAATATGCTTTGTTTAGGTTACCTCCATATTTTCTCTTAAAAGAGTCCTAAACAAAATAGGTGTGGTACTGACTGAGATCTAGGTTTGGTGACTAGTATCACACAGCAATGAACACAATATGCAGTATGCACTAATTTGTGAAATGAAAACTCCTATAGACATGTATTTATTTTATGCATATTAGTTTTATTTTTTTATTTCAGCATGACGTTACAGTTTAAGTTGCGTAACCTACGTCTCCCATTTGAGGGTGCTTGTTTATAAATATGCCGAAATGGCATACTTATAAGCAAGTAGTTTCGAATTGTCCACGTTTTTTGGACAGTTCGAGGATATGTGGTTTGAGCAAGTTCCTGAGCTGCTGTACATCTCCCTAGTGTTCTCTGAATACATACTCCTCTTGACCTATTGTCGAGACATGTATCTGGAGAACAACAGAGAGATGCTCCCAAGATTTTCTCTGGAGTTGTACAACGGCTTAGGAACTTGCCCGCACCACATATCCTCGAATGGGATTAGGACCTAACCTATTTGGAGATTAAGAGTTATCATTGGTACATACTTAGTTGGTAAATAGATAAAATTTTCTTTAAGATCATCCATTAATTTGTTACTCTACTACAATATGTGTCGAGACCCGAATATGCAAATCCGGACCCTCTGTGTATATCACATTAGTCCAGGATCACGCTAGTGCATACAAGCTCAACATAGATGCTATCACAATCATACACATCTGAATAAGAGAATAGTTCCATTAATTAGTAATAACTGTTGTGACTTACATGATTATTACCACGTAGGGCTTAAACTAAGAAATAGGAAATATGCAGTAGCGGAAAATAAACAAACGTAGTGGCTCTCCAGTTCACCATAGGCAACTGACGAGGCTCAAACCCTAAGCATTCGCACCATCATGGTACACCTTCGTAGTAAGTGTAGCCTCTTCATCCTCTTAGGTGGTCGTTGTTGGTGGGGTGAGTACATAAAGCACTCAATAAGTTGTGTACAAAATGCAATTCTACCATAACTATATGCAAGGCTTGTTCCAAAGGAATGGCTAACATAGCTAATTTGCAGTAAAGCAGTATTTGATAAATAATACAGTAAGTAGATCGAAAGCAGTAAAACAACTATCAACATTAATAATTTGCAACATTTCTCAGCTAAATATTGTTTACCTCCTGATCATCTTCCAATTTCCAGTGGCGAACTGCCATCCCATCCAAGTTTCATTTAAATAAAAGTCTAACCCTTGACTGTAATTCCTGAGCATTGCTCAATATCGTGAGCACGGCTATTCGAACAGGTTCTACACTTTGCAGAGGTTATGCACTTTACCCACATGATACAACCAAACACCACCAAGGCAAGTGATCGTAACAAAGCCTTTATAATGCTACGCCTAGATCCAGCTAAGGTTTCAACACTGAAGGGTTAAACCATCACAACAGGGCCTCCCCTCTTGCGCCATGTGAGTCCACCCAATCCTAGAACCCATTATTCACCACGGCAGCACCGAAATCTAGACATCACAAATTAGTCAGCTAGGATGTCCCATTCTAGACATGTGGTTGCATGATTGACTCAGGTCAAAGGCTTACAATGTTAAGTCCTTACAATGACCGAGGCAAGACTTCCACATACCCCTGCCCTACTGGCCCACCTTGGCACACTGCCCCTTGCCACCTGCCTCGATCTAAAATGATTACCACCCCAGTTGATTACCATGCATCACGTGCCATCAACAATTCAATCTCGTTGTGTGACCTCCCTGCCACAACAACTCAACATCACTGTATGACAACTCATGACATACCAATTTTCATAATCATTGTTCCATATCTCATTAGTCAAGATTAACTTTCAGTATTCCAAATATGTGACATGTATGTGGCATGGCTAAGCAGACTAACATGGTCTAACCAACCCATGTTGATTGCTAATATTAACCAACTAGTAATTTAACCATCCTAGGGTGTCAATTAGATCATGGCATACAATTGACAAGGTAGGGTATAACTCAACTAGGCATAATAACTAGATCCCAAAGTAATCAAAATCATTTGTACTCATGAAATATAATGCAATAGTTAAAAGACAATATAGCGAATTTGTAAAGCTAGGTGCAACATGATCAAAGCCCAACTTGCCTTGGAATAGGTTTTGATTTTGCTCCAAGCTTGGGTCTTGAAGCAATGAATCCTCCTCCGGAGTATCGAACAAATCAATGTCTACGCGAATCGAGACAAGAATAGCAATTAAACACCAAAACAGAGAGAAAACAAACTCTAAAAATTAAATAAAATTCACTATTAAATAGATCTCAATTTTACAAATTTTTGTAAACTTGAATCACCTCAATCAAAGCACGTATGAGGAAGAACGGGATTGGAGAAGATTCAAAAATTCAAATAATCAAAAAATTGAAAATCAAAGAATAAACCGAATTATTTTTATACTTATTATTGCGTCATGCTGACATCATTGCCACCTGGACCAATCACGTATCACCACGTCGCCTAGGTCTACAGACCCGATCTACGGAACCTCCTCTGGTCTACCGTGAACTCAACACATGGCTCTTCGACGACTATGCTTCCACATGATGAAGCACGATTGGCACCTACGGGCGATTCGAAACATACCACAGAGTACGAATCGAATGGCTCAGATTACAAGCATCATGGCGACATCCCGACCGATCGATTAGATCCAACGGCACAAATTAGAAGATGAGGTTTACTGTTGATGATGTGACGCGGCAAGATCTCGGACGTCTGATGAAGAACTGATGGTCAATAGCTCCCGATCCCAGCGATGGCAGCATGGCGGCGCAGCTCCACCGGATGCGAAGATGACAATGCTTCAAACGGCGTTCCGACGAGTTCCTAGCGACGAGACGTGATCTGGCGAACTCAGATCCGGAACCCAAGCGGTGGATGGAAGCTCGACGGCGACGGAAGACAAAGAAAACCGTGGCGGCGCCTTCGTCCAACTACGGTGAGCTCCTGTGCGGTGATGGCGGCGACTCACGCGGTACAGTCCGATCAAAGGGTGTGGCGTGAACTGGCGAACCTCGGGGTACCAAACGGGCCACGCAATTCTGGGCCACGCGCGCATAGTATTGGGCTCCGGCCCAACACTGTTTACCGATTTTCTCGGATTTTCTTTTTAAAATAACTACAAAAATTCGTTTAATTAGTTTTATGCAATAAATATACCAAGAAAAATCCAATAAAATTTCCAAAAATACTTTGAGACATTTTGAACTCAAATAAAATATTTTTTGGCAAAACTTTATATTAACTTTGACTATATTAAATAAATTTTCACAAAAGGACCAATATACTTAATTTGAATTAACTTCAAATAAATTCCAAAAAAATCCAATAAATTTGAAAAAATCACAAAATGCATAAGTAACAATAAAATAATATTATAGGCAAATTTTGGGATGTTACAATATGCTAGAACAATTATATGTTACGAATTATCTATTAATCTGTTACTTTACATGATTCTTTGTCAAGTCCACATAATAGCTATGAATTGCTCTCCCAAGTCAAATATATGGCCATGTCAGATATACACATATTCAAAATGTTGTAAGTAGAGAGCATCAGCTCATCGCCAAACAGAATAGAAGGTGCTGCTGAGGTTCCGAGCAAGGTTCCAAATGTTGAGGGGCCCAGTAAGGTGAGAAAGGCTCGGGGACCGAATAAAGGGGGTCACAGGGAGAATGCTGCAAGTTCTCCACTTCAAGGCCACGGGGTTTTGCACGGGTCCTCCCCAGGACAAGGGGCGCTACTGGTCTTTTCTCGGCCAATTGGTGAGGGAGATAGTGCCGATCACGGTAAAGGACTGGAGGAAGGAAGTCAACATCAAGCAGAAGAATTGGCTGTTGGACGATGTTAAGGGCAAATGGATTATACAAGAGGAAATGAAAGCAATGCGAGGCGGTACACCTTGAAGAGAATGAGTGTGGCTTTGAGGCACTTCATGGTCTTTATGAACGATGAGTATGTGTTGAAATACCGTACTCCATTCGAGAGGTATCCGTTCGTGACTCCCAATGTTTGGGACGAGTTCACATGGATGAAAAGTACGCCCGAGGCGAAGGAGCTGAGAGAAGAACATTGCTATCCAGAGGCAGAACACTCACGCACACCACCTCGGTTCCGCCAGCTATGAAGGGAAGAAAGCAGAGTGGACGCGACTATCCGAGGAGTGCACGAACTTCGAGACAGTGATGCATTACTCCCACATATGTGAGGAGAGGGCACGAGACTAGGTATTATCGAGGACAAAGAAAACCACCGACAAACGGCTTGTAGTTCCAAATCCCGCATCCGCGCACGTCGTATCCACCATCATAAGACATCTAACTTAGTACATTCCAGTTGACCCTTCCCATTGTATTTTAGAACTAATTTGTACTCGCTTCTTGCAAGAGGAGGTAAGCCAGCAGAAAGAGCAGTGGAAATTTCTGAGCCAAGGGTCAAAGGACATCCTATCTTGAGCGATTGGGAAGCCCGACCATAACAGCTAGGTCCTTACCGTAGGGGTGGGGCATACAAATAGGTCATTCTTCCAAAAGGACGCTGACAGTGCCAGATCAAGATCATGGGAGGCACATACGGAGCGCCTCAAGGACACGCTGAGGGAGGAGATCACGGAGGTGTCGAATATCTAAATATGGGGTATAAGTACGTATCGGAAATATGAAAACTATACCATATATGCTGAAGCAAGCATCTAGAACTTCGGATATCATCGGCCCGATTCTATGGGATAAGATATAGGCGGAGGGGATATCTCCATACTAGGAAGGACTCGATCACTTTCCCGTTACGAGGAAACCAACTCGAGTACGCCTGGTGTCCATGGAAGTTTGGATATGCTACGAATATCACGCGACGATGGACTCCTCATCGGCTACGATCTGGTATCCCAAATCGACTACAACTCAACTTGAGGTAGGGCTACCCCGACTATATAAGGCCAGGGGTAGGTATCCTTAAGGGGGGCTTCCGAGAGAGAAAGACTTTTAGAGAGAGCTTTAACAAGACGCAGAGCAACCATGAACCGACGGACCATGCTTCGTCAACCTCCAGCCATAGTTTAGCCATTGCCTAGATCCAATCTTCATTGTAACTAGGGCTAGACAGTTTGCTATGTACTCGATACACCAAATACATACGTCATTCGCACAGGATGTAGGGTATTACTCCATCTAGGAGCCTGAACCTGTATACATCGTGTGGCGCTATCTTCGTGCTTGAGTCTAACACCGAAGGTACCCGTGTGTAGAAGGTTAGGAATCGACAATAAAGTTATAGTTACAGGTACCTTCGGTTTAGCAAAGTCAAGCACGAAAATGGCGACCACGATGTATACAGGTTCAGGCCCCTCATAGAGTGACACCCTACATCCTGTGTTGATGATGTATGTATCTGGAGTGTCAAGTACAAAGCACTTTTTCTAGCCCTAGTTACAATGGAGATTGGATCTAGGCAAGGGCAAAGCTATGGCTGGAGGTTGACGAAGCGTGGTGAGTTGACTCCTAGATGCTATGCGTCTTCTCTTCTCTTTTGGTTTGGAAGTCTTGTGTAACATCCCGAAAATTCTAATAAAATGAAAATGAATATTTTGAATTTGAATATGATTATTTCTGAGTTTTCTTAACATTATTGGTTTTTATTTGGATTTTCTTGGATTTGTGTATTGTGAGAAAAATGAAACAAATAGAATTAATGAATGGAAAATGGTAAAAAGATAAAAAGGTAAAGGTAAAATTTGGAAAAATTACCATGGAAGCCATAGGCGTGCAGATGGATGATTCCAGCTGCCAAATAAGATTTTTATGCACAGGAATATGAATAAATGAATTGAGTGATACCATGTTTGACTAAAAGCAGTAGAAGATAGAATTACTAGAAAATATTCGAGACTTATCTGGAGCCATGAAAATTACCACAATACCCTCAGTGCATAAGCTCCTACTGGTAAGATTATCATAAAATAATAATGTAACTTAAGGCCTTTTAAAATTCGAAAATAGAGGCCATAAAAATCTGCAAATAGAATGTCAGGATTATTATAAAATAAATACATAATATTTTAAATTTAAATTTTATTGGAGCATCCTTGACCTAAATAGAACTCTTAATAAAAGTTTCAAAAATAAATATTACCATTTGGACCCTTAAAGTTTCAAAAATAAATATTACCATTTGGATCCTTAAATAAATCAAAGACCGAAATGAAAATTCTCGATGATGCACAGTGTCAGAATTTTTATAAATTAACCATAGGGTATTTTAGTCTCGAATTTACACTGGAAGATAAAAATTACCAGGAGACTCTGATCAAAAAGTTTCAGAAAATTTTATGGTGAATTGGTAGGTATTTTAATGCAGGTACTAACCTGTCTCCACCGGCCTAATCAGCTTACCTCTTCTGTCTTTCAATGGCAAGTGGGCCTGTCCACTTTCTACCCCGTTCGCTGGCAGGAACGGAAAAAATAGCTCTCTCACTGCGCAGTGGGCCTGGCCCCGCCTGTTAGGCTCTTCTCCTCTGTCTGTTCCCAGCCGAGACGAACTCTCCCGTCTGTCTCGCACATGCGCTCCTTCTTCTTGACCGAACGTCGCGCGTGCGCCTGGCCATGTCCTTTCGCTCGATCACCTGATTCAGTGCATCACCACGCCATACCCTTTCGGCCTCGCGTCATTCCTTGTCGGCGAGAGACCCCGCTCCACCTCGCCAAACCGAGCTGCCGTTTTCACCCTCCCGTTCAAACCCTGTGAAGAAGTCTCGTGACGCCTATAAATACAGCAGCTGCGTCGCATTGAGGTCCCCATTTCCTTAGCTATTCTCTGAACCAAACACCTAAGCCTGAAGCTCAGTTCTACGCCATTTTCGCCAGAAACCAGAAAAGGGGGAATCAGCCAATTGAGTACATCCGGTACTGATCTTTCGAATTGATTTGATCTAGAGCTTCGCAATGGATTCTAGTATGCTAATCAAGCTTCATTCTCACTCTCTCTTGCTTGTAGCATAGTTCCATTACCGCTATTCTTCGTTCTCAAAGCCGGCGCATGGTGGTGGAACTCTCCGGTAAGTCCCCGATTCATCCAACCGCAAAAATGGAATGCTCTGGCCTCCTTGATGCTCGCATCGTTACCCATTCGAGCCGAGCCTAACTCATCTTCTTCCCCAGCAAGCCGCGCTTTCCTCCGCCGCAGGTCTCCGGTGGCACGCTCCCACAACCCATCTCCACTTCAATTGATCGGTAAATCAGGACCCAAATAGCTCACTAATGCTTAATATTCTACCGATTCAAACTAAGACACTGCTTTTCTTCTTCTCCGGTGAACTTCCACCATTGCCGCTACCCTGTCCTGGTGGCGCCATAGCTCCGATCATCACCGGCGAAAGCTAGCCCCACCAGCAGGTGCGCGTCATCACCCTGGAGCTCCTTGAGCCTTCTTCCGGCCGGCTCCGCCGTTGGCGACCGCCAGTCGAACTACGCTTTGAGTCGTGACCAGGCCACGGTATCGACTAGATGTGCAAGAGCCAGTTCAACCGGGTAAATGCGTAACCCAGTTCAGAAAACACATTTTGCTATTTCTTTTCATTTTCCAAAACCGAGGCAATTCAATTAGCTATAACTTTTGAATCATAGATCCAAATTGAATGAAATAAATTTGTATATTCATGTAAAATCAAGTACCTTCAGAATATGTAATAATATTTTGGTAATGATCATTGGGTGAATTTGAAATTCAAATTTGAATAAAAGGGCTAAAGATATGCTTCATGAAACATCCTTGATAAGTATGGACATGTGAACCTTGATAACCATAGATTAAGCATAGACATTACTTAATGTTATCATGGGTATATACGATTTCATAATTATCCATGCTTTAGAACCTTTGAGGTAGATGATCAGATCAAAATTGTTTCTTGAGAAATGGAAAATGTTGGATATGACACTGTTGGTTATGGGTATTTTGGTTAAAAACCCAAAATAAAACTATGGTTTTGATGCGGGCGATTATTGGCAATAGCCGGATGTGCAGAGGGATTTGCACGTAGTGTAGGGTGGAGTATCGCCCGTGTCGGATTAAGGACCGAACATGATGTTGTATGATCCAAGACAATCCGTACAACCACAAGTGTTGGGATGGGGCAAGCTTAAACTAATTAAGTTATCTAGTTTAACTTTGCATTTATGGAAGGCGGGAGATTGCACAGGCATTCCTTTCCAGGTCTGCTTGTAGGGGTTTCTACATACCAATGCAACGATGTACGCCTTGCCATGAACAGAAACGGAGTGTTAGGTGTGATGTGAATGGATCCAATTCTTGGTTGTGTGTTTCTGTTTCGATGGCGAGGGCTTAACGTCCCGGGCTGGTGCAAAGTTAACCTAGGTAATGTAAAGGTTTTCGTCATGAACATTCTGGCCACACGCCAAAGGTGCATGAAACATGCGGCAAAAAGAAAAGGTCATGACTTGTGGGTAAAGTTGTACACCTCTGTAGAGTGTAAATCTAATCGATTAGCCGTCCCCTCGGTCATGGGAAACTTGGTGAACTTACACTAGTTAAATGTTTTGATATTTTCTAAAAGGGGTTTGGTGTTAACCTGTTTAGCAACTGTCTTTATGTAAAAGGGCCGACATTGTTGGATTCCATTTATGGATTATTCGATGCTCACGAAGGGTTGTGAGTATTACTTATACTTTACTTATTTATTATCAATCAAGCTTGCTCTTACAAATTTCGTTTACAAATAACTTTATTTACAATTTCATTTATGGTTTATGCAAATTAACCGTAGAAGCCTTTCCTTTGAAATGGCCTGCATATATTATAGGTTTTGCTAAAGTCTTGCGGAGTACGTAAAGTACTCACCCTTGCTTATATGTTGTTTTTAGGTGAATAGTTTAGCGAAGCTTCGAAGATATCTAATTGTTGCAGGTTGCGGGATTTTCTTCATCATGATCATTCTAGGGATTATGCCTTGTCAATTGCATGCGGGTCGGATGGGCACACTACAAGACTTTGCTTCTTTTGCTGCTATATGCTCTGAGTTGTAAGATCTCCTTTGTATAATAGTTTCCGCTTAATAATATGTTGTATGGTTGTGATTCCAATTGTTGTGTATGTGCATACTAGCTACTGATCATGGGACTAGTACGGAATGCACATTAGATTTCAATTTTTGTATTTATGTAGAAATGGGGGACGTTACATCTTGCCCTAAGGATACCTACCCCTAGCCTTATATACTCGGGGTAGGCCTCAAGTTGAGTTGTAGTCAGTTTGTGTAACATCCCAAAAATTTGCCCAGATATTATTTTATTGACATTTGTGCATTTTATGATTTTTCTGGAATTTGTTTGGATTTATTTGAATTAATTGCAAATTAAGTATTTTGGCCTTTTGTCGAAAACCATTTAAATTTATGCAAAGTTAAAGTAAAGTTTTGCCAAAAATATTTTATTTAAGTCCAGAATGTCTCAAAGTATTTTTGAGATTTTTCTTGGATTTTTCCTGATATTTATTCTGCTTAAAACTGATTAATCGAATTACCAAAATTATTTTATTAATTAAAATCCGGGAAAATCTTGGGATAGTACCGGGCCGTAGCCCATCTCTGTTGCAGGCCGGCCCATTCACGTAGCCCGTTAGGCCCAGCTTCTAGAAGCTTAGCGTCGGCTGTTGGATCATCATCCGACGCAGCGGTGGTAGCGTAAAACCCTAATCCGCGGGCGATAGATCTTTGGATCGGCGACGATTGTGCCGCGTTGCAGCGAGGCGTGACCGTTGATCCGAAATCGGAGGGTTCTCGTCTGTCGTCTCCGCTTCGGAATCTTCCGCCGCGCCGCCGCGTTTCCGATGGATTCGGAGTCCGTGTCCTCCGCTCGCACGCCTCCCCGTGCGCCTATTTAAGGAGCCGTCGGGTGCGTTGAATTCCCGATCCGCGCGCGCCGAACCGCGCGGTGCCGTCGTCCAAAGCTCACCGGAACGCCTCGTGGAGTGTCGTCGTTTTCATCGCCGGTGGGATTCGTTTCGGCATCGCCATTAGCAGCGGAAGAAGCTTCGGACCGTCGGATCATCGCTCGAAGTTCCGGATTCAGCCGCGTAGTCTCGATGAGCAGTAAACCCTCTGTTAAGCACTGACCTTTAGATCTAAAATCCTCGCATGAGATCTTGTCGCGTGTGCTTCGGTCGGTAACCGTCCGATGGGATCTGGCGTGCGGATTGCACCGCCGCGCGACGATTGCGTGCGCGGCGTGTTGAGCACGGTGCGAGGCATCATGGACCGAGTTCACCGTGGTCGGTGACTGCTGCGCCGTGGACTCGATCGTGCACCGAGAGGCGTGTCGCGTTACGATTGGTTCGGATCAAGGGCGGCGTCATGCTTGCGTCATAATTGCATTTTCAATTGGAAAATAATCGATTGGAAATTCAGTGATGGTAGCGTCATCATGAGGTCACGCTGGCGTCATAAATCGGTTTTCGGTTTAAAAATAATTACATTAATTTCGGTTTTCTAAATTTACGTAATTTGATATTTATTCCAAACTTTAAAAGGCTATATCTTTTGCATCTTAACTCGGATTTGAGTGTTTCAAATTTCTAAAATTTTTTAAAACTGAGATCTATTTAATGGTGAATTTTAATTGATTTTTGGAGTTCATTTGCTCTCTGTTTTGGTGTTTATTTGCTTTTCTCCTTGATGCAGCGTAGGCGTTGAATTGTGCGGCGCTTGGAGGAAGATCCGGCAACTCAAGAGCAAGCTCGAGATCAAGATCAGGACCTATTCAAGGCAAGTTGTGCTTTGATCATGTTGAACCCATGTTTATACAAATGCTATATTGTTTTACTCTATTGCACGGTATTTCAAGTATACAATTGTTTCAAATTAAATTGGGACTTAGCTATTATACCAATTTGATCTATACCCTACCTTTTCATTGTATGCCATAATTTATTGTCACCCTAGATTGGTTCATTATAGTTGGTTAGTAATGATAATCAACATGGGATGGTTAGACCGTATTAGTTGCTTAGCCATGCCACGTCATCACATGTGATTGAATCATTGATAATTAATCTTGACTAATGGAATATGGAGCGATGTTATGAACTTGTGTGTCATGTGGGATCACACGATGAGATTGAGTTGTTGTGGCGAGTCATGTCACATAGCGATGTTGAATTGTTGATGGCACGTGGTACTTAGTAATCAAGCGGGTGATAATCACTTAGATTGGGGCAAGTGACAAGGCGAGTATGCCAAGGTGGGCACGATAGGCGGAGGGTATGTGGATGTCTTGCCTTGATCACTCTAAGGACTTAACCTTGCAAGCCTTTGACTGAGTCAATCATGCAACCACATATGCAGTATGGGCCACCTAGGTGAGTAATTTGCAATGTCTTAGCTTTGGTACTATCGTGGTTGGTGTGAGTTCCCGAGTTATGGAGTAATTCACATGGCGCAAGAGGGGGTCTGGATGTGGTAACCAGTCCACCGGTGTTGAAACCTTAGCGGGTGGTACCGGGTTAAGCCAGCGCATTGTAAAGGCTTTGTTATAATCACTCGCCTTGGTGGTGTTTGGTTGTATCACGTGGGTAAAGTGCATAACCTCTGCAGTGTGAAACTATTCGGATAGCCGTGCTCATGTATTGAGCAATGCTCGGAATTCTGATTAAGGGTTAGCTTAATTAAATGGACAACTTGGTTGGGATGGCGGAATGCCATGTGGAAGATGGAATTTGACTTAGAATTGGAAACTTGGTTTACTTGAAAATTTGAATCTATTTATTGTTATTTGTTTCTGATCTTTACAATCTATTTATTATATTTGTTCACAAATGCTGCTTATTGCAAAATAGCCATGATAGCCTATCCATTGGAATAAGCCTTGCATATAGTTACATAGAATTGCATTCTGTGCACAACTTGTTGAGCGCTTTAAGTACTCTCCTTTGCCAACAACAATAATCAACAGTTGAAGAATCTACACCTGTGTTGGAGGAGAAATTCCAAGAGGACACGTGTCATTAGGGTCCGAGCCTTGTCGGTTGCCTGTGGTGAACTGATGAGCTATCTACGTTTTCTACTTTCCGCTGCTTAATTCTTAGCTTATATTTCCAGTTTTGCCCTGCGTGGCTTAATAATGTAAGTCGGTCATAAGATCATACACTTAGCTATATCAATAAATTGAGTATTATTCTATTATCGTTGAGTATGATATGATATGTACCGATGTTGAGCTGTGTGCACTAGCGTTGATCCTGGGACTAGTGCGATAAACACAGTGCGTTCGAATCGGTGGATTCGGGTCCTTACAGTTTGGGATACCAGATCATAGCCGATGTGGAGTCCATCGCCGCGTGATCTTCGTAGCATATCCAAACTTCCCTGGATACTAGGCGTACTCGAGTCGGTTTCATTGTACGGGAAAAGTGATCGCGTCCTTCCTAGTATGGAGATATCCCCTGCACGTATATCTTATCCCATAGAATCAGGCCCGTGATATCCGGAGTTTCTAGATGCTTGTTTGAGCATATATGGTATAGTCTTCATATTTCTGGTACGTACTCATACCCCATATTTAGATATTCGATAGGAGCCCACGAACTCTGCTCAGCGGAGGGTCCGTTCAAGCGCCTGGTCGATTACTGCCAAGTTCTGTCTTGGTTGAGTAATGCCACGCCGGCTTGCGGTCGAATGATTTGAGTAGATTGGGAATTGCTAAGTATCGAGTAGGGATGTTGTTGGGTTGAGCGCCCTACCATCAGCCCAACTCGAGTCGTTAGGGTAGCCGCGAGTTACTTGATGTGGACCTATCGACTTGACTCTGAGCAGAGTTGGAAAAATTCAAAAAAATCTAAACATTGGGTAATTGAGCATTTATTGATCTTGTCTGCAATGCCAAGATTGGTACAGTGCCATCATTCTGTCTTTCTCGCCGATTGAGGCGCTGCGTCGCAGGGAATGAATCATTCACCTAGAAAGAAGATTTTGGCTTATAAATTCTCGGGTCCAGAACTATAGCCATTCCCCTCCTTTTGCCTCCAATCTTATTCTCGAAGCCTCCGTCACGCTCCTTAAACCCTAGCACCACCACTTTCGAAAAATTTGTCCTTCATCTTTCAATGGCACCTAGCCCTTCAGCCAGTGGCAGAGTTGTCTCGTCGCTGGAGATGAAACTTGAGACGGTCGCACCCGCTTTTCGCAGCGGCGAAGCGGTCTTTGAAGACGAGGGCCTCGAAAGGGTGTGGCAAAAGTCGATGATGACGGAGAAGCGTCTTGCCGAATTGGCGAAGGATGGCTTCATTCCTCCTCAGGAATTCTTCCATTGGAGGCCGTCACAAGGTGAGCTATACCCCACCCCCGAAAATGAGGATGAGACCGTCGTTTTTGAGGCCTTTTTCAGTTGTGGACTCAACTTCCCCCTTCTTCGTTCTTTCTCTAGAGTCCTTTAGCCTGAACGTGCTTTATGTAATGTTGCTACTGTGGTCTTTAATGATAATGCCAATTAGTCTGCTTGTCTATTATGCTTTGCTTGCTATTTCCTTGTCGATGAAATAAAGTAGCACAAGTAGATGCAAATCAGACTTAGCACTTATAGACCCTCAATAAGTAGCTTCATTGCCAAGCGCATGCCTGATTGCATCTGCACACAAGGCTTCAAAAACATTCATTGATGAGGACACCACTTCTTTACTTCCGACCACATCACTTACTACTACCACACCTCCAGAAATGATACAAGGACCGATGACTCAATCTCGTGTACGTGAACTGAACTATGTGATTCTCCTAAGGAATGAAGGTCAAGAACATGGCAACAAATAAAAGGGGTGCTGCGCCACCCATCATTTGGGCTGGGCCCATGTAATAAAATCTAATTTTAGACAGATTATGGAAGCTTGGGAGGAGATTTTGCCCCTTCCATAGTGCTGGTCGAAATGACCTCCCCCTCTATCTATTTAGTCAGGTTCGAGTTCCTCTTGTAAGGCGAGTTTTTCTTTGTGTTAGTTTATCCATCGCGCAAACTATACTCCCACCTGAAAGATAGCCTTTGAGAAACCCCACAATTGAGTTGAATCAGTTTGCTTTGACAATTCATTGTTGCCTACCTCTTATTCTTGCTAGTTCTTCGATTGCTCACAGGGATTGAACCTCGTGTTCAGGTTGATCGTGCTAACCAGCAAGGTCAATAACCTTCGGAGTTCGTTCAACGATTGCTAAGGCGCACACGACCTGTTCATTTGTAGTCGGATTGTGAGAGTCACCTCCACCAAAATCAGAAAGTTATCTTCTCATCGAAAGATCGGGCACTCCGACTCTATCAAGTGGTATCAGAGTTCAGGTTCATCGATGAGAGTTAGTATATCATTTCTTTTTCATCCCTAAAGTCTAGAAAAGGCCACAAAAAAATAGTAGTAGATCATCCACTGTCCAAAACCATCTGTGCCTTGCATCTTTCTTATCAGTATTTTGCATTATTGAATTTTTAGTAGTTTAGATTGGTGTTCGGTTTGTTTTGTCATTGCATCTTACTGTCGCCTTTGCATCTTCGTTGCTATCTTGAACTGCTGTAGGGTCATCATCATCCACTTTGCCGACCCTGCCGCCCCATGCCACGCCGCTAGTGCCTCCTGCCTCGCACAGCAAGCCAATCTCGGAGAGAAAAAAAAGAGAAGAAGAAGAACAACAAAAAAAGAGAAGAAGAAGAACAAAAAAAACAATACATTCGAGAAGAGAATATATCCTAGTTTGTGTTCGGTGTTGAAGGAGATAAGGAAGGTATAGTTTGCATTGTTTCGGTTTGGGAAAGGATCAGAGAGAAGGAAAGTCTAGCCTTGATTTGTGTTGGTTTGGCTTGGATAAGAAGGTATAGCCATCCTCCTCTCTGGATTTGGATCCAGTCTTTCTTTTGAAGTGGATTCGGAACCCCTCCGGACACCCTGTACGAAAACAGCCATAACTTTTGCATACAGCTTCCGATTGGGCTGTTCGAGTACTCAAAACGACCGGAACAAAAAGTCCAGCTCTAACTTGTTTCCCAAGGCTTCATAGTTTGACCCCAAAAAACATCGTTTAGGGCCTCAAAACGCCCCTGAAAGTTCAGAAAATTTTGACCTCCGTTTCAGCTGGAATTTTTACTGCTATGTCCTGGGTTTGTGTACATCACTGCCTCACAGACGGTTTGCCAATTCAAGTTTTCAAACTCCTGGTAGATCGTTATCTTTCTGCGCCACAGCCCCCCGGTGTTGAGCCTTTCTGATTGCTAACTTTGATTAGCTTTTCATCGGCTAGGATCAGCAACTTTGACTAGTACTTTGAACGAATTTTCAACTTGCATTGCTGATTTGAATTGTTGCTAATCCTTACTACATATTTGAACCTTCCAAGCTCCACTTCTCTACAGCGAAGAGACTCGTGTCACCTGGCAATCGCTACATCCAATCTCCATCCGCTGGTTGCCGATCACCCCTGTGACTTGGTAAGCATTGTTAAGAGTTCGATAACGGCTTGTGAGGGTGTGACTTGACATATCCATAACCTATTAGTGGCACGACATATACTTGTGTTTCCCTTGTTTCCTGTTTTCTTTCGCTAACAATGGCAGGAACTTCGGAGCATTCAGAATCCACCATAGCACATTCTCCTCGTACTAGGGGCATTATTCAACACTTTGAACGCCAAATGCGCCTGCATACGGAAGGCATCGAGGAGGACATCCGACAAACAAATGCGCATCTTGCACAACTTGAGGACGTCCAGATCAAAACGACTACAACTCTGGATGCAAAGCGGACCGCCCAAGGCACCACCAACACTAATCTGGCCACAATAGTGACACGTCTTGAGGAGGTGTCATGCACAATTGCTACTGCTGTTCAAGGCCAAGCTGCCCACAGCGACATTGCAGATCAAGGTGAGGATGTTTATGCAGGTGATACCGAGTATGATGAGCGTGATGAGGACATCACTCCCTCGGATGTGCACAACACGACTCCTCAAGATATACAAGGTCCAATTACAAGAGCACGCGCGCGACAATTAAAACACCAGGTGAACTCATTCCTCGCTGTTCATGTTTTCTTGGATGGATTGCTACTAAATTCTTGTGTTGTTTTGTTGCTTAGGAACATGGGAGAAGCATCACAAGCTTACCTGGACGTCATCCCTCAAAGCTCAAGTCTACTTGCTCTCAAAGTCGAGCT
Organism: Otatea glauca; assembly: GCA_036346275.1. NCBI lineage: Eukaryota > Viridiplantae > Streptophyta > Magnoliopsida > Poales > Poaceae > Otatea > Otatea glauca. Next base: position 13,784,620 of record CM070720.1, read on the forward strand.
CAAGTCGTACACCAACTTCGGTTCGGAGCCTCAGGACAGCACGTCAATAAAACGACTATATCTGGGTCATATGAAGTCCAATTGAAGAGTTATTGGACTCTACAGACAAGACCACGACGAGAGCTTTCCAACGGAAGTGGTTTCAGGTCCAAACTCCTTCTAGATCAACGGAAAACAGCAAAACAATATAATGAACAGAATCTGACAAGTGCTGCGACACCTCCACTTGGGCCCAAAGGCCTTGTACGGCCTAGGGTTTCACAGCCACCCTCTTGGCCGCCTCCCTTGCCCTCTCCCTCATACATATTTAGTAGCCGTCGATAGATGGGTTTTGCTTAGATTACAACTAGACACTTTGTCAGTTTTTCGCCGTTCATCAGTTTATGGAACCCCAACTCGTGTGCTTAATATTATTTGCAATTTCAGATTGCATCTTCTACATTCTTGCTTGTGTTCTCAATTCGCATGCAGGGATTAGCCTTCTTGGCGAGGTCAACCGTGTTTGTGCGTGGTTGATAACCAAAGGAGCCGTGGTGTAGCGATTGCAGGGTTCGAATTAGTTCTGATTGGAAGCCGGATCGTCAACGTCGAGTTCTCCACCAATCGACTTACTACTGCCTGTCGGAAGATCAGGCCACCATCCCCATCAAGTGGTATCTGTCGATTTTTGTAGTCGGCAATAAATTTATGGGGTAGGCGCTAGATCTCAAACTCGAAGGTCACACAAGACAAGGGGTTTAGACAGGTTCAGGCCCTTAGCAATGGAGGTAATACCCTAATCCTGTGTGCTGGGATTATGCAGATCTCTTGGATCTGGGGTTGCTCAAAGTGCAATATGCTCTGGGCGATATGAGGTGTGCTATGCTCTATGGCTTGATTGCTCTATGCTTGGATGATCCCCCTATGTTGTTGCCCGCCCTCTCCCTTATATAGCGGGGGTGGGGCGGCTTACAGAGTCCTGATCGGTTTGGAGATTCTGATCGGTTACAAGATTCTAGTCGGTTAACAGGATAGAGTTCACATCTTCATCTACCCTATTAACGACTCGGATTACAACCATATCGGTCATATCTAAATATAAGTTCAACTTCCTTTAGGATATGTCCCCTTGCGCATGGCAGCGGGGCCTGACGCGGGGAGTATCTTCTGGGCCTCCCTCTTGGGCCTGTATTGAGGGTACTCGGGTTCTTATATTCCACAGTAGCCCCTGAGTCCTTTGCGATCGAGTTGCCGCCTTCCTGGTTGCAGCCCAACTAAGTCATGCTTCATATTGAGTGCTTCGATTCTTGATGCGGCTTCGACTAGTTTTTCTTTCTGATGAGTGCCCTGTTGTAGGCAAAGAGATCGTGAAGGACTCAATAGAGCTCCACGCGTTTAAACTTTCCGAGTGGTTCCTAGCCCCATTATTGGAATTCTGGCAGTTGGCTCATCTTTGGACATACCGTATCCCAAACGATATGCAGATGTCAAAACGCTTTTCCCGCTCAAGGCAAATTTCAGCGCCGCTCCCTTTAAATTCATTCGTCGCCAAAGTTGATGATGTCGTCGTTGAAGCGTTGGCTCACACACGTCGCATTCAAATTTAGTAGCCCTGAAATCATGTATATGAAGAATTTAGGCAATGTAAAAACAACTCACTCGGATGTGATGTCCGACTGGTGCATATATAATTTTAGAGTTTTTTTACTCTTTTTCCTTATTAATTTTCAATTCATCCGAGTGGTTTGACTCCTTTTGTTTAAGCACTCTGCCCGACTAGTCTAGCCCCCGAGCGTTGGGAGTCGGCTCATGGCTCTTTTCCTGTGCTCGTGTTTTGGGTGACTAAAGTTCGCTGTTCATGGGTCGAGCTTCACAACTCGGAGTTATCGCACTTTTCGGATTCACTTGCAATCGTTAAGCAAAAGAAGAAAAATACAACTCAGATAAAGATGTGCGCATGCGCACACTATTAGGTGTAGCCCTCGACTTACTGCTTAGTTGTGGGCCAACTAAATAGCAAGTCAGGAAAGTCAACAATTTTATTTACAATGACATAATTGAGTAAAAAGCAACTTAGCTGCTTTATGCTCCATGTCTTGCTGACGATCATGCCGTCTTTGCTCGTGGCGCAGGCGTAGGCTTGTAGATGAGCTATAGGCGGCGCTCGGGGCGCAGGCGTGGCTCGTGGCCGTGCTGAAGGTGGCGCTCAGGGCGCAGGCGTAGGCTCGTGGCTGTGCCGAAGGTGGCGCCGGGCGCAGCGAGGCTCGTGGGCGTCTGAAGGTGGCGCTTCGAAGCGCGGCGTGGCTCGTGGCGTGTCGAAAAGGTGGCACTCGAGGCGCAGCGTTGGCTCGTGGCCGTGCCGAAGGTGGTCTTTGGCGCGCGCGTAGGCTCGTGGCCGTCTGCGAAAGGTGGCGCTTCGAAGCGCGGCGTGGCTCGTGGCCGCGCGAAGGTGGCGCCGGGCGCAGCGTAGGCTCGTGGCGATCTTGAGGTGGCGCTGGGGCGCACGCGTGGCTCGTGGTTTGTGCGCCAAGGTGGCGCTTCGAGTGCGGCGTAGGCTCGTGGCCGTCGCCGAAGGTGGCGCTTCGGGCGCGGCGTGACTTCGTGGTGTCTGCCGAAAAGTGGCGCTTCGGGCGCACGCGTGGCTCATGGCCGTGGCGAAGAGTGGCGCTTCGGACGCGGCGTGGCTCTGGCCGTCGGCGGTGGCGCTTCGGGCGCAGCGTAGGCTCGTGGTCGTCCGAGTTGGCGCTCGGGCGCAGCGTGGCTCGTGGCCCGCGAAGGTGGTCTTTGGGGCGCGGCGTAGGCTCGTGGCCGCGCCGAACGTGGCGCTTCGGGACGCAGGCGTGGCTCGTGGCCATGCCGAACGTGGTGCTCCGGGCGCAGGCGTGGCTCGTGGCCATGCCGAAAGTGGTGCTCGGGGCGCAGGCGTGGCTCGTGGTCGTGCCGAAAGTGGCGCTCGGGGCGCAGGCGTAGGCTCGTGGCCATGCCGAAAGTGGCGCTCGGGGCGCAGGTGCGGCATGTCGCCGTGTCGAAAGTGGCGCTCGCGGCGTAGGCGTGGCTCATGGCTATGCCGAAAGTGGCGCTCGGGGCGCAGGCGTTGGCTCGTGGCCATGCCGAAAGCCGCGTGGGAGCGCGAGTGCGTTTCACCTACCGGCTTTTCCTGATTTTGTTGAATTGCGGCCGCCGTCACCATGGCCTTGATTTGGGCCACGATCGGGGCCGCCGGGCTATTCGATGCAATCATCGGGTCCAGTTTGTCGAGAAGCGTCTTGGAGGTGATGACGTTCTGCATTGGCGTGTGGAAGACGGCTTGATCTCCCAACCTGGATTGCAGGATGTCCTCGCGGACATTGCGGTCATGAGATCGAAGCGATCGCACCTGCACCTCCTTACCCATACGAAGACGATCTTCCTCCGCGGCTTCTTGCTCTTCTTGTTGGCATTGGAGATCGGTCTTCTGCTCTTCTATCGCGAAGATGCCATGAAGATCGCAGCAATTCCTCATGACGCTGACTGGTTTGCCGGCCAAGTCAAAGTGACATACCTGAAATGAGTTGGCCTGATCTTTACCAGATTGGATCTGGTTTAAGTCTAGGCGGAAAAGTTCTCCGCGCGCATCTGCGACGAAGTTCATGCTCCCAAAGCGAAAAGCTCAGGCAGAGATGAAGGTGGTGGTGATTCCGCGATCGGCGCCATCGAAGTCTCAGAGGAAAAGATTATAGCGCCGCTTCTACCGGCGCGCCAACCATCAACTTTTGTAGTCGGCAATAAATTTATGGGGTAGGCGCTAGATCTCAAACTCAAGGTCACACAAGACAAGGGGTTTAGCAGGTTCGGGCCCTCGTGATGGAGGTAATACCCTAATCCTGTGTGCTGGGATTATGCAGATCTCTTGGATCTGGGGTTGCTCAAAGCGCAATATGCTCTGGGCGATATGAGGTGTGCTATGCTCTACGGCTTGATTGCTCTATGCTTGGATGATCCCCCCATGTTGTTGCCCGCCCTCTCACTTATATAGCGGGGGTGGGGCGGCTTACAGAGTCCTGATCGGTTTGGAGATTTCGATCAGTTACAAGATTCTAGTCGGTTAACAGGATAGAGTTCACATCTTCTCTACCCTATTAACGATTCGGATTACAACCATATCGGTCATATCTAAATATAAGTTCAACTTCCTTTAGGATATGTCCCCTTGCGCACGGCAGCAGGGCCTGACGCGGGGAGTATCTTTTGGGCCTCCCTCTTGGGCCTGTCATGAGGGTACCCGGGTTTTATATTCCACAGTATCAGAGCTTCGGTTGCCCGATAGGTAATTCTTGTATCCCCACTTTTCTTTTTCCATCGTCCTAAAGTCCAGAAAAATTGCCCTACAAAAAGTTCTTCATCGGTTCCGCTGTCCTTCAACCCCTTGTGCCTTTGCAATTTTTGTTTTTAGTTTCACTTGTTGAGTTTATGTCGATCATCGTCGTTGTGTTGCTGGTTGGAGGTTGTGATCCTAGTTTCTAGTCGTCCTTTTTCGTTGCCCTAGTTCTTGTTTTGCACCGTTAGTCATCGCACTACCGCCAACCCTAGAACCGAACTGAGTCTCACTCGGTTTGCCCTTGCCGCCGCTCTACATTATATTTTCTGCTCCGCAAGCCCTAGATAGGTTGCGAGCCGCCTTGTACCAATCGCCTTGCACCGCTGGCCACCCTTGTTCACCCGCGATCCTATTGCTATTTTTGCCCTAACCGGAAGAAAAAAGTGAAGTCTTAGGCAATTATGCAGTGTTCAGTAAAACTGGCATAACTTTTGCATACGAACTTCGATCGGGGCAAATTGTTTTTGTTTTGAAGTGGACGACGGCGCACATCTGAAAAATCCACAGGTATGTAGACCTGTGCAATTGTTGACCCTCAAAATCGGCTTCTAAGACTGAGTTATGGACCCTAGAAGTTTGCTGTCCTGTTTTTACCGTTGTTTCGGTCATCTGTATAACGTCTTCTCTTTTTCCAAAATGTAAGAATTTTGTTTTCCCTTTGAGTTAACAGAAAGGAAAGCAAAAGGAAATTACAAAAAAAAGAGCCACGCTGAAAAAAAATCAGAAAAAAAAGAAGCAAAAAGAGGGAAAGAGAAGCTGATAATCAGAATTGCTTGCATCGTTTGAGTCCTATGTGCTTTGATATATCCCTTGCTAGGCTGAACTAGTTCTAGGAACACGTTTAGGCCAGCAACTGTGACAAGTACGTTGGACATTTATTCAGCTTGCTAATCTGAGTTCGATATTGCTTATTCCTTGCTAATAAATATTACCTTCCGAGCTCCACATACTTATCAGTTCAAGTTCTCCTTTTCAATCGCTTCGCTCACGCCCTCACGGTATTACGAACCAGCCACCGGTTGTACCACCTACTGCTTCGGTAAGAACATTTGTAAGAGCGTGGTAGACGCTTGAGAGTGAGTGTTTCCTCCTTCCACCAACTAGTAGTTGATAGGGATAATACTCTTGTGTTGTCTTTTATTTCTACTAACCATGACAGGTTCGCAAGCTGAAGCTGAGGATGGATTGGAGTGTGTTACGAAAAATGAGCTAAATAACACGCTAAATGACATTAATGCAAACATCACAAAGATCGGTCGAGACAATGAGTATAGATTGGAGAGAATAGAACGAAGCATCGTCAATCTTCTTGCAAGGATGGAGAACTATGACCGCCGCCTCTCTATGGGGTTCGAAGAGTGGAGGAGCATGATGCAGCCCATGATCATGAAGAGTCTGTCATAGGAGATGATGTGGATGGAGAAAATCGCGACGCCTTCGCTGCTCGCGCCATTGCACAGGATGTACGACAACAACAACGCCTGAATCACAATCGTCATGGTATGGGAGGTAATAATCTTAATCAGCGTAATGGTCGTGGATACGATGATCCTTTTTGTAAAGTCAAATTTACCATACCATCTTTTTCTGGTGCATATGATGCTGAAATTTATTTAGATTGGGAAATGACTGTTGAACAAAAATTTAACTCCCATCTAGTTCCTGAAGTACATAGAGTCAGACAAGCTACTAGTGAGTTCAAAGATTTTGCTATCATGTGGTGGAATGAAGTAGTTAATTCTGGCTTACAACCGGATACATGGGATAGATTAAAGCGAGCTATGCGTAATAGATTCATTCCTCCATCTTATAAACGTGATTTACATAACAAATTGCAACGCTTGAAGCAAGGAAATAGATCTGTAGAGGAGTACTATCAAGAGCTACAAATAGGCATGTTGCGTTGTGAGGTATTTGAGGATGAAGAAGATAAGATGGCTCGTTTTTATGGAGGTTTACGACTTGAAATTCAGGACATAGTTGATTACAAAGAATATAATAATATCAATAGATTGTTTCAGCTTGCAATGTTGGCAGAAAAAGAATTGTAGGGAAGACAACAAAGGTCAAGAAGCAACTCCGGCAGTGCATCTACACCAAAATCGATGCCGGGGCAAGCCAAATAAACCCCGTCTCCTACTAATCGGCCTGCTGCCCCCTCCATGAGTAGGTCGAGTTCAGCAGCACCGCCACCACTGTCACGTGCACCCGAGGTGAGTAAATCTACTACTGTGCAGGCACCAACAAAGAGCTCTTCATCGGTTGCTTCCACGGATCGTACGAGTGGCATTGTGTGCCATCGTTGTAAGGGAATGGGACATGTCCTGAAGGATTGTCCAAGTCAGCGAGCATACATCGCCACTGAAGAAGGTGGGTACATTAGTGCTAGTGATGTTGAGGATGAATATGCTCTTGCAGCTAACCTTGCAGATAATGAAGATGACCATGAGATGGACGGTGATGGTGAGGAGATTTTAGGGACCGCTGCCACGGAGAATTACAAGACCATAATTGTGCAGCGAGTGTTGAGCGCTCAAGTGGAGCAAGCGGAGAACCTACAACACCATAATTTGTTTCAGATTTATTTCATCGTCCAAGACCGTCGTGTTCGTGTGATAATTGATGGTGGAAGCTACAATAACTTGGTGAGTTCAGATCTGGTCAAGAAACTTTGCTTGACCACCCGTGCACATCCTCATCCATACCATATTCAATGGTTCAACAATAGTGGTAAGGTGAAGGTAACACAAACTGCGAGAGTGCATTTTTCCATTGAAACATACCATGATTTTGCTGATTTTGATGTAGTACCTATGCAAGCATGTTCACTTTTATTAGGCTATCCATGGGAATTTGATACTGATGCAACTCATCATGGTAGAAGTAATAAATACACTCTTATGCACAAAGGAAAGAAAATCACTTTGCTTCCTATGACACCTGCTAAAATTGTGCAATGTGATAAAAAGAGAGCTCAAAATGAGAATAAAAAGAGTGCATCAGAATCTGAAAATCAGCAAATAGCTACGAACGTTTTCCCACCTAAGAAAGACAAGAAAGCACCTAGTTCTAAGTCTGAGGGAATTACATTGAAAGGTGGTGTTATGCTTGCTACAAAATCTGATCTTGCTGCAATTACTGAGAATGAGCTGCCATGCTATGCTTTGATATGCAAAGAAGCTTTAGTTTCATTTGAAGATATATCTAGCTCTTTGCCTCCTTCTGTTTCTAACCTTTTGCAGAAGTACATGGATGTCTTTCCAGATGAGATACCCCCGAGATTACCACATATTCGAGGGATTGAGCATCAAATTGATTTGATCCTGGGAGCAACCTAGCCAAATCGTGCTGCATATAGAGCCAACCCGGAGGAGACTAAGAAAATTCAGCGACAAGTCCAAGACCTTTTGGACCGTGGGTACGTACGAGAAAGCCTTAGTCCTTGTGCTGTTCCCGTGATCTTGGTTCCTAAGAAAGATGGTAATTGGCGTATGTGTGTTCATTGTAGAGCCATCAATAATATTACCATAAGATATCGTCATCCTATCCCTAGGCTAGATGACATGCTTGATGATTTGGGTGGTTCTATAATTTTCACTAAAATTGACTTGCGAAGTGGATACCACCAGATTAAAATGAAACTTGGAGATGAATGGAAGACTGCATTTAAAACTAAGTTCGGCTTGTATGAGTGGTTAGTGATGCCTTTTGGGTTAACTAATGCACCTAGTACTTTCATGCGATTGATGAACGAAGTTTTATGTGCATTCATTGGAAGATTTGTTGTGATTTATTTTGATGATATCTTGATTTACAACAAGTCACATGCACTACACTTTGATCATCTACGTGCTGTTTTTAAAGCTTTGAGAGATGCATGTTTGTATGGTAACCTCAAAAATTGCACCTTTTACACGGGTCGAGTCTCGTTTCTTGGCTATGTTGTTACTCCACAGGGAATAGAGGTGGACGGAGCAAAAATTGAAGCCATAAAGAGTTGGCCAACACCTGAGACTGTTACACAGATGAGAAGCTTTCATGGTCTTGCGGGGTTCTATCGGCATTTTGTGCGGGATTTCAGCACCATTGCTGTCCCGTTGAACGAGTTGACAAAGAAAGGAGTAGCTTTCAAATGGGGACCTGCACAAGAAAAAGCATTCAAGTTGTTGAAAGAAAAGCTCACCCACGCTCCATTGCTCCAACTCCCGGATTTCAGTAAGTCTTTTAATCTAGAATGTGATGCTAGCGGGATTGGAATTGGAGGTGTGCTAATTCAAGAAGGTAAACCAGTTGCTTATTTTAGCGAGAAATTAAGTGGGCTAAGTCTCAATTATTCTACTTATGATAAAGAATTGTATGCTTTATTTCGTGTACTTGAAACTTGGCAACATTATCTATGGCCCAAATAATTTGTTATACATTCTGATCATGAATCGCTAAAACATATTAGAAGTCAAGCTAAACTGAATAAACGACATGCTAAATGGGTAGAATATATTGAGTCATTTCCATATGTCATAAAACATAAGAAAGGAAAGGATAATGTGATTGCTGATGTGCTTTCTAGGCGTTATACCATGTTATCTCAACTTGATCATAAGATTTTTAGTTTAGAAACCATTAAGGACTTATATGCTGCTGATTTGGACTTTAAAGAAGTGCATGAACATTGTAAAGAAGGGAAAACATGGAATAAATACGTGTTGAATGATGGTTTGCTCTATCGCGCTAACAAGCTATGCATTCCAGCTAGCTCTGTTCGTCTTTTGTTGTTGCAGGAGGCGCATGGAAGAGGTTTGATGGCACATTTTGGAGCAAAGAAGACTGAAGATGTGCTGGCCGCCCAGTTCTTTTGGCCAAAGATGAGACGCGACGTTGAGCGCTACGTGTTACGCTGCACTACTTGCAATAAAGCTAATTCCCGCTTAAACCCACATGGTCTTTACATGCCTCTTCCTATTCCTAGTGTACCATGGGAGGATATTTCTAGGGATTTTGTTTTAGGGTTGCCTAGGAAAAAGAGGGGTAGGGATAACACATTTGTTGTTGTGGATCGTTTCTCTAAAATGGCACATTTTATACCTTGTCACAAGAGCGATGATGCTACAAACATAGCTGATTTGTTTTTTAGGGAAATCGTTCAACTACATGGAGTGCCTAATACTATTGTCTGGGATCGAGATGCAAAGTTTTTGAGTCACTTTTGGAGATCACTTTGGAACAAATTGGGGACGAAGCTGCTGTTTTCTACTACATGTCATCCTCAAACTGATGGACAAACAGAGGTCGTTAACCGCACATTATCCACTATGTTGCGGGCTATTTTAAAGAAGAATTTGAAGATGTGGGAAGAGTGTTTACCGCATATTGAGTTTGCTTACAACAGGTCAAAACACTCCACCACAAAGGTAAGTCCGTTTCAGGTAGTGTATGGTTTTAATCCCCGTGCTCCTATTGATTTACTACCTTTGCCCACTTCTGAAAAACTTAATTTGGATGCTAAGAAGCGTGCTGAATTTATTCTTAAGTTGCATGAAATAACTAAAGAGAATATAGAGAGCATAACTGATAAGTATAGGATTGCTGGAAGTAAAGGTAGGAAAGAAATAAAATTTGAACCAGGTGATTTGATTTGGTTGCATTTGAGAAAGGATAGCTTTCCAGAATTAAGAAAATCAAAGTTGATGCCTAGAGCTGATGGTCCGTTTAAGATAATTGAGGAATTCAATGACAATGCATACAAATTGGATCTACGTGCAGATTTTGGGGTTAGTCCCACATTTAACATTTCAGATTTGAAGCCATACTTGCGAGAGGAAGATGAGCTTGAGTCGAGGATGACTCCAATTCAAGAGGGGGAGGATGATGAGGACATCACTCCTTCAGATGTGCGCAACACGACTCCTCAAGATATACAAGGTCTAATTACAAGAGCACGCGCGCGACAATTAAACCACCAGGTGAACTCGTTCCTCGCTGTTCATGTTTTCTTGGATGGATTGCTACTAAATTCTTGTGATGTTTTGTTGCTTAGGAATATGGGAGAAGCATCACAAGCTTACCTGGACGTCATCCCTCAAAGCCCAAGTCTACTTGGTCTCAAAGTCGAGCTCAAGTCGGACTCCAACTTCGGTTCGGAGCCTCAGGACAACACATCAATAAAATGATCATATCTGGGTAATACGAAGTCCAATTGAGGCGTTCTTGGACTCTACAGACAAGCCCACGACGAGAGCTTTCCAACAGAAGTACTTTCAGGTCCAAACTCCTTCTAGATCAACGGAAAACAGCAAAACAATATAATAAACAGAATCTAACAGTGCTTCGACACCTCCACTTGGGCCCAAAGGCCTTGTTCATCCTAGGGTTTCACGGCCACCCTCATACATATTCAGTAGCCGTCGCTAGAATAGATGGGTTTTGCTTAGATTACAACTAGACACTTTGTCAGTTTTTCACCGTTCATCGGTTTGTGGAGTCCCAACTCGTGTGCTTAATATTATTTGCAATTTCATATTGCATCTTTTACGTTCTTGCTTGTGTTCTCGATTCGCATGCAGGTATTAGCCTTCTTGGTGAGGTTAACCGTGTTTGTGCATGGTTGATAACCAAAGGAGCTGTGGTGTAGTGATTGCAGGGTTCGAATCAGTTCTGATTGGAAGCCGGATCGTCAACGTTGAGTTCTCCACCAATCGACTTACTACTACCTGTCGAAAGATCGGGCCACCGTCCCCATCAGAGCGTGTAGACTGCAACGCTGCTCGGGGTCGTCGACAACCACGTGTCCATCAACATGGTATGCATCGACAGCAGCATCGCCATGAGGTACATGCTTAGGATGATTCCTTTGCTAAGGACAAGTTAACCATTCATGTGTTTAATGGAAAATATGATCCGGATGCTTATCTTACCTGGGAATTAGCTATTGATCAAAAGTTTGCATGCCACGCTTTTCCTGCACATAACCAAGTTAGGGCTGCCACTAGTGAATTCACAGACTTTGCATCTGTTTGGTGGAGAGAACATTGCCACACGCATCTGAATGGCATTCCCACAACCTGGGAAGCTTTGAAACTACTCATGCGACACCGATTTGTTCCCTCATACTATGGTCGCGACATGCTAAATAAACTACTACGCTTACGTCATGGTACCAATTCTGTAGAGGAACACTTTCAGGAGTTACAAATTGGTATGTTGCGTTGTGGTTTAGTTGAGAATGAGGATGCAGCTATGGCACGGTTTCTGGGTGGGCTGAACCGTGAGATACAGGTCTTTCTTGATTACAAAGATTACAATTCTATTACTCGATTGTTCCATCTTGCTTGCAAAGTTGAACGAGAAGTGCAGGGACGTCAAACGAGGACATGAGCTTACTTGTCTGCAGGTCGCACTCACTCTTATACTCTAAGCGCTTCGCTTGCATCAGCCTTGCATTTGGCTGCACCATCTCCATCCATCAACAAACAACACACTGTGACGTCGACTCCCACACCACAACCTTCTGCAGCAGGCAGGGCTGCACTGCAGGGATCAACACAAAGTGCTTCGGTTGCTTCTACGGGGCGAACCAAGGACGTCCAGTGCCACCGCTATAAGGGCCATGGACATATCATGCGTGATTATCCAAACAAGCGAGTGTTGGTTATACGTGATAATGGTGAGTATTCTTCAGCTAGTGATTTGGATGATGACACGTATGCCATGCTTGCTACTGACGTTGCAGAAGAAGACACTGCATTTGATCATGAAGTACATGTTGCTTCTACTGATGCTGATAAGTATTTGAGTATTGTGGTCCAACGTGTACTTAGTACTCAGATTGCTACAACAGAGCACAATCAGCGTCACAATCTGTTCCAAACCAAAGGTGTTGTAAAGGAACGATCCGTTCGCATCATTATCGATGGTGGAAGCTGCAACAACTTGGCTAGTACAGATTTGGTGGAGAAGTTTGCTTTACCTACACGACCACATCCCCATTCCTACCACATCTAGTGGCTCAATTCGAGTGGTAAATTGAAGGTAACACGTTCCATGCGGGTTCACTTTGCTATGGGTTTGTACCATGATTATGCTGATTGTGATGTTGTGTTTATGCAAGCATGTTCCATGTTATTAGGTAGACCTTGGCAATATGATACTGATTCTTTGCATAATGGTTGAACTAATCAATACTCCCTCATCTTTAAGAGAATTGTATTGCACCCAATGACTCTTGAACAAATTGTTAAAGATGAACTTGCTAGGACAACTAGATAGAAAAACCAGAAACATACTTTAAGTGAAAATCAGGTTGTAGCTACAGAATTCTTGCAACAAAATGCCCACTATCAAATTGCTCAATCTGATTTGAAATTGAAGTCTCCTGTGTTACTAGCTACTCAAGCTGACTTGGATGATTGTGTTGCTTGTGCTTCTGGTTATTTTGCTCTCATGTGCACATGGGTCCTATTTTCTTTGGATGATATGCCCCCTTCATTGCACCCTTCCGTCACTAACCTTTTGCAGGAATATTTCGATGTTTTCCCACAAGACGTACTGGCTGGACTTCCACCTATCCGGGCATTGAACATCGATTGACCTTATTCCAGAGCATCATTGCCCAACCGCAACCGCATCGCACCAATCCTGAGGAAACAAAAGAAATTCAACGTCAAGTCCAGGCATTAATAGATAAGGGGTACATTCGTGAATCTCTTAGCCCATGTGTTGTTCCTATACTTCTCGTGCCTAAGAAAGATGGTTCCTGGCGTATGTGTGTTGATTGTCGTGCCATTAACAACATTACAATCCGCTTCGTCATCCTATTCCCAGGTTAGATGATATGCTTGATGAATTAAGTGGTGCTCGTTTGTTCTCCAAAATTGATTTGCGTAGTGGATACCATCAGATTCGTATGAAGTTGGGGGATGAATGGTAAACAACTTTCAAAACTAAGTTCGGGTTGTATGAGTGGTTAGTTATGCCTTTTGGGTTAATTAATGCACCTAGCACTTTCATGAGACTTATGAACGAAGTTTTGCGTATTTTCATAGGCAAATTTGTGGTTGTCTATTTTGATGACATAATCATTTACAGCAAGTCTTTAGAGGAACATCTAGATCATTTGCGTGCTGTTTTCAATAACTTACGTAGTGCACGTTTGTTTGGCAACCTGGATAAGTGTAGTTTCTGCACAGATCGTGTGTCTTTCCTTGGCAATGTAGTTACAACTCAGGGTATCGAAGTGGACCAAGCCAAGATTGAAGCATTTCATAACTGGCCACCTCCATCAACGGTCACGCAGATTAGGAGTTTTCTTGGGCTTGCTGGCTTCTATCGCAGATTTGTCCGTGATTTTGGAACCATTGCTGCTCCGCTAAACGAACTCAAAGAAAGGTGTTCCCTTCTCTTGGGGTCCACGGCAAGAAACGGCCTTCACGATTTTGAAAGATAAGTTGACCCATGCACCTTTGCTTTAGCTTCCTGATTTCACAAAGATGTTTGAACTAGAATGCGATGCTAGTGGAATTGGGTTGGATGGCGTGCTGCTACAAGAAGGCAAACCAGTTGCGTATTTGTTGGCGTCAAAAACTTGATGTAGGGTTTCGATAACAAAGACACCGCATTTAACACCGGTTCAAAGCGTGCGGTCGATTTGACTCAGAACCGATAAGGTAAAAATTTAAATTCACTCAAAAGCCGATCGTGAAGATCAATCGGCTTAGACCCAATCAGCTTGAAGCCGATCGAGATCGAAGTAACAGGGTAAGTCTAATTAGCCGATTAAGGCTAATCAGATGATAAAGGCAGATCGATTCTAAAGAAGGCGATGTGCAACAAAATCAGAATAAATCAAACCTGGGGCGTAATTGATGAAGATCAACAATCGGCGATGCGCAACTTTATTGATCAAATCGATTACAAAGACTAAGTTACAAAAGCTACTCCTAGTCGACAGGAAAAAGTAAGAGTAAAGGCTGGTTGATTGTATTGTGTTGTTGTCTGCAGTTTGCTTTGACCCTTCTTTTATACCCGTCGGCCGATCGTATCCTTTTACAACATGTTAAGTCCTGATCCGTATCGGCCTTATCTCGGACAGTTATTTCCTTAAAGATCTTGCTGTTACCAAATATCTTCAAATCTTTCCAACCTATCCGTTAATTTTCGCGTATCTGATCTTATTGCCGATTTTGATTTAGACTTGCTAGATTTGGTGCAAACATATGCCCCCCATTTTTGAGAGATGACTTGTCATCTATCAAAAATCGCAATAATCGGCTTTTTCCATCGGCTACCTGTTGAACTTTACTCAATAACTGCCGCTTTATTTGCGCCGTAATTCTCTGACATGTGAGTAGTGCGTTTTAACTGCTCGTGTCTTTTGAGATTCGTTTCCCACCGCTTGAAATTTTCACCTTGCTATAAAATGCGGCCCCCACTCGATCATTCTTCACGCGCTCGAGCTCTCGCACTACTCACAATCGGCTTCTTCCTTCTGCTTCTTGTCAGTCTTCCATCGGCACGTCAACCCTTTGACTCAATCGGCTTTCGCATCAAGATCGGTTGAATGGATCCTTCCCAGGTACTCATCCCAATCCCCAACAGCGTTGATCAGTTTTTCCTTGGCCCATTAGGAAACTTAGATGCAGCTACAGTTATTGATCAAGAAGTAACTCGCCTCCCCTTGTCGGCTAGAGGATATAACATTGAGGGTTGGAGTAAGAGTTTTAGGGCTTGGTCGACTGCACTTAAAGGGTGGAAGAACTGGTATAACCGAGTAGCAGCCCAAAAAAAAGAATCCTGGGAGAGAATGGGCATAGCCGAGTGCATTCCTTTGAGTTTAGCCGATCCAGAAGCCAATGAGCCCTTGGTGGCCACGGCTTGTTATTTCTGGTCGGATGCTTTTAATGCCTTCATGTTTCGCACCGGTCTGGTTGGCCCAACTTTGCTGGATGTTGCTCAACTCTGCTGTTTGAGACCAGATGGGGAACAAATATCGGCTTTCAGCACAAAACCAAAGAACAAATTGATTAAGTCCAAAGGTGAAGGATGGTCTAAATATATAGCCAACAATAACAAAGTAAATGGGTTAGTATCAGACGAGGAGCACATCGCCTTCCTTAATCTCTGGCTTGACCGATTTCTGTTCTGCGGTGCTTCATTAGGGCCAACCCAAGTATATCAGACAATTGCAGAAGGATTGGTAGAGGGCCGTCGACTGGCGCTTGGAAAAACATTCCTGGGAGTGGTATATCAGATGATGCATGTCATTAGAAGTCGGCTTTATACAGGGTTTGCTGATTTCACCGTAGGCAACGTAGGTGATCCTTTATGGTTTATTCAAGTCTGGCTATATTTGCTTCTTTAGCCGACCTTTTAATTTAGAACCTGCCGATGATATAGCCTTTCCAAGAGAAGACAATCTCGATAACGCTATTCCTCAATATCAAGCAAGCCGATCATTTGGTGAACGGTTCATCATGTGCTCTGGAAATGAGACGAAAATTACAGCAGCTGATTCAAAGAAGTACATGTCCTTCTTCCTTCACTTGAGCGACGAGGATCTGAGACAGCAGGATTTCTTTAGTTACAGTGGTGTGGCCGATTTTCCATGGCCTTCGTTCGTTCATCTTGAAGCCAACAGTTCTGTTATGACTCAGGAAACCCTTGACTTGTATAAAATTTTTATCTCCCCTTGCATTCTTCATGCTGGTCTCCATACAAGAAATCGGATATACCAGCCGTCGTATGAGTTCTATCATCCATCAGTTTACGCAAGACAACTAGGATTTGGTCAAGTGATCCCGAGTTTTCAGCTTCATGATCGGCTTGAGCCGAGGGCTAGGTCGAGAATGTCAGATCGGTGAAATAAATCCCCGAAGTAGCCGATGACTTGCAAGTTCAGTCTTTGCCACACTTTTTCTTGAACACCAGACGGGCAGGAGGATGTACCACATGGTGGTCAGTCATTGCAGGAGCCCTTTATCGGTCTAACTCTCCTTCAATTATCATCAACGAATTTTTTCCAAATCTTCCGGAGCCGATGTTAGTATCTAACGCCGATTCTAGCAGTGAGGCCACCTCATCCGGATATACTAACACGAACGTAGATGTTTCTAGCAAGATATCGGTTTGGAGTTTAAATCTTCTGTTTTGTCATTTATGAAATCTGCCTTGAATCTAATTCTGTTTCTTGCCTTGTAGAACAAAGCTATTGGAAAGAGGGCGGCTTCAGGCCCATCGGGTGACAGCCAACCCAGAAAACAGCAACAATCGGCTACCATCACAGGTTATGCTTCTGGGTCTTTGGGCATCCAGAGCCCATCTCTGTCGGATTTAGAGAAGCAGAAACAACCCAGTAAGTCCCTTTATCGGCTTTCTTTTAATCTTCAACCAACTTTCATCTGACTAGATTTATTTATCCGATAAACTCTTTAGAAAAGAAGCGAAAGTATACCAAAGCTGCTGCCAAGAAGGTCCCTAAACCCAATGAGCAGAGCGGCGAGAGTTCGCCACATGCGTCGGCTATTGGAGAGGTAAAAAGAGTACCTTTCGTTAAGTATCTTACGTCTTTCAATTCGTCGGCTTACCCTTTATTTTACTTCCTTTAGCTGACGCAATCAGCTCAAGTCGCGAAGATCTTAGCCGATCTTCCGAATATTTCATCAACGCCTCTCTCTCCTCCGCGGCCGACGCTAACAGCCCCGGTTGCAGATCTGCCAGAGTTCTCTGACCGACAAGTTTGTTGGGCTTTCCTCTGGCCGATCTTGATGACCCGAAGATTATGGCCACTGATGACTATGACGCCGAGATCAGGAAAATTCTCGAAGTATCGAAGGACGCATCGGTTACAGTCACCTCTACCCCAGGAACGAAAGAAAAACTGAACAAGCTTTTTGATCTGGTTATGAGGCTGCAGTCGGAGATACTGGCGAATAACCAGCCGATCAGAGACGCCATGGCGGCTGTTGAAGCCGACCTACCTCCAGAGGCGATGGAAGCCCTCCTGAATGTATGCCACCTGGACGAGAGGAGGTCTGAAGTTGAGGAAGCATAGGCTAGAATTAAACGCCATGAGGCCCAGGAAGCCGATCAAAAGCTTCTGGATGAGCTGGTCGCAGACGCGAAGGCAAAGAAATGCAAATTTGATGCCGACGCGCAACAGCTAAAGTCGACCAAGGAATCTCTCTTCAAGCATGAAAACACGAAGAAATTTCTTTTGGAAGAATTGGCCAAGACCGAAAAACAAATCCAAGAAGGCCAGTGCTCTATGGAAAAAACTACGTCGAAGATAAAGGACTAGAAGCTTGGTATCGCCATGGCTATGGTAAATGTGAAAAAACAATCGACCAAGGTGGTACCGGTGCTAGGAAATGCAAAAGAAGATGATCGCATCATTGACGAAGTTCAATGTGTGATCGCAAAGGCCGCGGGTGCTTTATTGGCTTTGGGCGCAAATCTCCCGGGCTCAGGCATTCAGTACTAACTCTTGGAAATGTAAAACTTCCATTGGTTGTTTTGAAAATACTTGTCTGAATACTACTTTTGTAACTCTTATAATCGGCTGTTTAACCGATTTTAATTTCACCCTCTAGTAATTGTATCTTCTGAGTCTGCAATCCTTTTAGCCGATTAACAGCATCGTGTTAACTTGGCATTTTGAACGTGATCCTTAGTCGGCTAGGCTCCAATCCAAACGCCAGGATAGTATTTCTTTAAATATTTCCCGTTAATAGCTTTAGGCAATACATACCCTTCCAACGTCTCTATTATGTACGAATTTCCACCGACTATGCGATTAATCTTGTACGGTCCTTCCCACGTAGGTGACCATTTTCTGAACCGGTTATCTTTCGAACCAACTGGCAGTATCGTTTTCCATACTAAATTAGCTTGATCGAAAGATTTAGGCATAACCTTTTTATTATACGCCTTCGCAACCCTGATTTTATTCTTTTTAAGCTGATCAAGTGTGGACAAGCGTAATTTCGCCTACTCATCCAAGTTGTCGATCATCGAATCGTTATAATCCTGAGCCGACAAACCGTTTTGTCTAGCCACTCGTATAGATTCAATGTTGATCTCCACGGGTAAAACGGCTTCTTGACCATACACCAACTGGTAAGGTGAAAACTTCGTTGCTCCGTGATAAGCTAGCCGATACGCCCAAAGCGACTCCGATAAAGTTGAGTGCCAATTCCTTGGTTTTTCGTCAATCTTCCTTTTGATCAACTTGATTAACGTTTCGTTGGACGAATCGGCTTGTCCGTTAGCCTGAGCGTAGTATGGGGATGAATTCAACAGTTTAATCCCCGGACTTGTCGCGTAACTCTGAAACTCATTAGACATGAACACCGTACCTTGATCGGTCGTAATAGTTTGCGGTATTCCAAACCGATGGACAATGTGCTCATTAACAAAACCGATGGCTTCGACACTGGTGTCGGGACCCGAATTTGCAAACCCGGACCCTCTGTGTGTACCGCACTAGTCCAGGATCACGCTAGTGCACATAGGCTCAACATAGATGCTATCATAGTCATACACAGCGAAATATAGCATAAACTTCAATGATTAATAATAACTGTTGTCTTACATAAATAATGCCTCACAGGGCTTAAATAAAAAGTATCAATGAAAAGCAATGAAATAGAATAAACGATAGTATGCGATTCGCACACACGCAACCGACAAGGCTCGGACCCTAAGCATTCGTGATCCAAATAATCCTCCTCCATGAATGGCGTAGATTCCTCTTCTTCTGAAGTTGTTGTTGTTGGGGTGAGTACATAAAGCACTCAACAAGTTGTGCACAATAATGCAAGTCTAATATTCTATATGCTTGGCTTAATCCAAAGGAATGGCTAATAAGGGTATTTTGCAATAAAGCAAAGATTTAACAAGAATACAATAAATAGATTGGAAAGCGAAGAAACAAATACAAGAATTAATAAATTGGTATTTCAAATACACCAAGTTCCTAATCCTAAATCAATTTCCACCTTCCATGGCACCTTGCCATCCCAATAGGTTTTCGTTTAACAAAAGTCTAACCCTTAACTGTAATTCCCGAGCATTGCCCAATACCGTGAGCACGGCTATTCGAATAGATTGTACACTCTGCAGAGGTTATGCACTTTACCCACACGATACAACCAAACACCACCAAGGCGAGTGATCATAACAAAGCCTTTACAATGCTACACCTAGACCCAAGATCGCCGCTAAGGTCTCAACATCAAGGGTTAAACCACCACAACAGGGCCCCTCTTGCGCCATGTGAGTTAAACCGTAACCGGGACTCACTATTCACCACGACTGCATCAAATCTAGGTTTCACAAATTATTCACTTAGGCTGTCCCATTCCAGACATGTGGTTGCAAGAAGGACTCAGGTCAAAGGCTTGCAAGGTTAAGTCCTTAAGGTGATTAAGGCAAGACTTCCACATATCCCTGCCAACCCTGGCCCACCTTGGCACACTGCCCCTTGCCACTTGCCCCAATCTAAAATCATTACCACCCAAGTTGATTACCAAGCACCACATGCCATCAACCTTTCAATCTAGATATGTGACCTCCTTGCCACGACAACTTGATATCACTGTGTGACGACACATGACACACCAATTCATAACATTGTTCCATATTCCATTAGTCAAGATTAAGTATCAACATTCGGACACATGTGATGACGTGGCATTGCTAAGCAATCTATGACGGTCTAACTAGCCCAGGTTGATTATCAATTTTAACCAACTATAATTCCACATCCTAGGGTGACAAATAGATCATGGCATAAAATTGATAGGGTATGATTTAATTCAAATAGGCATATTATCTAATTCCCAGATTAATTGAAATCATTTATACACATAAAATATCATGCATAAAGTTTAACAGACAAAATAGCAATTTGGTGAAAATTAGGTGCAACATGATCAAAGCACAACTTGCCTTGGAGTAGGTGCTGGTCTTGCTCTGAGCTTGGGTCTTGAAGCGATGAATCTTCCTCCGGATCACCGAGCAGTTCAACGTCTACGCGAAACGATGCCAAAATAGCAAATAAACACAAAAACAGAGAGCAACCAAACTCCAAAAATAAAATAAAATTCACCAATAAATAGATCTTGATTTTACAAATTTTTAGAAATTTGAATCACTCAAATCCGAGTTAAAATGCAAAAGATATAGCCTTTTGAAGTTTCAATAAATACTGGAAATACAGAAAATAGAATAACCGATTTTTCTGAATTACTTTTCTATTGGAAAAGATCTTTATTGCGCAATGCTGACGTCAGCCCTGGCCCGAGCCAATCAGCGCCGACATCGCCACTCGCCGCCGTAACCGGTCCACGGAACCACCTCTGGTCCACCGTGGACGCGGCTCACGGCGCCTCGCATCACGTGCCCGACACGTGGCGTGCATCGACTGGCTACGACGCCGCCTATGCCGATGCTCGACACGCGGCGTGCATCCACGCGACGATCTGACGGACACCGATCTACCCCTACGCGTCACTATCCTGACCGCTTATCTTAGATCTAACGGTCCATCTTACCGGAGAGGTTCACTGCTGATGAGAATGACGCGGCGCGATCTGGACGGTTTGGCGAAGATCCAACGGCTGCGCGAAGCTCCGAGACACGACGGCGGGCTAGCACCGGAGCGGAGGAAGACGACCACCCGAACGGCGTTTCGGTGCGACTCCGTCGAGAAGAAGCGACAGACTCGACGTGGCACGACGCGAGGAACTCAGATCTGGAACCCTTGCGACGGACGACGGCTTGACGACGGCGGGACTCGAAGAAAACCGCAGCAGCGAAGGGCAAGCTCCGGCGAGCTCCTGCAAGGCTACAGCGGCGACTCAACGGCGAAGGCTAGCACTGGCGGATGCGCTCTGGGATGGCGATTCTCGGGGTGCGGTCCGCGCTTTAAATAGCCTCGGCGAACGCCCAGAAAAGGCAACCCTAAAATCACGCGGTGGCGACCGCAAGCTGCGGCGGATTCGGAAACCAAATCAGAGACGATGACTGCGGTCCGTCCGATCTGCGATGAACGGCTATGATTCCCCCGAACGCGATACGATCCGATCCGCTGTTTCCAAAATCAACGGATGCGATCAGATCTTTCCAAAACGACGCAAGGAATCCTCACGCGCGATCTTGATCCAACGGTCGGCGCTAGGGTTTCGCGAAGGAGACAAACCGCCCGATCCGATCCAATGGTCCATACGCGAGGCGGCGGGAACGGCCGACGGGCCGCACCGCGATGGATACGCGTCACGACCTGATCTTCGGGCTTGGCCCAAGATCTTATTCACTCGATTTTCCAACGCTGATTTAAAATAATTCCAAATTAGATTAATTCATTTAAGGCAATTAAAATATCGGAAAAATCCCAAAAAAATTCTCATAAACACTTTGAGACATTACGAGCTCAAATAAAATATTTTTGGTAAAACTTTATATTAACTTTATCTATATATATTTAGTTTTCACCAAAGGTTCAATATACTTAATTAAAATAAATTCAAATAATTTCGGAAAATCCAATAAATTCAGAAAATCACCAACATTCACATAAGTGAAATTATAGGTCAAATTTTGGGATGTTACAAACCTCCCCCCTTAACTGAATCTCGACCACGAGATTCCAGGCTGACTAGGGAATAGGTTTGGAAATTCTATCTTGAGTCCTCTTCACGCTCCCGAGTTGCCTCATTCTCGAATGGTTGCTCCATCTTGAACTCGCAAAAACGAATCGACTTGTTCACGGTTGCGGTCCATGACATCCAAAGTTTTCATTGGTTGTTCCTTGTAGGTCAAATCCTTCGCAACTCAATCTCTTCCATAGGCGCTCGCTGCTGGCACCAAGACACTTCTTGAGTTGTGACACATGGAACACATCATGTACGCCGCCGACAAGAATGCGGCAATTCCAATCGATAAGCAACCTCCCTCGACGGCTCAAAATTTTGAACGGTCCAACGATCTTAGGGCAAGCTTTCCTTTAGCGTGAAACCTCTTAACTCCTTTCGGAGGGTAACTCTAAGATACACGAAATCATCGGGCTCGAAACTTAGATCACGATGTCGATTATCAGCGTAACTCTTTTGCCTTGACTGCGCGATTTTCAACCTCTCTCTTATCATAGCAACTTGCTCTTCAGCTTCCTGGAGAATATCAGGGCCAAATATCATACGTTCTCCTGTCTCATTCCAATTCAGTGGGGTACGACAGGCACAACCATATAAAGCCTCAAAATGGTGACATCTGCAAACTAGCCTGGTAACTGTTGTTATAGCTGAACTGTGCATACGGTAAGCATTTGTCCCATGAAGTGGTGTAGGCTAAAGCGCAAGCTCTTAACATGTCTTCCAAAATCGATTTACTCTTTTCGTCTCGACCATCGATTCTCATGGGTGATATCCGTCAAGTTCAAACGCGCTCCCATGGCTTCATGCAATTTATCCCAAAATCTCGAGGTGAACTGGGTACCTCAGTCGACACTATTTTCTTTGGTACCCCATGCAAACACACAATTCTGGCTATGTATAGTTCTCGCTAACGGTCTTTCGAGTAAGTTGTCTTGACTGGAATGAAGTGAGCAACTTTGGTCATCGATCCACGATAACCCATATAGAATCATACCCACTTTGGGTTCTTGGCAACCCGGTGATGAAATCCATACCGATTTCTTCCTATTTCCATTCTGGAACTTTTAACGGTTGTAATAATCCTGCAGGTCTCTGGTGTATTGCCTTAACTCTCTGGCATATATCACATAAGGCAACATGCTCAGCGACTTCACGCTTCATATTCGGCCACCAAAACCTCTCCCTTAAGTCCTGGTACATCTTGGCGCTTCCTGGATGGATTGAATACTTGGAATCGTGAGCCTCTTCTAAAATCAACTGCTTAAGCTCTGGTCTGTTTGGCACAAAAATACGACCCTTGAACCACATGGTACCCCGGCCATCCATAGTAAAATCTACCGCTAATCCTTCATCCTTTTTAGCTTTGATTCGGTTGATTTTCTCATCATCCTTTGCCCTTCCCAAATCGATCTTCAAGCGTCGGCCTTACTTCCAAAGCAGCTATAAATCCTTCCGAACCATTACCAATTTTAACTTCAAACTCCTTACACAACTCCGATTGATCTTTCTGTACCATCATGTTTGTAACATGGTTTTACGACTCAAGGCATCACCACTACATTAGCCTTTCTGGATGGTAGTGGATTCCCATATTATAATCCTTGATCGGCCCAACCATCTCCTTTGCCTCATGTTAAGATCGATTGGGTGAAGATATATTTCAAACTCTTGTGGTCCGTATATATCTCACATCTATTTCCCATGAGATAATGACGCCACAATTTCAAGGCATGCACCACGGCACCAATTCCAAGTCATCGTAGGATAATTCCCTTCATGCGGTTTTAATCGCCTTGACGATATGCGACCACTTTACCCTCTTGCATCAATACGCATCCAAGACCTTGTCTTGATGCATCACGATATATATCAAGTATTTCAATATTAGGCAAAACCAACACCGGGCTGTTGTCAAATGCTTCTTTAATTCCTCAAAACCCTTATCACAATCAAGGCCCATGAAAATTTCTTTTCCTTTTTCAACAAGCTGCGTAAGAGGTCTCGCAATCATCGAAAATCCTTCTATGAATCGGCGATAATATCCTCGCCATTCCCGTAAAACTTGGACTTGAGTGACAGACTTTGGTTGTTCCTAATGCAACACCGCTTCCACTTTGCTTGGGTCGACCAAGAACTCCTTCTGCAATCATAACATGACCGAGAAATTCCACCTTTTCCTTCCAAAAGTCGATTTATCGAATTTAGCATACATTTGTTAAGACGACTTTTCCAACACTAGCCTCGGATGATTTGCGTGCTCGCTCGGTCTTTGAATATACCAAAATATCATCTATGAACACAACAACAAACTTGTCCAAGTATTCCATGAAAATCTTATTCATCAAGTTCATGAAATATTTGGCGCATTGGTCAATCCGAAAGACATGACCGTGAACTCATAATGTCCGTATCTTGAAGAAAATGCGGTCTTTGGAACATCTTCCGCCTCAATCTTTAGTTGATGATATCCTAACGAAGGTCTATCTTGGAGAAAACTCGGCTCCTCTCAACCGGTCGAATGATCATCAATCCTTGGCAACGGATACTTATTCTTAATCGTCACTTCATTAAGTGCACGGTAATCAATATACATTCTAAGGCTTCCATCTTTTTCCCGACAAACAAAATCGCGCGCCCCATGGCGGCGATTTAACTTGGTCTTATAAAACCCTTCTCTAATAACTCGTCGACCGCTTCTTCATTTCCACCAACTCCCAGTAGGCATCCGATAAGGTCTTTTGCTATTGGTGCTGTACTGTACTAACTCAATGTCACGGTCCGCGGCATTCGGTAGATCCTCCGAAATACATCCGATATTCCCCGACCACCGCACGCCCTCTATGACGGCTTTCATGCTA
Source organism: Otatea glauca (assembly GCA_036346275.1). Lineage (NCBI taxonomy): Eukaryota > Viridiplantae > Streptophyta > Magnoliopsida > Poales > Poaceae > Otatea > Otatea glauca. The sequence goes on from CM070720.1 coordinate 13,809,456, forward strand.
TTAACAATTAATTGACCTTACGAACCGATGTCGCTCGAATTCCACCTTTTCTCCTCTAGGGCTCTCAATGGATACAATCCTTTGACCACAATCCAATATCGTCTTATGCTTGTTAACCAATCCATACCGAGGATAACATCTAAAACTTGGGCATCTAGAATAATCAAGTTCGCTAGAACTCTACCCCATTAATTTTTAGCTTTACCCCCAAACATCCAAGGTTAGATCTTAACTCAGATCTTGGGGCTTGGACTAGCATCACACACTTAAGATTTTTCATGCTCAAACCATTTTCAGATGCAAAAGCTCGAGAGACAAATGAATGCGAAGCTCTGAATCAAATAATATCTTTTTGGTGTAATCGAGTTTACCAAAACTTACCCAAGACGACGCCCGATGCTTCCCGGCTCCATCGGCGGTGATATGGTTGACTCTGCCTCGAATAGTAGCTTGAGGCGTTGCTCCTGCCTGTCCAGCTCCTCGATTTGCTCCCGTCATCGGTGCCTTAGCAGGTGTCGTTCCAAGGTTGAAACGTACTGGCGTGATACCTCCTTTCTGGGGACATCTATTAGCATAATGCCCTAGCTCATTGCAACTGTAGCACCTTCTGGCGGCTGACTGCTGCACTCCTCCTTGAGCATTGTTACCTCGAACCGCGATGATAACTCGTCTCGGTGGTCGCGGTGCAGGTGTTGCTGGTTTGTTAACAGCTTGCGGTTGGAACTTAGCAAACTGTTGCGGGGTCATCCTCATTCGCAGGTGGTTAGGGCGTCCACCTGGGTTAGTCATCAAGCGCTTGCGATTTTCCCCAAGCTCCCTGCGCTTATCCTCCAGAATCAAAGCCTTGTTTACCAATTCTTGAAAATCTAGAAAAGTGTGGGTAATCAGCCCCACTTGCAGGCCTGAGTTTAATCCTTCATGAATCGGATCGCTTAGCCTTGTCCGTCGCCACATCTTCAGGAGCATAGCGAGCTAACTGCGTGAATTTGTTCAAGTAATCAGCCACCGGTTGGCCTCCTTGCTTAAGCGCCCTGAGTTCTTCCTTTTTCAGGTCCATCATTCCTTCTGGTACGTGGTATTGGCGAAAGGCCGTTGCGAATTCTTCCAACGTGATTTCCATGGGTGCCTCGTGAGTAGCACAGTAGTTCTCCCACCATTCTGCAGCTGTTCCCTCAAGCTGATGGGATGCATAAAGAACCTTCTCATGCCCTTCACATTGCGTGATGTACAACTTCCTCTCAATGGTTCTCACCAATCATCCGCTTCCAAGGGTTGACGCGTTCGAGAATGTTGGCGGTCGGGTCCTCATAAAGTTTGACAATTTGGAATAAGGACGAGGTCCGCCGTTATTAATCTGAGTAGCGGGTTGTTGACTACACCATATTGGTCATCTCACGCATCATTGTCCGTGATCAACCGAGTCGCGCGCGCGAGAAAAGCTCCCAAGTTCTCAGATATCCATCGGCGGTGCCCGATGCGGTGGTGCTCCTTCGTTGGGATTGTTGCCCGGCGCAGACCACTTCACTCAAGCTCTGTTGCCGTGGGTATTCACCATCCGCTTGATTGCTTCTTGGGTTAGGAAAGGTAGATGTAGCATAGATAAGATGTAAGAATTTATAAAGCGGGAAACAGGTTAAACCCAACTTAAATAATCTTTATTAATACTTGGTATGGTTGCTTACAATGCCTAAGGGCTTTGCAACATATAACTTGCACACTCAAAGAAACAATTAAGAACCAAACTAAACATGCAACCTTAACGCCTACTAAAAGGTAAAGGCTAACTTAAAGACACGACTCAACACTCGAGTCTCAACACAACTCTAAGGCCGACTTCACTCATCCAACCACCACGGCCGAGATCGATCCGATGCATACACCGGTGGGTGGGTGGCATGGGTGCGAACCTATCCCGTGACCTCTCTGCTGGCTCCTCAGCTCCCACTCACGCTCTTCCGGTCTTCTTCTTCCTCTTCTTCTTCTTGGCGACCTCATCCCGCCCCGGACGACTTGATCGCTATCTCCTCGGCTACCGCAAGGCCTCCTCCAACTCACCGATGACTCGCCGCGGCCACGGGTCTTTTGAAGCTCTCGCCCGCTACTCTCAACGCCTCACACGCCGTTTCCGGCTCTGCGGTGGTCCTCGTGTGCTCCTCCGGGCGATGGCGAACTCAACGAGGTATACCGAGTAGCACACTCCCCTCCACGATCCGTCGACGCCGCACGCCGCACCGTCGGGTGAAGCCGAACACGGTCGCCAAGCTCAGAGGAGTAATCGTGGCGATCCGTCAGAGAGCAAGTCTAGCACCTCCGAACTCCACCGTAAGTGAATCTCCGGGTGGTGATGTGGATCGGTCTGGTGGTCTCGTCGAACTCCCGAGCAAAGATGATCAGCTTGCAGAAGAATCCCCGATGCACACCGTTGACGTTCCAGTTGCTTCCTCGGTAGAGCGGACGATCAAAGCCTCCAATCACTTGAAGAACTCTCCACAGCTCCATGGTGTAGCCACCCTGCCTCGAATCGAAAGACTGGACGATAGGCATCTATTCAAAACAAAATTTTGAATAAGATCTCCACTCGAAACGGCAATGAAAAGAAGGTAATTTAGCAAGGATGAGAGTAGAGGGGTGAGATAAGCCAAGAGTTTCTTATTAGTCAATCTCACATTTTTCTTTAGAAAATAATTTTGGACACTCCTAAGAGATACCAACTACCTAGGGCCAAGACCTATAGTCAGTATGGCTCTGATACCACCTCTGTCGGGACTCGAATTTGCAAACCCGGACCCTCTGTGTGTACCGCACTAGTCCAGGATCATGCTAGTGCACACAGGCTCAACATAGATGCTATCATAGTCATACACAGCGAAATATAGCATAAACTTCAATGATTAATAATAACTGTTGTCTTACATAAATAATGCCTCATGTGGCTTAAATAAAAAGTATCAATGAAAAGCAATGAAATAGAATAAACGCAGTATGGCGTTCGATTCACACGGCGGTGACGAGGCTCTGACCCTAAGCATTCGTGATCCAAATAATCCTCCTCCATGAATGGCGAGATTCCTCTTCTTCAAGTTGTTGTTGTTGGGGTGAGTACATAAAGCACTCAACAAGTTGTGCACAATAATGCAAGTCTAATATTCTATATGCTTGGCTTAATCCAAAGGAATGGCTAATAAGGGTATTTTGCAATAAAGCAGCATTTAACAAGAATACAATAAATAGATTGGAAAGCGAAGAAACAAATACAAGAATTAATAAACTCAGATTTCAAATACACCACGTTCCTAATCCTAAATCAATTTCCACCTTCCATGGCACCTTGCCATCCCAATAGGTTTTCGTTTAACAAAAGTCTAACCCTTAACTGTAATTCCCGAGCATTGCCCAATACCGTGAGCACGGCTATTCGAATAGATTGTACACTCTGCAGAGGTTATGCACTTTACCCACACGATACAACCAAACACCACCAAGGCGAGTGATCGTAACAAAGCCTTTACAATGCTACACCTAGACCTAGTATCGCCGCTAAGGTTTCAACATCAAGGGTTAAACCACCACAACAGGCCCCTCTTGCGCCATGTGAGTTAAATCAGAAACCTGACTCACTATTCACCACGACAAGATCAAATCTAGGTTTCACAAATTATTCAACTAGGTCATCACATTCCGCACATGTGGTTGCAAGAAGGACTCAGTCAAAGGCTTGCAAGGTTAAGTCCTTAAGGTGATTAAGGCAAGACTTCCACATACCCCGCCAACCCCGCCCACCTTGGCACATCGCCTCTGCCACTTGCCCCATTCTAAAATCATTACCACCCCAGTTGATTACCAAGCACCACATGCCATCAACCTTTCAATCTAGATATGTGACCTCCTTGCCACGACAACTTGATATCACTGTGTGACGACACATGACACACCAATTCATAACATTGTTCCATATTCCATTAGTCAAGATTAAGTATCAACATTCGGACACATGTGATGATGTGGCATGGCTAAGCAATCTATGACGGTCTAACTAGCCCAGGTTGATTATCAATTTTAACCAACTATAATTCCACATCCTAGGGTGACAAATAGATCATGGCATGAAATTGATAAGGTATGATTTAATTCAAATAGGCATATTATCTAGTTCCCAGATTAATTGAAATCATTTATACACATAAAATATTATGCATAAAGTTTAAGAGACAAAATAGCAATTTGGTGAAAATTAGGTGCAACATGATCAAAGCACAACTTGCCTTGGAGTAGGTGCTGGTCTTGCTCTGAGCTTGGGTCTTGAAGCGATGAATCTTCCTCCTGATCACCGAGCGGCTCAACGCCTACGCTAAACGATGCCAAAATAGCAAATAAACACCAAAACAGAGAGCAACCAAACTCCAAAAATAAAATAAAATTCACCAATAAATAGATCTTGATTTTACAAATTTTTAGAAATTTGAATCACTCAAACCGAGTTAAAATGCAAAAGATATAGCCTTTGAAGTTTGAATAAATATCAAAATACGAAAATAGAATAACCGATTTTTCAATTACTTTTCTATTTGAAAAGATCTTTATTGCGCAATCGACGTCAGCCCCGCCCGAAGCTAATCAGCGCCGACACGCCACCTCGGCGCATGCATCCGGTCCACGTAACCGCCTCGTCCACCGTGGACGCGCTCACGGCGCCTCGCATCACGTGTTCGACACGCGGCGCAAGATCGATCGGTCGCGACGCGCGCGCGCCGATGCTCGACACGTGGCATGCATCCACGCGACGATCTAACGGCCACCGATCTACCCCTACGCGTCACTATCCTGACCGCTTATCTTAGATCTAACGGTCCATCTTACCGGAGAGGTTCACTGCTGATGAGGATGACGCGGCGTGATCTGGACGGTTTGGCGAAGATCCAACGGCTGCGCGAAGCTCCGAGACATGGCGGCGGGCTTGCACCGGAGCGGAGGAAGACGACCACCCGAACGGCGTTTCGGTGCGACTCCGGTGAGAAGAAGTGGCAGACTCGACGTGGCACGACGTGAGGAACTCAGATCTGGAACCCTTGCGACGGACGGCGACTTGACGACAGCGGGACTCGAAGAAAACCGCAGCGGTGAAGGGCAAGCTCCGGCGAGCTCCTGCGAGGCTACAGCGGCGACTCAACGGCGAAGGCTAGCACTGGCGGATGCGCTCTGGGATGGCGATCCTCGGGGTGCGGTCCGCGCTTTAAATAGCCTCGGCGAACGCCCAGAAATGGCTACCCTAAAATCACGCGGCGGCGACGGCAAGCGGCGGCGGATTCGGAAACCGAATCGGAGACGATGACTGCGGTCCGTCCGATCTGCAATGAACAGCTTTGATTCCCCCAAACGCGATACGATCCGAATCCGCTCTTTCCAAAATCAACGGATGCGATCAGATCTTTCCAAAACGACGCAAGGAATCCTCACCGCGCGATCTTGATCCAACGGCCGAAGGCGCTAGGGTTTCGCGAAAGGAGATACCGCCCGATCCGATCCAATGGTCCATACGCGAGGCGGCGGGAACGGCCGACGGCCGCACCGCGATAGGTCACAAGACGCACAAGGTCGGGCTTGGCCCAAGATCGCTCACTCGATTTTCCAACGCTTTTCGATTTAAAATAATTCCTGAAATTAGATTAATTCATTTAAGGCAATTAAAATATCAGGAAAAATCCCAAAAAAAATTCTCATAAATACGTTGAGATATTCCGAGCTCAAATAAAATATTTTTGGTAAAACTTTATATTAACTTTATCTATATATATTTAGTTTTCACCAAAGGTTCAATATACTTAATTAAAATAAATTCAAATAATTTCTGGAAAAATCCAATAAATTCAGAAAATCACCAACATGCACATAAGTGAAATTATAGGCAAAATTTTGGGATGTTACAACTGGTCACTCTCTTGAGTGGTATAGCTTCAACCCATTTAGAGAAATAATCGGTTGCGGCCAAAATAAACTTGTGACCTTTACTTGAAGCAGGAAATATTTGGCCGATTACATCTATTCCCCAACCTCTGAACGGCCATGGCTTAATAATTGGGTGCAAAGCCGATGCTGGCGCTAGTTGTATGTTGCCAAACTTTTGACAGGTCTGACACCCTTTATAATACTTGAAACAATCTTCTAGTATCGTCGGCCAAAAATAACCTGTCTGTCTAAGAATCCATTTAATCTTATGAGCCGATTGATGAGAACCGCAAATGCCTTCATGTACTTCACCCATTCCTACCCGTGCTTCTTCGGCTCCAAGATATCTCAATAGCAATCCTTCTATCGTCCGATAATACAACGTATCGTCCATAACAATGTACTTTAAAGCTTGTTGCCTAATCTTGCGTTCTGTCGGCTTAGATGGATCAATCAGGTAATTCTTTATTTGTGTTTTCCAATCCACGACATCTATGCACATGACGGCTTTATTTACTAGCTCGCCACTGACATCGCCAAAGTCTTTGTACTCGATGCCGTTGAGCAGTAGATTAGCTCTATCGCTCAACTCTCGAGGACATGACCGATAGAAAATGATGTAAATGAGCCGATGATCTCAAGCATTGCTCTAAATATTTTAACAAGACTTCATCTCGACATTGGTATTCTCCCTTTATTTGTCAGATAATTAACATAGAATCCCCGTATGCCTCAACCGCACTTATCTCGATGTTGTCTATTAATTGCAAACCCTTGAGCAACGCTTCATATCTCGCTCGATTATTTGAGCATCGATCGCTTAATCGAAATGCAAATTCAAAGTTATGCCCTTTGGGCGATATGAGCACTACGCCGATTCCATCGCCTTCTCTGCACACAGACCCATCAAAAAACAATTGCCAAGGGGCTACAGATACCAAGTCGGCAGTAGTGTCATGTGCCGTTATAAAATCGGCCAGAACTTGTCCCTTAACTACTTTAGCCGATTCATAAATCAGGTCGAACTCTATCAAGGCATAAGCCCATTTGCCAAGTTGACCTCGTAATATCAGAGCTGATAACATATACTTTATAACATCGGTTTTACAGATTACTTTACAAGCCGATGCTAAAATATAATGTCTTAGCTTTGTACATGAGAAATATAAAGACAAGCATAATTTCTCGATGAAAGGGTACCTGACTTCAGCATCAAGAAGGCGTCGACTTAAATAAAAGATAACCCTTTCCTTTCCATTGACTTCTTGTGCTAAAACAGACCCGATAGTCTCCTTTTCGGCCGATATATATAATCTGAATGGAATCCCTTTTCGCGGTGCAGCCAAAACCGGAGGATTAGCTAAATAGTCTTTTACGTCGTCGAAAGCCTTTTGCTGATCGGCTTCCCACACAAACTCTTGATTATCCTTCATTTTCAACAGTGGGGTAAAAGCACGGATCCGACCAGACAGATTCGAGATAAATCTTCGAAGATAGTTAATTTTGCCGATCAACTTCTGCAATTCATTTTTGCATGTTGGCGGCATTGTGTCGACTATGGCTTTAACTCTCGCTTGATTGACTTCGATAGCTCTTTCATGTACCATAAAGCCCAAAAATTGCTCAGCCGACACGCCGAACGCACATTTGAAAGGATTCATCTTCAAGCCATGTGATCTTATGTTCAGGAAAACCTTTTTTAAATCGACCAAATGCTGCAAGTCATCTGCAGACTTTACCACGACATCATTGATATATATCTCAATGATGTGACCGATTAAATTATGAAAAATCAGATTCATGGCTCATCGATATGTTGCCCTAAGATTCTTTAAACCGAAAGTCATAACCATCCACTCAAACAAACCTATGGCACCGTGACATCTAAAAGTTTTTGGTATATCGCTTCGCCATGAATATCCGATTGTATTCTGCATTCTGCCTAGAAAACTTATGATCTTATTCCTCGATGCAAGATCGATAAGCATATCGGCTATTGGCATTGGGTATTCATCTTTTGGTGTCGCTTTGTTTAAATCTCTAAAGTCGACACAAACTCGAAGTTTTCCGTTTTTCTTCATGACTGGAACAATGTTGGAAACCCATTCCGCATATCGGTAAGGCCTTATAAATTTAGCCTCAAACAATTGCTCTATTTCTTCTTTTATAATTTTATACAGGGCCAGATTAAAACACCTAGGGTACTGTTTAAACAGCCGTTAACCTTGCTTAATGGGTAGACGATGTTCTACCAATTGTTGGCTTAAACCAGGCATCTCGTGATACTCCCAAGCAAAACAATCTTTATATTCTCTAAGAATTTTGATTAATTTTTCTTTATATTTTACATCTAATTTCGCGCTAATAAAAGTTGGTCTTTTTCTATCACCACTACCTATATCAACTTCTTCAAGCAGATCGGTGGACGTGAAGCATTGACCCAACTTTTCAATCTCTTGAAAGTCTTCTATAGCCTCATAGCTATCCGTTGTTTGCCGACAGCTTTGCATTTTGTCTTGTAATACCTTTACTATTTTTCTTGTCCCTATCGGCGCAACACTTCATTTGCTCGATCAAACGTGCCTGGCCTGACACTGATCGACACAAATCCTGTTTTGCTCATGCAGATGAAATCGTAGTCTTCTAGTGTTTTTCCCGATATGCATCCGGCTTCTTCATGTTGCCAATTCGCATCAGAACTGGCCATGGCAATATGAGCCGATGTGTCGGCCGTGACAATTTCAACTTCTTCTCCGTTCCACTTGACGAGCGCTTGATGCATAGTCGACGGGATGCAGCAGTTAGCGTGAATCCAATCTCTTCCGAGCAGAACGCTGTAATTTCCTTTGGCGTCAATAACAAAAAATGCGGTCGGCAAAGTTTTACTGCAACAGTCAGTTCTGTAACCATGACGCCTTTGGCTTCTGTAGGATCGCCTGTGAAGTCGTTTAAAACCATGTTAGTTTTAATTAAGTCTTCATCGGACTTACCCAGTTTCTTGCAAGTCGTATAGGGCATCAAGTTTAGTGTGGCTCCACCGTCTACCAGCATCCTTGATATCGGCTTTCCATTTATATACCCTTTCAGATATAATGGTTTCAGATGCTGATGATCATCTCTTGGTTTTTCAAAGATAGCGTTTTGAACGCCTTAACATGATTGAGTAAAAGTTTCTTTAGCCGACTCAGTTTTGATTTTGAATTCGGCCGGCAGTGTGAACACCATATTGATGTCCATTGGGGGTGTATCGTCCCTAATCATAGGGGAATCTAGATTATCTGCCGATTCAAAATCTTCCTCGGCTTGTTCCTTTTTTCTCCACTCTTTTTTGACAACCTTGACCGGACGAAGCTCATTGAAAGTATCATCCCTCTGCTTTTCTGTGTCGGCTTCCCGGATCTCTTGAGTCCTTAGCCTCTGAAGCCATCTACGCTGCGATCGGGTAAGGCCAGATGGACACCATCTAGGCTTGGGCTCTACCGGCTTTCGTATCTGGCCAACCAAATTTTCTTGGTCTGAATTGGGCCTTAGCATTTCGACCTGGTCCGGTTTGGATATTCTTTCATGAATAGGCCTTCTGTAACCTCTGCCTTGATCTCGAATCGGCCCAGACAGCCTGTCTCTAGCCGATTATCTTGGCCAATCGTCTCGGGGATAATGCTCCATCGAGCACGTATACGGCGATAGCAATACTACTCCCCTTTCCCAGCAAAACTGCAAAAAGGGACACCTTCTATCTGCTCTCTCCATATTTTCGGTGTGGTATAAATTATCCGACCGGCGAGTAGGATATCGTGGTCGGCTATTCATTCTTTCATATTTCTCCATCAATTGTGAAAACGTTGGTCCCGGTCTTTTAGCCGACTGCCTTGATGGTGATTTTTCAGCTTTGTACCATTTACCCACCTGAGGATTTCCCTTGGGTTTAATGGTTCTCGAATTTTTTCCTTCATGATCGGCTTCTATTTGTAATGAGCCGATTGTAATTTTCAACATCTGGCCGCCGTTTGAATTCGACTGAATATTGACTTGCCGATCCTTCTTTGGCTCATCATGCATCGGCTCCTTTCCTTTAGCCGAATATTGAACCATGTTAATTGGGAATGGATCAGCTCGACTTGCATGGTCGGCTCATCAGCAAATTTTAGCCGACCATCCTCAATAGCCGGCTGGATCTTTTGACGAAAAATATTGCAGTCATTAGTATTGTGAGAAAAAGAATGGTGCCACTTGCAATACCTGCGTTTCTTGATCGCATCAGCCGATGGTATAATATGTCCCTCGGGCAAACGTATTATCTTTTCTTGTAGTAATAAATCAAAAATACGATCACACTTGGAAATATCAAAGGCATACTTAACTTCCGACTTATTTCTAGTCGGCTTTAGCCAAGAACAGACTATGGACTTTTTAGACCCTTTTACCCATTCGGCTATATTTATTTCTGCTTCATCGTCTTCTGAAGAATCACTTGGACAATAATCCACCATATTGACTTTAACTTTATCTTTTTCTTTATTGCCGATATTTTAAATCTATCTTTGAACATTTTATTATCTGGGAATCGACTTTCCTGAGCCGATACACGATGAAGCAGATGGCTTAAATCGTTGAACTCTTGCCCTCCAAACTTCTCTCTAAGTGGTGGAATTAATCCTTGAAAAGCCAAATCAGCAAGCTGGTTATCGGGCATTGTGACACTAAAACATCGGTTTCTAGTTTCCCCGAACCTCTTAATGTAATCAGTTACCGATTCTCCAAATCTCTGGTGAACAGAACTTAGGTCGGAAATCCTGAGTTCTAACCTTCCTGAGAAAAAATATTCGTGGAATCGGCTTTCCAAATAGTTCCATAAATGGACCGAATTTGGAGGCAAACAAGTAAACCAAGTAAAGGCTGCCCCGGACAGTGACAACGGGAACAGTCTTATTTTTAGTCCATCGGACTGAGCCGCTTCGCCGCATTGAGCGATAAAGCGTCCGATGTGTTCTAGAGTGGTAGTCGAGTCATCACCAGAGAATTTTGCAAAATCTAGGACTCTGAAATTGTGAGGGTAAGGCATACGATCTATGTAATCAGGATACGACTTTCTGTAGCCGATAACCTTCCCCTTTGGCTGTATGCCGAATTGGTCCCTTAAGACAGCGGGGATTTGGTCGGCCTAGTTGCATTATCGGCCATTGGCACCGCAGGCCCTTGGTAATGTTGATCATAGTTGGCATTCTGCCCCCCGAGTGCAAACTCGGGTTGCCAATTATGCTGAGCCGACGGCACACGAGTATACTGATCATACCTATTATGCCTGACTTGAGGTTCGTGTATTGGGACGAAAGGCTTTGAATAAGTTACTACCCTATGCGGACTTGGATTTCTAAGTAAGGTAGGTTCATGTGGGTATCTTTCAGGCCCAATCGGCTGTGAAACCGATTGTGGAAAAGCATAGAACGGAGCCGACGGCAGCAGATTTGTTGATGCATCTAACTTAGCGGCGTCGGTGTATGCGTGGTAATGGCTCACCCCACTTGTCCGAGGGTCTCTAGGCAATATTATAGTGGGCTGAGTAGGCATCATGGTAGGGGGTGAGGTTATAGCTGATGGTTTAGGATCGGCCGGTGTGCTCTGCGTATTTTGGGCTACTGAAAAAATAGGATAATTCGGTAGAGCTTGCAATGGGTCAAGCAGACTACCTGACGAGGCTAACTCTTGGGCTATATTTTAACACTATTTGCTATCATCGGCTTAAGCGTTGTCACAAGAGCCGATGATTGGTTTATTAAGGCGTGGTGCACAGACTGATTAATCATAGCCGATAATTCGGCTTGAGCAGGCAGATATCGGCTTACCGGTTTTGTGACACCCGCATCTCCCAGGGCGTTGACTGTCGGTAGGGCGGATTTTTGAGTGACGCCACGTCTAGTTTGCTGATAACAGCTTAGCATCATCTCCTCCAACACAGTCTTCCGATCTTCAATCTCTTGACGTTGTTCTATAGTCAAATCGTCTATTGTTGGGACAATTATGGCTTCTGTGTTGAGATCGGATGGCGGAATCGACTTTCTTGATGAAGACATGGTCACACTGGGTGTGCCAACAGTGTGTTGGCGTCAAAAACTTGATGTAGAGTTTCTAACAATAGCACACCGCATTTAACGGGTTCAGAGCGTGCAAAGCGATTTGACTCAGAATCGACAAGGTAAAAAATATAAAATTCACTCAAAAGCCGATCGTGAAGATCAATCGGCTTAGACCCAATCAGCTTGAAGCCGATCGAGATCGAAGTAATAGGGTAAGTCTAATTAGCCAATTAAGGCTAATCAGATGATAAAGGTAGATCGATTCTGAAGAAGGCGATGCGCAACAAAATCAGAATAAATCAAACCTGGGGCGTAATTGATGAAGATCAACAATCGGCGATGCGCAACTTTATTGATCAAATCGATTACAAAGACTAAGTTACAAAAGCTACTCCTAGTTGACAGGAAAAAGTAAGAGTAAAGGCTGGTTGATTGTATTGTGTTGTTATCCGCAGATTGCTTCGACCCTTCTTTTATACCCGTCGGCCGATCGTATCCTTTTACAACATGTTAAGTCCTGATCCGTATCGGCCTTATCTCGGACAGTTATTTCCTTAAAGATCTTGCTATTACCAAATATCTTCAAATCTTTCCAACCTGTCCGTTAATTTCCGCGTATCTGATCTTATTGTCGATTTTGATTTAGACTTGCCAGATTTTGGTGCAAACAGTATTTCAGTGAGAAGTTGAGTGGTCCTAGTTTGAACTATTCAACTTATGACAAAGATTTATTTGCATTAGTTCAAACTTTGGAGACATGGCAGCTTTACTTGTGGCCTAGAGAGTTCATTATTCATTCTGATCATGAATCTTTAAAGCATATTAGAAACCAAACTAATCTGAATCGCCGGCATGCTAAATTGGTAGAATTCATTGAGTCGTTTCCCTATGTCATCAAACACAAGAAAGGGAAAGAAAAATGTCATTGCTGATGCTTTGTCTCACCGATACACCATGCTCTTACAACTTGATTTTAAAATTTTTGGGCTGCAAACACTGAAGGAGCAGTACACTCTTGATCTTGATTTCAAGGACGTGCTGCTGAATTGTAAGGATGGGCGAACATATGGCAAGTTCTTCATGAATGATGGTTTCTTGTTCCGTGCTAACAAGCTGTGCATTCCAGCTAGTTCTATTCGTCTTTTGCTATTACAGGAAGCACACGGAGGTGGACTTATGGGGCACTTCGTTGTCCAGAAGACCGACGACATCCTATTTGATCACTTCTTTTGGCCAAAGATGCGACGCGATGTGGAGAGATTTGTTGCTCGTTGCTCCACATGTCAACGAGCTAAGTCCAGACTTAACCCACATGATTTGATATTGCAATTGCATGCACAGACCAAGGAGAACATTGAGTGTATGAATGCAAAGAACAAAATTGCAGGTAGTAAAGGACGACAGCATGTTACCTTTCAACCTGGTGACTTGGTTTGGTTACACCTGTGAAAAGACCATTTCCCTGCCTTGCGCAAGTCCAAATTGATGCCACGTGCTGATGGACCCTTCAAGATTTTAAAAAATAAATGATAATGCATATATACTTGACCTTCCTGCAGACTATGGTGTTTCTTCTAGTTTCAATGTTGCAGATTTGAAGCCCTATGTAGGTGAGGAAGAGCAGATCCCGTTGATGTCGACTTCGATTCAAGAAGGGGAGGGTGATGAGGACACCACTTCTTCAGTTCCAACCACATCACCTGCTGCTACCACACCTCAAGAAATGATACAAGGACCGATCACTCGATCTCGTGCACGTGAACTGAACTATGTGATTCTCCTAAGGAATAAAGGTCAAGAAGATGGCAACAAATAAAAGGGGTGCTACGCCACCCATCATTTGGGCTGGGCCTATGTAATAAAATCTAATTTTAGACAGATTATGGAAGCTTGGGAGGAGATTTCACCCCTTCCATACTGCTGGCCGAAATGGCCTCCCCCTCCATCTATTTAGTCGGGTTCGAGTTCATCTTGTAAGGTGGGTTTTTCTTTGTGTTAGTTTAGCCATTGCGCAAACTCTGCTCTTCAAATGTGTCGAACGACCACCTGCAAGACAGCCTTTGAGATCCCCCACCATTGAGTTGAATCAGTTTGCTTTGACGATTCATTGTTGCCTACCTCTTATTCTTGCTAGTTCTTCGATTGCTCGTAGGGATTGAACCTCGTGTTCAAGTTGATCGTGCTAACCAGCAAGGTCAATAACCTTTGGAGTTGGTTCAACGATTGCTAAGGCGCATACGACCAGTTCGTTTGTAGTCGGATCGCGAGTCACCTCCACCAAAATCGAAAAGTTATCTTCTCACCGAAAGATCGGGCACTCCGACTCTATCATTCATTAAATGTCTTAGCCCCCGAGTGCATACTCAGAGAGGCCGAATATAACATAAATGCTATATAGGTTGAAGTGAAACTACATGATTTTTGCAAGTCTTCATCAACCATACAACTTAGACTTTGTAGGAAACATGAACTTGCTGAGCAGCGCATGTAGAATCGACTAGAGGCCTCATCTCACGCCGTCCGCTGAGCATTAGATGTCTGACAATCTATTGCTCGTATGCAAGTAGGGTAGAATTGCTCGTCGTCGGGTTCAGGCATGGCCACCCTTTGGTTTTGTTTGCTGACATGCTAAGTACACGATCGAGTAAATATGTGTAAAAGATCATATGTAAAAGAAATAAAGAAATTGTACTTACAGCGCCCCGCTCGATAACAGTATCGACTAGGAAATAGAACAAGGTACCAAGTTACCTGTAGCCCCCGACTCCTTACTTGATGATATCATCGAGTAGGGAGTAGAGTGACGTAAGGACAACGTCGTGATGTAGCCCCCAACTCTTTGACTGATAGCTGGATCGAGCGAAAAGTGAAGCATTAGCATCACAGATGCCTATTGCGACTCCAAACCTCTTATTCCATTGATGTGTCGATCCGAGATTGGAACCAGGTAAAGAAAAGATCGAGTGATGTAGCCCCCGACCCTCTACTCGATGAGTGCATCGAGTGGATGATAGGGCATATGCGTCGAAAATGCATGATGTAGCCCCCGACTCTCTACTTGATGATCGTTTCAAGAAGGGAGTAGAGAGTGAGCATCGATAATGGTAGCCTCCGACCATACGTTCAGGACGGTCGGAGTAAAAACCCATTCCAAAGAGGTGGGCATCACATAACCTTCGCGCCCTGGCTTCCACGCGATCGCCATCCACCAACATCATACTTGGAGACTCTTCAGTTTCCGCACTTATATGGAAGTGCGATAGACACCTAGTGGATTGGGATCGAAGCGGAACTTGACGGAGCCGTTGCTACAGTACGACTCGTTCCAGAGCTATAAATAGATGGGACTTGTAGTCGTCTGCCTCACCCCGTTTTATTTCTTCTCGTAGAGCTTTCCTTCTTCAACCACACCCATGGCCTCTACTCCACTATCATCCCCATCTGTGGAGATCCTTGGAGAGTCCCCTTCCCCTACACCATTGGCTGTAGTCTCTCCGGGACGGATCATCATCTCCTCCGATGAGGAGGAGGAGATTGACTGGGAGGCCATTGAGAGGGAGGTTTGGCCGAAGGAGGAAAATGAGGTTACCAGCAAACTGAACGTCGCCGTCGAAGAAGACGATGCCACCTCCGCTACCCTCGCGAGAGCAAATGCCGCCGCTGGCAGAGAAGAAGGTGAAGCTCAAAACAGCTTCATTAGCCCGGTGCCCACTCGCGCTTCATGCCCTATCGGCTTTCTGCGGCTTTTGACGACGAAGAAGTCGCCTTCTCCATCAACAAGCGGCCTAGTCTTCGTGTCCTCTTTCGACCCGTACTAAGGGTGAAGGCCCATCTCGGGGACCATCCTTTTCCAATCCTCGTGGGTGCCTGCCTCAAATGTAATAGTAAAACTTTTGTTAGTAAATTTTAATAAACTCACACTTACCTAGATTTTGGTTGTGATGCACGGTCTTTATCATTCATGCATGAAATTTTTTCAACTGGTCGATGTTCCATGAGTTGCTAAACACAGCTCCTTCTGTCATCGATAGCCATACTGATCCGGGTCGACTCACCTCGACCACTACATAGGGACCTTCCCATTTAGATGATAGCTTATTACGGTTATCTTGCTTCTGCACCTTTTGTAATACTAAGTCCCCAGTGATGAGTGCTCTTTCTTGGATTTTCTGGCTATGGTATCGACACAAGGCTTGTTGATACTTGGCTACTCGAATGGACGCGCGATCCCTATACTCCTCGAGTAGATTTACATCATCTGTTCGCATCTGCTCTTGTTCCTCTTCCGAGTAGTTGTCCACATGAGGTGACCAAAATGTTAACATAGTCAGAAGCACCGCTTCTGCTCCTTAGACCAAGAAAAATGGCGTTTCACCGCTGTCTTGACTAGTCGATGTACGAATAGCCCACAACACCGAGGGGAGTTCTTTCGCCTACCGAGTTGTCATCCGAGCACTGGTATTCCTTCTACACTTGGTTTACGACTAGCTATGAGTCCCCTTTCACGAGTAACCGTCTGATCCCAAGTGACGCAACTATACGAAGCTCGTTAACCAGTCCTTCGTATTCTGCAATATTGTTTGAGGCTTGAAAATCAAGCTAGATAACATAGTTTAGCTCCTCACCTGTCGGGGATTTGAGCACGATGCCAGATCCCGAGCCCTCAAGCGTGAGCGACCCATCGAAGAAAATAGTCCAGTGGTCATCGACTATCCTGTGCTCCTGTTCTTCGACATGTGTCCATTCCGCGATGAAGTCCACCAAGGCTCTTGACTTGATGCTGGTCCGTGGCAGGAAATCGACCTCGAACTCGTTGAGTTCGACCGCCCATTGTGCAATTCGCCCCATTGCCTCTCGATTGTGTATTACCTCCTTGAGCGGATACATCGTCATGATAGTAATCTTGTGCACCTGGAAGTAGTGCCGTAGCTTTCGAAAAGTCATCAGGACGGCGTACAACATCTTCTGCACTTGAGAGTATTGCAGCTTGGCGTTATGCAAGACCTCGTTCACGTAGTACACCGGCTTCTAGACCTTGGCCTTTTTCTCGGGGCAATCCCGCTCAACCACCAGGACTGTGCTTTCTACTTGAGGGTTAGCTGCAATATACAACAAGATCTCTTCTTTTTTGTTAGGCGATGTTAAAACTGATGGAGACGGTAAGTACCTTTTCAAATCACGAAAAGCTTGTAACATCCCAAAAATTTGGCTTAACTAAGTTTTTATTTCTTAAAAGTGCATTTATGATTTTCTGGAATTTATTTGAATTATCTGGATTTATTTGAATTAATTTTAAATTAAGAATATTGACCTTTTGTTCAAATCCATTTAAATTTATGCAAAGTTAAAATAAAGTTTTGCCAAAAATATTTTATTTAAGTCCAGAATGTCTCAAAGTATTTTTGGGATTTTTCCTGATAATTTATTTGCCTAAAACTAATTAAATGAATTTCTGGAATCGTTTTAAATCAAAATTCGTTTTAAAAGCGAGTGAACAGTAGCGGGCCGGCCCACAGTCGTGCGGCCCAGACAGCCGCGTGGCCCAGCCTCCTCTGCGAAACCCTAGCCGATCGCAGCCGATGATCCAAGCGACGGGCCAGATTAGATCGCATCGAGTGGATCCGGTCCGTTCATTGTGCCACGTGGACGGTTCCCGTGTGTCGTCTCCGAGCGGGACTTAGGCACCGCCGTCGTGTCCGAGAAGGACACCACCGCCGCGTCGGTTGGGATTCCTAGCGCCGTACGCGGCCGTCGAGGGCTATTAAGGGGGCCGCAGCTTTCCCGAGGATGGTCTTTGTGTGCCGCAGCGATTGATCGGAGTCGTTCTGTGAGAACCCTCGTAGATCGTGCCTGGGAGCTCACCGTGGGTCGTTGCACGCGCCGCCGCTCGTTTCGTGCCTTTGCGTCGTGGTTTAGCCGTTTCTTGCTGCTTGGGATCCGGATCCGAGACCGCTGTGTTGTGGCGCGTCGGTGCGAGGAAGCAGCGTCGCCGTTTCGTCGCCGGAACGCCATCGCCAAGGTCGTCGCCTCCAAGTCCGGTGGAGCTACGCCGCCGCACCGCCATCGCCGTGTTGAAGCTTCGGGAGCCATCAGATCTCTGGTGAAGGGTTGAGATCATGCCACGTCGCCGCGTGAACACTGAACCTCTCCGGTAAGCGCTAGCCGTTGGATCAGGGTTGGCGGACAGGATTTAGCCAGGTAAGCTCGGATCTGTAGCCGTTAGAAGCGTTATGTGCGGTAGATTTTGCGCCGCAGAGAAGGACCAATCGGGTTGCGACGCGTGTCGGCGCGTAATGCGAGGCGCCGTGGACTCTGTCCACGGTGGACGAAGGAGGTCCGTGATCGAGTCTATGGACCGGAACACGTGTCGTGTCTCGATTGGTCCGGGCTTTGCTGACGTCATGATGACGCAATAAATCTATTTTCAATTTCAAAATAAATCTGTTAATTCTGATTTTCTGATTTCAGTATTTATTTCAAACTTCAAAAGGCTATATCTTTTGCATCGTAACTCGGATTTGAGTGATTCCAATTTCTAAAAATTTGTAAAATTGAGATATATTTAATGATGAATTTTATTTGATTTTTTGATTTCAATTGCTCTCTGTTTTGGCATTTATTTGCTTTTCTTCTTGGGTACTCGTAGACGTTGAATTGTGCGACGCTTCGGAGGAAGATTCAACAACTCAAGTTCAAGTTTCAGAGCAAGACCAGAACCTATTCCAAGGCAAGTTGTGCTTTGATCATGTTGAACCCATGTTTATAAAATTGCTATGTTTGTTTTACCCTATTGCATATATTTCAAATATACAATTGTTTTAAATTAGATTGGGTTTAGCTAATATACCAGATTGATCTACACCCTACCTTGTCATTGTATGCCATGATCCATTGTCACCCTAGATTGGTTAAATATAGTTGGTTAATAATTATAATCAACATTGGAGGATTAGTTCGTATTAGTTGCTTAGCCATGCCACGTCATCACATGTGTCAGAATCATTGATAATTAATCTTGATTAATGGAATATGGAACAATGTTATGAACTTGTGTGTCATGTGGGATCACACGATGAGATTGAGTTGTTGTGACGAGTCATGTCACACAACGATGTTGAATTGTTGATGGCACGTGGTGCTTGGTAACCAACTGGGTGATAATAATTTAGATTGGGGCAAGTGACAAGGGGCGAGTATGCCAAGGTGGGCCCAATGGGCAGAGGGTATGTGGAAGTCTTGCCTTGATCACACTAAGGACTTAACCTTGCAAGCCTTTGACCTGAGTCAATCATGCAACCACATGTCTGGTATGGGCCAGCCTAGCTGAGTAATTTGCAATGTCTTGATTTTGGTACTATCTTGGTCGGTGTGAGTTCCCGAGTTATGGTGTAATTCACATGGCGCAAGAGGGGGCCCTGGTTGTGGTTTCGCAGACCCACGGTGTTGAAACCTTAGCGGGTAGTAATGGATTAAGCGAGCATTGTAAAGGCTTTGTCATGATCTCTTCGACGACACACCAAAGGAAGTGTGTTAATTGCATGGCACCAAAAGACGATCATGTCATGTGGGTAAAGTGCATAACATCTGCAGAGTGTGAAACTATTCGGATAGCCGTGCTCGCGGTATTGAGCAATGCTCGGGAATTACAGTTAAGGGTTAGCTTAATTAAATGGACAATTTGGTTGGGATGGCGGGATTGCCATATGAAAGGTTGGAATTTGTCTTAGGATTGGAAACTTGGTTTACTTGAGAAATGCTGAATCTATTTATTGTAGTTATTTGTTTTACAGCCTTTACAAATCTATTTATTGTATTTGTTCATAAATGCTGCTTTGTTGCAAAATAGCCATGATAGCCTATCCTTTGGAATAAGCCTTGCATATAGTTATGTTAGAATTACATTCTGTGCACAACTTGTTGAGTGCTTTAAGTACTCACCCTTGCCAACAATAACCTCACCAGTTGAAGAGTCTACATCAATGCTGGAGGAAAGATTCAAAGAGGAGACGAATGTTTAGGGCGCAAGCCTTGTCGATTACTGTGGTATACTTGAGGGTTGTCTATGTTTTCATTCATTGCGATTTAATATATTATTCACCTTGCAGGCATAGTCATGTAAGTGGACCATAAGGTCATTCAACTAGTAGTATGTATCATATGATGTCTTTCATAATATCTCCGCTATGTATGATTGTGATATTTATCGATGTTGAGCTGTGTGCACTAGCGTGATCTGGACTAGTGCAAGATATACAGAGGGTCGAATTTGCATATTCGGGTCCCGACAGAAGTGGTATCAGAGCCATACTGACTGTAGGCCTTGACCCTAGATAGTTTGGTCGTCTCTATAGGAACTTCAATTTTTTTTTGTTTTTCTAAAAGAAAAGAATTAACTTGGAAGAATAATATGTTCTTGACTTATCTTATTCTTCTATTCCTTCCCTCGTCAAAATTTCTCTCTTTTCCCCTGCTGAATTTCTTTCTCTCTCCCTTGCTGGATCGAGTTAAAAACCTTATCTGAGTTGTCTTGGTAGTTGACGTGCCACATCATAGAAGAAAGCATCAAATGTTCGCTGTCAACCCTGAAGATCAAGAAGGAGGGAATCATCGAGCTCAAGGAAGAAGTAGATCGGTGAAGTGTTCCAGAAGTTAAATTACCTACGCTTCGAATAGCGAGTTGAGACTCATGTGTGGGAGTCGCGTCTACTTAAGATAGAAGTGTTACCCTTGTAGGCGGTAGTTTTGTGTGTATAGGTTGAATTGGTTCTTCCTTGATTGCTGAGTGTGCAGTATGTGTTGCAGAGCTTTTAGGCTTATATAAGCAACCATACCAAGTTAGTAATATTGTTTGCTTTAGTTATTGGGTTAAACCTATCTCCCCTGCTTTAGGATCTCTGCTTCTTACCTATGCTATTGCCCTCTCCCCTAACCAAGTGAAGCAATCAAGCGGATGGATCGGACTTGAGGAAACTACGAATCGCCAGTGAAAATCAATCCAAGAAGAACCTCAATAATGGATTAGTTCTTCAACCGTCGATCTGAGATGGATATGCAGAGTTTCAGAGAGTTTTTGACTGCTCAGACTCAATTGATGCATGCAATGATGAAGCAGATGCGGAATATGACTAACCAAGCCAATGTCAACGAAGTGTTCCAAGTTGCTACCAATGATTTCCGTCCCTACTCAAGGTTATCAGAATTCATAAGGACTCGTCCGCCGGTGTTTTCAGGAAATGTATTACCATCGGAAGCAGATGATTGGCTCAAGACCATTGAGAGGAAGCTGCTCATTGCTTAGTGTGAAGGCGATGAGAAAGTCCTGTATGCTTCTTATCAGTTACAAGGAATCGCTGCTGAATGGTGGAAGAAATATTGTGCTGTTCATGAAGCCCCGCGGAATATCACTTGGAATGAATTTGTTGTTGCTTTTCGTAATCTCTTTGCCTCACCTGGAGACAGTATGGTCACGATAGATACGGCGCATAATATTATCATTGTACCTTGTGCAACATCTAAGAGTTGCTCTCTGAAGTGCTGTCAACCAAACAAATAAGAAGATCGGGCGTGCATTCGCTGTGGAGAGATAGGACATACCGCTGACGAGCATGCGATTAATTGCTCCAGCTGTGAAGGAAGTCATTCTCTGGGAGAATGTCCTATGAGTGACATCACATGTTACCTTTGTGAAGGCCGAGATCATGGTCCAGCTCAATGTCCTCTGGATCCAATAGTTACCGCTGTAATTCAGCATCAGCGAAAGAATCTTCGAGCCGTAGTTGCTCAAGAGTCGTCAAGAAGAGGCGGAATGTCAGTTGCAAAAGAGATGCTGCTCGAAGAGCTAAGGACAAAATACCTTAATCCTGTTGGCCCTCATCAAGAAAGAAGTAATTGGCAGTCACCAACAGCATGTTTTCTGTGTGATGAAGAAGGCCATTGGTCTAGAAAATGCCCTACGAAGCAACCAGTCATGACGCCACCAGAAGACAATAATGTGCATGTAGCTGCACCTAGCAAGGCACAATAGCGAAAACGTTTGTGCTACTACTGTCATGAGGAAGGCCATTTTGTTAAGAAATGCCCGCGAAAGAGAGGTTTGTGCAAAGAATCAATTGATGAAGAGGCGTCTGAATAAAGACACTGCCCTGGTCGATGAATGCTCAGGGAAGATAGGTGGCCCTAAGCTTTGCTATACCTGTAACAGGCCCGGGCACTTTGCCAATAATTGCCCTCATAAGGAAGTGATCGCCCCAGTACAAGTCAATCTCAATCCTGTTCTAGTCAAAAACTTCAACGCCAATGCCAATCGAGGAAATTTAGAGCGATGATTTTAGCCTATGCAAGTGTCATACCCTCGTTTGTAAAAGAAAAGTGACTAGAGATGAATTCCATGTAAAGATTTTCGTGCC
Source organism: Otatea glauca (assembly GCA_036346275.1). Classification (NCBI taxonomy): domain Eukaryota; kingdom Viridiplantae; phylum Streptophyta; class Magnoliopsida; order Poales; family Poaceae; genus Otatea; species Otatea glauca. The sequence continues at coordinate 13,831,879 of CM070720.1, forward strand.
TAAATAAATAAAGTAAAGATGGTTGAGAGGTTGATATGCGAAGTGTTGGAATAAAAGCATTAATGATAAAGGATGTTTCTGAGTATTCCCCTATGTTGACGGTTCACCTGAAGATGTTGCGTGTGCAACGATGATCAGTTCAGTGGTGTTTGTAAAGATTGTCAGCTCGAGGAATTATCATGGTCAGAAAGTACACTATTGCTTGATCTAACCTAGAATGTGATGGAGTTATGTTGGAGAAAAGTTTCTAGCGAGCGATATTGGATTTCAGACCCGAGATGCTACTCCTGAAATGAATTGGTCGTCCGAACATAAGGCTGTCCTAGAGTTTGGTCAAAGAATTGTGTCAGCTAAAAGCCCTGAAAGCGAAAAAATGGAATTTCAAATGACTACGGTTCGTGTTGGCCAGCTGAAGGTCAATAGTGTGGAAGTTGTCAGCTTTGAAGAGGTATCAGTTGTTAGAGGGTATCAAGATGTGTTTTCGAAGAATCCCACCAGATCGAGAGATCAAGTGTGTGATGGAGTTAGTCCCTGGTACAACGCCAAAAGTAAAGAGACCTCATCGAATGCCTATTGATGAGCTAGTTGAGATGAAGAAGCAGGTCGAAGAGTTGCTAGAAAGGTGGTTCGCTAGAACCAATTTGTCACCATAGGGAGCACCTGTTTAAAAATAGGAGCTCAGGAATGTGTATCGACTGTCGAGAGTTTAATGAGGTGATGATCAAAAGGGTAAGTTTTCACTGCCCAGGATCGTAATTGGTTTGATCAGTCAAAAAGGGACTGGAGTGTTCTCAAGGATAGATCTTCGATCAAGTTATCATCAGTTCAGAATCTGTGTAGAGAATGTTCTTAGGTCAGAATTTTCTACGCATTATGAACAGTGTGAGTTTACAGTGTGTCTTCAAGAATGATCAATACCATTACAGAATTTATGGACATGACGAATGGAGTTCCATGGGAAATTGGTCAAGCTGTTATGGTGTATAGGTGGGATGTTTTTGTTTACTTCAAGTCAAAAGGAAAGTATGCGGAACAAGTTGGGATTAGTTTTGGAAAGGTTGCTAGACCAATGGTTGTATGCTAAGTTTAGCAAATGTGACTTTGGAAGGAGAAAGTTGAATTTCTTGTCATGAGATGACTGCTAAAGGAGTTATCGTGGATCCAACCAAAAGCGATGTTACGTGGGAGCAACCGAGACCGCTTAAGCAATTAGAAGAAGAAGTTTGCATGGACGCCGCAGTGCGAAAAGAGTTTCTGTGATTGAGGAAACGTTTGATGATAGCACCTGTCTTAGTGTTGCCAGATGTGCAGAATGGATTTGATATTTATTGCGATGCTTCAAAGCAAGGCTTGGGATGCGTGTTAATGCAAGAAGGCAAAGTCGTTGCTTATGCGTCGAGACAGTTAAGACCGCATGAAGTGAATTATCCAACGCATGATTTGGAGTTAGCTGCCGTAGTGCATGCTTTGAAGATATGGCGTCATTATCTCATGGGAAATAGATGTGAGATATATACAGACCATAAGAGCCTGAAATACATATTCACTCAAGCAGATCTGAATATGAGACAGCGAAGGTGGCTATAGCTAATTAAGGATTATAATGTGGGAATTCCTTATCATCCCAGAAAAGCCAATGTGGTAGCAGATACTGCGAGTCGGAAGAGCCATAGCGCCAAATCTGCTGTCAATGGAGGATCAACCGAGCTATGCAAGGAATTTCAGAAGCTAAGGTTGGAGGTCGTTCCGCAAGGAATGGTAGCTGCACTGGAAGTAAAGCCAACACTGGAGGATCAGATTAGAGAAGGCCAGAAAGATGATGATAAGATTTCTAAGATCAAGGCTAAAAGGAGGAAGGCCTAGCCGTGGATTTCACTCTAGATGAGCAAGGAACCATGTTCTTCAAAGGCGAATTTGTGTACTGGGATAAAAAGGAATTGAAAACGGTGATTCTTAAGGAAGCTCACGATTCCAAGTACTCAATTCATCGAGAAAGTGCTAAGATGTACCAGATTTGAAAGAGAGATTTTGGTGGCCTAATATGAAGCGGGAAGTAGCTGAGCATGTTGCTTTATGCAACGTATTTCAGAGAGTAAAAGCCATGCATCGAGACCGGTGGTTTGTTGCGCCATTGAAAATTCTGAAATGGAAGTGGGAGGAAATCGAATGAATTTTATCACGGTTTACCTAAAACTCAAAGAGGTTACGATTCCATCTCGGTTATTGTGGATCGTCTAACCAAGGTCGCCCATGTTATTCCAGTGAAGACCACTTACTCCGGAGATCGTTTAGCGGAGTTGTACATGTCAAGGATTATATGTTTGCATGGAGTGCCCAAGAAGATTGTGTCTGATGAGGTACCCAATTCACCTCAAGATTTTGGAACAAGTTGTATGAAGCAATGGGGACTCGTCGAATTTGATCTGACATATCACCCGACGGATGGTCGAATGAAAGAGTAAATCAGATTTTAGAGGATATGTTGAGAGCTTGTGCTCTAGCTTATGCTACGTCGTAGGATAAAGGTTTGCCATACACAGAGTTCAGTTACAATAATAGCTATCAAGCTAGCTTGCAGATGTCACCATTTGAGGCGTTGTATGGACGTGCTTGTCGTACTCCGTTGAATTGGAACGAAACAGGAGAACGTTTGGTTTTTGGGCCAGACATTCTCGAGGAAGCCGAAAGTCAAGTCGCAATGATCAGAGAAAGGTTGAAGATAGCACAGTCAAGACAGAAGAGTTACGCAGATAACCGTCGTCGAGATTTGAGTTTTGAACCAGAAGATCACGTGTATCTCAGGGTTACCCCTCTTAAGGGCGTTAAAAGATTTCATGTTAAAGGGAAGCTTGCACCAAGATATTTGGCCCGTTCAAGATTCTGAGCCGTCGAGGAGAGGTAGCTTATCAGCTGGAGTTGCCCCAGTCTTTGGCAGGAGTACATGATGTATTCCATGTGTCACAACTCAAGAAATGTCTTAGAGTGCCAACGGAGCAAACCCCGTTGGATGCAATAGAGCTGCAAGAAGATTTGACTTACAAAGAGCAACCGGTCAAAATTTTGGATGTTATGGAGCGCAAGACCAGAAACAAGTCTATTCGCTTTTGCAGAGTTCAGTGGAGCAATCATTCCGAAAGTGAAGCCACTTGGGAGCGAGAAGAAGATTTGAAGTCAGAATTCCAGAACCTATTCACTAGTTAGCCCTGAATCTCGGGTCAAGATTCTGTTAAGGGGGGGGGGGAAGTTTGTAACATCCCAAAAATTTGGCTTAACTAAGTTTTTTATTTCGTAAAAGTGCATTTATGATTTTCTGGAATTTATTTGAATTTTCTGGATTTATTTGAATTAATTTTAAATTAAGAATATTGACCTTTTGTTCAAATCTATTTAAATTTATGCAAAGTTAAAATAAAGTTTTGCCAAAAATATTTTATTTAAGTCCAGAATGTCTCAAAGTATTTTTGGGATTTTTCCTGGATTTTTCCTGATAATTTATTTGCCTAAAATTAATTAAATGAATTTCCGGAATCGTTTTAAATCAAAATTCGTTTTAAAAGCGGGTGAACAGTAGCGGGCCGGACCACAGTCGTGCGGCCCAGACAGCCGCGTGGCCCAGCCTCCTCTGCGAAACCCTAGCCGATCGCAGCCGTTGATCCAAGCGACGGGCCAGACTAGATCGCATCGAGTGGATCCGGTCCGTTCATCGTGCCACGTGGACGGTTCCCGTGTGTCGTCTCCGAGCGGGACTCAGGCACCGCCGCCGTGTCCGAGAAGGACACCGCCGCCGCTTCGGTTGGGTTTCCTAGCGCCGTACGCGGCCATCGAGGGCTATTTAAGGGGGCCGCAGCTTTCCCGAGGATGGTCTTTGTGTGCCGCAGCGATTGATCGGAGTCGTTCTGTGAGAACCCTCGTAGATCGTGCCTGGGAGCTCACCGTGGGTCGTTGCACACGCCACCGCTCGTTTCGTGCCTTTGCGTCGTGGTTTAGCCGTTTCTCGCTGCTTGGGATCCGGATCCGAGACCGCTGTGTCATGGCGCGTCGGTGCGAGGAAGCAGCGTCGCCGTTTCGTCGCCGGAACGCCATCGCCAAGGTCGTCGCCTCCAAGTCCAGTGGAGCTACGCGGCCGCACCGCCATCGCCGTGTTGAAGCTTCGGGAGCCATCAGATCTCTGGTGAAGGGTTGAGATCGTGCCACGTCGCCGCGTGAACAGTGAACCTCTCCGGTAAGCGCTAGCCGTTAGATCAGGGTTGGCGGTCAGGATTTAGCCACGTAAGCTCGGATCTGTAGCCGTTAGATGCGTTATGTGCGATAGATTTTGCGCCGCAGAGAAGGACCAATCGGGTTGCGACGCGTGTCGGCGCGTAATGCGAGGCGCCGTGGACTCTGTCCACGGTGGACCAGAGGAGGTCCCGTGGACCGAGTCTATGGACCGGAACACGTGTCGGTGTCTGATTGGTCCGGGCTTTTGCTGACGTCATGATGACGCAATAAATCTATTTTCAATTTCAAAATAAATCTGTTAATTCTGATTTTCTGATTTCAGTATTTATTTCAAACTTCAAAAGGCTATATCTTTTGCATCGTAACTCGGATTTGAGTGATTCCAATTTCTAAAAATTTGTAAAATTGAGATATATTTAATGATGAATTTTATTTGATTTTTGGAGTTCAATTGCTCTCTGTTTTGGCATTTATTTGCTTTTCTTCTTGGGTACTCGTAGACGTTGAATTGTGCGACGCTTCGGAGGAAGATTCAACAACTCAAGTTCAAGTTTCAGGGCAAGACCAGAACCTATTCCAAGGCAAGTTGTGCTTTGATCATGTTGAACCCATGTTTATAAAATTGCTATGTTTGTTTTACCCTATTGCATATATTTCAAATATACAATTGTTTTAAATTAGATTGGGTTTAGCTAATATACCAGATTGATCTACACCCTACCTTGTCATTGTATGCCATGATCCATTGTCACCCTAGACTGGTTAAATATAGTTGGTTAATAATTATAATCAACATTGGAGGATTAGTTCGTATTAGTTGCTTAGCCATGCCACGTCATCACATGTGTCAGAATCATTGATAATTAATCTTGATTAATGGAATATGGAACAATGTTATGAACTTGTGTGTCATGTGGGATCACACGATGAGATTGAGTTGTTGTGACGAGTCATGTCACGCAACGATATTGAATTGTTGATGGCACGTGGTGCTTGGTAACCAACTAGGTGATAATAATTTAGATTGGGGCAAGTGATAAGGGGCGAGTATGCCAAGGTGGGCCCAATGGGCAGAGGGTATGTGGAAGTCTTGCCTTGATCACACTAAGGACTTAACCTTGCAAGCCTTTGACCTGAGTCAATCATGCAACCACATGTCTGGTATGGGCCAGCCTAGCTGAGTAATTTGCAATGTCTTGATTTTGGTACTGTCTTGGTCGGTGTGAGTTCCGGAGTTATGGTGTAATTCACATGGCGCAAGAGGGGGGCCCTGGTTGTGGTTTTCAGGCCCACCAGTGTTGAAACCTTAGCGGGTAGTACTGGATTAAGCCAGAGCATTGTAAAGGCTTTGTCATGATCTCTTCGCCGACACACCAAAGGAAGTGTGTTAATTGCATGGCACCAAAAGACGATCATGTCATGTGGGTAAAGTGCATAACCTCTGCAGAGTGTGAAACTATTCGGATAGCCGTGCTCGCGGTATTGAGCAATGCTCGGGAATTACAGTTAAGGGTTAGCTGAATTAAATGGACAATTTGGTTGGGATGGCGGGATTGCCATATGAAAGGTTGGAATTTGTCTTAGGATGGGAAACTTGGTTTACATGAGAAATGCTGAATCTATTTATTGTAGTTATTTGTTTTATAGTCTTTACAAATCTATTTATTGTATTTGTTCATAAATGCTGCTTTGTTGCAAAATAGCCATGATAGCCTATCATTTGGAATAAGCCTTGCATATAGTTATGTTAGAATTGCATTCTGTGCACAACTTGTTGAGTGCTTTAAGTACTCACCCTAGCCAACAATAACCTCACCAGTTGAAGAGTCTACATCAATGCTGGAGGAAAGATTCCACGAGGAGACGAATGTTTAGGGCGCATGCCTTGTCAGTTGCCTGTGGTATACTGAGGGGTTTTGTACGTTTTCATTCCGCTGCAGTTTAATATATTATTCAGCCTTGCAAGGCATAGTCATGTAAGTGGACCATAAGGTCATTCAACTAGTAGTATGTATCATATGATGTCTTTCATAATATCTCCGCTATGTATGATTGTGATATTTACTGATGTTGAGCCTGTGTGCACTAGCGTGATCCTAGACTAGTGCAGTATACACAGAGGGTCCGGATTTGCATATTCGGGTCCCGACAAAGCTTCTTCTGCCTCATTAGTAGACTCGAAAGTGTCTCGCTTCTTGAGTAATTTGAAGAAGGGCAGCCCTCGTTCGCCCATCCGAGGGATGAATAGACTAAGGGCTGCGATGCATCTCGTGAGCTTTTGCACTTCCCTTAGCGTCCGTGGAGAACGCATCTGATCGATGGCCTCAATTTTATGCAGGTTAGCCTCGATGCCTCGACTGGACACCTGCAAACCGAGAAGCTTGCTGGACGGAATGCCGAATGTACACTTCTCGGGGTTAAGCATCATGTGATACTTCCTGAGGTTGTCGAATGTCTCCTCGAGGTCGTTGATTAAGGTGTTCCTGGTTTTCTACTTGACTACGGTATCATCGACGTACGCTTCCATGTTGCGCCCGATTTGGGATTTCAAGCAATTTGGGATACAATGTTGATACGTAGCACCAGTACCCTTCAAACCAAAAGGCATCTTAATATGACAGAATACATCGAAGGGAGTAGTAAAAGCAGTTTTTTCCTCATCCTCTGCTGACTTGCTAATTCAGTGATACCCCGAGTAGGCATCAAGAAAACTTAGTAGTTCACAGCCCGTAGTAGAATCCACTATTTGTTCGATGCGGGGAAGAGGAAATGGGTCTTTAGGGCAAGCCTTGTTGAGGTCAGTGTAGTCGACACACATCCTCCACTTGCTGTTGGGTTTTTTGACGAGGACAGAATTCACCAGCCACGTCAAGCGATGGACTTCTCGAATGAAGCGACCCTTCAGGAGTTTGCCGATCTCCTCTTGTATGGCTTGCTTCTTGTCTTCCGCAAATCTATGCTGCTTCTACATCACAGGTCTGGCGCTAGGTTGCATAGCTAATTGATGCCCGATCACCTCCTTGGGGACCTCGGGCATGTCAAACGGTTGCCACGCAAACACGTCGCAGTTTGCCCGAAGAAAAGTGATGAGCTCGAGTTACTATTTGGGGTCAAGGTTGACACCTACCTTGACTATCTCCGATGGATCCGATGGGTCTAAGGGAACTGTCTTGATGCCCCTATTGGCCTTCTTATCCTTCTTGACATCGTCGACTGGGTCCTTGGTGGCCCTATTGGATACAGGAGTCTTGTCGATGCTCTTGGATTTTTGGCTTTTAGCTCCCTCGCTGTTGGCACTAGCTGCCGATCCGCAGAGATGCTCGACCATCTCTAGGCTCTTCTTATCGCACCTGACTGCCACGCGCTAGTCCCCCTTAATTGTAAGGACTCCTTTTGGCGCTGGCATCTTGACGATCTAGTATGCATAGTGCACCAGCCATAAACTTGGCTAGCATTGGTGGCCTAGGATCACATTGTAGGCAGTCTCAAAGTCTGCCATGTTGAAGAGAATCTTTTTGGTGCGAAAAATGTCTGGTATGCCAAACGTGACGGGTAGCTCGATCCGGCCAAGGGGCATTGAGGATGATCTGGAGAAATGCCATGGAACGGCTTTGCTCCAACTTTGGTCTCTGTCCAGGGAATCCCCATGTTCTCCAGCGTTTTCCCAAATATAAGGTTCAACGAACTACCTCCATCGACCAAGGTTCGAGTGACCTTAACGTTGACGGTGGTGGGCTTGACCACCACGGGGTATCGACCCGGATGTGGGACCACAACTGGGTGATCTGATTGGTCGAAGGTGATCGGTACTTCCGACCACTTGAGAAATCTGGGGGGAGTTGGTGTGGCTAGGTTGACCTCCCGTTCGACTGCCTTGTACTGTCTTTTAGATTCATACGCGGAGATCCCCCAAAGATGTGTGCCTGCTTGTGATCAGCCCCGCGATATTCAGGTTCGTCATCCTTGGGCTTTTCTTTGGCCTGATCGATCCCACGCTCGGCGAGGTCAGCTTTGAGCTTCTCCTGGACCTTCTTGCTGATCACCTAGCATTCATCAAAGTCGTGTTTGTCTGTCAGATGAAGCTGCGCAGCGACTCCCTCGGCTTTTGTATTACCCGATGCAAGTCGCTGCGCTTTCTAGGGCGTTCATACGTGCCTTGAATGTTGGCAATGAACTGGACCCGCAACTCTGCCCATGATGATATCGATTGTGGAGGGAGGTTGAGTATCTAGGATCTCGCTGCACCATAAAAGGTGGTCAGCAAGTAATTGGCCATTACCTTCTCACTTCCTCCAACTACCCTCATGACTGTAGTATAAATCTGTAGCCACTCAATTGGGTTGATCTTACCTGAGTACTTCTCGACAGGGCCTGGCTTGAACTTGTCTAGCCACCTGAGTGTGCGTAGCTCGAGGGTGAAAGCTTTGCATCCTTCATCGATGTCCTTGGGGGTCGTCTGTCACAGACCTTGCCATCCTCCTTGTCGAGAAGGGAACCTGCGCCATGCCGGTGAGTGGCCCCTTGAAGGCAGAGATTCGTCCCGTCGGGCCCGGCGTGCAGGAGATTGGTCCCTCGAAGATGGGGACTCATTTTCCTGTCACTCGCGGTCTTCCTGGTCGCGTTCTTCCCTTCGATTGTGATGGATGACATGCATATCCCGTCGATCGTGAGGAATAAGATCTTGAACATCCTCATGACATCTCCGATAGGGGATGGAACGAACATTTTTGGATGTGCGGTGGTTAGAGCTAGCCACCACTGATCTTGCTGCTTAATGACGATCGTGGGATGGTCCCAGCAGCTGGCTTCTGGCGCCTTGCTGGCTGGGGCGTCTGAACCTCGAGTTGACTGCTCGAGCGGTCTAAGCTTGTGCTGCATTGAGTAGCGTTTTCGTCTGATCGAACACTAGAGTCATCAAGTTGCCCAGATCCAATGGCAGAAGGGATTTCAGTAGCATGTGAGCATACTGGACATTTGCCTCAGGGGTGCTGATGATGTCGCTGTTGTGGCTCTGTTTGGACACTGCTCCCAGAGCGCGACCGGGCTTGCTGGTGTGCTCGCGCTGTCAAGGGATTTGCTGTCCTTGAAGATCCTGCGCCCACGGGTGGGGCATCGTTGGATCATCAAGATCAAGTTGCTTCGACAGGTTGGCCACGATTCCAGCTGTGGCTATGGCTGCTAGATCTCGCCGATGATATATAGTATTGGGAGTGTTTGTGGCCACTCGAGCTGTAGTTGCCACCATTGTAGGATCTTGAGGCATGTACAGAGGGATCTGGTGTCTCTGACCCCCTGTGGTGTCTGCCCCTGGATTCATTTCTTGGGAATTGTTGACAGTAGCACCGTCAATGGTTCCGGCCACGAACACGCATCGATCTGTTCGGCTGCTGCCCTGGCTCTTGTGGACGCTGCTTTTGCTATCGATCTCCGTCTCGACGTACTTGAGAATGCTGGGCTCCATAGGGTCAAAGTCCATGAAAAACACCTCTCAGCATGGATCCCAAGAGCAGGACTCGGTAAAGCCGATGTGCATTAGATCTCTGCTCGGTCCCCATTGATAGAGCATGGTTCCGAAGGTGTCTCAGATCCAATCACGGGTTCTTGGTCGATGATGGTGGTAGAGTGGAAATTATCGTAGGAGTTGATGTTGGAGACTCCGATGTGAACGAAAATTATTGTCGATTCCTAACACTTTACCGTAGACATGCTTGATCTACAAAAATAGTTTAAGGCCCCTACCTGGCATGCCAACTGTCGAAGGTTAGGAATCAACAATAAACTTATACTTATGGGTACCTTCGGTTTAGCAAAGTCAAGCACGAAAACGGCGACACACGATGTATACATGTTCAGGCCCCCTGGAGGAGTAACACCCTACGTCCTGTCCTGATGATGTATGTATCTGGAGTCTCAAGTACAAAGCACTTTGTCTAGCCCTAGTTACAATGAAGATTGGATCTAGGCCGATGAGGAGTCCATCGTCGCGTGATCTTCGTAGCATATCCAAACTTCCCTAGATATTAGGCGTACTCGAGTCGGTTTCCTCGTACGGGAAAAGTGATTTGAGTCGTTCCTAGTATGGAGATATCCCCTCCGCGTATATCTTATCCCATAGAATCGGGCCCGTGATATCCGAAGTTTCTAGATGCTTGCTTGAGCATATATGGTATAGTCTTCATATTTCTGGTACGTACTCATACCCCATATTTAGATATTCGACACCGTGATGATAAGTTTATTCTAGAATTCTGACCTTCGACAGGAGGAGACGAGGGAGGACATGCTGGCACGTGAGGACCACCTGAGGGCCGAGATGATAGCGATGATCTCCCAGAGTCAGAGTTAGATGGCCTCGCCTCTCGTAGAGAAGGCTATGCCCCGCCCCAACAGCTGCGGTTTCAAAATTGATCAGTTCGGTCCCTAGCTGAAGGTAATAATTAATTTTTCCTGACTTAAAGGTATGAGAGTAGCTCCTACAATGTTTTTGATCAAGTTGCGCACTTCTTGCAAGCACCTGCCAAGTGCCCTCTCACCGTGATGGAAGACGGATTTCTCGTTGAGGCTGCACACAGGGTTGCATTTCCATGCAAGAAGACTGAAATGGTGCTTGGTCATCTTTGGGGAAGGGCTACATGAGGGTGCAGGTTGACTATGTCCATGAAGACTTCCTATCTCATGTCCTCGAGTTCCCCCCAACGAAGATATCACTACTCTCGGGCAAGCACAGATGTCGTTCATCAATTGCCCCATGACGTGTGTCGTACTGGTCAAGGTAAAAATCCTCGTGTCCTCTCGATCATTCCAGTGCTGCAACACGTTACATATGCATGTGCTTCGTTGTTTCCTACCTTACCTGTGCTTGCTCCTGCTCCTACTCCCAACACCATGATGAGTCGTACGCAGAGTGTAGAGCTGATGCGTAAAAAGACTAGCACGATAGCCACAGAACCATAGGAGGCCTCGAAGACTCCTTCTGTAAAGAAGGCAAAGCTAACAGAGGCCATAGCACCCCTCAAATACATGAAAAGCCCCCTCTCCCGACCTCAGAGACTCCTTCTGCCTAGAAAGGAAAGTCGGCAGAGGCCACTGAGCCCCCTCAACATTTTAAGGGCTACGTACATGGAAAGCCCCTTTTGGTTAGCAACCAATTGAATGCTCTAGGCAAGTGGACTCACATGATCCATGGATGGTACATTGACAGGGTGAATGAGGCCGAGCATCGTGTCGATTTCAATGTGAGGTATAGAAGGGGACATTTCCACCAGGAGAACCATGGGACATTCCCAATTAGTTTTAAGGATCTGTTCTATTTGTACCAACTGATAGCCATCAATATTTCTACTGTACGATCCTGGACACTGTATCACACCATACAACATAAGTTTATGACTTTTATAAGATTTCGTATTATGTTTTTTAACATTCAACATGAGTTACAGGGCAAGGAGGAAGCGAGCCGTGATGGGTCAATACCTAGTTGGGTTCATCAACCCCGAGCTTGTGTCTGTGACCACGGCTATGCTTCAATCGGAGTTTGTTGCCGGCTACATCAAGCGAGCATGCATGATGAGTCAAAGAAGGACTTCGTTCTATTCCCGTACCACGAGGAGTAAGTAGTACTTTACCCTTCAATTACTTGTACACAGTTAAGCCGTATATGAATTTATTTTCTTGCACTGCATACCATTTAATAAGCAACCATTCGGTTCTACTCGTGCTCACTTCGAGTGAAAACAAAGTCTACACCTTTAACTCGCTCGAGAAGAGACCAATGGCCTACCGGATCAAACCTGCTTTGGAGAAGTAAGTACATTACTCTAACCTAACACTTTATGTATTTAACTATGTTCATTTTTTTGACTCAGTGGCATCTCTCCAATGTATCTAAGGGTTTCTCGTCCTACATCACTGAAGGAGGGCGACACGATGATAAAAGGGGCGACAAGCTGGAGTGGAAGCGCTTTAAGGTACAAGTGTCTAGCATATGTAGGATTAATTTTTTCTAACATCTAATCTTTGTCTCTTAATTTAATTTTCTTTGTTCACGGTGTCATCAATAGGGTAGCGACGACCTGTGCTGCTTCTACATCATGCATCACATGCTGCTCGTGGTCGGCAGCGTAGACATTTTCCCTAAGGTATATGTACATGCATAATAATACACTTAGCCTTTTACATATAAATTTTAAAACTTAAATTAGTCTCATTTCTATTTTGTAGAAGATTGATATCCCCCTCAAGAGCTTACAAAGCAAAGAACACAACAAATTATGAGGCCACTTATGCCAATGATGCTGGATAGAAGTTATATCGGAGGACGGTAGGTTTAGAGATCCTGAAGGCTCCTACTAGTCCATATGTAAACAATATTATATATGTGAATGTGATATGCATGTGTACTGACTGTTAAGCATGTTTGTGTTCTATATTATGAATGGATGTGATATGTGTATTATAAAGTGTTTGTGTTCAGTGAATGAGATATGTGCATATTGTGTGTAATCTGTGCTGTGTGAATGTGATATATATGGACATCATCATAGTCAGTTCTGAGAAGGAACCGATTGTGATGATGCCTTTATCACAATCGGGCCAAAACCCACTGTGATAGCGCCTCCTGATCACTGTCTAATGATTTTGTATCACCACTAGAACCAATTGTGATGACGAAAAAGAACCGATTGTGATGTACATTCCTATAGTAGTGACCTACCGTGCACCTGGGTTGCCATTGCCACACGCTGTTGCTGGAGGTCGTCATCGGGGCCACCACGCTAGGCTTTCCATGCCGCATGTCACCACTGTAGGTCACCGTCGAGGACGCCGTAGAGGTGCCATCGCAAGCCATCATCAAGGTCCCTGCACTGCCCTCATGGCGCCTAGATCTACTGGTTTTTTGTCTCGGAAGGTCGATGCTCCTGATGCTCGGGTGCTCGCCATGACAAATCAATGAGAGGGTATAGAGAGAGAGGGGGAGCAGTGATGAGGCTAATGGAGTCTCGATTTTTCGGTGGGATGGACAACTCTTGATTAGTGGAGACGACCTTCACGATCTAGGCTGCTGACCGAAACATAACCGACACCAAGCAATCACTGAACCAAACTCCAAATTGTTATCAACTGTGCCAAAGCCCAATTGACCTGATAATGAATATCAATTCTTGCAAACAAGCAAAGAACTAATAAGAACAAAGAAAAAGAAAAATGAAATTGCAAATATAATTGAAATATTGATGCGGGGTTCCAAAGCATGGTATTGCTGTTGATCTGGCCGAACAAGAGTATACCAAATAGTTTCACTAAGGAAAACTACAACTAAACAAAACCTGAGTCTCATGAGGGAGCTCGGCTAACTTAAATAAGCATGTAAAGGGGTGGTGCGGCCAGGATGTGGACACGGACATGGACTCCTCTTGGGCATCCTTCTTGGGCCTTCCTATTACATGGGTTGAAGCCCAATTGGTAAAAGTGGCGCAGCAACTCTCTTTGACGATTGTGATATGTAGACACTGAATTTGAAGGTGAGACTAGATCCGTTGGAAAGGTCTCATTGTAATCAAGTACTCGCGCAGCTCCAACGGACTCTGTATGTGAAAGTTAATCATTTTAATTCAGTGCTATCAGGCTGATTCTGAACTAGACTAGAATTAAAGCAGGGTCGATCTGGACTTGTTGTGGTAGTAGTGCTGCTTCCCTCACCATGGTTCCTGAGTAGAATAACATCACATGACTTAGTTAACAATCCATCCTCAATAAGAAAATTATAAACTCGTAGAAATGAGCTCACCTGATAATTCAACTGTCGTGCACGTGCTCTTATCACAGGTCCTTGCCTAGAATCTTGTGGAGTGTTGTGTGTATCCAAGGAAGTGATGCCCTCATCATCCTTCCCCTCTTGAATTTGAGTTGTCCTCGGCTCAAGCTTATCTTTTTCTCTCAAGTATGGCTTCAAATGTCAATGCTAAATGTGGGACTAACCCCGAAATATACAAACAACTCAAGCTTGTATGCATTAACATTAATCTTTTCAATAATCTTAAAAGGACAATAAGCTCTAGGCATCAACTTAGACTTTCTTAAATATGGAAATCTATCTTTTCTCAAATGCAACAAAACAAGATTGCCAATTTTAAAAGTTATTTCCTTCCTATTTTTATTACCAGCAACCCTGTATTTTTCATTCATGCATTCTATGTTTTCTTTTATAGTCTCATGCAACTTAAGAACAAATTCAACATGTTTCTTAGCATCTAGATTTACCTTTTCCGAAGATGGTAGAGGTAACAAATCAATTAGGGCGCGAGGATTAAAGCCATATACTACCTGAAAAGGGCTTATCTTTGTGGTTGAGTGCAGCGATCGGTTGTAGGCAAATTCCATATGAGGTAGACATTCTTCTCACAAGTTCAAGTTTTTCTTCAAAACAGCCGTCAACATGGTTGACAATGTGCGGTTGACGACTTCAGTTTGTCCATCAGTTTAGGGATGACATGTGATAGAGAATAGAAACTTTGTCCCCAACTTGTTCCATAAGGTCCTGCAAAAGTGGCTCAAGAACTTTGCATCGTGATCTGAAATAATTGTGATTGGCACACCATGTAGTCGAACGATCTCCCTGAAACATAAATCAGCAACATAAGTAGCATTATCACTCTTATGACAAGAATAAAATGTGTCATCTTAGAAAATCTATCCACTATTACAAAAAAATACTATCACTCCCCATCTTTGTCGTAGTTAATCCTAAAACAAAATCCTTAAAAATATCCTCCCTAGGCACACTAGGAATAGGAAGAGGCATATATAAACCATGCAGTTTAAGCCGTGACTTAGCTTTTTGACAAGTGTTGCAATGTGCAATGTAGCGCTCGACATTATGCCTCATCTTTGGCCAATAGAAAAGTTCAGCAAGGATGTCCTCCATCTTCTTGATGCCAAAATATCCCATAAGTCCTCCTTTATACGCCTCCTGTAGCAACAAAAGACGAACGGAGATAGCTGGAATATATAACTTGTTAGCTCTAAATAAGAACCCTTCATTTAAAACAAATTTGTTCCAGCATTTACCATCTTTACAATTGGACATGTTATTTTTTAATTCATTATCAGAAGCATATAAATCTTTGATTGCCTCTAAGCCCAAAATTCTACAATTAAGTTGAGACAACAAAGTATACCGACTAGACAAAGCATCAACAATCACATTATCCTTCCTTTTCTTGTGTTTTATGATATAAGGAAAACACTAAATGAATTCAACCCAACAAGCATGTCTACAGTTCAGTCTAGATTGACTTCTAATATGTTTCAAAGATTTATGATCAGAATGAATAGCAAATTCTGTAGGCCATAAATAATGTTGCTAAGTTTCATGTACACACAAGAGCAAATAGTTCTTTATCATAAGATCAATAGTTCAGACTTGGCCCATTCAATTTCTCACTAAAGTAAGCAACATGTTTACCTTCTTGAAGTTATACACCACCAATTTCAATTCCGCTAGTATCACATTCAAGTTCAAAAGTCTTACAGAAATCAGGAAGTTGGAGTAATGGTGCATTTGTCATCTTTTCTTTTGAGAAGGTTAAAAGTTTCTTCTTGCGTTTGTCCCCATTTGAAGGTAACGCCTTTCTTGGTCAATTCATTAAGTGGTGCGGCGATGGTGTTGAAATCTTTCACAAAGCGATGATAGAATCTAGCGAATCCATGAAAGCTCTGCACTTGTGTGACCGTTTGTTGTGTCGGCCAACTCTTTATAGCTTCAATCTTGGCTTCATCTACCTCAATTCCTTGTGGAGTAACAACATAGCCAAGAAAATAAACTCAATCGATGCAAAAGGGGCGCACTTTTTGAGGTTACCAATATATCATCAAAGTAAACCACCACAAATTTACTAATGAAAGCACATAAAACTTCATTCATTAATCTCATGAAAGTGCTAGGTGCATCAGTTAGACCAAATGGCATCACTAACAACTCATGTAACCCAAACATAGTTTTAAATGAAGTTTTCCATTCATTTCTAGGTGTCATTCTAATCTGGTGGTAACCACTATGTAGGTCTACATTAGAGAAAACAGTGGAGCCACTCAATTTATCAAGCATATCATCTAAACTAGGAATAGGATGACTATATCTAACAGTGATATTATTAATGGCTCTACAATTAACACGCATACGCCATGATCTATCTTTCTTAGGAACTACAATCACAAGAACAACACAAGGTCTAAGGCTTTCACATACATATCCTTTGTCAAGCAAGTCTTGCACTTGACGCTGAATTTCCTTAGTCTTCTCCGGATTAGTCCTATATGGCGCACAATTTAGCAAAGAAGTTCCCGGGATCAATTCAATTTGATGCTCAATTCCTCTAACAGGTGGTAGCCCTAGGGTATTTTAGATGTAAGCACATCAGCAAAGTCCTGTAAAAGGTTAGTAACAGTAAGATGCAAAGATACAGGCAAATCCTCAAGTGAAAATAAAGCATCTTTGCAAAGTAAAGCATAGCAAACAGAATTATCCACTTCCAAGTCATTAAAATCAGATTTAGTAGCAAGCAAAACAGATCCTTTCAATTTAATTTCACCTTTGCTAGCACTAGATTCTTTCTTCTTATGTTACACAGGTTCTTTAGCTATAATATGATTTTTCACTTTTGTTACTCTCCTTTTCTCTATTAGCTCTCTCTAATTAATCTTTTAAAATTTCTTCAAGAGACATGGACAGCAAAGTGATTTTCTTTCCTTTAGATATGAGAGCATATTGATTAGTTTTACCATGATGCAAAGCGTCTCTATCATATTGCCATAGTCTACCTAACAACAAAGAATATGCTTGCATAGGTACAACATCGCAATCATCATAATCATGGTATGAACCAATAGAAAAGCGTACTCTCACAATGTGTGTTACCTTCAGCTTACGACAAGAATTAAACCATTGAATGTAGTAAGGACTAGGGTGCTGATTGGTGGTCAGGCTAAGCTTCTCGACCCTGTCCATGCTTGCAAGATTGTTGCAACTCCCTCCATCAATGATAAATCTACACGAATGCTCATTGATGACGAACTTCATTTGGAACAGGTTGTGGCATTAATTCTGTTCAGTATGCTCCATTTGAGCACTAAGCACACGCTTCACAAATATGCTCAAATATTTATGGTGTTAGTGTTATGCCCTTGAGGCAATCATTTAGATGATTGTAACATGACTATGTTTATGAATAATAATATGATTATTGGTCCAATGAATGTATATCATTGTATTGATCAACAAGTATGTGACTTGATTATGAAGCTCTTTACTTAATGATGTAATTCGATAAATATCTCTGATCGGATATCATCGTATAGGACTACGATGAATAGATCAGCACATGTAGTGATCGATGATCATGCTTCATAGATCATGGGATATGGAGATATCATCTCTACATTGTGGACCATGTTGAAGAACATGGGTTAGATAGACCCGCTATGGGACAACTGCGAGAATGTTTCATTCTTATGTGTCATCGTGTATCTCATACCTAGAAGATGTATGATCCTTAGACACGAGATTGTCATATTCCCTACATGTGTAATAGTTTTCCTTGGGGCTATCAAACACTACTTCCTAACCGGATAGTTATAAAGGTAGCTTTCATGTTTACTATGAAGCGTGCGAGAGGAAGTGGCGATCAAGATGGAATTTGCCACTCCAATGAAGCGGAGATATATGACAAGGCCACTCGTGTGATATGATTAAGAAAGTGCATGGCCATGCCGTGATTGAGAGTCAATCACAACTTATTAATATATCACGGATACGAGAGATGGATTGAATCATCAAAGGATGACATGCTTCTCGCCTTGAGATCAATCTTCATATACTTGGCAAAGGGATTATTACATGAGTTCTTTTGATAGGTTACATTCAATTTGATCACGGTATGTTTGGGAGTTGGCATACTTTGCAAGAAGCCGCTACCAACTATTGGATTGAAAAGGAGTTTTCGAATCCATGTCCAAGCGTATGTGAACCTGCAGGTCACACACTTAATGGGGTGGGGCGCATTAATTTGGATTGGATCCGTAATTAATGAACCTCGTGGGCTTAGCATCTTTGGTGGGCCCTGGTTTAGGGTTTCATCTCGTGGCTATATAAGGAGGGAGGAGGAGGCGCGAGTGTGCTTTCCACGGTTTAGGTTTGATTCACTTGAAACCTAGCCTCCTCCTCTCGCTGCTGCTGCGAGCGACTAGGTGCTTGCACACGGCGCGCAGCGTTCCATCTCTCGGGCGTGTGGACTCATGCGGTGGCGGCTGCTGCGGCTGCGGCGTGGGAGGCGATCCACGGCGGCGAGGCGATCCACTACATCGGCGCAACGCGGCGCGGCGAGGACGAACCACTACATCGACGCGCGAAGGATTCCGCAACTGCGCGTCTAGTGGTAATCTTATCTATGATCCCCTTCTTGCGAGTAGCTTTCTGGTTGCGCGGTAGTTTTTTTTTTTTGTGCTAGCGTAGCATACCGCGTTTCCCTTCATATGGGTGACTTCAGCATCGAATTGTTCCTCTTCATGTTCATATTCTTGTTGGTCACCTGCAAGGCCAGTTGCAAGCATAGCATATTCTTCCTCAATATCACTAGCTAAAGTATACTCACCATTATCCTTTATAAGGAGAGCTCACTTGCTAGGGTAGTCCCTCATCATATGACCGTAGCCCTTGCAGCGATAGCATTTTACATCCCTAGATTGCCCAGTAGATGCAACAAAAGTGGAACTTTTTGCAGGAGCTTGAACCTTGGACGTGCTTGCTTCAGGAGCGTGGGGAGTAGTGGTGGGCGATGTAGGGTGCCCAAGTGTGGAGGTGAGAGGTGGCCGGCTTGGTGCAGGGGGTGGCGCTCGTCTCTATGACTGGTTCTGCCTACCTGCAAAAGAACCTCCAAAATTGCCACAAGAATGGGACTATCTTTCCTGCACTTCACATTCAGCTTTACAAGCAAGATTAAACAAACGGGTGATAGAGTTGTATTCTTTATAATCAAGAATGTCCTGAATTTCATGATTAAGCCCTCCTAGAAATCTAGCCATTTTAGCATCTTCAGTTTCTTCTAGCTCACAACGTAACAAACCAATTTGTATTTCTTGGTAGTATTCTTCTACTATTTTACTACCCAGTCTTAAGCATTGCAAATTGTTAAGTAAATCTCGAGAATAATAATAAGGTACAAATCTATGTCTCATAGCTCTCTTCAATGCATTCCATGTTCTAGGTATATTCTGAATATTACGATAATACTCACTCCACAAATAGATGCAAAATCAGAGAACTCACTAGTAGTAGCCCTAACTTTTTTATCTTCAAGAAAAGTATAGCAAGCACATTTTTATTCTATGGCTAACTCCCATGTGAGATATGCATCAGGATCATACTTTCCAACAAAAGGAGGCATAGTGAATTTAATTTTACTATGTGGGTCATCACGGTCATGTACCTCTCGTGGTGGTGGATCTCTTCTCATACCTTGGCGATTAAATCAACGTTGCCGATGATCACGATCATTGTTGGGATTGAATCCTCCATCGAATTTTGTATCAGCAACATATTGATTTCCTTCATCCCCGACTTCTTCTACTTTGTCGGCCCATGAGCGAGCAACAGAAGCAATGGTTGTAGGGGCAGCCAGTGGTGGAGCTCTCTCTTGCTGCCCTACATGTGTGAGATCTAAAACCCCCTCAAGAAATTCTGAATGTTGATTCATCATGAGTGAAAAATGTCATACTATTCCTTTCATGCGTGGAGTGAGAGGTGCATCCTATTCGGTATGATCAATGGAACCTGCCATTGTTAGTAGAAGACAAGAAACACAAATTTTTATTCCTCTTTTTTGCAACTTCGAAGTGCACCTCCTAACTCAACTAAGGATAGAAAATAAAAATCTCACGTTTTGGAACGAGAGAAAATGCTAAACAGATGAGCGAAAGATGACAAAAATGGGACATAAAACTTCTGGGGACTAGAACTCGTTCTTAGAGGCCGAATTTGAGTTATAAAACTTGTGCAGGACTAAAGGCCTCTAATTTTTCAGATGCGCTTCGTCGTCCTCTTCAAAACAAGTACTTGTACATCGAAAACGAACTCCATATGCAAAAGTTATGGTTGTTTTATTGACAGCTACACAGATGCTACTTTCTGGACTCGGTTTCGGCCATCAGAAGGCAGGTCGGATTGGATAAAGTGGGGATTGACTCGGCTTGGACTCAAATGAGTTTGTGTGCAACTCGAACAGGGGAGAAATAACCAACTCAAATTTTTTTTGTTCGGACGTAAGGAAAAGAGTGGTCCGAATTGATCTCTTTCCAAACAGAATGCAATTGACTTGATCTCTTTCTTTTTTGGACGCAACAGAAGGACTCTCAGCAACCACAATTGGTGGTGTTGGAAATATGCCCTAGAGGCAATCATAAGATGGTTATATTTCCAAAATGTTCATAAACCATGATATTGTTCTTTGAATAACATCATGGATATTGATTAATAAGTACGTGACTTGTTTGTGAAATTCTATATTCATCTTTATGATGTTCATTCTAAAAGTTATCCCTAGTCGATAAATATATGAGGACACATATGAATAGTCTAGCATATGTACTGGTTGATGACCATGTTTAACAGATCATAGATATGGAGATATCAAACCAATAATATGAACACATGTTGGAGAACATGGTTTTGGATCGGCCCACTATGAGACACTGCGAGAATGTTGTATTCTTTCATGTCATCAGTTGGTCTCATATACGATGTGTATGCTATATCTTTCGACTTGAGATTGGCACATGTTCTCAAGATGCGTAATGGCTTACTTAGGGGTCGTCAAACGCTACTCCGTAATTGGGTAGTTATAAAGATGGCTTTCGGGTTTGTCATGAAACATGCTCTGAGGTGTGGTCGATCAAGATATGATCAGATTCTTGAGTGGTCAGATTCCAAAAAATGCATGGCCATGCTCATCGAGTAAAGAGTTACTCGAGTCATCAAGTTAAAGAGTTAACTCAATGTATTCGGGGAATCCGAGTCACAGTATCGATAAAGAGTGGTCAAGCCATCCAAATAAGGATGATGATAACTCGCCTTTGATTTGACCGATATTGTGAGGCAAAAGGAAATGCATATAGGACATTGTTGAGGTTCGTCCAATCTTTACATGTACATGGGAATCAACACGTCCTGCTAGGGGCCACTGCCGGTTATTGGTCGAGTAAGAGTATTCGAGTTATGTCTGGTCGAGTAGGAGTACTCGAGCCATGACAGGTCAAATAAGCGTACTTGAGCTATGTCTGGTCGAGTAGGAGTATTCGAGCCATGTCTAGTCGAGTAGGAATACTTGGGCCATGTCCAAGTGCACGTGAACCTATAGGGTCGCACACTTAAGGGGCTGTAACCAATTCGGATAGGGATCTGAGTTGTAATGGGCCTAGAGTTCCTAATAGGCTTCAAAGGTTGAAACCTGTTATGGGACGTCTATATAAAGGGAGGAGGTGTTACCTTTGGATTCAAGAGAGACACATGAAAAACACAATAGGAATTTGGAATTCCCGAAACCCTAGCCGCCACCGCTCCTTCGCCCAGAACCGCGTAGCCGGCGCTAGCACTCAGGTGCATGGTGTTCCCGCCTCGTATGTGTGGATACCTTGGAGGCATTGCTGCGAAGCTTCAACGCTAGGATGATTCGCAACCTGCGAAAGTCACAAGGAGCTATTGGGGAGGCGCGAGGCTAGTACGACTACATCTGCACCATCGCGCTACATCGACTCTACTTCTGCTACGGGTCTGCGCATCTAGTGGTAATTCTGTGATCTATAACTTGCAGTGGTTCCTTGGTTACGCTGTAGAAAATTTTGATTTTTCGCTAGAGTAGACTACCCGTTCCCCAGCAGGTGGTGGCACAACCCTAGACAGAGATCAGCAAGCAAAGCCAGACCAATCTAGACACTACGACCAGCAATTCGACATGACGATGCAACATGCAATACAAAGACTCAAACCAAAAATAAAAATAGCAAAGGCTCAAATGTTTCGGGTAAGGTAAGTTTTTTATAGTAATTTTCTGGACTCTGGGTAAATAAAAATGAATCTACTACTAGAAAACTGTAAATTCTCACCAATCAACGAAAGCATTGATACCACTTGATGAGGCTAATGGAAGCCTGATCTTTCAGTGAGATGGATAACTCTCAATTAGTGGAGACGACACACATGATCTAGGCTACCAACTGAAACATGACCAACGCCAAGCAATCGCTGAACCAAACTCTAAGTTATTATCAACCGTGCCAAAGCCCGATTGACCTGATCACGAAGATCAATTCCTACAAGCAATCGAATAACAAGCAAGAACAAAGCAAAAGCAATCTAAAATTGCAAATATAATTGAAGTATTGATGTGGGGTTTCGATGTATAGTATTACTGTTGATCTAGCTGAACAAGAGAATACCAAATAGTTTCACCAAGGAAAACTACAACTAAACAAAACCCGAGTCTCATGAGGGAGCTCAGCTAACTTAAATAATCATCTAAAGGGGGTGTGGCCAGGAGGTGGATGCAAACATGGACTCCTCCTGGCCCTTCCTATTACTAGGATTGAAGGTAAGGCTAGATCCATTGGGAAGATCTGATCGTAAGCTTTCAATCAAGTACTCGTACACCTCAACCAGACTCTGTATGTGAAAGTTATGATCATTTTAATATAGGGCTATCTGGCTGATTTTGGACCGGACTGGAATTAAAGCGGGATCAGCCTGGACTTGTTTTGTTAGTAGTGCATCATCAATAAGAAAATTATGAACTCCTAGAAATGTGCTCACCTGATAATTCAACTGTCGTGCACGTGCTCTTGTCATAGGTCCTTGGCTGAGCAATAAACATCAACTTTTCCTTCTTTCTACTCCCTTCGTCCAAGTTTATAAGGTGTATTTTTCTTGGCATATAGACCAAAAAAGATATTGAAAATGACTAGATTACCAGTAATTATTATCACTGAGCACTATATTCAATCAATGCATGTAGAGAATATAAAGTAAAAATGAATGTTTATTACAAGTTTAGAGGGAACATCACACTAATTTTGTATTGGAATATGAAATAAACCTTATATTTATAGACAAGATCATTCAATCCGTTTTTCAACCTTCGTAAACTACATCTTTGGGCCTAGTATGAATTCCTTGTAACACTTGTTTTTAGAAGTTTTGGAAAAATTTATTTGCACTAGTATTAAGACCAAAACTAGACCTAAAGTAGACTGGAGTACTGTCCCACGATCTCATAGAGCCTTGCAGACTCCGAGTAGGTGGCCCATGCTGTAGCCCCTGAACACCATTGCCAGGCGACGCGCGTCTCTGTGGGATTCGACCACGCCCGGCTAGTGCTTGGCGGGGGTGCGACGTTCCGGTGTTCGCCCAATGGCCCCGGTGGCACTACACGAATAGAGGGGGGTGTCATGTCGGGCAAGGCCTGCCCAGCAAGGGCCCCTCGTGCTTCGAGCCTAAACTATGCTGGCCACGATTGCCCGTCGTGCCCGTCGTGCCGTGCCTTGCCGCCCAGGCCCAGCCATTTACACTATTGCGACGAGAGGAAAGGACCTAGAGTTGCTTGTAGTAGCGTGCGTATGCGGTGCTGTGGCATGCGGCGATACATATTGATCTTTGTAGTTTACGTTGTGCATTATGCATGCATTCTTGTTACTAGATGTTGAGTGAAAAGAGGAGTACATGCGTGATTTGTTCAATTACATTGCTTTCTTTCTTGAGTTGACATGCATGAGGTGATGCAGAGGCATGCAAAGCCATCTAGGAACACGAGAGGGAGAGAGCAGTGCATGCATGTAGTGTGTGGCACCAACTTTTGCTTACATGTGCACGCAACACAAGGACCAGAAGAAAGCATGAGAAAGAAGCATCCTGTGTGGATTTCAGTATTGCTAGGTAGCAATGGACACAGGTATTGGTGGAAAGAAGTAAATTTTATTCAATCTTGAACATGTATAGAGTTACTGCCTCGTTAAAAACCTTACACCCTGGTGTGGGGTACCCCCGGTAAGGAAAAGAGTACAGTAACTATGTATATATACAGACTACCCGAGGCTGAGATTGTCAAAGTCGGCTACCGCGTCCATGATCTCCTGATCCTCGGATTGATGTTGTGTCCATTCATCTACACGCTCCCAGTCTTTGAGGCACATATTTGCCTCAACAATCTCAGGTTTGAGAGACGACCTCCTCGGCTCAAGTATCTATCCCACCAAACTGAAAGTGGATTTCGACGAGACAGTGGACACCGGAACCGTAACTACATCCCGTGCAAAATGGGATAGCATAGGGTAAATATGTTGGTTATTCTTCCACCACAAGAGCAAGTTGAGTTTATTCTCCTTGTCCATGTCAAGCTCGATCTCCACAAAAGGCGTGTCGTGGTAGTCGTTGACCTCTATTCTGTCGGGACCTGGATTTGCAAATCTGAAACACTCTGCATATACTGCACTAGTCCAAGATCACGCTAGTGCACACAATAGAAACATAGATGCAATACCATATGATTCAACGAATTAACTAAGAAAGAAGCAAACTATTATTAAATAAAATATCAGACCTTACAGTCAAAGCTTACACCACTATGCCTTGAAGGCTTAAGAAACAAATAAACTGTTGCAGCGGAAATAGAATAAGTTAGGCCATTCGACATGCCACAGGCAATCGTCTGGGGAACACCTTACTAATCCACGTAGTCTTCATAATACGCCTCCTCATAGAACTCAGTATTTCCTGGTCCTTCCTCAGCAACTGATCAACAAAGGCTTATAGCCGTGAGTACAAAAAGTACTCAGCAAGCCGCAGGGGAATGATGAAATATATTCATGCAGGCTTGACAAAGGATAGGCATATGGTTTTTTTGCAGAAAGCAATAAGTTGAATTGAAGTACAGTAAATAGATTGAAAGCATATTTATGAAAAGATAATAAATAACTGGTAAATCAATGATAGATAACATGAAAAGAATGGTGAGGCATCACCCTACACCATCTAAAACAATTATCTAACCACTAAATTCAACAGTATAACTTTAGAAAACAACACAACAGTGAACTCCCTGTTCACATCCCAACAATTCTACTATCCAACATGTTATGTCAAACTCTATACCTCATGTGAAATTCCTGGACATGTCGATGACTGCGGACGTGGCTATTCGAATAGTTTTACACTCTGCGGAGGTTGCACTTCTTTATCCACAAGACATGATATTCTCTTTGTGCCTGGCCATTAGCAAACTTCCTTTGGTGTGCCACCAGAGAAATCATGACAAAGCCTTTGCAATGCCCTGTCTAAACTCGGTACTGCCCACTAAGGTTTTGCCTTGTAGGGCCCCCCTCTTGAGCCATATGAATCTACCGGTCCATCCCGGAACCCACATCACCAATTGGCAGTACTCAAGGCTAGACATTGCAAAATTAATCAGCTAGGTCTGTCCCATACCAGACATGTGGTAGTACGATTAGGCCCAGTTTAATGGCACAGAAGATTAAGTCTTATGTTGTCTCAAGAAAAACATCCACATCTCAATATGCTAAAAGCACCCCCTTTACTACACGATCACTTGCCCGAGGTAAAATATTTTGTTCCACCAAGACCAATGGCAACCCTGCTATGGTACAACAAATTTTACAACAGTGGCTGTTGGTCACAATTCAATATCTCATTAAGTCAAGATTAACATTAATTCATCATGTGATATGAATTCCATCATACAACTAAGCAGGTCTAAGCATAGCTACGATAACCCAGCGTTGGTAATATCACCATGTCCAACTAGTAATGACCCAACCTAGGGTTAACAATGGATATATGGCATTCTAATAGTCAAGGTGGCATAATGTCAACTAGGTACATAGCTATTCCCGTGAAATAATCATTGATACACAAATAGCATGCGATTGTATAAAATAAAGTACTTTTGCAAACATAGGTTCAATATGATCAAAGGTTACGACTTGCCTTACTGATCTAGTGCTGAGTCTTGATTTTGCAATTCTTCATTTGCTCCCTCGAGATTCGCGTCTATGGAAAAGAAAGCAACGAATACAAATAAATAGCAAATAGAGATCCAAACAAGCTCAGAATTTAAAATAAATGGCTATGGAATGTAGAGTTTGATTTTACAAAAATTTAGAAATTTGAATCGCCTCAATCAGAGTTCGTACGAGAGAGAACGAGCCTTCCAAATATTAAATTCAGACAAAATAGAAAAAGGAATTTTTTTGAAATTATTTTTCAAAAAAAAACTGATTTACTATGCAACGCTGACGTCAATAGGGATTTTCAAAAAATAAAAATAAATCAAAAAATGCTGAGAGAGGCTGATGGGTGGGACCCTCGGTCCATGGACCGAGTCCACAGTTATGCGCTGGTCCACGGTGGACCGGGTCTACAAAGCAGAGCTAGGGCTGACGTGGCACGAGATGACACGACGGCTGAGGTGGCAGTTGATGAGTGCACACGTGGGTACTGACGTAGGCACTGACGCGGACTGGCCGCGTCCGCGTGTCGCTCATCCAGCGGCAAGGCCGAATCGAATGGTGGAGAGACACGGATGCAGTCGACAGCGACGCAGCAAAATCCAGAGCACTCATAGCGGAATTAGACGGCTAGAGCTTCGTGAAGAAAAATGACGACAATCGGCGAAGCTATCTCGTCGGACGCGACGAACAAGGCACGAAACTCGGCGTTGTGGTATTGGATCGGGCTCGGTTCGGTGCGGATCTCGAAGAGATTGATGCAAGGAACCCAAAGAAGCAAACGGAATTGGTGGAGATGCACTGGAGTGGCCAAACGACGGTGGAGAAGGGTTTTGGGCGGCGACGCTATTTCGCCGAGCTCAAGTGAAGCAACTGTGGCACGTCGGACTATGCGAGATGGGTCAAAAGAAACGGTGAAGCGAGGGGAACCTCGGATGGGGGTCCTCGGGGCTTTAAATATCCCTGGGAAGGCGTGTAAAGTGTGGAAACTGAGAGCGGTGGCGACGTGTGAAACTCGGACATCGATGGAGCTAGGGTTAGGGTTGCAAAGACGGCGCACGATGTGGAGCGATCCAGAACACACACGTGGTGCGGATCCGACAGTCCACGTGGGTGGGCTGGCAGAGCAGGCTGAGTCGAAGCAGGACGAGGGCGGTGTGGGCCAGACCTAGCGGGAAAAGGAATGGGCCGAACGGAGCGGGCTAAAGAGATGGGCCGGACTGGGCCAAGGCGGAGGGAAGTGGACCGGGCTAAGGAGAAAAAGAATGGACTGAAGAGAAATCAGCCCGAGGGGTATTAGAAATATAAAAACATTTTCCAATTAAGAAAATTCTAGAATTTCAAATAAATTATAATAAATTCAAATAAATAGCAAGAAAATTTAAAAAAATCTCAAAAAATACAAATGATTCGAAAACTCAAATTAAATCCTTTCATTAATTGAAAAGTTCAAGTTAAGCTTTAATTAATGTGGGAAAAATACAAATGGTTCATTTTCAAATTCAAACATTCCAAAACTCAAATTTTGGGATGTTACATACTCGTGGATTCCATGGCAACCTGCTCGGTGATTGGAAAGACGAGCCGGACGACTTGCCTTTCAGCTTCTTCCATATGCTTGAAGCAGTCGAACTACCTCGTGCTTGTTGCGTTGTTGAGGTAGATCTTCTTGCTTAACTTCTGGTACCAAACTTCTCATAATATTTGTTGAAAACTTTGAAAAACTCGTTATAAACATGAGAATAGGCCTCAGAGAAATCAGGATCGAATGCCTCACCTATTCCTTCGAAGGCGCCCTGCAAGTCAGGTAATTTTCTTTGAGGATCCAAAATAGAAGCAAAACGGTACATATGTTGAATAGCTTGAAAATATTTTAAAATGTTTTGCTCCATTGGTTCTATAATGCAATGTAAAATATAATTATCTCGATTATTTTAAAAGTATTAGCAATAGTCCAAAGCCACTCGATGACATACGCATACGCATACCTACCTGCACAATGAGATTAATAATGTGGCATACGCATCTCTGGTGGAGTAAAAAACCTCCAACATAAGTCTCTAGGTGCGATGAGAGATGCTCTATAGCCGTCGTGTTAGCTGATGCATTGTCAAGAGTGATGGAAATATGTATCATCCCAAAATTTGAGTTTTGGAATATTTGAATTTGGAAATGAACCATTTACACTTTCCTTAGATTAAATTAAGCTTAATTTGATTTCCATATTAATGGAAAGATTTAATTTGATTAATCTATACATCAAAAAAAAGATTTTCTGAATTTATTTGCTATTTATTCGAATTTATTTGCTTTCATTTGAAATTCTGGAATTTTCTTAATTGAAAATTGTTTTTATTTTCTTAAACCCACCTCGGGCTGAATTTCCCCTAGCCCATTCTTTTTCCCCTCGATCCCGCCCAGTTGCTCACCCTGGCCCTCTTTGTTTCGCCTGAACGCAGCCCAGCTAGCCACGCCGCGTGAATCATTTGATGGGCGACACGTGTGCGGTCCAGATCACGCCGCGTCGCGCCGCCGTCACCAGCGAAACCCTAACACTAACCTTCTCTGGACTCTGCGCGCCGCACACCACCATCTTCGTTTTCGCGCTTTGCATGCCTACCTAGGCTATTTAAGGCTACGCCACACCCCATCCGAGGTTCCCCTCACTCTGCCGCTCCTTTCGTCAATATACTCATCAAGGGGGAGATTGAAAGACCATGTGGAGGTCTACCCGTCTTTGTGATGAGTATTTGACTAAATTTGAGCTTGGTATGCTCTGGTTTGAGTTTGATTTGAATTGTGGTCGATAGACTTGGTGCCGTGATCAATAGAGTTGGACATGTGATCAATAGACTATGTGCTGTGATCGATAGAGTTGGACATGTGGTCGATAGACTTGGCATAGTGACCGATAGAGTTGGGCATGTGGTTGAATGACTCAAGTAGATTGGTAGTAGCTAAGTATCAAGTAGAAGTGTTGTTGGGTCGAGCGTCCTGCCTTCAGCTCAACTCGAGTTTTTAGACTAACCAATTGTTACTTGATATCGTTTTATCGACCTGCCAACTTGTGGTCGAACGACTCGAGTAGATTGGTAGTAGCTAATTATCAAGTAGAAATGTTGCCGGGTCAAGCGCCCTGCCGTTAGCTCAACTCAAGTTCTTAGACTAGCCAATTGCTACTCGATATCATTTTATCGACTTGGCTATGAGCGAAGTTGATATTTGAATTTCGATTTTTGGATGATAATTGCATATCTTTATAGGACATTGCTATCTGATTGGATTTCCTTGTTTTTGATGGTTGCAGGACAACGGTGCTAGGTCTTGGTGAGGCGAAGGATGATCGGGACTAGGTGAGGTGCGCCGGAGGTCCAAACGGTCGAAGATCGCCGGAATATTATCGGAGACGGAGTCGCTGCGAACCTACAAGACAAGGAATGGTTGAGATGCTAGCTAGGAGTTTCTTGAATAAAGGAGGGTAGTCGGATCGCGGTCTAGGTGATAGAGTAGCAGGTCAAGTTAGTATGTTTAGAAAAGCGTGCAAAAACCCGGTATGCTTGTTGGGTTTCGGGTTAGCCCATGTATGACTATGTGTGGAGTCATTCTTAGCCCTTGATGGTGGTCCTTAGGGTAGAAGGAACTCATCCAAGGGTGGAGGGTGACTCAAGAGTAATATAAATAGAGGGGGAGGGGTAGCCTTCGTTGTCTAGAAGGTTTTAGAGGTTTTGGCTCTTTTGAGCTTTTTGGCCACCTTATTGTGAGGCTTTGTAAACCTCTCTTTCAGAAATGCAAATCATTTTCTCTTATGCTTGAATTTACTTTACGCATTTATATTCAGCATTTAAATTCGGCACTCACATTCTTGCAACTTATATTCATGTAATTTGGATTTGCCTCCCCTCCTTCTACATGCTTTTGGATCTGCCTGATCTCCTTCTACATGTTTTTGATTCTTGTGCGAAGGATGTTGATTGATGAGTCTACTTTCTATCTTACCTCAATCATCTAGGCAATCCATTAGTTTTTCTTGCAAGAAACCGATCTTGTGTTCTTGAGTGAATCATTCTTCTAGATCGCGTTTGTGGGGTTTTTGACTTGTGTTTTGCTTGCTGTGATATGTGGGGGATTATCCAAGATCATCTTGTTCATTGTCGACTTTTGTAGTCGGCAATGAAATTATGGGGCAGGCGCTGGATCTCAAACTCGATGGTTGCACAACACAGAGGATTATCTGAGTTCGAGCTCTCGAGAGAGATAATACCCTAGTCCTGTGTGCTGGAATTATGCTGATCTCTTGGATCTGGGTTGCTCAAAGCACAATATGCTCTGGGCGATATGAGGTGTGCTATGCTTTATGGCTTGATTGCTCTATGCTTGGATGATCGGCCCCCTATGTTGTTGCCCGCCCTCTCCCTTATATAGCAGGGGTGGGAAGGCTTACAGAGTCCTGATTGGTTTGGAGATTCCGATCGGTTACAAGATTCTAGTCGGTTAATAGGATAGAGTTTACATCTTTATCTACCCTATTAACGACTCGTATTACAACCGTATCTATCATATCTAAATATATGCTCAACTATCTATGGAGCGTACCCCCTTGCGCACGCAGCAGGGGGCTCGATGTAGGAATATCTTACGGGGCCTCTCTCGGGCGTCTCGGGCTGATCGTGAGGGTACCCAGTTCTTATATTCCACAAGTAGCCCCCGAGTGCTTCATGATTCGATCGCTATGTTTCCGATTAAACTTCTGCTTGAGTTGTTGTCCTGGTCTTTTTGTTTGAGCTTCCGACTGGTTCCTCCATTCGGTTGAGGGGCTTTTTTCTCACAGCGAACGAATTATGAAGGACTCGAATATAACCCTTAACTTTTACTTCAAATGAGCATAATCTTCTATCGGGCATGCCTGTTGCGAGCAGCCTTACGGACCTTTGCTCGTATTTCAAATGTAAATTGGATATTTCTTCCGACCGAAATTTTACTTCTCTTCGTGGATAATCACCGGACAATCTTCGAGGCGCCTTGATTTTGTGTGTCAACTTGTTTTACTGAAAAACTCTTCGTCTTCTGAAGTTGCATTTACTCTAAACACTTACTTCAATTTCACACTTACTTCAATTTCACCAAATCGGCTATAAAAGGCGTACCAACGCTTCAAAATGTATCTCTTCACTTTCTGCCTTCCATTCTTTTGCTTCAAGCTTTTGTCCTCATCATGCCTCGGTGGTATCATCATGCAAAGGTGGACCCTAGGCTAGTCAAGCCCTGGGAAGAGTTTGACCGGGCCTTCGAAGAACAGCTGGAGGAGTTGGCGAAAAAGCTCGACCGCGAGGCCGTCGACGCACTCCTCGAGGTCGTCCCGGCCCTTTACAGGGCTAGGGATCCCCTCACCGAGGCGTTCGGCCGAGCGCGCCGCGGGGAGGCGTAGTTCTCCTGCAACATATAGTTTCCTAGGCGTAATGCCTAGGGAATTTCTATACATAATAAAGAAATACCTTTTGTAGAAGAATCTCTTGTCTGTCCCTTGACTGTGTATTAGTCCCGTTCTAGGGTGTCTCGGACCTCGTGTGTAGCTTGAACCTGAAAGGAGGCGTCCATCTGCCCCTAGACATGACTTAGGCTCGACTTGGAGTGCATCGTGGCACTTGGCCGAGCGATCCCCATATCCGACTGTTGCGAGATATAGTTTTTAGTCCAACTTGGGACGTAACGAGGTTATCCTGGCTCATGGCCGAATGATACCCATGTCCTTTAGGACACGGCTCGGCTCTCTTGGAGCGTATCAAGATTTATGCGAATCTTGGCCGAGTGATACCTGTTCCCGACTGGTGTAGGTCACAGCTTAGGCTATTTTGGAGCTTATCAAGATTTATGCGACTCTTGGCCGAGTGATACCTGTTCCCGACTGGTGTAGGTCACAGCTTAGGCTCTCTTGGAGTGTATCATGTTTACGTGGCTCTTGGCCGAGTGATACCCTTTCCCGACTGATGTCGGATACGGCTTAGACTCTCTTGGAGCGTATCACGTTTTTATCCGAAGGTGTCCATACTCGTTTAATACGACACACAGTTTTCACGACCCTCATGGGGCACACCCTTGGATCCGTGCCTGTTTAGGCTCGACTCGCGGTACATGATTCTGTCATGCGGCAACCACCTTGTGACCCAATGTGGAGATATGTTTTATCCAATTTGGAGATCGCCCACGCCCCGCTTAGAGCAGAAAATGGAGTAAATGCCCCACTGCACAAAGCGACGTGCCCCAATTTTACTCGGTCAAACTCTGTCAAACTCTGTGAGTTGAAACGACAGGCCTGCAAATCATTTATGGGGAATCCGGAGAGACGTGACGCTTCGCAATCTTTTCTCCGCCGATTCGTCGAAGACCCAATTTTCCCCTTTTAAAAGGTTTAGGCCGTACGGCGCCCAACGGTTCATTCTCTTGCTGCGCCCTCACTCCTTCTTTTCCCTTGCCTTTCCGACTTCTCTTTCAAAGATTGGACGACCTCGACGACGACGGAGGAGAGGCTGCAGTCCATGGTGGAAGATGGGATCCTCCCTGACTTTGGTCTTGTCTCTGCCTGCCCGGCCGCTGGCGAGTCCGTCCCCACTCCTCGCCCTGAAGAGGTACTGGTCTTTGAATCTTTCTTCCAGCGCGGGTTGGGCCTTCTCGCTTGCGCTTTCCTTCGTGGCCTCCTCTTTTTCTATGAGATCGAATTGGTGAATCTGAATCCCAACTCAATCCTACTGATTTCCCTTTTCGTTCATCTTTGTGAGGCCTTCCTAGGCATTTGCCCTCATTTTGATCTCTTCCGCCATTTTTACCTCCTGAAACCTTACCCCTCCAAGAGCGACCCTAAGGTCGTTGGGGGGCCGGATTCCAGCTGCGCGAAGGGCTGAAGAGGAATTACTTCGCAATTCCTTCCAAAACCTCCAATAAGGGTTGGCATCATGAGTGGTTCTACTGCGCCAACCCTGGTCCTGCCCATCCTTCCTTTGGCGGACGTAGTCCTAAGGCATCTCTTTCTTGGACATCCACCCCTAAATCTGCCGATATGGATCAGGTTCATGACCTTCTGGCACTGATCGAAAAGCTGAAGGAGAGTGGTCTCATAGGGGTGGGTCTGGCCCTACACTTCGTTGCCCGCCAGATTCAGCCCCTGAAAAAGCGAGTTCACCTGGGATTCGCGTACAAGGAGAAAGACGACCCGACCCGGGAGCGGCCCGATGAGCTTTCTAGGGAGCAAATATTCACTCGGGTCGGCGAATTCTTCATCCTGAGTGTTGACGTTTCCTCCGTAAGATGCCCGAAGTCCTTATCTTGCTTCACACCCTCACGAGGTGAGCTAATTCGAGATTTTTATCTTCGTCTTGGGGTGTCTTTTAACCCTCAGTCTTTCTTCACAGGACCGCATTGCATTCTTCAGCGACGCGCCTCTTCCGGAGATGCCCACTTGCGTGGGTGGTTCCACGAAGCGGCGAGCGAGCTCTCCCGCAGGAGATACCGCCGCAAAAAAGGGAAAAAGGACGCGACCAAAGACCCCGTGAAGCCCCGGCTACCGGCTGGCGGTCCCAAGATCCGGGACCCTTCGGCGCGAGCCCCGGCTCCTTCGGCTTCCCCTTCGCGCGAGTCTGCGTCTCTGCCAAGTCCACTGCCAAAGTACTCAAGCATTCGGAATGAGCCCTGGGCGCCGAGTGGTTCTTTTGGGAGCGGCTCGGCCGCTCGAAAGAAGCCTCCGATGAAAATGAAGAAGTCCAATAGGTTGGTTACCCCGCCGATTTCTATTTGACTTGCTCCGATGGCTTTCTAACAATTCTTCTCATAGGGATCCTTTGCTTGAAGTTCCTGTTGGGACGCCGTCTACGGCCCCTGCGGTCGCTGAGCCCCCGGGAGCTTGCTCTCCGGTCGTGGGGACCACACTCGGGGATATCGAAATACCTTCCCGTCCTCCGGCGCCGTCTCCTACTCCTGCCGCTCCGGTGCCGGACCCTGCTGCTCAAGAGCCAATTTCCTGCCCGTCCCCTGAGGTCGAAGAGATCCACCGAGTCCCGCCGGTCCCTGCTCGCCCCCGGCTCATAACGGAGGCTACATGGATTGATGAAGAGGAGGGCTTGAAGCTCCTTGACGACCCAGAGGAG
The DNA here is from genome assembly GCA_036346275.1 of Otatea glauca. Lineage (NCBI taxonomy): Eukaryota > Viridiplantae > Streptophyta > Magnoliopsida > Poales > Poaceae > Otatea > Otatea glauca. The sequence goes on from CM070720.1 coordinate 13,866,297, forward strand.
GAGGAAAAAAGGAGGAACGATTTCTATATCCACGCCGCGGCTTGTGCGCGTGCGGCCCGGGTAAGCACTTCTCCACAATTGCTGCATTCCTGATTTCGTCGTTCATCATGCGGTTACCTTTTGCCGTGATAATTGCAGAAAATAGGGGAGCGCTTTGAGCAAAAATTCGAATACTTCCAGAAGATGCTACCTGAATTTCGGACGCGCCAAGAATACTTGGCCGACTTGGAACGCGTCAAGGCCGATCATGCGGCCAACCTGCGATCCCTCCAGTCTGAGATCCAGGTGTCACAGGAGGAACAAAATGCTTTGCGCCAGGAGAAGCTGGACGTCATTGGCTCCCTTCGAGGTAGCTATTCCAGGAACCCCTTCACGCTTCCATCTTATCATCCGGCTTCTTGATCCTCCTCTATTCATGTCAGCTCGGGATTTCGCCGTCGCGAGGCTCCAAGGGTAGCTCAAAGCTGCAGAAGACTCCAGAGCGAAAGCGGAGAAGGAGCTTGAAGGTGACTCCTACAACTCGGCCTTACCCTGTCTTCGTTTGTCACTTTTCTAATGCCTTGTTCCGTAGATTATAAGTTCAAGACGCAGGCGCAGTACGTCATCTTCAACGAGAAGGTCGAAGCCCTCGAGGCCTTTTGCGCTAAGCTCCAGGATGCCTCTGAGTCGTTGCTGAGTTCACTTCATCCTGGGGGCGAGAGGCCACTTAGCAAGGACCAGGTCATCTCTCGGCTGAGGGAAGCTCCCGAGATGCTCAAGAATCTCTTGAAGGAAATGGCGTCCAATGGTGCCAGCTAGGCTTTGGCGATCACCAAGTCGCTCTATCCCCGAGTGGATCTTTAGGACGTTAAGGAAGGCTTCGCCCGCAACATAGATGAGGATCGAGCCGCCGAGCTCTGGGAGGAGGTCAAGGACACCTCTTCGTCTATTGTAGAGACTTTAGACCTGTAAGTTTCAAACGTATAAAGGTGTCTTTGCTCGATTCTTTTGGGTCGGCATCTTTGTTTGGGTAATTTCGACATATCGCGCCCGAGTAGTCCAGCCCCCATGCTCTGTGGCATGGTCTGTGATGCATGTCTCAGAGTCTTGAAATCTTAGGAGTGAAGAACTCGGACGCATAGGTATTGAAGAAATTACGTAAGAAATAACTTGGAATATTGATTCTTTCATTTGCAAAGGAACAATTTAATTTACAAAGTTTAGGCGAAAAAGCGACGTAGCTGCTCTATGTTCTAAGTGTTGCCGAATGCCGTTCGGTCTTCTCATTTGAGCTTGTAAGCCCCAGGGCGCGCCACCTTGTCGACGATGTAAGGGCCTTCCCAACTTGGGGAGAGCTTATGCTCGCACCTCTGATTCTTTCTGAGGAATAGATCTCCTTTGGAGAATGTGCAGCTCCTCACTTTGCGATCGTGATAGCGCCGTAGGTCTTGGAGATACTTTGCCAATTGAATTGTTGCGACGTCCCTGGCCTCTTCCAGTCGGCCAAGGTCTTCTAGCCGGCTTTCTTCCGAGGCAATCTCTTCATAACTTCGGACCCGTGGGGATCCGAATTCTAACTCGGTAGGGAGGACTGCCTCTGAGCCATATACCAGGAAGAAAGGTGACTGCCTGGTTGCTCTGCTGGGGGTTGTTCACAGCCCCCAGAGTACCGAAGGCAATTCTTTCACCCACCGAGTGGCATACGTCTTTAGCCGATCGAAAATTCTTGCCTTCAGGCCCTGTAATACCATGCCGTTGGCACGTTCGACCTGCTCATTACTTCGGGGGTGCGCAACTGATGCGAAGCAAATCTTTATGCCAAGTTCCTCGCACCAGTCTTGAAATATTCCCCTCTAAATTGAGTGCCGTTATCCGTGATGATTCGGTTGGGTACGCCGAATCTAACCACGACCTCGTGAAAGAATTCTTTGGCCTTTGCCGCCGTGATGGTGGCGACTGGCTTGGCCTCAATCCACTTGGTGAATTTGCCGACGGCCACGAAGAGATGAGTATAGCCTCCCTGAGCCTTCTTCAAGGGTCCCACCATGTCGAACCCCCAGACCGCAAATGGCCACATGATCGGGATGGTTTGTAATTCCTGCGCCGGCTTGTTCATTTGTCGTGTGAAGAACTGACATCCTTCGCATGTCCGGACGACGTCCTCCGTGATCTGCGTGATGGCGGTCACGGAAAAATCCTTGGCGATAAGCCTTACCGACCAGGGTTGATGATGCCGCATGATTCCCACAAATTCCCGAGTGGATTTCTTTGAGCAGATTTCTCCCTTCTTGTTCCGATATACACCGTCGCAGTACGCCAGAGGAGCTTATCCGATAGAGCTCTTTTCTGATGACCACATAATTCTTGCTTCGACACATTATCCTTTCGGCCTGTACACGATCCTCGGGTAGCTTGTCCTTCATCAGGTAATCCAAATATGGAGCTGTCCAATCTGGGATAATGACCAAGACCTCCGCTTCTTCGTTTTTCCCTACTGGAGCATCCGCTTTTGGCCGGGAGCTAATCGTGGGCTTATGGATTTCTTCCACGAAAACTCCCACGGGTACTCTGGACCGGCTGGATCCCATCTTCGCTAGCTCGTCGGCTGCTTCGTTGTCTCACCGGAGCATGTGAACGAGCTCCAGGCCATCAAAGTTTCTTTCTAGCTTGCGTACCTCCTGGCAATAGGCCGACATGTTGTCTTCGATACATGACCATTCCTTTTGCACTTGGTTGACCACGAGCATTGAGTCTCCGCGAACCGCCAGGCGTCGGATACCGAGGGATATGGCAATACGGAGTCCGTGAATGAGTTCCTCACACTCGGCGGCGTTGTTGGATGCGGGAAAAAATATTTGGAGGACATACCTCAACCTTTCCCCGCTTGGCGATATGAGCACTATACCAGCCCCTACGCCGCTGAGCATGAGGGAACCATCGAAGTACATTGTCCAATACTCGAGTTCCTTGGTAATCGTCGGGTTCTGAAGCTCTGTCCACTCGGCCATAAAGTCGGCGAGCGCTTGAGATTTGACGGCAGTACGGGGCCTGAATAGGATATCGAAGGCCCCGAGCTCGACTGCCCACTTGGCAATTCTCCCAGTGGCCTCCTGGTTGTGAAGTATATCCCCAATTGGGAAGGAGGTGACCACCGAAATGGCATGCTCTTGGAAATAATGCTTAAGCTTGCGAGATGTAAGAAGTACGGCATATAATAATTTCTGCACTTGTGGATATTGTACCTAGGATTCACTCAGGACCTCACTAACAAAGTAGACTGGGTGTTGGATCTTGTGCACGTGAGCCGGCTCCTCCCTCTCTACGACGATTGCAGCGCTGACTACATGAGTCGTTGCCGCGATGTAGAGTAACAGAGGTTCATCCGGCATTGGTGAGACCAAAACCGGGGGTGTCGTTAAGAAGGTCTTCAGATCTTCAAATGCTTGTTGTGCCTCCGACGTCTACTGGAACTTGTCTTGCTTTTTGAGGAGTTTGAAGAATGGCATTCCTCGCATACCTAGTCGGGAGATAAACCTGCTGAGCGCGGCCATGCACCCCGTAAGTTTCTGGACGTCCTTTTGGCAAGTCGGCGGTTTCATATTTGATATGGCATTGACTTTCTCCGGGTTGTCTTCGATTCCTCGCTAAGATACAATAAACCCAAGCAGTTTTCCTGAAGATACTCCGAAAACACAATTCTCGGGATTTAACTTCATGGTGAAGGTCCTCAGACTCTCAAATGTCTCGGTCAGGTCGGTGATAAGATCCTTCCTTTCACGAGTCTTCACCACGACGTCGTCCACGTATGCCTCCACGTTGCACCCGAGTTGGGCGTGAAAACACCGCTGTATCGCGCGTTGATAAGTCGCGCCAGCATTTTTCAGACCGAATGCCATCGTGGTGTAGCAGAAGGCTCCGAAAGGAGTGATGAACGAGGTCTTGATATGATCTTCCGCCTTTAGGCGAATCTGATGGTAGCCTGAATAGGCATCGAGAAAGCTCAAAATTTCGCACCCGGCGGTCAAGTCGACCACCTGATCAATTCGAGGCAGCCCAAAGGGATCCTTTGGACATGCCTTGTTAAGATCGGTATAATCAACGCACATGCGCCATGTTTTATTTTTCTTTTGAACCAATACAGGATTCGCTAACCAATCAGGGTGATACACCTCTTTGATATAACCTGTAGCTAAAAGCTTGGTGATCTCCTGCTTGATGGCGTTCCGGCGATCTGGAGCGAACCGCCGAAGCCTTTATTTGATCGGTTTCGCCTTCTCGTCGACGTGGAGAGAGTGCTCGATCACCTCCCTTGGTACACCTGGCATATCGGATGGCTTTTAGGCGAAGATGTCCTTGTTGGCTTGGAGGAAGGTGACGAGCGCGCTTTCCTATTTATCCTCGAGCCTTGTCCCAATCAAAGTCGTTTTAGATGTGTTGGACGGGTCAAGAATGATTCTTTTGGTTCCTTTGCCTGGCTTGATTCCTGAGGTGGCCTGCTTTTTTGCTGGAACGTCTCCTTCATCTTGCAACGTGGCAGCCTCGGTTTGGATACTTTTCGCCTCGGCGCACGCTTCTCGCAACTCGGCGAGTTCATGATTTTCTCGGTCGCATTGAGAGGATTGCTTGATGTCTCCACAGACCGTGATGACTCCTCGAGGTCCCGGCATCTTCATTATTGAGTAAGTGTAGTGCGGCACGGCCATGAATCTGGCTAGGCTGGGCCTTCCCAAGATAGCATGGTACGCCGTTTCGAAATTGGCTACCTCGAAATTGATATATTTGGTCCAAAAATTATCCTTGGTGCCAAATGTAACATGCAAAGAAATCTGCCTGAGTGGGAACGAGGATGCCCCGGGGATCACTCCATGGAACGGTTGGGCGCTCGGCCTTAGCTCAGAGCGGGGAATGCTCATGTCGTCGAAAGTCCTGGCGAATAGTGAAGAGGAACGTGGTATGCTACGCTAGCACAAAAAAAATTCTACCACGAAACCAGAAAGCTACTCGCAAGAAGGGGATCATAGATAAGATTACCACTAGACGCGCAGTTGCGGAATCCTTCACGCGTCGATGAAGTGGATCGTCCTCGCCGCAGTCGTTGCGTCGATGTAGTGGATCGTCCTCGCCTTGCCGTGGATCGTCCTCCCACGCCGCAGTCGCAGCAGCGTCACCGCAGTAGTCCACACGCCCAGAGATGGAACGCCGTGCGCGTGTGCAAGCACAGTCGCTCGGCGAGGGCAGCGAGAGGAGTAGGCTAGGGTTTCGAGTGAATCACTCCTAAACCGTGGGAAAGCACACCTGCACCTCCTCCTCCTCCTTATATAGCCACGAGATGAAACCCTAAACTAGGGCCCATCGTGCTAAGCCCACGAGGTTCATTAATTACGGATCCAATCCAAATTAATGCGTCCCAGCCCATTAAGTGTGTGACCCTGCAGGTTCACATACGTTTGGACATGGATTCGAAAACTCCTTTTCAATCCAATAGTTGGTAGTGGCTTCTTGCAAAGTATGCCAACTCCCAAATATACTATGATCAAATCAGACAGAACCTATCAAAAGTACTCATGTAATAATCCCTTTGCCAAGTATATGAAGATTGATCTCAAGGCAGAAGCATGTCATCCTTTGATGATTCAATCCATCTCTCGTATCCGTGATATATTAATAAGTTGTGATTGACTCCTCAATCACGGCATGGCCATGCACTTCCTTAATCATATCACACAAGTGGCCTTGTCATATATCTCGTTTCATTGGAGTGGCAAATTCCATCTTATTGCACTTCCCTCTGCACGTTTCATAGTAAACATGAAAGCTACCTTTATAACTATCCGGTTAGGAAGTAGTGTTTGATAGCCCCAAGGAAAACTATTACACATGTAGGGAATATGACAATCTCAGGTCTAAGGATCATACATCTACTAGGTATGAGATACACTGATGACACATAAGAATGAAACATTCTCGCAGTGTCCCATTGCGGGTCTATCTAACCCATGTTCTTCAACATGCGTCCACAATGTATAGATGATATCTCCATATCCCATGATCTATGAAGCATGATCATCGATCACTACATGTGCTGATCTATTCATCGTTGTCCTATACGATGATATCCGATCAGAGATATTTATCGAATTACATCATTAAGTAAAGAGCTTCATAAGCAAGTCACATACTTGTTGATCAATACAATGATATACATTCATTGGACCAATAATCATATTATTATTCATAAACATAGTCATGTTACAATCATCTAAATGATTGCCTCAAGGGCATAACACTAACAAATAGGACGTTGAGTCCATTTTCGCCATCGATCAGAACCCTCTTGAGCTTCACGCTGCGCACAACTGGATCAAACACCAAAGGAAACTTACCCAGATGTGGGACCTGGTTGGGGTGATCCCTATGATCAAAGGTGATCGAGACCTCGGACCACTTCAAATACTGGGGGGTTGGTGGTTCCACTGCATTGATTTCCCGAGCGACAAGTTTTTGCTTCCGCTTGGACTCGTATCCGGTTGAGCTCCTGTAGATTTAGTTCAGCTCCTGCTCAGGTTCTTGGAAATCTTCTTCGTCTGGGAGGTCCTTCTTCTTTGCTGGAGCAGCTTCGCCCTTGGCTGGAGCCGGTTGCCGGTGACTTTCGCACGCAAAACGCTTCAAAGTGAAGCGTCTTTGGCGTGCTTTCCTTAGGTGGAAAGGACAGATTGCTTCCATGACGGTCTTTGTAGTCGGTGCCTCCTCCGAACAGCTCGGGGTCAGTTGTGCTCGGCTACCGCAACTAGCTCTTCACCCTTCCGCTTCCTATCCTTGTGTTTTGAGGACTCGGGCATGTCGCCTTTGTTCTTCTACGGCGGGCGATCTACTTGACGTTCGGCCAGGGCATCTGAGGCTGTGGCGTAGCGGTCGACCAATGCGAACATTTCCTTCACGGAGGTCGGGGGCTTCCTTGACATCTTTTTGATTAAATCAGGATCACTTACCCCTTTCTGGAAGGCCGCCACCACCACCGCCTCGGATACGTCCCTGACGGTGTTTTTCTTCTGCATGAAACGCCGGATGAAATCTCTCAGCGTCTCATCCTTCTTCTGGTGCAGCTGGTACAGGTCCCATGGAGTGCCAGGCCTTTCGTAGGTGTCCTGGAAGTTGGAAATAAACTGATCGCAGAGATCACTCCAGGAGTCCACCGAGTTTGCAGGGAGGCCCGTGAGCCATGCTTGAGTCGAGGGGGTGAGATTGACCGGCAGATAATTCGCCATGACAGTCTGGTTCCTTCCGACGGCTTTAACTGCCAGGGCGTAAACCTGCAGCCAAGCTTCTGGGTCCCGCTCCCCGTCGAATTTTACGATGCCCTTGGTATTGAATCCTTCAGGCCATATCACTCGGCGCAGCCGAGGAGTAAACGCTCGGATCCCGTCAATAGATCTCTCATCATGATGAGGTGGAGTCCGTCGTGGTGAGCCTCTAGCTCGGCGATGGTCATCAACACGTCGGGGTGGGGTACGGCGCGGTGAGTCCAAGACTAGGTGTTCTTCGTCGCTCCCACCTCAACGGCGGTGGTCGTCGTGGTTATCATATCTTTGATCGCTTCGTCGATCGCGGCTGGTGCCGAAACGCTCGTAGTCGTCGCGGCGTCCGCGCCTTTCTTCCTCGTCCCACTCCTGTCGCCTGGCTGTGATGTCCTGGCGGAGGTCACGGTTGAGAATCGGCGGCGCCCGGTGGTGGTGGTGTGTGACGTGCCGCCAGATTCGATCGGTTGCGATCCGACTCATCGGGCGACTCGGGTTGCCGCATGAGAGTGCGAGTGTGATTCTCCCACCGGCTTTTCCTGGTTCTGCTGGATTGCTGCCGCCGTCACCATGGCCTTGATCTAGGTCACAATCGGGGCTGGTGGGCTATCCGCTGCGATAATTGGGTCTAGCGTGTCGAGGAGCATCTTGGAGACAACGACGTTTTGCATCGGTGTGCGAAAGATAGATTGATCTCCCAACCTAGACTGCAGGATATCCTCAAGGACATTGCGGCCGCGTGATCGAAGAGACCGTGCTGGAACATCCTTACCCCTACGTCGACGATCTTCCTCCGCAGCTTCTTGGTCTTCTTGATGGAGATCGGTCCTCTACTCCTCAATCGCGAAGACGCCGCGAAAATCGCAGCAGTTCCTTACAATGCCGACAGTTTTTCTGGGTGAGTCAGAGCGGCATAAATGAGATAGGTTGGCCTGATCTTCACCAGATCGGGATCTGGTTTTGGACCAGGAAGACAAGTTCTCCGCGCGCATCTGCGACGAAGTCCAGGTTTCCGAAGCGGAAGGCCTGGCCGGAGACGAAGGTGGCGATGAATCCGCCGATTGCTGCCATCGAGTTTGTGGGAAAATATTATAGCGCTTCCCCTACCTGGTGCGCCAACTGTCGACTTTTGTAGTCGGCAATGAAATTATGTGGCAGGCGCTGGATCTCAAACTCGATGGTTGCACAAGACAGAGGATTATACTGGTTCAGGCTCTCGCAGAGGAGATAATACCCTAGTCCTGTGTGCTGGAATTATGCTGATCTCTTGGATCTTGGGTCGCTCAAAGCGCAATATGTTCTAGGCGATATGAGGTGTGCTATGCTCTATGGCTTGATTGCTCTATGCTTGGATGATCGGCCCCCTATGTTGTTGCCCGCCCTCTCCCTTATATAGCGGGGGTGGGGCGGCTTACAGAGTACTGATCGGTTTGGAGATTTCGATCGGTTACAAGATTCTAGTCAGTTAATAGGATAGAGTTTACATCTTTATCTACCCTATTAACGACTCGGATTACAACCGTATCTATCGTATCTAAATATATGCTCAACTATCTATGGAACGTACCCCCTTGCGCACGACAGTGGGGCCTGACGTAGGGAATATCTTCTGGGCCTCTCTCTCGGATTCTTATATTCCACATTCATCATAACCCCATGAACAAGTCCAAGATCAATTCTTGAGTTTTGCTCAACCTTGGTGTGCTCTTCCTTCAAAGTGAAAAAGGTTGGAACTTTGATGTCAATCCTTGCTATTGAAGGTTAGAATAAGTTCCTGACATCCTTAGGATCACATCTACCAAGTTTCGTGAGTTTCTGTCCAGCCGATCAAAAGATTCCTAAAATTAGCTTTTGAGGTCATGCTGTTTTTGGCTCTATTCTTCCTATTTTTCCTGAGCTAGGTCATATCGACAACTATTCGGTCATACCACAGACTCGACGGTCATACCAGGATTACAGAGCAACTTGCTCTTTCTCACTTTCTCCTCTTGACTGATTTGTCTGTGGGCTTGGTTGGATCATTTTGATTGGGGAAAACTTTATTTGGGGTCCTTCAATTGGTATCAGAGCCGATTTTGCTCTTCCATAGATCTTGACCGGTCTCAAGAGCCATGGCGATGGATAAGTATTCCACCAAGCCTCCCATCTTTTCTGGAGTTGATTTTCCTTTCTGGAAATCTCGGATGGATTCGTACATCACTACCAAGGGCTTCCTGATATGGCAGAAAGTGAAACTCCCGTATGAGGTTCCTGCCGATGAAAACGTCACAGTTGACAATTTGGCTGACGTTGTGGCGAACGCTAAGGCAAGGGACATCCTCATACAAGGTCTTAGCCGTAGTGAGTATGATAGGATTTCTCACCTCTGTTCTGCTCATCATAATTGGGTGACCGTCGATGCTTACCATGAGGACACCACCCAAATCAAGACGGTGAGACAGGACCAATTCAAGCGTAATTACAAAAAGTTTGATCAACACATTAGTGAGAGTCTTGATGAGTGCTTTGGTCGATTTACAAAGATTTTGAGCAACCTCCGAGCAGTCGGTTGTATATACAATAACTCGAATAATGCTCGACATTTCTTGACCGCACTCGATCTTTGAGTTTAGGAGATGAAGCTGACCAACATTAAGGACACTACCGACCTATTGACTTTGACTCTTGATGGGCTTTATTCCTGTCTCAAGACTCATGAGATCGACGTCGTCTCACGCAAGACAAAATCTCAGTCGATGGCTTTGGTCACCAATCCCACTAAATCAAATTCTGATTGTTCTATTGGGTTTTCCCTCTGCGCCCTTTGCGAGCTAAGCGATGACCAACTGGAAAAATTTCCAGAAAATGAGCTTACTCTATTGGCTCGTAAATTTTCTCATGCATACAAGAGTGTGAGAGAGAGGAAAAGAGGTAGCATGATCACCTGCTTTGAGTGTGGTGGCCCCAACCATATTCGAGCGAACTGCCTCAAGCTGGAGAAGGGCAAGAACGACTCCGGCGGTTTGGTAAAGAACGACTACATCAACAAGAACCACAACAAGAAGCCTCCAGCTCGTGACCCGGCGCGTGAGAAGAAGTACCGCAACTTCTCGAAGAACAAGAAGCTCTTCCATCGCATCCTCGCTGCACTTGACGACATCAACCTCTTTGATACGGAGAACTGGAGCGATGAGGGCGAGGATGATCCGCAAGAGAAAACCAAAGGCGGTGATGACTTCACCGGGATGTGCTTCATGGTGGACGCCAATGGCATCAACGACTCTGAGCTCTACAGTGACTCGGACAAGGTACCCTCTTATGACCAGCTCAATGAAGCTTTCTGCCAACTAGGAAAATTTTATGCTAGAGCTAGGTGTACGGAGCTAGAGAAGGAAGTAGGTACCCTTCCCGAGTATCTGATGACTGTACTCTTTGCGATGCTTTGCTTGTGGAGCTTGAGAACCTAAGGACTATGCATGATAGTGTGGCTTCTGATCTTGAGAGTCTTAGGTCGAAGAATGCTAGCACTTGTTCTATTGATGCCATTTTTGTAGATGCTAGTTTTCTTCATGCTCACACTAGCACATCATATAAAAATTGCCTTAAGTTGCTTGCTGAAATTGATGTAATGAGCACTCACCTTATGGAGCTATCTACTAGAAATAATGAGCTTGAAATGCAAGCTTCTAAGGACTCAGTCAGCTCATGTGAGGGATTTAGGCAACTAAAACTTGACAATGAATCCTTAAATGTCAAGTATGCTGAACTTGCTAAAGACTTACTAGTTAAGTCACAAGAAAGTTGCTTGCGATGTGCTGTGATTGAGGGGGACTTGGATGAAATCCAAGTCAAACTTAGGAAGAAGCTTGAGGCCCAGACCCTTAGGATTAAAAATGCTTCTTGCATTTCATGTGAGGCCCTCAAAGTTGAGGTAGCCGTGCTGAGGGAGAAAAATGCACGTGTTGGTAGTTCTTCTCTTCCTGGTTCTTCTTCTTCTTATGTTCCGTGTTCTTCATGTGCATCTTTCTTCCGGGAGAGTGAGTATCTCATGAGCACTCTCGAGAAGTTTGTAGGAGGCAAAAAGAAGCTCAATCTTATTCTAGACCAATCTAAGATTAGGCGATACAATCAGGGTCTATGATTTGACTACCTGGAGCACGCTCTAGCGCATCCTCCCACCATTGTGCATGGATCCAAGAGTGGTGAGATCGTGGTAGTTCTCAGGGTGAGTACCACTATGTTTAGTTCTGCCAGGGTTGTCCATGGGATCTCTGATCAGAAGGTTGCTCCTCCTGCTACTTTTGCCTCTAGTAAGGCGAAGTATTCATGCACCTTCTGTCAGAAAAATAGACATTTGGTAGATTTCTGCTTCAGGTGCGCTAAGATCACAAGGTGTGAGCGTGTTGCTACTCTTAGGGGTATTCATAGTCATCCCCAGACTCTGAGTGCTCCTGAAGCCCACACTGCTGCTATATAGGTTAGAGAGTCGCTTGTTCTTGGGCAGCGTTCAGGACTTGGATTTCATGCTGTTCATTCGAGTTTTCATCCTGAATCTGCTCTTGGCCAGTCTTTCCACCGTCCTTTTGATATTCCTCAGATTTTTCTCAAGGTAGATATCAGCGGCGTGAGGTGTTTTCTAGTAGGAGATTTGGGTATCCTCACTGGGATGGTGTGGCCTTTGCATGACGGCGGGCCAACCCAGCTCCAGCTCCTAGATCTTTTACTAATGTTGCCCCTAATCTTGTGAGAGTTGAGCGTCAGTGAGACACTAGAGTCTAGTCTTCTTCTGTGGCTGGTACTCTGAGGCATCTTGTGATTCAGTATTGGGTTCCCAGGTCTTCACTTTATCCGAGTACTCAGTCATCTCTCTCTCTCTTATGTCTTGATCAGGCCCGTCAAATTGGGAAGGGAGAGATTTGGATTGTTGTCTCCGGTTGTTCTGGCCATATGACCAATGACTCTTGTTGGTTCTCTTCTCTAGTCCGTGCCCCCGGTGATGAGTTGATCACTATTGGGGATGCTTCATCAGGTAGAGTCTTTGCTAAAGGTACCATCTACATTAATAATAATTTTATTCTTAAGGATGTTGCCTTAGTGACTAAGCTGCAATACAATCTGCTTTCTATTTCTCAGCTTATCTTTGACTCTTTCGAGGTAAGGTTCAAGACTAGTGCCTATAGTACCCTCGATTCATCAGGGGAGTTAGTTTGCGGGATTTCTAAATTTGGAAGAGTCTTTCATACTGATTTTTCTACCTCTTCTAGAGACTCTTCGGTGTTTGATTGCTTCTGAGTCCCGTGATCTCTCCTACTGGCATAGGAGATTAGGTCACATTGGCTTCGATCATTTGACCCAGGTTAGCAACCATGATCTCATTTGTGGTCTGCCTAAACTCAAAATGGTCTAAGACTTAGTTTGCTCTCCTTGTCGACAAGGCAATATGGTTGGTGCTTCTCATCCTCCACTCACTGTCGTGATGACTAATTCACCAGGATAGCTTTTACATATGGACACCGTTGGTCCAGCTAGAGTGCAGCCAGCGGGTGAGAAGTGGTATATTCTTGTCATTGTCAATGATTTTTTGAGGTATTCTTGGGTGTTTTTTATGGCCTCGAAGGATGAGTCTTTTACCCATTTCAAGGGTTTAGTCAGTAGAATGTCTGTTGAGATCCCTAGTGCCTTGCGAGCTATACGCAATGACAATGGTACGGAGTTTAAGAACTCCTACTTTGAGAGTTTCTGTGAGTTAGGTCTAGAGCATCAGTTTTCCTCTCCATACTTCACTCAGTAAAATGGCATAGTGGAAAGGAAGAATAGGACTTTGGTTGAGATGGCCAGGACGATGCTATACGAGTATAGTACTCCTAGGAAGTTTTGGGCTGAGGCTATAGCTACTGCTTGCATATGTCTAATCGAGTATTCTTGATAGCACATTTGCAATTCACTTCTTACGAGTTGAGGTAAGGGTGAAAGCCCAATGTTCCTCATTTTCGTGTGTTTGGTTGCAAATGTTTCATCTTGAAGTCTGGTAACCTGGATAAGTTTGAGTCTCGCTCTTCTGATGGTATTTTTCTGGGTTACTCGACTTCTTCTCGTAGCTATAGGGTCTGGAGATGTGATGCGAATAGGATCATAGAGACCTGTGAGGTAACCTTTGATGAGGCTAGCCCAGTTGCTAGACCCGACATTTCAGGTTCCTCTTCCCTCTTCGAGACCATCTTTGTAGAGGATGAGGATGATGGAGATGATGATGTTCTATCTGATCCAGTACCTTCTGCGCCTGAGATGCCTCTTGTTTCCTTTTTTGCACCTCAGGGAGACCAGCGTTTACCCACAGACACTCCTTCAGCGAGTGACTCTGTTCCTACCTCTTCTATGCATGAGGTAGAGGCCACTTCCGCATCTGGACCTCCCCGCCATATTCAGAGATATCATCCACCTAATCATATTATTGGCAATCTGTTTGAGCATGTCACATGCTCAAAATCAGGTTTGTCATGTTTCTGCCTTTGTTGCCTCCTTTGAGTCGAAGGATGTTTTTCATGCATTATCCAATGAGTCTTGGATTAATGTTATGCATGAGGAACTCAAAAACTTCGAGAGGAACTGTAACATCCCAAAATTGGAGTTTTGGAATGTTTAAATTTGAAAATGAACCATTTGCATTTTTCTTGAATTAAATTCCAGCTTAATTTGAATTTTCTATTTATAAAAGGATTTAATTTGACTAATCTATTAATCAAACAAAATATTTTCAGCTTTAGTTGGGTTCATTATGCTGCAAGGAATTTTTCTGTATTTTTGGAGATTTTTCTGAATTTATTTACTATTTATTTGGATTTATTTGCTTTTATTTGAATTACTGTAATTTCTTTAATTAAGAAAAGCTTTGAATTTCCAAAATCCTTTTTGGGTCGAATTCCGCCGGCCCATTCTTTTTTTCCGCAGCCCGGCAGCTTCGCGCCTTCACCCGGCCCAGCCAGTCCGTGCAACGCGGCCGCCCGAAGCACGCCATGTGGACGGCCAAGAAGCTGCCGCGCCGCACCGCCAAAACCCTAGCACGCGCGCCGTTTTCGACGTTCGTGCCATGCACGCCTTCCCAGGGCTATTTAAAGCCCCGAGGATCCTCATGTCGCGTTCTCCACCTCCCGCCGCACCTGCCGCCCCTTTGCTCGTCGCCCGAGATGTCGCCGTCTACGCGCACGAGCTCGCCGAAGTTCTCTGCCGTCCCGAGCTTCTTGCCGCCGCCCGATCCGCCTCGGCCCGCTGGATGCACGACCCATGGCAAGCCCACGTCGGCCGCCACCTCGGCCCCGCGTCAGCGCCGCGTCGCCTCATCTCCCGCCCGCGTGGCCGCCACGTGTTCTGCCATGTCTGCCCTAACCCGCTGCGTCAGCGCCACCTCGGTCGGTCTGCCGCGTCATCCTCTAAGCCGGTCGGTGGACGCAGTCCACCGTGAGCCGAGTCTCTGACGCGTGGGGCCCACGTGTCAGTGGCATTTCTTTTTCCTTTTCTGATTTTCCAGAAAATCCAAAAATCCAACCAATCACGTGTTGCCACTTGTCAGCCTCTCTGTTTTTCTGATTTTTCTGATCTGGGAATCTTCCAGGAGCCCGTTCTCCTTCGTTTGAGCTCCGGTTCCAGTGATTCAAATTTCTAAATTCAAGATCTATCTTCCAGTACCATTCTTTTCAGTTTTTGAATTTTTGTTGAATTTGTTTTATTTATTTCCTCTCGTTTCGCGTGTAGACGACGCAGTCGAAGCTTAAGCAAATCAACAGTCAGAGGTAGATCCAGCAGGAATCATCGAAGGAAAGTCTTCCTTGAACATGTTGATCCCAAATTTTATGAAAATGTTATGTTGTTTTCAAATTATGCATGCTTACTTTTATGCAAAGTACTTTAAATGTAGTCTTAAGGTTTAGTTAAATTCCAGTTTGTTATACCCTCATTGGTATTGATCATGTCGAACCTTTGGCACCCTAGATGATATATACTAGCTTTATTTGGTGATATCCAGTAGATTAGCATGGAACGGTAGAATTGCTTAATCCAGCTTAAACGCTTCGGTATTATGCCATGATGGGAATCATTTCAAATGTTGTTTAAACTTATTTGTGAAATCGCGGCAATTGATGTTATTGCTGTGATTTAAATAAAATAAAGTGGAAATGGTTTAGACCGGGGCGGATGGATGTTTGGCGGGTGCAGAAAGCACGAGACCTTGGTATGTGAATGTTCCACCCTAGTCAATTAAGGACCGAAGCGTGTGTTACCATGGACCGAGCACTACCGTACAACCACAAGTCTATATGGGTACGACCTGGCTAAATAATTTGTGCGTCTCATTATTAGCTTCGCCTGTTGGTGAGTGCCAGATGTTGGCAGGCGCAAGAGGGGGCTTCTTTACTGGGCAGCTAGAACCCTAACAGCGGTGAAATCTTAGCAGGCGAGGTTAATAGTGGGGTTGTACATTGTAAAGGCCTTGTCATGATCTCTCTGCCGACACACCAAAGGAAGTGTGTTAATTGCATGGCAACAAGAGTCGATCATGTCTTGTGGGTAAAGTGTACACACTCTGCAGAGTTAAAACTACTTAAGTAGCCGTGCCCACGGTCAAGGGCAGGCAAGGTACGCTTGCACATTGTAGATTTCATGGTTTTGTTTTAATGGAAAATGGTTGTTTTGGGAATCCGTGAGCAGATGGAACTCTCGGGTTATGGTTTGGCGGATGGAGCCAGTCAGGTAGCTAGAACCTGCTTTAATTGTCATATCAAATTCAATTACTATACAATTACATTTTGATCAAATGATGCTTTGTGAAATTATTATTGGTATTTACAGTTAAACATTGCTTTATGCTAAAAGAGCCATATTATGCCTTCAATTGTTTAGCCTTGCATATAGTTATCATGCATTATGTTTCCAAGACTTACGGAGGACATTCTGTGCTCACCCTTGCATCATCCCTAACTTTCCACAGAAGAGTGTGCAGAAGCTGAAGGTGACTACGATTTCTACAGTTGTGGTTACGACGAAGGTGATCCGGAATGCTAGGACGCGAACCCCAGTCGATTGCCTGTTGGGCAAATGGATGGGCTTACTTTGCTTTTGTTATTTCGTTTCCGCTGTTTCTTATTGAACTCATGCTATGATGCTGCTTATTTGTAATAATTGGCCATAAGGCTAATACTCTTTTGCTTAATTAATATTATTTGATTCGTGATATGGATGTGTTGTCAACACTGTTTCCACTGTGTGTGCTAGCTTTTCCTGGACTAGCACAGGTTATACACAGAGGGTTCAGATTTGGAGATCCGGTCCCGACAGAGGTGGTATCAGAGCCGTATCGACTGTAGGTCGCATCCCTAGTTAGTCTGGTCTTCTTAGCAAGATCTTCAAAATTATTTTCTAAATTAAACCAACGAATTGCTGTAAATAGATTATCTCATCTCATCTTATTCTTAGGTTCTTACTCCTTTCCTTTGCTAAAATATTGTTTTAAAAAAAGCGTTTAATTTGATCTTATCTCTTGAAACTTCTTTAAGCCTCGAGTCTTCTGCAAGAATCCAAATCAAGGAAGAAGATGATCAAGCCGTCAAAGAGTATATCCGAGGAGACTTCCACATAGGATAAGTTAGTAGTGCTCAATAGTGTTGGAGCGTTTTATCCCTTTTTAGTTTAGCACGTATAGTTCGAGTGTATTAGAATTTTTGTTGCTTGTTTGTTGGGTGTGTTGTACACTTGCGCTAGCATTGTGTTGCAGCCACCTTTCTTTTGGAGTTTTATAGCTTGTTTGGTCTTGGAATGGCTACCTCCCTAGTCTTCTCATCTTTTGCTCTTTCCCTCTCATCTATTGCTAACCTATCCCTGGCCGTTGCTTCAGATGGAAGGTCAAGGAAGAGGTCGTGGAGCTGGTCATAGAGGAGGTCGTGTTGGAGGTCGTGGTCGTGGTCAGGCAGAGCCATAAGAGCAGCAGGATGTTCAAGATTAGCAAGAGCAGCAAGTGACACCGTCGCTGCCAGTCCAACCCCCAGTCGCAGATATCCAGCAGATGATGGCAATGCAGCTTCAGTTGTTGTAGGCCCTTGCTCAGAATATGGTGAACAATCCGTAGCCAGCACCAGCCGCAGTACCAGTGATGCCGCCCCAGTCAAAGCTTGGAGAATTCATGAGAACTAGACCGCCTACCTTCACGGGAGCAGGTGAACCCTTGGAGGCAGATGATTGGTTAAGAGATGTGGAGAAAAAGCTCCAGTTGGCACAGTGTGATGACCGTGAAAATGTTCTCTACGCGAGCCATCAGTTAAAAGGAGTAGCTGCTACTTGGTGGGATAATTTTTGTGCTGCCCATCAGAATGCTCAAGCTATAACTTGGGAGGAATTCTCCGAAGCCTTCCAGACGCTTCATGTACTGCAAGCATAATTGAAATGAAGAAAAGAGAATTTTGCAAGCTGCATCAGGGAAACCAGAGTGTTTCTGAGTATCTGAATAGGTTCACCCAATTGTCGAGGTATGCACCAGAGGATGTGGCTACTGAAAGTGCCAAGATCTGGAGGTTAATGGAGGGACTTGACCCTGACATCAAGGTGCAGCTAGTTGCTTTGGATTTTCTGAATTTTCAGCATATGGTGAACAAGGCACTAGTACAAGAGGATGCCCAGCGCCAACAGCGGGAGTCCCGCAAGAGAAGGATGGCATTCCAGGCTCAGCATGGAGCAAGTGGTTCTCGTCAGCGCTTCCAATTTCAGCAGGTTAGCAGGACACCTGTTCAAGGAGCACCCCGTACTCCTAATTCTGGACCTCGCCCAGTTGCTCAAGGACCCCCAGCATAATGCCAGTGCTCAGCCACAGAAAGGGAATTCAAATGCTGCAGGAATTCAGTGTTTCCATTGTCACCAGATGGGACATTATGCCAGCAACTGTCCTTAGAAGCGTTAGCAAGTGACCCCAGTGCCATTCAACTTGGGATCCAATTCCGCCAGAGCTCCTGCGCAAGGACAAGGTCGTGGAACACCTCAGACGCCAAGAGCTCCGCAATCCTTTGGAGGAGGACGTGTCAACCATGTGACTACCGAAGGAGCTCAGGAGGCACCAGATGTGGTTTTGGGTAAGTTCCTTGTTAACTCAATACCTGCCTCAGCATTATTTGATTCTGGAGCATTGCATCCTTTTATATCGAAGAATTTTGTTGAACAATTTGGTTGGGATACCTTTACCCTTAAGAGCCCCATGATAGTTCAATCACCGGGAAAAGAATTGAGAACTAGTTCAGTATGCCCAAGTGCAACCATAAAAATCAATGGGGTAGAATTCCTAGCGAATCTTATCATCTTGGATTCTAAAGGAATAGATGTCATCCTAGGGATGGATTGGTTAATCAAGTATAAAGGTCAAATAGATTGTGCCAGTAGAACCATTACTCTTACCAATTCAGAAGGCATTCGAGTGGAGTATATGCCTGATGAGTCTTCAAGTAAGAAGTGTGCTTTGAACAGTGTGAAGAAAACAACTTTGGAAAGTATGCCTGTGGTGCAAGAATATCCAGATGTATTTCCTGAAGATTTGCCAGGATGCCGCCTGATCGAGATGTAGAGTTCGTCATAGAGCTAGTCCCTGGTACAGCTCCTATTTCAAAGAGACCCTACCGCATGCCAGCCAATGAACTCGTCGAGATGAAGAAACAGATTGAGGAGTTGCAAGAAAAAGAATACGTTCATCCAAGTTCGTCACCTTGGGGAGCGCCAGTTCTTTTTGTAAAGAAGAAGGATAATAGTTTGCGTTTGTGTGTGGACTATAGAGCCCTGAATGAAGTCACAATCAAGAATAAGTATCCGTTGCCCAGGATTGATGACTTGTTTGATCAGTTAAAAGGAGCATGTATCTTCTCCAAGATCGATCTTCGATCTGAATACCACCAGTTGAAAATAAGGTCACAAGATATTCCGAAGACAGCTTTTGCTACCCGATATGGACTATATGAGTTCACAGTTATGTCATTTGGTCTGACCAATGCACCAGCCTATTTTATGAACCTGATGAATAAAGTGTTTATGGAATACTTGGACAAGTTTGTGGTAGTATTCATAGATGATATTCTTATATATTCTAAAGACGAATCGGAACATGAAGGTCATTTGAGGATGGTGTTGGAAAAGTTCAGGAATCATCAGTTATATGCCAAGTTTAGTAAGTGTGGGTTTTGGTTAAAGGAAGTTGCTTTCTTAGGACATATAATTTCTGCTAGAGGTGTCGCAGTAGAACCTGAAAAAGTGAAAGGTGTACTTGATTGGAGGCAACCCAAGTCAGTGCCTGATATCCGAAGTTTTCTTGGTTTAGCGGGATACTACCGAAGATTCATAGAAGGATTTTCAAAGATTGCAAGACCGCTTACCCGATTCTGTCAAGAAGGAAAAGAAGTTTGAATGGTGCCAAGCATGTGAGCAAAGTTTTCAGAATTAAAGAAAAGCCCGACCTCAGCCCGAGTGCTCATTTTACGGACATTCTAAGAACTTTGAGATTTTCTCGTGATGCTTCCGCATGTGGTCTTGGATGTGTCTTGATGCAAGAAGGCAAAGTAGTTGCATACGCCTCACGGCAATTGCGACCACATGAGGAAAACTATCCAACCCATGACTTGGAAATGGCTGCAGTTGTGCATGCATTAAAGTTGTGGAGGTATTATCTCATCGGGAATCGATGTGAGATTTTCACAGATCATAAGAGTTTGAAGTATATCTTCACTCAAGCAGACCTCAACCTAAGACAAAGAAGATGATTAGAGTTAATAAAGGATTATGATGTGGGAATACATTATCATCCTGGCAAGGCTAATGTAGTTGCCGATGCCTTAAGCCGGAAGAGCTATTGCAATAATTTGATGATTCAAGAAGATCAACCTGCTCTTCATAAGGAATTTCAGCGTTTGAATTTGGAATTAGTGGATGAAGGTCTCGTCGCTGCATTAGAGATTCAACCAACCTTGGAGGATCAGATCAAAAAGATGCAAAAGTCAGATAAAGAAGCTTCTAAGATCAAGGATAGAATAAAGGAAGGTAAAGCCCCAGGATTTTCAAAGGATGAAGAAGGAACCGTTTGGCTTGGAAAAAGTATATATGTGCCGAATCAAAAAGAGATCAAGCAATTAATATTAGAGGAGGCGCATGAGTCAGCGTACTCAATTCATCCAGGTAATACTAAGATGTATCAGTATCTTCGTGGTATATATTGGTGGCCAAGGATGAGAAAGGAAATCGCAGAGTACATAACTGTGTGTGATGTATGCCAGCGAGTTAAAGCTGAACATCAAAGACCCGCAAGATTGCTACAACCGTTAAAGGTGCCTGAATGGAAGTGGGAAGAAATTGGAATGGATTTTCATTACAGGACTTCCGAGAACCAGATCAGGTTATGATTCAATATGGGTTGTAGTGGATCGTTTGACAAAAGTTGCACATTTCATTCCTGGGAGAACAACTTACCAGGGATATCAACTTGCAGAGTTGTATATGTCAAGAATCGTGTGTTTGCATGGTGTGCCAAAGAGAATTGTATCAGATCGAGGCACTCAATTTACTTCAAGATTCTGGCAAAAGTTGCAAGAAGCATTGGGTACCAACTCAATTTCAAGATGACTTATCATCCTCGATCGATGGACAACCGAGCGAGTAAACCAAATCCTTGAAGATATGTTAAGGTCTTGTGCATTGTCCAATGCGGCAAGTTGGGATCAAAGTTTACCTTATGCAGAGTTCTCATATAACAATAGTTATCAAGCAAGTTTGCAGATGTCGCCATTTTAAGCCTTGTATGGAAGAAAGTGCAGAACACCTCTCTGTTGGAATGAAATAGGAGATCGCCAAGTATTTGGTACTGATATTTTGCAAAAGGCTAAAGAACAAGTAAAAATGATTCAAGAAAGATTGAGAACAGCGCAATCTAGGCAAAAGAGCTACGCTGATAATCGTCGGAGATAGTTAACCTTTGCTCCTGGTGACTATGTGTACTTGAAAGTCTCACCGCTCAGAGGAATGTGTCGATTTCAAGTTCGTGGAAAGTTAGCACCAAGGTTTATTGGATCGTTTCCAATCATAGCTAGAAGTGGACAAGTGGCTTATCAGTTGGAGCTGCCACCACAGTTATCGAATGTGCACAATGTGTTCCATGTGTCACAGCTGAAGAAGTGTCTCAGGGTACGAGAAGAGCAAATGAAGATTGAGAATGTTGAGCTCCAAGAGGATCTTACCTACCCAGAGTATCCGATAAGAATTTTGGATGAGGCAGAATGCAAAACAAGAAACAGGACGATCAAGTTTTGCAAGGTTCAGTAGAGCAACCACTCAGAAAAGGAAGCAACTTGGGAGCGAGAAGAGGATCTTAGAGAAGAGTACCCCAACCTTTTTCCCAAGTCTGTCCAAATCTCGGGTCGAGATTTCTTTTAAGGAGGGGAGGTTTGTAACATCCCAAAATTGGAGTTTTGGAATGTTTAAATTTGAAAATGAACCATTTGCATTTTTCTTGAATTAAATTCCAGCTTAATTTGAATTTTCTATTTATAAAAGGATTTAATTTGACTAATCTATTCATCAAACAAAAGATTTTCTCTATTTATTTGGATTTATTTTCTTTTATTTGAATTTTTCTGTATTTTTGGAGATTTTTCTGAATTTATTTGCTATTTATTTGGATTTATTTTATTTTATTTGAATTTCTGGAATTTATTTAATTAAGAAAAGCTTTGAATTTCCAAAATCCTTTCTGGGCCGAATTCCGCCGGCCCGTTCTTTTTTTTCGCAGCCCGGCCGCTTCACGCCTTCGCCCGTCCCAGCCAGTCCGTGCACCGTGGCCGCCCGATGCGCGCCACGTGGACGACCAAGATGCTGCCGCGTCGGCCGCGCCACACCGCACCGTCGAAACCCTAGCACGCGCGCCGTTTTCGACGTTCGTGCCGCGCATGCCTCCCCAGGGCTATTTAAAGCCCCGAGGATCCTCGTGTCGCGTTCTCCGCCTCGCCGCACCTGCCGCCCTTTTCCTCGTCGCCCGAGACGCCGCTGTCTATGCGCACGAGCTTGCCGAAGTTCTCTGCCATCCCGAGCTCCTTGCCGCCGCCGTTCTTCGCCCACGGTGAGCCTCTGCCGTCGTCGCGTGCACCGCCGACCTCCTCGCGCCGCGCTCTTCCTTTTACCCCTGGCCCGGCGCTGTCTCATCGCGCTTTGCCCCGTTGGCCGCGTCTTCTTCCTTGGCTCCAGCGTGCCCGCGCCAGCGCCGCCGCCACCGGCCCTCACTGTGAGCCGTGGCCGTCCGATCACCACGAGCGCCTCGGATCTGGCCACGTCGCTGTCACCCGTGCACTGCCTCCCCGCCGTCCGATCCGCCTCGGCCGGCTGGATGCGCGACCCGTGGCAAGCCCACGTCGACCACCACCTCGGCCCCGCGTCAGGGCCGCATCGCCTCATCTCCCGCCCGCGTGGCCGCCACGTGTTCTGCCACGTCTGCCCTAACCCGCTGCGTCAGCGCCACCTCGGTCGGTCTGCCGTGTCATCCTCCAAGCCGCTCGGTGGACGCAGTCCACCTTGAGCCGAGTCTCTAACGTGTGGGGCCCACGTGTCTGTGGCATTTCTTTTTCTGATTTCCCAGAAAATCCAAAAATCCAACCAATCACGTTTTGCCACGTGTCAGCCTCTCTGTTTTCTGATTTTTCTGATCTGGGAATCTTCCAGGAGCCCGTTCTCCTTCGTTCGAGCTCCGATTCCAGTGATTCAAATTTCTAAATTAATCTAAATTCAAGATCTATCTTCCAGTACCATTATTTTCAATTTTTGATTTTTTTTTGAATTTGTTTTATTTATTTGCTCTCGTTTCGCATGTAGACGACGCAGTCGAAGCTCAAGCAAATCAACATTCAGAGGTAGATCCAGCAGGAAGCATCGAAGGCAAGTCTTCCTTGAACATGTTGATCCGAATTTTATGAAAATGTTATGTTGTTTTCAAATTATACATGCTTACTTTTATGCAAAGTACTTTAAATGTAGTCTTAAGGTTTAGTTAGATTCCAGTTTGTTATACCCTCATTGGTATTGATCATGTCGAACCTTTGGCATCCTAGAAGATATATACTAGCTGTTTTATTTGGTGCTATCCAGTAGATTAGCATGGAACGGTAGAATTGCTTAGTCCAGCTTAAACGTTTCGGTATTATGCCATGATGGGAATCATTTCAAATGTTGTTTAAACTTATTTGTGAAATCGCGGCAATTGGTGTTGCTGCTGTGATTTAAGTAAAATAAAGTGGAAATGGTTTAGACCGGGGCGGATAGATGTTTGGCTGGTGCAGAAAGCACGAGACCTTGGTATGTGAATGTTCCGCCCTAGTCAATTAAGGACCGAAGCGTGTGTTACCATGGACCGAGCACTACCGTACAACCACAAGTCTATATGGGTACGACCTGGCTAAATAATTTATGCGTCTCATTATTAGCTTCTCCTGTTGGTGAGTGCCAGATGTTGGCAGGCGCAAGAGGGGGCTTCTGTACTGGGCAGTTAGAACCCTAACAGCGGTGAAACCTTAGCGGGCGAGGTTAATAGTGGGGTTGTACATTGTAAAGGCCTTGTCATGATCTCTCTGCCGACACGCCAAAGGAAGTGTGTTAATTGCATGGCAACAAGAGTCGATCATGTCTTGTGGGTAAAGTGTACACACTCTGCAGAGTTAAAACTACTTAAGTAGCCGTGCCCACAGTCAAGGGCAGGCGAGGTACGCTTGCACATTGTAGATTTCATGGTTTTGTTTTAATGGAAAATGGTTGTTTTGGGAATCCGTGAGCAGATGGAACTCTCGGGTTATGGTTTGGCGGATGGAGCCAGTCAGGTAGCTAGAACCTGCTTTAATTGTCATATCAAATTCAATTACTATACAATTACATTTTGATCAAATGATGCTTTGTGAAATTACTATTGGTATTTACAGTTAAACTTTGCTTTATGCTAAAAGAGCCATATTATGCCTTCAATTGTTTAGCCTTGCATATAGTTATCATGCATTATGTTTCAATGACTTGCGGAGTACATTCTGTGCTCACCCTTGCAACATCCACAACTTTCCATAGAAGAGTGTGTAGAAGCTGAAGGTGACTACGATTTCTACGCTAATGGTTACGACGAAGGTGATCCGGAATGCTAGGACGCGAACCCCAGTCGATTGCCAGTTGGGCAAATGGATGGGGTTACTTTGCTTTTGTTATTTCGTTTCCGCTGTTTCTTATTGAACTCATGCTATGATGCTGCTTATTTGTAATAATTGGCCATAAGGCTAATACTCTTTTGCTTAATTAATATTATTTGATTCGTGATATGGATGTGTTGTCATCACTGTTTCCACTGTGTGTGCTAGCTTTTCCTGGACTAGCACAGGTTATACACAGAGGGTTCGGATTTGGAGATCCGGTCCCGACAGGAACAAGGTTTGGCAGCTTGTCGAGCCCCCATCTGGTCATAATGTCATTGCGACCAAGTGGGTGCTCAAGAACAAGCAGAGTGAGGATAGGGTTGTTATAAGAAACAAGGATAGGCTTGTTGCACAAGGCTTTTCTCAAGTCGAGGTTCTTGACTATGAAGAGATGTTTGCTCCTGTAGCTAGACTAGAGGCTATTAAGATCCTGCTTGCATTTTCGGCACCCTAGGGCTTCAAGCTTTATCAAAAGGATGTCAAGAGTGCATTCCTCAATGGATATATTGAGGAAGAGGTGTTTGCCAGACAGCCTCCTGGATTCGAGAACCCCAAATACCTAAACCATGTCTTCAAGCTTTCCAAAGCTTTATATGGACTTAAGCAGGCTCCTAGAGCTTGGTATGAGAGGCTTAAGTCCTATCTTTTCAGTCATGGTTTTAAGATGGGTATAGTAGACAAGACTTTGTTCATCAGACACCATGATTCTCATTCTCCTCATTTAGATTTATGTTGACAATATTATCTTTAGTGGCTCTTCGCACTCTCTTGTGTCTCAGTTTTTAGCTCTAATGAGCACAGAGTTCGAGATGAGCATGATGGGCAAGTTAAGCTACTTCCTCGGCTTTCAGATCAAACAAACTTGAGATGGCACTTTCTTGCATCAAAGCAAGTACACTCGAGACCTTCTGAGGCACTTCGACATGTCTAACGGGAAGCCGATGAAGACTCCTATGGCCACCACTGCTATCCTCGAGCCTAATGAGGATGGTGAGCCAGTTGATCAGATGGAGTTTCAGAGTATGATTGGATCCCTCCTGTACCTTACTGCCTCGAGGCTGGACATACATTTTGCTGTGTGTTTGTGCGCTCGATTTCAGGCTTCTCCTCGGGCCTCTCACCACCAAAGCGGTGAAGCGCATCTTCAAGTACCTTCGAGCTACCCTTGACTATGGTATTTGGTATTCTTCTTCTTCTTGTCTGTCCCTTAGAGCCTTTTTCGATGTAGACTTTGCTAATTTTAGGATAGATAGGAAGAGTATCTGGCACTTGCCAATTCATTGGCACTTCTCTTATTTCTTGGTCATCTAGGAAGCAGTTCAGAGTTGCACAGTCCACCGCTGAGGCCGAGTACGTCGCGGCAGCTAGTTGCTGTAATCAGGTGCTTTGGATGAGATCAACCTTGTGGGACTTTGGGTTAGAGATAGAGAGTGTTTCACTTTTCTGTGACAACACTTCTGCTATTTGCATTGCTAAAAACCAAGTGCAACACTCCAGTACTAAGCATATAGACATTAGATATCACTTCCTTAGAGACTATGTGAAGAAGGGTGATATAGTGCTTCAGTTTGTGGAGAGTGACCACCAGATTGCCGATATCTTTACCAAGCCTTTGGATAGCTCTAAGTTTGTAGCCTTGAGAGGAGAGCTTGGAGTCGTGTGCCCATACGGCTTATCATGAGGGGGAGCTGGTTTGTATATTATGTATTATATATATTTTCTTCCAACTTTTTCTTTTTTTGCATCTTTTGTGTGTTTCTGAGCTGCAGTGTTCTCTACTATCTTTTCTATGCTCTATAGCCTTCCAGTTTGCAGTTTATCGACTTGTTCTCCTCATTCTGTGTTTCTGGTTTCGTTTGACTTCATTTGGACCTTCCTTGAGCTTAATTCTGCAAATAACTCAACTTGAACCAGATTTACACTTAAAATTGATTAACTTATTGACGGGGAGTGTCAAAGGTTAGAAATCGACAATAAAATTACACTTTTGGGTACCTTCAGGTTAGCAAAGTCCAGCACAAAATCGGAGGCACACGATATAGACAGGTTCGGGCTCCTGGCGGAGTAATACCCTACTTCCTGTATGGATGAAATACAAAACAATGTGTCTAGCCCTAGTTAGAAGGAATATCAAACTTAGGCTAAGGCTAAACTAAGGATGGGATGGAGGTTGACGAAGCGTCGAGTCGTCGACTCTTGGTTGCTCTGCGCAAAAACTCTCAAAGTCTTCAACTTGTCCGGTCTGGAAGGCTCCCCCCTTTAGAACCCCTACCCCCAGCCTTATATAGTCGGGGTAGCCCAGCCTCAAGTCGAGTTGTAGTCAGTTTGGAGTACCAGATCGTAGCCGATGAGAAATCCATCGTCACGTGATCTTTGTAGTATATCCAAACTTCTCTGAATATCAAGTGTACTCAAGTTGGTTTCCTCGTAACAGGAACATGATTGAGTCCTTCCTAATATGGAATTATTCTTTTCGCATATATCTTATCCCACATAATGGGGTCTGAGATATCCAGAGTCTCTATACGTTGTTAGGAAATATCCTTCGCATTTATCTCCCTCGTGTGCAGCGCCAAGATGGGTGTAGCTTCATCATTTCACCTTTCTCGCCGATCGAGATGCCGTGCCATGGGGAATGAACCGTTCACCTGAAGAGAAGATTTTATCCTATAAATCCCCAGATTTGGAACTCAACCATTCTCCTCCCTTTTTGCCTTCAGCCTTACTCTTGAAACCTCTGTCATGCTCCTGAAGGCCTAGCATTGCCACCTTCAAAGAATTTGTTCAACATTCACCTCAATGGCATCCAACCCTTCAACCAGCGCTGGGGTTGCTCCACCACCGGAGAAGAAACCCAAGAAAACCGAGCCAGCCTTCGAGGATGAGTCCCTCGAAAAGGTGTGGCAGAAGTCGATCATGACAGAGAAGCGTCTCGCCGATTTGGAGAAGGATGGCTTCGTTCCTCCTCGGGAGTCTTCCATTAGAGGTTGTCACAAAGTGAACTCTATCCCAACCCCGAGAATGAGGATGAGACCATTGTGTTCGAGGCCATTTTCCGCTGCAGACTCAGTTTTCCCCCTTCTCTATTTTTGCTCTCTGTTCTTGAGCTCTACTGGATCCAACTTTTCGACCTGAGCCCCAATTCTATCATGATGTTCAGTATGTTTGTTCACCTTTGTGAGGCTATCCTAGGGATCAATCCAAGTCTCAACCTATTCCGCCACTTCTAAAATCTGAAGAGGGCGACGAAGAACGCAGCTGTTGGGGGTGTCAGTTTTCACCTCCGCAGCGACGTGTCAAACTCTTATATTTCTGTCCCTGTTACTTCGTCCTGACAGTCGGATTGGAAAAAATGGTGGTTTTACATCACCTCTCCAGACACCATGAACTTCCCCATAGCTTATCGACCACTCTTCATTCATCCGATTGACCTCTGGACGAAAGTCCCTGCTTCGACTGCCCGCAGTGCTTACTATGTCTGGAAGATCGAGGAACTGAGGAAAACTAGACTGACTGGGTGGCACATCGCTAGGGACTTCCTCAAGCGTTGATTGAGTCCGCTGAAGTGCCGGGACGACTTGGCCTAGGACTACTCCGGAGTCAATGATGCCACCAGGGACAATCCTAGAAGTAAGTATTTATAATATCTTGATTTCTTTGCTTTAGTCGATGAATACTGAGCTAACTTGCTTTTGCTAGATCCGTCAAACTCGAGCATCTCCTCTAGGCTGAGCAAGACGTTCTAGGGCTCGGAACCTGGCGCTTGCGGCATTGAGGCGTATTTGCTTGCCAACCCTCGGCTAGCGGTGACTGCTTTGTCACAGCTCTCAATGCATCGTTCGTGCATCCGTTATCTGCTTTGACCCAACATCTCCTCAGGAGGCCAAGTTCGACGATGACAGTGGGCCAATCGAGGGAGTCATCGGCTTAGATGACGATGAGCCGATTCAAGACGATGATCAAGCATTGGGCACTATC
Organism: Otatea glauca; assembly: GCA_036346275.1. Classification (NCBI taxonomy): domain Eukaryota; kingdom Viridiplantae; phylum Streptophyta; class Magnoliopsida; order Poales; family Poaceae; genus Otatea; species Otatea glauca. Next base: position 13,894,753 of record CM070720.1, read on the forward strand.
TCTGCCAATGCTGGCTCTCCTCTGAATGATCTGCCACCCGCTACCACTCTGAATGAGGGTGAAGCGGCCTTGGAACAAGAAGCGGTCGAGTCTTCCCAGGTGAGGAGGTCAGTGTCTCTAGTGCACCATCGACCACCCAAACGGCCTCGGACCTTATCATCAAGGCCATCCGACCATGGTGATCTTCAGTCGCTCCCTTGGATGTTATGAAATATCTTCTGACGTAATCCAACAAATGCTGGATGATTAGTGGGCCACCTTGGGGACCGATACGCAGAAGTTGGCAGCCCCTGAACAAACGTTTCCTTGAACGGGATCTCCATCGACCCAAGTGGTCGAGTAGGTAATGCCATCATCGAGCAGCACTTGTTGTAGTTATTCTTTGACAAACTTCAGCTTGTAGTAACTCCTTATTCATAGGTTCCACCGTTGGCCGCTTATTCATCGTTGCCATCTCCTTCACCGGTGGCACCGGTCGAGAAGCTAGCTGCTGGGACCAGACCGGTCTTGGAGAAAATAGCTACGCAAAAGAAGAACGTGAAAGTGAAGCTTCAGCTGGCGAAGTAAGTTACCTTTCCTTTTTCACGATTCTTTCTTCTTCTTTCGGAGATGTTAAACAGAGAATCCCCTATAGGCTGCAAGAAAGCTTCACCTAGCAGCAATGTTGATGACGTCACTGTCGCGGCCTTATCGCCCCTCAGCCCGGTTGCCGTCATCACCACTCCTTCACCGGAGGCTCTAGCCCCGCCTCCTCTGACTTCTCAAGTTGCTTCGATATTTTGGTCTGTCCTGAAGTACTAATTTCAGGTACATGTCCTCGAATAACTCTGCCATGTTCTTCTCTCTATTCCTTGCTTCACTTCTTTGACGCCATTTGGTTTCTTTTCATAGCATGCAACAGAAACCTTACGCGAAGCTGAATCCTTTTGTGAGCAAGCTCGTCAGAAAAATGAATGACTCATTGCTTCTAATCAGCAAGTGATCGAGATGAAAAATGCCGAGCTGAAAGCACTCAAGGCCGACCTGGAAACTGCCATGGCTAAGGACGAGAAGCAGAAGGGAGAGACAGAGAAGCTAAAGATTGAGAAAGCTAATACTGACACTGCGTGGCTCAAGGTCAAGGCCAATCGAGACGAAGCGGAGAAGAGCAGGAAGGCGATCGAGGTCGAGAAGGCTGCATTAGATGCGGCACTTGCCACTCAACAGTCGGAGACCCTCAAGCACATGACCTCATCTGCACGTCTTGCGACTTCCTACGTTCTTGTCCTAGTGAAGAGCCACCATCCTGACCTGGACCTCTCGTTATTGGACGAAGGGTTTGCGTTTGAGGCGAGCGAAGCTGCCGATCACATCGAGTCCTTCGGAGACCTTGCAGAGTGGTTTGTGGCCTAGCTGGAGCTATCTCTTGGTGGTGATGACGAAGATGCCAACCTGGACCCTTAGGACAAGTTATGCTGATGTAAAAACTGAATGCTTGCTGTTACTGTAGTCTTTTATGATAATACCAATTAATTTGCTTGTCCATTGTGCTTTGTCTACTATTTCCTTATCGATGAAACAGAGTAGCGCGAGTAGATGCAAATCTGACTTAGCATTTATAGACCCTCGGTAAAGCGCATACCTAACTCTACTTGCACACAGGGCTATCATTAAATGCCTTAGCCCCCGAGCGAGTACTCAGAGAGGCCGAATATAACATCGACGTTATATTAGTTACCGTAAAACTACATGGTTTTTGCAAGTCTTCATCGATCATATAACATAGACTCTGTAGCAAACATGAACTTGTGGAGCAGCGCATGTAGAATCGACTGAGCATTAGATGTCTAGCTAAGAGCTGCTCGGATCAAGGAGGGTCGTCGAATCGCGGTCTAGGTGATAGAGTAGTAGGTATAGTTAGTATGTTTAGAAAAGCATGCAAAGACCTAGTATACTTGTTGGGTTCGGGTTAGCCCATGTATGACTGTGTGTGGGAGTCATTCTTAGCCCTTGATGGTGGTCCTTAGGGTAGAAGGAACTCATCCAAGGGTGAAGGGTGACTCAAGAATAGTATAAATAGAGGGGGAGGTGTAGCCTTCCTTCTCTTGAAGGTTTTATAGGTTTTGGCTTTTTTGAGCTTTTTGCCCACCTTGTTGTGAGGCTTTGTAAATCTCCCTTCCAAAAATGCAAATCATTTTCTCTTATGCTTGAATTTAATTTACGCATTTATATTCAGCTTTTAAATTCGGCACTTACATTCTTGCAACTTACATTCATGTAATTTGGATTTGCCTTCCCTCCTTATACATGCTTTTGGATCTACCTCATCTCTTTCTACATGTTTTTTATTCTTGTGCGAAGGATGTTGATTGATGAATCTCCTTTCTATCTTACCTCAATCATCTAGGCAATCCATGCGTGTTTCTTGAAAGAACCCAATCTTGTGTTCTTGAGTGAATCATTCTTCTAGATCGCGTTTGTGGGGTTTTTGACTTGTGTTCTTGCCTGCTGTGACATGTGAGAGATTATCCAAAATCATCTTAATCATCAAAACCCCACGAGCAAGTCCAATATCAAGTTCTTGAGTTTTGCTCAACCTTGGTGTGCTCTTCCTTGAAAGTGAAAAAGGTTGTAACTTTGACGTCAATCCTTGCGATTGAAGGTTGGAATAAGTTCCTGACATCCTTTGGATCACATCTACCAAGTTTCATGAGTTTTTGTCCAGCCGATCAAAAGATTCCTCAAATTAGCTTTTGAGTTCGTGCTGTTTTTGGCTCTGTTCTTCCTGCTGTTCTTGAGCCAGGTCATACCGCCAACTGTTCGATCATACTAGAGACTCTGCGATCATACCGAGCTTGCAGAGCAACTTGCTTCCTTCACAATTTCTCCTCTTGATTGATTTGTCTGTGGGCTTAGTTGAATCATTTTGATTGGGGAAAATTTTATTTGGAATCATTGTATAAATAGCTTTCGTTTTAATAATATGGTGTATGGTTGTGGTTTCAATTGTTGAATATGTGCGTACTAGCTATTGATCATGGGACTAGTACTGTTTGCACATTAATTTCCATTTTTTCATTTATCCGAAATTGGGGTCATTACAGTTGGTATTCGAGCTATACTGGTTGTGGAATATAGGTTCCAAGGGGTCCTCAGGACAGGCCCAAGATGAAGGCCCAGAGGATACTCTCCACGTCAGGCTTCATAACCGTACGGAAAGGGATATACCCTAAAGGAAAGTTGAATTTATGTTTAGATATGATAGATACAGTTGTAATCCGAGTCGTTAGAAGGATAGAATAAAGATGTAAACTCTGTCCTATAACCGACTAGAATCTTGTAACCGATCGGAATCTCTTAACCGATTGGGACTCTGTAAGCCGCCTTACCCCCACTATATAAGGGAGAGGGCGGGCAACAACATGGGCATCAAGCCATAGAGCATAAAACATCTCAGACGCCTGCAGAGCACATAGCGCTTTGAGCAATCTTAGGTCCAAGAAATCTGCATAATCCCAAAGACACAGATTATGGTATTATCTCTCGCGAGAGCCTAATCCTGTCTAAATCCCTTGTCTTGTGTGACCTTCGAGTTTGAGATCGGGCGCCTACCCCATAAATTCATTGCGACTACAAAGTCGGCGGTTAGCGCGCGGTAGGGGAAGCGCTCAACTGTTCCCACAGCACTGATGGCATCAACCGCGGATTTATCGCCACCTTCATCTCCGCCAAGCTTTCCGCCGGAAGTTCGGATTTCGTTGCCAATATGCATGGAGAGCTTGTCAACCCGGATAAAAACAAGATCCAACCGCGTAATCAAGGGCGAACCATCTTAGGTACATTACTCTGACTTACCTGGAAAACCAGTCGGCTCCATTAGGAGCGGCTGCGATTTTCGCGGCGTTTTCTCAATTGAAAGACAGAAGACCGATCTCCATCAAGAAGAACGTGATGTCACGGAAGAAGATCGCCGACGTAAGGGTAAGGAGGTCCAAACGCGGACTCTCAGATCTTTGGGTCGCAATGTCCGAGAGGACATCCTGCAATCTAAGTTGGGAAATCAGTCCATCTTCCGCACACCGATGCAAAACGTCATCGCTTCGAAGACGCTCCTCGACGCGCTGGACCCGATGATTGCATCAGACAGTCCGGCGGCCCCGATTGTGGCTCACATCAAGGCCATGGTGACGGCGGCAGCTATCCAGCAAAATCAGGAGAAGCCGGTTGGAGAGGCGCACTCACGCTCCCACGCGGCCACTCGTGTCGCCAGCAGTCAGACTGCAACCAGTCGGAACGTTGACAGTCGGCGCCATGCACCGCCTACTGGAGACGCTCGACAGATCCTTGACCGCGACCTTCACCAGGACACACGGCCAGGCGACGAGAACGGAACGAGGAAGAAAGACACGGACGCCGCGACGACTACGAGCGTTTCAGCATCAGCTACGATCGGCGGAACGATCGAATGTATGGTGACCGCGACGAGCGCAGAGTTCATCATCGCCGGGGTGGGAGTGACGACGAACACCGAGTCAATGACTTGCCGCGCCGAACCTCACCCCGACATTTTAACTGTCATCACCAAGCTAGAAGATCGCCACGCCGGAGCCCCCCCTACAAGATGAAAGATCCATCGATGGGATCCGAGCGTTCACTCCCCGGCTGCGCCGAGTGGTTTGGCCCGAGGGGTTCAACCCCAAAGGCATTGTAAAGTTCGACGGGGAACGAGACCCAGAAGCTTGGTTGCAGGTCTACGCCCTGGCAGTCAAGGCCGCAGGGGGAAATCAGACCGTCATGGTGAACTATTTGCCGGTCAATCTCAGCCCCTCGACACAAGCATGGCTCACGGGCCTCCCTGCCAACTCGGTAGACTCCTGGAGTGACCTGTGCGAGCAATTCATCGCCAACTTTCAAGGAACCTATGAAAGGCCCGGTACTCCGCGGGACCTGTATCAACTGCACCAGAAGAAGGATGAAACGTTGAGAGACTTCATCCGGCGCTTCATGAAGAAGAAGAACACCGTCAGAGACGTGTTAGAGGCGGTGGTTGTGGCGGCCTTCCAGAAAGGGGTAAGCGATCCTGATCTTATTAAAAAAATGTCCAGGAATCCCCCGACCTCCGTAAAAGAAATGTTTGCGTTAGCCGACCGCTACGCCACGGCATCAGATGCTCTGGCCGAGTGACAAGAAGATCATCCCCCACAAAAGAGCAAGGGCGATAAGCCCGAATCCTCTAAACACAAGGATAGGAAGCGCAAGGGCGAGGAGCTGGTCGCGGTAGTCGAGCATAACCGCCCCGAGCCGCCGGAGAGGCACCCGACTACAAAGACCGCCATGGAAGCGATCCGTCCTTTCCACTCCAAAGGAAAACATGCGGCCAAGGGCGCTTCACTCAAGGCGTTTGCGGCGAAAGTCAACGGCAACCAGCCACGCCCAAGGGCGAAGTTGCTCCAAAGAAAGAAGAAGGAACTCCTGATGAAGAAGATTTCAGAGCCCGAGCAGAACCGAACTACATCTACAGGGCTCAATCGATACGAGTCCAAGCGGAAGCAAAACTTACCGCCGGAGATCAACGCATGGAGCCACGTGGCGACTCCTCAATATCTAAAATGGTCCGAGGTCCCGATCACCTTTGACCGTAGAGATCACCCGGCCGGGTCCCACATCCGGTAAGCTTCTCTCGTGACTTGACCGGTTGTGCAGCGTGAAGCTCAAGAGGGTTCTCGATCGACGGCGGAAGTGGGCTCAACGTCCCGCTCACGGGACTTTCGACGACATGAGCATCCTCGCTCGAGCCGAGGCCAAGCACCCACCTTTCCACGGAGTAATCCCGGGCGTCCTCCTCGCCCCTCGATGATTTCATTACCCTTTACGCTGGAACCAAGGATAATTTCCGGACCGAATTCATCAATTTTGAGGTAGCCAATTTCGAGACGGCGATCATGCCATCTTGGGAAGGCCCGGTCTAGCGATTCATGGCTATACCTCATTACACCTACTCGTGTTGAAGATGCCGGACCCAAAGGAGTCATCGACTCGTGGCGACATCAGCAATCATCGCAATGCGACCGAGAGAATCATGAACTTGCCGAATTGTAGGAAGCGTGTACCAGCAAAAACATCCAGCCGAGGTCGCCACGCCCAAGACGGGAGAAGTATCGTCAAAAAAGCAGGCCACCTCGGGAATTAAGCCTGGCGAGGGAACCAAAAGGATCATTCTTGACCCGTCTGACACGTCTAAAACAACCGTGATCGGGACAGGTCTCGAGGAAAAATAGGAAAGTGCGCTCGTCACCTTCCTCCAAGCTAACAAGGACATTTTTGCCTGGAAACCATCAGATATGACAGGTGTACCAAGGGAGGTGATCGAGCACTCTCTCCATGTTGATGAGAAGACAAAACCCATCAAACAAAGGCTTCGGCGGTTCACTCCGGATCGTCGGGACGCCATAAAACAGGAAATCACGAAACTACTAGCCGCAGGTTTTATCAAAGAAGTGTATCATCCTGATTGGTTAGCGAATCCTGTATTAGTTCAAAAGAAGAATAAAACTTGGTGCATGTGCGTTGATTATACTGATCTCAACAAGGCGTGCCCGAAGGACCCCTTTGGGCTGCCCCGAATCGATCAGGTGGTTGACTCGACTGCGGGTTGTGAAATTTTGAGTTTTCTTGACGCATATTCGGGCTATCACCAGATTCGCCTAAAGGAGGAAGATCATATCAAGACCTCGTTCATCACGCCTTTCGGAGCTTACTGTTACACCACGATGGCATTCGGGCTAAAAAACGCTGGCGCGACTTATCAGCGTGCGATACAGCGGTGTTTTCACGCCCAGCTCGGGCGCAACGTGGAGGTGTATGTGGATGACGTTGTCATAAAAACTCGGGAAAGGAAAGATCTTATCATCGACTTAGCCGAGACTTTCGAAAGTTTAAGAGCTTCCAACATGAAGCTGAATCCTGAGAAGTGTGTCTTCGGAGTATCTTCGGAAAAACTGCTCGGATTCATCGTGTCACAACGAGGCATTGAAGCCAACCCGGAGAAAGTCAAGGCCATATCAAATATGGAACCACCAACTAGCCAAAAAGACGTCCAAAAGCTTACAGGGTGTATGGCCGCTCTAAGCAGGTTCATCTCCCGACTGGGTATGCGAGGTATGCCTTTCTTCAAACTACTCAAGAAACAAGATAAGTTCGGAAAGGCGACGGAGCGCAACAAGCACTTGAAGATCTAAAGACCTTCCCGACGACACCTCCGTGTTAGTCTCGCCAATGCCGAAGAACCCTGTTGCTTTATATCGCGCAACAGCACATGTAGCCGGCCATGCGATCATCGAGAGAGGAGGAAACGGCTCAGTGCACAAAGTCCAAGACACCGGTATACTTCGTTAGTGAAGTCCTAAGTGAATCCAAGGTACGGTATCCACAAGTGAAGAAGCTACTATATGCGTACTCCTTACATCCGCAAGCTTAAACACTACTTCCAAGAGCATGTCATTTCGTAGTCACCTCCTTCCGACGGAGACATACTTCACAACAGGAGGCCATCGAGAATTGCCAAATGGGCGCTTGAACTCGGGCTTTTGACATTCAATTCAAGCCCGCACGGCCATCAAATCCCAAGCACTCACGACTTTATGGCCGAGTGGACAGAATTGCAGACCTCGCGATTACTAAAGATCTCGAGTATTGACGATGTACTTTGACGGTTCCTCATGTTCACGCGCGGGGCTGGTATAGTGCTCATATCACCAAGTGGAGAAAGATTGAGGTATGTCCTCCAAATATTTTTTCCTGCATCCAACAACGCCGCCGAGTATGAGGCACTCATTCACGGACTCCGTATCGCCATATCTCTCGGCATTCGACGACTGGCGTTTTGCGGAGATTCAATGCTCGTGGTCAATCAAGTGCAGAAGGAATAGTCTTGCATCGAGGACAACATGGCAGCATATTGCCAAGAAGTGCGCAAGCTAGAAAGCAACTTCGATGGACTCGAGCTCGTTCACGTGCTTCGACGGGACAACGAAGAAGCTGACGAATTGGCGAAGATGGGATCCCGTGGGAATATTTGTAGAAGAAATTCATAAACCCACGATTAGCGCTCGGCCAAAAGCGAGCGATCCAAAGAAAAAGGGAAGAGGCAGAGGTCTTGATTGTTACCCCATTGACATCTCCATACCGACTACCCGATGAAGACAAGCTACCCGAGGATCGCGCCCAAGCCGAGCGGATCATGCACCAAGCAAGAGTTATGTAGTCGTTGGAAAGGAGCTTTATCGTAAAGCTCCTCCGCATATGCGACGATGCATATCGAACAAAAGCGAAAGACACGCTCAAAGAAATCCACTGGAATTTGTGGGAACCATGCAAAGATCATCGACTCGGTCGGAAAAGCCTATCGCCAAGGGTTCTTTTGGTCGATGCCGTCACACAGATCACGGAGGACATCGTCCGAACATGCGAAGGATGTCGATTTTCGACGTCAAATGAACAAGCCAGTAGCAGAATTACAGACTATCCCGATTACATGGCCATTTGCGTCCGGGGCTCGACATGGTGGGACCTTTGAAAAGGCTCAAGGAGGCTATACTCATCTCTTCGTTGCCATTGATAAATTCACCAAATGGATTGAGGCCAAACCGATCGCCACCATTACGGCAAAGGCCGAGAATTCTTTCACGAGATCGTGGTTAGATTTGGCGTGCCCAACCGAAGTCATCACGGATAATGGCACTCGATTGAGGCGAAGTATTTCAAGATTGGTGTGAGGAGTGGGCATAAAATTTGCTTAGCGTTAGTCGCTACTACCCAAGTAACTGACGGAGTTGAGCGAGCTAATGGCATGGTGCTCTAAGGCATAAAAGCAAGAATTTTCGATCGACTCCAACCATATGCTACTTGGTGGGTCAAAGAACCGCTCACAAGACTGGGCTACGAACTACCCCTCACAGAGCAACCGAGCGATCACCTTTCTTTCGGTATATGGCATGGCGGTCTTACCAACCGAATTAGAATTCGGATCCCAGCGGTTCGGAGTTATGAAGAGATCGCTTGTAAGACAGCCGCTAGAAGACCTCGACATTTGGAAGAAGCCGGATATCGCAACAATTCGCTCGTGAAATACCTCCAAGGCTTACGACGTTATCATGGGCGCAATGTAAAGAGCCGCGCGTTCTCCAAAGGAGATCTAGTCCTAAGGAGGAATCAAAAAAGCGAACATAAACTCTCCCCAAGTTGGGAGGGCCCTTACATCATCGATGAAATAATTCGTCCTGGAGCTTATAAACTTAAGCGAGAAGATGGATCGACAATCAGCAATACTTGGAATATAGAACAACTACGTCGCTTTTTCACTTAAGTTTTTGTACTTCTTTTTTCCTTTGTGAATAAAAGTTCAATTGAAAAAGTCATTTTCATATAACCTCTTTTATAATCATGAATTCGAGTGCTTCGCTCTTATGTTAAGACTCAGGAACAAGATCCATGAATCATATCCTAGAGCCTAGGGGCTGGAGTCAGATGAACAAAGGTCACCGGTCAAACCACTCGAAGATGTATACTTTCATGAAGGAGAAACAGGGAACACTTTTTATGCCTTTAAAGGTCAAGAGTCTCTACAATCGACAAAGAAGTATCCCTGACTTCCTCCCAGAGCTCGGCAGCCTGACCTTCGTCAACATCGCGAGCGTAGCCTTCCCTAAGGGCCTCAAGATCCACTCGGGATAGAGGACTTGGTGATCGCCAGTCCGGCTGCACCGTTGGCATTGCTTCCTTCAAAGAGTTCTTGAGGGCCCCCGGGGCTTCCTTTAGCCGGACGACGACTTCACCCCTGCTGAGTGGCTTCTTGCCATCTGGATGAAACGAACTCAGCAGGGGGCTAGAAGCGTCCTGGAGCTCAGCGCAGGAAGCTTCGAGAGCTTTAACTCTCTCGCCAAGACGATGCATCTGCCTGAAGTTTTGACCTTATAATCTGCAAGGCAAAGCATTAGAGAGGATAGTAAAGGATCAAGCAAAGACTAGTTGACAGCTACACCTTCAAAATACTTCTCCAGCTTCGCTCGGGAATCCTCCGCGGCTTTAAGTTTTCCTTCGAGCTTCGCGAAAGCTGAGTCCCGAGCTGGAGAAAACACAAGAGATCGGCAAGATAGTCAACTAAGCAAAAAACATGAAACAACCCAAGAGATAGCTACCTCGGAGGGAGCCGGTGATATCCAGATTCTCCTGGCGCAGAGCGTTTTGTTCCGTCCGCGATGTCTAGAGCTCGGATCGAAGGGATCGCAGCTCGACCGCATACTCGGCTTTGATGCGTTCTAGGTCGGCCAGATACTCCTGGCGCATCCGGATTTTAGGGAGCATCCTTTGAAGGTACTCGGACTTTCGCTCGAAGCGCTCCCCTATTTTCTATAATCATCATAGCAAAAGGTAAACGCGTGGCAGAAGGGCGAAAGCAGGGACACAACGGTCTTGGAGGAATGCTCACCTGGGCGGCATGAGCACAAGCCTTGGCATGGATGAAAAAATCGTCCCTCTCTTTTTGCTCCTCCTTCGGGTCATCCAAAAGTTTTCAAACCCTCGTCATCGGCAAAGACGGTATCTGTTATTAGCGGGGACGAGCAGGGGCTGGCGGGACTCGGTGAATCTCTTCAACCTCAGGGGATGAGCAGGAGGCCGGCTTAGGAGCAACGGATCATTGCGAGGGCATGGCGAAGTAGAGACGGCACGAAGGACTAGGAGTCACTTCGCACCCTCGTAAGTAGTTTCCGCCAAGTATGAATTCGATGGGTCCAACCTCGAGGGCCCCGCGCAGACCCAACGAGCGACGAGCGAAGGGTTCCGTGAAGAAGAATCGTCAAGAAGACCAAGAATAAAGGAGTCAACAGAGTAATGCACTGTTGGACTTCCTCATTTTCATCGGGGCTTCTTGCGAATAGCCGCCCACCCGGAAGAACCACTCGGACCACCGCCGATCGGGTGCCCCGGCTTCTCTTGAAAACCCGAGTCCCCGGTTGGGACGCGTCTGAGCCACCGCTCACCAAATGAGAGGAGCAGAAGGCGCCGGAGCTCGCGCGGATGGATCTTGGATTTTGGGACCGCCGATCGGGCATCGGGAGGCCACGAGGTCATCGAACAATATTTTCTTCCCCTTTTTCGCAGCGGGGCTCCCTGCTGGAGACCGCGCCCGGCACTTCGGAGAACAGCCTGGGCGAGGAGGCATTTCCAGAAGGGGAGGAACACTGAAGAACGCGATGCGATCCTGAAGATGAAAGTCTTCAGAGAACAAGGAAACGTAAAATTCCCAAAAAAAATTCGCCTACCGCAGGAGGGGGCGTGAGATGTTGAAGGATTTCGGGCACTTGATAGATAATATGTCGACGCTCGGGATAAAGAGTTCTCCAGCCCTGGTGCATAACTTCTCCCTTGGCAAGTCGTCGGGCGTTCGGGTCGGGTCATTTTTCCCTATAAGCTTAATCCCGGATGAACTCGCTCCTTCAGTGGTTGGACCCGGAGGCGATGAAGTGGAGGGCAAAACCCACTCCTGTAAGCCCGCTATCCTTCAGCTTTCCAATCAATGCCAAGAGTTTAGACACTTGATCCATGTCGGAAGAATCAGGGGTAGAACCCCAGGAAATAGACATTTTGGGACGGCGCCCATGAACGGAGGCAAAGATGACTCGAGGTTGGTACAAGAAACCATTCCCTATGCCACCCTTGTTGGAGGTCTTGACAGAATGGCAAAGTAATCCTTCTTCACCCTTCCCGCACTGAATCCAATACCGATAACCTTGGGGTCATTTTTGGAGGATAGGGCTTCAGGAGATAAAGGTAACAAAGAGGTCGAAATGGGGCTAATGCCGTAAAAGCTTCACAAAGGTGGACAAAGAGGAAATTTGAAGGATAGAATTGGGGTTTAGATTCACCAATTCGATTTCATAAAAGAAAAGAAGGCCGAAGGAAAGAATTGATCGGAAGACCAAGGCATGGTGGAAAAAGGATTCGAAGATCACCACCTCCTGAGCGAGGAGTCGGGATGGATTCACCGTGGTGGGCGTGCGGAGATCGGCCAAACTGCAAGATCCCGTCATCTACCATGGATTTCAGCTTCTCCTCGGTTGTTGTCGAGGTCGTCCAATCTTGTGGTGAAGGCGGAGAAGGAGTAGAGGAAGACATTCTTGCAGAAAGATTGACAGCGACTCGAAAAGGCAAGAACAGCGAAGGTTAACCTTGGTGGCGGAGAGTTCAGGGAGGCGAGAAGGTGAAAGGAGAAAAAGCTCGATGAACTGTCGGGCGTCGGACGACCTAGTTTTTAAAGAGAGAACAATAAGGTCTCTGCCGAATCGGCGGGAAAAGGCTGCAAAACGTCTCACCCTTTCAGATTCCTCATAAATGATTTGCAGGCCTGTCGCCTCGACTTACGAGGTTTGACATGATTTGACCGGCTTGGATCCCACTTACCGTATTGAACGGGATGTGGAAAGTTTCCAACTTGAATAAAAACTTATCTTCTTGCGGTACGCCCCACGTTGGGCCTTCGGGTGGTTACCGCATGACGGAATCATGTACCGCAGGATTGAGCCCAAACGGGCACAGATCCATGGGCGTGCTCCACGAGGGCCGAGAATGCTGTGCATCGTTTTAAACAAGTACAGACGCCCTTCGGATCTAAATGTGATATGCTCCAAGAAAGCTTAAGTCGGGTCCGACATCAGTCGGGAAAGGGTATCACTCGCCAAGAGCCGTCAAAGTAATATGCTCCAAGAGAGTTTAAGAACCTCGACATCACCAGAAAGGGTATCACTCGGCCATGAGTCGCCTAAACGTGATACACTCCAAGAGAGCCTAAGCGACTCCGATATCATCCGAAAAGATATCACTCGGCCAAGAGCCATATGAAATCATGATACGCTCTAAAGAGAGCCTGGCCGTATTCTTAGGACATGGGTATCCTTTGTCCATGAGCCAAGAAGAACCTCGACATGACACAAACTGAATTACGGACTATGCTTTGCAGCAGCCGGACGCAGGACCACTTGGCCAGGCCCACGATACACTCCGAATTGGCGCTAAGCTACGTCCGTCGAAAGTCTGAGTTGAACGTCGTCTAACCTTGAGACGGCGATGAAAGCCGCATGACTTGGGACTACGCAGAGTCGATTTAACCGTGTTGACTCTAAACTACGCCTCACAATGACAAAACCGTGACATCGATAACGGGTCCAATCCACAACCGAAAGGTCAAACGGAGATTCTTCGACAAAAGGTATTTTATTACTTTATATAAAATAACCTAAGTGCTATATGTAGAAATTGTATGCCACAGGAGGATTATGCTTCCTGCGCGCGCCCAAAGATCTCGACGAGGGGTTCCCTAGCCCTGCTAAAGACGGGCACAACATCGAGGAGAGTGTTAATTGCCTCGCGGTCACGCAGCTTCGCCTCTTCCTCCATCAGCGCTTCGAAGGCTCGATCAAACTCCTCCCAACGCTTGACTTGCCTGGGGTCCGCCTTCGCTTGATGATACCACCGTGGCATGATGAAGGTTTAAGCTAAAAGCAAAAAGATGGAAGATAGAAAGCAAGAGACACATTTCCAAGCATTGGAGTGCCTTTTTATAGCCAATTCAAACGAAATCAAGCAAGCGCCGGATATTAAGCGTCGAATCAAGAGATTTGGTGTTAATGCGACTTCGTAAGACGAAGAGTTTTTTTCAACGAACAAGTTGGCACAGAAAACGAGGCGACCTCAAGACACCAAATGACTGCCAAACGATGAAAATTAAAGACTTCAAGGGAAAAGTATCAAATCCACGCTGGTGATGGGATAAGAAGTCCGTGAGGTCGCCGCAATAAAATCTGCCCGGTAAAAGATTTGCACTTGAGAAAAGCAAAGGATGGAATTTATGATCGAGTTCTTCATAATTCGCCTGTTGTAAAAGGAAGATTTTTCGATTGGATAAGGAAACCAGTCGAGATTTCAGGCAAGGAGCCCTGAGTAAAGCAGTCGGATCATGAAGCACTCGGGGGCTGTTGTGGAATATAGGTTCGGGGTCCTCGTGATGTGCCCAAGATGAAGGTCCAGAGGATACTCTCCACGTCAGGCTTCATAACCGTACGGAAAGGGATATACCCTAAAGGAAAGTTGAATTTATGTTTAGATATGATAGATACAGTTGTAATCCGAGTTGTTAGAAGGATAGAATAAAGATGTAAACTCTGTCCTATAACCGACTAGAATCTTGTAACCGATCGGAATCTCTTAACCGATTGGGACTCTGTAAGCCGCCTCACCCCCACTATATAAGGGAGAGGGCGGGCAACAACATGGGCATCAAGCCACAGAGCATAAAACATTTCGTATCGCCCAGAGCACGTAGCGCTTTGAGCAATCTTAGGTCCAAGAAATCTGCATAATCCTAGCACATAGGATTAGGGTATTATCTCCTCCGCGAGAGCCTGAACCTGTCTAAATCCCTTTTCTTGTGTGACCTTCGAGTTTGAGATCGGGCGCCTACCCCATAAATTCATTGCCGACTACAAAAGTCGACACTGGTTGTAGGGGAAACCCTAGATAGAATGGCCGTTAGTATTAGAATAAACAAATTCAAAATCTTATTTTAAAAAATTACTATATTTGCTAAATGTAGTTGTTGCTATTCTTTCCTCTTTCTTAAAGATCTTATCCTTACCGTGACTCTGATTTCATTTTATATCAAATTCCTTTTTCCTTAAAAGTAGTTCTCACCATGGTTCATCTTCACTATTTGCTTCTGAAGATGTCTGAGACATGTCGCTACCATCCTTCATGCCAGCCAATAAAGACTGCAATGTTTATATCCGACAAGGTGGAAGTAAAGTATGAAGATTCTACTTCATGAAGAGACAGCGTCACCCAACAGTAAAATGGAGAAGATTAGAATATATTAGGATCCACCTTAAGATAAGAATCCTTACGCATAGCATATTATTTCGCTCTAGTTATATGAAGTATTCTTATGTAGTGTTTATAACTTGCTACTTGAAAATTGGTTTTTATTTTATTTGCCAGGACTAATTTACGTGTAAACTTAACCTCTAGGTTAAAGTTTCACAATAAGTTGTCCTTATGTATGAATATGGAAAACTCAACCCATAGGATAAATAGGAAATCATAAAATAGCTTAACCCTTCTCTCTGTAGAACTTCTCGTCTTTGTAACCTTTTTTGTCATTAACCTTTTCTCAAAATCAAGCCTCATCAGGATTAGTAGTATAGTCTCCATTACTACTTCTAGCCTCTTTAGACCACACCATGCATATATAAACCAAGGCCAAGATATTAGTAACCGCCAAACTTACTTAAGCCGCTTAAGGCTAGCCTAGAACCCAATCTTTTCCACCAATAACTTCTAACCATGCCTCAAAACTCACCTCGTTGCTTTGCCTAAATTATATACCATGAATCTAAGCTAGAGCCGGAGAAGTTCTATACTTCCGAATAGAAACCTTAGAGTGGTTATTAAAATGGAAACTCAGAAAATCAAAAACCCTATTTTGTAAAAGAAATATAAAAAGAGCAGCATTAGTTGCATATATACTCTTTTTCCATATATAGGATATAGTCTCCTTATCTATATACTCATTTTCCCTCTGTAGAACTTTCTTTCTTCACTCCTAAGTTATTCTTTCTAGAGGGATCTCTCCCCTTATCCTCCTATTTTTAAAAAAACCACCCATAAATCCTTTTGAAAATAATTCGGGTAGCAAATCAACAAACATCGTAACGTCCACGTCAACAACTTCGAGAAGATGGAAGTAGCGAAGCATCAAAACCTCTCCGACTTCATAGAAGTTTTGGAATATTGACATCAACAAGTGGTGCAGAGGTTAAAAGAAACTCGTCGCTAAATAGCCTACTTTGAAAGACAGTATTATGCGAGTTACACATTATTCTAGCTATAGTAAACCTCTTGTATAGAAATACATATTGTTAGGCTAGTAGAAGAAAAACTTTAGATACCCCTCCCATGTACTCAATTGAATATATATAGTTTTACTGTGCTATTGAAATTTTGTTGTAAGTCTTTTTGTATAGCTTCCGGGTTACTCTCGTAAATGTTAAACCATTAGGTTGAAATTTACGATGTGCCAACCCTTATCTAATAAGAAAATTTTAAGGAACAAAACGTTGCCTTATAAACTAAACCAGCAATTACCAAATCCATGTAGAGGCTATTCTAAAATAATAGTTTAATGAACATAATGTTGCCTTGTTACCTGGTTAACCCCTATCTAACCATCTTTCCCCGATTACAACATCTTGAAGACACTTACAACACGGTCCACCAATAAACCCACTAGGAGTAATGAATAATAAGATTCTCAGTTTTCGCAAATTGACCTTCTCATCTTAATTCAATCTTTGAATCGTTGTTGCCTTGCTCTCAATCTAAACTTTCCCTTCCCACCTACGCTTACAAGGTTAGCCTCGAATGATATTTATTCGCAACTGACCTCATTAACACTCATTGAGCTATCCAAATAGCCACTGTATCTGAATACCCTCCTTGATGTCGATCTTCGGCTCTCCCCAAATCTGTAGCAGTTTGCTTGAAGAATCAGTAGAAGAAGCGACGTTTGAACAAAGACACCTATCCCAAAAAGAATTCAATCCAACTCCATTCTCAATCTCAATCACCATCTGTTCATCCCTCCAACAACACCAATGAACAGCTATCTGGTACTCAAAACCGGAAAGCTAATATTTCTTGCTTTTGTTGTGGTAAACGTGGGCATTACGCCTATAGATTCCCAAAGAAAAATCAACAAGCCCCTAGACCTACATCCACTCCAACTCAAGGTGTCAATCCCAATCATTTGCAGCACATAGTCGCGGAAGAAAATTGCAAGATACCTGATGCAGTACTAGGTAAGATGCTTATTTATTTGAACCCTACCAAAATTCAAATTTAATTCCAAGGTCAACTCCTTGATCCTAGTCACTTCCTGATCATCTATTTCATAACATCAGCAAACAACCTTTCTATTGTTTCGAATAAGACGGACAACGTCACTTGCATCAACTGAGAAAAACTTGGACACTTTGCCAACATCTTCCCAAGAAGAGTTCTACTTCACCTCGTCAAGGAAGACATCAGTAATTTCTAAGCCGTCTCAAGGACCTAGGAGACATCAAGTACCCAGAACAACCCCTACCTCGACGACAGGCTCTGAACGTAAACATCTTCCTCATGTGATTGCATCGACACTTAATGTGGTATTGACTACGTCCCTTGTGTATTCAATTCCTGTAATCAATCTTTTTTATTTTGTACATTCCATTCCTTCATATTTGCCAAATCCAAAGAAAATGAAAACCCTTTGTATACTAAGGTGATCAAACGAATCAAATCATCAGGATCATCCTAAAATCCTCCTACCTTAACACAATCCTTGAATTATCTGTACCCTATTTTCAATATAAAGTCAACCTAGAATGACATTTATTCTCAACTAATCAACTATTGTTGAACTATACAGATCAGCCGTTGTATTGAAATACCCTTCTTGATGTTAACATTCGGTTCTTCCCAAATGAATATAATGACAATGCGTCCTTTCTTTCACCTCAAATATTCTAAACATATCATATGCCACTCTCTAAATTAGATTATCCTTATTAACAATCCTAGTTATTCAATCAAAAGAGATATGTAGAAAGTACTGATATCCCTCATCTGCTTACGCAAAACCCAAATAGAAGTCTTCTCTATTCTTAGCAGATCAACTCAGAATCGCAAGAAGAAGTTCCAGTGAAGCAATTACACCGAAGACAAAAAGACAAGGAAACAACAAGAAAGAATTCCCTAAACCCATTTAGTCCTTGCAAATCTCGAGGACGAGATTTTTGTAAGGGGTAGATCTATAACATCCAAAAAGTACAAACAAAATAAAAATAGATATTTTGAATTTGAGTGTGATTATTTCTCAATCTTCCTAGCATTAATGGCTTTTAATGGAATTTCTTGGATTTTTTGCTTTGAATGAAAAATCAAATAAATAGAATTAATGGATGGATAATGGTAAAAAGATAAAAAGGTAAAAGTGAAATCATAAAAAAATTGATATTAAATTTCCTGAACACTCTAGTGATTCATTTCACCTGTCCAATGAATTTTAATGCAAAGGATAATGAATTGATTATTGAAATGACATCTTTTGACCTTCAAACAGTGCATGATCAGAATTTAGCAAAAGTCTTTGAACTTTATCCTCATCTAAAAATTTTACCACGACATCCTAAAAATATTATTTAACTATGGTAAAAATATAAATAATTTATAATATAATTAAGGCCTTTTAAAATTCAAAAACATAAACCATAGGAATAGGAAAATCATCATGTCAGAATTTTAAGAAACTAAATAAATAATAATTTGACTTCAAATTTTTATGAAAGAATTATTAATTGAAATAAAACTCGGAAAAAAAAGTTTAAAAAATAATTGGTGTCATTTTCATCCTCAAATAAAATAAATTCAGAGAAAGGATTTTTGAACAATCAGATATGTCAGAATTATTATAATTTTTACATAAATTATTTTAGCCCAACATTTTTATTGGATGTAAATTATTATTCCAGGAACCTGTTCAAAATTTTTTTAAAAATATGATTGTGATTTGATGGCCAAATTAATACCAATATCTCCTTTCCTCTCTATCCCTTACATGTGGACCCATCCTCCTGCGCGGACCCCTTGTGCCACGGAGTAACTGAACTGGCCTCTCCTCTGTCTCTGACCGGTGGCCTGGTCCCCACTCGTTAGAATCCCTCTCCCTCACGCCCTTCTTCCTCACGCATGAACCAAGCAAAACCGATTAGCTCTCCCGATTCATCCCCTCAACCGACTGCCTGTCGGCCGTTTCACTGATTTAGTTCGCCGCCCTTGATCATTCTCTGCCACGTCCACCATTGTGAATCCTGCGCACATGCTTGACCAATTCATTCCCCTAGTTGCATTGATTTTCTTCACTCCGATTCACCGCATGTCTCCTAGGGGTGGGCATTTGGTTTTTTCGGTTTTTAAAAATTTTGTATTTTGGAATCTAGAAACCGAACTGAGTTCAAAACCGAACCGAATTAACTGAACCAAATCGGTTCGATTAATTTGGTTTTTGATTAACCGAAATTCTCTGAACCAGAAGCTTGTTAATGTAGTAATGCTAGTGAAACTACGCTAGCAACATCAGCAAGCGTCTAGTAGCTAAATTTTTCATGGATGCTAGGTTTTCTTCTACTAACCAGTAGCTATCAGCCTATCAAAACACTAGCAGCAATCAATCTCACACACAAATGAACAATCAATCTCGCACACAAATGAACTAGACCACTAGCAGCAATCAATCTCACACACAAATGAACAATCAATCTTGCACACAAATGAACTGGACTAGTATAGAATTCGCTAAGCAACAACAAGAACACATCACAAATCACAACAAGTAATGAAGTGAAAAGGGATAATGAGATTTGGTCATCTTGGATAACCTACTTACAGCTCAGGCCTCAGGGAAGACCGGAAGAGCACAGCGACGGCTCGGCCGACGGCCGCTCGGGGGTTTGTAGACACCAACTGTTAGTGACGATGGCTCGGGACCCCACGGCGCCTCCATGCCAGATCTACCGCCTCCTCCTACCTTCCTCGTCTGTCTCGAATCTGGTAGTCGAGCTCCTCCGCACTGCTTCTACGTATCAGATCTGATCAGATCTCAACCTGAGGAGGATGGGGTCTGAGAGCCTCTGCGCCTCCACTACTAGATCTGGTAGCTATCGAGTGACTCCGCCCGAGGACAGCCCGATTTGGTCGCCATTCACCAAGCTCGAGTGCCTCCATGTACACTAGCATCCCACACGCCGCCGCTGTGGGCCAAGGGTCGTGACCTGCCGGATCCGGAGTGGGTGAAGTTTGCATGGGCGGCGGCGTGGAGCTACAGTTGGAATCTGGCCCGGGACAAGCTCCGCTATGTGGGTGGGCCACACGAGAATGGCGCAGACCGTAGGAGGCGGCGGTGGAGAGAGTGGTGGCTGGCTTGCAGTTGTGGAGAAGGAGCGCGCAGGCCGTAGGAGGTGGCGTGGAGAGATCAGATATGCGATTCAGTAAATGGGGAATGAGAATGGCCGAATGGAAGAAGAATGGAGAATGGTTCAAAGCTTTTGGGCTGGTTGTTCGGTTGAATCGGTTCTTCGGTTTTTGTGAATGAGAAACTGAACCGAAGATCAAAAAATGAATAGCCCTAAAATAAAAACCGAACCGAAAACCAAGAAAACCGAAATAATCGGTTAATTCAGTTTGGTTCAGTTTTTCGGTTTCGGTTTAAAAGTGCCCACCCCTATGTCTGCCACGAAAGTTACTCCCTCCTATTTTTCCTTGCCACGATAGACAATTGCATCGATCTTCCCTGCCACTTCAAGCGAATAGCTCGGCGCCAAATTACCTGTGCATGGGCATGTGCTGGCGCCGAAGAACAGAACTGAGCCGCCATTTCATCTCTGCGTTCAAACACTGTGATGTTATCCTTTGTCGGCTATAAGTACCAGCTAAGCGCCGCATTGAGCTCCCTCCATGCTTCTTCATTCCTCAATCACCTCTACATAGACCTAGCCACTTTCACTTCCTCTGAAAGCCACCATTGCCAGTAACACTTGAGCTCAAAGGCCGGAGATAAATTCCACTGCTACGATAATCAATAACTCAACCTTTGTGCATAAGCATTCTAGGTACTTGACAATTGTTTCCCCCCACTTTTACCCGGTTATTGCTCACTGGTAGATCACCCCACCGCCGTTCATCTTCTTCACGGCCGGCGCTCGTGGGCAGCTCATCCCGACTAAACACCAAACCCATTTTTCAGGTAAAATGGACTCATGACGCCTCACTAATGCTTACTTAGCATTTTACCGATGAAAATGACGCCTGAGCAAGCTTTATCGCCGTCTGCCATGGCAGCCACCGCACTACCACAGTTGCGCCTTGATGCACTGGTTCTATTCCCGCCTCCGGCCGAGAAAACCAGTCGCCATAGCCTCGCCGGCATGATGCCCTAGGCCTTGCTCTGTTCTCCCTCCCTGATTGCTAGCCCCCACAAGTCAGTGGCTACAAACCGTTCTAACTGGAACCGCTCAAGGTTGAAGAATGCGCTTCCAGTTTACAGAAAACGTATTTTGCTATTTCCTTTCATTTTCCAAAACTGACACTATTCAAATTGATATAACTTTCACATTTTTAGCCCAAATCGAATGAAACGAATTTCTAAAATCACCTAAAATCAATTAATTTCATAATATGTAATAATATTTTGAAAATGATCTCTGGGTAAATTTTAAATTCAAATTTTAAAAAAGGCCTAAATATATGCTATACATAAAAATGTTCTAAACAAACTCAGAATTGAATGAAACTAATTTTAATGGAATCCTTATGCTTCCAGTAACTCAAATATATAAAAATATTTAAGTTTCAACTTTGTTTGAATCATTTTCTATAAAAGGTTAATATCAATGCACTAAATATTCAAAAGGGTATAATTTATGCAAGAGAAATCTAAAATAAATAAAACTGGTTTCTAAATACTAGTATGACAGTAGGCTACCTTAATACGCCAAAATGATTAAGGAATAAACTCGATTTAAACTTACTTTATGAATAGTAAATGATCCAAATGGGAAAGATGTATGAATATGTATATGTGCGTATTAATAATAATCAGCAGCAGTGTGTATATGTATATGTATATGTATATGTATATGTATATGTATATGTATATGTATATGTATATGTATATGTATATGTATATGTATATGTATATGTACGCGTACGTAAAGTATCTAATAGTTGTATAAAGATATATATATCAAAATGAGTAACTTATCACTATTGAAATGTTTCTAATGAAATGTCACATATCCAAAAATTTAAATTGCGTAAGAGCATAAGCCTTATCTATGTAGAAGAATGTATACATGTATATATAATAAAAAGTAGGGTCAAGATTCATGAGAAACTAAATTCTAAATATCTTATGAAATCAAACCATTTGATACAGAAAAAATTATATAATAAGATCATAATTAATACTTAACCCTTTAGTTAAAATACACTTTCATAAATTATAAGTGAACTTAAGAGCTTTAAAAATATATATATAATCTTATAAACTGAAGGATGAAATCATGAAAAACTAATCTTAACATATTCCTAAAGATAAGTTCGTGATAGTTGGCAAAAACAACTAATTTGAATTTAGTTTATAAAAGACTTTAATCTTCATATGCTTATAAACTATCGCGGCTAAAATCAAAATAATGCAAAACCAGCTTTAAAACACTCATAAAGACATCCTCTGCTAATGCCAGAAAAATGAGTGAATAATCATGTACAGTGTAGTCGCAAAATTAAAACGAAATCCGACTCTTTATAACGTCAACCTTATGACAATTTATGCATTTTTGGAAGTTCGTAAAACATCTGGTTTAAATCCTAAAATTTATAAAATTAGCTTAGGAATGCGCTCGAAACTAAATGCTATCCTATTCTGAAGAAATAATCTCGTTTCATCGTGCTTTGTATATAAATCCTGTTAGCAAAATAACCCTAAGTATTATGATTTCTGAAATTGATAATACGAATAAACAAACTTAGTAATAATGAAGAAATTGAAGAGGAACGCGGTATGCTACACTAGCACAAAAAAAACTACCGCATAACCAGAAAGCTACTCGCAAGAAGGGGATCACAGATTAGATTACCACTAGACTCGCAGTTGCGGAATCCTTCGCGCGTCGATGTAGTGGATCGTCCTAGCCGCAGTCGTTGCGTCGATGGAGTGGATCATCCTCGCCTCGTCGTGGATCATCCTCCCACGCCGCAGTCGCAGCAGCGTCACTACAGCAGTCCACATGTCAAGGGATGGAACGCGGTGCGTCGGTGTGCAAGCACCTGGTCGCTCAGCAGGGGCAGCGAGAGGAGGAGGCTAGGGTTTCGGGTGAATCACTTCTAAACCGTGGAAAAGCACACCCTGCATCCACCCTCCTCCCCTGCTTATATAGCCACGAGATGAAACCCTAAACCAGGGCCCATAGCATGCTAAGCCCACGAGGTCCATTAATTACGAATCCAATCCAAATTAATGCGTCCCAGCCCATTAAGTGTGTGACCCTGCAGGTTCACGTATGTTTGGACATGGATTCGGAAAACTCCTTTTCAATCCAATAGTTGGTAGCGGCTCCTTGCAAAGTATGCCAACTCCCAAACATACTATGATGAAATCGATGTAACCTATCAAAAGTACTCATGTAACAATCCTTTGCCAAGCATATGAAGATTGAACTCAAGGCAGAAGCATGTCATCCTTTGATGATTCAATCCATCTCTCGTATCCGTGATATATTAATAAGTTGTGATTGACTCTCAATCACGGCATGGCCATGCACTTCCTTAATCATATCACACGAGTGACCTTATCATATATCTCCGTTTCATTGGAGTGGCAAATTCCATCTTGATCGCCACTTCCTCCGCACGCTTTATAGTAAACATGAAAGCTACATTTATAACTATCCGGTTAGGAAGTAGTGTTTGATAGCCCCAAGGAAAACTATTACACATGTAGGGAATATGACAATCTCAGGTCTAAGAATCATACATCTACTATGTATGAGATACACTGATGACACATAAGAATGAAACATTCTCGCAGTGTCCCATTGCGGGTCTATCTAACTCATGTTCTTCAACATGCGTCCACAATGTATAGATGATATCTCCATGTCCCGTGATCTATGAAGCAAGATCATCGATCACTACATGTGCTGATCTATTCATCGTTGTCCTATACGATGATATCTGATCAGAGATATTTATCGAATTACATCAATAAGTAAAGAGCTTCATAACAAGTTACATACTTGTTAATCAATACAATGATATACATTCATTGGACCAATAATCATATTATTATTCATAAACATAGTCATGTTACAATCATCTAAATGATTGCCTCAAGGGCATAACACTAACAATATCCCACTTGCACTTGAGTCAATCATTTAGATATCTAATACCAATAGACCTCGTGTGCGCCTCATGCTTAGGCTCTGGCAGTGGCTTTGTCAACGGATCGGCCACATTGGCTTCCGTATGTACTTTGCTTATTTTCACGTCACCTCTATCCACAATCTCGCGAATAAGGTGAAAGCGTCGGAGTATGTGTTTAGATTTTTGATGTGATCTAGGCTCTTTTGCTTGTGCAATGGCACCACTATTATCACAATAAATGTCCATTGGACTAGAGGCACTAGCGACCACACCATGCTCTGTGATAAACTTCTTAATCCACACAGCTTCTTTTGCGGCCTCCGAAGCCGCAATGTACTACGCTTCAATCGTAGAGTCGGCCACCGTGTTTTGCTTGGAACTCTTCCAGCTTACTGCTCCTCCATTTAGTGTAAACACAAACCCGGATTGCGATCGAAAATCATCTTTGTCAGTTTAGAAGCTTGCATCGGTGTAACCCTTTGCAACCAGATCTTCCTCATCTCCAAAAACAAGGAACATACCCTTAGTTCTTCTCAAGTACTTCAGGATATTTTTTATGGCTATCCAATGACCATCACCAGGATCCGCTTGGTATCTGCTCATGACACATAGAGCATATGAGACATCTGGGCGTGTACATATCATGGTATACATAATAGACCCAATAGCTGAAGCATATGGAATCTTGCTCATCCAGTCTCGCTCATCAGATGTCGAAGGACACTGATTCTTGCAGAGACTGATGCCATGTGACATTGGCATGAAACCTCTCTTGGATTCATGCATATTGAACCTTTTCAATATCTTGTCAATGTATGTTTCCTGACTTAATCCAATTAACCTTTTTGATCAATCTCTATAGATTTTTATGCCGAAGATATAGCATGCTTCTCCCAAGTCCTTCATTGAGAAACTCCTTTTCAATGAAGTCTTAACATCTTCAATTATAGAAACATCATTCCCGATCAATAATATGTCATCCACATAGAAAATCAGAAACATAAGTGCGCTCCCACTAGCCTTCTTGTAAACACAAGGCTCTTCTTCGATTTTGATAAAGTCAAAACCTTTGACCACTTCATCAAAACGAATGTTCCAACTCCGAAATGCTTGCTTTAACCCATAAATGGATCTTTGAAGCTTGCATAACCTCAGATAGATTCCCATTAAGGAAGGCTGTTTTGACATCCATCTGCCATATTTCATAATCGAAATATGCAGCAATAGCTAAAATGATCCGGACAGACTTGAGCATGGCTACCGGTGAGAAGGATTCATCATAGTCAACTCCTTGATCTTGTTTGGAACCCTTTGCCACCAACCGTGCCTTATAGATCTGAACATTTCCATCTACGTCTGTCTTCTTCTTGAAAATCCATTTGCATTCAATGGTTTTTACACCATCAGGAGAATCGACCAAGTTCCAAACTTGATTGTCATGCATGGATTGAATTTCGGATCTCATGGATTCAAGCCATTTTTCGGAGTTTGGGTCCATCATTGCATCTTCATAAGTCGTGGGCTCATCATTGTCCAACAATAATATGTCATTCCCATATCTTATAGGTACATGATGTGGCCTCCCGACCTACGTAATGGAGTCTCTTCCACAGTTGTACAACACTTTGTACATCTTGTGAAGGTTCATGGTAGCTTGAACATATTCATGTGATTCTCGAACTTCATCAAGATACACATCACTCCTATCTGAATTCTTTTGAAAGAAACTCTTTCTCCAAAAGACACCATTTCGAGCAACAAAAACTTTGTTCGTTTCTTTTGTAAAAGTAATATCCTTTTGTTTCTTTAGGATACCCCACAAAAAGCATTTTTCTCGATTTAGGTGCGAGTTTATCCGATTGTAAACGTTTTACATAAGCCTCACATCCCCATAGCTTGAGAAATGACAACATGGGTCTTCTCCTACCCATATCTCATATGGCGCCTTCTCAACGGATTTTGATGGGACCCTATTCAAAGTGAATGCACTGTCTCTAGAGCGAAACCCGTATGATAATGGCGATCTGCTTGGCTCATCATTGACCGAACCATATCTAATAAAGTTCGGTTTCATCGTTCGGACACGCCATTCCATTGAGGCGTTCCTGGCGGAGTAAGTTGCGGAACGATTCCACATTGCTTTAGATGATCACCAAATTCTTGGCTCAAGTATTCACC
Organism: Otatea glauca; assembly: GCA_036346275.1. Taxonomy (NCBI): domain Eukaryota; kingdom Viridiplantae; phylum Streptophyta; class Magnoliopsida; order Poales; family Poaceae; genus Otatea; species Otatea glauca. Next base: position 13,920,982 of record CM070720.1, read on the forward strand.
ACCACGATCTGATCGTAAGTGTTTTATTGATTTGCCAAATTGATTTTGTAATTTGTTTTGAAACTCTTTGAACCTTTCAAAAGTTTCAGATTTATGCCTCATTAAATAGATATATCCATATCTACTAAAGTCATCGGTAAAAGTTACAAAGTACTAAAACACACCCCTAGCAGTCGAGCTCATTGGTCCACATACATCTGTATGTACTAGGGCCAATAACTCACTCGCTCTCTCACTAAAACCTGTGAAAGGGGCTTTTGTCATCTTGCCAAGTAAACAAGATTCACACGTTTCAAATGATTCAAAATCAAATTAGGTTAGAAGTCCATACCATGAAGCTTCTTCATGCGCTTCTCATTTATATGACCTAAGTGATAATGCCATAAAAAGGGTGGGTTCAAATCATTAGGCCGATGCCTTTTTACATTAATGTTATAGATGTGTTTCTTCTTGAGTTCAAGGACGCATAACCCATCCACCATGGGGCAACGACCATAATACATATCATTCAAAATATTGAACAAACAAAGTTCTTTATTCAAATCATAACCTTCATGTTCCAAATAAGAAGATGAAATAATGTTTCTACTAAAAGATGGAACAAAATAACAATTATTGAGTTCTAAAACTAATTCAAGGCAAATGCAATGGGTATGTGCCAACGGCAAGACCAAAGAACTCTTGCTTTATTCCCCACGCGAAGATCCACTTCTCCTTTGCCAAGTCTCTACTCTTTATCACCCCTGATCGAATTGCAAATGTGAGCAACCGAACTGTATCATATACCCATGAGCTGAGTGAAGAAGTAGGAAGATTAATTTCTATAACATTAATACTCAAGTGGAAACCACATTTCCATTCTTCTTATCCGCTGTACTTTTCGCAGCCCGCTTCCAATATCCCGATTTCTTGCAATAGAAGCATTGGGTATCGTGTTGAGGGCCAACTTTAAGCTTCGAAGCTTAGTTTTGAGGCTTGTGATCTCATCTTGAGCCTTGCCCTTGCCCTTGCTCTTTCCGTTCCCCACCTTAGCCTTCCTCTTTTGAATGCGGTTGTTTTCAACCATCATCACATGATTGGGTTTTTCTTAATGCTTATCGCAGCCTTGAGCATCCCATGTAGCTCGGTTAGGCTCTTCTCCATGCTATTCATATGAAAATTCATAATGAATGGCTCAAGCTCGTGGGCGAGATCGGAGAATAACATCTGTGGCCAAACAGAGGCTAAGGGAAACTCAAGTTTTTCCAATCTCCCGATGTAACCAATCATCTTGATCACATGAGGGCTGACCGGACTGCCTTCAGCCGGATTACAAGCAAATAAAAGCTTTGAGATACCATACCTCTCAGCTCTTGCTTGATTCCCAAACATGCCCTTCAAGCCCACAATCATATTGTAAGCATCCTGGTCCTCATATTGCTTTTGGAGCTCAGAGTCCATGGTGACAAGCATGAGACAGCTGACCTCTACAAAAGCATTAACATGTTTTTTGTATTCAACCTTCAAATTGTGTGGAGTATTTTCGGCTGGTTTATCAGGAATTGGATTTTCTAGAACATAGTCCTTCTTTTCATGCTTGAGAACAATTCTCAGGTTGCGATACCAATCAACAAAATTAGTTCCATTAAGTTTTTCCCTTTCCAAAACTGATCTCAAAGCAAAACCAGGTGTAGCAGGAGTAGGAGAAGGTGCCATTAAACTACAACAAAAACATGCAAAGATTCTAAGCACTATGTTTATGTAAAAAAATTTATTAAACATTTTAATAAAAGACACTCCTATTTTATGTCCCTTTTATAGACACATAGTGAGTATTCAAGATCCATATTCATCAAACACTAGTGAGTTTTGGCATCACTGCTAGAAATTTAATGACAAGGTAAGCAACACCTTTGCTAATTACATCTTATGTAACTCTTGTTTGTTGAGTATGAAAACAAATAATGAATGCCTCCGTCAACTTGACTCATGGCCAGGTCAACCTGCCCCAAGGGCTCACATGAGGGAGGGAGCACTTCCTGTATTCGGGTGCCAATTAAGAAACCTGCCTCATGTGTGTTTTCCTAGACACCAATTGTCTTGTATAGGTTCCTTCATTACTGAAATCAAATCCCAACCACTTATGTACTCAAGCCCAAAACCGTTTTGATAGCTTGATTAAATCTACCATTGTTATGCGTGATGTGTCCAACACATCCCTATCATCTATTAAGATAGCCATTGATATACTACTTTGGCAGTCATATCAGTAACGATCTAAATTCTTGATAGGTCCAACAATTAGATGGACATTTTGATTTAAAATTTTAACTATAGGGATGAACAAAATCTACTAAGAACATGGCATCACATGCAATGAGCATAAAGAAAATAACAAGGATTAAACACACATCCACAGAAAATCAAAATAAGCTATGAAATAGCATGGCCCTTAGCATTAAGATCTCCATCGTCATGCTTGTTTGTTCACCTTGCCACCTTGCTTGATTTGTTCACCTAGCCACCTTGCTTGATACCATCGTCTTCATCATTATGGATGCAACACCTTACAACTTTTGATAATGAAATTTACATGAGGGTTTGAAGCATCACAAGTCAACACGCAGGTCATTATACAATTTAAATAGCCTTATGGCTTGACACGACACGCAGGCCATGTGGAAATTACACGCATCACATACACATAGGCCATACTATTTCACATAATTCCCTGCAAAAACGAGTTAAACAAAAGCAACCCTACGACTCTGGGATCCGAGAGGCGCGCCACCGCGCGGTCCCGCTTAGCCGGTCGATGGGCATGGGTTCGAGGGCGCGCTGTCGGGTCTTTGTCATGGGAAAACACCCTCAAAAATTCCACGGATCAACCAGATTGACCCAATCTGATCTAATATGATTGGCTTGGTCCCATATGGTTACGTTTCAAAAACCCTGATGGTGGTAACCCGACCGGTAAGGGTAACGTCGTACTATGAACGGACTCACCCAAATCAATATTGAATCGGTTTGCGCTTTCCATGGATCAACTAGATTGACCCAATCCAACTCAATCTGATTGACTTGGTCCCATATGGATACGTTTCAGAAACCCTGATGGCGGTAACCCGACCGGTAAGGGTAACGTCGTACCATGAACAGACTCACCCAAATCAAGATTGAGTCGGTTTGCACTTTCCTCAAACCCTAAACAGATCGATCTCATCGATGGCTGCCGTCACCAATTCATCACATGAACCGGCTGAACATATAATAGATCCAATCTACTAACCTCACACATCATATGTGCAACATCTAGATCACAAAACTATACGAGATGGCTCTGATACCACTGAAGAGGAACACGGTATGCTACACTAGCACAAAAAAAACTACAGCATAACCAGAAAGCTACTCGTAAGAAGGGGATCACAGATTAGATTACCACTAGACGCGCAGTTGTGGAATCCTTCACGCGTCGATGTAGTGGATCGTCCTAGCCGCACTCATTGCGTCGATGGAGTGGATCGTCCTCCCACGCCACAGTCGCAGCAGCGTCACCGCAGCAGTCCACACGTCTAGGGATGGAACGCCGTGCGTCAGTATGCAAGCACCTGGTCGCTCGGCAGGGGCAGCGAGAGGAGGAGGCTAGTGTTTCGGGTGAATCACTTCTAAACCGTGGAAAAGCACACCCTGCGTCCACCCTCCTCCCCTCCATATAGAGCCACGAGATGAAACCCTAAACCAGGGCCCATCAGCGTGCTAAGCCCACGAGGTCCATTAATTACGGATCCAATCCAAATTAATGCGTCCCAGCCCATTAAGTGTGTGACCCTGCAGGTTCACGTACGTTTGGACATGGATTCGGAAAACTCCTTTTCAATCCAATAGTTGGTAGCGGCTCCTTGCAAAGTATGCCAACTCCCAAACATACTATGATGAAATCGGACAGAACCTATCAAAAGTACTCATGTAATAATCCCTTTGCCAAGCATATGAAGATTGAACTCAAGGCGAGAAGAATGTCATCCTTTGATGATTCAATCCATCTCTCGTGTCCGTGATATATTAATAAGTTGTGGTTGACTCCTCAATCACGGCATGGCCATGCACTTCCTTAATCATATCACATGAGTGGCCTTATCATATATCTCCGTTTCATTGGAGTGGCAAATTCCATCTTGACTACTCACTTCCCTCTGCACGTTTTATAGTAAACATGAAAGCTACCTTTATAACTATTCGGTTAGGAAGTAGTGTTTGATAGCCCCAAGGAAAACTATTACACATGTAGGGAATATGACAATCTCAGGTCTAAGGATCATACATCTACTATGTATGAGATACACTGATGACACATAAGAATGAAACATTCTCGCAGTGTCCCATTGCGGGTATATCTAACTCATGTTCTTCAACATGCGTCCACAATGTATAGATGATATCTCCATGTCCCATGATCTATGAAGCATGATCATCGATCACTACATGTGCTGATCTATTCATCGTTGTCCTATACGATGATATCTGATCAGAGATATTTATCGAATTACATCAATAAGTAAATAGCTTCATAAGCAAATCACATACTTGTTAATCAATACAATGATATACATTCATTGGACCAATAATCATATTATTATTCATAAACATAGTCATGCTACAATCATCTAAATGATTGCCTCAAGGGCATAACACTAACAGAAATTTGTAGTTAAGATATTTGTATCATCAGAACCTTCATAAAAACCACAAAAATATAACTAGTAACCTAACTTAACAGATCTAACATATTCGAAACCGCTTTTTATGTAAAATCAATTAAAGATTAAGTACTATTCACACATAACACTTTAAGTAATATTTTAATTCTATTAATCCAAATAATTTTAGCCTCTTAAATTCATAAATCAAGAATAGATAATCTATAAAAGAACATGTGCATCGCTCAACCTAAAAATTGTTAACGATAATGTATGAATATACATATATAATCAACTAAAATGCAAGAACGTGAAATCATACTACTCAAACCCAAATCCTCGCCTGTTTTCTGCAGTGAGTCTTTATTTGGTTTTCTATCTTCTTTTTGCCCTTATTAAAGTTTTTTATTTTCTATATTTCCATTGATCGACGTGTAGAACCTAACTTCATTAACTCCGTCGTCGACACCGTCAGATACAACTTCGACTTCTTCATAAACATCAAATAAGCAAGGCAAGCACCCCCTTTGATCATATTGATCCCAGTACTTAATTTTTATTTTGTTTATCAAATTGTTTCATGCATGCGCTTATATTTTGTAAATTCGCTATTTTGTGGTATTGGTAGATATACCTGTTATCTCATGGAACTTCCTTGATAATCATATAATAGGGCTAGACAATACATGATGTCAATTTGGGTATATGCGATTAAATATTAACCATGCTTAGCCATACTTTAGAACCAATGATGTAAATGATCAGATCAAAATTGTTCCTTGAGAAATTGAAAATGTTGGATATGACACTAATGGTTACTAGTATTTTGGTTAAAAATCCAAAATAAAACTATAGTTTTAACGCGGGCGATTATTTGCAATAGCCGGTTGTGTAGAGGGAAATGCACGTAGTGTAGGGTGAAGTATCACTTATTGATCCAAGAAACCCGTATAACCACGAGTGCTGGACCGGGACAGTCTTAACCTATAAAGTTACTTAGGTATGGCTTTGCACATTGGTAGGCGGAAGATAGTGGAAGCATTCCGTTTCAATTTGCTTGTGAGAGGCTTCCACACCTCGGTGTGAGTAAACGCATATCGGTACAACGGTGTACGCCTTGTTGTGGGTAGAAACGGCGCCCGAGCACTTTACCACACTTTATATACTTTTGTTTCTACCACCACATTGAGGGCTTAACGTCATTGGGCTGGTGAAAAGTTATGTCTAGGTAATGTAACGGTTATGTATGATCGCTCTATGGCACACCAAAGGAAGTGTGCTAATAGCTTGCACAAAGAGTTGATCATTCCTTATGGGTAAAGCTGTACACCTCTGCAGAGTGTAAATCTAATCGATTAGCCACGTCCACAGTCAATGACACTTGGTGAAGTCATTTCAATGTTAGATTTGGTATTTTCTAAAATGCTTGCGTTTACTTGATTTGCCACGTGTTGGGGGAAACTGTGCTGTGTCATGTTATAATAGGAATTGGATGGTTCATTGCTCGCGAAGGATTGTGAGTATTACTTATAGTTTACTTATTCCTTATCAGTCGAACTTGCTCTTATAAATTCCGTTTGCAAATGATAACTTGATTTACAAATTCAATATCGCTTTATGAAAATTAACTGTAGAAGCCTTTCCATTGAAATGGTTTGCATATATTATAGGTTTTGCTAAAGTCTTGCGGAGTACGTAAAGTACTCACCCTTGCTTATTATGCCGTTTTAGGTGAAAAAGTTAGCGAAGCTCCGAAGATATCTTTTCGTCGCAGGATGCGGGAATTTCAATTATGCGATCTTCCTAGGGATTATGCCTTGTCAGTTGCCTGCGGGTCGGATGGGCACACTACAAGACTTTGCTTCTTCTGCCGCTATATATATGCTCTAAGTTGTGAGAATATATTGTATAAATAGCTTCTGTTTTAATAATATGGTGTATGGTTGTGGTTCCAATTGTTGAATATGTGCATAGTAGCTACTGATCATGGGACTAGTACTGTTTGCATATTAGATTTCCATTTTTGTATTTATGCAAAAATGGGGGTTGTTACAGACCCACTGTGATTCCTACTAAAATTTGCCCACTAGGTTATTATTTGTTTGGAATGATATCAACATGTTGGACCAGCTGCAGTACCTCTAGATGCTCATTTGGTTGTGCTGCTAGTTGGTCTGAGGCTTCCCTGAAGATCTTACTCTTGTGCTTCAGCACCAGCAAATATATTTTTGGAGTTAAGCATTGGGTAGAGATAGTTTGACAATTCCATTTTAGTTATCGTAAAACTTGACAAGTTCGAGATGAGTGGCTTAAGAGTTAAGATATGAGCAATTAGATGTGCCTAATAATGTTAAGTGGTTATCTACTGTTGTAGCTTGGAGTTTCTCATTGAACTCTCGGTCTGTTGGTTCCTTTTGTCTATGGAAGAGATACCAAACTCTAAAAATTTAGAATAATGTAATTTTTTATCTAATCACATGATTAAGTCTTCCAAATTATGGGAAATCTAGCATGGATTTACAACAATCCATAGTTTTATTGATTCTAAGTGCTTATTGTTTTGCTGGTTATAACATATTTCTACCATTACGTCCGCTAATGAGATAGCATAACTAGATATGCAGTAGATCAGGGAAATTGATGGGCAATTGAATGTTTGCTGAAAAATGATGCATAAGTATACTTCTCAACTCTAATTCTCTTAATTCTTGATGTATTAAATTCTTGATTTGAGCAAGTTTAGTTCTTACGTGCAGATTTGCCAAAACTAAGACCCTCTAGATCCAAAAAGGGGTAGAGAGTTAGCTGTACGAGTGTAAGGCCCCTATTTTTGATATTAAATACCAACAATTGGTTCCCTGTGCATACTGTACTAGTCCCATGATCAGTACCTAGTACACATAGATTACAAATTGAAATCACATCCATACACCATAATATTACATACGCTAAGCATCTTGAGATTAAATAATATTATTACAAGCCAAAAACTTGGAACTAGCAGCGGAAACATTATTTCTCTTACAGTATGCCCATACACCCTCAGGAAACAGACAAGGTAAAGCCCCTAGAAAAGATCGTCATCATAACCCTCGTATCCTGTATGGTCGTAAATATCATCGGGGTACTCGGTATCGTCACCTAAAAACAACATTGATAGCAAGATTGAGTACATTGTGTACTCATCAAGATGATGCAAGTATAAATAAATGCAGGTTATAGCAATGGAGTGGTTTCTACAGTTATTTTGCATTGGCAAATTAAAGCATAGTCATATACTAGATTGCAACCGAAATTTGTAAAAAGGCATCTATTGTAATAACAAAGTATTAATATAGTAATAAGATCATAGTGCAGTCTACCCAACTGATTCAATCCATCCACATGTCATCCCCTGACATGAAGTATATTCCAAAACACCATTTCCCACCAAACCATTTTGGAAATATTAAAACTCTAACCATGTGATGATGTTACCAAGTGCCTTTAACCGTAGGTGCGGCTAATTAATTATATTTACACTCTGCAGAGGGGTATAGCTTTACCCACAAGAAATGATCTACCATTTTTGCCAGGCCAGTTGACACTCTTCCTTTGGGGTGTCGGCATGGTGATCATGATATAATCGTTACATTGTCTAGACCTAACTTTGCACCAGCCCGATGACATTAAATCCTTGTTATGGAGAAGAAACATGACAGTGATTCCCTATCATTTTAAAGTGGTAACACGAGCAATAATTTCCTGCGATAGGAGCAGTAAATCCCTGCGGTGAGGGTTTCTTCCCATACCAAGGCGTACACCATTATACCGACATGCATTTACCCACATCGAAGTGTGGAAGCCCCTCATAAGCAAATCGAGAAAGGATTGCTCATACTATCTCCCGCCTACCAATGTGCAAAGCTAGATCTAAGCAACTTACTAGATTAAGGCTGCCCATAACAGCACCTGTGGTTGCATGGTTTTCTTGGCTTGAAAACAACCCATAGCTCGGTCCTTAATCCGATACGGGCAATACTCCTCACTACACTACGTACAAGTCTAACCCTTGCACAACCAGCTATTGCCAATAATTGCCCGCATCTAAACCATAGCTTTATTTTGAGTTTTTAGTCAAAATATCCACTACCGACAACATAGCATATCCAACAATTTTAAATTCCCAAGAAGCAGTTTGATTTGATCATCTACTTCATTACTAAATGAGCAAGGCTAAGCAAGATAATTAATCGTATATACCCAAATTGACATTATGTAATGTCTATCCTTTTTCTATGGTTATCAAGGTTCACATGTCCATACTTATCAAGGATTTTCCATGAAATATCAGGTATATCTACCAACATTCAGTATAGCATTTTTATGACAAGTATGCGCATGCATATTAGTTTTGTAAAGCATTGAAAAGTAATTATTGGAAATAATAGGATCATCATGATCAAAGGGATGCTTGCCTTGCTGATCATCGTTAGGTATAATGTATGGATCATCGGCGAGGTTGTCGTCTACCAACTCAGGTTCGTCGGAATCTTCTCGTCGATCATCAGGAATAACATACAATAAACAGCAAACCAAAATAAGGGCAAAAAGAAGACAGATAGAAAATCCAAATAAAGGCTTATTCAGAGAAATGGGAATGTTTATTAGTAAGATTATAATTCGTGTTTACGTGGTTATATTGTCTTTTTATTCATGTTTACCTTTACTACATCTTCATGTACCAATTATTAGATGCATGTATGTTTTCATTCACATATATAATATTTTACATCCCTAACAGTACAATACTAAAGGTTACAAGGTTGTATACTCTCACCTCATAGTAAAAGATATTTTTCCTATATATATATATATATATATATATGCATATGCTTATTTATGCTCTTTAAACTAGAACACAACCTATTTGCATAAACCATTATCTATCCAATGTTTTTACCTAGCCTAACATCATACTGCCATCATGCTGAAAAGAAATAAGTTTAGCAACCTTTTGAATTTCTTTTCTATTGGTTCATTTATTATTGCATGATTAAACCATTAATGTCAGACTTTAATAGAAAAGACCTAAAACAAACTAGATAACCAAATATTATTACAAGTATGGGGTTCTAGCAGAATGAGGATCATAGCAAAATTGGTTCCATACAAATTCAACTTTATTTGCAAAGTTTATAAATTTAGTCTATTTTCATACCTTCTATATACCTCTGTATTTAAATATTTTTCCAGAGTAGCTTTCCAAAATATTTTTGCATATTCTGGAATCTGTTGATTTTAGATGAATTTAGCAATTGGTTTCATCTCATTTGGATTTCAAATGCAAAAGATATTCAAGTTTGAATCTAAGCCGGTTCTAAAAAACAAGAAAATAGCAAAATACGTTTTCAGAATACTGAAAGCGTCTTTTGCTTCGCGCCAACAGTTCCCATTCAAATTCAACGCAGCCACTGACATCTCGGACCCGCCCGTCAGCGAGAAAAAAAAGGGCACGAGCTAGGGCTCACCGCCGACAAGGATCCGGTGACTTTCCGGTCCGGCCAAAGGCACGACTAGCACCAGGGTGATCTTGCGCATCTAGCAGTGGTACCCATTCCTACCGGCGACCAGCCGAACCACCTCACCACCGTGGCTATGCGACTACGGAAGAGGCTGCGAACCTTGTCGGTGACAGAAGGCATCTCCGATGGAATCGGTTCCACCTACAACATCTACGGGTCCTAGAGGTTCTATTTTTATCAGTAGAGAGTACAGATAAGTGTCGGATTAGCTCACCACCGTTTTCCAATTTTGGAGAAGAAGGGGGCTCAGTGGCGGCGGAGCTCCGATTGAAGATACCTAGAAACAACAGAGGGCTTTTGATCACAAGGTGTCACTGATACTAGTGTGAAGCTTGATTAGGAAGTAAATGAGTGTACCGACTGAATTCGAGATGATCCCAATTTCTAGGGTTCTTCGGCTGATCCGAAAAAGCAAGAAATTGGCGATGCTCAGTGGAGTAGAATGGATGAAACAAGAGGGGTTTTGAAGCACAAGTTCTGGCGAACTCGGTCTGGTGTTTATAGGCCAAGGAATTGCTGCAGAGAAGTCGATTGCGTGGTGTGAACTAGGCGGCAAATTGTGGCGGCTGAACAAAAGAAGGCATGGGCCAAATTGCGGAAAATCGGGGTAAGGACGACGTGTGGTAAGGTCATGATGAGGTGGTTTCCTCGGGTGGCGTGCAGATGTAGCGGTGGCACGGTCTACAGGCTAGATTTTTCACTCGAGAGCTCCAGCCAGAGGAAGAAGATGATAACCAAAGCACTGGCTGATAGATGGGGTCACTGGGGAAACGGGCCCATGCGGCAGATACAGAGGAGGAGAACTCCAGATTTTCCCGCGGTAAAGATGAACCAAGGGTGATGAATCCGGTTGATATCTTGTCTGTAATTTAATGAAGTTTTTGGTTTGTGTACGAGGGATAAGGTAGAATACACAGTTAAATTTTTAAACCGATTTGATGCCTATAGAATTTATAAGAAATCTGATAGTGCACTATGATCAATTTTATGCTTTGGGATTCTGATTTATTTGAGTATATATATGTAACATCCCAAAAATTTGGCTTATAATTTCGCTCATATGCTTTTTGGTGATTTTCTGAATTTATTGGATTTTTTTTTCCAGAAATTAATTGAATTGAATTTAATTAAGTATATTGAACCTTTTGTGAAAACTAAATATATATAGATAAAGTTAATATAAAGTTTTACCAAAATATTTTATTTGTGCTCGTAATGTCTCAAAGTATTTATGAGAATTTTAGGATTTTTCCGATATTTTAATTGCTTAAAGTAGATTAATCTAATTTCGGAATTATTTTAAATCAAAAGCTTTTGAAAATCGAGTGAATAAAGATCGGGCCAAGCTCAAGATCGCGCGTGTAGCGCCCATCGACGTGCGGCCCGATCGGCCGTCACGCCGCCTCGCGTGGCCATTGGATGAAGATCGGACGGCCGTCTCCTTCGCGAAACCCTAGCGCCTTCACCGTTGGATTGAGATCGAGCGGTCGGGATCGTTTCGCGTTGTTTTGGTAAGTTTAGATCTCGCCGCTGATTTTGGAAAGAGCGGATCGGATCGTATCACCGGATCTAATCTCGCCGCCTTGCAAATCGGACGGCCGTCATCCTTCGCCTCCGATTCGGTTTTCGAATCCGTCGCCGCTGCCGCCGCCGCGCGTGATTTAGGGTTGCCGTTTTTAGCGCATGCCGAGGCTATAAAAGCCGCAGCCCGCACACCGAGGTTCCTCATCCCGCAGCGCATCCGCCGATGCTAGCCTTCGCCGCTGAGTCACCACCGCTTAGCCCCGAGCTCGCCAGTAGTTTTCTAGCGCCGCCGCTCGTTTTCGCTGTTCGCCGTCGTCAAGCCGCCGCTCGACGTGTGGGTTCCAGCTGGTTCGCCACGCCGAGCCGCACCGAGCAGCCTACCTCTTCGTCGCCGGCAGGAGCCGAACGCCGTCTGGTCGCCGCCGCCCTCGTCTCCGGAACTCAGCGCCGCCGCGACATCGCCGTGCCTGAGCTGCGACACCGCCGGATCTCCGGCGGACCATCCAGATCGAGCCACGCCGCCGTCTGCGAGAAACGGCTCGTAAGCGTGACCGCTGGATCGTGGTTGTTCGGGTGAGATCGCGCCGCGTGTCGCGAGAGCGTTAGCCGCCGATCGTCGCGCAGATGCGCGCCGCGTGTCAAGCATCGGCACGCGGCGCCGCAGACTAATCGATCGCGCGCCGCGCGTGTCGGCGCGTGGTGGCGAGGCGCCGTGGGCGCGCCCACGGTGGACAGAGGCGGTTCGTGGACCGAGTCCATGGACGAGCGACGTGTCGGCGCCGATTGGTCCGAGTCGTATGACGCCGCGTTGCGCAATAAAATCTTTTCCAATAGAAAATAATTCAGAAAAATCGAAATTCTATTTTCTGTATTTTCAGTATTTATTCAAACTTCAAAAGGCTATATCTTTTGCATTTTAACTCGGATTTGAGTGTTTCAAATTTCTAAAAATTTGTAAAATCAAGATCTATTTATTGGTGAATTTTATTTTATTTTTGGAGTTTGGTTGCTCTCTGGTTTGGTGTTTATTTGCTATTTTGGCATCGTTTCACGTAGACGTTGAACTGCTCGGTGATCCTAAGAAGATTCGCCGCCCAAGACCCAAGCTCAGATCAAGACCAGCACCTACTCCAAGGCAAGTTGTGCTTTGATCATGTTGCACCTAATTTTCACCAAATTACTATTTTGTCTTTTAAACTTTATGCATGATATTTTATGTGTATAAATGATTTCAATTAATCTGGGAATTAGATAATATGCCTATTTGAATTAAACCATACCTTGTCAATTATATGCCATGATCTATTTGTCACCCTAGGATGTGGAATTATAGTTGATAATCAACATGGGCTAGTTAGATCGTCATAGATTGCTTAGCCATGCCACGCCATCACATGTGTCCGAATGTCGATACTTAATCTTGACTAATGGAATATGGAACAATGTTTATGAATTGGTGTGTCATGTGTTGTCACACAATGATATCAAGTTGTCGTGGCGAGGAGGTCACACATCGGGATTGAAATGTTGATGGCATGTGGTGCTTGGTAATCAACCGGGTGGTAATGATTTTAGATTGAGGCAAGTGGCAAGGGGTGTGCCAAGGTGGGCCAGTTTGGCGGGGTATGTGGAAGTCTTGCCTTAATCACCTTAAGGACTTAACCTTGCAAGCCTTTGACTGAGTCTCTTGCAACCACATGTCCGAATGGGACAAGACCTTAGTGAATAATTTGTGAAACCTAGATTTGCATCGTCGTGGTGAATAGTGAGTCCCGGTTACGTTTAACTCACATGGCGCAAGAGGGGGCCTGTTGTGGTGGTTTAACCCTTGATGTTGAAACCTTAGCGAGCAAGATCGGGTCTAGGTGTAGCATTGTAAAGGCTTTGTTATGATCACTCGCCTTGGTGGTGTTTGGTTGTATCGTGTGGGTAAAGTGCATAACCTCCGCAGAGTGTACAATCTATTCGAATAGCCGTGCTCACGGTATTGGGCAATGCTCGGGAATTACGATTAAGGGTTAGACTTTTGTTAAACAAAAACTTGTTGGGATGGCAAGGTGCCATGGAAAGTGGAAAATTAATTTAGGATTGGAAACTTGGTGTATTTGTAAATACTGAATTTATTAATTATTGATTTGTTTTATCGCTTTCCAATCTATTTATTGTATTCTTGTTAAATGTCGCTTTATTGCAAAAATACCCTTACTAGCCATTCCTTTGGATTAAGCCAAACATATAGAATATTAGACTTGCATTATTTTGCACAACTTGTTGAGTGCTTTATGTACTCACCCCATCAACAACAACTTCGTAAGAGGAAGAATCTACGCCACCATGGATGAGGATTATTTGATGCGAATGCTTAGGTCCGAGCCTCGTCGGTTGCTCGTGGCGAATCGAGCGCCATCTGCGTTTATTCTATTTCACGCTTCTCATTGATACTCTTTTTAAGCCCCGTGAGGCATTATTCATGTAAGACAACATTATTATTAATTAATGAAGTTTTATGCTATATTTCATTTGTGTGTGACTATGATAGCATCTATGTTGAGCTGTGTGCACTAGCGTGATCCTGGACTAGTGCGGTATACACAGAGGGTCCGGATTTGCAAATTCGGGTCCCGACAGAGGTGGTATCGAGCCATACCGACTATAGGTCTTGGCCCTAGGTAGTTGGTATCTCTTAGAGTGTCCAAAATTATTTTCTAAAGAAAACATAGAAATTGACTAATATGAAACTCTTGGCTTATCTCATCCTCCTACTCTCATCCTTGCTAAATTACCTTCTTTTCGCTGTTGCGTTTGAGTGGAGATCTTATTCAAAATTTTGTTTTGAATAGATGCCGATCTTTCATCCTTCGAGTCAAGACAGGTGGCTATGCCATGGAGCCGTGGAGAGTTCTTCAAGTGATTGGAGGCTTTGATCGTCCGCTCTCACCGAGGAAGCAATCGAACGCCAACGGTGTGCATCGGGGTTCTTACGCAGTCGATCATCTTCGCGAGAGTGCGACGAGACCACCTGACCGATCCACATCACCGCCTGAGGTTCACTTACGAGGTGAAGTTCAGAGGTCGCTAGACTTGCTCACGACGGATGCGCCACGACTACGCCTACGAGCCAGAACACAGTATTTCGACTTCACCCGACGGGCGAAAGCGTGCGGCGTCGACGGATCGTGGAAGGAGAGTGTGCTCTGCAGACACCTTCTTGAGTTCGCCACCGCCAGAGGATCACTTGAGGACACTGCGCAAGAACCGGAGACAGCGTGTGAGGCGTTGAGAGTGGCAGAGCGGGAGCTTCAAAAGACCCGCGACGCAGCAGCCTGAGTCATCGCGAGTGGAGGAGGCCTTGCAGTAGCCGAGGAAATAGCGGACCAAGTCGCCCAGAGCCGGATGAGGTCGCCAAGAAGAAGAAGAAGAAGACCCTAAGAGCGTGAGTGGGAGCCCGAGGAGCCAGCAGAGGGTCACCAGATAGGTTCGCACCCATGCCACCACCCACCAGTGTATGCCCGGATCGGCCTCGGCCGTGGTGGTGGATGAGTGAGAGTCGATCTTAGAGTTGTGTTGAGACTCGAGTGTTGAGTCGCGTTTTAAGTTAGCCTTTACCCTTTTAGTAGACGTTAAAGTTGCATGTTTAGTTGGTTCTTAATTGTTTGTTGAGTGTGCAAGATGTGTTGCAAAGCCCTTAGGCATTGTAAGCAACCATACCAAGTAATAATAATAAAGATTATTTAAGTTGGGTTTAACTGTTTCCGCCTTAGAAATTCTTGCATCTTATCTATGCTACATCTATCTTTCCTAACCCAAGAAGCAATCAAGCGGATGGTGAACACTCGCAAAGAACAATGGGGCTTCGGAAGTGGTCTACGCCGAGCAACAATCCCAATGAAGGAGTACCACCGCAGCAAGCACCGCCGGTGGATATGCGAACTTGGGAGCTTTTCTCTCTGCGCAAACTCGCTTGATGCGCACTATGATGCAAGCAGATGACCAATATGGTGCGATCAACAACCCCACTGAAAGCGTAACAACAATGGCGGGCCTCGTCCTTACTCCAAGTTGTCGACTTCATGAGGACCCGACCGCCAACATTCTCGGCAACGCCAACCCTTGGAAGCGGATGATTGGTGAGAACCATTGAGAGGAAGTTGTACATCACACAATGTGAAGGGCATGAGAGGGTTCTTTACGCATCCCATCGGCTAGAGGAACAATTTGCAGAATGGTGGGAGAACCATTGTGCTACTCATGAGGCACCCATGGAAATCACGTGGGAAGAGTTCGCAACGGCCTTTCGCGCATTCACGCACGTGCGAGAGGGAATGATGGACTGAAAAGGAAGAATTCAGGCGCTTAAGCAAGGAGGCCAACCGGTGGTGATTACTTAAACAAATTCACACGATTAGCACGCTATGCTCTCGAAAATGTAGCGACGGACAAGGCTAGACAGTCCGCTTCATGAAAGGACTAAACTCGAGGCTGCAAGTGGGGCCGATTACCCACACTTTTCCGATTTCCAAGAATTGGTAAACAAGGCTTTGATTCTCGGAGGATAAGCGCAAGGAGCTTGGGAAAATCGCAAACGCTTGATGACTAACCTGTGGACGCCTAACCACCTACGAATGAGGATGACCCCCATAGCGGTTTGCTAGGTTCCAACCACAAGTCGTTAACAAGCCAAGAACACCGCACCGCGACCATCGTGACAAGGTTATCGACGCCGCCCAAGGTAACAATGCTCAAGGAGGAGTGCAGATCCACCGCCGTAAGGTGCTACTGATTGCAATGAGTAGGGCATTATGCTAATAGATGTCCCCGAAAGGAGGAATCACGCCGCCATGCGTTTCAACCTTGGAACGACACTGCTAAGGCACCGATGACGGAGCGAATCGAGGAGCTGGACAGCAGGAGTGACGCCTCAAGCTACTATTCGAGGCGAGTCAACCACATCACCGCCGATGGAGCCTGTGAAGCATCGACGTCGTCGGGTAAGTTTTTGTAAACTCGACTGCAATAAGATTATTTGATTCAGAGCTTCACATTCATTTGTCTCTCGAGCTTTTGCATCTAAAAATGGTTTAAGCATGAAAATCTCAAGTGTGTGATGCTAGTTCAAGCCCCGTGATCCGAGTTAAGATCTAATATTGGATGTTTGGGGTAAAGTCGATAATTAACGGGTAGAGTTCCTAGCTAACTTAATTATTCTAGATGCCCAAGTTTTAGATGTTATCCTTGGTATGGATTGGTTAACCAAGCATAAGACGGTATTGGATTGTGGTGAAGGGTTGTATCCATTGAGAGCCCTACAGAGAAAAGGTGGAATTCGAGCGACATCGGTTCGCAAGGGTCAATTAATGGTTAATAGCATGAAAGCCGTCAAGATTGAGGACGTGCGGTGGTCAAAGAATATCCAGATGTATTTCGGAGGATCTGCCAGAATGCCGCTGCATCGTGACATCGAGTTTGTCATTGAGTTAGTACCGTACAAAGCACCAATAGCAAAAAGACCTTACCGGATGCCTACCGATGAGTTAGTAGAGATGAAGAAGCAGATCGACGAGTTATTAGAGAAAGGTTTTATAAGACCAAGTTCGTCGCCATGGGGAGCGCCAGTTTTGTTTGTCAGGAAAAAGGATGGAAGCCTTAGAATGTGTATTGATTACCGTGCACTTAATGAAGTGACGATTAAGAATAAGTATCCGTTGCCAAGGATTGATGATCCGCTCGACCGCTTGAGAGGAGCCGGAGTTTTCTCCAAGATAGACCTTCGTTCGGATATCATCAACTAAAGATTCGGACGGAAGATGTTACAAAAAACCGCATTTTCTTCAAGATACGGACATTATGAGTTCACGGTCATGTCTTTTGGATTGACCAATGCGCCAGCCTATTTCATGAACTTGATGAATAAGATTTTCATGGAATACTTGGACAAGTTTGTTGTTGTGTTCATAGATGATATTTTGGTATATTCGAAGAACGAAGCAGAGCACGCAAATCATCTGAGGCTAGTGTTGGAAAAGCTGCGTGAGCAACAGCTGTATGCTAAATTCAGTAAATGCGACTTTTGGAAGGAAAAGGTGGAATTTCTCGGTCATGTCATGACTGCAGAAGGAGTTGCTGTCGACCCAAGCAAAGTGGAGGCAGTGTTGCATTGGGAGCAACCAAAGTCTGTCACTCAAGTCCGAAGTTTTCTGGGAATGGCAGGATATTATCGCCGGTTCATAGAAGGATTTTCGACGATTGCTAGACCTCTTACTCAGTTATTGAAAAAGGAAAAGAAATTTTCATGGGCCTTGATTGTGATAAGAGTTTTGAGGAATTAAAGAAGCGTTTAACAATAGCCCCAGTGTTGGTTTTGCCTAATGTTCAGAACAGCTTCGATATATACTGTGATGCGTCAAGACAGGGTCTTGGATGCGTATTGATGCAAGAGGGTAAAGTGGTCGCATATGCGTCAAGGCAGTTAAGACCGCATGAAGGAAATTATCCCACGATGACTTGGAATTGGTGCCGTGGTGCATGCCTTGAAATTGTGGCGTCATTATCTCATTGGAAATAGATGTGAGATATATACGGACCATAAGAGTTTGAAATATATTTTCACTCAATCAGATCTCAATATGAGGCAAAGGAGATGGTTGGAATTAATCAAGGATTATAACATGGGAATTCATTACCATCCGGGAAAAGCAAATGTGGTAGCTGATGCCTTAAGTCGCAAGAGCTACGTGGCGAATATGATGGTGCATGAAGGACAGTCAGAACTGTGCAGAGAATTGCAAAATTTAAAATTGGAAGTAGTTTTAGAAGGATTCCTAGCTGCTTTGGAAGTGAAGCCAATGCTCAAGATCAAATTCGGGAAGGACAAAAGATGATGAGAAAGTCAACCGAATCAAGGCTAAAAGGATGAAGGATTAGCAAAGGACTTTACCGTGGACTACCAAGGTACCATGTGGTTCAAGGGTCGATTTGTGTGCAAAGCAGACTAGAACTTAAGCAGTTGATTTTGGAAGAGGCTCATGATTCCAAGTATTCAATTCATCCAGAAGCGCTAAGATGTACCAGACTTAAAGGAGAGGTTTTGGTGGCGAATATGAAGCGCCAAGTCGCCGACCACGTTGCCTTGTGCGATGTATGCCGAGAGTTAAGGCAATACATCGAGACCAGCAGGTTTGCTACAACCGCTAAAAGTCTCGAATGGAAGTGGAAGAAATCGGTATGGATTTCGTCCTTTGGATTGCCAAGAACTCAAAATGGGTATGATTCTATATGGGTTATCGTGGATCGATTGACCAAAGTTGCTCACTTCATTCCATCAAGACCACTTACTCAGAGACCGGTTAGCGTAACTATACATAGCCGAGTTGTGTGTTTGCATGGTGTACCAAAGAAAATAGTGTCGATAGAGGTACCCAGTTCACCTCGAGATTTTGGGATAAATTGCATGAAGCTATGGGCAGCGTTTGAACTTCAAAGACAAAGATATCATCCGCAGATCGATGGTCAAACAGAAGGGTAAATCAAATTACGGAGGATATGCTAAGGGCTTGTGCATTAGCCTATACTACATCATGGGATAAGTGTTTGCCATATGCGAGTTCGATTATAACAACGATTACTGTGCTAGTTTGCGATGTCGCCATTCAAGCTTTATATGGTCGTGCTGTCGTACTCACCGAATTGGAATGAGACAGGGAACGTATGATATTTGGCCCTAATATTCTCAAGGAAGTCAAGAGCAAGTTGCCATGATAAGAGACAGTTGAAAATCGCGCAATCAAGACAAAAAGTTATGCGATAATCGACGCCGTGATTTGAGCTTGAACTCGATGATTTCAGATATCTTAGGTTACCCTCCGAAAGGAGTTAAAAGGTTCCACGTTAAAGGAAGCTTGCCCCAAGATATGTTGGACCGCTCAAAATTTTGAGCCGTCGAGGAGGTTGCTTATCGATTAGAATTGCCGCGATCACTAGCAAAGCGTGCATGATGTGTTCCATGTGTCACACTCAAGAAGTGTCTTGGTGCAGTGAGCGACGCCTTTGGGAGAGATTGAATTGCGAAAGATCGACCTACAAGGAACAACCAATCGTAATCTCGGATGTTATGGACCGCAAGACCGTGACCAAGTCGATTCGCTTTGCAGAGTTCATGGAGCAACCATTTCGAGAATGAAGCAACCCGGGAGCGTGAAGAGGATCTCAAGTCGAATTTCCAAACCTATTTCCTAGTCACCTTGAATCTCGGGTGAGATTCATAAGGGGAGGTTTGTAACATCCCAAAAATTTGGCTTATAATTTCGCTCATATGCTTTTTGGTGATTTTCAATTTATTGGATTTTTTTCCGAAATTAATTGAATTGAATTTAATTAAGTATATTGAACCTTTGTGAAAACTAAATATATATAGATAAAGTTAATATAAAGTTTTACCAAAAATATTTTATTTGTGCTCGTAATGTCTCAAAGTATTTATGAGAATTTTCTCGATTTTTCCTGATATTTTAATTGCTTAAAGTAGATTAATCTAATTTCGGGAATTATTTTAAATCAAAAAGCTTTTGAAAATCGAGTGAATAAAGATCGGGCGAAGCCCAAGATCGCGGCGTAGCGCCCATCGACGGCGGCCCGATCACCGCCTTTGCCGCCCGCGTGGTCGTTGGATGAAGATCGGACGGTTTGTCTCCTTCGCGAAACCCTAGCGCCTTCGGCCGTTGGATTGAGATCGAGCGGTCGGGATCGTTTCGCGTTGTTTTGGTAAGTTTAGATCTCGCCCGTTGATTTTGGAAAGAGCGGATCGGATCGTATCACCGGATCTAATCTCGCCGCGCTCGTTACCGTCGGACGGTGTCGCCTTCGTCTCCGATTCGGTTTCGAATCCGTCGCCGCTGCCGCCGCCGCCGCGTGATTTAGGGTTGCCGTTTTAGCGCGCATGCCGAGGCTATAAAAGCCGCAGCCCGCACACCGAGGTTCCTCATCCCGCAGCGCATCCGCGATGCTAGCCTTCGCCGCTGAGTCACCGCCGTTTAGCCCCGAGAGCTCGCCGTAGTTTTCTAGCGCCGCGCTTCGTTTTCGCCGTTCGCCGTCGTGCCGCCGTTCGACGTGTGGGTTCCAGCTGGTTCGCCACGCCGAGCCGCACCGAGCGACTACCTCTTCGTCGCCGGCAGAGCGTAACGCCGTCTGGTCGTCGTCGTCCTCGTCTCCGGAACTCGGCGCCGCCGCGACATCGCTGCGTGCCGAAGCCGCAGACACCGCCGGATCTCGGCGGACCATCCAGATCGAGCCACGCCGCCGTCTGCGATAAAACGGCTCGGGTAAGCGTGACCGCTGGATCGTGGTTGTTCGGGTGAGATCGCGCGCGTGTGCGTGAGAGCGTTAGCCGCCGATCGTCGCGCAGATCGCGCGCCGCGTGTCGAGCATCGCACGCGCGGCGTCGCGACCAATCGATGCGCGCCGCGTGTCGGGCGCGTGGTGCGAGGCGCCGTGGGCCGCGTCCACGGTGGACCAGAGGCGGTTCCGTGGACCGAGTCCATGGACCAGGCGACGTGTCAGCGCCCGATTGGTCCGAGTCAGGGCTGACGTCGCGTTGCGCAATAAAATCTTTTCCAATAGAAAATAATTGGAAAAATCAGAAATTCTATTTTCTGTATTTTCAGTATTTATTCAAACTTCAAAAGGCTATATCTTTTGCATTTTAACTCGGATTTGAGTGTTTCAAATTTCTAAAAATTTGTAAAATCAAGATCTATTTATTGGTGAATTTTATTTTATTTTTGGAGTTTGGTTGCTCTCTGGTTTGGTGTTTATTTGCTATTTTGGCATCGTTTCACGAGACGTTGAACCGCTCGGTGATCGGAAGAAGATTCGTCGCCCAAGACCCAAGCTCAGATCAAGACCAGCACCTACTCCAAGGCAAGTTGTGCTTTGATCATGTTGCACCTAATTTTCACCAAATTACTATTTTGTCTTTTAAACTTTATGCATGATATTTTATGTGTATAAATGATTTCAATTAACTGGGAATTAGATAATATGCCTATTTGAATTAAACCATACCTTGTCAATTATACGCCATGATCTATTTGTCACCCTAGGATGTGGAATTATAGTTGATAATCAACATGGGCTAGTTAGATCGTCATAGATTGCTTAGCCATGCCACGTCATCACATGTGTCCGAATGTCGATACTTAATCTTGACTAATGGAATATGGAACAATGTTTATGAATTGGTGTGTCATGTGTTGTCACACAATGATATCAAGTTGTCGTGGCGAGGAGGTCACACATCGGGATTGAAATGTTGATGGCATGTGGTGCTTGGTAATCAACTGGGGTGGTAATGATTTTAGATTGAGGCAAGTGGCAAGGCGGTGTGCCAAGGTGGGCCAGTTTGGCGGGGTATGTGGAAGTCTTGCCTTAATCACCTTAAGGACTTAACCTTGCAAGCCTTTGACTGAGTCTCTCTTGCAACCACATGTCGGAATGGGACACCTAGTGAATAATTTGTGAAACCTAGATTTGATCTTGCATCGTGGTGAATAGTGAGTCCCGGTTACGGTTTAACTCACATGGCGCAAGAGGGGCCTGTTGTGGTGGTTTAACCCTTGATGTTGAAACCTTAGCGAGCAAAGATCGGGTCTAGGTGTAGCATTGTAAAGGCTTTGTTATGATCACTCGCCTTGGTGGTGTTTGGTTGTATCGTGTGGGTAAAGTGCATAACCTCTGCAGAGTGTACAATCTATTCGAATAGCCGTGCTCACGGTATTGGGCAATGCTCGGAATTACAGTTAAGGGTTAGACTTTTGTTAAACAAAAACTTGTTGGGATGGCAAGGTGCCATGGAAAGTGGAAAATTAATTTAGGATTGGAAACTTGGTGTATTTGAAATCTGAATTTATTAATTATTGTATTTGTTTTATCGCTTTCCAATCTATTTATTGTATTCTTGTTAAATGTCGCTTTATTGCAAAAATACCCTTACTAGCCATTCCTTTGGATTAAGCCAAACATATAGAATATTAGACTTGCATTATTTTGCACAACTTGTTGAGTGCTTTATGTACTCACCCCATCAACAACAACTTGTAAGAGGAAGAATCTACGCCTACCATGGATGAGGATTATTTGGATGCGAATGCTTAGGTCCGAGCCTCGTCGGTTCGTGGCGAATCGAGCGCCACTGCGTTTATTCTATTTCCGCTGCTTCTCATTGATACTCTTTTTAAGCCCTGTGAGGCATTATTCATGTAAGACAACAGTTATTATTAATTAATGAAGTTTTATGCTATATTTCGCTGTGTGTGACTATGATAGCATCTATGTTGAGCCTGTGTGCACTAGCGTGATCCTGGACTAGTGCGGTATACACAGAGGGTCCGGATTTGCAAATTCGGGTCCCGACAATATATCTCATTCAAAATTTTGGAAACTTTTTTGAACATCCCTTATGGTTGTATTAGCCTCCTGTAAAATGTTCAACTTCAGATTCTTCATAGTTTATTTAATAACATTCTGACATCAATATTTCCCAATTTTCAACTTTTCTGTTTTTGAATTTTTATAAATATAAAATATAAAGATTATCTTCTGATATTTTTACTGTTGATGTCTCTATCTAGGATGAAGATAATATAAAAATTTTCACATCAAATTTATGAAAATTTTATTTTTGACATATTTACTATTGTTAGTCATGATTCATTAAATTACCTTTCTTTTCATCTTTTAATACTTTGACATGACTTTCAAATTATATTTTAGGGTTCTAGATAGCTCCACAAATTTTACAGGGATTTTTCTTATTTTGTTGTTTACAAATCTTTTCTTATCACTTATGTAAGGTTTGGATGATTAACAAAAGGGATTTTCCCTTTAAGCAGTAATCAAAGGAAGTCAAGAAAACTCAGAGAAAATTCAGAGAAACCAAGAAGATGCAAAACATTAAATTTGGTTCGAATATTTACTTGATTTCTTATTTTTATTAGATTGGCAGGATGTTACAAACCAACCCCCCTTACAAAAACTCATCCTCGAGATTTGGCGAGGGCTAGAAGAAGTCTGGAAATTCCTTCTTGAGTTGATCTTCATGTTCCCATGTGGCTTCGTCTTCTGAGTGGTTGCTCCATTGAACTTTTAGCATTTCGTGGGACTTATTTCTGGTATGGCGTTCTGCCTCTTCAAGAATGAGGATTGGATGCTCTCGATAGGATAGATCAGGTTG
Organism: Otatea glauca; assembly: GCA_036346275.1. NCBI lineage: Eukaryota > Viridiplantae > Streptophyta > Magnoliopsida > Poales > Poaceae > Otatea > Otatea glauca. The sequence goes on from CM070720.1 coordinate 13,944,972, forward strand.
AAGATCGATATTTTCTAGATTTGTGAGTTCAACAGCAACACGAAGGCACTTTTTAAGTTGGGACACATGAAAAATATCACACACTTCAGATAATTGAGGTGGCAGTTCCAGCTTGTAAGCCATCTCTCCCATTTTCTCAAGAATTCGATATGGACCAATGTATCGAGGAGCTGGCTTTCCACGGACGTGAAAATGACGAACTTCGCGGAGTGGTGAGACTTTTAAATAAACATGATCACCGACTTCGAAGCTGAGTTCACGTCGACGATTGTCGATGTAACTCTTTTGTCGAGACTGGGCCTCTTTTAATCGACTTCTGATCATATCCACTTGCTCTTGGGCTTTTTGGATGAGATTTGGTCCAAAAAAATTTCTTTCACGTACTCTAGACCAAAAGAGAGGTGTTATGCACTTTCTTCCATAAAGTGCTTCAAAAGACGATATTTGGAGACTGGCTTGGAAACTGTTATTATATGAGAATTCAGCGAATGCCAAACTCTTTTCCTGGAAACTGCTTGCATTCTTTCTGGGATTTCAAATCAAGCAATTGAAGGAAGGAACTTTTATCTCACAAGAAAAATATACTAAGGATCTTCTCAAACGCTTCAAAATGGAAGAATGCAAGATTATAAAGACTCCCATGACTACTAATACACATCTTGACCAAGATGTGGGAGGTAAGTCTGTTGATCAAAAGCTTTTTAGATCCATGATAGGCTCTTTACTATACTTGACAGCATCTAGGCTTGATATCATGTTTAGTGTGTGTATGTGTGCTAGATTTCAAGCTCTCCTAAAGAAATTCACTTAAGTGCTGTAAAAAGAATATTTAGATATCTTAAGTTCACTTCAAGTATTGGTTTATGGTACCCCAAAGGTGCTCCCTTTGAGCTTCTAGGTTACTCAGATTCTGATTATGCCGGATGCAAGATTGATCGTAAGAGCACCTCAGGGAATTGTCATTTGCTTGGAAGGTCTTTAGTTTCTTGGTTTTCTAAAAAGCAAAATTCAGTAGCACTATCCACTGCCGAAGCCGAATATGTGGCTGCAGGAAGTTGTTTAGCTCAAATCTTATTCATCAAACAAACCTTTTTAGATTTTGGTATAAAATTTGATAATGTGCCTCTACTATGCGATAATGAAAGTGCAGTGAAAATAGCAAACAATCCGGTCCAACATTCCAGAACTAAGCATATTGAAATTCGACATCACTTTATTCGTGATCATGTTGCTAAAGGAAATGTTATGCTTAGTTATGTAAGAACTGAGGACCAATTGGCTGATATTTTCACTAAGGCGCTTGATGAGGCCAAATTTTCAAAATTAAGAAATGAGCTAAATATCATTGCCTTTTCAAATGTTGCTCGATAATGTCTGACTAAGGGGGAGCAAGTTTGTTCGCTATGCTTATCCTGATGCTCATATCCCTTGTTTTCCTACCCCAGCTATGTGTGACATTCTGTTAAAAATCTCTTCGGTTTCCATAACTCCTTGTTTTTCCGCATCTTCTCTAACTTCAAGCCGCTTCGGATTATGATGCATTTATTTCTTTCCTATCTCAATGGCTATAAAAGGCGAACCAGAGCTGTGGGGATGCAATCCTTCACCTAGCTCTTCTCCTTTCTACTCCAAACTTAGTTCTTCATCATGCCGAAAAGACCTTTCAAGGATTATCGGGACAACCTAGAGCTTGTAGAGCTCTGGAGGGAATTTTGATCGCGCTCTAGCAGAGATGGCTGAGGAAAGGGCAGTCGTCAGAGACAGTGCTGCCGTGGACACCTTCCTTGAAGCTTTCCCCTCTATCCTCAGGGCCGGAGAAGCGCTCATAGAGGCTCTAGGGCGCGTGCGTAGGGGTGAAGCCTAAGTTCTTGTCTTGTCCCTCTCTCTCTCCAAACTTGTTGACCGGGACATTATATATAAATAAAGATATGGTGTTCTAAAATGCTCTCTGTATCGTGTGTGTTTTCTTAATTGAATGTATATTCATATCCCTTCATCGTAAAACGTAGCTTCGACTAGTCGCACAACACATCGTGTTAGTAGCATTCGCTGCTCCTGTTCGACAGCTCTCTTTTTCGACGAAAACAATGTGGATAAATTCAAAGTGATAATGTCAAGTTAAAATAACTCTTTGAATAAGTTCTTTTTAATAATAATAAAAAATGTTGCTATAAGACTCACCTTTCTATGCTCATTCTTATCCAATCAAAAATTAAAGAAACCAAATTATCATCTTTTTTTTTGGCAAAGTGTCCATATTAAGTATTCGAGTTTTTCAGATGAGTTTAGTTTAAAGAAATACTTAAGCTCTTTGGATATCAAACTCAAACATTCACTGAAATTCGTTTTTGTGTCATGTTGATTTTGGTTGTTAATCTTAGATATATCTCTTATTTTCAAAATCTTCAGAAATATAGATATGGTGCAGACTGAGAACAACTTAAAGTAAAGTTACAGGTTCCTACTTGGATCGGACTAATCTCAAACAAAATATCAATGCCAGCCGAACAAAATTTTTTGGTCCGTAGTTGATGGAAGTCCTTAATCTTAACTCCATGCAAGGCTAAAACTCCTCCACAACGGACTAAAAGTATTTCAGGCTGAGTATAAATCAATTTGGTCCGGCCAAATTAGTAATCTGCTTAACTCTGTTTAAATCAAGTCTGCCTCATGATCAAATATTTCTAAAGCCGTTTCTTATCAAATGGATTATATCCAATTCTCTCTTCCTCTCTCAAAATTTCAAAATATGTTTAATCTCTTCCTATTGCTTTAAGTCTTACCCATTGCTAACCTAACCCTGTTCGGAGGACTCCTTGTGCTTGTTCAAACCGATTCCAAAAAGGGGTCCCACCACCTTTCCAGAACTCCTGTTCCCATCCAACTACCCTGGTTAAAGGTGTCAGTAACCAAGTCCTATTTACTCCTGAAAATGCATTCAATGCAGTAACTCCTTCCATCAAATTCTTTCTTTGTTATATCCTTGCTTGTGCAAACTTCTCTAAGCCGGAAGTTTCTTTTTCTTCTCTACACCGAAGCAAATCCTGATCGGGTCTTGGCAACGGTGATCTTCTGACATTTTGCGCATGAATCTCCTTCAAGCTCAGTAAGTTCCTTGAAACTTCTCTTTTTCTCTTCAAGTCTCAAACCCTAGACCTAGTTCTTAGATTTAGTTCTTTTTTTTAGGTCTGCTCTTCTGCTTGAAGAGGGTCTGCTCTTGAGTCTGAGCATTAAGTCAGTGATTAGTCATAAATCAAAATGAGGTCAAAAAATCCAGATAAAAGGGGTTTGATTGAAAAATTTATTGATAAAGTTAAGAGTAAGAAGCAAAGAAGATCCAATTCATCCCATGAATCAAATCTGCCTGAACAACCTCATGGACCAGTACTAGTCCCAGATGTTCACAAGTCTGCTCAAGCAAACCGAAAAGTAGTTACTTCTCACCCCAGAAAAGGAAAACAAATAATTGATTCTGAGTCATCCTCTGAGGATTGTGCCTATGAACCCAACAGTGAATCTTCCTCAGAGAGTACTGAACTGGTCTCTGAAATTGACGTCCTTAGTAGTGAAGAACTGGCTAACCTAAGTACTAAGAAATTGAGAGCAGTTCGGTTAGTAAGTGAGAAGATTTGGTTTCCAGAGTCAAGGGCAGCCCTGGGTGGAAATTTTGTGTCTCTATTACACAAGAACATATACAATGCTTATCTGAACAAAAGAGATGGAAAAGGAAAGATGATCTCTGCTCTGTCAACTCACCAATATGTAGAATGGGATCAAGAGAATACTATCATTGGCTCAACTTGACTATTTGACTGCATAAAGTCAACTCCTGGACTGATAAGAATCATGTCAAACAAAACAATTCCTTGGAGTGTCTCAAGGACTCTAGAATTTTATGCATCCTTACTAGTGAACAAACAAAGAAAATATATCATGTTCACTCTGAATGGAAAAATAAGAAAAATCAAATCATCTCAGTTTGAGTCAGCAATTGGAGTCTCCAGTCCACTAGCAAATAAGACAAGAATTTTTGAAAAGATGTATCCTCATCAGAGTTGGAGATTAAGTGGAGATATGCCTGATCTGCAAGTGTCAGGACACATATACAAAGACACCTCCAGTAAGGACTTTAATCCAAATAGTGTGACCTGTCTGTCTGAAGAAGCAAAGGTTCTGCTGTTAATACTGAGGCACACAATCTATCCCAAGTCTGGATATAAGGAAGGAGTGACCTCAGTTCTAGCATGGTTATTGCATCTCATTTTATCAAGACAGCCTATAGATCTAGTTGATTACTTCTTTAGACAAATGGAAGAGGCCATCTACAAAAAGTTCAGTAGTTCCTTGCCTTTTGCCCAGCTAATCACTGAAGTCCTGTTGGCTCAAGGCATAATTTCTCAAAATGATCTAAATAAGGAATTCAAGTGCTTTCCAAAGAAATATAACATGCATCAAGCCACTGGACAAAGTTTGAGGATCACTGGTTTCCTTCAAAGAATGCCAGAAAATCAACCAGTACCAGCTGAAGAAGAAAGTGAAGAAAGGGCAGAAGCTGAAAATAAGTTTGACAGAAACAGTTTTAGAGATCTTTCCCAGGCACAAGAAAGTGACTCCTGGCCTCAATCCTATGAAAGACATCATCAAGCCTATGAGAGTCATCATATGTCTGATCAGAGTAGAAATGACAGAGAACCTAGTGTTCAAAGAGGAAACAAAGGGAAGACTCTAAGTCACCATACTCCAGAAGCAACTGAAGTAATTCATGGAAGTGAATCGTGGAAAATGGATGATGCTGCCACTCAAATCTTACATGTCCAGTTGATAGAACCTTAGATGAAGAGCAACAATTCTATCACCTTCAAGAGTCAGCAGCTGCAGCAAGGTTCATGGAAGCACAAACCTTCAGACCAGGAGCCTATGAAAATGAAGCAGGAGGATCTGGGATGCCCCAACAATTTGAAACCTATTATCCTCCATCATCAGCTCATCCTGAGCATGATCAAAGGGATACTTTTCCTGGTTGGGAAAGTCTGTTTGACTGTCAGTATCCCATCCCATCTTCTCGAAAGTATAATGAGCAAGCACAAGATAACACATTTCAAGAAAATGTCTTTGACTCTCAACCTTCTTGGTTTTCAACCTTTGAGCAACAATATTATGCTGGTCAAAGAGGATTCCAAACAAGATACCTGGAAGATCAGAATACAACAGCTCTAAGATATGAGGAACAAACAAAATTCAAAATGAAGTCATGTCCAGATTTGACCACCTAAGCAAAAATCAGGACAATCTTAGACAGCATGTCCAACAGCTTGATACTAATCAAAATCGATAAAGGATGATTGTATGACATGAACCGAAAATGGATGATCGACAAGAAACCGAGAAATCAAGTTGAAGTCGCAAGTATATCACATACAAGCAATCGATTATGGATGAGACATCGTTAGATCATCTTTCGACCATCGAGGATGCCTTGCTCGACTACACTCGCTTAGCACATGATTGCATATATGATGTTGGTGACGTCCTTGCTGAAACTCGCACTATGAATGAATCTTTGGATCAAATTCAGTCATATCTTCAAATGTTGATTATCCAGCCAGGTGACCTAGACTATCCAAGTTGGCATGATCAAGCTATGTCTCAAGGGCCAGAAAATCAAAGCCAAGAAGCTGCTGATGATAAACCAGTCTCGCCTCCAAAGAAAAGCTCAGCTCAGGGCCAGCTCAAAAGAGTCTTTTCTAGGCGCAAGTAGGGGCCCTTTTTGGCTATTGATGCCAAAGGGGGAGTAAAACCTTATAACCTCTCTTAAGTTCTTTTCTGTAGGCTGGATTATATAAAGACAAGTAGTTAAGTACATGAGTCTTATGTGTTGTGTTCTTGTCCTTTGTGTGCTACTTTTATGATCTTTATATATGGCTGTTTAGATGCTATATGCTCTGATACACTCTTTAATACTCTGCTCTGATATGAATTATAGCATGCATTTATTAAGGGGGAGAAAATTCACTCATAAATTTTGCTGTCAGCCTATTCAGCTAACTCTGTTTTGCAGAATATATGAGATATTATCAACTAAAAGGTATGTTGTCATCAATTACCAAAAAGGGGGAGATTGATAGCATCTAGGCACCCCTCAATTCTATCACTGTATTATTATGGTTTTGGTATTGATGACTAAGTTTGTAATACTCAAAGCTTTGAAGAAAATAAGCTAGAATCTATGATGAAACAAGTTGGGCTAACAAGATTAAGGCAAGATTAAGGTATTCATTTTTTAGTTTATGACTTGGGAGATGATTCAAGTCAAATAGCCTAGGTATGTTTTCTTTTTGGTTGTCCAAAAGAGGGACTTTGCACAAGCAAATAGGTTGTTAGGCAAAGGCAAAACTAGATCTCTCGGAGCAAAAGACACTTAGACTTTATCCTTGTGAAATCATATCTCTTAGTACAACGGACCAAACTTTGTCTATCCTTTTCTTCAGTCCGTTGCGTACCTTGAAACTATTCTACGTCAAAACTCCCTTTTAATATCTGATTATTAGATATTCGTTTTCATATCCACATATCCTTGATTAAAACTCTCTTTGAAAATTATCCGATAGCCAAAGGTTTGCCCATGTATGACGGACCAAAAATATTTAATCCGGTATACATGCAAAAAATCTCTCTTCCATGACGGACCAAAATATCTTCGGTTTCCCATCTACAGCAGACCAAATATTTGGTCTGGCACCCTTTCAGTTTATAAGTTTTGGCCGGACTGAATCTTTAATGTCCTTTTTAATCGAAACCTAAAATGAATTTTCTCTATCTTCAAAAGAATTTTACTCAGGAAACGGACTAAGCATTCGTGTTTAAAATATCTCAGTCCATTCCTAAAATAAAAAGCTTGGATAAAAATTTATCTTTATTAAAAAGGTCCTTGGCACCAATCTTCTGGAAAGTCCATGTATGACGGACCAAAAATTTGGTCCGATGTACATGTGTGTCTCTCGTGCTGCACCAATCTTCCGAAAAGTCCATGTATGACGGACCAAAAATTTGGTCTGACGTACATGTGTCTCTGTGCCAGACCAATCTTCTGAAAAGTCCATGTAGGACGGACCAAAAATTTGGTCCGACGTACATAGGTCTCTATGCCAGTCCTATCTTTTAAAGTCCATGTGTAACGGACTAAACAAATTGGTCTGTCGCTCATATTGTCTCTCAGTTGTATGCCAGACCAACCTCCTTGAACAACCCATGTACTACGGACCAAAATTTTTGGTCCGTCGTGAACTCTCAAATTTGGTCCGTCATACACATATCCAGTATCGCTAGGCACTGATACTTAGTCCGTTATACATGTATATTTCTGTTGTTTCTGACATCTGACACGTCCAACGGCTCCTGTAGCAGGTGTAACGGCTACTTTCACTCCAAATGGCTATATAAGCATTTCCTAAGCCATCTTCCGAATATATAGATGAACTCCTTACACTTTGGTATTGAAAAATAGCTCTCATTTTCAAAAAGGAGTCTGTGCTTCATCTTCACACAAAAAATTCTCATACATCTCTAAGTGTGTTAGCTCCAAGTCAGTGTCTAGTTGTGTGAATTGCAAAGTGAACCAAGAGACAGAACTTGTGCAAAGTTTATTACTCTTGGATCTTAGTGATCCTAGACAAACTTTGAGGAAGTGAGCAGTGTGACTGTCCAAAGGTGTTTGTGGAAGGCAATCAGATTTGTGAGAGGTTTGGAACTCACCTCACTCGAGTAGTGAAAGAGTTACCTGAGTGATCGCCAGAGCTACTGCGGCTAGCTCTGGAGAAGCAGAACTTCGAAAGAAGTGCTTCAACGTGGATTAGGAGTGCAGCTCTGAACCACGGGATAAATCTTTGTCTCTCCTGAGTCATTTCGTTTATTGCTTTCGCTGTTATCTTTAGTTGTTTTTTAATTCTGTATTATCCTTGCAGTAATTTGCTCTTTGATAAATTTAGTTAGTTGTTTAAAATATTTAGAACTTGTTGAAATTGCCTATTCACCCCCCCTCTAGGCCAACTCGATCCTTCAGTTGCACTTCCAGTGCGACCAGAAATCCATTTTCAACAATTCTCAAATTAAGCTTCTGGAATTCATTTTGCAACTCAGATTGATCAGTGTAAGCCGAGATGGAGATGAAGTATAGTTTCCGACTAAGGGCGTCGGCTATGAAATTAGCTTTACCTGGGTGGTAATTAATGCTAAGATAATAGTCTTTTATTAGTTCCAACCATCTTCTTTGTCTAAGGTTCAAATCCGATTGAGTGAAGAAGTATTTCAGGTTCTTATGATCATTGTATACATTGCATCGATTACCAATGAGGTAATGATGCCAAATTTTTAGAGCATAAACCACAGCTACTAATTCTAAGTCATGGGTAAGGAAGTTTTGCTCATGGGGACGGAGTTGCCGAGAAGCATATGCTACAGTTCTGGATTCTTGCATCAACATGCATCCAAGACTGTGTCGTGATGCATCACAGAAAACGTCAAAACTCTTATGGACGTTGGGCAACACAAGGACATATGTTGTGGTTAGCCTTTTCTTCAATTCTCGGAAACTTAATTCACATTCAGGTGTCCATTCAAACTTCTTCTCTTTCTTTGATAGCTGAGTCATTGGTCTAGTGATTTTGGAGAAGTTTTCAATAAAGCGGCGATAATATCCCGCTAAAACGAGAAAACTTCGGATCTGAGGAACAGATTGGGTTGTTCCCAGGCTTGAATAGCTTGAATTTTACTGGGGTCAACAGAAGTTCCTCCTTCTGAAAAAATATGACCAAGGAATGCGATTTCTTTCAGCCAGAAATCACAGTTTTCAAATTTGGCATAAAGTCGGTTGACTCAAAGATTTTCAAGAACCATGTGCAAATGTTGCGCATGTTCTTCTTCAGATTTAGAATGGATGAGAATATCATCGATGAATACGACGACGAACATGTCCAAGTACTCCATAAAGACCTTATTCATAAGGATATAAAACTTGCGGGAGCATTGGTTAGTCCGAAGGACATCACAACGTACTCAAAGAGACCATATCAGGTGGTAAATGCAGTTTTTGGAATATCACAGGGTCTGATTTTTAATTGGTAGTACCCATATCTTAAATCAATCTTTGAAAAGACTCGAGCACCACTCAATTGATCAAATAGATCATCAATGTGAGGAAGAGGATATTTATTTTTGATGGTGACATCATTTAAAGCACGATAATCTATGCACATGCATAGACTACCATCCTTTTTGTTAAAAAATAGAACTGGGCTTCCCCAAGGAGATGAACTGGGGCGAATGAATCCTTTATCCAATTGTTCTTTAATTTATTTCTTAAGTTCAACCAGTTCAGTTGGGGCCATTCGGTAAGGGCGTTTAGAAATTGGAGCTGTTCCGGGAATAAGATTGATAACAAACTCCATATCTCTATCTGGAGGTAAACCTGGTAGCTCATTTGGAAAAACATCTGGATAATCACAAACTATAGGTACTTGAGAATGTTCTTTTAATGAGGTAGAACAAAGGAACGATTGGTGAGGTGATTTGTCTTGGTTATAGGAGAATTCTACCATAATTTCTTCTGGGCTTAACAAGGATATGAATCGATTAGCACAATCTATACAGCCTTTTATGCTTGGATAACCAATCCATACCAAGAATTATATCTAAGCCTTGAGTTTCAATGACGATGAGATCAACATAAAATAATACTCTATTTATTTCAATGCTGACTCTAGGGCAAAGACTGGTAGTTTTAGTTTTGGCTCCAGGAGAAGATATTATCATGATAGTAGGCAAAAGATCAACAGGAATTTTATTTTGATCAACAAATTTCTTAGAAATGAAAGAATGCGAAGCTCCAGAATCAAATAAGACCAAAGTTGGAATGGAGTGGACTAGCAATGTACCTTTCACCACGTCAGGTGCCTCGTTTGCCTCCTCAGTGGTCACATGATGCAAGCGACCACGAGTAGGTCCTTGAGCATTATTAGGGGTTGTCCTGTCAGGTTGTGGTCCTCCAAATCCTTGTGGGTGACCTGGGGGTCGTTGCTAGCCCCCTGGAATTACTGTTGAGCTGAGATTCTATTGGGACATTTATTACCTAATGTCCACGTTCAATGCAGTGGAAACAGGTCACATTGGCCGTTGGGTTTTGGGAACCCAAAGGCCGTTTTCCAACATTACTAGTGGAGCGTGCAGGAGGCTTTTGGCGAGAAGCTTGAGGTCGAGGTGCTTGACCTTGACGTCTTCGCTGAAATGGTGGAGCAGAAGATTTGGGATTGGATGATTGCCCAAATCGTGGTTTGGGAGGATTAACATTAATATTCTTTCTAGCCATCCACTTTCGCTTACGCGACTCTGAAATTGTTCGAGTGCCTTGCTCAACTTGAAGGGCTTTGTCCACCAGAGTTTGGAAGTCATGGATATCATGAGCCACAAGGGTCCACTTAATTTCATCATTCAAATGGTCCCTGAAACGCTCAACCCTCTTTTCTTCAGTGGTGACTTCAAAGGGAGCATATCGAGCCAAATAATTGAAGCGATGGAGATACTCCACCACTGTCATGTTGCCTTGACGAAGATTAAGGAATTCCCTTTTCTTGAATTCCATCAAACTAGACGGAATGTGAGTTTTGCGAAAAGCTTCCTTAAAAGCTTCCCAAGAGATAGCTTGATCTTGAGGCACTATGGCCTGATGATTTTCCCACCAAGCTACTGCAGCTCCTTGCAGCCGGTAGGACGTGTAGAGTACCTTCTCTTGGTCATTGCCTTGGGCAATGGCCAATTTACTCTCGACTGAACGAAGCCAGTCGTCAGCTTCCAAAGGATCAGTTATGGAAGAAAAAATGGGAGGTCGAGTTTTAAGAAACTCGTTTAGTTTGGAGTAATAGGAAGTGTTTCCATTGACAACTTTAGCAATGGCTGTGCCAATATTGACAGTATTCTGAACCATCTGTTGGAGAAGGATAGTGTGCGTCTGGCGATTCTACTCAATCATGGCAAGCACTTGAGCCATTGTCGGGGGTTTAGGTAATTGATCTTCTGGAATTGGGTTTGGTTGACTTTGAGGAGGAGGTGGATTATTGCGATTGGCAGGTTGAGATGATGAGGCTCTTGCTGAGGGATGCATTGGATTTGATTGAGCTGGAGTTGGAATTACATTCCTTTGAGATTGGGTCTCAGGAGTAGCCTCACTCTCCAAAAGATGACTAAGAGATCGTGTTATCGGATCCTCCATTTGTAACAAGAATAATTTTATTACATTGACAAGTATATACTCATGCTACTTCAAGGATCATCTCATCGACAATTTTCACTTCAAAGTTATATTAGCGAGAGATATCCATAAGATAACACGAAAGGGAATTTTCGAACAAGAGGTCATACAATACCAAAAAGGTCACAAATATTTATATATATATGTATATGTATTACAAACTGACTGACACATTTTTTACATAAAACTACTGCCTCAAACATATAACATAAGATTCTACTACTCCCTTAATCAGAATCGCTAGATATAATCCATACACCTCGAACTACTGGATAGGGTGGTGGTGAATCTATATCACAACTACTTTTCGAAATGGAGGGTAAATGTAGAGGTTTTGCACTCCAACAGGTTGGAATTGACGGAAATACTCGCGTCCATTGCCAACTCGACGTCTTGGTTCTTTTGCTGGATTTTGAGATCCCATATAGGCCTCATATGAACGGACATATGTCTTCATATTAATATGATGCGCTTTGCATATCCGGCGCATAAGCTTACGTCCTGACTCTTGAATTGCTTCATGATTAGATTCATTATGGTGCTTCACATTATGATGCAATTTTTGGCCTTCAAGTGTTGTAGTGGTATAACTATAAACTTTATATCCAAATTGGGTTTGCTTGATATCAAAAATAGGTGCATGCTTTTTATAACTTAAATTTTCAGCCAACTCTTTTGCAATATGAGTCCAGTTTATATTTTTAGCCATCTTGAATTATTATAAAAGAGAAATAATTAGCAACCGCGCAATAATATAATAATTTGAAATGCAAGAAAAGGATTACAATAATTATTTTTCTCTCACTATGCCATTTTCTTTTTTTTATTTCAAAAGGTTTGCAATGTCGTGAAAACCTTAACTTTTATGTTAAATAATCACGAATGCAATCCAAGGAATACAAAAAATTCTCAAAACCCAAAAGTTTTCATTCATATATATATAATATTTTACATCCCTAACAGTACAATACTAAAGGTTACAAGGTTGTATACTCTCACCTAATAGTAAAAGATATTTTTCATATATATATGTATATGTATATGTATATGTATATGTATATGTATATGTATATGTATATGTATATGTATATGTATATGTATATGTATATGTATATGTATATGTATATGTATACGTATATGTATATGTATATGTATACGTATATGTATATGTATATGTATATGTATACGTATATGTATATATATACGTATATGTATATGTGTATGTGTATATATAAATATGTGTATGTGTATATATACATATGTATATGTATATATATATATATGTATATGTATATATATATACATATGCTTATTTATGCTCTTTATACTAGAATACAGCCTATTTGCATAACCATTATCTATCCAATGTTTTTACCTAGCCTAACATCGTACTGCCATCATGCTGAAAAGAAATAACTTTAGCAACCTTCTGAATTTCTTTTCTATTGGTTCATTTATTATTGCATGATTAAACCATTAATGTTAGACTTTAATAGAAAAGACCTAAAACAAACTAGATAACCAAATATTATTACAAGTATGGGGTCCTAGCAGAATAAGGATCATAGCAAAATTGGTTCCATACAAATTCAACATTATTTGCAAAGTTTATAAATTTAGTCTATTTTCATACCTTCTATAAACCTCTGTATTTAAATATTTTTCCATAGTAGCTTTCCAAAATATTTTTGCATATTCTGGAAGCTATTGATTTTAGATGAATTTAGCAATTGGTTTCATCTCATTTGGATTTCAAATGCAAAAGATATTCAAGTTTGAATCCAAGTCGGTTCTGAAAAACAAGAAAATAGCAAAATACGTTTTCAGAATACTGAAAGCGTCTTTTGCTTCACGCCAACAGTTCCCATTCAAATTCGACGCAGCCACTAACATCTCGGACCCGCCCGTCAGCGAGACAAAACACGGCACGAGCTAGGGCTCAACGCCGACAAGGATCCGGTGACTTTCCGGTCCGGCCGAAGGCATGACTAGCACTAGGGTGATCTTGCGCATCTAGCAGTGGTATCCATTCCTACCGACGACCAGCCGAACCTCCTCACCACTGTGGCTATGCGGCAGCGGAAAAGGCGGCGAACCGTGTCGGTGACAAAAGGAATCTCCGATGGAATCAGTTCCACCTACAACATCTACGGGTCCTAGAGGTTCCATTTTTATCAGTAGAGAGTACAGATAAGTGTCGGATTAGCTCACCACCGTTCTCCGATTTTGGAGAAGAAGGGGGGCTCAGTGGCGGCGGAGCTCCGATTGAAGATACCTAGAAACAACAGAGGGCTTTTGATCACAAGGTGTCACTGATACTAGTGTGAAGCTTGATTGGGAAGTAAATGAGTGTACCGACTGAAATCGAGATGATCCCAATTTCTAGGGTTCTTCGGCTGATTCGAAAAAAGCAAGAAATTGGCGATGCTCAGTCTAGTATTTATAGGCCAAGGAATTGCTGTAGAGAAGCCGATTGTGTGTTGTGAACTCGGTGGCAAATTGCGGCGGCTGAACAGAAGAAGTCATGGGCCAAATTGCAGAAAATCGAGGCAAGGACGATGCGTGGCAAGGTCTTGATGAGGCGGTTTCCTCGGGCGGCGCGCAGATGCTACGGTGGCGCAGGCTACAGTCGAGATTTTTCGCTTGGGAGGTCCAACCAGAGGAAGAAAACGATGACCGAAGCGCTGGCTGACAGATGGGGTCACTGGGGAAACGGGCCCACGCGGCAGAGTCAAAGGAGGAGAACTCCAGGTTTTCCCGCGGCAAAGATGAACCAAGGGCGATGAATCCGGTAGAGATCTTGTCTGTAATTTGATGAAGTTTTTGCTAAATGTTCTAGGAATAAGCTAGAACACACTGTTAAATTTTCAAACTGATTTGATGCCTGTAGAATTTATAAAAATTCTGACAGTGCACTGTGATCAAATTTATGCTTTCGGATTCTGATTTATTTGTGTATTTATATCTCATTCAAAATTTTGGAAACTTTTTGTGCAGGTTCCTTATGGCTGCATTAGCCTCCTGTAAAATTTGCAACTTCATATTCTTGATAGTTTATTTAATAAATTTCTGACATCGATATTTCCAGATTTTCAGCTTTTCTATTTTTGAATTTTTATAACAAATATAAAGATTATATCCTGATATTTTTTACTGTTAATGGCTCTATCTAGGGTGAAGATAATATAAAAATTTTCACATCGAATTTATGACAATTTAATTTCTGACATATTTACTATTGTTATTCATGAATCATTAAATTACCTTTCTTTTCATCTTGTTATATTTCAACATGACTTTCAAATTATATTTTAGGGTTCTGGATAGCTCCATGAATTTTAAAGTGATTTTTCTTTTTTCTTTTTTTACAAATCTTTCCTGATCACTTATGTAAGGTTTGGATGATTAACAAAAGGGATTTTCCCTTTAAGCAATAATCAAAGGAAGTCAAGAAAACTCAGAGAAAATTCAGAAAACTAAGAAAATTCAAAAATGAAATTTGGTTTAAATATTTACTTGATTTCTTATTTTTATTAGATTGACAGGATGTTACAACGAGGGGATGAGACTTAGCAAGATGCTCCTGGTGTCAAGGGGGCAAGCCCAGGAGATGATAAATGATGAACAAAGCTTGTGTGATTGTGGTCTATGGTGCAAAAGAAATTCATCCTTCTTTTGCCGCTGTACAACATAATATGTACCACCTACTGATAAGCTGTGGATGATTCAATTATTTATGTCAGCTCCTAGCTGATCTCACTTGGTAATAGAAAATGGTGATTATATGTCCTTGTGCCCATATCTATTCTTTTTAGACCAAACTAACCTGCTACATACTTCATCTGGATTTGTTTTGCGAGGCTTCATCTGTGTTTTGATCTGGAATTTACTCTCCCAAAGGTTTTGGAAGGAATTTTAAATTTTTTGTCCTTTCGACTTTGAAAAAAAAAAGCTTGTCTAAGCACACTAGGCATCACTACTACAGAACAGCCAATCCTTGCCGGCATATCACTGCCGGTTAGGACCGAGCCGACAGTGATAACGTATCTCTGCCGGTTCGAAAGTTAAGTTGGGGGGGAGAACTTATCACTGCCGGTTCATGCAACCAACCGGCAGTAAAAAGCAAGATATCACTGCCGGTTTGAGACAACAACCGGCGGAGATATATCTCTGCCGGGTCGTTCTTAAACCGGCAGTGATATTATCTTCCCGCGCAATATGTTTTTCGCGCGCATTCAAAGCTTATCACTGCCGGTTCTGCGCAGAACCAGCGATGATAAGTCTTTATATTGAGACCCTACCTCCCGACCGATCGAGCAAAGACAGAGGCGCCTGTCTTTGCTCGATTTGTAGATTGCAACGATCTGCTGCCGAAAAATTTGTTAAAATTTGTATTGTACTTCTTTTCGAGGTTAGTAATTTGATCTCTATTTTTGTAAATAATAAAAAATTGCCACGTGGATTTTTACATAATGAAAAAAGGTGTATTTTCAAATGTTGAAATAATAAAAACTTGTTAGATGGATATTTACCTAATAAAAAAATGTTGATATATTTTAATGTACTCAAAGTATATCCTAAGTACTTACAATTTTTTCCAAATTTGTAAATAATAAGGAATTGCAAGATGGATATTGACGCAATGAAAAAAAGATTGATATATTTTGATATAGTCTAAATATATCCTAACTATTTACAATTATTTTCATTTTTTACTGAAGGACCATGTGGAGGTCCATCCATATTTGTGATGAGTATTTGACTTTATATGAGCAAGGTGTGCTCAAGTTTGAGTTTGATTTGGATTGATTTTCAAAATGAAGCAATTTGAGTTGTTTTTGCCAGGAGTGGCAGTACCGGTCGTATGGACGCGGTAGTGATGAGTTGCATGGTTTATTGCACATCTTTGTGGGCATTGCTATGTGAGGAGTTTCCTTGTTTTTGATGGTTGCAGGACGACGGTGCTAGGTCATGGTGAGGCGAAGGATGACCGGGACAAGGCGAGGAGCGTCGGAGGTCCAGACGGTTGGGAGATCGCCGGAAGATGATCGGAGACGGAGTCCGAGCAAGTCAAGAAGACAAGGAAAGGAGATGATGCTAGCTAGATGCCGCGTGGATCAATGAGGGCCATCGGATTGCGGTCTAGTTGATAGGTTAGCGGGTCTAGGTAGTATGCTTTGAAAACCGTGCAAGAAAACCCGGTATGTGTGTGGGTTTTGGGTTAGCCCTTGCATGGCTGTGTGTGTGGGTTAATCCTAGCCCTTAGATGAGTGCTCTAGGGTTGAGGGACTCATCCAAGGGTGGTATGTGGCCCAAGAGTAGTATAAATAGGGGTGGAGGGGTAGCCTCCTCTCCTTGAAGGTGTTGAGGTTTTTGATGCTCATTTGAGCTTTGCCCACATGAATGTGAGGCTTTGTAACCTCCCCTTCTAGAAATGAAAGTTTTATCCATCCACCTCTGAATTTATTTTATGATTTACATTATGTCTTTACTTTACGCAATTTAAATTCAGCATTTACTTTCCCGCAATTACATTCTCGCAATTTACTTTCATGTAATTTGGATTTGCCTCCCCTCATTCTAAATGCTGCTGATCTTGGATGTTTTGAGTGTGTTCATATGGTTTTACATCTCTTTTGCACTCTTGGGTTGAGTAGAGAACATCTTTTCTTTCAAGTTCCAACTTTGTTCTGAACTTGTTCTTCGCGCAGCAGTCAGTGTTTGATTTTTGTAAAAATATAGAAAAATCCTTTTTGAGTGATTCTTGTTGGAGGAGGTGCGCGACTCTGATATCCGCTTGCAGAAAAATTTTGGAGTTCACTTGTTGTAGCGTTTGGGCGCCATGAGGTGAAAACCGAGCCCCAAATGTTCTGCTCGAAGTTCTTGACCAGACTGTGTTCTTCGATTTTTCGTGTTTTTCTGTAAGGCTTTTGAGGAGAAATTTGGTGGAGTTCTTCAAGACTCTGATGCTCACAGGAGAAAAAGTCTCAAAATTTTGTGAGCTACAGAAACCCACCAACCTCCTGTGCAAATTGAGGACAAGTTCTGGGAATTCTGCTTTTGCTTTTCTGAAAGTGACTTTTGTGATTTGAATTGATGTCCTTTCTAAAAGCAAGAGTTTGAATTGATTCCTCTTTATCTTGGACACTAGACAACCAGGATTGTGACTCAAAAATCCCCACATATTTTATGGTACTTATCCATGCAAGCTTGGGGTACACATAGTTGTCTAGTTTTTCGGGTTTTTCACAATTCCTTTTGAGCGATCTTGTCGAGGTTTTTGTTGGAGTATTTTGGGGGAATTTTTATTTGCGACCATTCACCCCCCCTCTGTTCGCTATTTCGGTCCTTCAATTGGTATGAGAGCCGGTTTTGCTCTTCCATAGATCTTGACCGGTCTCAAGAGCCATGGCGACGGACAAATATTCCACCAAGCCTCCAATCTTTAATGGAGTTGATTTTCCTTTTTGGAAGTGCCGGATGGAGTCATACATCACTGCCCAGGGCTACCTGATATGGCAGAAGGTGAAACTCCCGTATGAGGTTCCTGCTGATGAAAATGTCACGGCCATCAATATGGTTGACGTTGAGGCGAATGCTAAGGCAAGGAACATTCTCATACAGGGTCTTAGCCATGTGAGTATGATAGGATTTTCACCTTCGCTCCGCTCACGAGATTTGGGTAACCCTCGATGCTTACCATGAGGGCTCTACTCAAATCAAGGCGTGAGGCAGATCAGTTCAAGCGCGAGTACAACAAGTTTGATCAACGCTA
Organism: Otatea glauca; assembly: GCA_036346275.1. NCBI lineage: Eukaryota > Viridiplantae > Streptophyta > Magnoliopsida > Poales > Poaceae > Otatea > Otatea glauca. The sequence goes on from CM070720.1 coordinate 13,963,046, forward strand.
CCGGTGAGAGTCTCGACGAGTGTTTTGGTCGGTTTACAAAGATTTTGAGCGACCTCCGAGCGATTGGTTGCATATACCGACTCGGACAATGCTCGGCATTTCTTGACCGCACTCGACCTTGGGTTTGGGAGATGAAGGTGACCACCATCAAGGACACCACCGACTTATCGACTCGACTCTTGACGGGCTTTATTCCGCCTCAAGACTCATGAGATCGATGTCGTCTCTCGGAAGACGAAATCTCATCGATGGCTTTGGTCACCGATCCCATTGGATCTTCTTCTTCCGATCCTTCTATTGGTTTCTCTCTTCCGCCCTTTGCGAGCTAGCGATGACCAAGCTGGAAAAATTTCCGGAAAATGAGCTTGCTCTTCTCGCCGCAAGTTTTCTCATGCATACAAGAGGGTGAGAGAGAGGAAGAGAGGTGGCATGATCACCGCTTGAGTGTGGTGGCCCCAACCACATTGGCGAACTGTCCCAAGCTGGAGAAGGGCAAGAATGACGTTGGCGGTTCGGGCAAGAACGACTACACCGACAAGAACCGCAACAAGAAGCCTCCGGTTCGTGAACCGGCGCACGAGAAGAAGTACCGCAACTTCTCCAAGAACAAGAAGCTCTTCCACCGCGTCCTTGCGCGCTTGACGACATCAACCTCTCCGACACGGAGACATGGAGCGACGAGGGCAAGGATGATCCGCAAGAGAAGAAAGGCGCGCGACTTCTCGGCATGTGCTTCATGGCCGACACCAACGACATCGCGACTCAGAGCTCTACAAATGACTCGGACGAGGTACCCTCCTATGACCAGCTCAACGAAGCTTTACGCAAATTAGGAAAATTTCATGCTAGAGCTAGAGCTAGGTGTACTGAGCTTGAGAAGGAAGTAGGTACCTTGACTCGGAGTTAGCTTCACTTAGATCTTCTCCCTCCCGAGTCACTGATGATTGCTCTTTGTGTGATGCTATTCTTGTGGAGTTGGAGAACCTAAGGACCATACATGATAGTGTGCTTGTTGAACTTGATGGTCTTAGGTTGAAGAATGCTAGCACTAGTTATGTTGATGCTATTCCTGTTGAGGCTAGTTTTCTTCATGCTCACTCCACTCCATCATGCTCTAATTGCCCTAAATTGCTTGCCGAAATTGATGCCATGAGCGAACACCTTAGGAAGCTTTCTGCTAGAAACAATGAACTTGAATCACATGCTTCTAAGGACCCAGTCAGCTCATGTGAGGGTTGTAAGCAATTAAAACTTGACAATGAAACCCTGAATGTCAAGTGTGCTAAACTTGCTAAGGACTTACTAGATAAGTCACAAAAATATTGCTTGCGATGTCTATCGAGATTGTGGGGACTTGGATAAAATCCATGTCGAGCTTAGGAAGAAATTAGAAGACCAAGCCTATAGAATTAGAGATGCTCCTTGCGTTTCTTGTAAGGCCCTCAAGATTGAGGCAGCCGTGCTGAGGGAGAAAAATGCACGTGCTGAGAGAGCTCATCTTTCTGGTTCTTCTTCCTCTCCTTCCCCCTGTTCTTCTTGTGCTTCTTTCTTCCGAGATTGCCAAGATCTTATGAGCACTCTCGAGAAGTTTGTTGGAGGCAAGAAGAAGCTCAATCTTATTCTAGACCAATCCAAGATTAGTAGATTCAATCAAGGTCTAGGATTTGATCCCTTGAGCACGCCGGCGCATCCTCCCACCATAGTGCGCGGCTCCAAGAGTGGTGAGATTGTGGTAGCTCCTGAGTGAGAACCACCGTGTTTAGGTCTCTTTGGGTTGTCCATAGGACTTGACTGAAGGGTGTTACTCCTATTGCTTCGCCTCTAGCAAGGCGAAGCACACATGCACCTTCCGTAAGAAGGATGGTCACCTAGTAGATTTCGCTTCAGCGCGCCAAGATCACTCGGTGTGGCGTGTTGCTACTCTTAGGGGTATTGTGGTCATCCCTGCACTTTGAGTGCTCCTAAGACACACACCGCTTGTAGACAAAGTTAGAGAGTCGCTTTGTTTTGGGCGGCGTCCGGGACTTGGTTTTCATACTAGTTCTTGAGTTTTAGTCCGGAGCTGTTCAGAGTCGATTTTCCGCCGTCCTCTTGATATTCCTCGCTTTTCCCATCGAGGTAGATATCGGCGTGCGTGTGTGTTCTCGGTAGGAGATCCAGCAGCCTTTATCGGGATGGTCCGGCTTTTGCACCACTGCGTGCCAACCCGCTTTGACTCCTAGATTATCTACGAGTTGCTCTGATCGTGTGAGAGTTGAGCGTCAGAGAGACACTCGAGTCGATCTTCTTACGTGGTGGTACTGCGAGGTGTCGATGGTTCAAGATTGGGTTCCTAAGTCTTCACTCTATCCCAAGATCGAGTCATCTTTCTCTTGTGTCTTGATCGGGTTCGCCGGATGGGGAAGGGCGATGTTTGGATTGTTGACTCCGGTTGTTCTCGTCATATGACCGGAGATTCTCGTTGGTTCTCTTCCCTAGTCCGAGCCCCCGGTGATGAGTTAATCACTTTTGGGGATGCATCTTAAGGTAGAGTCATTGCTAAAGGTACCATCTGCATTAACCAAAATTTCATTCTTAAAGATGTTGCCTTAGTAAGTAAGCTGCAATACAATCTGCTCTCTGTTTCTCAACTTATCGATGACTCTTTCGAGGTAAGCTTCAAGAGTAATGCTGAGAATCCTTGATTCATCGGGAGGGTTAGTTTATGGATTTCTAGATTTGGGAGAGTCTTTCGTGCTGATTTTTCTGCTTCTTCTGGAGACTCTCTTCGATGTTTGATTGCTTCTGAGTCCCGTGATCTCTCCTTCTGGCATAGGAGACTTGGTCACATTGGTTTTGATCATTTGACCCGAGTTTGCAGCCATGATCTCATTCGGGGTTTGCCCAAACTCAAGATGGTCAAAGACTTAGTTTGCTCTCCTTGCCGACATGGCAAGATGGTCATCGCTTCTCATCCTCCGATCCGTAGTGATGTGATGCACCAGACAGCTTTTACATATGGACACCGTTGGTCCGGCTAGAGTGCGACAAGCGGGAGGGAAGTGGTATGTTCTTGTCATCGTTGATGATTTTTCTAGATACTCTTGGGTATTCTTCATGGCCTCAAGGATGAGACTTTTTCTCACTTGAGGGTTTGATCAAGAGGATGTCTATTGAGCTCTGTGTGCATTACGAGCTATACGCAGTGATAATGGCATGGAGTTCAAGAATTCCTACTTTGAGAGTTTTTGTGTGGAGTCTGGTTTAGAGCATCAGTTCTCTTCTCCCTACGCTCCTCAGCAGAATGGCATAGTGGAAAGGAAGAACAGGACCACTGGTTGAGATGGCGGGACGATGCTAGAGGCAGTCTGAGACTCTAGGAAGTTTTGGGCTGAGGCTATAGCTCACCGCTTGCCATGTTTCTAATCGCGTGTTTTTGAGAGCACATTTGCATCGCACTTCTTATGAGTTGAGGTATGGGCGAAAGCCGGTGTGTCTCATTTTCGTTTTGGTTGCAAGTGTTTTATCTTGAAGTCCGTAACCTAGATAAGTTTGAGTCTCGCTCTTACGATGGTATCTTTCTAGGTTACTCGACTTCTTCTCGTAGCTATAGGGTGCGGAGTGTTGATGCGCATAGGATCATAGAGACTGTGATGTGACCTTGATGAGGCTAGCCAGAGCTAGACACGATGTTTTGTGCTCTTCTTATCCCTCCGAGACCATCTTTGTAGAAGATGAGGATGATGGAGATGATGGTGTTCCACCGGATCCAGTTCCTCTATACCGAGGTGCCTCCTGCTTCCATTTCTTCACCTCGAGTGACCGGCCCTTGCCTTCCGACTCTCCTTCAATGAGTGGCTCGCTCCTACCTCTTACGTGCATGAGGTAGAGGCCACTCGCTTCGGTCCTCCCGTCATATCCGAAAGCTCATCCACCGATCGATCATTGGTGATCTGCTTGAGCGCGTCACTCGCTCAAAATCAGGTTTGTCCATTCGCCTCCACTCGCCTTCGTTGCCTCCTTCGAGCCGAAGATGTTTCTCATGCATTATCCGATGAATCGTGGATTAATGCTATGCATGAGGAACTTGAGAACTTTGAGAGGAACAAGGTATGGCAGCTTGTCGAGCCCCATCCGGTCATAATGTCATTGGGACCAAGTGGGTGTTCAAAACAAGCAGAGTGAGGATGGGGTTGTCATTCGCAACAAGGCTAGGCTAGTTGCAGGGGCTTTTCTCGGGTTGAGGGTCTTGACTTTGAGGAGACCTTTGCCCTCGTAGCTAGACTAGAGGCTATTAGGATCCCGCTTGCATTCTCTGCATCCCGTGGCTTCAAGCTCTATCAAATGGATGTCAAGAGTGCATTCCTCAATGGCTATATTGAGGAAGAGGTTTATGTCAAACAACCTCCGAGTCGAGAACCCCAAGTTTCGAGTCATGTATACAAGCTCTCCAAAGCTTTGTATGGACTCAAGCAGCCCCCAGAGCATGGTATGAGAGGCTCAAGTCTTATCTTCTCACCATGACTTCAAAATGGGCATAGTAGACAAAACTGCTCATCGACACCATGAGTCTCATTTTCTTCTTGTCCGATTTATGTGGACGATATCATTTTGGTGGCTCGTCTCATTCGCTTGTGTCTCGGTTTTACGAGGTGATGAGCACAGAGTTTGAGATGAGTATGATGGGCGAGTTGAGCTACTTTCTTGGCTTCCAAATCAAGCGCACTCGGGAGGGCACTTTCTTGCATCAAGGCAAATATACCCGTGACCTCCGAGGCGCTCGACATGTCCGATGGGAAGCCGGTGATGACTCCTATGGCCACCATCGCTATCCTCGAGCCCGATGAGGATGGTGAGCCTCCGATCAAAAGGAGTTTGAGCATGATCGGCTCCCTCTTGTACCTCACCGCTTCGAGGCCGGACATACATTTTTCTTTGTGTGTGCGTGCGCTCGATTTCAAGCTTCTCCTCGCGCTCTCACCGCCAGCGGTCAAGCGCATCTTCAGTACCTTCGTGCTACCACCGATTATGGTATTTGGTACTCTTCGCCTTCTTGTCTATCTCTTAGAGCCTTTTACGATGCCGACTTTGTCGGGTCAGAGGATAGATAGGAAGAGCACTTCGGCACTTGCCAATTCATTGGCACTTCTCTTGTTTCTTGGTCATCTAGGAAGCGATCCGAGTTGCACTGATCCACCGAGGCCGAGTATGTTGTTTGCATGACTAGTTTCTTTGAGCTGTGTGCTCTGGATGAGATCGACCTTACGGGACTATGGGTTAGAGATAGAGAGTGTGCCACTTTTCGTGACAACACTTCAGCCATTTGCATTGCTAAAACCCAGTGCAACATTCCCGGACCAAGCACATTGATATTAGATATCACTTCCTTAGAGACCATGTGGAGAAGGGAGATATCGCGCTTCAGTTCGTAGAGAGTGACCTTCAGTTAGCCGATATTTTCACCAAGCCTTTGGATAGCTCCAGATTTGTTGCCTTGAGGAGTGAGCTTGAGTCGTGAGCCCTACGGCCTTTCGTGAGGGGGAGCTGGTTTGTATATTATGTATTATATGTTTTCTTCAAGCTTTTCTTTTCTTTGTGTTTCTTCTGGGTGACTTTGGGCTTGTTTTCTTGAGTTGAGTTCACTCACTTAGACTTCTGGCATGCCTTGCATTGACCTCTTATCTTGTGCTTTAGGTTGCTATCAAGCGTGATTAGTTGTTCTCTCTTCTCTCTAGGTTGAGTTCCCTCACGCCTTATAAGTCTAGCGGTATTGGGCCTCCTGGTAGGCAGAGGTCTGTGCACTCCTTAGTTGGGATCTAGAGTCGCCTTCCTATGTCATCCATTGGGAAGAAAAGAGCGAGTCCGAGCCGTAGTGAGTCTCTTCTATCTTTTCTATGCTCTATAGCCATCCAGGTTTTGCGTTTCTCGACTTCTTCTCCTCATTCTGCTTTTTCGGTTATTATTGAGTTCATTCGGGTTTTCTTTATGCCTAATCTTGATAATAACTCAACTTTAACCAGATTTGAGCTTAAAATTGATTCATTTGTTGAGGGGGAGTTTGGGAATCTGTTCATGCATTGCATTTAGACTGCATTTTCTGTTTTATGAGCTTTGTCTATTATGCAATTGATTTCTTCTTCATGCTATACACCATGCTACATCATTTGAAGAAAATCACTAGCTTAGGTATGTCCAAGTTCATTTAACTTGCTAAGCTTAAAAATGAAATAAGCCTTAAATGAAAAACTTGATGAAACTTGTTGCTTTTACTTGCTAGGTTTCTTCTCTAGAGGTTTGTGCCATAATTTGAGAAATTTAGGAGTTCTCTAGAGTCCCTATAGCAACTTGGGTGAAACTATTTTGATTCATGCTAGAGTCCTTCAATTGCTCATAAATCATTGTGCTAAGAATGAAAATTAAACGAAATTGACTCTTCTTGTGCACATACGACTCAACACCTTGTATTCACAAGACCGCTTCCCATTGCACTTGGGATGAACTTGGAATACATCGTGTTTGACCTAGACCATCCTCTTAAGAGTTCATCTTGAGATGGTCGACACGGCTTGAGTCAATTGGTTGTCAAAAGAAAATGCAAATAAATTAAAAACAAAGACATATGTGGGTAAAGAATGCAAATAATGTCAAACATTTGCACCCCTCTATGTCTTGTATGATGATAAATCAAAATTTGCATTAAGTGATAAGTGAGCCCGAAGGACCTTGTATGCTCTTCTAGATTTTCCAAAGTGTTGAGTAGGTTGAACTCTAGGTTTTCCTTTTGATCCTTAGAGTGGCTATTCTTCTATTTTGAAACTAAAGCTAAGTGTTGCACTTGTCAAATCTTGCTAAAATGAAATATTCAAAACTAAGCTCGATTTGCACTTGGACATGTCTTAGTTTAGTCATCTTCTAAAATTGACAAGCTTGGTGTAATATCCTTCCATTTTGATCAAATGGATAATCTTCAAAGCTCTTTCGATTGCATTTCATGCATACATAAAAAAATTGATGCCTATATTGCCAAAAGGGGGAGAAAACGTAGAAAAGGCATCACTAAAAAGATAAAATGTGAATGCTTATTTGGTTATTATGATCTTTGTAAAACTATGCTACTACTCGTTGGATCATAATCTCATAATCACATTTGACATGTTTAGTTGGATTTTAGAGTTTTGTTGAAAACTTGCTCTTTCTTAAATTTAACTCTAAAATCTAAATTCCTCTTTGTCAAATTGGTCATGGTACTAATTTCTATCTTTGGACCAAGTTTGACTTTGCAACTAAAATTGTTTCTTCTTCATTTTCTTCAAACTCAAATTTATGCCTTTTGTGTGGTTTGTCAATATACTCATCAAGGGGGAGATTGAAGGACCATGTGGAGGTCCATCCATATTTGTGATGAGTATTTGACTTTATATGAGCAAGGTGTGCTCAAGTTTGAGTTTGATTTGGATTGATTTTCAAAATGAAGCAATTTGAGTTGTTTTTGCCAGGAGTGGCAGTACCGGTCGTATGGACGCGGTAGTGATGAGTTGCATGGTTTATTGCACATCTTTGTGGGCATTGCTATGTGAGGAGTTTCCTTGTTTTTGATGGTTGCAGGACGACGGTGCTAGGTCATGGTGAGGCGAAGGATGACCGGGACAAGGCGAGGAGCGTCGGAGGTCCAGACGGTTGGGAGATCGCCGGAAGATGATCGGAGACGGAGTCCGAGCAAGTCAAGAAGACAAGGAAAGGAGATGATGCTAGCTAGATGCCGCGTGGATCAATGAGGGCCATCGGATTGCGGTCTAGTTGATAGGTTAGCGGGTCTAGGTAGTATGCTTTGAAAACCGTGCAAGAAAACCCGGTATGTGTGTGGGTTTTGGGTTAGCCCTTGCATGGCTGTGTGTGTGGGTTAATCCTAGCCCTTAGATGAGTGCTCTAGGGTTGAGGGACTCATCCAAGGGTGGTATGTGGCCCAAGAGTAGTATAAATAGGGGTGGAGGGGTAGCCTCCTCTCCTTGAAGGTGTTGAGGTTTTTGATGCTCATTTGAGCTTTGCCCACATGAATGTGAGGCTTTGTAACCTCCCCTTCCAGAAATGAAAGTTTTATCCATCCACCTCTGAATTTATTTTGCGCATTTACATTATGTCTTTACTTTACGCAATTTAAATTCAGCATTTACTTTCCCGCAATTACATTCTCGCAATTTACTTTCATGTAATTTGGATTTGCCTCCCCTCCTTCAAAATGCTGCTGATCTTGGATGTTTTGAGTGTGTTCATATGGTTTTACATCTCTTTTGCACTCTTGGGTTGAGTAGAGAACATCTTTTCTTTCAAGTTCCAACTTTGTTCTGAACTTGTTCTTCGCGCAGCAGTCAGTGTTTGATTTTTGTAAAAATATAGAAAAATCCTTTTTGAGTGATTCTTGTTGGAGGAGGTGCGCGACTCTGATATCCGCTTGCAGAAAAATTTTGGAGTTCACTTGTTGTACCGTTTGGGCGCCATGAGGTGAAAACCGAGCCCCAAACGTTCTGCTCGAAGTTCTTGACCAGACTGTGTTCTTCGATTTTTCGTGTTTTTCTGTAAGGCTTTTGAGGAGAAATTTGGTGGAGTTCTTCAAGACTCTGATGCTCACAGGGAGAAAAAGTCTCAAAATTTTGTGAGCTACAGAAACCCACCAACCTCCTTTGCAAATTGAGGACAAGTTCTGGGAATTCTGCTTTTGCTTTTCTGAAAGTGACTTTTGTGATTTGAATTGATGTCCTTTCTAAAAGCAAGAGTTTGAATTGATTCCTCTTTATCTTGGACACTAGACAACCAGGATTGTGACTCAAAAATCCCCACATATTTTATGGTACTTATCCATGCAAGCTTGGGGTACACATAGTTGTCTAGTTTTTCGGGTTTTTCACAATTCCTTTTGAGCGATCTTGTCGAGGTTTTTGTTGGAGTATTTTGGGGGAATTTTTATTTGCGACCATTCACCCTCCCTCTGTTCGCTATTTCGGTCCTTCATTTACAATACTAAAAAATTGCTATATGGATATTTACATAACGGAAAAAGCTTGATGTATTTTAATATAGTCAAAATTGCTACATATGTTTTTAAATCTAATCGTTTACAATTATTTGTTATTTGCAATTATATGCGTATGTAATGTTTGATTTAATTAATTGTAGATGGACCGAAGGTGGATGTATGACACGGACCGTTGTGGGGCAGAGTTTTTTAATGGTGTGAGTTATTTTCTAAACGTGGCTCTGGCGCAAGTCGAAGAATCGCGGACTACATGTGCTTTGTACATGCGTTGACTGCAAAAATCAGAAGCTGTTTTCTACCATAGAGTCGATACGTGCACACTTGCTTCGAAGAGGTTTCAAGGCTGGCTATACCTGTTGGACCAAGCACGGCGAAGATGAGATTGTACATGAAGGGCAACACATTATTGAAGATGACGGAGACAACGGTATGACGGCAATTGAAGATACGTTTGTCGGCGACCACGACGACGATCCGGATCAAATGTTGCGTGATGGGAGGAGACTTCACGAGTGAAAGAGAGTTTCAAAAGTTCCAACATATGGTACAGGACTCCACGACACCATTGTACCCAGGCTGCAAGGAGGAGCACAAAAAATTGCAGACCGTGCTTACACTACTGCAGTTGAAGGCAAGCAATGGTTGGTCCGATAAGAGCTTCACTGAGCTCTTATGTCTCTTGGGGGATTTGCTTCCGAGGGTAACGTGTTGCCTACAAGTACGCATCGCCAAGCGGGTTGTCCGCCCTGGGATTGGAAGTACAAAGGATACACACATGTCCAAACGATTGCATGTTGTATCGCAATGAGTTTGCGGACTTGGATGGTGTCTTTGTTTGCAAAGCAAAGCGGTATAAGGCAACGATGATGACATCGATAATGAAGATGTCGGGTGAAGCGTAAGAAGATGAGATCTCCCGTAAGGTGGTGTGGTATTTTCCTATAATTCCCGTCTCAATCGATTGTTTGCGAACAAAAGGCATGCCCAATTGCTACGATGGCACGCCAAGAGCGTAAGAACGATGGAATGCTCAGACACCTGCGACGACGTGCAATGGAGGAACATCGACGTAAAATATAAGAAGCACTTTGCATATGATGTAAGGAATATAAGGTTCGGGTTGAGTACGGATGGGATGAATCCTTTCGGTAACATGAGCGATCGTCATAGCACTTGGCCGGTAACTCTATGTATCTACAACCTTCCTCCTTGGCTTTGTATGAAGCGGAAGTACATTATGATGCCACTATCGATCCAAGGGCCTGTGCAACCGCAACGATATCGATGTGTACCTCAAACCATTGGTTGAAGATCTTCTAATCTTGTGGAACGATGGAGTACGGGTATGGGATGAGTATAAAGAGAGAACTTTATCCTCGCGCATTGTTGTTCGTAACCATCAATGATTACCCTGCCCTTGGTAACTGTCGGGCCGACGATAAAAGGCTTCAATGGATGCGCCCAATGCTTAGATGGTACAGCTAGTCCGTGGTCAAGAACTGTCGAAAAATGTCTTACATGCGGCATCGTAGGTTCCTCCGCAAGGATCACCCATACCGCAATAATAAGAAAGCTTTTGATGGGACAAAGGAGACCGCTTTAGCTCAGAAGAATCACATGGGAGAGAGATATTTGCAGCTGTAAGGGATCTTAAAATTATCCACGGAAAGGGAGCAGGCAGTACATCTATCCCGAGTTCCGTGATAAGGCTCCTTTGTGGAATAAGAGATCGTATTTTGGGTCCTACCTTCATTGGCAAGACTTAGAAGTGCGACACGCAATCGACGTCATGCACATAGAGAAGAACGTGTGTGACGACTTGCTTGGTATCTTCTTGGATATACAGGAAAACAAGAGATACTCTCCAAGCACGGATGGACCTTGAAGATATGAAACTCGGGAAGGAGCTGCATCACGAGACGTGGATACAGGAAAAAGTACCTTCCGCACCGCTACACTCGAGCAAGAAAGAAAAATTAGCTGTGCGAATGCTTGCACGGAGTGAAAGTTCCGTCAGGATACTCGCCAACATAAAGAGACTAGTCTCAATGAAAGACTTAAAATTAATTGGTATGAAGTCTCACGATTGCCATGTGATGATGACGCAGATGCTTCCAATTGCGCTTAGGGTGTTACGCAGAGAAAGTCCGAGACCCAATTGTGAAGTTGTGTTCATTCTTCAACACGATTTCCTGAAGGCCATCGATCCATTGAAACTAGATAAGCTACGGGAAGGCGTGGTCCACACTCTCTGCATGCTCGAGATGTGTTTCCCTCCATCTTTTTTTGATATTATGGTCCATCTCATTGTTCACATCGTGAAAGAGATACTGATTCTCGGTCCGTGTTTCTACATCGATGTATCCTTTGAGAGGTTCATGGGGTCATAAAGAAATATGTTCAGAATCGACATCGGTAGGAAGGTTGCATTGCAGATGGTTGGGGAACCGAGGAGGTCATTGAGTTCTGCGTTGATTACATGGATCTCAAACCGATTGGTGTGCCTACATCACGACATGAGGGTAGGCTACAGGGAAAAGGGACATTGGCCGAGAAATCACTCCGTACAAACAATCTAGCTTCATTCACACAAGCACATTTCGCAGTTCTGGGACAATCAATTGTGGTGGCCCCGTATGTCAACATGCACAAGAGCATGCTATCTAGAACAAACCCAACGAAGTCAGAGGGTTGGATCGCGAGAGAGCATAGACATAACTTCGGCGATTGGTTGCGTAGGCACATGATGCATACGGAGACAGAGTGCGCTCAGTTGAAAGTGTTGGCTCAGGGACCGTCCACTACAATTCGGACATTCCAAGGATACGATATAAATGGTTTTACTTTTTATACAAGAGCACAATATAAAAAGAGCACCAACCAAAACAACGGTATCCGTACAGATGCCTACGACAGCAACGGAGATAGGAAAACCTACTACGGATTCATAGAAGAGATTTGGGAGCTTGATTACGGACCTTTGAAGGTCCCTCTCTTTCGGTGCCAATGGGTAAGACTTCCAAGAGGCATGAACATCTACAAGTACGGTATCAATACCGTGGACCTAAAACTGGTCGGATACAGAGAAGAACCATTCGTACTTGCTAATTGTGTTACACAAATCTTTTTTGTAACCGATCCACCTAACAAGGAGCGCCACGTGGTTATTCAAGGAAAAAGAAGGATTGTCGGGGTTGAGAATGTTGTCGACGAGGAAGAGTACAACCAATTCGATGAGCTTTCTCCTTTCGGAGAGGACGTTGACCTCGGTCTCATGGAAGAGAGTGAGGACGAAGTTACATACATACGCCGCGATCATGACGAAGGTCGAATCGTAGCTTAGTTGTCCTAATTAAATACATTTTATTTTCTCATATGTTACAATTAATGTATTCTTTTGTCATATGTATCAATTTGTGTGAATTCAACTTCATTTGTGTGTTTTTTTTGTATTTGTGTGAATTTTTGAAGCGATGGTTGGTCTACTGCATTTGTTTGAATTTAAATCAAATATTACATGTCCTGAAGTATTCTTCCAAAAATTTCCAGAAAATTTGGATAAAAATTGATAGGATTTCAAAACAGTGAGCAATTTGAATTTTTTTATTTTGAAATATTAAAACTATGAAAACAGTGAGCAATCTGGATTTTTATAATTTTACAACTTTGTCAAAACTTAGGGAAATATTTAAATCAAATATTACATGTCTCAAGTATTCCTCCAAAAATTTGCGTAAAATTTGGATAAAAATTGATAGGATTTAAAAACTCCCAAAGCAATCATCCTTTGAAAACTTTGACATAATTGATGGAGCTTATCAACGCGGTTGTCTCATTAAGCGGCGGTGAAGTGCTTTATCACCGCCGGTTTGTAGTATTAACCCGACGGTGATAATCAAGTATTATCTTGCCGGTTTTGTTTTGAACCGCAGTGATAAATACTTTCACCGCGGGTGTAGATACAACGGCGGTGATAATGTATTATTACCGTCGGGTTGAGATTGAACCGCAGTGATAAATACTTTCACCGCCGGCTGAGCTTGAACCGCGGTGACAATTCAACTATCACTGCCGGTTCTTTTTATTATCCGGCGGTGATAGTGTATCACCGCCGTTTTGTGGTGACCCGACGGTGATACTCTAACCCTATAAATTGAACGCCGCGCCACTCGGCCCCTCATTTCCACTTCAACTGACGCCGCCGCCGTCTCCTCGCGACGCCCGCCGTCGTCCCGCATCGCCTGGCCGTCGCCTCAACCTCACCGCCCCGCCGTCGCCCGGACCTCACCGCCCCGCCGTCGCCGCGACCACATCGCCTCGGCCGTCGCCGCGACCTTCTTTGCTTCGGTAATGACCTTCTTTGAGCTCAGAAGTTGTATCAAGTATTAATATGTTGACATCAACAAGTTCTATCAAGTAGTAATTAGTTGAATTGTCCATGGACAGGAGGATAATTAGCACTGAAATTTGATTTTCTTGGTGCCCAAATAGGCTATGATTCATGTGTGTATGATGTAATGACTGCATTTTTTGTTATTCTAGTCTTCTTATGCTTCGTTGATCATAGCAGCGAAAAATATCTTGATTATGAAAATGAATAAGCTAATTATGGGTTGTGGCGCATGGTGAAAACTACAACAGACCTTATTGGAGTACTTAACTACTTGAACTAGATTTGTTCCTTTTTTGTGAGAAAAAAATCGAGTTTGTTCCTGATTGTCAGAAAAACCATATCAGATGGTCTAAATTAAATTTATGTTGGATTTGCCTTATTAGCTAGCAAAAAATTGTGAAGCCAAAACATTCATTGGTTAGAACGATTATCCATCTATTTAGTCTCATGTAGTAGGTCCAATGGGTCTTAATTTTCTGCCATATGATTTCACTAGGTTTCCGATTTGTTTAAGGAATAGCTTGCTAGAGAAAGCCTAGTACACTAGTTGATGATTTGCACTTACAGACTAGGAAAATAGTTGCTATATTTTGCTGCATTATTTTTGTTAAGGTGGATAAAAACATAGATTTAATTTTTTTTAGATTGACTGAATTTTTTTTATACAATTCCGTAATTGTCTAGAAGAAAGAATTTAAGAGCTCTTTTACAATGGATTAAAATCAATATAAGCCGTGCATTCCTTTGAATCCAATGGTTGAGACATTTTTTTTGGAATTGTTAGGAACCGGATATCTGATTTTTTCAAACGCTGTAACATTTTTTCCTACACGTGAAACATTTTTTTCTGTGTGAATGCAGATTCAAAAAAAGATGTATATGTGTATGTGTATGTGTATGTGTCCTTCAAGGATGTTTGTGTATACAGATAAAAAAAATATGTGTGTATTTCAAAAATGACCTTGTTAATTGGAAATTTTCAACAAACTTGCTAGGAATGGCCTCCGACGAAGGACAAGTGCCGAGGGAGTTGGGCCTCAAATATGGACGAAGGAGGAAGGGTAGCCGAATAATAGCCCAACGTCCTATCTGAACTCGCAAGATCCACCATGGACCAACTCGACGATACTCACGTAAGCGAGGTAAAGTTTTAGTACATCGTGGTTCCCAAAACATGGTAGGCCCGCACGACTAATAATTTAGAAGATCAATTTGTAGGCTCGGATGTCCGATCAACGAAGGCGCAGCGCAAGTCGTGGTCCGAACAAGATGCCTAAGGGAATTTTTAACATAGTGGAGCTCTCGGCGATCGGGAACCTGCTATACCGAGTCATCATTGGGGCGTCTGAGCGACTGCGGGGTTATTGCTAGGGATGATGTGCCCATCGGCTATAGATCATGGATTGGCCATGAGGTGACCCATGGGTGGTACCCAATGACTGAAGAACTCATTATGGGACAAGCTGAAACAAGTTTTCCAGTTCCCCAAGGACCGAGCTGGTTGCAAAGAAACGAGCACTCAGATCATGTGCAATGCGTGGAAGAATTGGAAGACAACACTAAACAAGAATTATGTGAAAAGAATGAAACGCCTAATTTTGACACGCACCCAAAGTTAAGGGAGTTCGGGATGAATTTGTGGCGTATAAGAGGTCCAAGAAGCTCACATAGTAAGTCAAAGGAACAAAGCAAACGCGATAAGAATATTCACCCTCACAAACTAGGAACCGGAGGGTACGTGAAGAAAATACCAAACATGGGATCGGTCAGAAGAAGAAATAACCCGCAAGGGTATAATTCCCGCAACGCCACCTTAAGCGAACGATCGAAGCTAATGGTTGCTTGGGAGGGGTGCTTCTATCTCCGATGATGGCGGCTTAAGCTTCGAGGCGATAGAGAGCGTGAAGTCTTGCGCAGAATCACAGATGCTCACACGCATCTTCCCAAGGATCTTTCGCGCCACGAAGGAGAATGACGAGCTAACCATAGCCCCGGGTAACAAGGAGCATCCAGTCGCACTGCAGGGGTTGGTTTGGTCACGTGGAAAGAAGCCTTCCCGCAGACGCATGGATGTACAAACGCTCAAAGAGATTAAGAGAAGATCGACCGAACGCCGATAAAAGATGCCGCCACGAGCGCTAGAGGAACAAAGATCGGAACTAGATAAGGCCGTGGAGCAAGCCGTGAAAGCTCTCACTCACGACCGCCACCCGGTGAAAGCCCCGAGCTCATCGGTCCGGTACTCGTAAGAGCGGTGCGGCAAGGCCCACAGGATTCCAAGAGCATGGATCGCGTTTTCCGTGGATGACATCAAAGAACCGACACGTGCAAGCTACATTTGGCCGCACATGGCATTACCATAAAGGTGGTCGAGGCGTGGCTTGGCCATGCCAGAGTCACGGACTTTGCACCGCCGCCCGATACCGCAGGATTCGCCAGGTCGAAGTGGGCGGTGTCATCCGCCAATACTTGAAAAATGGAGGTAGAGATCCTGGCGAGGATGGGAACAAAAGCTAGGAGAAAACGTGAATGGCTTCTCGCGTGGCGCAAGAGCTTGATTAAGTTTGGCTCGGACGATGAGGGCGACGACGATGATGATCAGCCGCACTCTCCACACAGAGACCTCCCGCCCTTCTCGCCGCCAACCAGGAAAAGTCCAACTCCTCCGTCGGCACCAACCAGAAAAAGCCCAACTCCTCCGCCAAAAACTGTAAAGAATCGAACAACGGGAACATCTCGGCAGTCGACACCGTCCTCGAAGAAATCTCAACCATCTGTGAACCCAGGACAACCACAAAAGAAACTATCAGCTAACATGACTAAGGAAGAGCGGAAAAAGCATGTAAGCGCCTGCGTAGCATCTCACTTTGAAAAGGTGCCATCAAGTAAGAAGACTAAAGTTGATGCTGACGCGCAAAAGTTTTTCTTGAGTATGGAAAAAGTGCAAAAGACGGGGCAGGCTTCTGAACCTTGCAAAATATCAGACTACGAACGCATATCCAGAAAGCAATACTTGTAGGCGGCTAGTGCCGACACGTTAAAGCGGGATGCTCAAGCAGATGATTTTCAACTAGATGCTCTGGCGCAAGGTCTCAGGTGGAAGTTCGTTATGGGAAAACCGCTGGTTGAACCAGCTCATTTTGACAACCTTACAACTCAACTGCGGCGCGTCCATCAGTGGTACATGCAGCAGTCCAACGATGGTATGGAGGCGTTCCCAGTCAGATACACAGAGCAAGATTTTCCAATGGGGATAACATCCGCTGGGTTCTTTTCACGGAGCTGTATATGTTGTACCAAATGAGATGCCCCGGACGTGAACATACTTAGACTATGGACTTTGTAAGTCCACAAGATATCGCTGAGCATTTCGCATCTTGTTTAATTGCATCTCTAACTTCTTTCTTATGTAGAATGGAGGTACAGACATGTAGAAGAAATAACAATGACAATCTAGCATTCCTAGATCCGGGGCTCACAACGAGAAACTTGTGAACGATAATCCACGATTCGTTGAAGACTATTTATTTAATACTTTTTGAAGTCGCAATACAAAACCTCCGTATTTTTACCCTATAACTTCAAGCACGTATCTCGACTTATAATATCGTTTTACTATTTTTGCGTAACACGACGATGTGGGAGTAATTGACTACGTTGACATATATGTGCAGGTTTCACTGGGTCCTCCTCGTCATCCAGCTTAGATGCTAGCAGATTTTTGTCTTGGACTCAGGAGAAAACAAACTAATATGTACCAAGACCTTTGGGACATCTTTGAGCAATGTAAACTCGATCGTATGCGTTATTACTCTAGCAAAATTCCATTCTATTGCATTTAAGTTTAATTACTATTCAAAATCATTCACGTGGCTTTTACTGCGATCGCAAGAAAAGTGTTCAGTATCGTCCATACCGGAAAAATTTTGAAATAATAAATGACTTTTCATGCATGAAGCAGAACCGGAAACAATTTATGTGCATTCTATGTATGTACAAATATGCATTCAATTGTCACGAGAGTGTCGGCTATAACGAAGCCATGGTACGTAATTACACTTTGATGCCCTTTTTATTTAGCAAATATCATCATTAAGTAACTTCCTTTTTGTTCAAAAACAGCGCCAAATCGAGAACCAATAAGTTATTCTTGTGTAAATTATAGCAATTCAAGAACAGATCGCCGGATTCATTCATGATGAGATCATCAATCCAAACGGCGAGTTCCACGAGTAGCCTCATCGCCCTCATTCCTACGGCCTAGACGCGTGACATGTCTACTTCGACTCTTTGTAAAATCAAAGCGAACGAGATGACATGTAGTCGAGCTACATTGTAAAAACAAATTATGTGATGCGTAATTTAATATATTTGAATTATGATTTTATCGATGCTTAGTCGATACATGCATATATTTGAATTATGATTTGAACGATGCTTTATATACTAACATATGGACACTGTAAACAATTATATAAAAATATATATATATTGCACAAAAAATATGCAAGCTTGTCACTTCCGGTTCTTGGAGAAAACCGGCAGTGATATGTATATATCACTGTCGGATTATGGTACAACCCGGCAGTGCTAGTACAATATCACTGCCGGTTTTATATATAACCGGCAGTGATAATTATCATCACTGCCAGTTGTAGATATAACCGGCAGTGATAATCCTTATCACTGCCAGATTTTGGTTTGATCCGGCAGTGATAGTCCAATATCACTGCCGGTTGTAGGTAGAACCGGCTGTGATAATCCTTATCACTGCCGGTTCCTGAGCCGGCAGTGATAATCCTCGAGTATCACTGCCGACCAATCACTGCCGGCGCCAATGATCGGCAGTGATGGGGTTTTGGAACCGGCAGTGATATGCTGTTCTGTAGTGGTGCATGAAAATGAGCCATTATACTTGTTGATGGATTGATGTATTGTCACTTTATGCTTCAGGTTTTATTTCGTTGACTTCATTTCAGTGTTTTTATGAAACACATATCCAGATGTGGGCAATGTTCTTTCTAGATAATTGAAATATGTTTGATTATTTTGTTTGGCAATTTTTCTCTTATTAACGAGAGGTGACACGATTAATGCTGAACGAAACTCGAGAGGAAAATTTTGTCGTGATGGCTAAATTGATGTGCATGTTTTCTTATTAGGCAATAAAGTCCTACTTATTGATTATCATATTATCAAGCTGAAGTAAAAGGAAATATGTATCATGCTGTATAAAAGTTCTTGCATACATGAAAGGCTGTACATATAACTTTATAGAATGGGCATGATTTTACATGGCATGGGCACATAGCATTAAAGCATATAATTGATTGCACACTTTATTTGGGATTCCATAGGCACTCGGCTGTTGGTTTACCTCAAAAACTTGATTGGTTCTGACTGCAAATGTGTGCCACTAAAAGAACTGATGGGTCTGACTTCAAATTTGTGCTCAAATGTTTCAACATAAATTTTTCTTGTTTGCTTACCTTAAACTACAGTTTGACATTTTGGCCCAAATTTTTTTTGAGCTATGGAATGCAATTTGTAGGTGTTGTACATTCCTAACTCTTAAAAAATTTCAATGGAAGCTTCTACTTGCTCATTCCGAAAGCTTTATCTCCGTACACTTCGCATGATACGGAAATTATTTATTTCAATACATATGTTTCTGTTGCAATGCACGGGCATTTTATGAGTATATATATATATATATATATATATATATATATATATATATATATATATATATATATATATACATATGGTAGTGCGCTGATCGAAACGTAGTGAGTTAATGCGTTGCAAACAACGCCACTAAATGCAGCCCAGTAGTAAATCACGAAACACTGTACTACAAAACAACTAATGAATTTACTCGCGAAGTGCATGCAAAGTACACCGTACTGATTGAATCCAATTCGGTTGTAAATCACAAATACGTCTTACTATAAAACAACATATTGAGTTACTACCGAATCTGTTACTAGTTTGTGCGTTGCTGAACCCAGCTAGTTAATGCATATTGTAGTTTGTACATAAATATGTTTCTTCTTTGTTTTTTCATATCTTTCAGCTGGTATTGATTTTGATATTCAAACTTTACAAGGTTGTATTCTCTCACCTCCCCTATCTATAGTAATTTTTTTAGAATGTTTGAAAATATGTACTGTTGGTTTTCATGAATAAAACATTAGTTCTGTGTGCCGGACCTGCAATAAAATATTTGAAAAATTCTCAAAAAATTATCACATGTAGGGGAGTTGAGCTTCTACAATCTTGTAAAATTTGAAGACCAAGTACAATTGGATTTGAGAGATATGAAAATAACGAAGTGTCAAATAACAGTATATACTATCTTTTACTGTAAAAAAAATAACATTTAAATTTCAAAAATTCTCCAAAAATTACCACACGTAGGAGAGGTGATATTATACAACTTCATAAAATTTGAAAATCAAACTCAATAGGATTTGAGAGATATGAAAATAACAAAGTGCCAGACAACAACATATACTATCTTTTACTGTCAAAAAATAACATTTTACTGAGAAAAAATCTCAAAAGATTACCACACGTAGGGGGGTGATATTCTACAACTCTATAAAATTTGAAAATCAAACTCAATCATATTGAGAGATATACAAATAAAAAAATACCAAACAGTGGCATTTACTAACTTTTACTGTGAAGAAAACTACATTTTAATGCCTCTTGCTCAATGTATTACTACATGCTGTACACTGCAGCTATATAGTGTGAAGTCTATAAAAATCATATGCATAAGTTTTCAAAAAATCTAAAAAAAAACCATATATAGGATAGGTGAGCTTTTATAACTATACAAAATTTGAAAACCAAACTCAATCGCATTTGAAAGATATAGAATTGACAAAGCACTAGATAATGAAAAATAACTAGTGAACTAAATTTGTATTTTTTGATATCTTTCAGTTGATATTGATTTTGATTTTGAAATTTTTCAGAATTGTATAATCTTACCTCCCATATCTATAGTAATTTTTTTATAATTGTTGAAAATGTGTACTATTTGTTTTCATCAATAAGAATTTAGTTCTGTTTGCTGGACCTGTGGTAAAATATTTGAAAAATTCTCAAAACATTACCACACATAGGGGAGTTGAGTTTCTACGATCCTTTAAAATTTGAAGACAAAATTCAATAGGATTTGAGAGGTATGAAGATAACAAAGCGCCTAACAGTAGCACATACTGTATTTAATTGTCAAAAAATTAACATTGTACTGCGAAAAATTCTCAAAAAATTACCACACATAGGGGATGTGATATTCTACAACCCTTTAAAATTTGAAAAACAAACTCGATCAAATTTGAGAGATATCAAAATAACAAAGTACCAAACATCACTATATACTACATTTTACTTTCAATAAAGATGTATTTTAGTGCCTTTTACTCAATGTGTTACTACATGCTAACCACAGTAGCTATATGATGTAAAGTCTATGAAAATCATACGTATAAGTTTTCAAACAAATCTCAAGAAATTACCATTTGTAGGATACGTGAGTTTCTACAACTCTACAAAATTTGAAGACCAAACTCAATTTCCTTTGAAAGATATGAAATTGGCAAAGCACTAGACAGTGAAAAATCACTAGTCAATCGAATTTGTCTTTTTTATATCTTTCAACTGGTATTAATTTTGATTTTCAAATTTTTCAGATTTGTATAATCTCACGTCCCATATCTATAGTAATTTTTTTTAAAAAAAATTTGAAAATGGATATTTTTGGTTTCTTGAATAAAAATTTAGTTTTGTTTGTCGGACTTGCAGTAAAATATTTGAATAATTCTCAAAAAATTACCACACTTAGGGGAGTTGAGCTTCTATAACCCTGAAAAATTTAAAGACCAAACTCAATAGGATTTGAGAGATATGAAAATAGCAAAGTGCCAAACAGCAGCATATACTATCTTTTACTGTAAAAAATAACACTTTACTGTAAAAAAATTCTCAATAAATTACCACACGTAGGGAAGTGATATTCTACAACCCTATAAAATTTAAAAACCAAACTCAATCGAATTTGAGAGATATAAAAATAACAAAGTGCCAAACTTCAGTATATACTACCTTTTACT
Source organism: Otatea glauca (assembly GCA_036346275.1). Taxonomy (NCBI): domain Eukaryota; kingdom Viridiplantae; phylum Streptophyta; class Magnoliopsida; order Poales; family Poaceae; genus Otatea; species Otatea glauca. The sequence continues at coordinate 13,984,575 of CM070720.1, forward strand.
TTCAAGAAAGCTACATTTTACTGCCTCTTACTCAATGTGTTACTACATGCTGTACACAGCAGTTATATGGTATAAAGTCTATAAAAATTATATGTATAAGTTTTTAAAAAATCTCAAAAAATTACCATATGTAGGATACGTGAGCTTCTACAATTCTACAAAATTTGAAAACCAAACTCAATCGCATTTGAAAGGTATGAAATTGACAAAGTACTAGACAGTGAAAAATCACTAGGCAACTAATTTGTCTTTTTCATATCTTTCAATTGGTATTGATTTTGATAATCAAATTTTTTAGGGTTGTATAATCTCACCTCCTATATCTATACTATTTTTGTTAGAATTTTTAAAAATATGTACTATTGGTTTTCATGAATAAAAATTTTGTTCTATTTGTATCTTGATAGGAGTGCAAAAAAAACTATAATAATATGTATCGAAGAACGGATGGAGTAATATATTTCAGTCTGCAATTTCTATCCGCAGGGGCGTCATTCATACCTTGAATGTCATGAATTCTTGTCGATTCAAGTCCCAATTCTAGAAGATGGGAAAGGCAGCATGTGCGACTATATACGCCACGTATCATTCGTTGTGATTGTTTACAGTTAGGCGTTGCTGCGTCGAGCTCAAATTATAAATTCAACAACTAAGGCATCCTTCACATTGATGGCCTTCATGAAGGCCCAAACCTATGTGCTCCTAGCTAGTAGTACTCCTACCAGGAACCCATACAACCAAGTATTCCACGTACGGTAGTATTTGTGCTCTTAGAACACAAATACTTCTGGTACAACCTGGTCTCACTTTACTTTTTGGTGCAAAGGTAAATTCAGGTATGCATTGTGTGCTTGATTTTATCACAACTAGGCGTGAATTACTATGTAAATCCAAACGATCGTATACTATTTGAGAAAGAAGGGTTTATGAAGCTACTACACCACTACTATATACAACAGAAGAGTATTTAGGTTTACATTACGGAAGTGAGATTATATTAGATTTTGTCATCAAAATTACTTTCCTATTATTATTGTTATTATTATAGTTTTTAATAACATAGAATTAGGAAAAAGTAATGGTCAAAGTATGAATTGAAGGTTGTGTCTATGTCTGAAACGACAAATAAAGAGGATGGAGGCAACATATATTCAACAGAATTTGAGTCGATGTTCTTTTCTTAATCTTGTTGAATGGCTACAATATTTTTATGGCCTAAATATACTCCATCCGTTCTTTTCGGATGTCTTTTAGAATGCGTGCACTCAATGTTATAAAACTTTGTGTTGATATACACAAAAGTATTTAAATTTGTTACATGGGAATGTTATCACTAGATTCGTCGTCAAAAATATTTTCATATCATTAAGTTTTTCGTAATGTTTACTAACATATAATTAAAAATAAAGGTAATGGTCAAAGGTATGGGTTGAAAACCATGTCATGACAAGTAAAAAAATAAGAGGCAGTAACATTCTAAGCTTTAGGGCAAACTTAATTGTTCAGTATGGTATGACTTGCAACGTAAGGGACTGTGTGTGTAGGGGGGTTTTGGGTCCAAATCCTTGTGAATAATTAGTTGAGATTAAAATTAAATCTCAAGAATTCCCAAAGCAATCTAAATCATTGTGAATATTTATACTTTCATATAATTGAATACTGACATACATCTAAAAGAAGAGGCGAGTTTAGTTATTTATCATTTTTAAGCTAGGAAGCTATTTATCTCTTCTGTGCAATTAAAATTTCAGACCTGAGTGATGAGTAGACTGCTCTTTCCTGGAAAACAATCAAATTTCCCTCCCGGCCGGTGTAGTAAAGGCAAAAACGCACACTGTTCGAATTAAACATGTGATTTTAGTGTGGGTGTTGACTAAAGTGAACTGCTAGCATATCAAAATCAACTATAAAGATATAGGATTCCAATATGTATGGTCTATGAATTATATCATAAAAGGCAATGTGATAAAGTATCAATATAATAAAAATAACAGAGAATTCGAAATCGTAACTCAAAACAAGAAATACAAATTTGAAGCAATAATAAAGAGCGCCTGGGTTAATAAAACTGAGAAAATTGACTTGGAAAGAACCAATTTTGAAGATTGGAAAAATTGTTTCAATTCAAAGTCTATCAAAATCATTTGCTCATATTTGATTTCTTTAGAAGAGGAAAATGCTTTATCGAAGGAAATAAGAAAAAAAAAAGGTATGTTGCTACTCTTTTGATAGAAAAAAGAATAGGAATTTCCGAAGTAATGTCTAAACAACGATTCCACAATAAGCAGGTGAATACGTATTGGCGTCAAAAACTTGATGTAGGGTTTCTGACAGCAACACACCAGACGAACACCTAATTCAGAGCGTGCCAGTCGATTTGACCTATAACCGACAAGGTAAAAATATAAAATTCAATTAAAAGCCGATCGTCAAAATCAATCGGCTTGGACTCAATCAGCTTGAAGCCGATTAAGATCAAGGTAACAAGATAAATCTAATTAGCCGATTAAGGCTAATCAGAGGATAAAGGCAGATCGATTCTGAAGAAGGCGATGCGCAACAAAATCAGAACAAATCGAACCTAGGGTGTAATTGACGAAGATCAACAATCGGCGATGCGCAACTTTATTGATCAAGATCGATTACAAAGGCTAAATTACAGAAGCTACTCCTAGTTGACAGGAAAAGTAGAAAAAGTAAAGACTGGTTGATTGTATTGTGTTGATGATCCCTTTGCAGTTCGCTTTGGTCCTTCTTTTATACCCTCGGCCGATCGTGTCCTGTTACAACACGCTTCAAGTCCGTTTCGTATCGGCCTTATCTCGGACGGTTATTTTAAAATCTTGCAGTTACCAAAATATCTCCAAACCTTTCCATCCTGTCCGTTTATTCCGTATCTTTGACTTTATTGCCGATTTTGACCAAGTTTGCAAAATTTTGGTGCAAACATATGCCCCCTATTTTTGAGAAATGACTTGTCATTTGTCAAAAATTTCACTTATCGGCTTTTATAATCGACTAACCATTGAACTCCCCTCAATAACTGATACTTTAATCACGCCGTAATTCTCTGACACGCCGGTAGTGCATTTTAACTGCTCGCGCCTTTTGAGATTCACTTCCCGCCTCTTCAAATTTTCACCGTGTTATAAAATGCGGCCCCCACCTTGGTCATTCTTCACGCGCACAAGCTCTCGAATCACCTGCAATCGGTTTAAGCTTTCCGTTTGAAGTACTCCCGAAGCAAACCTTTAGCTCATCCACTTCCTTCATCGGCTACAATGGACCCTAGCTGTACTTATTCCGATTCCGCACAAAGAATGACCAATATTTTCGGGTCCTTTCGGAACTGGAGGCAGCTATAGTTATTGACCAAGAAGTGACCCGCCTTCCTTTGTCGGCTAGAGGATATAATATCGAGGGTTGGAGTAAAAGTTTTAGGGCTTGGCCGACCGCACTCAAAGGGTGGAAAAATTGGTATAATCGTGTAGCAGCCCAAAAAAGGGAGTCTTTGGAGAGGATGGGCATAGCAGAGTGCATTCCTTTAAGTTTAGCCGACCCAGAGGCCAATGAGCCCTTAGTGGCCACGGCTTGTTATTTCTGGTCGGATACTTTTAATGCTTTCATGTTCCGCACTGGTATGGTTGGTCCAACCTTCCTAGACGTTGCTCAACTCTACTGCTTGAGACCAGACGGAGAACAGGTGTCGGCTTTTAGTGCTAAACCCAAACATAAGCTTATCCGATCAAAAGGCGAAGGCTGGTCTATGTATATTGCAAATAATAATAAAGTGAATGGATTAGTATCAGATGAAGAGCATGTCGCTTTCCTCAACCTTTGGCTGGACCGATTCTTATTCGTGGTGCTTCATTAGGGCCAACCCAAGTATACGGATAATGTTCAAGGACTAGTAGAAGGTCGCTCGGCTAGCACTTGGAAAACGCTTCGAGCAAAGTATCGATGATGTATATCATTAGAGCTCACAGATATGTGTTTTGCCGACTTCACTGTGGGTAATGTGGGTGGGCCTCTTTGGTTTATCCAGTCCGGTCAGTATTGCTTTTTAGTCGACAATTTGATTTGGAACTCATCAAGACACAAATTTTCCCAAGAGAAGACAATGTTGAAAATGTTGTTCCGCAATACCAAGCAAGCCGATCTTTTGGCGAAAGGTTTATCATGTGTTCAGGAAATGAAACTAAAATCACAACAGCCGATTCAAGAAAGTATATGTTCTTTTTCCTTAATCTGAGCGACACGGATTTGAGGCAGAGAGATTTCTTCAGTTATAGCAGTGTGGCCGATTTTCCGTGGCCTTCATTTCTTCAACTCGAAGCCGACAGTTCTGCAATGCCTCCGGAGACTCTTGCTTTGTACAGAATTTTCATTTCTCCCTGTGTCCTTCATGCTGGACTTCATACAAGGAACCGGACTTTCCAGCCGTCATACGAGTTTTATCACCCATGGGTTTATGCAAGACAACTCGGTTTTGGCCAAATAATTCCAAGCTTCCCACTCCTTGATCGGCTTGAGCCAAGAGCCAGAGTCCGTAGTGCTACATCGGCCGAAATCGTCCTTGAAGTGGCCGATGACTTACAGATCCAATCCTTGCCACACTTCTTCTTGAATACCAGACGGGCTGGAGGTTACACACAGTGGTGGTCAGTTATTGCAGATGCTTTGTATCGGTCAAAATCTCCATCTAACATTATTACTGAGTTCTTTCCAAATCTCCCGGAGCCGACGCTAGTATCTAATGCTGACTCTAGCAGCGATACTTCATCGTCAGGATATACTAATACGAATGTAGTCGTTTCTAGCGAGGTATCGGCTTTAGAGTCTAAACTTTTTCCTTTCATTACTTCTGAATCGTTTGAGATTTGTTTTGCATCTAACTCAATTTTTACCTGTTGTAGAAGTCAACTGCTCCGGCTCCATCGGGTGATAAGCAACCCAAAAAACAATCGCAGGCGACTGCCGTTACTGGTTATGCATCGGGATCTTTGGGCATACAGAGCCCATCTCTATCGGACTTGGAAAAACAAAAACAACCTAGTAAGTTTTATTGTTGGCTTCCTTTTATAAAACTGTTCTTTGGCTAACCAGATCGTTTGCGTGACAATCTTCAGAGAAGAAGCGAAAATACACTAAGGCTGCTGCTAAAAAGGTTCTCAAGCCTCTCGAGCAGAGTGGTGAAAGCTCTCCGACAGCATCGGCTACGGGAGAGGTAGGTGATCGTACTTTACCTAACAAATGAAATTTTAATGCATCAGCTCACATTCTATATTTATTCCCTTTAGCCAACGCAGTCTGCTCAAGTCGCGAAGATCTTAGCCGATCTTCCAAACATATCCACCGCGCCAATCCCCACACCGCTGCCAACTTCAATAGCTCCAACCATCAACCTACCAGAAGCATCAGATCCGACTGACCTGCTGGGATTTTTCCTGGCCGATCTTGACGATCTAGAGATCATGGCTACCGATGACTACGATGCAGAGATCAGAAAAATCCTTGAAGTGTCAAAAGTGGCATCGGCTGCTGTTACATCTGCTCCGGGAATGAAGGAGCGTCTTGACAAGCTCTTTGATCTAGTCATGCGCCCCCAATCGAAGATCTTGTCCAACAATCAGCCGATCAGAGATGCCATGGCCGCCGTCGAAGCCGACCTTCCTCCAGAAGCCATGCAAGCCTTGCTCAACATATGCCATCTGGATGATAAGAAGTCTGCGGTAGAGGCGGCCCAAGACCGAATTCGACGCCGCCAAGCCCGTGAAGCCGGCTAAAGCTCTTAGATGAATTGTTCTCGACGCCAAGGCAAAAAAGTAAATTTGATGCCGGCGCACTTCAGCTGAAGTCGACCAAGGAATCTCTCTCCAAGCTTGAAAAACACAAAGAAATTCCTTCTGGAAGAGTTAGCCAAAACTGAGAAACAAATCGGAGAAAACCAACAAGTTCTGGGGACCACTACATCGAAATTGAAGGAACAGAAGCTCAGTATTGCTGCGGCTGTCGATAATGTAACACAGCAATCGGCCAAAGTGAAGCCAGTGCCTGGGAATGCCAAAGACGACGAACGTCTCTTGGATGAAATTCAAGAGATCATTGCCAAGGCAGCCGGCGCTCTGTCGGCTTTGGGCGTGACTCTTCCCGGATCGGGCCTCCAGTATTGAACTGTAAAACTTCGATGGTTGTTTTGAAAACATGAGTCTTGAATGTTTGTTCTGAATGTTTGTAACTTAACTTGTTTATGTTTATAATCGGCTGTTTAACCGATTTATATTCTGCTATACTTCCTGAGTTTGCAATCTTTTCAGCCGATTAACAGTATCGTGTTAATCTTGGCTCTGAACCTGTCTTTAATCGACTAGGCTCCAATCCAAACACTAGGGTAATATTTCTTCAAGTATTTTCCGTTAATAGCTCTTGGCAATGCATATCCTTCTAGCGTTTCCAGTAAGTACGAGTTTCCACCGACTAGCCGATTAATTTTGTATGGCCCTTCCCACGTAGGTGACTATTTTCCAAATCGGTTATCCTTAGAACCAACTGGCAATATTGTTTTCCATACAAAATCGGCTTGATCGAAAGACTTAGGCATGACCCTTTTATTGTATGCACTTGCAACTCTGATCTTATTCTTCTTAAGCCGATCAAGCGTAGACAAACGTAGCTCTGCTAACTCGTCCAAGTTATCGATCATTAAATCATTGTAATCTTGAGCCGACAAACCATTTTGTCTGGCTATTCGTATCGACTCAATGTTAATCTCCACGGGTAGAACGGCTTCTTGTCCATACACCAATTGGTAAGGTGAAATCTTCGTCGATCCGTGATAAGATAGCCGATAGGCCCAAAGTGACTCTGATAGAGTTGAATGCCAATTCCTTGGCTTTTCATCAATTTTTCTTTTGATCAGCTTAATTAGTGTTTTATTAGACGACTCGGCCTATCCATTAGCCTGAGCGTAATATGGCGAAGAGTTTAACAATTTAATCCCTAGACTCATTGCGTAACTCTGAAACTCGTTTGACACGAATATCGTGCCTTGATCGGTCGTGATTGTTTGCGGTATTCCAAACCGATGGACGATATGCTCATTCACAAAACTAATCGCCTCAACACTGGTCACCTTTTTAAGTGGTATAGCCTCGACCCACTTTGAGAAGTAATCGGTTGCGGCCAAAATAAACTTGTGGCCCTTACTCGAAGCAGGAAATATTTGGCCGATTATATCTATTCCCCAACCTCTGAACGGCCAAGGTTTGATGATTGGATGTAAAGCCGATGCTGGTGCTAATTGTATGTTGCCAAACTTTTGACATGTTTGACATCCTTTATAATACTTGAAACAATCTTCTAACATCGCCGCCAAAAATAACCCGCTTAAATCGAGCATCCATTTCATCTTATGTGCCGATTGATGAGAACCACAAATGCCTTCGTGTACTTCACCCATTGCCACCCGTGCTTCCTCGGCCTTAAGACATCTTAACAACAAACCTTCCATAGTCCAATAATATAGTATATCGTCCATAATGACGTATTTCAACGCTTGTTGCCGTATCTTTCGTTCCGTTGGCTTGGATGGATCGACTAGATAATTTTTTATCTGCGTTCTTCAATCGGCAATATCCGGCACATGATTCGCCTTGTCTACGATTCGATCTCGACTTCGCCGTAATCTTTATATCCCGATGCTTGCCGAGCTAAAGTATTAGCTCTATCGCTCAATTCTCGAGGAATATGACCGATGAGAAAATGATGTAAAAGAGTCGATGATCTCTAAACATTGTTCTAAATATTTCAAGAGCACTTCATCTCGACATTGGTATTCTCCTTTATTTTTGCACCACTAACAGCGAATCACCATATGCTTCAACAGCGCTCACTCCAATATTTTCCAGCAATTGCAAGCCTTTGAGTAACGCTTCGTACTCGGCCTGGTTGTTTGAGCATCGGCTATTTAGCCGAAATGCGAATTCAAAGTTATGCCCCTTGGGTGAAGTGAGCACAATACCGATACCATCACCTTCCCCACATACTGATCTGTCAAAGAATAGCTACCATGGTGCGACCAAGACTAAATTTGCCGCTGTGTCATGTCCTGTTATAAAATCGGCTAGAACTTGTCCTTTGACTGCTTTGGCCGATTCATATGATAAGTCGAACTCGACCAAGGCGTAATCCCATTTGCCAAGTCGACCCCGCAGAATAGGAGCTGACAATATATATTTTATAACATCGGTTTTGCAGATCACTTTACAAGCCGATGCTAATATGTAGTGCCTTAGTTTTGTGCACGAGAAGGACAAGGATAAACATAGTTTTTCGATAAAAGGGTACCTGACTTCTGTGTCCAGCAACCGTCGGCTTAAATAAAAGATAACCCTTTCTTTACCATGCACCTCTTGTGCTAAAACAGCTCCAATAGTATCTTCTTCGGCCAAGACATATAATCTGAAAGGAATCCCTTTTTGAGGTGCAGCCAAAACTGGAGGGTTGGACAAATACCTCTTGACTTCGTCGAAAACTTTCTGCTGATCAGCTCCCCATATAAATTCCTCATTCTTCTTTAACTTCAGCAATGGAGTAAAAGCACGAATCCTACCGGAGAGGTTTGAGATGAACCGACGGAGATAGTTAATTTTGCCGATCAACTTTTGTAACTCGTTTTTGCATGTCGGTGGTTCAGTATTGGCTATGGCCTTGACCCTTGTTTGACTGACCTCGATCCCTCTTTCATGCACCATGAAGCCTAAAAACTGTCCAGCCGACACGCCAAACGCACACTTGTAAGGATTCATCTTCAAACCGTGCAATCTTATGTTCTTAAACACCCTCTCTAAGTCGGCCAGATGTCGCAAATCTTCTGAAGATTTTACCACTACATCATCAATATAAATTTTGATAATGTGGCCGATTAAATCGTGAAAGATCAGATTCATTGCCCGCTGATACGTTGCTCCAGCGTTTTTCAAGCCGAAAGTCATCACTGTCCACTCGAACAATCCTATTGCACCAGGACATATGAAGGCTGTCTTCGGTATATCGGCTTCCGCCATGAGTATCTGGTTATACCCGGCATTACCATCCAGAAAACTTATGATCTTATTCCCTGATGCAGCATCGATAAGCATATTGGCTATAGGCATCGGATATTCATCTTTTGGCGTTGCTTTGTTCAAATCTCTAAAATCGACGCATACTCGAAGTTTTCCATTTTTCTTCATAACTGGAACGATGTTGGAAACCCACTCCGCGTATCGACAAGGCCTGATAAATTTTGCTTCCAACAATCGTTCTATTTCTTCTTTTATAATTTGGTACAATGCCGGATTGAAACGCCTCGGATATTGTTTAAACGATCGATAACCCGATTTTATAGGTAGCCGATGTTCCACAAGCTGACGGCTTAATCCAGGCATTTCGTGATATTCCCAAGCAAAACAATCCTTATAATCCTTAAGGATTTTTATTAGTTTTTCTTTGTGCTTTACATCCAAATTTGCACTAACAAAAGTTGGTCTTTTTCTATCACCGCTACCTATATTGACTTCTTCAAGCAAATCAGTGGACGTGAATCCTTGACCTAACTTTTCAATTTCTTCAAAGTCTTCGATGGCTTCGTAGCTATCCGTTGTTTGCTGATAGCTTTGCATTTTATCTTGCAACACCTATAGTGTTTTTCTTTTCCCCATCGTCGTAACACTTCGTTTGCTCGATCAAAGGTGCCAGGCTTGACACTGATCGGCATGAGCCCTGATTTGCTTACGCATATGAAATCACAATCGTCCAGCGCATTGCCCGATATGCAGCCAGCTTCTTCGTGTTGCCAATTCGCGTCGGAGCTAGCCATGGCGATATGGGCCGATGTGTCGGCTGCAACGACCTCAACTTATTCTCCGTTCCATTGGACAAGCGCTTGATGCATAATCGATGGGATACAGCAGTTAGCATGAATCCAATCCCGACCGAGCAAAGACTGCGTAGTTTCCTTTGGCGTCAATCACAAAAAATGCTGTCGGCAAAGTCTTGCTACCGACGGTCAGTTCTGTGACCATGACACCTTTTGCCTCTGTAGGGTCGCCTGTAAAGTCATTCAGAACCATGTTAGTTTTGATTAAATCTTCATCAGACTTACCCAATTTCTTGCATGTTGTGTACGGCATCAGGTTCACCGTGGCGCCTCCGTCTACCAGCATCCTTGATATCGCCTTGCCATTTATATACCCTTTTAGATACAATGGTTTCAGATGCCGATGGTCATCTTTGGGCTTTTCAAATATGGCGCTCTGAACGCCGGAGCACAACTGAGCAACTACCTCTTTGGCCGATTCAGTTCTAACTTTGAACTCAGCCGGCAATGTGAACACCATGTTAATATCCATGGTCGGCGTGTCATCTTGAATCATGGGAGAATCCAAGTCATCAGCCGATTCGAAATCTTCTTCGGCTTGTTCTTTTCTTCTCCACTCTTTCTTGACGTATTTGATTGGACGAAATTCATTAAACGTTTCGTCTCTCTGTTTTTCGGCATCGGCCTCACGGATCTCTTGAGTCCTTAGCCTCTGAAGCTGTCGTCGTTGTGATCGGCTCAGGCCAGATTGACACCACCTGGGTTTGGGTTCTACCGGCTTCCGCATTTGGCCAGCTAAATCTTCTTGATTAGAACTGGGCTCGTGTATCTTGATTTGACTAAGTTCTTGATCCGGTTTGGATATTCTCTCGTGGACAGGCCTTCTATCACTTCTGCCTTGCTCTCTAATCGGCCCAGACAGCCTATCTCTGGCCGATTGCCTTGGCCCATCGTCTCGGGGATAATGTTCCATCGGGCAGGTGTATGGTGATGGCAACGCTACTCCTCTTTCCCAGCAAAACTGCCAAAAGGGACACCTTCTATGTGCCCTCTCCACATTCTCGGTGTGGTACAAGTTATCCGATCGGTGAGCCTTATACCGTGGTCGGCTATTCATCCTCTCGTATTTCTCCATTAATTGCAAAAATGTTGGCCCTGACCGTTTTGCTGGCTGCCTTAATGGAGACTTTTTCTGCTTTGTACCATTTACCTACCTGAGGATTCCCTTTGGGTTTGATGGTTCTTGAATTTTTTCCTTCACGATCGGCTTCTATTTGTAAGGAGCCGATTGTAATCTTCGGTGTTTGATCGCCGTTCGAGCTTGATTGGATGTTGACTTGTCGATCTTTTTTCTGCTCGTCATGGATCGGCTCTTTTCCTTTAGCCAAACATTGTACCATGTTGATGGGAAACGGATCAACATCGACTTGCATGGTCGGCTCATCAGCAAACTTCAACCGACCATCCTCAATAGCAGATTGGATCTGTTGACGGAAGATATTGCAGTCATTAGTGTTATGCGAATAAGAATGATGCCACTTGCAATACCTGCGTTTTTTGATCTCATCGGGTGATGGTATCACATGTCCTTCTGGCAATCGTATTATCTTTTCTTGCAGAAGTAAATCAAAAATACGATCGCACTTTGAAACATCGAAAGAGTACTTAACCTCCGACTTGTTCCTAGTCGGCTTAAGCCACGAACAGACTAAGGACTTTTTGAATCCTTTTACCCATTCGGCTATGTTTATTTCTGCTTCCTCGTCTTCCGATGAGTCACTTGGACAATACTCAACCATATTGACTTTAGCCTTGTCCTTTTCTTTGTTATTGTTATTTTTAAATCTATCTTTGAACACTTTATTATCAGTGAATCAGCTCTCTTGAGCCGATACGCGATGCAATAAGTGGCTCAGGTCGGTGAATTCTTGTCCTCCGAATTTCTCCCTAAGTGGCGGAATCAAACCTTGAAATGCTAAATCGGCAAGTTGGTTGTCGGGCAATGTGACGCTAAAACACCGATTCCTAATTTCTCTAAATCTTTTGATGTAATCCATTACCGATTCCCCAAACTTTTGCCGCACAGAACTCAGATCTGAAATCCTAAGCTCCAAACTGCCTGAAAATAAGTATTCATGAAATCGGCTTTCCAAATCGTTCCATAAATGGACCGAATTCGGAGGCAAGCAAGTAAACCAAGTAAACGCTGCCCCAGACAGAGACAACGGGAATAGTCTAATTTTAAGCCTGTTGGACTGGGCCGCTTCACCGCATTGCGCGATAAAGCGTCCAACGTGTTCCAGGGTGGTGATGGAATCACCCCCAGAGAATTTGACGAAGTCTAGAACTCTGAAGTTATGAGGGTAGAGCATGCGATCTATGTAATCGGGATACGGCTTTCTATAGCCAATAACCTTTCCTTTTGGTTGTATGCCGAATTGGTCCCTCAAAACGGCAGAGATCTGATCGGCCCAATTAGCATTATCGGCCATAGCAGGTCCTTGATAATATCTGTCATAATCGGCGTTCTACCCCCTGAGTGCGAGCTCGGGTTGCCAATTATGCTGTCCTGCCGGTGCGCAATCATATTGCTCGTGCCGATTACGTCTGACTTGGGGTTCCGGGACTGGGACAAATGGTTCTGAGTATGTTACTACCTTGTGTGGACCTGGATTTCTCAGCAGGGTGGGTTCTTGTGGGAATCTCTCGGAGCCAATCGGCTGTGAAACCGATTGGGGAAAAGCGTAAAACGGAGCCGACGGCGGTAAATTGATTGATGCATCTAACTTAGCAGCGTCGGTATAGGAGTGGTAATGGCTCACCCCACTTGACCGAGGGTCCCTAGGCAATATGACCGTGGGTTGTGTAGGCATCATGGTAGGGGGTGAGGTTATAGCCGATGGTTTAGGATCGGCCAGTGTGCTCTGCGTGTTTTGCGGTACTGAAAAAACAGGATAATTTGGCAGAGATTGCAATGGGTCGAGTAGACTTCCTGACGAGACCAACTCCTGGGCTATAGATTTAACGCTATTTGCTATCATTGGCTTAAACGTTGTTACGAGAGCCGATGATTGGTTTATCAAAGCGTGGTGCACAGACTGATTAATCATAGCCGATAATTCGGCTTGAGTAGGCAGATATCGGCTTACCTGATCTGTTACACCTGCATCTCCCAGGGCGTTGACCGTCGGCAGGGCGGATTTTTGAGTGACGCCGCGTCTAGTTTTTCTGATAGCAACTTAGCATCATCTCTTCCAGCGCAGCCTTCCGAGCTTCAATTTCTTGACGTTGCTCTGCAGATAAATCGTCCATTGTTGGGACGATTATAGCCTCTGCGTTGAGATCTGATGGTGGAATCGACTTCCCTGATGAAGACATTACGTGTCCCACTGGGCGTGCCAAGAGTGTTGGCGTCAAAAACTTGATGTAGGGTTTACAAAGAACACACCGCATTTAACACAGTTGAGCGTGCCAATCGATTTGACTCAGAATCGACAAGGTAAAAATATAAAATTCAATTAAAAGCCGATCGTCAAAATCAATCGGCTTGGACTCAATCAGCTTGAAGCCGATTAAGATCAAGGTAACAAGATAAATCTAATTAACCGATTAAGGCTAATCAGACGATAAAGGCAGATCGATTCTGAAGAAGGCGATGCGCAACAAAATCAGAACAAATCGAACCTGGGGTGTAATTGACGAAGATCAACAATCGGCGATGCGCAACTTTATTGATCAAGATCGATTACAAAGGCTAAATTACAGAAGCTACTCCTAGTTGACAGGAAAAGTAGAAAAAGTAAAGACTGGTTGATTGTATTGTGTTGATGATCCCTTTGCAGTTCGTTTTGGTCCTTCTTTTATACCCTCGGTCGATCGTGTCCTGTTACAACACGCTTCAAGTCCGTTTCGTATCGGCCTTATCTCGGACGGTTATTTTAAAATCTTGCAGTTACCAAAATATCTCCAAACCTTTCCATCATGTCCGTTAATTTCGTATCTTTGACTTTATTGCCGATTTTGACCAAATTTACTAAATTTTGGTGCAAACAATACGTCCTGCAACTTTAAAGCTGTGCATATGCACGGACTCATGACGAAGTACAGCTAGTACAGCAAACCAGCGCATCATCCGTATTGTAATATAATTATATGATAATTTGAGAAAGAGAGTTGTTGGCGATATACTGAGGGTCTGTTTGGATACGCGGATTTAATTAGAGGCTAATCTAAAAACTAAGCAACCCCTGAGTGTACACTAATTTGTGAGCCTACATGTATCATAAGAAGTTTGTAAACATATTAACTTTGACACATATGTACCTACATTTTTTGTTTGATAAAATGACAGCAAGGGTGTTATTCTTCAAATTATTCTACTGTTCATCACATCTAGTATTACACGACTATATAATTGAATACAGACATATATATACAGTAAGCAGTACAGCATGTAATTAAGATGAGTAACAGTAAACACGAAAGTCTGATCTTATTCATGTGCTGGCAACCTAAGCGCCTCTCTGTCGGCCAGTTAAATGTCATATTTCAGTTAAAACAAAATGTACAGCAAGCAGATGAATTCTCACTGTAATGTTTGTCAGACCGAAACAACTTTGATGAAAAAAAAAACTTCCTGTTGACTAGGATTAACCAATGTATGGTAAAGATAGCATGATTTCTTTATTCAAGCTCAACCTGCTCTTTTTCAAAACACAGAAGAAAGCTCACCCACAATGTTCGGAACAGCATAAAGTGGTTAGAGAGCGATCACTCCGTCCTGTAACGCTTCTCTTACAACTGATCAAAAGGAAATCACGCAACTCAAAAAACAGAATTGCTAATATCTGCCGCGTGATATTTTTTGAAATCAGTCGATTTTCTTCCCTATGGTCTGCTTGGAGATTGTGCTCCGCCTGGCGGCCTCTTTTTCTCTGACAGCGGCGGCGACAAGTTTGGGTAAGGGATTGTCGGATTAGTGTTTAGATTCACCAGGGCCGACTGTAGAGGGAGACAGAGGTAGTGGCGGCTCGACGATGGGTGGCGGAGGCGGCGGTGCGGTGAGGTGGGGAAGAATGGGCGCTAGCGATGGGGAGGTGGAGGCGAGTGGTGCTGGCAGATGCTTTGGGAGGTGGTAACGGTAGGGGAGGAGCTCGTAGGGTGACCCTCACCGATTGTTGGGATCTCAATATGTAAATTTGAACCCTCCGTACATTATTAGACCTTATAAGGCTTAAACTCTAAGATAACAGGAGCGGAATGGAAAACTTTGTATATAACTCATCAATATGGCATAGGCAATAGTAACTCACCTCCTTGTGGAACTCCTCCTTCATAGGGGGTATATACTCCTCTTCAATTGATGAATTTGTTGCGGCAATAGTGAGTACATAAAACACTCAATAAGTTTGTGTACATAGTGCAATTCTCCTATAACTATATGCAAAGCTTATTCCAAAGAATGGCTAATATGGTTATTTTGCGGTAAATCAGTATTTTTAATTGAATACAATAAATAGATTTTAATGACAGTAAAACAAATAATAACAAAGCTTTCATGTATTCTCAAAATAAACTGGTTCACAGCCTAAACAAATTCCATTATTTCTATTGTCACACAGCCGTTCTTCCTAAATTTTATTTTATAAAATCTAACCCTTGATTGAAATTCTCAAGTATTGTCCATAACTGGAGACACGACTATTCAAATAGGTTGGCACTCTGCAGAGGTTATACACTTTACACACAAGATATGATCAATCTTATAATGTCAGCCAAAAGATATAACTATCGATGTGTGACTAAAAATATCATAATAAATTCTTTCAAAAATTCTATCCGAACATAGATACTCCTGATAAGCCTGATCTCATTATCCCTCCCTTACACAGAGTAGAAGAATAAGAGAGACTCATCGTTGGACTAGAAACAATCACTATTTAAAATGTGGAGCCACTGCAACACACACCTTCTCTAACCACACAGACTACTTGGTTATCTAGCTAAGACATCACATGTCAAGACTCGGTAACTTAGTGAGTGAAAGACCATGTGGAGGTCTAACCTTATTGGTGATGAGTTATTGACTGTAGTTAAGCATGAGGTGCTTGAGTTTGAGTTTGATTTGAATTAGATTTTCAAAGTGAAGCAATTTAAGTTGAGTCAGCCTAGAGCGGCATTACTGGACTCAGGAGGGCGGTACTGCTAGCCAGGGGGCGGCACTACCGGCCTGAGGAGCGTTAGTTATATTCCAGAGAGGGTATTCGCTGGTTCTTCAGGGGAACGGCACTACCGACCATGCTGGAGCGGTAGTGCCGGCTGAGCGGCACTACCGGCCCTAGAAGGCGGTAGTGCCGGCCAATTGAGCGAATTGTGTTTTGAATTTTGAAATTACGTGAGATTTATTGCATATCATTTTGGGCAATGCTATGTGATGTATTTCCTTATTTTTTGATGGTTGCACGACGACGGTGCTAGGTCATGGTGGGGCGAAGGATGACCGGAACTAGGCAAGGTGCGTCGAAGATCTAGACGGTCGAGGATCGCCGAAGATGATCGGAGACGGAGTCGGTGCAAACTTACAAGACAAGGGATAAATGAGATGCTAGCTAGGAGCTGCTCGGATTAAGGAGGGCTATTGGATCGCAGTCTAGGTGATAGAGTACCGGGTCTAGTTAGCATGCTTTGAAAACCGTGCAAGAAAACCCGGTATGATTTGTGGGTTTCGGGTTAGCCCTTGTATGGCTATGTATGTGAGTCATTCCTAGCCCTTGATCTGATCCTTAAGGTAGAAGGAACTCATCCAAGGTTGGAGGGTGACCCAAGAGTAGTATAAATAGGCGGGGAGGTGTATCCTTCCTCCCCTTGAAGGTTTTAGAGATTTTGATGCTCCTTTGAGCTTTGCCCACTTAGTTGTGTGGCTTTGTAAACCTCCATTCCAGAAATAAAAATCTATTCCTCTCAATTCTGAATTTACTTTCCGCATTTACATTATATCTTTAAATTCAGCAATTTACATTTATGCAATTTACTTTCGCGCAAGTTGGATTTGCCTCCCCTCTTTCTAAATGCTTTTGAATCTTTTACTAGGGACGAATGATTGATGGATGAGTCTTCTTTAGACCATATCCCAATTATCTAGGCAAATCTTGTGTTCTTTCTTGCAAGAGACCGATCTTTTGCTCTTGAGAGGATCATTCTTGGATGATTGGGTTTTTGGTGTTCGTGTCTTGTGTTCTAGCTTGCTATGACATGTGGGAAGCCATCTAGAATCATCTTGATCATCAAGAACCCACGAGCTAGCTAAACGCCAAGTTTTTATTTTTAAACCCGTTCTTGTGCACCCATCCGTAAATTTGAAAAAGGTTGGAACTTTGATGTAGATTCTTGCAATCGAAGGTTGGAATAGGTTCCTGACATCCTTAGGAAGGTGTTCACAAAGTTTCACAGTGTTTGGATCAACCGATCAAAAGATTCATCAATTTTTCTTTTGAGTCGGGCTGATTTTTACTGCTTCTGTTCTGATTTTACTGTAGCTATATTAACACCGTCAGTACCATTACAGTACCTCGGTAATGTTGGGCTACTATTCATCAGGAAGTACCACGAGGGTATTTTGCGGTAGTGCCGGCCCTGGCTAAGAAATTCCTAGTTTTTGCAATCTCCGCTTTGCTTTTGTGATATGAGGATCTTGGTTGGATTATTCTGAGTGGTGGAAGATTTTATTTTGGGATCATTCACCTCCCCTCTGATCGCCATCTCGGTCCTTCAGCGAGCTAGGTCTAACCTAGAACAAACATGTGATTGTATGATTAGCCTAATTCAATGGCTTACAAGGTTAAGTTCTTAATTAACCGAGGCAAGACCTCCATTTAATCTCAGTATCCATAATCAATCGAATCACGTGAAATATTCAACCCAAATATCATACAGATCCACCCTGACATACAGCCTCTTGCCACTTGCTTTAATCTAAATCATTTACCACCCCAGTTGATTATCGTGCAACATATGCCATCAACATCATTGTGTGACAACACATGATATACCCTTTCCATAAACAAATTCCATATATCATTAGTCAAATTTGAATTTGTACTTCTAAAAGATATCAATTATGCTTGACGTGGCTAAGAAAACTGCACACAATCTAACCAATCCACATTGACGTATATTAGCAATCAACTAATAATTATCCATCCTAGAGTGGCAAATAAATATTTCATAGCAACTGATAAGGTAGGTAAAGTTCAATTGAGTTGAATAACTAATTCCCAAGTTATTTGAAAACCGATATAACTTGAAATAATATACAATAAACTAAAACAAAAATAACAATTGTAAAAATGGGATCAACATAATCAAAACACAACTTGCCTTGGAACAACTCTTGATCTTAATCTGGACCTTGAACTTGAGTCAACTCCTTACATTCGAACGCTCTTAGCACTTCAACACCTACATGAAACGAACGGTGAAAACCAAAATAAATACAAAAACGAAAATAAAAACACAAAAATTCAAATAAAAATCACCAAAAGGTAGTGCTTGAATTTAGAAATTTGAATGAGCTCAATCGAAATTAGTATGAAGAAGAACGAACTCTCGAAAGATCCATCAAACAAATAAAATAGAAAAAAGAATATTCCTGAAATATTCTCTCATACGTGGGCTTGACGGTTAATTTAAAATAAAAACGATTTTCGAAAATTAACCATACTCATGATGACACCATGCTGATGTCAGCCGATAGGCAAGCACCAGATCTATCCACGTCGGGTCGGCGACGCTCGCGATTCAATGGTCACTAGTGGCCCACTCCGATGACCCTGGGTGATATCACTGGTAAGTTCATACTGTTGCGAACAAACTGACGTAAGCAGCGCAGCCATCAGAGACCTCTGGCAATGGTAGTGACTCAGGCTTCACGGCGAGGGTGAATTCCCGACACGATCTCGATAAGATCGTGCGTGCATCAGCGAGAACGTGACGAGGTGAACACAGAATCGGGGTCCAAGAGGTCGGAGACTTACCACCGGAGCTCAGAGGCCGAGAGACGAAGAATTGGGCTCGGGCGTCGAGACTAGATCACTACTACAGAACAGCACATCACTGTCGGTTCTAAAACCCCATCACTGCAGGTCATTGGCGCCGACAGTGATTGGTCGGCAGTGATACTCGGGGATTATCACTGCCGGTTCTACCTACAACCGGCAGTGATATTGGACTATCACTGCCGGATCAAACCAAAATCCGGCAGTGATAAGGATTATCACTGTCGGTTCTATCTACAACCGGCAGTGATGATAATTATCACTACCGGTTATACATAAAACCGGCAGTGATATTGTACTAGCACTGCCGGGTTGTACCATAATCCGACAGTTATATATACATATCACTGCCGGTTTTCTCCAAGAACCGACAGTGACAAGCTTGCATATTTTTTGTGCAATATATATATATTTATATAATTGTTTACAGTGTCCATATGTAGTATATAAAGCATCGTTCAAATCATAATTCAAATATATCCATGTATGTATGAAGCATCGTTAAAATCATAATTCAAAAATATTAAATTAAACATCACATAATTTGTTTTTACAATGATTTATTTACAAATGTAGCTCGACTACATATCATCCCGTTCGCTTTGATTTTACAAAGAGTCGAAGTAGACATGTCACGCGTCTAGGCAGTAGGAATGAGGGCGATGAGGCTACTCGTGGAACTCGTCGTTTGGATTGATGATCCCATCATGAATGAATCCGGCGATCTGTTCTTGAATTGCTATAATTTCTGTCAGCAATAACTTATTGGTTCTCAGTTTGGAGCGTTGTTTTTGAACAAAAAAGGAAGTTAATTAATGATGATATTTGTTAAATAAAAAAAGGCATCAAATTGTAATTACGTACCATGGCTTCGCTATAGCCGACACTCTCCGTGACAATTGAATGCATATTTGTACATACATAGAATGCACATAAATTGTTTTCGGGTTCCTGCCTCATGCATGGAAAGTCATTTATTATTTCACAATTTTTCGGTATGGGCGATACGAACACTTTTCTTGCGATCGCGAAAGCCCTGTGAATGATTTTGAATAGTAATTAAACTTAAATGCAATAGAATGGAATTTTGCTAGAGTAATAACGCAACGATCGAGTTTACGTGTTCAGCATGTCCCAAAGGTCTTGGTACATATTAGTTTGTTTTCTCCTCGAGTCCAAGACAAAAATCCTGCTAGCATCTAACTGGATGACGAGGAGGACCCAGTGAAACCTGCACATATATGTCAGCGTAGTCAATTACTCCCACATCGTGCGTGTTACGCAAAAATAGTAAAGCGATATTAGAAGTCGGAGATCGTGCTTGAAGTTATAGGGTAAAAATACGGAGGTTTTGTATTGCGACTTCAAAAAGTATTAAATAAATAGTCTTCAACGAGCTGTGGATTATCGTTCACAAGTTTCTCGTTGTGAGCCGGATCTAGGAATGCTAGATTGTCATTGTTATTTCTTCTACATATACGTACCTCCATTCTACATAAGAAAGAAGTTAGAGATGCAATTAAGCGATGAAATGCTCAGCGATATACTGGACGGACTTACAAAGTCCATAGTCTAAGTATGTTCACGTCCGGGGCATCTTCTTTGGTACAACATATCTGACTCAGTGAAAAGAACCCGGCGGATGTTATCCCCATTGTGAAAATCTTGCTCTGTGTATCATTGAGGAACGCCTCCATACCATCGTTGGATCGCTTCTTTGTACCAGCGATGGGCCGCGCCTTGATTGTGTTGTAAGGTTGTCGAAATGATTTGGTTCAACCAGCGGTTTTCCCATAACGAACTTCCAGGAGACCTTGCGCGAGCATCTAGTTGAACATCATCTGCTTGAGCATCCCGCTTTAACGTGTCGGCACTAGCCGCCTGCAAGTATTGCTTTCTGGATATGCGCTCGTAGTCCGATATTTTGCAAGGTTCAGAAGCCTGTCCCGTCTTTTGCACTTTTGCCATACTCAAGAAAAACTTTTGTGCGTCAGCATCAACTTTAGTCTTCTTAATTGATGGCACCTTTTTAAAGTGAGATGTTACGCAGGTGCTTACATGCTTTTTCCGTTCTTCCTCAGTCATGTCATCTGATAGTTTCTTTTGTGGTTGTCACAGGTTCACAGATGGTTGAGATTTCTTGAGGGCGGTGCCGATTGCCGAGATGTTCTGTTGTTCGATTCTTTACGCTTTTGGCGGAGGAGTCGGGCTTTTTCGGTTGGTGCCGGCGGAGGAGTTGGACTTTTCTGGTTGGCGCGAGAAGGGCGGGAGGTCTCGTGTGGAAGTGCGGTTGATCATCATCGTCGTCGCCCTCATCGTCCGAGCCAAACTTAATCAAGCTCTTGCGCCACGCGAGAAGCCATTCACGTTTTCTCCTAGCTTTTGTTCCCATCCTCGCGAGGATCTCTACCTCCATTTTTGGTATTGGCGGATGACACTGTCCAATTCGACCTGGCGAATCCCTGCGGTATCGGGCGACAGTGCAAACTCTGTGACTCCTGGCATGGCCAAGCCCTGCCCTCAGCCACCTTTATGGTAATGCCATGTGCGGCCAAATGTAGCTTGCACGGTGTCGGTTCTTTGATGTCATCCACATGAAAATGCAGTCCATGCTCTTACGGAATCCACAGCAGGCGCTTGTTGCTCTTACGAGCACCGGACTGATGAGCTCAGGGCTTTCACCGGGTGGCGGTCGTGAGGTGAGAGCTTTCTGTACGGCTTGCTCCACAGCCTTATCTAGTTCCGCTCTTTGTTCCTCTAGCGCTCTCGCGACATCATCTTTTATCTGACGTTCCAGTTGATCTTCTCTTAATCTCTTTGAACGTTTGTACATCCATGCGTCTGCGGGGAAGGATTCTTTCCACGTGACCAAACCAACTCCTCTGGTGCGACCTGGATGCTCCTTGTTACCTAGGGCTATGGTTAGCTCGTCATTCTCCCTTCGTTGCGCGAAAGATCCTTGGGAAGACGCATGTGAGCATCGTGATTCTCGCGGCACTTCACGCTCTCTATCGCCACGAAGCTTAAGATGCCATCATCGAGATAGAAGCACCCTCCCAAGCAACGATTGCTTCGATCGTTCGCTTAAGGTGGCGTTGTAGAATTATACCCTTGCGGGTTATTTCTTCTTGGACCGATCCCATCTGGTATTTTCTTCACGTACCCTCCTGTTCCTAGTTTGTGAGGTGAATATTCTTATCCGCGTTTGATTTGTTCCTTTGACTTACTATGTGAGCTTCTTGGACCTCTTATACGCATACAAATTCATCCCGAACTCCCTTAACTTTGAGTGCGTATCAAAATTCGACGTTTCATTCTTTTCACATAATTCTTGTTTAGTCTTTGTCTTCCAATTCTTCCACGCATGATTGCACATGATCTGAGTGCTCATTTCTTTGCAACCAGCTCGGTCCCTTGGGGAAGCTGGAAAACTTGTTTCACTTGTCCCATAATGAGTTCTTGGTCATTGGGTACCACCATGGGTCACCTCATGGCCAATCCAAGATCTATAGTGATGGGCACATCATCCCTAGCAATAACCCCGAGCTGTCTGTGACGGCCCCAATGATGACTCTGGTATAGCAGGTTCCCCGACTGCCGAGAGCTCCACTATGTTAAAAATTCCCTTAGGCATCTTGTTCGGACCACGACTTACGCACTGCCTTCGTTGATCAAATATCTGAGCCTACAATTTGATCTTCCAAATCATTAGTCGTGTGGGCCTACAATGTTTTGGGAACCACGGTGTAATAAAACTTTACCTCGCCTACGCTAGTAACGTCAGGTTGGTCCAAGGCGAGGATCACGCAAGTTCGAGATAGGACGTTGGGCTATTGTTGGGCTACCCCTTCCTCCTTCGTCCATATTTGAGGCCCAACTCCCTCGGCACTTGTCCTTCGTCGGAGGCCATTCCCTGCAAATTTACGAAATTTCAAATTAACAAGGTCATTTTGAAAGACACATACAATTGAAGATTGACATTAAAGTTAATCCGTGAAAGGATGTTTACATATTCGGGATACATACACATATACATCTTTACATTAATATTTTAGAGAACTACTTGAAATTGAGAATGGTGGGTTGAAGTGTTGCTCTCTTTCATTTTCTTTATAATTCGTCCTTACGGACTCTTTATAATTGTCTGCTGCCCCAAATTCCAAACTAAATCAAGCAATTCTATTGAATAGAAAGCTACATGGCATGTTTATTGAAAGGAGTATTCAATAATACACATCTTTAAAGAACATGTACACACATATTTTTTTTATCTGTATACACAAACATCCTTGAAGGACACATACACATATACATCTTTTTTTGAATCTGCATTCTCCAGAATATTTTGACCATGAACACAAATATAAGCATACACATACACAAGATATATACACATCTGCAGGAGATCTACACATACATATATACTTTGTCGATGTGTTAGCACATATTTTACGAATCGTAGCATATGCACGTTATGTCTCACGGCACAAATCAAACATACAGCAATAAACATATGCACGTTACATACAGTCAACACTACATTTTCATTCCCCAGTACATCCAGGTAACCATACACATATACATACATTTAGCAAGCTTCTCACATAAAAGGAAAAAATTATACAATGATTTCCTAAGATCCTAAATCTACCACATATATATGAAATTTATTAAAAATGCAATACAAAGAATAAAGTCTGTGACTTCTCCACAATGTCTAAAGAATAAAGTCTTCACATGAATGTCATTCGAATACACTACATGTAACACACGATCCAAAATATACACTAAATGCCATGCATCTTCTTAACAAAATTGTGGTGCAGGAGTAAAATTTTGAGTTAAGCTGTAACACACCGATCAGAAATATGTTCAATACCCAGCACATGTGGGAATGGCCACACATGCATAACTTCTCCTCGACTTTGTTTTGTTCCAAAATTGATAGACATAAATAATTTGAGGACTATTGTGACTTCTTGGTGAAAAAAAGAAGGATAGTTAAACAAAATCTTATGTCATAAAAATGTCATCACAAGTTAATAAAGTTCACACCCCATTCTTACATCTCAAACAACCAAACAGATAGCAAATTATCAACTTCATGCCACATTGCCGCCGCCTATTGCCCCTCCTCGCTCCGGCGACTTGGTGCGAGGAAGAGAATCTATACCTGCGCGGCCGGACGAGGGCGGCGTGGCGGTGGTCGAGGCGATGCGAGGCATCGGCGGCGGTGAGGTCGGCGACGGCCGAGGCGGCGCGAGGCGGCGGGCGGCGAAGCATGTCGGCGGGTGATGCGGCGGCAAGTGGCGGTGTGAGGTTGAAGTGGAAATGAAATTTGAGTGGCGCGGCGTTAATTTATAGGGTTAGAGTATCGCTGCCGGGTCACAACAAAAACGGCGATGATAAACTATCACTGCCGGATAATAAATAGAACCGGCAGTAATAGTTGAATTATCACTGCCGGTTCAAGATCAACCCGGCAGTAATATCTATTTTCACTGCCGGTCCAATCTAAAACCGGCAGTACTAATTACCTTGTCACTGCTGGTTGTGTCTACACCCGACAGTGAAAGTACTTACCACTGCCGGTTCAAAACAAAAACCGGCAGTAATACTTGATTATCACTGCCGGGTTAATACTACAAACCGGCAGTGATAAATCACTTCACTGCCGGCTTAATGAGACAACCGGCAGTGATAAGCTCCGATCAATTATGTCAAAGTTTTCAAAGGATGATTGCTTTGGGATTTTTTAAATCCTATCAATTTTTATCCAAATTTTCTGCAAATTTTTGGAGGAATACTTCAGGACATGTAATATTTGATTTAAATATTTCCCCTAAGTTTTGACAAAGTTGTAAAATTATAAAAATCCGGATTGCTCACTGTTTTCATAGTTTTAATATTTCAAAATAAAAAAATCCAAATTGCTCACTGTTTTGAAATCCTATCAATTTTTATCCAAATTTTCTGGAAATTTTTGGAAGAATACTTCAGGACATGTAATATTTGATTTAAATTCAAACAAATGCAGTAGACCAACCATCGCTTCAAAAATTCACACAAATACAAAAAAAACACACAGATGAAGTTGAATTCACACAAATTGATACATATGACAAAAGAATACATTAATTGTTACATATGAGAAAAAAACATGTATTTAATTAGGACAACTAAGCTACGATTCGACCTTCGTCATGATCGCGGCGTATGTATGTAACTTCGTCCTCACTCTCTTCCATGAGACCGAGGTCAACGTCCTCTCCGAAAGGAGGAAACTCATCGAATTGGTTGTACTCTTCCTCGCCGACAACATTCTCAACCCGACAATCCTTCTTTTCCTTGAATAACCACGTGGCGCTCCTTGTTATTTGGATCGGTTAAAAAAGATTTGTGTAACACAATTAGCAAGTACTAATGGTTCTTCTCATGATCAGACCAGCTTTAGGTCCACAGTGGTGATACTGTACTTGTAGATGTTCATGCCCTTGGAAGTCTTACCCATTGGCACCGAAGAGAGGGACCTTCAAAAGTCCGTAATCAAGCTCCCAAATCTCTTCTATGAATCCGTAGTAGGTTTTCCTATCTCCGTTGTTGTCGTGAGGCATCATCACGGATACTGCTGTTTTGGTTGGTGCTCTTTTTATCTTGTGCTCTTGTATAAAAAGTAAAACCATTTATATCGTATCCTTGGAATGTCCGAATTGTAGTGGGCGGCCCCGAGCCAACACTTTCAAGCGGCGCACTCTGTCTCGTATGCATCATGTGCCTACGCAACCAATCGCCGAAGTTATGTCTATGCTCTCTCACGATCCAACCCTCTGACTTCGTTGGGTTTGTTCTGGATACCATACTCTTGTGCATGTTGACAACGGGGCCACCACAACTGATTGTCCCAAAAGTGCGAAATGTGCTTGTGTGAATGAAGCTAGATTGTTTGTACGGAGTGATTTCTGCTTGATGTCCCTTTTCCTGTAGCCTACCCTCATGTCACGATGTAGGCACACCAATCGGTTTGAGATCCATGTAATCACGCAGAACTCAATGACCTCCTCGGTTCCCAACCATCGCAATACAACCTTAGGTGATGTCGATTCTGAACATATTTCTTTATAACCCCATGAACCTCTCAAAGGATACATCGATGTAGAAACACGGGACCAGAATCAGTATCTCTTTCACGATGTGAACAATGAGATGGACCATAATATCAAAAAGATGGAGAAACACATCTCGAGCTGCAGAGATTGTGGACCACGTCTTCCTGTAGCTTATCTAGTTTCAATGGATTGATGGCCTTCTGTGAAATCGCGTTGAAGAATGAACACAACTTTACAATTGGGTCTCGGACTTTCTCTGGTAGAACACTCCTAATTGCAATTGGAAGCATCTGCGTCATCATCACGTGGCAATCGTGAGACTTCATGCCAATTAATTTTAAGTCTTTCATTGAGACTAGTCTCTTTATGTTGGCAGAGTATCCGGACGGAACTTTCACTCCGTGCAAGCATTCGTACAGGCTAATTTTTTCTTTCTTGTTCAGAGTGTAGCAGGCTGCGGGAAGGTACTTTTTCCCTGTATCCATGTCTCTGTGATGCAGCTCCTTCCTGAGTTTCATATCTTCAAGGTCCATCCGTGCTTGGAGAGTATCTTTTGTTTTGCGGTATATCGAAGAAGATACCAAGCAAGCTGTCACACACGTTCTTCTCTATGTGCATGGCGTCGATTGCGTTTGAACTTCCAAGTCTTGCCCGATGAGGTAGGACCCAAAATCGATCACTTTTTCCACAAAGGAGCCTTATCACGGGAACTCGGGATAGATGTCTTTGCTGCCTTTACGTGGATAATTTTAAGATCCTTTACAGCTGCAAATATCTCTCTCCCAGTGTGATTCTTCGGAGCTAAAGCGGTCTCCTTTGTCCCATCAAAAGCTTTCTTATTATTGCGGTACGGGTGATCCTTGCGGAGGAACCTACGATGCCGCATGTAAGATATTTTTCGACAGTTCTTTAGCCACCGACTAGCTGTACCATCTAAGCACTGGACGCATCCATTGAAGCCTTTTGTCGTCTGGCCCGACAGGTTACCAAGGGCAGGGTAATCATTGATGGTTACGAATAACAATGCGCGTAGGATAAAGTTCTCTCTTTTATACTCATCCCATACCCGTACTCCATCGTTCCACAAGATTAGAAGATCTTCAACCAATGGTTTGAGGTACAAATCGATATTGTTGCCAGGTTGCCTGGGCCCTTGGATCAGTAGTGGCATCATAATGTACTTCCGCTTCATACAAAGCCAAGGAGGAAGGTTGTAGATACATAGAGTTACCGGCAAAGTGCTATGATGACTTCTCATGTTACCGAAAGGATTCATCCCATCCGTACTCAACCCGAACCTTATATTCCTTACATCATATGCAAAGTGTTTCTTATATTTTCTGTCGATGTTCCTCCATTGCACAGAGTCAGCAGGGTGTCTAAGCATTCCATCGTTCTTATGCTCTTCGGCGTGCCATCGTAGCAATTGGGCATGCCTTTTGTTCGCAAACAATCGATTCAGACGGGGAATTATAGGAAAATACCACACCACCTTACGGGGAGATCTCATCTTCTTACGCTTCACCCCGACATCTTCATTACCGATGTCATCATCGTTGCCCTTATACCGCTTTGCTTTGCAAAACAGACGACCATCAAGTCCGCAAACTCATTGCGATACAACATGCAATCGTTTGGACATGCGTGTATCCTTTGTACTTCCAATCCCAGCAGGCGGACAACTGCTTGGCACAGTGCGTGCTTGTAGGCAACACGTTACCCTCTGGAAGCAAACCCCAAGAGACATAAGAGCTCGGTGAAGCTCTTATCGGACCAACCATTGCTTGCCTTCAAGCTGCGAGAGTGTAAGCACGATCCGCAATTTTTGTGCTCCTCCTTGCGGCCTAGATACAATGGTGTCGTGGAGTCTGTACCATATGTTGGAACTTTTGAAACTCTCTTTCACTCGTGAAGTCTCCCTCCCCATCACGCAACATTTGATCGGATCGTCGTCGTGGTCGTCGACAAGCGTATCTTCAAGCTGCCGTCATACCGTTGTCTCCGTCATCTTCAATAATGTGTTGCCCTTCATGTACAATCTCATCTTCGCCGTGCTTGGTCCAGCAGTATAGCCACCTTGAAACCTCTTGAAGCAAGTGTGCGCGTATCGACTCTATGGTAGAAAACGACCGATTTTTGCGATCAACGCATGGACAGCACATGTGGTCCTCAAATTCTTGACTTAGCGCGCGCCACGTTTAGAAAATAACTCACACCATTAAAAACTACGCCCATAGCGGTCCATGTCATACATCCACCTTGGTCCATCTACAATTAATTAAATCAAACATTACATACGCATATAATTGCAAATAACAAATAATTGTAAGCGATTAGATTTAAAAACCTATGTAGCAATTTTGACTATATTAAAATACATCAACCTTTTACATTATGTAAATATCCATGTAGCAATTTTTAGTATTGTAAAAATGAAAATAATTGTAAATAGTTAGGATATATTTAGACTATATCAAAATATATCAATCTTTTTCATTCGTCAATATCCATCTTGCAATTCCTTATTATTTAAAAATTTGGAAAAAATTGTAAGTACTTAGGATATACTTTGAGTACATTAAAATATATCAACATTTTTGATTAGGTAAATATCCATCTAACAAGTTTTATTATTTCAACATTTGAAAATACATGTACCTTTTTCATGATGTAAATATCCACGTGGCAATTTTTATTATTTACAAAAATAGAGATCAAATTACTAACATCGAAAAGAAGTACAATACAAATTTTAACAAATTTTTCGTGAGATCGTCGCAATCTACAAATCGAGCAAAACAGAGCGCCTCTCTGTCTTTGCTCGATCGGTCGAGGCGGGGTCTCGATTATATAAGCGACTTATCACTGCCGGTTCTGCGCAGAACCGCGGTGATAAGCTCGAATCTTGTGGGAAAAACATATTGCGCGGAAGATAATATCACTGCGGTTCTAGTCACAACCCGGCGGTGAAAAGGCAAAGTACCACTGCGGTTTAAGAATGACCAGCGGTGATATATCTCTGCCGGTTGTTTTCTCAAACCGGCAGTGATATCTTGCTTTTTACTGCCGGTTGGTTGCATGAACCGGCAGTGATAAGGTCTCCCCCCCAACTTAACTTTCGAACCGGCAGAGATATGTTATCACTGCTGGCTCGGTCCTAACCGGCAGTGATATGCCGGCAAGGATTGCCTGTTCTGTAGTAGTGGATAGTGGAGAAGATGATAATGACGTGAGAATGAGAAGTGAGAACTGAGAACCTTGATTGAAGAGGTGAGCTGGTGAGATGAGTTGAGAACTCAGGACTATGTTGCCGACCGGACCGACAGCTATGCCTGTGCGTTGAATTGGTGATTTGCCAACAATGTGTTGCACTGCTGATCCCTTGCTCAGCTCTGTTGCTACCGACAAGTAGCTGCCGGTTGCTCTCCTGCTAAGCTATCGGTAATGGTGAATTGTGATAATTTTCTTAGCTCTACTGAATACTTTTTAAGTCTCCTGATTAGTGAATAATGATTAGTCCTGATTAGTGAATAGTGATTACTGAATAGTCAATTTACAGTATACTCAAATACTCAATAAGTCAATACTCAATAGTGAATTTACATATACTCAAATACTCAATAGTAAATTATATCACTAATTTTGCAAATTTGGATACACAGATTGCTTTGGAAGCGTATTAATGTGTTTTTCGATGCCATTCTGTTAGCATCTAAAGAGATACCTTTTTTCATTGTATTTTTGCATTCTTGCTATGTTTCTCTTTTATTCATGTATTAATTTCAGACTTACAGCTGCACTGTACTACATTTAGTGTGTTTACCTCAATTTAGTTTAGTACTTTGAGCCCACCCTCTATTTTCATCCTAGATTCGCCACTGCCTAGGGGTGGGCGAGATCAGTGTGGGTGGGCTTTACAAATAAGTTTTAATGTCTTTGAAGGCCTTTCCGACTAGTGGAATCTATTGTGTTTTCTTATTACCTTAAAGAAAGGTAATCCACATTCTCCTGATATTACCTTAAAGAAAGGTAATCCACATTCTCCTGATCTTGAGATAAAATGACTGAGAGCAGCCATCCGACCAGTTAAACCTTGAACCTTCTTCACTATAGAAGGTGGTTTTAAAGATTGAATGGCTTGGATCTTCTCAGGGTTTACTTCGATACCTCGAGAACAAACAAGGAAGCCAAGTAAATTTTCAGAAGAAACTCCGAATACACACTTTTCTGGATTTAACTTAATCTCATGTTTATTCAAATTATCAAAGGTTTTAGCCAAGCTTGACAAATGGTTAAAGCTTTTCTTGCTCTTTACAACGAGATCATCAACATAAGCCTCTAGATTTTCCTCTCTGACTAATGAAAGTTTTCTCCATTGTAGCAGTAGATGCCAAACGGGGTTATGAAAGATGTCTTCTCTTCATCTTCTCTTGCCATGCTGATTTGATGATAACCTGAGTATGCATCTAGGAAACTCATATGTTCGCAACCCGCTGATGAGTCAACCAACTGGTCGATTTGGGGTAAAGAAAAATCATCATTTGGACAAGAGTATTTAAGCTAGTAAAGTCGACGCACATGCGTCACTTACTATTTGCTTTCTTGACCATGACCGGATTCGCAAGCCAGTCTGGATTACCAACCTCAAGAATGAAACTAGCCTCTAAGAGTTTGTCCAACTCTTGTCGGATGGCTTCTTGTCGATCAGGAGCGAATCGTCATAGTTTCTGCTTCACTGATCGTATGTTATGATGTATGGCTAACCTGTGCTCTATTACTTCCCTTGGGACCCTAGGCATGTCATATGATTTCCACGCAAACACATTTGCGTTAGCCCGGAAGAAAGTAACAAGCACATCTTCCTATTTGGCCTCCATTCTGGACCCTATCCGAACAGTTTTCAACTGGTTCGCAGGGTTGATGGAAACTTGCTTGATTTGCCCATTGGTCTGAGGATTGGCCTTCAGCTTCTTCGTCTTGCTAGGCTTTTAGCCTTGCATGGTTTATTTGCATCATTAATATCTCGTAATGGTAATTAATCAACAATTTCAACTAATTTTCAATCGCAACTTAGTGCAGTAGCTTGATTATCTTACACATTAATCATGGCTTTTGGACCAAATATTTTGATACTCTAGTAGGCATGATGAGTAATTGCCATAAACATAGTCACTGAAGGTCTACCCAGAATAGTGTAACATCCCAAAATTTGCTTTAAAATCATTTTGAGCCGTTCAAGATTTTGAGCCATCGTGGGGAAGTTGCTTACCAGCTGGAGTTGCCGCAGTCACTGTCAAGTGTGCATAATGTGTTTCGTGTGTCGCAACTCAAGAAATGTCTTAGGGTGCCAACAGAGCAAACCCCGTTGGACGCAATAGAGCTGCAGGAAGATTTGACTTATAAAGAGCAGCCGATCAAAATTTTGGATGTTATGGAACGCAGGACCAGGAACAAGTCTATTCGCTTTTGCAGAGTTCAGTGGAGCAATCATTCCGAAAGTGAAGCAACTTGGGAGCATGAGGAAGATTTGAAGTTAGAATTTCCAAACCTATTCCTTAGTTAGCCCTGAATCTCGGGGTCGAGATTCTATTAAGGGGGGAGGTTTGTAACATCCCAAAATTTTCTTTAAAATGATTTTATTGGTTATTTGTCCATTTTATGTTTTTCTGGAATTTATTGGATTTTTCTGGATTTATTTGAGTTAACTTCAAATTAAGTATATTGGTCTTTTATTGAAAACTATTTAAATTTATGCAAAGTTAAAATAAAGTTTTACCAAAAATATTTTATCTGAGTTCAAAATGCCTTAAAGTATTTTTGAGATTTTTCTGGGATTTTTCATGATAATTTTATTGCCTGAAACAAGTTAAATGATTTTCTGTAATTATTTTAAATCATAAATCCTTTTAAAAACAGGTGAGCGATGCAGGCGGCCCACTCTTTGTCTGCCAAGTAACCAGCCGCAAAGACGTTTCCATAAAACCTAACACTAAGAAAGCCCACCGTTGGATTGAGATCCAACAGTTGTGTTTCGCCGCGTCGTCGAATCGCTCTGGGCCGTTGGATGGAAGCCGCGTGGACGCTCGAGATGAGGCTGCGTCACCTCTCCGTGTCGCCGCCGGAGTCCGCCGCCACGGAAACATCTTCGGAGTCCGCGCCACGCACGCCTTCCCGTGCAGCTATTTAAGGTGCCAACGAGGGCGCTGAATTGCTCACCTCGCTCCGCGCATCTGCTGCAATTCCAGAGCCCCGAGTCGCCGTCGTTCGCGCTTAGTAGCTCGCCGGAGTTGAAGCTTGTAGCCGCCATGGTTTTTGCCCGAGAACGTCACCGATCCGCCGTCTTCCGCCGCTTTGGTCCCGGATCCGAGTCTGCCGTGGTGCTCCGCATCGACTCCTCTCCTTCTTTGCGTCAGAATCGCGCTAGAGCGCCGTCAGTCAGGCCATCTTCTTCGCTGCCGGTGAAGTTCCGCCGCCGTGCTTCCATCGTCAGATCCGTAAGTTGTAGACCGTCGGATCAAATCTGAACCGCCAGGATTCCGCCGCGTCGTGGTCAGCCGCGTCCGTTCGATTTGATCAAAACCCGTGGATGCACGCCGCGTGTTGAGCGTCGGTGCAGGCGGCGTTGCGACCAATATGAAGGCTCCGCGTGTAAGGTGCAGAGGCCGAGGCGCCATGAGCCATGTCCACCGTGAACCGTGCAGGATGGTAGACCTGGTCCATGCACCTGTAACACCCCAAAAGTTTGCTTAAATACTATTTTATTGCTTAAATATTCATTTATGATTTTCTGGAATTTATTTGGATTTTTCTGGATTTATTTGAATTAAATTTGAAATCAAGTTTATTGCCTTTTATTCAAATCTATATAAATCTGTGCAAAGTTAAAATAAAGTTTTGCCAAAAATATTTTATTTGAGTCCAGAATGTCTCAAAATATTTTTGAGAATTTTCTCGGATTTTTACTGATTATTTATTTGTCTAAAAGTAATTAAAGGAATTTCTGGAATTGTTTTAATTAATAAAACTCGGAAGTTTTGGAGCGATAATGGGCGGGCCGATCTTGTACTGCGTCGCCCGCTTCGGAAGCAATCGCCGCGATCGTAGGATTTTGATCGAAGGGTTGAAAGCGAGCGAAACCTAATCAATCTCGTCGCCGATTTCGTTGTGGCTCGGATCGAGCACACCGAGCGCATCGCGCCGTTCATCTCGCCACGTGGATGGCTACGGTGTCGTCTTGCGCGATCCGTCGCCGCCACGCCGTCGAGTCCTCCGCCGAGGCGTTTGGTTTCGTGTTAAGCCACGGACTTCTAGGCCTTTATAAGCCCGGCGGTACCGCCGAGACCGCCATCCTCTTGCGCTCGATTTGGTGGTGTGGTTTCGAGAGATCATCGTCGGCGAGATCTTGGGGCTCGCCCGGAGTTGAAGCGCAAAACGGCGGTTTTCGCTGGTTTTGGTCGTCGCGGGCTGTCTTTTGCGGCGTTTGGAACCACATCCGCAACCCTCACGTCGGGCGCGTCGAGCCATCAATCCAAGTCGTAGGGAGCCTCGCAATGTCGTAGGAGAACCTTCGTCCCTAACTCCGTGAACGATCGCGCCGTGCCATTCTTTTGCGCCAGCGAAGCTTCTTGTCCGTTGGATGCTCGTGAACCGTTAGATGGTCGCCGCGTGTTGGATCGAGGTAGCGCCGCGTGTGCCGTTCGTGGAGAAGCGCTGTGGACCGTCAGATCGAAGTGGAGGGCATAGATCGCGCCGTCGCCGTAGCCAACGGGATTGAGACGCGTGGCGCTGCGGGTATCGAGGCGTCATGCGCCGGGTTCACGGTGGACCAGAGGAGGTCCCGTGGACCGGGTCCATACGCCCGAGACACGTGTCAAGCTCGATTAGCTCGATCCGGTACGGCGTCCGCGGCGTCATGCTTGCGTCATAAATGTATTTTTCAATTGGAAAAATAATCCGATTGGAAATTCTGTGATGATGACGTCATCATGAGGTCACGCTGACATCATAAATCGGTTTTTCAGTTTAAGAATAAATCTGTTAATTCCGAATTTCTAATTTCTGTATTTTCAGTATTTATTTCAAAATTCAAAAGGCTATATCTTTTGCATCGTAACTCGGATTTGAGTGATTCAAATTTCTAAAAATTTGTAAAATTGAGATCTATTTAATGGTGAATTTTAATTGATTTTTGGAGTTCTTTTGCTCTCTGTTTTGGTATTTATTTGCTTTTCTCCTTGATGCAGCGTAGGCGTTGAATTGTGCGGCGCTTGGAGGAAGATTCAAACAACTCAAGATCAAGTTCGAGAACCAGATCAGGACCTATTCAAGGCAAGTTGTGCTTTGATCATGTTGAACCCATGTTTATAAAATTGCTATGTTTATTTTACCCTATTGCATATATTTCAAATATACAATTGTTTCAAATTAGATTGGGTTTAGCTAATATACCAGATTGATCTATACCCTACCTTGTCATTGTATGCCATGATCCATTGTCACCCTAGATTGGTTAAATATAGTTGGTTAATAATTATAATCAACATTGGAGGTTAGTCTCTATTAGTTGCTTAGCCATGCCACGTCATCACATGTGTCAGAATCATTGATAATTAATCTTGATTAATGGAATATGGAACAATGTTAAGAACTTGTGTGTCATGTGGAATCACACGATGAGATTGAGTTGTTGTGGCGAGTCATGTCACGCATAGCGATGTTGAATTGTTGATGGCACGTGGTGCTTGGTAATCAACAGGTGATAATCACTTAGATTGGGGCAAGTGACAAGGGCGAGTATGCCAAGGTGGGCCCGATGGGCGAGAGGGTATGTGGATGTCTTGCCTTGATCACACTAAGGACTTAACCTTGCAAGCCTTTGACTGAGCCAATCATGCAACCACATGTTGTAATGGGACAGCCTAGTGATTAATTTGTAATGTCTTAACTTGGTACTATCATTGGTGGTGTGAGTTCGAGTTATGGTGTAATTCACATGGCGCAAGAGGGGCCCTGGTTGTGGTTTCGAGACCCACGGTGTTGAAACCTTAACGGGTAGTCTTGGATTAAGCCAGAGCATTGTAAAGGCTTTGTCATGATCTCTCCGCCGACACACCAAAGGAAGTGTGTTAAACCGGAAGGCACCAAGAGACGATCATGTCACGTGGGTAAAGTGCATAATCTCTGCAGAGTGTGAAACTATTTGGATAGCCGTGCTCGCGGTAGTGAGCAATGCTCGGGAATTACAGTTAAGGGTTAGCTTAATTAAAATGAACAACTTGGTTGGGATGGCGGAATGCCATATGGAAGATGGAACTTGATTTAGGTTGGAAACTTGGTTTACTTGAGAAATGCTGAATCTATCTATTATTGTTATTTGTTTTACCGTCTTTACAATCTATTTATTGTATTTGTTCGTAAACGCTGCTTTGTTGCAAAATACCCATGATAGCTTATCCTTTGGAATAAGCCTTGCA
The DNA here is from genome assembly GCA_036346275.1 of Otatea glauca. NCBI lineage: Eukaryota > Viridiplantae > Streptophyta > Magnoliopsida > Poales > Poaceae > Otatea > Otatea glauca. The sequence goes on from CM070720.1 coordinate 14,020,066, forward strand.
TATAGTTACATAGAATTGCATTCTGTGCACAACTTGTTGAGTGCTTTAAGTACTCACCCTTGCCAACAATAACCTCACCAGTTGAAGAGTCTACATCAATACTGGAGAAAAGATTCCAGGAGGAGACGAATGTTTAGGGCGCAAGCCTTGTCGATTACTGTGGTATCTTGAGGGTTGTCTACGTTTTCATTCTGCCGTTTAATATATTGTTCACCTTGCGAGGCATAGTCATGTAAGTGGACCATAAGGTCATTCAACTAGTAGTATGTATCATATGATGTCTTTCATAATATTTTCGCTATGTATGATTGTGGTATTTACTTATGTTGAGCACTGTGCACTAAGCGTGATCTGGACTAGTCGATATACAGAGGGTCGGATTTGCATATTCGGGTCCCGACAGCGCCTAAAACGCGTGGTAGCACCTGATTAGTCCGGGCTTTGGTGACATCAGCGTGACGATAAATCGATTTTCAATCTAAAAATAATTCAGTTAATTTCGATTTTCCAATTTGTTTATTTTTAGTATTGATTCAAACTTCAAGAGGCTATAACTTTTGCATTTTAACTCGGATTTGAGTGATTCAAATTTCTAAAAAATTTTAAAATTGAGATATATTTAATGGTGAATTTTATTTGATTTTGGGAGTTCATTTGTTCTCTGTTTTGGTATTTATTTGCTTTTCTCCTTCGGTACGTGTAGACGTTGAATTGTGCGACGCTTCGGAGGAAGATCCAACAACTCAAGATCAAGTTCCAGAACAAGATCAGAACCTATTCCAAGGCAAGTTCTGCTTTGATCATGTTGAACCTATGTTTATACAAATGCTATATTGTTTTACTTTATTGCATAGTATTTCAAGTATACAATTGTTTCAATCTAAATTGGGATCTAGTTAATCTATCAAATTGATCTATACCCTACCTTGCCATTATATGCCATGATCTAATTGTCACCCTAAGATGGTTAACTAATAGTTGGTTAATATTGATAATCAACATGGGTTGGTTAGACCGTTGTAGATTGCTTAGTCGTGCCACGTCATCACATTTACTTGAACTATCAATGATTAATCTTGACTAATGGAATATGGAATAATGATGTGAACTTGTGTGTCATGTGAGGTCACACAATGAGATTGAGTTGTAGTGGCGAGTAATGTCACGCAACGATATTGATTTGTTGATAGCACGTGGTGCTTGGTAATCAACTTGGGTGATAATCAGTTAGATTGGGGCAAGTGACAAGGGGCGAGTATGCCAAGGTGGGCCCGATGGGCAGAGGGTATGTGGATGTCTTTCCTTGATCACTCTAAGGACTTAACCTTGCAAGCCTTTGACCTGAGTCAATCATGCAACCATATGTCTGGAATGGGTCAGCCTAGCTGATTAATTTGTAAAGTCTAGATTTCGATACTGTCGAGGTGACTAGTGAGTTCCTGTATTTTAGGGTAGACTCACATGGCGCAAGAGGGGCCTGGATGTAGTAACCAGCCCCACGGTGTTGAAACCTTAGCGGCGATCTTGGGTCTAGGTGGAGCATTGTAAAGGCTTTGTTATAATCACTCGCCTTTGTGATGTTTGGTTGTATCGTGTGGGTAAAGTGCATAACCTCTGCGAGTGTAAAAGCTGTTCGAATAGCCATGCTCACGGAATTGAGCAATGCTCGGAATTCTGATTAAGGGTTAGCTTAATTAAATGGAAAACTTGGTTGGGATGGCAGGATGCCATGCGAGTTGAAAATTGGCTTAGGATTGGAAACTTGGTTTACTTGAGGAACACTGAAACTATTCTTTACTGTTATTTGTTTTACAATCTTTGTGATCTATTTATTGTATTTGTTCGAAAATGTTGCTTATTGCAAAATAGCCATTGAGAGCCTATCCTTTGGAATAAGCCTTGCATATAGTTACATAGAATTGCATTCTGTGCACAACTTGTTGAGTGCTTTAAGTACTCACCCTTTCCAACAACAATAATCAATAGTTGAAGAATCTACACCTGTGTTGGAGGAGGAGTTCCAGGAGGACATGAGTCATTAGGGTCCGAGCCTTGTCAGTTGCCTATGGTGAACTGATGAGCTATCTACGTTTTCTACTTTCCACTGCTTAATTCTTAGCTTATATTTCAAGTCTTGCCCTGTGTGGCTTAATAATGTAAGTTGGTCATAAGGTCATACACTTAGCTATATCAATAAATGGAGTATTATTCTATTATCGTTGAGTATGATGTGATATGTACCCATGTTGAGCTGTGTGCACTAGCGTTGATCCTGGGGTAGTGCGGTAAACACGGTGGGTTGAATCGTGGATTCGGGTCCTTCTGAGGTGGTATCGGATCATCTTGTTGTTGGTCTTGACCCTAGATAGCATGGGAGTGTCCAAAACTATTTTCTAAAGAAATATCTAAAGTTGACTAATGAAACACTCTTGACTCTTCTTATAATCTACTTCTCGCCTTTGCTGAATTTACCGTTTTATTCTTTGTTCGGATGGAGAACTTATTCAAGGTTCTTTGTGGAGCGGATGCCGATCTTTCCGACTTTTGAGAGTCGTGGTGGCTATGCTATGGAGTTGTGGAGAGTTCTTGAGGCGCTTGGAGGTTCTATCGTCCACTTTACCAAGGAGGCGGTGGTCGAGTTAATGGTGTACGAGGATTTATTTGCAAGGCGATCATCTACGCTCGGGAGAGCGAGGAAGCTAGCGGCCGATCAACATTTCTGCAAGGAGGTTCTCGTACGTGGTTGCGATTCAGGAGGTTGCTCGACTTGCTCTTCGCCGTGTCTGCGCGACTATGCCGACGAGCTTCACGACTCGGTGTTTCGACTTCACCCCTATATGCAAGCATGCCGGCGCCGACGGATCGTGGGGGTAAGTGTGCTCTTGCGATACACTGGTGAGTTTGCTATCGCCGGGAGGAGCATATGAGAGAGACTACTCAAGAGTGGAGCAGTGTATGAGGCACTCAGAGTGATAGGCGGGAGCTTGAGGAGACCCGTGCGCAGCGATCGGGTGACCACCGAGCTAGGAGAAGCCCTAGAGGAGGTTGAGGATCGGTTGGGCGTGTGACCCGGGGAGCTCGGGAGCGGTCGAGGAGGCGAGGAGGATCAGAGGAGCGAGTGGGAGCCAAAGGGCGTGAAGTTCTGTTCTTTGCGGAGGAGCCAGATGGAGTCATCGATAGGTTTGCTCTATGCGGCCCACCCACCGGTGTATCTTGGGTCGATCTCGGCCGGGTGGCTGGATGAGTGAGAGTCAGTCTTAGAGTTGTGTTGAGACTCGAGTTTTGAGTCGCATCTTTGAGTTAGTCCTTACCTTTTTAGTAGACGTTAAGGTTTCGTGTTTAGTTTGCTTCTTTGTATTGCTGAGTGTGCAGTATGTGTTGCAGAGCTTGTAGGCTTTTGTAAGCAACCATACCAAGAATAAATAAAGAATTATTTTAGTTGGGTTTAACTTTGTTTCCCCACCTTAGAAATTCTCACATCTTATCTATGCTACATCTACCTTTCCTAACCCAAAGACAATCAACAGATGGTAAATACTCGTGGAAACAACGGTGCTTCAGGACGTGGACTGCGCCAGAATGACAACCCCAATGATGGAGGCCATCCTCAATCACCACCGCCAGAGGACATGCAGAATCTGGGAGCGTTTCTCGCCGCGCAGACTCAACTGATGCAGACCATGATGTAACAGATGACTAACGTGGGTGCAAATAACAACAATCATGTGAACGGAACAACAATGGTGGACCGCGGTCGTACTCCAAGCTTTCAGATTTTATGAGGACTCGGTCGCCAACCTTTTCAGGAAATGTTAATCCCTTGGAAGCCGATGACTGGCTTAGGACCGTTGAGAGGAAGCTTCATATCACTCAATGTGAGGTAATGAGAAGGTACTCTCGCCTCTCATCAATTGGAAGGAACATTGCGAGAATGGTGGGAAAACTATTGTGCAGCGCATGAAGCCCCGCAGAGATCACATGGGATGAGTTTACTCTCGCTTTCGCCAATACCATGTTCCAGAGGGAATGATGGATCTCAAGAAGGACGAATTCAGAGCTCTGAAGCAAGGAGGCCAGCCCGTGGCCGAATACCTAAACAAGTTTACTCAGCTAGCCCGCTATACCCCTGAAGACGTAGCGACAGATAAAGCTAGGCAGTCCCGCTTCATGAAGGGACTAAATTCCGGACTGCAAGTGGGGCTGATCACCCACAATTTTTCGGACTTTCAGGAATTGATTAATAAGGCATTGATTCTAGAAGACAAGCGCAAAGAGCTGGGTGAAAACCGTAAGCGCTTGATGACCAATCAGGGTGGACGTCCCAACCACCTACGTTTGAGAATGTCACGCATGATGGTTGCGATTCCAACCATCAGTTGTAAACAAGGCATCAACCCCTGCACCCCGCCCTACTAATCAGAATTTTCAGACGCTAGCACAGGCGATAATGCACCGGGAGGAGTCGATGAGTTGTGATCAAGAGATGCTACACATGTAATGAGCCAGGGCATTTCTCTAATAGGTGTCCACAGAAGGGAGGCATCACGCCAGTGCGTTTTAACTTGGGATCAACACCTGCCAAGGCACCGGCGTCAGGAGGAAATCGTGCGCCAGGTCAAGCTGGAGCAACCCCTCAATCAACCACACGTGGAAGGATCAACCACATCACTGCAGATGGAGCTCATGAGGCTACGGACGTCGTATTGGGTAAGTTCCTGGTTAACTCAGTACCTGCCACAGTTTTATTTGATTCTGGAGCTTTGCATTCGTTCGTTTCTCAAAGTTTTGCAACCAAGAATGGATTCAATGTCGTAAATCTTAAGTGCGTGCTACTAGTCCAAGCCCCAGGATCTGAGCTTAGATCTAGCCTTGGGTGCGTGGGAGTTAAGTTGCTTATGGATGGGATAGAATTTCTAGCAAATCTTATCTTGATAGATACGCAATCCCTAGATGTTATCCTTGGAACGGATTGGCTGTCCAAACATAGAGCTATTTTGGATTGTGGCCGAAGGATCGTATCATTGGAAAGCCCTAAGGGCAAGAAGGTAGAATTCCGAGCGACCGCAGTTCGTAATGGACAGTTAGTAGTCAACAGTGTGCAAGCCATCAACATAGAAAGGGTGCTAGTAGTCAGCGAATACCCGGACGTGTTCCTAGAAGATTTGCTAGGAATGCCGCCAGATCGCGACATCGAGTTTGTTATTGAGTTAGCGCTAGGGACAGCACCGATATCAAAGAGACCTTATCGGATGCCTACCGATAAGTTGGTAGAAATGAAAAAGCAGATTGAGGAACTGGTAGAGAAGGGTTTTATCGGACCAAGTTCGTCACCATGGGAGCGCGATTTTGTTTGTCCCAGAAGAAAGGCGGAAGTCTTAGGATGTGTATTGATTATCGAGCACTCAATGAAGTAACAATCAAAAATAAGTACCCATTGCCCAGGATCGACGATTTATTTGATCGATTAAGGGGCGGGGTTTTCTCTAAAATAGATCTTCGATTACGGATACCATCGATTGAAGATCGAGCGGAGCATGTGCCTAAGGCTGCGTTCTCTACGCGATATGGACACTATGAGTTCACGATAATGTCATTTAGATTGACTAATGCCCCTGCATATTTCATGAACATGATGAATAAGGTTTTCATGGAATCCCTGGATAAGTTTGTTGTAGTCTTTATAGACGATATCCTAATTTTCTCGAAGACAGAGGAAGAGCATGCGGAGCATTTGAGGACGGTCTTGGAGAGGTTGCGAGAACATCGGCTGTACGCTAAGTTCAGCAAGTGTGAGTTTTGGAAGGAGAAGGTTGAATTTCTGGGTCATGTAATGACTGCTAAATGAGTTGCAGTTGACCCAAGCAAAGTGGATGCAATGTTGCATTGGGAGCAACCGAAGTCTGTTACTCAGATTCGTAGTTTCCTGGAGATGGCAGGATATTACCATCGATTCATAGAAGGATTCTCAATGATTGCCAAACCCCTTACACAGTTGTTGAACAAAGAAAATAAGTTTGCATGGACGCCAAAGTGCGAAAAGAGTTTTATGGAACTGAAGAAGCATCTAACGACAGCCCCAGTGTTAGTATTGCCGAATGTGCAGAATAGCTTTGATATTTATTGTGATGCTTCAAAGCAAGGTCTGGGATGCATGTTGATGCAAAATGGCAAAGCCATGGCTTATGTGTCAAGGCAGTTAAGGCCACATGAAGAGAATAATCCGACGCATGATTTGGAGCTAGGCTGCCGTAGTGCATGCCTTGAAAATATGGCGTCATTATCTTATAGGGAGCAGATGTGAGATATATCTGAGACCACAAGAGCACAAGTACATATTCACTCAAGCGGATCTTAATATGAGGCAACGAAGGTGGCTAGAGTTAATTAAGGATTATAATGTAGAATTCATTATCACCTGGAAAAGCTAATGTGTTAGCGGATGCTCGAGTCGAAAGAGCCATAGTGAGAATCGCTAACGACGGATGATCAACCGAGCTATGTAAAGAATTTGAAGTTAAAGTTGGAAGTAGTCCCACAAGGAGTTGTAGCTGCTCTCAGTAAAGCCAACACTTGAGGATCGAGATAAGAGAAGGCCAAAAGATGATGAGAAAATCACTAAGATCAAGTCAAAGAAAGAGGAAGGCTTAGCCGTGGATTTCACCTTGGATGAGCAAGGAACCATGTTCTTCAGCGGTCGAATTTGTGTGCCGAATAAAAGGAGTCAAACAAGCGATTCTTGAGGAAGCTCACGATTCTAAGTACTCGATTCATCCAGAAGTGCTAAAATGTATCAAGATTTGAGGAGAGATTCGGTGGCCTAATATGAGCGTGAGGTGGTGAGCACGTTGCTCTATCGATGTATGTCAGAGAGTAAAAGCCATGCATCAAAGACCTGCTGGTTTGTTACAACCGTTGAAAATTCCTGAATGGAAGTGGGAGGAAATCGGTATGGATTTTATCACCGGTTTACCTAAGACTCAGAGAGGATATGATTCAATTTGGGTTATTGTGGATCGGTTGACCAAGGTCGCTCACTTCATTCCAGTAAAGACCACCTACTCAGGAGACCGTTTGGCAGAGTTGTATATGTCAAGGATTGTGTGTTTGTATGGAGTGCGAAGAAGATAGTCTCGGATAAGTGCATAATTCACCTCAAGGTTTTGGGATAAATTGCATGAAGCTATGGGGACTCGATTGAACTTTAGTACAGCGTATCATCCGCAGACAGATGGGCAGACCGAAAGGGTTAATCAGATCCTAGAAGATATGCTGAGAGCCTGCGCATTGGTTTATACTACATCATGGGATAAGTGCTTACCATATGCAGAATTCAGTTATAACAACAGCTACCAGGCTAGCTTACGAATGTCGCCATTTGAGGTATTATATGGATGTGCTTGTCGTACCCCGCTGAATTGGAATGAGACAGGAGATTGTATGGTATTTGGACTTGATATTCTCAAGGAAGCCGAAGAGCGAGTTGCTATGATCAGAGAGAGGTTGAAAGTAGAACAATCGAGACAAAAGAGATATGCTGATAACTGTCGCCGAGATTTGAGTTTTGAGCCAAATGATTATGTGTATCTCAGGGTCACCCCTCTCAAGGGTGTTAAAAGGTTCCATGTGAAAGGAAAACTTGCACCAAGATATAGCGGTCCGTTCAAGATTTTGAGCCGTCGTGGGGAAGTTGCTTACCAGCTGGAGTTGCCGCAGTCACTGTCAGGTGTGCATAATGTGTTTCATGTGTCGCAACTCAAGAAATGTCTTAGGGTGCCAATAGAGCAAACCCCGTTGGACACAATAGAGCTGCATGAAGATTTGATTTATAAAGAGCAGCCGATCAAAATTTTGGATGTTATGGAACGCAGGACCAGGAACAAGTCTATTCGCTTTTGCAGAGTTCAGTGGAGCAATCATTCCGAAAGTGAAGCAACTTGGGAGCGTGAGGAAGATTTGAAGTTAGAATTTCCAAACCTATTCCTTAGTTAGCCCTGAATCTCAAGGTCGAGATTCTGTTAAGGGGGGCAGGTTTGTGACATCCCAAAATTTGCTTTAAAATGATTTTATTGGTTATTTGTCCATTTTATGTTTTTCTGGAATTTATTGGATTTATTTGAATTAACTTCAAATTAAGTATATTGGTCTTTTATTGAAAACTATTTAAATTTATGTAAAGTTAAAATAAAGTTTTACCAAAAATATTTTATCTGAGTTCAAAATGCCTTAAAGTATTTTTGAGATTTTTCTGGGATTTTTCATGATAATTTTATTGCTTGAAACAAGTTAAATGATTTTTTGTAATTATTTTAAATCATAAATCCTTTTAAAAACCTGGTGAACAGTACAGGCCGGCCCACTACTGTGCAGCCCAAGTAGCCCGCGCAGCACATTTTCCGCCGAAACCCTAACCCTAAGAAAGCCCACCGTTGGATTGAGATCCAACGGTTGTGTTTCGCCGCGTCGCCGAATCGCTCTGGGCCGTTGGATGGAAGTCGCGTGGGCGCTCGGGATGAGGTGCGTCACCTCACCGTGTCACCGCCGAGTCGCCGCCACGGAACCATCTTGGCGTCCGCGCGCGCACGCCTTCCCATGCGGTTATTTAAAGGCGCCAGCGGCGCTGAAATCCTCACCTCGCACCGCTCGTCTGCTGCAATTCCGAGCCCAGTCGTCGTCGTTCGCTCGTAGAAGCTCGCGGAGTTGAAGCTTGTAGCCGCCATGGTTTTTGCCCGAGAACGTCGCCGATCCGCCGTCTTCCGCCGCTTTGGTCCCGGATCCGAGTTCGCCATGGTGCTTCGCGTCGACTCCTCTCCTTCTTTGCGTCGGAATCGCGCAAGAGCGCCGTCGGTCAGGCCATCTTCTTCGCTGCCGGTGAAGTTCCGCCGCCGTGCTTCCATCGCCAGATCCGTAAGTTGTAGACCGTCGGATCAGATCTGAACCGCCAAGATTCCGCCGCGTCACGGTCAGCCGCGTCCGTTCGATTTGATCAAAACCCGTGGATGCACGCCGCGTGTTGAGCGTCGGTGCAGGCGGCGTTGCGACCAATCAGAGGGCTCGCGTGTAAGGTGCGAGGCGAGGCACCATGAGCCATGTCCACCGTGAACCGGTGCGGGATGCTAGACACGGTCCATGCGCCTAAGGCGCGTGGCAACACTGATTAGTCGGGCTTTGGTGACATCAGCGTGACCTGATAAATCGATTTTCAATCTAAAAATAATTCAGTTAATTTCGATTTTCCAATTTGTGTATTTTCTGTACTGATTCAAACTTCAAGAGGCTATAACTTTTGCATTTTAACTCGGATTTGAGTGATTCAAATTTCTAAAAATTTGTAAAATTGAGATATATTTAACAGTGAATTTTATTTGATTTTTGGAGTTCATTTGTTCTCTTTTTTGGTATTTATTTGCTTTTCTCCTTCGGTACGTGTAGACGTTGAATTGTGCGACGCTTCGGAGGAAGATCTAACAACTCAAGATCAAGTTCCATAACAAGATCAGAACCTATTCCAAGGCAAGTTGTGCTTTGATCATGTTGAACCTATGTTTATACAAATGCTATATTGTTTTAATTTATTGCATAGTATCTCAAGTATACAATTGTTTCAATCTAAATTGGGATCTAGTTAATCTACCAAATTGATCTATACCTTACCTTGCCATTGTATGCCATGATCTAATCGTCACCCTAGGATGGTTAACTAATAGTTGGTTAATATTGATAATCAACATGGGTTGGTTAGACCATTGTAGATTGCTTAGTCGTGCCACGTCATCACATGTACTTGAACTATCAATGATTAATATTGACTAGTGGAATATGGAATAATGATGTGAACTTGTGTGTCATGTGAGGTCACACAATGAGATTGAGTTGCAGTGGTGAGTCATGTCACGCAACGATATTGATTTGTTGATAGCACGTGGTGCTTGGTAATCAACTTGGGTGATAATCAGTTAGATTGGGGCAAGTGACAAGGGGCGAGTATGCGAAGGTGGGCCCGATGGGCAGAGGGTATGTGGATGTCTTGCCTTGATCACTATAAGGACTTAACTTTGCAAGCCTTTGACCTGAGTCAATCATGCAACCACATGTTTGGAATGGGACAGCCTAGCTGATTAATTTGTAAAGTCTAGATTTCGATACTGTCGAAGTGACTAGTGAGTTCCTATATTTTGGGGTAGACTCACATGGTGCAAGAGGGGGGCCCTGGATGTGGTAACCAGTCTCACCAGTGTTGAAACCTTAGCGAGCAGTACTGGGTCTAGGTGGAGCATTGTAAAGGCTTTGTTATAATCACTCGCCTTTGTGGTGTTTGGTTGTATCGTGTGGGTAAATTGTATAACCTCTGCGAGTGTAAAGCTGTTCGAATAGCCGTGCTCACGGAATTGAGCAATGCTCGGGAATTCTGATTAAGGGTTAGCTTAATTAAATGGAAAACTTGGTTGGGATGGCAGGATGTCATTGGAGTTGAAAATTGGTTTAGGATTGGAAACTTGGTTTACTTGAGGAACACTGAAACTATTATTTACTGTTATTTGTTTTACAATCTTTATGATCTATTTATTGTATTTGTTCGTAAATGCTGCTTATTGCAAAATAGCCATAAAAGCCTATCCTTTGGAATAAGCCTTGCATATAGTTACATAGAATTGCATTCTGTGCACAACTTGTTGAGTGCTTTAAGTACTCACCCTTTCCAACAACAATAATCAACAGTTGAAGAATCTATACCTGTGTTGGAGGAGGAGTTCCAGGAGGACACGAGTCATTAGGGTCCGTGCCTTGTCAGTTGCCTGTGGTGAACTGATGAGCTATCTACGTTTTCTACTTTTCGCTGCTTAATTCTTAGCTTATATTTCAAGTCTTGCCCTGTGTGGCTTAATAATGTAAGTTGGTCATAAGGTCATACACTTAGCTATATCAATAAATGGAGTATTATTCTATTATCGTTGAGTATGATGTGATATGTACCCATGTTGAGCTGTGTGCACTAGCGTTGATCCTGGGACTGGTGCGGTAAACACAGTGGGTTCGAATCAGTGGATTCGGGTCCTTACAGAGGTGGTATCAGATCATACTGACTGTTGGTCTTGACCCTAGATAGCATGGGAGTGTCCAAAACTATTTTCTAAAGAAATATCTAAAGTTGACTAATGAAACACTCTTGACTCTTCTTATAATCTACTTCTCGCCTTTGCTGAATTTACCGTTTTATTGCTGTTCGGATGGAGAACTTATTCAAGGTTCTTTGTGGAGCAGATGCCGATCTTTCCGACTTTTGAGGAGTCAGCGGGTGGCTATGCTATGGAGTTGTGGAGAGTTCTTCAGACGCTTGGAGGGTTCTATCGTCCACTTTACCAAGGAGGCAGCTGGTCAGTTAATGGTGTACACTGAGGATTTATTTGCAAGCTGATCATCTACGCTCGGGAGAACGAGGAAGCTAGCAGGCCGATCAACATTTCTGCAAGGAGGTTCTCGTACGTGGTTGCGATTCAGGAGGTTGCTCGACTTGCTCTTCGCCGTGTCTGCCGCGACTATGCCGACGAGCTTCACGACTCAGTGTTTCGACTTCACCCCTATATGCAAGCATGCCGACGCCGACGGATCGTGGGGGGTAAGTGTGCTACTGCAGTACACCTGGCTGAGTTTGCTATCGCCCAGGAGGAGCATATGAGAGAGACTACTCAAGAGCTGGAGACAGTGTATGAGGCACTCAGAGTGATAGAGCAGGAGCTTGAGGAGACCCGTGCCGCAGCGATCGGAGTGACCACTGAGCTAGGAGAAGCCCTAGAGGAGGTTGAGGATCAGTTGGAGCGTGTGACCCAGGGAGCTCAGGAGCCAGTCGAGGAGACTGAGGAGGATCCAGAGGAGCGAGAGTGGGACCCAGAGGAGCGTGAAGTTCCTGTTGCTGCGGAGGAGCCAGTGATGGAGTCATCGATAGGTTTGCTCCTATGCCAGCCCACCCACCGGTGTATGCGCCGGGTCAGTCTCAGCCGGGGTGGCTGGATGAGTGAGAGTCAGTCTTAGAGTTGTGTTGAGACTCGAGTTTTGAGTCGCATCTTTGAGTTAGTCCTTACCTTTTTAGTAGACGTTAAGGTTTAGTGTTTAGTTTGCTTCTTTGTATTCTTTGAGTGTGCGTTATGTGTTGCGAGCTTGTAGGCTTTTGTAAGCAACCATACCAAGAATAAATAAAGAATTATTTTAGTTGGGTTTAACTTTGTTTCCCCACCTTAGAAATTCTCACATCTTATCTATGCTACATCTACCTTTCCTAACCCAAAGACAATCAGCGGATGGTAAATACTCGTGGAAACAACGGTGCTTGGGACGTGGATCGCGCGCGAATGACAACCCCAATGATGGAGGCCATCCTCAATCACCACCGCCAGAGGACATGCGAGAATCTGGGGCGTTTCTGCGCGCAGACTCAAGCGATCACGAGACCATGATGTAACGGATGACTAACGTGGTGCAAATAACAACAATCATGTGAACCGAACAACAATGGTGGACGCGGTCGTACTCCAAGCTTTCAGATTTTATGAGGACTCGGCCGCCAACCTTTTCAGAAATGTTAATCCCTTGAAGCCGATGGCGGCTTAGGACCGTTGAGAGGAAGCTTCATATCACTCAATGTGAGGGTAATGAGAAGGTACTCTCGCCTCTCATCAATTGGAAGGAACATTGCAGAATGGTGGGAAAACTATTGTGCGCGCATGAAGCCCCGCAGAGATCACATGGGATGAGTTTACTCGCTTTCGCCAATACCATGTTCGGAGGGAATGATGGATCTCAAGAAGGGCGAATTGAGCTACGAAGCAAGGAGGCCAGCCCGTGGCCGAATACCTAAACAAGTTTACTCAGCTAGCCCGCTATACCCCACGAAGGCGTAGCGACAGATAAAGCTAGGCGATCCGCTTCATGAAGGACTAAATTCGGACTGCAAGTGGGGTGATCACCCACAATTTTTGGACTTTGAGAATTGATTAATAAGGCATTGATTCTAGAAGACAAGCGCAAAGAGTGGGTGAAAACCGTAAGCGCTTGATGACCAATCGGTGGACGTCCCAACCACCTACGTTTGAGAATGTCACCGCAGTAGTTTGCCAGATTCCAACCATCAGTTGTAAACAAGGCATCAACCCCTGCACCCCGCCCTACTAATCAGAATTTTCAGACGCTAGCACAGGCGATAATGCACCGGGAGAGTCGATAGTTGCGATCAAGAGATGCTACACATGTAATGAGCGGGCATTTCTCTAATAGGTGTCCACGAAGGAGGCATCACGCCAAAGGCGTTTTAACAGGATCAACACCGCCAAGGCACCGCGTCGGGAGGAAATCGTGCGCCAGTCAAGCCGAGCAACCCTCAATCAACCACACGTGGAAGGATCAACCACATCACTGCAGATGGAGCTCATGAGGCTACGGACGTCGTATTGGGTAAGTTCCTGGTTAACTCAGTACCTGCCACAGTTTTATTTGATTCTGGAGCTTTGCATTCGTTCGTTTCTCAAAGTTTTGCAACCAAGAATGGATTCAATGTCGTAAATCTTAAGTGCGTGCTACTAGTCCAAGCCCCAGGATCTGAGCTTAGATCTAGCCTTGGGTGCGTGGGAGTTAAGTTGCTTATGGATGGGATAGAATTTCTAGCAAATCTTATCTTGATAGATACGCAATCCCTAGATGTTATCCTTGGAACGGATAGGCTGTCCAAACATAGAGCTATTTTGGATTGTGGTCGAAGGATCGTATCATTGGAAAGCCCTAAGGGCAAGAAGGTAGAATTCCGAGCGACCGCAGTTCGTAATGGACAGTTAGTAGTCAACAGTGTGCAAGCCATCAACATAGAAAGGGTGCTAGTAGTCAGCGAATACCCGGACGTGTTCCTAGAAGATTTGCTAGGAATGCCGCCAGATCGCGACATCGAGTTTGTTATTGAGTTAGCGCTAGGGACAGCACCGATATCAAAGAGACCTTATCGGATGCCTACCGATAAGTTGGTAGAAATGAAAAAGCAGATTGAGGAACTAGTAGAGAAGGGTTTTATCAGACCAAGTTCGTCACCATGGGGAGCGCCAGTTTTGTTTGTCCCGAAGAAAGACGGAAGTCTTAGGATGTGTATTGATTATCGAGCACTCAATGAAGTAACAATCAAAAATAAGTACCCATTGCCCAGGATCGACGATTTATTTGATCAGTTAAGGGGAGCGGGAGTTTTCTCTAAAATAGATCTTCGTTCTGGATACCATCAGTTGAAGATCCGAGCGGAGCATGTGCCTAAGACTGCGTTCTCTACGCGATATGGACACTATGAGTTCACAGTAATGTCATTTAGATTGACTAATGCCCCTGCATATTTCATGAACATGATGAATAAGGTTTTCATGGAATCCCTGGATAAGTTTGTTGTAGTCTTTATAGACGATATCCTAATTTTCTCGAAGACAGAGGAAGAGCATGCGGAGCATTTGAGGACGGTCTTGGAGAGGTTGCGAGAACATCGGCTGTACGCTAAGTTCAGCAAGTGTGAGTTTTGGAAGGAGAAGGTTGAATTTCTGGGTCATGTAATGACTGCTAAATGAGTTGCAGTTGACCCAAGCAAAGTGGATGCAATGTTGCATTGGGAGCAACCGAAGTCTGTTACTCAGATTCGTAGTTTCCTGGAGATGGCAGGATATTACCATCGATTCATAGAAGGATTCTCAATGATTGCCAAACCCCTTACACAGTTGTTGAACAAAGAAAATAAGTTTGCATGGACGCCAAAGTGCGAAAAGAGTTTTATGGAACTGAAGAAGCATCTAACGACAGCCCCAGTGTTAGTATTGCCGAATGTGCAGAATAGCTTTGATATTTATTGTGATGCTTCAAAGCAAGGTCTGGGATGCATGTTGATGCAAAATGGCAAAGCCATGGCTTATGTGTCAAGGCAGTTAAGGCCACATGAAGAGAATAATCCGACGCATGATTTGGAGCTAGCTGCCGTAGTGCATGCCTTGAAAATATGGCGTCATTATCTTATAGGGAACAGATGTGAGATATATACAGACCACAAGAGCCTGAAGTACATATTCACTCAAGCAGATCTTAATATGAGGCAACGAAGGTGGCTAGAGTTAATTAAGGATTATAATGTGGGAATTCATTATCACCCTGGAAAAGCTAATGTGTTAGCGGATGCTCTGAGTCGAAAGAGCCATAGTGAGAATACGCTAACGACGGATGATCAACCAGAGCTATGTAAAGAATTTCAGAAGTTAAAGTTGGAAGTAGTCCCACAAGGAGTTGTAGCTGCTCTCGAAGTAAAGCCAACACTTGAGGATCAGATAAGAGAAGGCCAAAAAGATGATGAGAAAATCACTAAGATCAAGTCAAAGAAAGAGGAAGGCTTAGCCGTGGATTTCACCTTGGATGAGCAAGGAACCATGTTCTTCAACGGTCGAATTTGTGTGCCGAATAAAAAGGAGCTGAAGCAACTGATTCTTGAGGAAGCTCACGATTCTAAGTACTCGATTCATCCAGGAAGTGCTAAAATGTATCAAGATTTGAGGGAGAGATTCTGGTGGCCTAATATGAAGCGTGAGGTGGCTGAGCACGTTGCTCTATCGATGTATGTCAGAGAGTAAAAGCCATGCATCAAAGACCTGTTGGTTTGTTACAACCGTTGAAAATTCCTGAATGGAAGTGGGAGGAAATCGGTATGGATTTTATCACCGGTTTACCTAAGACTCAGAGAGGATATGATTCAATTTGGGTTATTGTGGATCGGTTGACCAAGGTCGCTCACTTCATTCCAGTAAAGACCACCTACTCAGGAGACCGTTTGGCAGAGTTGTATATGTCAAGGATTGTGTGTTTGTATGGAGTGCCGAAGAAGATAGTCTCGGATAGAGGTACGCAATTCACCTCAAGGTTTTGGGATAAATTGCATGAAGCTATGGGGACTCGATTGAACTTTAGTACAGCGTATCATCCGCAGACAGATGGGCAGACCGAAAGGGTTAATCAGATCCTAGAAGATATGCTGAGAGCCTGCGCATTGGTTTATACTACATCATGGGATAAGTGCTTACCATATGCAGAATTCAGTTATAACAACAGCTACCAGGCTAGCTTACGAATGTCGCCATTTGAGGTATTATATGGATGTGCTTGTCGTACCCCGCTGAATTGGAATGAGACAGGAGATTGTATGGTATTTGGACTTGATATTCTCAAGGAAGCCGAAGAGCGAGTTGCTATGATCAGAGAGAGGTTGAAAGTAGAACAATCGAGACAAAAGAGATATCTTGATAAGCATCGCGAGATTTGAGTTTTGAGCCAAATGATTATGTGTATCTCGTGGTCACCCTCTCAAGGGTGTTAAAAGGTTCCATGTGAAAGGAAAACTTGCACCAAGATATAGCGGTCCGTTCAAGATTTTGAGCCGTCGTGGGAAGTTGCTTACATTTGGAGTTGCATGATCCTTTATCGGTGTGCATAATGTGTTTCATGTGTCGCAACTCAAGAAATGTCTTAGGGTGCCAATAGAGCAAACCCCGTTGGACACAATAGAGCTGCATGAAGATTTGATTTATAAAGAGCAGCCGATCAAAATTTTGGATGTTATGGAACGCAGGACCAGGAACAAGTCTATTCGCTTTGCAGAGTTCAGTGGAGCAATCATTCAGAAAGTGAAGCAACTTGGGAGCGTGAGGAAGATTTGAAGTTAGAATTTCCAAACCTATTCCTTAGTTAGCCCTGAATCTCAAGGTCGAGATTCTGTTAAGGGGGGCAGGTTTGTGACATCCCAAAATTTGCTTTAAAATGATTTTATTGGTTATTTGTCCATTTTATGTTTTTAGAATTTATTGGATTTATTTGAATTAACTTCAAATTAAGTATATTGGTCTTTTATTGAAAACTATTTAAATTTATGTAAAGTTAAAATAAAGTTTTACCAAAAATATTTTATCTGAGTTCAAAATGCCTTAAAGTATTTTTGAGATTTTTCTGGGATTTTTCATGATAATTTTATTGCTTGAAACAAGTTAAATGATTTTTTGTAATTATTTTAAATCATAAATCCTTTTAAAAACACAGTGAGCGATGCGGGCGGCCCACTTTCATGCAGCCCAAGTAGCCCGCGCAGCACATTTTCCGCCGAAACCCTAACCCTAAGAAAGCCCACCGTTGGATTGAGATCCAACGGTTGTGTTTCGCCGCGTCGCCGAATCGCTCTGGGCCGTTGGATGGAAGTCGCGTGGACGCTCGGGATGAGGCTGCGTCACCTCACCGTGTCACCGCCGGAGTCCGCCGCCACGGAACCATCTTCGGCGTCCGCGCCGCGCACGCCTTCCCATGCGGTTATTTAAGGCGCCAACGCGGGCGCTGAAATCCTCACCTCGCACCGCTCGTCTGCTGCAATTCCGGAGCCCCGAGTCGCCGTCGTTCGCTCGTAGAAGCTCGCCGGAGTTGAAGCTTGTAGCCGCCATGGTTTTTGCCCGAGAACGTCGCCGATCCGCCGTCTTCCGCCGCTTTGGTCCCGGATCCGAGTTCGCCATGGTGCTTCGCGTCGACTCCTCTCCTTCTTTGCGTCGGAATCGCGCAAGAGCGCCGTCGGTCAGGCCATCTTCTTCGCTGCCGGTGAAGTTCCGCCGCCGTGCTTCCATCGCCAGATCCGTAAGTTGTAGACCGTCGGATCAGATCTGAACCGCCAAGATTCCGCCGCGTCACGGTCAGCCGCGTCCGTTCGATTTGATCAAAACCCGTGGATGCACGCCGCGTGTTGAGCGTCGGTGCAGGCGGCGTTGCGACCAATCCGAGGGCTCCGCGTGTAAGGTGCAGAGGCCGAGGCACCATGAGCCATGTCCACCGTGAACCGGTGCAGGATGCTAGACCTGGTCCATGCGCCTAAGACGCGTGGCAACACCTGATTGGTCCGGGCTTTGGTGACATCAGCGTGACGCAGTAAATCGATTTTTCAATCTAAAAATAATTCAGTTAATTTCGATTTTCCAATTTGTGTATTTTCTGTACTGATTCAAACTTCAAGAGGCTATAACTTTTGCATTTTAACTCGGATTTGAGTGATTCAAATTTCTAAAAATTTGTAAAATTGAGATATATTTAACATAGAATTTTATTTGATTTTTGGAGTTCATTTGTTCTCTTTTTTGGTATTTATTTGCTTTTCTCCTTCGGTACGTGTAGACGTTGCATTGTGCGACGCTTCGGAGGAAGATCTAACAACTCAAGATCAAGTTCCATAACAAGATCAGAACCTATTCCAAGGCAAGTTGTGCTTTGATCATGTTGAACCTATGTTTATACAAATGCTATATTGTTTTAATTTATTGCATAGTATCTCAAGTATACAATTGTTTCAATCTAAATTGGGATCTAGTTAATCTACCAAATTGATCTATACCTTACCTTGCCATTGTATGCCATGATCTAATCGTCACCCTAGGATGGTTAACTAATAGTTGGTTAATATTGATAATCAACATGGGTTGGTTAGACCATTGTAGATTGCTTAGTCGTGCCACGTCATCACATGTACTTGAACTATCAATGATTAATATTGACTAGTGGAATATGGAATAATGATGTGAACTTGTGTGTCATGTGAGGTCACACAATGAGATTGAGTTGCAGTGGTGAGTCATGTCACGCAACGATATTGATTTGTTGATAGCACGTGGTGCTTGGTAATCAACTTGGGTGATAATCAGTTAGATTGGGGCAAGTGACAAGGGGCGAGTATGCGAAGGTGGGCCCGATGGGCAGAGGGTATGTGGATGTCTTGCCTTGATCACTATAAGGACTTAACTTTGCAAGCCTTTGACCTGAGTCAATCATGCAACCACATGTTTGGAATGGGACAACCTAGCTGATTAATTTGTAAAGTCTAGATTTCGATACTGTCGAGGTGACTAGTGAGTTCCTATATTTTGGGGTAGACTCACATGGTGCAAGAGGGGGGCCCTGGATGTGGTAACCAGTCTCACCAGTGTTGAAACCTTAGCGAGCAGTACTGGGTCTAGGTGGAGCATTGTAAAGGCTTTGTTATAATCACTCGCCTTTGTGGTGTTTGGTTGTATCGTGTGGGTAAATTGTATAACCTCTGCAGAGTGTAAAACTGTTCGAATAGCCGTGCTCACGGAATTGAGCAATGCTCAGGAATTACAGTTAAGGGTTAGCTTAATTAAATGGAAAACTTGGTTGGGATGGCAGGATGTCATTGGAGTTGAAAATTGGTTTAGGATTGGAAACTTGGTTTACTTGAGGAACACTGAAACTATTATTTACTGTTATTTGTTTTACAATCTTTATGATCTATTTATTGTATTTGTTCGTAAATGCTGCTTATTGCAAAATAGCCATGAAAGCCTATCCTTTGGAATAAGCCTTGCATATAGTTACATAGAATTGCATTCTGTGCACAACTTGTTGAGTGCTTTAAGTACTCACCCTTTCCAACAACAATAATCAACAGTTGAAGAATCTATACCTGTGTTGGAGGAGGAGTTCCAGGAGGACACGAGTCATTAGGGTCCGTGCCTTGTCAGTTGCCTGTGGTGAACTGATGAGCTATCTACGTTTTCTACTTTTCGCTGCTTAATTCTTAGCTTATATTTCAAGTCTTGCCCTGTGTGGCTTAATAATGTAAGTTGGTCATAAGGTCATACACTTAGCTATATCAATAAATGGAGTATTATTCTATTATCGTTGAGTATGATGTGATATGTACCCATGTTGAGCTGTGTGCACTAGCGTTGATCCTGGGACTGGTGCGGTAAACACAGTGGGTTCGAATCAGTGGATTCGGGTCCTTACAGAGGTGGTATCAGATCATACTGACTGTAGGTCTTGACCCTAGATAGCATGGGAGTGTCCAAAACTATTTTCTAAAGAAATATCTAAAGTTGACTAATGAAACACTCTTGACTCTTCTTATAATCTACTTCTCGCCTTTGCTGAATTTACCGTTTTATTGCTGTTCGGATGGAGAACTTATTCAAGGTTCTTTGTGGAGCAGATGCCGATCTTTCCGACTTTTGAGGAGTCAGCGGGTGGCTATGCTATGGAGTTGTGGAGAGTTCTTCAGACGCTTGGAGGGTTCTATCGTCCACTTTACCAAGGAGGCAGCTGGTCAGTTAATGGTGTACACTGAGGATTTATTTGCAAGCTGATCATCTACGCTCGGGAGAACGAGGAAGCTAGCAGGCCGATCAACATTTCTGCAAGGAGGTTCTCGTACGTGGTTGCGATTCAGGAGGTTGCTCGACTTGCTCTTCGTCGTGTCTGCCGCGACTATGCCGACGAGCTTCACGACTCAGTGTTTCGACTTCACCCCTATATGCAAGCATGCCGACGCCGACGGATCGTGGGGGGTAAGTGTGCTACTGCAGTACACCTGACTGAGTTTGCTATCGCCCAGGAGGAGCATATGAGAGAGACTACTCAAGAGCTGGAGACAGTGTATGAGGCACTCAGAGTGATAGAGCAGGAGCTTGAGGAGACCCGTGCCGCAGCGATCGGAGTGACCACTGAGCTAGGAGAAGCCCTAGAGGAGGTTGAGGATCAGTTGGAGCGTGTGATCCAGGGAGCTCAGGAGCCAGTCGAGGAGACTGAGGAGGATCCAGAGGAGCGAGAGTGGGAGCCAGAGGAGCGTGAAGTTCCTGTTGCTGCGGAGGAGCCAGCAGTAGGTCATCAGATAGGTTTGCTCCTATGCCAGCCCACCCACCGGTGTATGCGCCGGGTCAGTCTCAGCCGGGGTGGCTGGATGAGTGAGAGTCAGTCTTAGAGTTGTGTTGAGACTCGAGTTTTGAGTCGCATCTTTGAGTTAGTCCTTACCTTTTTAGTAGACGTTAAGGTTTCGTGTTTAGTTTGCTTCTTTGTATTGCTGAGTGTGCAGTATGTGTTGCAGAGCTTGTAGGCTTTTGTAAGCAACCATACCAAGAATAAATAAAGAATTATTTTAGTTGGGTTTAACCTGTTTCCCCACCTTAGAAATTCTCACATCTTATCTATGCTACATCTACCTTTCCTAACCCAAAGACAATCAACAGATGGTAAATACTCGTGGAAACAACGGTGCTTCAGGACGTGGACTGCGCCAGAATGACAACCCCAATGATGGAGGCCATCCTCAATCACCACCGCCAGAGGACATGCAGAATCTGGGAGCGTTTCTCGCCGCGCAGACTCAACTGATGCAGACCATGATGTAACAGATGACTAACGTGGCTGCAAATAACAACAATCATGTGAACCAGAACAACAATGGTGGACCGCGGTCGTACTCCAAGCTTTCAGATTTTATGAGGACTCGGTCGCCAACCTTTTCAGGAAATGTTAATCCCTTGGAAGCCGATGACTGGCTTAGGACCGTTGAGAGGAAGCTTCATATCACTCAATGTGAGGGTAATGAGAAGGTACTCTACGCCTCTCATCAATTGGAAGGAACAGCCGCAGAATGGTGGGAAAACTATTGTGCCGCGCATGAAGCCCCGCAGGAGATCACATGGGATGAGTTTACTACTGCTTTCCGCCAATACCATGTTCCAGAGGGAATGATGGATCTCAAGAAGGACGAATTCAGAGCTCTGAAGCAAGGAGGCCAGCCGTGGCGAATACCTAAACAAGTTTACTCGGCTAGCCGCTATACCCACGAAGGCGTAGCGACAGATAAAGCTAAGCGATCCGCTTCATGAAGGGACTAAATTCCGGACTGCAAGTGGGGCTGATCACCCACAATTTTTCGGACTTTCAGGAATTGATTAATAAGGCATTGATTCTAGAAGACAAGCGCAAAGAGCTGGGTGAAAACCGTAAGCGCTTGATGACCAATCAGGGTGGACGTCCCAACCACCTACGTTTGAGAATGTCACCGCAGTAGTTTGCCAGATTCCAACCATCAGTTGTAAACAAGGCATCAACCCCTGCACCCCGCCCTACTAATCAGAATTTTCAGACGCTAGCACAGGGCAGTAATGCACCAGGAGGGAGTCAGTAGTTGACAGTCAAGAGATGCTACACATGTAATGAGCCAGGGCATTTCTCTAATAGGTGTCCACAGAAGGGAGGCATCACGCCAGTGCGTTTTAACTTGGGATCAACACCTGCCAAGGCACCGGCGTCAGGAGGAAATCGTGCGCCAGGTCAAGCTGGAGCAACCCCTCAATCAACCACACGTGGAAGGATCAACCACATCACTGCAGATGGAGCTCATGAGGCTACGGACGTCGTATTGGGTAAGTTCCTGGTTAACTCAGTACCTGCCACAGTTTTATTTGATTCTGGAGCTTTGCATTCGTTCGTTTCTCAAAGTTTTGCAACCAAGAATGGATTCAATGTCGTAAATCTTAAGTGCGTGCTACTAGTCCAAGCCCGGGATCGAGCTTAGATCTAGCCTTGGGTGCGTGGGAGTTAAGTTGCTTATGGATGGGATAGAATTTCTAGCAAATCTTATCTTGATAGATCGCAATCCTAGATGTTATCCTTGGAGCGGATTGGATGTCCAAACATAGAGCTATTTTGGATTGTGGCGAAGGATCATTATCATTGGAAAGCCCTAAGGGCAAGAAGGTAGAATTCGAAGCGACCATGATTCGTAATGGACGATTAGTAGTCAACGATGTGCAAGCCATCAACATAGAAAGGGTGCTAGTAGTCGTGAATACCGGACGTGTTCCTAGAAGATTTGCTAGGAATGCCGCCAGATCGCGACATCGAGTTTGTTATTGAGTTAGCGCTAGGGACAGCACCGATATCAAAGAGACCTTATCGGATGCCTACCGATAAGTTGGTAGAAATGAAAAAGCAGATTGAGGAACTGGTAGAGAAGGGTTTTATCAGACCAAGTTCGTCACCATGGGGAGCGCCAGTTTTGTTTGTCCCGAAGAAAGACGGAAGTCTTAGGATGTGTATTGATTATCGAGCACTCAATGAAGTAACAATCAAAAATAAGTACCCATTGCCCAGGATCGACGATTTATTTGATCAGTTAAGGGGAGCGGGAGTTTTCTCTAAAATAGATCTTCGTTCTGGATACCATCAGTTGAAGATCCGAGTGGAGGATGTGCCTAAGACTGCGTTCTCTACGCGATATGGACACTATGAGTTCACAGTAATGTCATTTAGATTGACTAATGCCCCTGCATATTTCATGAACATGATGAATAAGGTTTTCATGGAATCCCTGGATAAGTTTGTTGTAGTCTTTATAGACGATATCCTAATTTTCTCGAAGACAGAGGAAGAGCATGCGGAGCATTTGAGGACGGTCTTGGAGAGGTTGCGAGAACATCGGCTGTACGCTAAGTTCAGCAAGTGTGAGTTTTGGAAGGAGAAGGTTGAATTTCTGGGTCATGTAATGACTACTAAATGAGTTGCAGTTGACCCAAGCAAAGTGGATGCAATGTTGCATTGGGAGCAACCGAAGTCTGTTACTCAGATTCGTAGTTTCCTGGAGATGGCAGGATATTACCATCGATTCATAGAAGGATTCTCAATGATTGCCAAACCCCTTACACAGTTGTTGAACAAAGAAAATAAGTTTGCATGGACGCCAGAGTGCGAAAAGAGTTTTATGGAACTGAAGAAGCATCTAACGACAGCCCCAGTGTTAGTATTGCCGAATGTGCAGAATAGCTTTGATATTTATTGTGATGCTTCAAAGCAAGGTCTGGGATGCATGTTGATGCAAAATGGCAAAGCCATGGCTTATGTGTCAAAGCGATTAAGGCCACATGAAGAGAATAATCCGACGCATGATTTGGAGCTATTGCCGTAGTGCATGCCTTGAAAATATGGCGTCATTATCTTATAGGGAACAGATGTGAGATATATACAGACCACAAGAGCCTGAAGTACATATTCACTCAAGCAGATCTTAATATGAGGCAACGAAGGTGGCTAGAGTTAATTAAGGATTATAATGTAGAATTCATTATCACCTGGAAAAGCTAATGTGTTAGCGGATGCTCTGAGTCGAAAGAGCCATAGTGAGAATACGCTAACGACGGATGATCAACCAGAGCTATGTAAAGAATTTCAGAAGTTAAAGTTGGAAGTAGTCCCACAAGGAGTTGTAGCTGCTCTCGAAGTAAAGCCAACACTTGAGGATCAGATAAGAGAAGGCCAAAAAGATGATGAGAAAATCACTAAGATCAAGTCAAAGAAAGAGGAAGGCTTAGCCGTGGATTTCACCTTGGATGAGCAAGGAACCATGTTCTTCAACGGTCGAATTTGTGTGCCGAATAAAAAGGAGCTGAAGCAACTGATTCTTGAGGAAGCTCACGATTCTAAGTACTCGATTCATCCAGGAAGTGCTAAAATGTATCAAGATTTGAGGGAGAGATTCTGGTGGCCTAATATGAAGCGTGAGGTGGCTGAGCACGTTGCTCTATGCGATGTATGTCAGAGAGTAAAAGCCATGCATCAAAGACCTGCTGGTTTGTTACAACCGTTGAAAATTCCTGAATGGAAGTGGGAGGAAATCGGTATGGATTTTATCACCGGTTTACCTAAGACTCAGAGAGGATATGATTCAATTTGGGTTATTGTGGATCGGTTGACCAAGGTCGCTCACTTCATTCCAGTAAAGACCACCTACTCAGGAGACCGTTTGGCAGAGTTGTATATGTCAAGGATTGTGTGTTTGCATGGAGTGCCGAAGAAGATAGTCTCGGATAGAGGTACGCAATTCACCTCAAGGTTTTGGGATAAATTGCATGAAGCTATGGGGACTCGATTGAACTTTAGTACAGCGTATCATCCGCAGACAGATGGGCAGACCGAAAGGGTTAATCAGATCCTAGAAGATATGCTGAGAGCCTGCGCATTGGTTTATACTACATCATGTGGATGTCTTGCCTTGATCACACTAAGGACTTAACCTTGCAAGCCTTTGACCTGAGCCAATCATGCAACCACATGTTGTAATGGGACAGCCTAGCTGATTAATTTGTAATGTCTTAACTTGGTACTATCATTGGTGGTGTGAGTTCCCGAGTTATGGTGTAATTCACATGGCGCAAGAGGGGGGCCCTGGTTGTGGTTTTCAGACCCACCAGTGTTGAAACCTTAACGGGTAGTACTGGATTAAGCCAGAGCATTGTAAAGGCTTTGTCATGATCTCTCCGCCGACACACCAAAGGAAGTGTGTTAAACCGGAAGGCACCAAGAGACGATCATGTCACGTGGGTAAAGTGCATAATCTCTGCAGAGTGTGAAACTATTTGGATAGCCGTGCTCGCGGTAGTGAGCAATGCTCGGGAATTACAGTTAAGGGTTAGCTTAATTAAAATGAACAACTTGGTTGGGATGGCGGAATGCCATATGGAAGATGGAACTTGATTTAGGTTGGAAACTTGGTTTACTTGAGAAATGCTGAATCTATCTATTATTGTTATTTGTTTTACCGTCTTTACAATCTATTTATTGTATTTGTTCGTAAACGCTGCTTTGTTGCAAAATACCCATGATAGCTTATCCTTTGGAATAAGCCTTGCATATAGTTACATAGAATTGCATTCTGTGCACAACTTGTTGAGTGCTTTAAGTACTCACCCTTGCCAACAATAACCTCACCAGTTGAAGAGTCTACATCAATACTGGAGAAAAGATTCCAGGAGGAGACGAATGTTTAGGGCGCAAGCCTTGTCAGTTGCCTGTGGTATACTGAGGGGTTGTCTACGTTTTCATTCTGCTGCCGTTTAATATATTGTTCAGCCTTGCGAGGCATAGTCATGTAAGTGGACCATAAGGTCATTCAACTAGTAGTATGTATCATATGATGTCTTTCATAATATTTTCGCTATGTATGATTGTGGTATTTACTTATGTTGAGCCTGTGTGCACTAGCGTGATCCTGGACTAGTGCAGTATACACAGAGGGTCCGGATTTGCATATTCGGGTCCCGACAGCGCCTAAGACGCGTGGTAGCACCTGATTGGTCCGGGCTTTGGTGACATCAGCGTGACGCAGTAAATCGATTTTTCAATCTAAAAATAATTCAGTTAATTTCGATTTTCCAATTTGTTTATTTTTAGTATTGATTCAAACTTCAAGAGGCTATAACTTTTGCATTTTAACTCGGATTTGAGTGATTCAAATTTCTAAAAAATTTTAAAATTGAGATATATTTAATGGTGAATTTTATTTGATTTTGGGAGTTCATTTGTTCTCTGTTTTGTTATTTATTTGCTTTTCTCCTTCGGTACGTGTAGACGTTGAATTGTGCGACGCTTCGGAGGAAGATCCAACAACTCAAGATCAAGTTCCAGAACAAGATCAGAACCTATTCCAAGGCAAGTTCTGCTTTGATCATGTTGAACCTATGTTTATACAAATGCTATATTGTTTTACTTTATTGCATAGTATTTCAAGTATACAATTGTTTCAATCTAAATTGGGATCTAGTTAATCTATCAAATTGATCTATACCCTACCTTGCCATTATATGCCATGATCTAATTGTCACCCTAAGATGGTTAACTAATAGTTGGTTAATATTGATAATCAACATGGGTTGGTTAGACCGTTGTAGATTGCTTAGTCGTGCCACGTCATCACATTTACTTGAACTATCAATGATTAATCTTGACTAATGGAATATGGAATAATGATGTGAACTTGTGTGTCATGTGAGGTCACACAATGAGATTGAGTTGTAGTGGCGAGTAATGTCACGCAACGATATTGATTTGTTGATAGCACGTGGTGCTTGGTAATCAACTTGGGTGATAATCAGTTAGATTGGGGCAAGTGACAAGGGGCGAGTATGCCAAGGTGGGCCCGATGGGCAGAGGGTATGTGGATGTCTTTCCTTGATCACTCTAAGGACTTAACCTTGCAAGCCTTTGACCTGAGTCAATCATGCAACCATATGTCTGGAATGGGTCAGCCTAGCTGATTAATTTGTAAAGTCTAGATTTCGATACTGTCGAGGTGACTAGTGAGTTCCTGTATTTTAGGGTAGACTCACATGGCGCAAGAGGGGGGCCCTGGATGTGGTAACCAGCCCCACCAGTGTTGAAACCTTAGCGAGCAGTACTGGGTCTAGGTGGAGCATTGTAAAGGCTTTGTTATAATCACTCGCCTTTGTGATGTTTGGTTGTATCGTGTGGGTAAAGTGCATAACCTCTGCAGAGTGTAAAACTGTTCGAATAGCCATGCTCACGGAATTGAGCAATGCTCGGGAATTACAGTTAAGGGTTAGCTTAATTAAATGGAAAACTTGGTTGGGATGGCAGGATGCCATGCGAGTTGAAAATTGGCTTAGGATTGGAAACTTGGTTTACTTGAGGAACACTGAAACTATTCTTTACTGTTATTTGTTTTACAATCTTTGTGATCTATTTATTGTATTTGTTCGAAAATGTTGCTTATTGCAAAATAGCCATTGAGAGCCTATCCTTTGGAATAAGCCTTGCATATAGTTACATAGAATTGCATTCTGTGCACAACTTGTTGAGTGCTTTAAGTACTCACCCTTTCCAACAACAATAATCAATAGTTGAAGAATCTACACCTGTGTTGGAGGAGGAGTTCCAGGAGGACATGAGTCATTAGGGTCCGAGCCTTGTCAGTTGCCTGTGGTGAACTGATGAGCTATCTACGTTTTCTACTTTCCACTGCTTAATTCTTAGCTTATATTTCAAGTCTTGCCCTGTGTGGCTTAATAATGTAAGTTGGTCATAAGGTCATACACTTAGCTATATCAATAAATGGAGTATTATTCTATTATCGTTGAGTATGATGTGATATGTACCCATGTTGAGTGTGTGCACTAGCGTTGATCACGGGGTAGTGCGGTAAACACAGTGGGTTCGAATCAGTGGATTCGGGTCCTTACAGAGGTGGTATCAGATCATACTGACTGTAGGTCTTGACCCTAGATAGCATGGGAGTGTCCAAAACTATTTTCTAAAGAAATATCTAAAGTTGACTAATGAAACACTCTTGACTCTTCTTATAATCTACTTCTCGCCTTTGCTGAATTTACCGTTTTATTGCTGTTCGGATGGAGAACTTATTCAAGGTTCTTTGTGGAGCAGATGCCGATCGTTCCGACTTTTGAGGAGTCAGCGGGTGGCTATGCTATGTACCCATGTTGAGCTGTGTGCAATAACGTTGATCCTGGGACTGGTGCGGTAAATACAGTGGGTTCGAATCAGTGGATTCGGGTCCTTACAAATAGCATTGTAAGCTAATTCGAAATCAACAATTTCGAAAGAGATTAACTCGTTATGAAATTATTGTCATCTCCGAAAGTGACAGGCAATACAATCTGTCCTATTAGAGTTACCGATAGACTAGGTACAATCCCAAAAAATGGATTTGTCACAAGTCGGATCTTAGAACTAGGAATTTGCATTTCATCTAAGGTATGAATAAAAAACAAATCTAAAGAACTTCCCCCATCCACCAAAACTCTTCCTACTTTGCAATTACTAATTGTAGGAGAAACTACCAATGGAAGTTTATGAGGGATACACATATCTTTTGGGCAATCGTTTTCGTTGAAGGTGATAGCGACGTTTGACCACTTTGGGTAGTTTGGCTTTCCTGGGCGGGTGTCAACGTTGTTAACCTCCCTCCAAGTAGATTTAAAATGCCTTTTCGAATCATACGCAGGTGATCCTCCGAAGATAAAGTTGACGTGATTATCGGCCTTCTAATAATCCATATCTTCGTCTCTATCTACATCTTTATTGCTTCGTCCTTTTGGTAATGTTGGCATAGGTGCCTTACTAAAGTAAAATTCCCCCATACGCTTTTGCCAAATAGGGCAATTACGCAAATCGTGTCCTGGTACGTTATGCAGAGGACACCAGCGTCCATTGCTACTGGTTGCTCAGAACCTTTGGGGGTAAATTGGTCGTCCTGTTGACCAGGTTTCTTCTTCTAAGGAGTTTTTCCCTTAGAGTAAGTAGGTCATTCTGAGACGCATGCGACCTCCCTTTGAAAAGTTTTCTTATTCTTTTTCTTGTTCGTACCCTTATGGTCCTCGGGCTTGAAGGCCTTTTTGGATTTTTTATCCTCAGACTTCTTTGGACCTGGTTATGGTGGAGTATGGACTTTGTCGACCATACGATTCCATTCAACTGCTTCATGGGCGTTCGAGTACCGATCTGCCATATTGAATAGTTCTGATATGGTGGATAGTGGATTAATGTTGAGGTCCTCTGTGAAGCGTTTATAACGTACAACCTGTTTAAATGCATGGATAACATAATCTTTAGATATATTAGGAATGGTATTGCGAACCTCTACAAACTTTTTAATAAATTAATATAAGTTTTCATTAGAGGTTTGACAAAGATGATGCAAGTAATCTTCTTTCCCTAGCTTGGCATAACAACTTTTGAATTTGTTTAAAATAGCATAGCATAAATTCTCCCAACTAAAAATAGATCATTCCAGCTAATTGAACAAATAAGTCCTTGTGGATCCTTTAAGAACAGTAGGAAGATAGTTTGCCATTACCTTCTCATTGCCCCCAATGGCTTGGATGGCAGTGGTATATTTGTAAGAATTCCAACGAATTCCGAGTTTCTTCAAAACTCTCCAAATGACATAGCTTCAATTTCTCGAGCCAGGTGACATCTCTAAGCCCTGGGGGAAAAGCTTTACATCCTAGGGTGAATCATTTGAAGACACTTCTCTGCTGTAGTTCATTCCTCTGCTGGTGATTGGTGCCTTGTTGGTGCTAACCAGTTGAAGTGTGTTCCATACGAGAATCGGTCTAAGACCTTGTGGATAGGGACATGACCTATACTTCTTCTGCAACTTCTTGTATATCAGCGGCTAGGGATCTAATGATTATTGCATTAAGCTCATTATTCCCTTTCTGTTTGTTGATTTAGAATCGCACTAGTTAAAATACGGATTATTTCTATCAAGGTTCCCTCCTATGAACTGCATGGAACCAAGTTTAGGTCCCTTATCGTCACCCTTGGAACTTGCGGTGTGACCGAAAGAATGTGTCGGAGGCGACTTTCCAAGGGACCTGGTCTTCACGATGTCCCTAGTTGACGTCTGGATCACTAGCGTCTCGCCTCATCCATATCCTTTTGTTTCGCAACCATGAATTGTTTATGTTGCTCTTAAGCGGTTTTTTTGCTATTTTCATGTGCTTCACGCTATTCACGTTCTGCTCATTGTTCATCTATCTCACTCGTGGCCGCACAAGTGCGGAACTCAGAGTGGATAGAGGGAGTGAGCGCTCCATCTTCATTCGAGGATGGGGAGTAGTTGAGGCATCGGAGACAATATTCCGAAGTTGGGCTCTCTAGAATGTTATCATCATCTTGGAGAGCGTGATCATCATAGACTTCCATGGGATATGCTCCATGGAAATCTATCTCTGTAACTGGGGTAGGAATGGGATTTTGCTCATGTTTTGATTTCTCAAGTAGTGGCTCTTCTGATTCGGCCTCATCCATGTTGGCCTGGATTGTCGATAACTCTGCTTCGGTGACATTCAGAATATAAATCGCACTTACATTCTTCTTTTGAGACATAGTCATTGGCATCAAGATCGGCATAATCGAAGAGGACGAAAGAGTTTTCTTCATCCATTGCTAAGAGGAACAGGAAATACGTTTCACAATCTTGATCACTTGAGGCCCTCCTTCTACTGTCAACTGTTGATGTTCAAGACCTAGGGTTTCTAGATCGAGCTTATGAATTAAAATGGTTATAGGCATCTGGGGAAACAAGATTATGAAAAGAGAGACTAGAGATTGCTTCTTATTAGCCAAGTGGCATAACAGAGTACATATTGCTATAGAATTTGTGTACAAAGTATTACAGATTGGTTCTGATCCTTCTTTTTCTCGACGGTACAAATGTCCTCCCTATTTATATAGAATGAAGAGGAGGCAATTGCGTAAGATCGAGGATGCCAACTAGAGCGGGGTGAATAGGCGATTTTAAAAATTCGTCTCACTAAATACACGCTCTATTGTTCTCTATGTCAAAACCTAAACAATAATCAATGCGGAAGCAATAAACTAAGGTTTTGACAAATTAAAGCCTAAGTCAACTAGGCTCACTAAGTGCACTAACTAATTATGTCTCTAACAATAAATTACAATCCTAAAGACAAGCAAGAAGTTTAATTCTAGGAATGTAAATTACAACAATATAAATAAGGAATTGCAAGCATAGACAAGGAGACACAATACTTTTTACCGTGGTGTTCGGAGACTTGCTGGTCTTCCCTAATACACATTGAGGCAAGCCCAAACCACTTTAGACTGGCTCCACGAACTGAGCACCCGCCTCGATTCCACTAGTGGTAGCTCTTTCACCCTTCGGGTAGGCAAGTTCCGACCTTCACAACTTTGTCGGGCCTTCTCATAATCTCCTTGAGAAGGTCACCGCGCACGACGCCTCCAAATGCTATCTAGGTGTCGGCAAACACCAAGAGTAACAAGTCAAGCCCTCTAATTTGATCCTCACCAAGTGCAACACATGCACAAGGGTGATCACCGAGTGCAACACATGCACAAGGCTTCCCTCAAGTGCAATACATGCACAAGAGGCTCTCAATCCTCTCCTAAATTCAACACATGTAAATAGGGCTCACTCTTAGCTCAAAAACCAAATGAAAAAGAGCAACACATACACACAACTCCCACAAACCTTCCCCAAGGTCAGCAACACCCAAATAGTAGCCCCAAGGCCCCTTTTATGTCCTTCCCAAAGAAAACTAACTGTTGGGGGGCAAAAAGTGCAGCAAACCCGGTGCTACCGCCCTACTAGGGCCGGTAGCACGGGCCTCTAGACCAACGGTCACTTTCGTGCATTAAAAACACCAAAAACTAGCCATTGCTACAGTACCCCCGGTGCTACCGCCCATCTAGGACCGGAAGCACCGGCCATTTCCACCAAAAAACACTTCTCTGGAGTTTTTACACCGCCTTTGGGTCTGTAGTACCACCCCGGGCGGTGCTACCACCTATCTAGGGCCGGTGCTACCGCCCATCTAGGGCTGGTAGCGGTGCTACCAGTGTTTCAGCAACTAAAACGGCCACAACATTTTACCCCGAACTCTGATTTAGGTGATTTTTTATTCTATGCGAAGCTTATGTCGAGGGCTAAAATCTCCACCCATTTTCAAGATTTAATCAACCATAGATATTTTTAAATATCACAAAAACAAAGATTCTAATGTAGTCATTCAAGTCTAAAATCTAATTTCTCGAAATCCCTCACATAGACTTGATCAAGAGAGTGACTACAATCTAGAGAGATTGAATAAGATAAAATATTGAGCCATGTTATGATCAACTCATGATCAAAACAATTTTGCAAAAATACATTTGCAAATTCTAATCACATGCTCCAATATCAAATGCATGAACACCAATATTTTGCAAAACACATTTGCAAATACAAATCTTGCAAACAAAAGCAATCAAGATCATATCTTTAAGCCATGTGATGATCAACACATGATCAAACCAATTTTCAAACACATTTGCAAACCCTATTCTCACATGCTCCAAGATAAGATTCAATTAAACTATATTTTGCAAAAACTCATTTTGCAAACACAAAGCATAAACCTATCTTGACCTTTGTGATGATCAACACATGATCAAGTCACAAGCTAAGACTTCGATACATGAGCTCTCTATTTGCAACACATGCAAATATCTAGCTCCATACAAACAACCACTTAAACCAACTTGCATAAGCTATCTCCCTTTTGCAACACATGCTAATCCATAGCTCTATGCAAAAACCAAATCAAGATACAATAAGAAGCAAGCATGAGCTCTCTTATTTGCAACACATGCAAATACTTAGCTCATGCAAGAACCAACCAAGAGAATGAGCTAGAGTGAACCGGATTGAGTTCATCAACACATGATGAAGCTCAAGCTATAAGACTCGACCCCTCTTAATAGTACAGCAACCTGTACTAGCAACCCGGCCCCCCATCCAAACACCAAGACCGGTAAAAGACTAGGAATACATCCTTAGCCTAAGCTAGTTATACCTTTGCCTCTCGCAACCACTTGGAGCTTTCATGATGACCGATCATCTTCTCTCCAAGTCGGGATCTTTATCATGTTCATCGACACATGATGAACTCCCCTTGTCTTACCTTCGGGATCCTCTCTTAATGCTCATCAACACATGATGACGTACTTGTCCCGTTTATCCATGTCAACCTTGGAAACCTATTTCAAACTCATTGAAAGTGTTAGTCCAAACACATGGTTGTCTGAATCATCAATGCACTACATTAACACATAATGGATGCTCCCAAGATCAATTGAGCACAACCCAAAGACAATTGATTGAAAGATTAATTGTGCCTTGAGTATACTAATGCAACTAATGCTTCATATACGCAAGAACTTTCGATTGCCCTAGGATCAACAAAGTGAACCATCAACACATGACTAGTTCTTTGTTGATTGAATGGCAACCGAACACAATTTAAATTATCTTTAAATTGTCATGAGTATATATTAACTACACAAGTTTCATATACTCAATTCGATGGAATCTAAAAGTAATGATCAAATTTATATAGAGTGGTGGAAAGGGATCAATACTCTTAAGACCATTACTTACAGAATAAACTCTGTTAGATGTGTGCATACAAATAATTGAACTTGAATCAATATGCACATATTCAATTTTTTATTGCTTTTGAGTTTATCCTATATTGCCCTAAGTATACTACAACTACACAAGTTAAATATACTCAAGGGTTTGTTTCAAAGTAATGATCCTTCATATAGAAAGATGAATTAGATCAATACTTTGAAACTTCAAGATTAAGCATGAACTCCCCCTAAATGTGTGCATTCATGTATATATGGAGTTGAAACATTAATGCACATCTTGAGATCTAAATAATGGTAGAGTTCATCATTTAACTTGAATCCAAAATATGCATTAAGATATCGTAAAATGAATACGAGTGCATACCTTGGGTTTTTCATTTTTCAATGAGATGAGACTAATTAAAGATATACTCAATAAAAGAGTTAGTCTCATATTTGAATTTATCAATATGAATATGAATATTATATCCAAAGAATGCAACAAGATATGATAATATGAACTCGAATGCATACCTTTGATATTTCCATATTTTCATCCAGAAGAGACAAATGAGAGTTAAGCTCAACAAAAGAGTTAGTCTTATAAAAGATTTGTCATTAATTAACAATTGAGACTAATCAATATTATAATTATCAAAAGAGTTAGTCTCAATATTAGATTTTTCATTAACACCAAAACCAACTTAATGGAGCTTGAACTTTCAAATTGCGCTTCAAAAAAGTGTCGTACAGTCGAAATGTGTCTTCCCGTCAAGTGGTATCTTCTCGCTAAAGAGTGCCTTTTCGGGATAACTTCCGAGTAGTTATTTGTATTGTTAAGAAAAATAGTCCGCACAATACACATATGCAGAGATAAGTGCCTGCCCCGACCAATTTCACTGGTCGGGACAGTTGGTTTTACTGGTCAAAGAAGACCCGTATGAGGCAAAGTATAGGACACGCCAGCAAATTGGTCGGAGCCGTAACAAAGTAACTGACCATGGTCTTATTATTTTTTATTGGCTTTTCTTTATAAGTTGCGGGCCTAAAGCAGAGTATAGCCTTTAACCATTGCAGGACCAAAAAAAGTATGGCCTTTTATTCTCGTCAATTTTCAATCATAAAATTTTAAGGAAATTTATTTTTAAATCATCTTTCAACTCAGGAATCACTCCTGGAGCTAACCCATTGTTCCCATGATGGAATCACTCCATCCTAAATCTTTTCCTTCTGAAATTATTTTTGAATTATCAAAATCTTTTCCTTTTGAAATTATTTTTGAATTATCAAAATCTTATCCATGAATGTCTTGCTCCACATACCCATGACTGCGGGCAT
This sequence comes from Otatea glauca, assembly GCA_036346275.1. NCBI lineage: Eukaryota > Viridiplantae > Streptophyta > Magnoliopsida > Poales > Poaceae > Otatea > Otatea glauca. Next base: position 14,054,974 of record CM070720.1, read on the forward strand.
GGCTAATTGATTAGTTTTATACTCTGCAAAGCTTGTACAACTTTACCGACAAGGCATTACCATGTCCTTTTTCCAAATACACAGTTCCTTCAATGTGCGGCAGAGAAAATCATGACAAAGCCTCTATAAAGCTCTATCCATGTAGTCATGCCAACTAAGGTATCACCGTTGAAAGGATCACCCTAGTCGAAAGCCCCTCTTGGCCGAGTGGCAGCCTCATGCTCACACCACTTTCATCCTAAAAGCACAACTATCCATTGTATGTTTCAATACAGATAGCCAGTCTATCCCATACAAGACTTGTAGAAGTACGGTAAGGCTTTACATTCAGCGAAACATAGACCGGTCCTTAACTGACCAAGCGGCCTTTCAATCAACCCAGCAACCACCAGTCCAACCATTTCCGCCCAGTCTAAACCATATCATTAAATTTTAACTTGACATCACACGAAATGATAAAGCATAGTTAACGTTTGAATTGAACTTTATCTGACACAAAATCCCAAAAAGGTCCTAATTTTAGTTCTAAGCATGTATAAGAAAATCTCTAACCATTTTTATATTCATATTGAGAGACTATGTGGTGGTCTACCCATGGTTGTGATGAGTATTTGATTGTGTATGAGCTTGTGGTGCTTAGGTTTGAGTTTAAATTCAGATTGTTTTGGTTTTGAGTAGTTTGAGTTGACGTGAGTTGTCCAAGACCACTGGTTGGAGCCTAGACTGGTCGTAGCCTTAAGTAATCGAGCTTTGACTATTCTTGGCCTTAAGTGGTCGTGGCCTTAAGTGATCGGAGACTTGACTGGTCATGACCTTAAGTGGTCGGGACTTATCTAGTCAGATACTTAAGTGGTCGGGACTTGACTGGTCGGAGACTTTACTGGTCAGAGACTTGGCTGGTCGAAGACTTGACTGGTCGTGGCTTGAAGTGGTCGAGCCTTGACTGATCATAGCCTTAAGTGGTTGGGCCTTAAGTGGCCGTGGCCTTGATTGGTCGTGGCTTTAAATGATCGAGGTACCCTTAAGTAGTTGTGACGTTGACTAGTCGTGGCTTTAAGTGGTCAGGGCACCCTTCAGTGGTTGTAGCCTTAAGTAATCGTGGCCTTAAGTGGTTGAGGCACCCTTAAGTGGTTGTGACCTAAGGTGGGAACCTTAGATATGTGACTAGTCAGCAGGTTACATATTACATATTGTTGAGTAATGCTATGTGATGCTTTGCTTTTCTGAGATGGTTGCAGGACTTTGAGCTAGGTCATGGTGAGGCGGACGAGACCGAGACTAAGCTAGGAGAGCTGAGGTTTAGACGGTCAAGGTGGCGCAGAAGATGACTAAGAGCGGGGAGTTGTTGCAAACTGGGATGACAAGTGAATGGATGAGATGATAACTTAAGCCCTAGTCAAGCGAAGGAGGATCGATGGATCAAGGGTCCGCGGGTGGAGTAGTGGTTAAGTTAGTGATAAATGGTTAAAACCTATTATGTTGTTGGGTTGCGGGTTAGCCCATGTATGAGTGAGGGATGAAATCTCAACCCATGATGAGGTTTCTTGAGGGAGAAGAATGTCATCTAAGTGTAGAGGTTGCTTCTAGTGTGCTATAAATAGAGGAGTGGGGCGATGCCTCCATAAAAAGTCTTAGAAAAGGGTTTTTTGTTTCCTTATGCTCATTTGACCTTTCTTGAGTTTTTTTATCTCTCTTTGATTTCTTTCTTTCTTGATCTTGTGTTGCCAAGGATGAATCATTGGTGGATGAATCATCTGTAGATCATATCCCAATCATCTCGGCAAGCTTTAGCACGATCTCCAATGTTTTTGCAAGAAATCGGTCTTTGGATTGAAAAAAAGAGATTCATGATAGATCTCAAGCTTGCTCATTTAAGGGTTGTTTCTTTGCTGTTCCTACTTGCTGTGACATATGGGAGATCATCTAAGACCATGTAACACCCAAAAATTTGCTCTAATTTAAAATTTGGAGTATTTTCGGTTTTTGAGAATTTTTGAGAAATTAATAGAATTTAATTTTGATTTACTCATTTCTGACCTTTCTTGAATTCAATTAAATCCATGCAAAATTTTATGCAAAGTTTTATTGAAAATATTTTATTTGACTTCCAACTGTCTCAAAGTATTTTCCAGAATTCTTGTGGAATTTTTATGATATTTTTACTATTTTCTTTGGCCAAAACTATTTTCTCGAATTATTTTAATGAAAAAGGTTTTAAAAACGGCTATGAACAGTAATGGGCCGAGCCCGTTACTATGCGCACCGCTGGCCCAACGCGCCAAAAACCCTAGCCGCCGCGTAATTGCACCGTCGGATCGGGATCCAGCGGCTGCCGTTGCGCCTCGTCAACCGCGAACGTGCGCCATCGGATCGTCGCTGCTTGGACGGCCGTGATGGAGCCACGTCGGTACGACCGGGCGTAATCGCCGGAGTTAACGCCGCCGAGCATTTCTGCTCGTTTCGCCAGTGTTTTCGCGCACGTCGAGGCCCCTTAAAGTGCACCGAGTAGCGCGTTTGACAGAGTTCCTCTCGCTGCATCTTTTGACTCCTCGCACGCACGTCGAGACGCCCTAGAGACTCCGCTCTAGCTCGCCGTAGTTGCTCGAGTGCGTCGCCGTAATCCTTCGCCTTTTTCTCGTCGTCCGTTGAGTCTCCGCCGTCGCCGAGGCCACTGGAGTAGCGCTCTCGCTGAGACACGTCGAACGCGCCAGTTCTTCACGCCGGAGAAGCACCGTAGCGTCGTTGGCTGCGTCGTCTTCCCCAGCTCCGGCAACCTTCTCTTCCTCGCCGCCGTCGTCTTCACCGAGCTTCGTCGACCGTTCGATCTGCATCGCAAGGTTCTGGTACGTCCACGTCGCTGCTCCATTTTCTGTGCTTGTTCTAGATTGAACGGTGGTGATTAGATTTAGTTTCTGTGCTTGTTTAGATCTCAGCCGTTGGATCGTTAGTGTACGCGTGAGATTGCGCCGCGTCGCTAGGGTGAACAGTAAACCACTCCGGTAACCTGCGCCGTCAGATTAGATCTAAACGGTAGAGATTAGATCTGGTTTTGCCTTAAGGATCCGCGCCGTTAAGATTTGAATGTGCGGCGGTGATGGCACCGTACCCTCGCCGAATCGCGTGCCGACGCGTGGGCATTTTGACTGGGACAGAGACCAGATCCAGCCATCAATTTCGAGCGCACCGCTGCGATCTTGCCATGTGGCCGCGTGTGAACCGAGACGCCGCCGAACGTGCACGAGATCCAGCCGTCAGATCAGGGAGTTCCGTCGGATCCGCGACGCGTGGAGGCGCGAGCGATCGCGTCGCCGAGTCGGTCGCGTGGGATCGGCCGTTGGATTCGGCGGCCGTCGGATGCGCGGCAGCGTGTCGCATGGATTGGCGAGGCGGTGTGACGCGTGAGATCTAACCGTTGATTCAATGAACGGCTCGGATCTTGCGCGTGGATGCCTTGTCTTTGGTGGACCAAGTCCACGGTGGACCCGACCCGAGCCGTGGACCGAGTCCATAGACCGAGGCGATGTGGCAGCACCAGAAGCTGCCACGTGTCATGCTGACGTCATAAATATTTTTTTATATTCGGCCGAATTTCATTTTGGTGCTGACGTCATCATTAGGTCATGCTGACGTCATAAATCCCAATTTTTCAGCATAAAAATAATTCGAAAAAATCGGATTTTCTAATTCCTGTATTTTCAGATTTTATTCAAACTTCAAATGGCTATAACTTTTGCATTTTAACTCGGATTTGGGTGATTCAAATTTCTAAATATTCATAAAATTGTGATATCTTTAATGGAGAATTGTATTTGAATTTTTGAGGTCATTTAGTCTTCTCTATTAGTTATTTATTGCATATTTTGTTTGTACGTGTAGACGCAAATTTGCCGGAAGGTTTCGAGGAAGAGTTCGTCGCTCAAGATCAAACTTCGGGACACGACCAGCAAATCTTTGAAGGCAAGTGATGCTTTGATCATTTTGATCCCAGATTTTAAAATGTAATTTATGCTTTGAATTTATGCATGCTTATTTATTAAAAATTATTTAAATTAATTTGGGATAATGTAGATAATCAACCCATTTTGTTATGCCACCTTGAAATTATTGATTGTATGCCCTAAATCATTGTCACCCTAAGTTTGATTGTAATAGTTGGATGTTAATACTGTGCCAACACGGGAGGCTAGACCATGGATAGATGCTTAGCCTAGCAACGAATCATGAACGATCTTTCGGAAAAATGCTACCTTATTGACTAATGGAATATTGAATGTATTTTGAAAGTGGTGTGATGATGTCACATGATGAAATTGAAGTGTGGAGACCTTTGTGGTTCCATACCGATGTTGAGTTATTGCTGGCATGTGTTGCACAATAATCAACTGAGTGGGAAATGATTTAGACTGGGGCAAGTGGCAAGAGGCTGTGTGCCAGGTGAGCCTGTGTGGCAATGGGTTGTTGAGTGATGTGAGTCTGTGTGCCACATTGGGCTGTGTGCCACTGTTTGAGTGTTGAAAGTCTTGCCTTGGTCAGTTAAGGACTTCACCTTGCAAGCCTTTGATCTGAGTCATCCGTACAACCACATGTCTGGTATGGGACGGACCTAGTTGATTGGGGTTCTTTTATCTTCCCTCTGACACCTCAGGGTGACAGTGAGATGTGTGTGTATCATGCGGGAGTGTACCTATGCTCTGACTTGGTGCCCATCCAAGCTGTGATTGGCACATTCTATACTTGGCTCTGTGTGAGGAAGTGATAGTGAAGGCAATACGGAGAGGTTCTTTGGGTAAGGTAGAGGTTCTGAAAAGCTTTGTTGCGGACAATCACTGTGTGGTGGCGATTGTATCTTGTGGGTAAAGTGTACAACCTCTGCAGAGTGTAAAAACTATTGAATAACAGTGCTCTCATGTAATGAGCATTGCTCGGGATTCTGATCAAGGGTTAGATCTTCAAAAACAAAATGTGGAAAGGGTGGCTGTGTGCCAGTGTTAAAAATGAACTGTTTAGGATGTGTGCCGAGAATCTTCAAAGAAAAACCATTTGAAGAAATTAGTATTAATTATAACTGTTTCACTTCTTTAATCTAAATAAGATACTGGTTTAAAAATGCTGTTCGATGCAAAATAACCAATTAAGCCAATCCTTTGGAATAAGCTTTGCATATAGTAATAGCGTTGCATTCTGTGCATTACTTGTTGAGTGCCTTGTATACTCACCCCTCCTTGCTTATCAACCCCAACATCAGTGGAGGAGTCTACATCAGCGTGGGAGGAGGAGTACATTGAGGATCCGGGCAATTAGGGGGCAAGCCCAGTCGGTTGCCTGTGGCGAGATGAAGGCTTCCACGACATTTATTTTTATTCTGCTGCTATTTCATTTACTCTGAATAATGTAAAGCCCTGCTTGGCATATTTTATGTAAGGAGACCATAAGGTCGTACAACTCAAATATATAAATGTTTGCACTATTTATTCGTATATCGCTGTGATCGTCTGTGATATGCAACCCTGTAAAGACTATGTGTGCTAGCGTGACCCTGGACTAGCACAGATTACAAAGAGGGTCCGGATTTGCAGATTCGGGTCCCGACAGAGGTGGTATCAGAGCAGGCTGACTGTAGGTCTTGACCCTAAACTAGATTAGTTGTACCTAGGAGGATAAAACTATTTTCTAAGACTTAATCAACTTGAGCAAGAATATCGATGAAATCTCGACTTATCTTTTCTTCCTTGCTTCATACCTATGCTGGAATCTTATTATTATTTTTTGTTTAATTTAAATGAGGTCTGTTTTGGCAGATGAGGATGATCGACACCTATGGAGAGCGCACTAGAGGATACGCCGCTGAGTTATGGCGTATGATGCAGCTGCTCGGAGGATTTGACAGACCGCTTTATCGGGGGACCACGGTGGTACGGGCAGGACTTGACATTGCCTGGGATGTCAAGATCACTGTGTACGCCCCGGAGAGGACAAGGGCGAGCCGTCCTATTTACATCACGACCAAGAGGACTTCTTTTGAGGCCGGGATCCAGGAGACGGCGCGTCTGGCGATGTGGCAGGTTGCCCGCACCTACTCCGTAGAGTTGGAGGGCACTGTCTTTCGTCACCATCCGCGCCGAGACAATTGTTTTGACAGGATGGAGCTTTTGGAGGAAGACGCCACAATCACTCACCTGGCGAGGTATGTCATCGCTCAGGAGGACGTCTTGGACGAGACAGTCCAGGAGCTGCAGAGGACCCGCGACGAGGTCACGGAGGCGAGGATCCAACTGCGGGAGGGCTTAGCACACTCCATGCAGAAGATCCAGGAATTGGAGATGGCTCTGTATGGACCCGAGCTGAGCGATCCCTGAGCTGCACGATCCAGATCCGGAGGAACGAGCAGGAGGCACGGTCACGCAGAACCACCGCACGAGAGGAGCAGCCGGGACCAGCAGAGTCGATGGGGTCATTTGCACGGTGCGAGAGGTCATCGAGGACCGATTCGCCCGATGCGAGCACCCGGTGTATGCTCGGGAGCCATGGCCGGGTTGGCTCGATGAGTGATCGAGTCTAGTCGAGGGTAGTGTCGAGACTCGAGTGTTTGAGTCGTGTCTTTTGCTTCAGAGTCACCATTAGGTGTGAGTCGTTGTGGAGTCCTACGTTGCTTACTTGTTTTTGGTTGTGAGTGTCTCGTATGTGTTGCATTGCCCTTAGGCACTTGTGAGCAACCATACTACCTTATATTATATCAATAAAGTTGCTAAATAATTTAAGTTACACCTGTCTCCCCACATAAGTTCTTTTACTTGCCTATGCTTTCTTCTTTTCTTAACCTTGGAAGTTTGCAACAGATGGTGAGGACTCGCGGAAACATTGGAGCCAGCGGAAGTGGAGTGAAGCAGGCTGACAACTAGAATGAGGAGCCAATCCCTCAACCGCCGCAAGTCGATATGCAGAATCTGGGAGCCTTTCTGGCTGCCCAAACTCAACTTATGAACACGATGGTACAGACCATGCAGCAAATATCCAATCAGGCTGCTGCGAATGTTCAACCTGGGGGTAACCATGGACCACACCCATACTCAAGGTTATCAGAGTTTATGCGAACTCGTCCACCCACCTTCTTCGGCAACGCCAATCCGATGGAAGCGGACGATTGGCTAAGGACAATTGAAAGGAAGCTGCACATTACCCAGTGTGTGGGACATGAGAGGGTGCTCTATGCCTCTCATCAACTCGAAGGAACTGCCGCAGAGTGGTGGGAAAACTTCTGCACAGCTCATGAAGACCCACAGAGTGAGTTCACCTCCGCTTTCCGCCAATACCATGTACCCGAGGGTATCATGGATCTTAAGAAAGAGGAATTTCAGAGCCTCAAGCAGAGTGGCCAATCAGTGGCCGATTACCTGAATAAGTTTACCCAGTTGGCACGCTACGCACCAGAAGACGTAGCTACAGATAAGGCCAGACAATCCCGCTTTATGAAGGGATTAAACACGGATTGCAGTGGGGTGATCACCACACATTCCACGACTTTCAAGAGCTAGTTAACAAGGCTCTTATTTTGGAGGACAAGCGTCGATAGTTGGATGATAACAGAAAGCGCAGAATGGCGCAACGAGGAGGTTGTTAGGGCCAGCAGAGGCAGAGGACGGCACCCCAACAGTTCATCCGGTACCAGCCCAGAGGCAGTGACGGGGCACCACTACCGGCAAATCGTCCGATGGGTCGGATGCGGACTCGGCCAGAACCATGGTATAGGCGGAGGAACCTCGCAGCAAAGCGGGAAGGCGTTGTTATCATCGCAACGAGTTGGGGCACCGCCAACAATCGCCGAAGAAAGGAGGTGCCACCCCAGTCCGTTTTAACCTGGGGAACACACCCGCAAGGACTCCCGCGCCAATTGTGAACCGCGGGTCATCAACATCAGCAACTCCATCTCAAGTAACCGCACGAGGCCGAGCTAATCACATCACTGTGGATGAAGTCCAGAACGCTATAGACGTTGTACTGGGTAAGTTCCTAGTAAACTCGATCACCCATCTTTGTTTTATTTGATTCAGGAGCATCACATTCATTTGTTTCTCAAGATTTTGCTGTTCACAATAATTTGGATATTGTGGAACTTAAGTGTGTACTTGTAGTCCAATCCCCTGGATCAGGACTCCGATCAAAAGTAGGATGTTCTGGGGTAAGGTTAATAATTAATGGAATAGAGTTTCTAGCGAACTTAATCGTCCTTAATACCCAAACCACGGATGTTATCACAGGAATGGATTAGTTAACCAAACACAAGGCTATCTTTGGATCGGAAAAGAGTTATATCAATTGAGAGCCCGAAGGGAGAAGGGTTGAGTTTGAAGAAAAGTAGTACGAGATGGACAATTAATGGTCAACGACATGAAAGTATCGACTTGGAGGAAGTTTTCATAGTTAATGAATATCGGATGTTTTCGGAAGATTTACGGAATCTTGCGGATAGAGATATCGAGTTCGTGATAGAGCTTGTTCGAGGACAGCTCAATAGCTAAGAGACCTTACAGGATGTCCACAGAGGAATTGGTGGAAATGAAGAAGCAAATTGAAGAGCTTTGGAAAAGGATTCATAAGACCTAGTTCATCGCCATGGGGAGCACTGTCTTGTTCGTCAAGAAGAAGGGCGGGAGTTTTAGGATGTGTATAGACTATCGAGCACTTAATGATGTGATGATAAAGAATAAGTATCCGCTACCGGGATCGGCGATCTTTTGATCGATTGAGAGGAGCGAGTCTTCTCAAAATTGATCTCCGATCGAGGATACCATCAATTGAAGATCCGATCGGGAGATATTCAAGGCGCATTTTCGTCAAGATATGGACATTACGAGTTCTGATGATGTCTTTTGGTTTGACAAATGCACGGCATATTTCATGAACTTAATGAATAAGGTTTTCATGGAATACTTGGATAAGTTAAATCGTCGTGTTTATTGATGATATTCTTGTCTATTCCAAGACAAGAGAAGAGCGCGCCGAACATTTAAGGTTTGTTCTTGAAAAGTTGAGAGAACAACAGTTGTTTGCAAAATTTAGTAAATGTGACTTCTGAAAGAATAAGGTTGAATTTCTTGGACACATAATGACAGAAGAAGGAGTTGCGGTAGATCCAAAGAAAGTGGAGACGGTTTTGCATTGGGAGCAGCCAAAGACGGTAACCCAAATCCGTAGTTTCCTTGGAATGGCGGGACATTACCGTCGTTTCATCGAAGGATTCTCCATGATTGTGAGACCTCTTACGCAATTGTTGAAAAAGGAAAAGAAATTCTTATGGACACCTGAGTGTGAGAAGAGTTTTCAGGAGTTGAAGAAAAGATTAACATCAGCACCTGTATTAGTTTTACCTGACGTTCATCAAGGCTTCGACATCTATTGTGATGCATCGCGTCAGGGATTGGGATGCGTGTTGATGCAAAATAGGAAGGTAATTGCCTATGCATCGAGGCAATTGAGGCCACATGAGGAGAACTATCCGACTCATGATTTGGAATTGGCTGTCGTAGTGCATGCCCTAAAAATATGGCGTCACCATCTCATCAGAAATAGATGTGAAGTGTATACCGATCATAAAAGTCTTAAGTATATCTTCATGCAAGCTGACCTAAATATGAGGCAAAGAAGATGACTTGAGTTAATCAAGGATTATAATATTGGAATTCACTACCATCCTGGTAAAGCCAACATAGTGGCAGACGCCTTGAGTAGAAAGAACCACAAGGTAAGCATGCTATTGGAAACAAGTCAGGCAGAATTGTGTAAGGATTTCCAGAAATTAGAACTGGAAATGGTACCAGAAGGATTTTTAGCAACCTTGGAAGTAAAACCTACCCTGGAAGATCAGATCAAGGAAGGGCAGAGAGATGACGACAAAATCAAGAGAATTAAGGACAAGAAGGATGCAGGCAAGGCAAAGAATTTCAAACTGGATGAGAAGGGTACTATGTGGTTTAAAGGGCGCATTTGTGTGCCGAATAAAAAGGAATTGAAGCAGATAATTTTGGAGGAGGCCCATGACTCCAAGTACTCAATTCATCCAGGAAGTGCGAAAATGTATCAAGATTTAAAGGAAAGATTTTGGTGGCCAAGCATGAAACGGGAAGTCGCCGAATATGTTGCATTATGTGACATATGCCAAAGAGTCAAAGATATGCACCAGAGACCAGCAGGGCTATTACAACCCCTAAAGATACCTGAATGGAAATGGGAAGAGATTGGTATGGATTTCATAACCGGGTTGCCCAGGACTCAAGAGGGATATGATTCCATATGGGTCATAGTAGATCATTTAACTAAAGTGGCACATTTCATACCGGTAAAGACCACTTATTCCGGAGACCGGTTAGCGGAACTTTATATGGCACGAATTGTCTGCATTTGCAGAGTACAGAAAAAGATAGTGTCGGACGAGGTACCCAATTTACCTCCGATTTTGGGGTAAGCTACATGAGGCAATGGGGACTCGTTTGAACTTGATCTGACCTACCACTGCAAGCAGATGGTCAAACCGAGAGAGTTAACGGTATTGGAAGATATCTTTGAGAGCTTGTGCGCTAGCATATTACGCCGTGGGACAAATGTTTACCCTATCTTTGAGTTCAGCTATAATAATGATTACCAATCAAGTTTCTGAGATGTCTCCATTTGAAGCTTTGTATGGTCGATCTGTCGAACACCATTGAATTGGGTGAGATAGGTGAGCAGCGTGTTTTGGACCGGACATTCTTGAAAGCGAAGAAACGGTCATACGATCGGGGAAAGGCGAAGATTGCTCAATCAAGGCAGAAGAGTTATGCTGACAATCGCCGCAGGGAATTGAGCTTTGAATCTGAAGACTTTGTGTACCTCAGAGTCACACCACTCAAGGGAGTTAGAAGATTCCACGCAAGAGGGAAGCTCGCACCCAGATATGTCGGGCCGTTCAAAATCCTGAGCCGTAGAGGAGAAGTTGCATATCAATTGGAGTTGCCACAGTCCTTGGCAAGAGTGCATGACGTATTCCATGTGTCTCAATTGAAGAAGTGTCTCCGAGTACCGAAGGAGCAAACACCTTTGGAGGCAATTGAGCTGCAAGAAGATCTGACTTACAAAGAGCATCCGGTGAAGATTCTGGACATAATGGACAGAGAGACAAGGAACAAGTCAACACGGTTCTATAGAGTTCAGTGGAGCAACCATTCGGAAAGTGAAGCAACGTGGGAACGTGAAGAAGACCTAAAGAAGGAGTTTCCTGACCTGTTTCTTTAGCCAGCCCTAAATCTCAGGGACGAGATTCTGTTAAGGGGGGAGGTTTGTAACACCCAAAAATTTGCTCTAATTTAAAATTTGGAGTATTTTTGGTTTTTGAGAATTTTTGAGAAATTAATAGAATTTAATTTTGATTTACTCATTTCTGACCTTTCTTGAGTTCAATCAAATTCATGCAAAATTTTATGCAAAGTTTTATTGAAAATATTTTATTTGAGTTCCAACTGTCTCAAAGTATTTTCAAGAATTTTTCTGATATTTTTACTATTTTCTTTGGCCAAAACTATTTTCTCGAATTATTTTAATGAAAAAGGTTTTAAAGCGGCTATGAGCGATAATGGGCCGAGCAGATTCTTGTCTTGCGCGCCTTGACCAACGCGCCAGAAATCCTAGCCGCCGTGTAACTGCACCGTCGGATCGGGATCCAGCGGCTGCCGTTGCGCCGCGTCAACCGCGAACGTGCGCCATCGGATCGTCGCTGCCTGGACGGCCGTGATGGAGCCACATCGGTCCGACCGGGCGTAATCGCCGGAGTTAACGCCGCCGAGCGTTTCCGCTCGTTTCGCCGGTGTTTTCGCGCACGTCGAGGCCCTTTAAAGTGCACCGAGTAGCGCATCTGGCAGAGCTCCTCTCGCTGCATCTTTTGACTCCTCGAACGCACGTCGAGACGCCCTAGAGACTCCGTTCTAGCTCGCCGTAGTTGCTCGAGTGTGCCGCCGTAGTCCTTCGCCTTTTTCTCGCCGTCCGTTGAGTCTCCGCCGTCGTCGAGGCCAACGGAGTAGCGCTCTCACCGAGACACGTCGAACGCGTCAGTTCTTCACGCTGGAGAAGCACCGTAGTGCCGTTGGCTGCGTCGTCTTCCCCAGCTCCGGCAACCTTCGCTTCCTCGCCACCGTCGTCTTCACCGAGCTTCGTCGACCGTTCGATCTGCATCGCACGGTTCTGGTACGTCCACGTCGCTGCTCCCTTTTCTTACCCAACGTTAATCTTGACCGTTAGATCTAGATTGAACGGTGGTGATTAGATTTAGTTTCTGTGCTTGTTTAGATCTCAGCCGTTGGATCGTTAGTGTACGCGTGAGATTGCGCCGCGTCGCTAGGGTGAACAGTAAACCGCTCCGGTAACCTGCGCCGTCGGATTAGATCTAAACGGTAGAGATTAGATTTGATTTTGCCTTAAGGATCCACGCCGTTCAGATTTGAACGTGCGGCGGTGATGGCACCGTACCCTCGCCGAATCGCGTGCCAACGTGTGGGCATTTTGACCGGGGCAGATATCAGATCCAGCAATCAATTTCGAGCACGCCGCTGCGATCTTGCCACGTGGCCGCGCGTGAACCTAGACGCCGCCGAACGTGCGCGAGATCCAGCCGTCCGATCCGGGGGTTCCGTCGGATGCGCGACGCGTGGAGGCACAGAACGCGATGCGTCGCCGAGTCAGTGCGTGGGATCCAGCCGTTGGATCCGAGCGACCGTCGGATGCGTGACGCGTGTCGCATGGATTTGAGGCAGTGCGGTGTGACGCGTGATATCTGACCGTTGATTCAATGAACAGCTCGGATCTTGCCGCGTGGATGCACTGTGCTGGTGGACCAAGTCCACGGTGGACCCGACCCGAGCCGTGGACCGAGTCCATAGACCGAGGCGACGTGACAGCACCAGAAGCTGCCACGTGTCATGCTGACGTCATAATTTTTTTATATTCGACCGAATTTCATTTTGGTGCTGACGTCATCATTAGGTCATGCTGACATCATAAATCCCGATTTTTCAGTATAAAAATAATTCAGAAAAATCGGATTTTCTAATTTCTATATTTTCAGATTTTATTCAAACTTCAAATGGCTATAACTTTTGCATTTTAACTCGAATTTGGGTGATTCAAGTTTGTAAAAATTCATAAAATTGTGATCTCTTTAATGGTGAATTTTATTTGAGTTTTTGAGGTCATTTAGTCTTCTGTATTAGTTATTTATTGCATATTTTGTTTGTACGCATAGACGCAAATTTGCCGGAAGGTTTCGAGGAAGAGTACGTCGCTCAAGATCAAACTTCGGGACACGACCAGCAAATCTTTGAAGGCAAGTGATGCTTTGATCATTTTGATCCCAGATTTTAAAATGTAATTTATGCTTTGAATTTATGCATGCTTATTTATTAAAAATGAATTTAAATTAATTTGGGATAATGTAGATAATCAACCCATTTTGTTATGCCACCTTGAAATTATTAATTGTATGCCCTAAATCATTGTCACCCTAAGTTTGATTGTATTAGTTGGATGTTAATACTGTGCCAACACGGGAGGCTAGACCGTGAATAGATGCTTAGCCTAGCAACGAGTCATGAACGATCTTTCGGAAAAATGCTACCTTATTGACTAATGGAATATTGAATGTATTTTGAAAGTGGTGTGATGATGTCACATGATGAAATTGAAGTGTGGAGACCTGTGTGGTTCCATACCGATGTTGAGTTATTGCCGGCATGTGTTGCACAATAATTAACTGGGTGGGAAATGATTTAGACTGGGGCAAGTGGCAAGAGGCTGTGTGCCAGGTGAGTCTGTGTGGCAATGGGTTGTTGAGTGATGTGAGTCTGTGTGCCACATTGGGCTGTGTGCCACTGTTTGAGTGTTGAAAGTCTTGCCTTGGTCAGTTAAGGACTTCACCTTTCAAGCCTTTGATCTGAGTCATCCGTACAACCACATGTCTGATATGGGACGGACCTAGTTGATTAGGGTTCTTTTATCTTCCTCTCGACACCTCGGGGTGTGATACAGGGGTGTGTATCATGCACGGGAGCGCACTGTGCTACGGCTTGGTGCCCATCCAACGGTGATTGGCCTGTTCTATACTTCGGCTCTGTGTGAGGGAAGTGATAGTGAAGGCAATACCAGAGAGGTTCTTTGGGTAAGGTAGAGGTTCCTGAAAAGCTTTGTTGCGGACAATCACCTGTGTGGTGAGCGACTGTATCTTGTGGGTAAAGTGTACAACCTCTGCAGAGTGTAAAAACTATTCGAATAGCCATGCTCGCGGTAATGAGCATTGCTCGGGGATTACAGTCAAGGGTTAGATCTTCAAAAACAAAATGTGGAAAGGGTGGCTGTGTGCCAGTGTTAAAAATGAACTGTTAAGGATGTGTGCCGAGAATCTTCAAAGAAAAACCATTTGAAGAAATTAGTATTAATTATAACTGTTTCACTGCTTTAATCTAAAAAAGATACTCGTTTAAAAATGCTATTCGATGCAAAATAACCAATTAAGCCAATCCTTTGGAATAAGCTTTGCATATAAGTAATAGCGCTGCATTCTGTGCATTATTTGTTGAGTGCCTTGTGTACTCACCCCTCCTTGCTTATCAACCCCAACATCAGTGGAGGAGTCTACATCAGCGTGGGAGGAGGAGTACATTGAGGATCCGGGCAATTAGGGGGCAAGCCCAGTCGGTTGCCTATGGCGAGATGAAGGCTTCCACGACATTTATTTTTATTCCGCTGCTATTTCATTTACTCTGAATAATGTAAAGCCCTACGTGGCTGATTTTATGTAAGGAGACCATAAGGTCGTACAACTCAGATATATAAATGTTTGCACTATTTATTCTTATATCGCTGTGATCGTCTGTGATATGCAACCCTGTAAAGACTGTGTGTGCTAGCGTGATCCTGGACTAGCACAGATTACACAGAGGGTCCGGATTTGCAGATTCGGGTCCCGACAGACCATCTTAAACATTAAATCCCTACAAGCAAGTTTACATTGAAGTTTGTTGTTTTGATCCGGTTTTGATGCAACAACCTACCTTAAATATGAAAAAGATCAGAACTTTAAGGACATTCTTTTTTATTGATGATTGTAATAGGTTCCTGACATCAATAGGAAGGTGCATGCGAAGTTTCATAGGTTTTGGATCAACCGATCAAAAGTTACATCAATTCTTGGATTTAAAATTGTGTTGATTTTCGTGTTCATCCTGATTTCACTGTTCATTCTAGTACTACGGGACTTCAGACTGTGGTAGTGCCACATTCTGGTACTACCGGACTCTGGACTACAGTAGTGCCGCCCCTGGATGATTTTTCCTGAAAATGTATTTTTTCGCTACTCTTTGATGAAGTGAGGTTTTGGTTGACTCTTTTTGCCCAGTGAGGAAGGGGAAAATTATTGTTGATCATTCACCCCCTCTGATTGTCTAACTCGGTCCCACACATATAATTTAGAGTTACAATAACATAAGGTATTCAAATTTCAAAGGTGTTCTAATCAATTCAAAAAATAACTATTCATTTTAAAACTGGGATTGAAACTATGTTTGCTAAAATTAGGCATGCAATAATTTAAATTCAAAATATAATTTACAAAACTGGATCCAATATAATCAAAATGTGTAACTTGCCTTGATCGAAAAGTAACTACTCTGAATCGTCAGTTGCGAACTCCTTCGACTCTTTGAAATCTATACATCAAAAACAACCAAATTCAAATAAAATACAAAACGGGTATAAATAAGTAATTTGAGATTTCAAATGAATTTAGGAAGAAAAATGGAGTTCATCGGAGTTCGAACAGGCTCTTTGAGATTTAAAATCACATGAAATGATAGAAAAAGGATTTTTTTCTGAATTTTAGAACTATTTTTCTAAAGAAAAACCTGAATTATGACACGAGCACTGATTTTTAAATTTTAGAAAAATTTTCTTTATTTTTCTTCCTTCCTCTTCTGTTCTCTGTGCACAGTGCTCTGGCCATGTACCAAAAGGGCATAGGAGGGGCCGGGGTGGTGCCAGGGTGTGCACCAGCATGATGTGCTCACCGGCGGCCGAACTTCAGTGGTGCGTGGTAATGAACGGTGTTCGGCTGGTGTGGGAAGAGCGAAAAATTCATCGCTATGCGACAGGGAAAACCGAAATTGAGGAAGGGGAAAGAGAGAGGACGATGAGGCGCACCTCATAACGTGGATAGTTAGTCAATTGGAGCTCCAAGACACTGAGGAGCTTGCAATGAAGTGTCGACCAATGTTCAGGACATGTCTTTGGCTTCGCGATTCCGAGCAAACAAGGGTGAAAGAGAGTGAAGCGAGTAGAGGAATGGATTGCGTGAGGGGAGAGGGGCACCATGCTCACCTTAAATAGGGTCAGGGACGGCCAGAGGGAAGGAAACCAGCGTGTTTGTCACGGTTGGCCAAATAGAAAGAAGCGAAATTTGGGCCCGAGATTTTGGGGAAATTGGCTAGGGATGGAAAGAGGAAGGCATGTTGATTGATTTGGCGTTCCAAAGCTTCAAAAGGTATCAATAGAGAAAGAGGGAGAGAGAGGATCGTTCTCTGTGCTGACTGGTGCTTGAGGATAACTGTGCTGACATGTGGGCCCATGTTCAATTTTTTGAATTTAATTAATGGTTGAAAATAAAAAAAGCTTTTAGAAAATAGGAAATTATGTTAAAAAATTATGGAAAATTTTTCAAACATGCTTTGAGATATTTGGGACCTAATAAACTTATTCTCAGAAATATGTGTTTTAAATTTTCCGTAATAAATCATTTATTTAAATCTGAAAATAGTAAAAAGTATTTAATAATTCCAAAATTCATAAAAAATCTCAGAAAAATCAGAAATGAATAATTAAACGACAATATGAAATTGTTAGGGGTGTTACAGGTAAGTCTATCCCTGAGCCATAAAATAGCCATTTTGGCCACGCTAGAAGTGTGGTTTGTCGAAGGAGTTAGATTTGAAAATAAATTAGACGTGGATATATTAATGAAAATGATTTTTAAAAATGGTTAAAAAACAAAAGAATCTATTTTAGAATGATAGGGCAGGGTTGGATTGTAGCTCAGTATTAGTACTCCCTCTAGTCACAAATAATTGTCGTTTTGAATATATGTGCAGTCAAACTTTTGAAACTTTTACTGCCACTATCATTTTAAATATTTAAATTAGATACACAAAAATCATATGTGTAGATTTTTTTCTTGAAAATTACTTTCATAATATTATAATTTTTATACATATATTATACTAGAAATTAGTTGTCAAAGTTGCGTTATGGAGACCGTGTTGATGTCTAAAACGATAACTATTTGTGACCGGAGGGAGTAGTTGTCAGAGCATTCGTGGTAATATTAATTAGAGCAGATATTAATTATATTATACTTGCGGTGCTAAATATATATTGCCTTCTGGCATCAACGTGTTATCTAATATCTGCATTTAGCTTTATTTTTATTTTTATTTTGAGATGTTGCATTTCTACATTATTGTTGTGGTGTATTCTCTTGATATGATCCTTTTATTTAAAGTGGTTCCATTTTTCTATTAAAATATGTCACTTCTTTCATCAACTGGTTGCATTTTTTCGTTGGGAAGGTTCCATTTGGGGTGTTGCATTTTATGCTTTAGGGGATGCATTATTTTTGGGATTGTATTTTAACATTGATGATGAATTTCACAAATTTTAGTTATCTCTACCATAGCAATAATATTACATAAGTTTTTTTTTTTTGCAAATCTACTAATATTAATTTCAAGTGAGGAATCTGAATACGTTTTTTGGGGACCAATCTTAATATTTATGTGTTTGCTAGTGGTTAAATTTGTTTGTTTAGAACATATTAATTGTTAAAGTTTAATAAGTTTGATAATGCAAATTTAGTAGGATTACACCTATCTACCGAAAGGGGGTATATATGTATCAAATCTGTTCGCATATGTAATTTTTGGCTCGGTATCAGCGCGTCTTCGACGGGGAGAGAGAGAAGAATGGGGTGGAGGGATAAAAGGAACATGTGCCTGATACTAGTATTTCCAATATGCCATTATTAGAGGTTTTAGTTGGGAAAAGACTCTAAAACCCCAAAACAGCACGTACTTGCTGGTGATGGAGCTCCTAGGGCCAAGCATTGACCCTTTCTCAATGTATATTGCATTAAATTATCTGTCTCTATATTATAGTTCAAGCTCCGCCGCTGATATTTACAAATTGAAAACCATACTTTTCCAAGGCCACATCTAAATCATACCGGAGTGTACCATGATCCTTCTAAGACATTGTCCCTTTCGGTACAGTTTGGAGGTGCAACCGCTCAACGGAAAATTAAGCACCCTTTGATTAAGACCAGCCCAGCTAATCCCATCGATTAATCAGTCTAGACAGGACTGATTGAACCAAGTACTCAGCTAGGAGAAGCTAGCCAAGCAGTAGGAGACTGGGCATGTTTGTTTTTATTTTGGATTCTCTACAAACTGATTTTCGATTGTGGTCGTATAGAAACTAATTCTTCAAAAGCTGAAATTCAAAAGCACATATGAATTGGATTGTGGATTCTAGTGTATATGAGTGTACTGAATTATGAGAATCGGATTCTAGAATCGGACTGTTTGTTTTTTATTTTACATTTAAAATCAAAATACAGAATCAAAAGCTAAAACAAATCGACCCTAAGAGTGTATACATCCTCCTTGAGTCCACGTAACTAACCAGGCGTAATTAGCAGCAGTAACTACCACCTGCTTCGCAACCCCCACCGCCATTAATGCGTGATCTACAGCTACCACTACAGATGCTGATGCTGCCATGCCTCGCCGCCTCCGAACTGTGAATTGAACTGAAATGCCCAAGAGAAAAGGCAGCGTAAAATCCAATCCAGCAATGCGCTCTCCCTCCCTCCCTCTCTCTCTGCATTAATATTTGGCTGCCTGGGTAGCTAAGCTAGCTGCCTCGCTTGGCTGAGCTGGCCGCTGCGAGGGTATCGAGCATAAGCAGCGATCTCTTGGAGGTGCGGTGAGGAGAGGGATAGGAGAAGAGATGGACGGCGGCCGGGGACGGCGAGGAGTAGGGGAGGGGAACGGGTCGGCTTGGGCTGGGGCGCTGTCGCCGGCGGCGCGGTACGCGGAGTCGGGCGGCGCGAGCCTGACGTGGGAGAACCTGACGGCCGTGCTGCCGGGGTCCGGCGGGCGGGCGACAAAGAAGCTCGTGCAGGGGCTGTACGGCTACGCCGTGCCCGGCAGGGTCGTCGCCATCATGGGGCCCTCCGGCTCCGGCAAGTCCACCCTCCTCGACTCCCTCTCCGGTACATACACTCCTATCCCTTCCTGTTCTTCCAGGCCCATATTTTTGGTGTAAAAATTCAACAGAAAGCTTCCTACTTATACTATTATTGGTTGGGTCGATGTACCATTCGGATCCGGTTGCAAGACTAATCCAAATGGTCTGTCGAGGAATTTAATTGATAAGTCTAAATGTTTTTCAAGCTCCAAAATACAAGAAACTTTCTACTGAATTTTTCGTATAGCTCGTGCGCAAAGGTCCATGTGTTGGAGATGGATTAACTCTGCGTGAGGGACCTGCAGGTAGGCTGGCAAGAAATGTGCTCTTGACAGGGAAGGTGCTGCTCAACGGCAAGAAGAGGCGGCTCGACTATGGCGTCTTGGTGAGCAACCCTCACAAGTTAACCATATTGCGTCCTGTTGTACGCAATTTCTCTCCATGCATCTCGCAATGTCCATAACCATTAGCTATGTGCAGTTCTTTCTTAATTCCTGGTCAATCCATCGATTCGATTCGAATGTTCTCCATAATCACCGGGCCAGTTTTAGGCACAAATCCTGAGCTAGTCAGGGGAAACAGGCTCAGATCTTGCTTGCAAAGAGCAGGATGCATGGCCGTTGGTGTGACCGGCGAACAAACAAGCGTGGAGCCAATCCGACGGCCCAGTTCAGGATTCGACGGCTAACGATGCATTGCAGGGTTGCTGCAGCAAGACAGTAGCTTAGCATCCCACGTGCCACGGAATGGTTCCTTTTCATCCTCCTTTAAATTGGATGGAGCGCACATGCATGGTATAGTAGTACCGAACCAAGCTATCAATTTCGAGTTGGGACACATCGAGTCTTTTATCTGCCGATTCCTAATTAGTTTGCCGGTGGTTTCTCCACCATCAGAATTCCTATGCCCTTTTTTAGCATAAATTTTAGCTGTGGTAATCTCCAAATCAACCCTCCTTAAGATGCGTTTGGCATGATGAAGCAATGCACTAGCAAGCACAGTGCTAATGTTTTACTGATAACACTGTTCTAGTAGTCTGTTACCATCACAGAATGAACTATGAGAACGACATTGCCAATTAAATGCCCAACTAATTCTTGTTTCCTCTCTAAGAGGATACATAGCATTACAAATGCAGTTGTCATTCCCTTTCTTATCTTCAAATTGACACGTCGTCTCACTGATATTTCAAAACCAAAATGGTCTACCAATTAATATTGTGGATATATTACTCAACAGAATATTAAATGTGGAATAGTCACTCCACTCATGCATTATGCAAAAGTTTTTATTTATATACTCCCTATATTCACAAAAAAAAATCGCTTTAGTGTACGTGCAGACAAATATTCCAATATCTGGGTAGCGATATCTTTTTCAATATTTAAATTGAACACATGAGAATGACATGTACATATTTATCTCGAAAAGAACTTTCATAATATTATAATTTTATTAGGTTTTATAAATCTATTACAGTATAAATTAGTAGTTAAAGTTATGTTTTGGGGAAACAATTACATTCTTTTCTGATTGGAGGGTAACAGTCAAACTATTTTGACATGTTAGTTTTTGATGTAAGACCGGCTGGAAATGCTTGTTTTTAGAGGAAAGCAAAATGAGTCAAATTGCAGAGGTATGACTAGTTTGAGAGTAACCTCAAACAAATAAATTTAAAGATACTCTCCTAATATACCATATGTCATCTTCTCCATCCACCTCCATCTTTTCACCTTTCCTCTTCCTTACTCACTTCCCCGCACCTCCCATCCTTCCTCTCTCACTAAAAAATTTAAAATTGGAAAATTTTAAATGGAAAGTTTCATCTTGAAAAACATTGAACTCAAAAAATTTAAATAAAAAAATTCAAATCGAAAAGTTTCAACTCGAGAAATTTCAAATTAGAAAGTTTCAACTTGAAAAAAAAATCGACTTAGATAGTTTCAACTCGAAAATTTTTAAATCAAAAAATTCAAATTACAAAGTTTCAATACGAAACATTTTAAATCAAAAATTCTCAATTTACAAAGTTTCAACTTGAAATTTTCAAATTGAAAAGTTTCAAATAGGAAAGTTTCAACTCAAAAAGTTTTAAATCCGAAAAATTCATATTAGAAAGTTTCAACTCAGAAAACTTTCAATTCAAAAACTTTCGAATCGAAAAGTTTTGATTCAAAAAACATTAGGCTAGAAAAGTTTCGATTTAAAATTCAACTCGAAATTTTCAACTAAAAATTTTAAAACAAAAATTTCAAATCAGAAAGTTTAAACCCGAAAAATTTAAATAAAAAATTTCAAATTAAAAAGTTTCAACTAAAAAAAATTCAAACCGAAAAGTTTCAATCGTGAAAACTTTTGATTCAAAAACTTTCGGTTTGAAAAGTTTGGATCAAAAACTTTCGAAAGTAGTTAAAAAATATTTGTTTTAAAAAAAACATGGGAGAAAATTTGAAATACAAAAACTATTTTTAGTTTAGGGGAAAGTAAATGGTGTAGGAAAAGGAGATGATGCTACTTGTCTAAAGGAGATGGTCTTTGAGAGGGAAGGAAAGTGACAGAAAGGAGGTGTTGTCACGTGTTACAAGGAGATGATCTTTAAGAGAGAGAGAAATAGAGCAAAGAAGGAGGTGTTATCATTTCTCATAAAAAGAAGGCATCCTCATTAAATATTTAATGAGAGGGCCCTCGAATTAGCAATTTCCTGAATTGAGCACGTAGCTGAGTGCTAATTTGCGTCCAATATATCTTAGTATTCGTAACTGCTTTACTATCTAATGGAATAGTTTCTTTTCAAAAGCAATATAGGAGCACATCACGGAAGAATCCGTAGGATAGCATCATCTGATATTACCTAGCGTCACCTAGTTTGTGCCTTCCCTATAAATTACTTTGGCTTGTTGGTTCTTATAGATACTCCGGTCACACGTAACTGCTTAGCGCGCACTATTTTTTTTCTTGTGTTTTTTTTTTGTTCTCTTACACAACAACTGAATGCACTTAACAAAACACTTTACATAGTACTGGACTCCACTCTACGGCTAAAAGCATGACACGATTCACATATCATAGTGCTAAGGGTGCATTTGGTTGTCTGGATATGACCATCTAGCCTCGATGGGATGGAGTCATTCAGATAGCTATTTGGTTGGGTGGATAGAGATGAGTTAATTTTTTGTTTGGTTGGATGGATGAGAATAGATATGATGAGCCAATTTTTTATTTGGTTGGATGGATGAGGATAAATGGGCTAGTTGTAATCAAGGTTTCGAATTTTAGTTTGAAATTTTTGTACAAAATTTGATAGGAATTTGAAATTTTGGATAAAATTTGATCGAAATTTGACCAAACTTTAATTATTTAGACAAATTTTGTTCGAAATTTGAATTTTCGGACAAAATTTGAATTTAACTGAGTATACTTCGGCGAAATTTGAATTTGACCGAATGCACCTCTTCATGCAACAAATTGGATGAGCCCATCCGGCTATTTTTTATGGCTCTATCCAGCATCTTGAGAGAATATTCAAAAAAACTGGATTACTATATCCCATCCATCTACTTAACCAAACAATTAGATGACTTCAAATCCATATATGACTATATTCCACCCACACTCATTCATCCAACCAAACGCCACCTGAGCTAACATGCTGCTATATGAAAGCAAGGAGTACAATGTGCACACGTGCGTGCAACAACTGATCACTACCTTTGCATGCAACATTAGTGACTCCCAAACTAATTCATCATGTACACACATGCATATACATACAATGGTTGGTTCACGGCTGGTTATTTGGCACAGGCAACACACATCTACCGTGCTAGGAACTCATAAATAAGCACATATAATGCGACACATGAAAACCTAAATGTGTGACAGCATATTATGCAATAAGATCAATATCTAACACCTAGTATGTATGTAGTCAAAACTAATTAATTTTAACCAAAGGTACTGTCTAGAATGTATGACTTGGTAATATAAAAATGATACGGGTGAATTTGTTATAAAAAAATACTTTGAAAATATTTTACCTTTTTTAACTCTTCTGGATATATAGAAGTGACATCATGCTAACTTTGAAAAAGTAAAGAATGTCACTTTTTGTGACCGAGGTGAGTATCAAATTACCAATAAGGCACTATGTTTCACTTGCACCAATTGTACTTACGTGTAGTATTTCACAACATTATCGGGAGAAAATCACGCCAAGAAAATCTAGCATGGCATATTGGGTCATTTTTATTAGAAAAAGTAACCATCTTTTTGAGTAAATATTTCAGACCAATCAGTTACTCAACGTAATCTACATCAAATTTGAGTAGTATATAACACCAAGATCGAAGGTTAATTTCGATAACTCTCATTAACCCACATGTGTTTGGTAGGTTAAATTTCTAACCTATCACTTAAACCCCGAATCAAACACAGCCGCTAACCTGTAACTAGGGTTGTAAAAAAAGCTTGAGCCTCGAGAGCTGCTCGAGCTCAACTCGCTCTAGGGTCGATTCAATCTCCAAATGAGTCGAGCTCAAGCTTGATCTCGAGCTCAAAGCTTCATGGAGCTAAGCTTGGTAAATTTACGAATCACTTGTTAAATGTTACTATATGTTAACTCTTACAAATTATTTTTATTGTTGAAAATTACTTTATATTGAATTGTTGATTATTACCGAGCTCATATCTACTCGAGCTTGGACCCAGCAGAACTCGAGTCTAGATTTAGGCTCGAACCCCAACTTATAAGACTCGCTCAAGCGATTTTAATGAGCTCGAGCTTAGGAGACCAAGTTTGCTCGAGCTCGGCTTGTTTACACCCATCCCTTATCCATGAACCAAACGCTGCCAAACCATTTGTTTAGGGTAATATTCTCTCATCAAATGCGACTAGCTTCAGACCAACCGGTGTCTCGGACATATTCTCTCATCAAATGCGACTTGCTACACCAAGTTCCTTTCTCAGAATGATGTGTACAAGCAACAAGGCAGAAATCCGGACTTAATCCTCCATACAGTAGGAAGAAATGGTCAGAGCGTGCAGCTGAAAGACATGTCGAGAACATTATTACGTAGCAAATTTATCTTGAAAAAACAACATTGTGCCAAGATTTAACAAAGTGTTTCCGTTATAGGCCCCCCATTTGACGTAGATGTAATTTGGTCTAAAAAAATGCATGTCAACAGGCGTACGTCACACAAGAGAACGTGCTGCTGGGCACGCTGACTGTCCGGGAGACGGTCACCTACTCGGCGCTGCTGCGGCTGTCGTCGAGCATGTCAAAGGCGGAGGTGCGGCGCGTGGTCGACGACACTCTGGACGAGATGGGCCTCCGGGAATGCGCGGACCGCAACATCGGCAACTGGCACCTCCGCGGCATCAGCGGCGGCGAGAAGAAGCGGCTCGCCATCGCTCTGGAGATCCTGACCCGGCCACGCCTCCTCTTCCTCGACGAGCCCACCAGCGGCCTCGACAGCGCCGCTGCCTTCTCCGTCGTTGAGACGCTGCGCCAGCTCGCCATCGACGGCGGCCGCACCATCGTCTCGTCGGTGCACCAGCCCAGCAGCGAGGTCTTCGCGCTCTTCGACGACCTCTGCCTCCTCTCCAGCGGCGAGTGCGTCTACTTCGGAGAAGCCAAGCTCGCACCACAGGTACGCACGCACCGTCCCAAAACCACTTGCATAGTCACAATCTTAAATGTGCTACTTTTAACCTCCACTTCTAAATGGATGTCGTTTTGCAACGTGGGGTAGTCAAACTTTTAAAAACTTTGATCACCATTATGCACATTAATATTTATTTATTTTTTTGTTTGAAATTAGTATATTATACTCCACCCCACAGCAGTGTAGTTGGATCGGGAACCCATTTCAATAATATTTTCACTATTATAGCGATCAACCAAACGGCTCCTTATGAATTAGTTGGGTGTTTAATTAGAAACGTCGTGTCATTCATGAAGTGACATGTTTGTGTTGCTTTGTTATTCTTGAAGTTCTTTGCAGAAACCGGGTTCCCCTGTCCTAGCCGGAGGAACCCGTCCGACCACTTCCTCCGGTGCGTCAACGCTGACTTCGACGATGTGGCCGCCGCGATGAAAGGATCCATGAAGCTGCGAGCAGTACGTGTGTTCCGAAGTTTAAGACGGTACTCTTTACCAAGGGATAGTTTTGGTACAAGTCATTTCTGATGGAATTTCGGTCACATTTTGTTTGAAGGGAGCAGAGCTTGATCCCTTGCTGAAGTACTCAACGTCAGAGATTAGAGAGCGGCTAGTGGACAAGTACAGGATCTCGGAGTACGCCATGATGGTTAGGAACACAATACACGAGATAACCAAAATAGTAAGCAGTTCTCAACTAGTCGTTCACTGTTACATTTCAGAGGCTACATTGTTAATATATATATATATATATTATATATATATATATATATATATATATATATATATTTGTTGCGAAGTTCAGTATTTACACGAAATTTCGAAGAAAATTCTCAGTTACAATTTTTGAAAATTTCAAGATTTTAAATTGTTGTTGCAATGCATTGGTTTGCAGGAGGATGTGATCGAGGAGGTTGTGCAGGGAAGCCAAGCGAGCTGGTGGAAGCAGCTGCGCACGCTGACAAAGCGGTCCTTCACCAACATGTCCCGCGACTTCGGCTACTACTGGCTGCGCATCGTCATCTACATCCTGATGGCCGTCTGCCTGGGCACCATCTACTACGACGTCGGCACGAGCTACACCGCCATCCAGGCGCGCGCCTCGTGTGGCGGCTTCGTCTCCGGCTTCATGACCTTCATGTCCATAGGCGGCTTCCCCTCCTTCATCGAGGAGATGAAGGTCTTCAGCCTCGAGCGCCAGAACGGCCACTACGGCGTCGCCGTCTACATCATCTCCAACTTCCTATCCTCTATGCCCTTCCTGCTCGCCATGTCCTGGGCCAGCGCCTCCATCACCTACTGGATGGTCAAGTTCCGGCCAGGCTTCAGCTACTTCGCCTTCTTCGCCCTCAACCTCTACGGTGGCGTCTCTGTCATTGAGAGCCTCATGATGATCATCTCCGCGCTCGTGCCGAACTTCCTGATGGGCCTCATCCTCGGCGCCGGCGTCATTGTGAGTTGCTTCTCAATACTTTGCATGCCTTCTTGTTCTTCATCAGTTTGGCCATTATTCTGAGTCTTCTTGCATTGGAATTTTGCAGGGGATCATGATGTTGACGTCTGGATTCTTCCGGCTGCTTCCAGAACTTCCCAGGATTTTCTGGCGATATCCGGTGTCGTACATTGTCTACGGCTCATGGGGTTTGAAGGTACAGGTTCAGTTAAATTTCAGAATGGTCGGAAGAATTACATAGAAGCCTAGCTCTGGAACCAACTGAACTGGCAATGCAGGGAGGGTACAAGAACGACCTGATCGGGCTGGAGTTCGAGCCGATGATGCCGGGGCAGCCGAGGCTGACCGGCGAGTACATCATCACGAAGATGATGGGGCTCAACCTAAACCAATCCAAGTGGCTGGACCTCGCCATGATCTTCGTCCTCCTCCTCGCCTACCGCCTCACATTCTTATTCGTCCTCAAGGTCAAGGAGGCCGCCGCGCCCTACATCCGCGTCGCCTACACGCGCTTCACCATGAAGCGCCTCGAGCGGCGCGCGTCCTTCAGGAAGACGCTGGCCATGACGTCGCTGTCCAAGCGGCACAACCAGCCGCACCCCATGGCCATACAGGAGGGGCTGAACTCCCCCATGCCATACGGATGAGAAGAAGAACAGCAGTAGCAGCAGAGAGACTGGTAGTAGTGGATTACTTACAGCATAAAGATAGCCGTGCGTCTGTCACGATTACCTGTGTATGTGTTTTCATGTTCGTTTTGTTTACAGCTCGTTGGAAGCTGCAAGGTTCATAAAGATACTGATAGTGCATTGTTTAAAAGATTTGGTTTTACTGTAAGAACTCTCTGCAACCAATACACATACAAGATAATGTTGTGAAGTATGTCAAACGATTGGTTTACTCATGCACCTTGGATTTGTTTTTTATTACTTTGTCATTTATGGGTTCTAGAATATATTCGTGAGTTGTGAGGATGCATGAACAAGTTAGGATTGAAAATTGGGAGAAAAATCCCTTTCTTTTCGTTTGTTTGAAAAAGAAAAAATGACTGAAATAGTGGTAGACCTAGTTAATAAAAAAACATAAAATTAACCACATGATCAACAGATCAAAGTACAAATGCTTAAGTCATAGTACCACCGACTTAGTCGAACATGAAAAATTTACAACACACCAGCTTGTGTATGGACCAGAATATTAACTTATTGTGATTTAACAGATAGAATTTTCCATAGTGATCTATTAACTCCTTGGGGATGTTTTGATCAGGGAGACTTCTTTGGGAAGTTTTCGGGTTGGGTTCTTATAGATTTGAATCCAGATTCCCATATCCAAAGAGGTCCTTAGAGACAGCAAGTTACTATACCAATGAGCCCCACTATAAGGGCATGCACAATGGTACGAAGTTTACTGTCTATGTGTTTTGATATATAAGATTTTTGCATATATATATATATAGAGAGAGAGAGAACATAGCTGTCTCTTTGTGAAGATACGACCATACAAACATCATAAAACATAATTATATGAGTTATTGTCTAAAATAACACATTTTCATGACATAATTAAAAAATTATAGGATCTCATAGAGACAACCTTAAGATGTCATCTATTGCAGAAATTGTCAATAGTTTTATCTTTAAATGGCATGAAAGGGTATATAGATAGGGATAAAAACAGTTCGGATAGTTTTCGACAGATCCGGACAATTTTTAGATACGGATTTCTATCGGATTGGATATTTGTCGGATAGTATCAGATCGGAAACAAATACGTACTTTTTCTGTCGGATACGGATATGAATTCGGTAACTTACTATTCGTTGAATATGGATACAGATTTGGATATTTATAGGCCGAAGATGCACGCGGGTTGGGCCAAGGCTACTCTTTGGACCATAAAGGTTTCTAAATTTCAAAATCGTTTTTTCACCACCCTAAATTTGTGAGAACCCATTGTTTCCCTTTTTATTTCCCATTGTTTACTATTTTTATGCAGCATTGTATACATATAATTTGGTATACACCATATACTTGTGAGAGCTTATATATTTAAAATTTAAAAGTTTGTGTTTTATATAAAGTTTGACTAGTATGTGAGTTCATCAAGCATAACTCTAATTGTGTTCCCTGCTACTGAAAAGCCATTATCTTGAACTTTATGTGACAATCTGTACGAGCATGCTGTGACTATTCCCTAACAGCTTTCCAGTATTTTAGGACAGAATTGGTCTTTAGTATTTACATAAATTCATTTCAGGGAAGAGTTTATTTTCAGACACGTACTTTCATATTTCTACTTTGTAAAACTGATTATTTTTTTCTGAACTTGCATCAATGATGTACTTGTGTCACATCTTAATGGCTATGCAATACTTATAATAACTTTTGATGGCAAATTTTTTATTGTGAGTTCTTTCTGTAAGTAAATTTGATAGTTATGTTTTTGATAGTATGTGATTGTTTCATAGCTACTTCCAATTGCAGCTTGCATGTGTTGTGTCAATTGGAAAGGTTTTATTGTTGTGATCTTTAATCAAATTTGGATACTATTGACTAATGACTAGCTTAGGTCCTATATTCCTCTACTGTGGAACTTGACTGGTAATCTATCTTTTCAGTGCATCCTTCATTATTAGTTCTTGTTTTTCATTTTTCATGAAGATGAATCATTACCATTTATTCCCCCAGAAAACTTAATTATTTTGTCATCTTTTTTTTCTTTGAGGCACTTTTGTCTTCTGACTTGTGTTGGAGCACTTTCTTCTTTTGTTTCCTCAAGCTTCTTTTTTTGTTGGGAATATTTGAACTAGTTGATTGATCATTCTAGGCTTCTAGATGTGTCTGTAATTGACGGTAGGGGTGCAAGGGGTCTGCTTCGGGTTGACCCTGTACCTGGCCCGCTGTCCCATGGAGATTAGATGTGGGTCAGGGCCGGACCGCCCCTCACTTCTTCTTAAACCTAAGGACCCCTGGGTCATGAGGGTTAGCCCTGTTTTGTTTAAGCAGCTGGGGTTTGGAGCCTAGGAAGTTCTATATGTTTGATCCAACAACTCATAAGGAGTCAACATAATTATCACAAGGAAGCTATATACTCTATACATTTGATCCAACAACTCATAAGGAGACATAATTGTCAAAAGTCAACCATGCATCAGTTTAAATCATCCAAAGACAACCATATTCAGTTTAAATCATCTAGGACCTACTTAGGCTTATTTTTTTACATTTTGATGAAGCTTCAGAATCACCGTACCTCATCACAAAATCGACTACATACCAACTACTTCATAGTTACATTTTTCAATAAGGCATTACATCTCATTATCACCACCTGGTCCACCTCTCCACTCTGCCAGTGTGCCACCGTAGTCTCTGTAGATGAGTGCCCCTCCGGAGTGGTCTTCATTTTCTTCAATGCCATCCTATCTTCAGAGTGGAGGAAGCTTGCTGCTTCATAGTCCCAATACAGCAATTCATCAGCGGCAACTCTAAGTACAGGCACTACAGCTTCCAGTTCTTTAGCATTCAGCAAATTCTGAACCAAACCTCCTAAATTGATTGCCATCTCACTTTCTAAAAATGTAGATAATTTCTTAGTTCCCACATAAACCAACTTACTGCAGCGCAAACAATATTAGCCATTTTGTGTTTATCACATTGATCCCCCATTTTGCAATAGATTAAAAGGTACTACCCACTTCCATGCCCAGCAAATCTCAAATCTCTTGCCAAACTTTAATTGAAGGAAATGATGTTACATATTACTATTTTGCAAAGACCACATAGAGAATGTTATACAAGACCAATTGACAAAATTATCAATCAAAATGGTTGGAAGTAGAACAGAGTATTACATGTGATCAAGAATGAATTTGCTGAAAAATCTACACAAGTACATATTGACAGTACTACAACAGTGTTTACAGGGATTTAATTAAACTCTTGTCCATTTTATATTGAAATGTGATGCACCACTTCATTTTTTAGCTAGGCTGTCACACAGGATATGAAATCCATCTCATATAGACAGGTAGGCAGCTACAAGCTACATCATAACGTTTCAGATTTTGCACAAAATAGGCTATAAATACTGGACTGAAGATTTCAGGCAGAAACCATTTCATCCACTAGTTTAGAAGATCACGTAAAAATTTGATAAAACAGACTAGAAATCATGCAAAAATTTGATCCACTAGTCTAGAAATCATGCATTTCAATATCTTGTACAAATACTGTCAACAAGAATAACAAACAGGAATTTTAGCTCTACCTTCATAACAATGCAATAGTAAGAAATACATTGAACTCTGCCCAGGAAAAGAAGGCATAAGCTTCATCCAGCCACTACGCACTAACAAGTTAAGTTTGAGGAAAATTATTGGACTCTAGTTTATTTGTTAACTTTTGCAGCGCAAGCCAAGACCAAGAAAAGCAACAGTTCAGAAAAACTCTTTGCATTACTTCATTTCTTCTTCCTGGTTGTGAAATTTGTAGCTATGCAAATGCATAGCTATCACCTAAAGCATCTTGTGCAAAGCTGATCTGTCTTCTATGTTGCAATATACTATTTGAGCCTTAAAAGGTGTTAAAAAACTAGGTATTATTTGTGTTTTAGATTTGAAAAAAAAACACTAATTTTCAAAAAGATTAAATACAACAGGCAAGACAAAAGACACCACAAATTTCTGTAAAGTAGATCGATCCACAGGAATTCTTACGATGGGCTTGATGACGAAAAGGAAGCAGCGCAGTAGCGATCGGCCGTAGAGGAAGTAGTCGACGCCGAGGAAGTAGTCGACGTCGTGGATCGCAAGATGAAGAGCTCGGCGGTCGCGCAGATTGCGCTGCCGAAACCTTATTGCCGTCCCTGCGCGGGTTCTCTCGGCGACAGCGGTTCGAGATCCCGCTCTCCTTGCCTCGCGGTGCACGCCGAGAGGAAGGTCGGTGAAGAATGAGCACAACATGAAAACGCAACACGATCACCGTGGATGAGCGAGTATCGAGCCAAAAATCAAAAGCTCTATTCATGCGGGCGTCGCCAGCATTTTATAGCCTCGCACGATGCGGTCACCATTAAACGCTAGTAAGCGCAGGTCATTCAAATGGCAGTTTCTATTAGCGGCGCCATTATCATGGCTGTTTCAAATCTCGATAAATGACCCCATTAATTCACCAATAACAGAGAGAAACCGAAAATTAAAGCGGGTTTAAACGCATTCAGAATTTAATCCACGGCACGGCGACTCGCGACGTCGCAAGTCACAAGTCACGCGGAAAAACACGCGAAATACGCTGTAATTCGCGAAATCTGCATGCAGCGTGCGTGTGACTTTAGCCAGCTCCTCACCCTCCATATGTCTCATTACAAGACATGGTGGGAGCTCTCCCTTTTAAATTGGTATTCTCCCCTCTCAACTAGCAATATGGTACTTTTATTTGTAGCTTTGGCATTAGAGATAAATGGGCCACTTGGGCCTCATTTCTAACAATCCCCACCAATGCGAAGTTGACAAAGGCTCAAAATTTTGATCAACGTCTTTGAATCTTCGTTTAATATATCAGTGTTTCGGTGTAAGTCCCATACGGGTTGAACTTTCACCTAGAATAACGTGATCCATCCTCCCACAGCTAATGAATGGACTAAGCCTTGAATTCACAGCTTTGTGTGGTTTGATTTCACCCGAAATCTTAACTGATACTAGGCTGCCAAAGAACTTCACCTCAACGGAGCGTTAAATGGTCATGCTCCTAATCTTCTCATGAGCTTTCTAGAGAATGCCCTTTCTCGTGAACTGCGACCTCACGATTAGGCTCAAGTAGGTGTATTCATTTTAGGTATTCAGAGGCCAATACCTTTTCCTTTGACACTAGAATACATTAAGGCTTTAAGCCAACCTTCCATCTGATGAGAGTACTTTGTCTATTTGGACACAGGTACAAATTTAATAATATGTACTCTCTTGTTACAACCTCAACTTGTTTTTCCCATTACCTAATTCACGGGATCTCCGATCAGGAAGATAAGGGTTACCGTTGTAGTGTAACTCAAACGGGCCTCATGCCCATGTCCATAGACGCAATGGAAATCGCTTTCCTTGCAAGTCCTTTTGTAAAAGGATCTGCCAGATTTTTCTCTGTACGAATATAATTCACAGCAATAACTCCGGAGTTTCTCAATTTTCTGACAGTTTTAAGCCTACGCTTCACATGTCTGGAGGACTTCATGTTATCTTTAGTACTTATAACCTTAGTCAACACTGTTTGGTTATCGCAGTACATTAAGATCGCCGGTATTGGTTTCTCAACCAATGGCAAGTCCAACAGTAGCTCTCTAAGCCATTCAGCCTCAACAGTGGCTGTGTCTAGTGCTACGAGTTCAGCTTCCATGGTTGACCTCGTCAATATGGTCTGTTTGCAAGACCTCCATGAAAGCTATGACACCAGCTAAAGTAAAAACATAGCCACTTGTAGCTTTGATCTCATCCGCATCAGAGATCCAATTGGAATCACTATATCCTTCTAAAACAGATGGATACCCAGTATAGTGTATTCCATAAGATGTTGTGCCTCTCAAGTAGCGCAACACCCTTTCAAGTGCCTCCCAATGATCATCTCCTGGGTTAGATGTAAACCGGCTTAATTTGCTCACAGCAAATGAGATATCAGGCCTTGTTGCACCAGCTAGATACATAAGGGACCCAATAATTTGTGAATATCTCAGTTGATCTTTTCCTAACCCTTGATTTTTCCGAAGCTTAACACTTGGATCATAAGGTGTTGGGGAGATTTTGCAATTCTCAAACCCGAATTGACTCAAAATTTTCTCAGCATAATGGGATTGGTGCAAAATGATCCCATCCTCATTCTTGATCAATTTAATATTCAGAATAACATCTGCCTCTCCCAAGTCTTTCATATCAAAGCTTTGAGATAAGAAAGTTTTGACCTCGTCAATTACTGTGATGTTTGTCCCAAATATAAGTATGTCATCAACATACAAACACAAAATAACACATTGACCCCCACCATAACGATAGTATACACACTTATCTGCCTCATTAACAGTAAAACCAGCAGATGTCAAAGTTTTATCAAACTTTTCGTGCCATTGCTTAGGAGCCTGCTTTAGGCCATACAAGGATTTTAATAATTTGCACACTTTATTTTCCTGTCCAGTAATCACATAACCATCTGGTTGCTCCATATAGATTTCTTCCTCCAACTCTCCATTAAGGAAAGCTGTCTTTACATCCATTTGATGGACGTGTAGACCATGGGAAGCAGCTAATGCTATGAGCACTCTAATGGTGGTTAATCTGGCTACAGGAGAATAAGTATCAAAATAATCCTCTCCTTTTTTCTGGGTATAACCCTTGGCCACAAGTCTTGCCTTGTACTTATCAACAGTACCATCAGGCCTCATTTTCTTTTTGAAGATCCACTTGCATCCAACAGGTTTGCACCCACTAGGAAGATCAGTGATCTCCCAAGTCCCGTTAGCCATGATGGAATCCATCTCGCTACGGACCGCCTCTCTCCAACACTCAGCATCAGGTAGTGCATAAGCCTCTGAAAGAGATTTTGGCACATCATCCACGAGGTATACAATAAAGTCGTCGCCAAAGGTTTTCTCAACCCTTTGTCTCTTGCTCCTACGAGGAGCCTCTGCGACTAAATTGTTATCCTCCTCAAAATTATCTTCTACTGGTAGTGTATCATTTATTGGTTCAGAAACAGTGGTAGGTTCAGCATTATAATTATTATTAGTTTGAGTATTCTCAGTTCGTGAAGAACTACCCGCTGGTCTCATAGGATAAATATCCTCAAAAAATGAAGCATCTCTGGACTCCATTATTGTGTTAACAATAATCTCAGGAGTTTCTGATTTTACTACTAAAAATCTATAGGCTGTGCTGTTATGTGCATATCCTAGAAAAATACAATCGACTGTTTTAGGTCCAAGCTTTCTCTTTTTCTGCAATGGTATATTGACTTTTGCCAAACACCCCCAAGTTCGCAGAAAATTGACATTGGGTTTTCTCCCCTTCCATCCCTCATACGGAGTAATCTCACACCTTTTAGTGATTACTCTGTTTAGGACAAAATTTTAGATTAATATAGCTTCCCCACCACATTTTAGGCATCTGGCACTCTCCAACATGGCATTCACCAAGTCTGTTAGTGTTCGGTTTTCCTCTCAGCTACCCCATTAGATTGGGGAGAATATGGTGGTGTAACTTCATGGATTATACCATGCTCGAGTAATGCGGGAGAATTCATGAGAGATATACTCTCCTCCACGATCGGACCTTAGTCGTTTAATTTTCTTTTCTAGTTGGTTCTCAACCTCGACCTTATAAATTTTGAAGTAGTTTAAAGCTTCATCCTTTGTTTTCAGCAAATACACATAACAATAACGAGTTGCATCATCTATAAAAGTTAGAAAATATCTTTTGCCTCCTTTTGTCAACAATCCATTCATCTCACACAGGTCAGAATGGACAAGATCTAGTGGTGCCAAGTTCTTTTCTTCCTCTAATCCCTTAAAGGGTTTTCTTGGTTGCTTTGCTTGCACACAAGAATGGCACTTTGATCCTTTGACAATATCACATTTTGGAATTAATTGTAATCTGGACATTCGAGCAATGGTATCATAACCAATATGACATAAACGAGAATGCCAAACATTGGATTCACAATTATTAACTTGAGTAGCAACATTTAAATTTAAACAAGGCTCTAGTACACTTAAGCGGAACAAGCCTCCGCTTTCATAACTTTTTCCAATAAAGTTTCCAAACTTGGATATTACAACTTTATTAGACTCAAATACTAGCTTATAGCCATCTCGACATAATAGGGAACCACTGACAAGGTTCTTATTTATTGTTGGCGCATGCTGCACGTTCTTTAAGTGGACAATCTTCCCAAGTAAGCCTCGGATCCACCGTACAACACCAAGAACAAAAGCATGCGACCCGTTCCCATTAGGACGGAGGAAGCCCTGCTTTGCTGGTAAGAAGAAAATAGAGATATGTCGAACATACGTGAACATTTGCACCGTATCAACCCACCAATCAGTGGATTGACATGCTGAAAAAACAACAGGAGAATTACCATACCCTCCTGAAGTAGTTCCCTCACTTATGGTCACGTTGGCAATTTTCTTGCCTTGCTCATTTGGCCTGTTCTTGCGGAAACGACAGTCTTTAGCCATGTGACCATTTTTTCCGCACACAAAACAGGTAATGTTCTTCATATCTTTCTGCTCAAACTTTTTCTTCTTGAAGCTAGTATTTTTGTTTGGTTTCAA
The DNA here is from genome assembly GCA_036346275.1 of Otatea glauca. Taxonomy (NCBI): domain Eukaryota; kingdom Viridiplantae; phylum Streptophyta; class Magnoliopsida; order Poales; family Poaceae; genus Otatea; species Otatea glauca. Next base: position 14,090,716 of record CM070720.1, read on the forward strand.
GCCTTTGTTGTTGTTGCCACCCTTCTTCTCAATCACATTTGCGTTGTTTGGTTCCTGAGAAGAACTTTTTGGCGCATCTTTGGCTCTGGCTTTTTCTTCCACGTCGAGGGCAGCAATGAGATCTTCAATAGAAATCTCTTCCCTCTTGTGTTTTAGACCAGTGGCAAAATTCCTCCAAGATGGGGAAGTTTAGCCACAATGCCCGCGGCCACAAATTTTGCAGGTAAAGCACATCCCAAATGTGCAATCTCGCCCACTAGTAGCTGAAAGTCATGCGCTTGAGCAACAATCGATTTAGACTCATCCATGGTAAAATCGAATAATTGCTCGCACGTATACAACCAGCGACCGACCTCGACTTACGCATATTTTTGTTCAAGAGCCAACCACAACTCAGTGGCAGATGTGTAACTCATATACACATCATATAACTGATCTGCCAAGATGGTCAGAACGCAGCCCAATGCGGTGTTATTCGCATTCTCAAACTGCTTATTTTCCTCATCCGTAAGCGGGTATTGAGGGAAAATCACCCACCACATACCCAGAGACATGAGCCAAAACTTGGCTCTAGTGCGCCACCTACGGAAGTTCGACCATTGAACCTCTCGTGTTTCATGGCATCACTTGCACCAGCCATTGCTGAATCACAATCACACAAATAATACCAATAAGGTTTCTGGATTGTTAAAAAACTAGGTATTATTTGTGTTTTAGATTTGAAAAAAACACTAATTTCCAAAAAGATTAAATACAACAGGCAAGACAAAAGACACCACAAATTTCTGTAAAGTAGATCGATCCACAGGAATTCTTACGATGGGCTTGATGACGAAAAGGAAGCAGCGCAGTAGCGATCGGCCGTAGAGGAAGTAGTCGACGCCGAGGAAGTAGTCGACGTCGTGGATCGCAAGATGAAGAGCTCGAGCGGTCGCGCGATTGCGTTGCCGAAACCTTATTGCCGCCCGTGCGGAGTTCTCTCGGCGCAACGGTTCGGAGATCCCGCTCTCCTTGCCTCGCGGTGCACGCCGAGAGGAAGGTCGGTGAAGAATGAGCACAACATGAAAACGCAACACAGATCACCGTGGATGAACGCGAGTATCAGAGCCAAAAATCAAAAGCTCTATTCATGCGGACGCGTCTGCATTTTATAGCCTCGCACGAAGAACGGTCACCATTAAACGCTAGTAATCGCAGGTCATTCAAATGCAGTTTTATTAGAAATCGACGCCATTATCATGGCTGTTTCAAATCTCGGTAAATGACCCCATTAATTCACCAATAACAGAGAGAAACCGAAAATTAAAACGGGTTTAAACGTACCAGGAATTTAATCCACGGCACGGCGACTCGCGACGTCGCAAGTCACAAGTCACGCGGGAAAAACACGCGAAATACGCGTAATTCATAAAAATACATGCAGCAGCGCGTGTGACTTTAGCCAGCTCCTCACCCTCCATATGTCTCATTACAAGACATGGTGGGAGCTCTCCCTTTTAAATTGGTATTCTCCCCTCTCAACTAGCAATATGGTACTTTTATTTGTAGCTTTGGCATTAGAGATAAATGGGCCACTTGGGCCTCATTTCTAACAAAAGGAACAACAATGCAGATATCATTGCTTTCTAAACGGTGGAATGCTCACTGAGATACTGACTTTATGTGAAGTCAAAGATAGAACACTACAAGATTTCTAACATGTTAAATGAATTTTAAGTGCACATAGAACGTGTTACTTAACATCAGTACTAAATAAAAAGTACGTTTTTACCTGATCCAACACTTCATTTAGGGAGATCATCGTGTTCCACAAAATCATGAATTGATGCCACACTAAGATGAGAAGAACCTACACAGTTCCAAAATAAGTACACAAGAATTAATTCTTGTAATGCTGAAGTAATAGGAGAAATTGCAAAGAGGTTACCTGATGATCTGATCAAATCTTGCAGACATACAAGTCCTTCAACTGTCTCAGGTACAAATCTGCTTCTAAAATCAGTGAGGACTCTTGATCCTATATTAAAGGCAATTTTAGATGCGACAGTAGACGCTGGCACTGCCAAGACATCCCATGCCATTTGGGCAAGAGTGGGATACTCCATAGAGTTCATCTTCCACCAACGTAGAATATCAAAGTGACCAGCCTAAGGTAGTGGAGCCTTTGCCAAATAAGGCCCTGTTTGGTAGGGCTTACGCTCCCAGATTCTCATCCAGAGGAGCTGGAGTCAAACCAAATGCCATAACTCCAAAAAAGGTGATCCATGGATTAGGGGAAGAGTGGAGCTAAAAATGTATTGTGCTCGTGGAGCAGCGTTTTGGGTGATCCACGGGCGGAGCCAACACACGGAAAGAAAAATGCCCATTGAAGTTCCACATAATTACCTTCTTTTTCCACTCACTTACCCCCTCAATTCTCCCATCCCGAGCGTCCCCACTCATTCCTGTTCACATCTCGTTCGCATCTCTGCTCGGGCGACTCCAGGTGGCGAATCGGCAACGGCCTCCTGCAGGCTTCAGGCGGTGGCCTTCCACGGTCTCCAGCTAGCGTGGACTCACGGGATCCAGGCAGTGGCAGCGGTGACCCGCGGTCTCTAAGCAGCGGTAGCTACCCACAATCTCCAGGCAGCTACGGCGACTCGCGACTAGGAGGGAGAGCATCTCCCAAGCGACCGGTGGCCCTCCAGTGCGACGGTTCGACCTCGCGCCAGTTTAAGGTAAATTCCTAATCCCTAATTTAGTTTCATGTGTAGTATCTTGGTAACACAACTAGAAGTTCCCCTCTTTGTCGATTCGTTTGTTATTCTTCATTCCTGTAGTGCCGATCTATCAAACCTTATGTAAATTGCAATGGATAGTTTGGTGGTCTCTTTTTCCCTCATGTATGGTACTGAATTTGTGATCCCCTATGCCTGGTTAACTGGGGCATAGCGATAATCTGGCTTTTAATTAAGGTGGTTTCGTGATACGGTGATAACGCAATCAATGGCTGCAGGTTAGGACTATGCAAGTCTACACTTGGATGGTTGTGGTTTTGGCCGATGAGCTTTCTCTGGAATTGCTTGTCTGTGGCTGTCCTGAGAGATTTCATACAAGTTGTCCTGTGTTTTTAGTAGTTCTCAATTAGGAGTGTGACTATTTTTAGTTAGTTATGGCCGGTGAAATGGATACAGTAGTAACTTGGAGTTTAGTAATTTTCTGTAGTGCTACTTTATGTTCTCAGTTAGGCGTATGATATATTCAAGATGCATGTTGTTCTAAAAATACAGAAAGGGGCAATGAATGATACACCCGATTAACAATCCTTGTTGAGGAAAAAATATTGCATGGCCAACTTGTCATTGTGTTCAGCTCAAAAGAAACTTAAGTTAGTAGCGAAGCATGAAGCATCACAACTCTGGCAGTGCTTTAAAACTCTAATCATAAGCAGGTTATTTCATTTGACACCATGGAGTAGACTCACCTAAACAATACAAAAATAAGGGAATTAGACCTTCACAAGTCTATTGATTAATCTAATGAATTAATGCTATGCTCCCTATTGTTTCATCTTTCTTTTGGATAAGGTGGGTTGACGACATTATTCAAGGATCTCAGTGGAAGTAAGATAAGCTTGTAGTGGCATATACAGTAGTAACAATGATCATTGGAGGATGCATGCAGCTATGTTTTAACCATAGTCTAGGTTTTTTAACTATTGAAAATGGAACAATACAGATGGACAGTGCTGAGTGGAATGACTACAACACTAGGATAGTGTGTGAACTTATATTGAACAGGTAGCGACAGGGAATCGTCCTAATACCTATGTATGCAACCCTGAATATAAGAACCCAGGTGTCTTCATGACCAGCCCAGAAGTGCCTGAGGGAGAGACAGGGCTGAGTAGAAGGCCCAAAGGATAAGCTCCGCGCCAAGCCTTGCTGCCGTGCGCAAGGGGATATATCCGAGAGACAGTTGAACAAATATTTAGATATAAAAGATATGATTGTAATCAAAGTTGTTAGCAGGATGAGATAAAGATGTAAACTTTATCCTGTAACCGATTAAAATCCAATAACCAATCGGAATCCATTAACCGATTGGGACTCTGTAAACCGCCCCACCCCCATTATATAAGGGAGAGGGCGGGCAACAACAGGGAGACGAGCAATCTTAGATCCAAGAGATCCAAATAATCCCAGCACACAGGACTAGGGTATTACCTCCTCTGTCGAGGGTCTGAAGCTGTCTAAACCTTTGTCTTGTGTGACCTTCGAGTTTTAGATCTAGCGTCTACCCCATAAATTCATTGCCGACCACAAAAGTCGACAGTTGGTGCGTCAGGTAGGGGGAGCGCTATAATCTTTTCCTACAAACTCGATGGCAGCAATCAGCAGAATCATCACCACCTTCATCTCTGGCTAGGCTTTCCGCTTTGGAAACCTGGACTTCATCACAGATGCACTCAGAGAACTTGTTTGCCTAGACCTAAACCAGATCCAATCTGGTAAAGATCAGGCCGACCCATCTCAGGTGTGCCACTCCGACTCGGCCAGCAAACCAGTCAGCGTCATGAGGAATTGCTACAATCTTCGTGGCATCTTCACAATAGAAGAGCAAAAGACCGATCTCCAACGCCAACAAGAGATTCAAGAAACCGCGGAGGAAGATCGCCTTCTTCATAAGGCTAAGGAGGCACAGGCGCGATCGCTTCGATCTCGCGGCCGCAATGTCCATGAGGACATCCTACAATCAAAATTGGGAGACCAAGTTGTCTTCCATACACCGCTGCAGAACGGCGTCGCCTCCAAGACGCTTCTCGATACACTGGACCCGATGATTGCATCTGATAGCCCGGCGGCCCCGACCGTGGCCCAGATAAGGCCATGGTGACGGCGGCAGCAGTTCAGCAGAATCAGAAAAATCCGGTAGGAGAAGCGCACTCACGCTCCCACACGGCTACTCGCGTCGCTAGCGATCGGCGCTACGGTCGAATCTGAGCGATCGGCGCCCACACAACCAGTCGGAGACACCCACCGGAATCTCAACCGCGACCTCCGCCAAGAAATCACCGCTATATGGCAAGAGCGGGACGAGGAAGAACAACGCTGGTGCTACGACGACCATGAATGTTTCGGTACCGGCCACAATCGACGAAGTGATCAACGGTACGACGACTGCAACAACCATAGAGACCATCATCGTCGGGGTCGAAATGATAACGATGATCGCTGAGTCATGGGCTCGTCGCGCCGAACTCCACCCCGACGCGTTGATGATGATCCGAGTCATGGGCTCGCCGCGCCGAACTCCACCCCGACGCGTTGATGACAATCGTCGAGCCAGAGGCTCGCCACGCCGGACTCCCCATCATGATGACGACAAATCCATCGACGAAATCCGAGTGTTTACTTCTCGATTACGCCGAGTAGTATGGCCCGAAGGTTTCAACCCTAAGGGCATCGTTAAGTTTGACAGGGATCAAGATCCGGAAGCTTGGCTGCAGGTCTATGCCCTGGAGGTTAAAGCGCTGGGGGCAATCAAAACGTGATGGCAAATTATCTGCCAGTCAATCTCACCCCTTCAACTCAATCATGGCTTACAGGACTTCCTGCGAACTCGGTGGACTCTTGGAGCGATCTTTGCGATCAATTTATCGCGAACTTTCAGAGAACCTATGAGAGGCCTGGCACCCCATGGGACTTATATCAGCTTCACCAGAAGAAAGATGAAATGCTGAGAGATTTCATCCGGCGTTTCATGCAGAAGAAAAACACCATCAGGGATGTATCTGATGCAGTGGTGGTAGCAGCCTTTCAGAAAGGGGTCAGCGATCCTGATCTGATCAAGAAAATGTCCAGGAAACCACTGGCCTCCGTAAAGGAGATGTTTGCATTGGCCGACCGCTATGCCACGGCCTCAGACGCCCTGGCCGAGCGCCAAGAAGATCGCCCGCAACAGAAGAACAAAGGCGATAAGGCCGAGTCCTCCAAGTACAAAGACAAAAAATGGAAAGGCGAGGAGCTAGTTGCGGTAGCAGAACGCAACCGGCCCCGAGCCACACGGAGGGAGGCGCCTGATTACAATATTGTCATGGATGCGATCTGTCCTTTCCACCCTAAGGGAAAGCACGCCACCAAAGACTGCTTTACCCTGAAGCGTTTTGCGCGTGAAAGCAACAAGCAACTGGCTCCAGCGAAGGATGAGGCTGCCAAGAAGAAAGATCCTCCCGGAGAGGACAATTACCAAGAACCCGAGCACGAGCTGAACTACATATATTAGGCTCCACCGGATACGAGTCCAAGCGGAAGCAAAAGCTTACCGCTCGGGAGATCAATGCGGTGGAACCGGCAACCCCCCCAGTATCTAAAGTGGTCTGAAGTCCCGATCACCTTCGACCGCTCGGATCACCCCAACTGAGTTCTACATCCCGGTAAGTATTGTCGGGACCCAAATTTTGCAAATCTGGACCCTCTGTGTATACTGCACTAGTCCAGGATCACGCTAGTGCACACAGGATCAACATAGATGCTATCACAGTCATACACAGCGGAATATAGCATAACTTTCATAATTAATAGTAACTGTTGTCTTACATGATTATTGCCACACAGGGCTTATAAAAGAAATAGCAAATAAGCAGCAGTGGAAAAATAAATAAGCGTAGCAGCTCCCCAGTTCACTGCAGGCAACTGATGAGGCTCGGACCCTAAGCATTCGCATCCATATAATCCTCCTCCACGAAAGGCGTAGATTCTTCCTCTTCTGAAGTTGTTGTTGTTGGGGTGAGTACATAAAGCACTCAACAAGTTGTGCACAGTAATGCAAGTCTAATATTCTATATGCTTGGCTTAATCCAAAGGAATAGCTAATAAGGATATTTTGCAATAAATTAACATTTAACAAGTATACAGTAAATAGATTGAAAAGCAGTAAAACAAATACAGTAATTAATAGATTCAGCATTTCTGAAGTAAACCAAGTTTCCAATCCTAAACCAATTTCCATTTTCCATGGCATCCTACCATCCCAATTTTGTTTAACAAAAGTCTAACCCTTAACTGTAATTCCCGAGCATTGCTCAATACCGTGAGCACGGCTATTCGAATAGATTGTGCACTCTGCAGAGGTTATGCACTTTACCAACACGATACAACCAAACACCACCAAGGCGAGTGATCATAACAAAGCCTTTACAATGCTACACCTAGACCCAGTACTGTTCGCTAAGGTTTCAACACTGAAGGGTTAAACCACCACAACAGGGCCCCCCTGTTGCGCCATGTGAGTTAATCCGTAAACCCGGGACTCACTATTCACCACGATAGTACTAAAATCTAGCCTTCACAACTTATTCATCTAGGTTGGCCCATTCCAGACATGTGGTTGCAAGAAAGACTCAGGTCAAAGGCTTGCAAGGTTAAGTTCTTAGAGTGATTAAGGCAAGACTTCCACATACCCCTACCAATCCTGGCCCACCTTGGCACACTGCCCCTTACCACTTGCCCTAATCTAAATCATTACCACGCTAGTTGATTACCAAGCATCACGTGCCACCAACATTTCAATCTAGTTGTGTGACCTCCTCGCCACGACAACTTACATGACACACAAATTCTTAAACATTGTTCCATATTCCATTAGTCAAGATTAAGTAACAACATTCGGACACATGTGATGACGTGGCATGGCTAAGCAATCCACGACGGTCTAACTAGTCCCATGTTGATTATTAATATTAACCAACTATAATTCCACATCCTAGGGTGACAATTAGATCATGGCATAAATTTGACAAGGTATGATTTAATTCAATTAGGCATATTATCTAATTCGTAGATTAATTGAAATCATTTATACACATAAAATATCATGCATAATTTAAGAGACAAAATAGCAATTTGGTGAAATTGGGTGCAACATGTTCAAAGCACAACTTGCCTTGTAGTAGGTGCTGGTCTTGCTCTGAGCTTGGGTCTTGAAGCGACGAATCTTCCTCCGGATCTCCGAGCAGTTCAAAGTCTACGCGAAACGATGCCAAAATAGCAAATAAACACAAAACCAGAGAGGAAACAAACTCCAAAAATAAAATAAAATTCACCAATAAATAGATCTTGATTTTACAAATATTTAGAAATTTGAATCACTCAAATCCGAGTTAAAATGCAAAAGATATAGCCTTTTGAAGTTTGAATAAATACTGAAATACAAAAAATAGAATTTCCGATTTTCCCGAAATATTTTTCTATTGAAAAATATATTTATTGCGCAACGCTGACGTCAGCCCTGGCCCGAGCCAATCAGGCGCTGACACGTCACTCGGCACATAGACCCGATCCACGAAACCGCCTCTGGTCCACCGTGGACGCGGCTCACGGCGCCTCGCGTCACGCGCCGGACACGCGGTGCGCATCGACTGGCTGAGACGCCGCCCGTGCCAATGCTCGACACGCGGCGCGCATCCGGGCGACGATCCAACGACTACTGCTCTAACGCACACGCGGCGTGATCTCAACCGGACAGACCTGATCCAACGGTCCACACTTACCCGAGCTGTTCACTGCAGACGAAGCGACGCGACACGATCTGAGACGTCCATGGAAGATCCAATGGCTGTCCGAGCTGCGAGACAAAGATGGCAGCACGGCGGCGGACTGGCACCGGAGCGGTGGAAGAAGACCACCCGAACGGCGTTTCGACGCGACTCCGACGAGAAGAAGTAGCAGCTTCAGCGCGGCTCAACACGACGAGTCTGAATCTGGAACCGGTGCGGCGAACAGCGGCTTGACGGCGGCGAAAAATGCGAGAAAGCTAGCGGCGGTGCTTGCGCAACTACGGCGAGCTCCCGAGCGACGACGGCTGCGAAACAAGCGAAGAGGCTAGTGCTACTGGCTGCGCAAGGGGACGAGGAACATCAGAGTGTGGGCTGCGGCTTTTATAGCCTCGGCATGCGTGCAGGAAAGGAAACCCTAAACAATATGCGACGGATACGGCGCGCGGCGACGAACTTAGAAACCAAATCGGAGACGACGACTGACGACCGTCCGATCCAAGATGAACGTCCACGACTGATTCCCAGGCGATACGATCCAATCCGCTCTTTCCATATCCAACGGGCGAGATCTAAACTTACCAAAACAACGCGAAGCGATCTCAGCCGCACGATCTCGATCCAACGGCCAATCGCATTAGGGTTTCGCGAAAGAAACGGCCGTCCGATCTGGATCCAATATCCACACGCAGCGGCGGCAAAAAACGGTGACGGGCAAGACGCAGACAGAGGTCGGGCTTCACCAAGATCTTATTCACCAATTTTTCAAAAGCTTTTTGATTTAAAATAATTCCCAAAATTAGATTAATTTATTTAAGGTAATTAAAATATCAGGAAAAATCCAAGAAAATTCTCATAAATACTTTGAGACATTTTGAGTTCAAATAAAATATTTTTGGCAAAACTTTATTTTGATTATGCAGATATTTAATTGGTTTTCGCAAAGATGCTAATTACTTAATTCCCAAAATAAATTCCAATAAATCCAAAAAAATCCCAATAAATCTCAAATTGCATAAATAACAATAAAATAATACTTAAATAAAAAATTGGGGTGTTACAAGTATCCTCTAGTGCTCGACCCTGTTATTCGCAATATAAAGCTCAAGAAAGTCTTGATTGATGGAGGGTGTGGACTCAACGTCTTGTTCGCCAAAACCTTCGACGACATGAACGTCTCCCGCTCTGTGCTAAGGCCGAGCTCACAGCCGTTCCACGGGGTGATCCCTGGGGCGTCTTCGTTTCCACTCGGGCAGATTGCTTTGCCTGTCACCTTCGGTACCAAAAACAACTATCGGACCGAGTATATAAATTTCGAGGTAGCGGATTTCGAGATAGTGTATCACGCTATCTTGGGAAGGCTCGGTCTGGCTCGATTCATGGCCGTCCCGCACTACACCTATTTGGTGATGAAGATGCCGGGACCCAAAAGCGTCATCACGGTTCGTAGTGACATCAAGCGATCTTTGGAATGCAACCGAGAGAACTATGAACTTGCTGAGCTGCAGGAGGCAACCGCTGAGGGGAAGAATATCCAGGCAGAGGCTGCCACATTGCAGGAAGAAGGCGACATCCCATCCAAGAAGCAGGCCACGTCAGGGGTAAAGCCTGGCGAAGGAACCAAGAGAATTATTCTCGACTCGTCCGACCCATCCAAAACGACTCTGTCGGGATAGGGCTCGAGGATAAATAGGAAGGCATGCTCGTCACCTTCCTCCAGGCTAACAAGGACATCTTTGCCTGGAAACCATCTGACATGTCGGGTGTTTCTAAGGAGGTGATCGAGCATTCTTTACACGTCGATGAAAAGGCAAAGCCAATCAAGCAAAGACTCCGGTGGTTCACTCCAGATTGTCGGAACTCCATCAAGCAGGAGATCACCAAGCTATTAGCTGCAGGCTTTATCAAAGAAGTGTATCATCCCGACTGGTTGGCGAACTCTGTACTAGTTCAAAAGAAGAATAAAACTTGGCGCATGTGCGTTGACTATACTGATCTCAACAAGGCATGTCCGAAGGATCCATTCGGGCTACCTCGAATTGATCACGTAGTTGATTCAACTGCCGAGTGCGAGATCCTGAGTTTCCTCGATGCCTACTCAGGGTACCACCAGATTTTCCTAAAGGCGGAAGATCATATCAAGACTTCATTCATCACGCCCTTTGGGGCCTTTTGCTATATCACGATGTCGTTCGGGTTGAAAAATGCTAGTGCAACGTATCAAAGCACAATACAGCGGTGTTTTCACGCCCAACTTGGACGCAATGTGGAAGCATATGTGGACGATGTCGTGGTAAAGACTCAGGAGAGGAGGGACCTTATCGCCGACCTAACCGAGACATTCGAAAGTCTAAGGACTTTCAGCATGAAGCTTAATCCCGAGAAGTGTGTTTTCGGAGTATATTTGGGAAAACTGCTCGGGTTTATCGTATCCCAATGAGGCATTGAGGCCAACCCAGAAAAGATCAAGGCCATATCAAATATGGAACCGCCGACTTGCCAAAAGGAAGTCCAGAAGCTTACAGGGTGCTTGGCCGCACTCAGCAGGTTTATTTCCCGACTGGGTATGCGAGGTATGCCATTCTTTAAAATCCTCAAGAAGCAAGACAAGTTCCAATGGACGCCTGAGGCACAGCAAACGTTTGAAGATTTGAAGACCTTCTTAACGACACCCCTGATCTTGGTTTCACCGATGCCAGGGGAACCTCTGTTACTTTACATCGCGGCAACGACTCACGTAGTCAGCGCTGCAATCATCGTAGAAAAGGAGGAGCCGGGTCACGTGCAGAAGATCCAACACCCGGTCTATTTCATCAGCGAGGTCCTGAGTGAATCTAAGGTGCGGTATCCACAAGTGCAAAAATTATTATACGCCGTACTTCTTACATCTCGCAAACTCAAGCACTACTTCCAAGAGCATACTGTTTCGGTGGTCACTTCCTTCCCAATAGGAGATATACTTCACAACCAGGAGGCCACTGGGAGAATTGCAAAGTGGGCAGTCGAGCTTGGAGCCTTTGATATCCTATTCAAGCCTCGCACAGCCATGAAGTCTCAAGCGCTCGCCAACTTTACTACCGAGTGGACAGAACTTCAAAACCCGGCAGTCGTCAAGGAACTCAAGTATTGGACGATGTACTTCAATGGTTCCCTCATGCTCAGCGACGCGGGGGCTGGTATAGTGCTCATATCACCAAGTGGAGAACGGTTGAGGTACGTTCTTCAAATACTTTTTCCCGTGTCGAACAACGCCGCCGAGTATGAGGCACTCATCCATGGGCTCCGTATCGCCATATCACTCGGTATCCGACGTTTGACGGTTTGCGGAGATTCAATGCTCGTGGTCAATCATGTGCAAAAAGAATGGTCCTGCATCGAAGACAACATGGCTGCCTATTGCTATGAGGTACGCAAGCTAGAAGGTAACTTTGATGGCTTGGAACTTGTTCATGTGCTCCGTCGAGACAATGAAGCGGCCGACGAGCTAGCAAAAATGGGATCCGGCCAGACCACAGTGCCCGTGGGAGTATTCGTCGAAGAAATTCATAAGCCAAGTATTCAGCCAAAATCGGACATCCCAGTGGAGAAGAACGTAGAGGTAGAAGTCCTGATCATTACCCCTGATTGGACAGCTCCGTATCTGGACTATTTAACGAAGGACGAGCTACCCAAAGACCGCATACAGGCCGAACGAATAATGCGTCGAAGCAAGAGCTATGTGGTAATCAGGGAAGAACTCTATCGTAAGAGCTCCTCTGGTGTACTACGACGGTGCATATCAGAACAAGAAGGAAGAGATTTTCTCAAAGAAATCCACTTGGGAATTTGTAGGAATCACGCGGCGTCAACAACCCTAGTCGGCAAGGCTTATCGTCAGGATTTTTACGGCCGATTGCATCATCGATCAGAGGACATCGCCCGGACATGCGAAGGATGTCAATTCTTTTTGCGACGATGTAAACAAACCGACAAGACAGAACTACAGACCATCCCAATCACCTGGCCATTTGCGGTCTGGGGGCTTGACATGGTGGGACCTTTGAAGAAGGCTCAAGGTGGTTATACTCATCTCTTCGTGGCCATCGATAAATTCACCAAATGGATTGAGGCCAAGCCAGTCGCCACAATCACAGCCGCAAAGGCCAAAGAATTCTTCCATGAAATCGTGGTTAGATTCGGCGTACCAAACCGAATCATCACGGATAACGGCACCCAATTCAGAGGTGGCATATTTCAAGACTGGTGCAGTGAACTCGACATAAAAATTTGCTTCGCATCAGTAGCACACCCCCGAAGTAATGGGCAGGTCGAACGAGCCAACGGCATGGTGCTACAAGGCCTAAAGGCAAGGATTTTTGATCGTCTCAGACCATACGCCACTCGGTGGGTCAAAGAATTGCCTTCGGTACTCTGGGGGCTGCGAACCACCCCCAGCAGAGCAACCGGGCAGTCACCTTTCTTCCTGGTGTATGGCTCAGAGGCGGTCTTCCCCACCGAGTTAGAATTCGAATCCCCGCGGGTTCGGAGCTATGAGGAGGTCGCTTCGGAAGAAAGCCGACTACAAGACCTCGACCAACTGGAAGAAGCCAGGGACATTGCAACAATTCAGTCGGCAAAGTACCTCAGGGCTTACATCGCTATCACGATCGCAATGTAAGGAGCCGCACATTCTCCAAAGGAGATCTAGTTCTTAGAAAGAATCAGAAATGCGAGCATAAGCTCTCCCCAAGATGGGAGGGCCCTTACATCATTGATGAGGTGATACGTCCTGGAGCTTATAAGCTCAAGCGTGAAGACGGTGCAATTGTCAACAACACCTGGAACATAGAACAGCTACGTCGTTTTTTCACTTGAACTTTGTAATTCAATTGCTTCTCTATGAGTGAATGTTCACTTTTAAAGTTGTTCTCGTATAATCTTCTCGAAAATTATGCGTTTGAGTGCTTCGCTCCTACGAATTTTAAGACTCTGAGACATGCGTCATGAACCATGCCCGAGAGCCTGGGGCTGAACTAGTCGAACATGATATTTAAGATGTCAAAACTACTCGGATGGCCTCATCGAGCATAGTAGCATATTTAAAGAAAAAATGCAAGGTCAAAGAAACACTTTCAAATATTTGTTCAAAGGTCCAAAGTTTCTGCGACAGTCGAAGAAGCATCCTTAACTTCCTCCCGGAGTTCGGCGGCCCGGTCTTCATCCACATTGCAGGCATAGCCATCTTTAATGGCTTCAAGATCCACTCGGGGATAAAGCGACATAGTGATCGCCAGAGCCTGGCCAGCACCGTTGGTCGTCGTTTCCTTCAAGAGTCTCTTAAGCTCCTTGGGGCTTCCTCCAGTTGGGAGATAACATGGTCCCTACTGAGCGGCCTCTCGCCTCCGGGATGAAGCAACCTCAACAATGGCTCAGAGGCCTCGCAAAGCTTAGCACAAGACGTTTCAAGGGCCTCGACTTTCTCGTTATAAGCGGCGTATTGTGCCCACGTCTTGAACTTGTAGTCTGCAAGCAAATCAGATTATTAAGAAATACCAAGAAGACAACGAAGGCAAGGGAGGGCCAAGCTGCCGAGCGTACCTTCTAACTCCTTCTCTGATTTCAAGTTGGAGGTCTCCGAGGCCTTAAATTGCTCTTGGAGCTTTGCAATAGTAGAATCCCGAACTGACACGGAGATAAGGAAATCAAAAGACCAGATGATTAAACGAGAGCACGGGATGGTCCAGGAAGTATCTACCTTGAAGGGAGCCAACAACATCTAGCCTCTCCTGCCACAGGATTTTCTTCTCTTCCCGCAAGGCCTGGACTTCTGACCGAAGATCTTGCAGCTCGGTTGTATGTCTAGCTTTGATCTGCTCCAAATCGGCCAGATATTCCTGGCGTGTCTTGACCTCCGGGAGCATCTTTTGGAGGTATTCGGACTTTTTCGCAGAGCGTTCTCCCAATTTCTGTAACCATCGCAGGGAAAGGTGACAACATGCTAACCGGCACAAGCAAGAAGGTGACAAGAGTAGTGAAAATATTACTCGGGCCAGGCGAGCACAAGCGGCGGCGTGACTATAAAAGTCATTCCTTTCTTTCTCCTCCGCCGGGTCGTCGAGAGACTTCAAGCCATCTTCCTCATCAACCCACGCGGTTTGCATTATGAATTGGGGGGCGAGCAAGAGTCGGCGGATCTCTTCTACCTCGGGGGATGGACGGGAGACGGGCTCTCTAGCAGCGGGACCCAATGCCGAAGCACGGGGTGTCGATGAAAGTGGCTGTGGTTCGGAGGGCGCCCCTATGTCTCCAGGCGAGGCAGATTGTGGGGCCTCCTCAACCAGGTCAGGTACGTCCTGGGACTCAGTTCCTTCAGGGCCCCAGATGGTGTCTCGACGGGAATATCATAAGAAGGATTCCTATAAGAAGAACGATCGGTGAATAAGCCGGCAAAATGCGTCGAATAAGAGTCAATGGGCCATCCAACCTGTCGGACTTCTTTATCCTCATCGGGGGTTTCTTTCGAGTGGCAGAACCACTTCCGGAGGGACCAGTCATGGCGCTATGATCTAGAACCCTAGGCTCCTCCCGAATGCTCGAGTCACTCGGAGTTGGACTCGGCTGTACCACGGGCTTATGTGGAAGGGGAACTGAAGGCACCGGGGCTTGTGCTTACGGTTCTTGGATTTTGGGACCACCAGTCGGGCGCCGGGGCTTTGGAGGGTCCTTGATAATCGTTTTCTTCCCCTTCTTGGCAGCCGGGTCTCCGGCTTGGGATCTTGCAGGTCGCTTCCAGTGGGCACTTTTATGTACAGGCATTTCTGGGAGAGACGCGTCACTAAAGAAAGCCAATCGATCCTGAAAAGGAGTATTAAAACAATTAAACGTCATTCAGAGACGAATGTGGAAGTCTATCAGCTAAACTTTCTTACCTCAGGAGGAGGATTTGATGCAGTAAAGGACTTTGGGCATCTGACGGTGGACATCTCTATGCTTGGGATGAAAAAGTCGCCTACCCGAGCATATACCTACTCCTTCGACGCTGTTTCGGGCAGTTCCCGGTTCAGATCGTCCCTTCCTTCAAATTCATATCCCAGATGGACTCGTTCCTTTAGAGGTTGTATCCGGCGAGCGACAAAATAGAGGGCCAGACCAACTCCCGTGAGACCATCTTCCTTTAATTTATCAATCAGCACCAAGAGATCCTGCACCTGATCCATATCGCCAGCATTGGGAACAGATGTCCAAGAAATGGACACCTTAGGCCGGCGCCCGACAAAAGAAGGGAGAGCAGGATCAGGTTGGCATAATAGAACCATTCCTGGTGCCAGCCTTTATTTGAAGATTTGAAGGGAATGGCAAAATAGGTTTTCTTTAATCCTTTCGGCAATTGAAATCTGGCTCCCCCAATTACCTTGGGGTCGCTTTTTGAGGGATAAGGCTTTAAAAGGTAAAAGTGGCGAAGGAGATTGAAATGAGGGCGGATGCCCAAGAATGCCTCGCAGAGGTGAGCGAAAATGGAGATTTGCAGGATAGAATTGGGATTCAAGTTCACTAATTCAATACCATAGAAAAAGAGAAGATCGCGAAGAAAAGCGCAGGCAGGAAGGCCCAGCCCGCGTTGGAAGAAAGATTCAAAAACCACAATTTCTTCAGAACGAGGGGTAGGGATGGATTCACCTGCGGCCGGTCGTGCGAAAATTAAAGTCAGGGCTAGAAGAACCTCGTCATCCGCCATGGACTTTAACCGCTCTTCCATCGTTATCGAGGTGGTCCAATCTTGGGGCAAAGGCAGCGAGGAGGTGTCTTTGGAAGAATGAGAAGATATTTTTGGAGGAAAGATCAATGACAGCGCAAAAATGCAAGTGCAGCAATAGTTAACCCTAGCGACGGAGAAGTCGGAGAGACAGGGAAGCATAAGGGGCAGGAGTGTGCGGTGGAAAAAATGAACCATCGATCAATGCATGGCTTAGTCTTAAAAGGAGGAAAATTCAAGTTTTCGCCGAGTCGGCGGGAAAAATATTGCATAACACCTAACCCTGCTCTATGTTTCGTAATGATTCGCTAGCTCGGCGTCCTAACATACGGAGGCAGTCATGGTTTGACCAAGTCATATTTGGGACATGTTGCTCCCCACGATGGGATGTTTAACCACTTATCAAACTAAGCGGGACGTGGGTGTCCTCCAGTTTGGATTAAAAATATCTTCTTATGATATACCCCACGTTGGGTCGCTAGTTGGTTAACACATGGCGGAATCATATATCACGGGTTGAGCCTGATAAGGCACGGTTCCAATGGTATGCCCCAAGATGGGTCGATAAGCTGTGCATCGTGATAAACGAGTACGGATACCATTCGGATAAACCTTGATATGTCCCAAGATGGACCAGAGCTATATCCTACACCAGTCGGATATGGGTATCACTCGGCCAAGAGCCACGTAAATATGATACACTCCAAGTCGAGCCTAAGCTATATCTTATAGCAGTCGGATATGGGTATCACTCGGCCAAGAGCCACGTAAATATGATATGCTCCAAGTTGAGCCTAAGCTATATCCTACATCCGTCGGATATGGGTATCACTCGTCCAAGAGCCATGTAAATATGATACGCTCCAAGTCGATCCTAAGCTATATCCTACAGCAGTTGGATATGGGTATCACTCGGCCAAGAGCTACGTGAATATGATATGTCCCAAGTCGGACCAGAGCTATATCCTACAGCAGTCGGATATAGGTATCACTCAGCCAATAGCCGCGCAAATCTTAATATGTCCCAAATTGGACCTAAGATATATCCTGCGACAGTCGGATATGGATATCACCCGACCAAAGAGCCATGCAAGCTTTGATATACCCCAATTTGGGTCTAAGCTATGTCTAACGACAGTCATAGATATCACTTGAAAGGTATTTCTTTATTATATAAATTCCCCAGGCACTATGCCTGGGAAAAGACTCTCTTACATTTACAGGAGTATTATACTTCTCCGCGGCGCACACGACCAAGCGCCTCCACGAGAGCTTCCTTAGCCCTATGAAGGGCGGGGACAATTTCGAGGAAGGCATCAACGGCGGCGCGGTCGAGGGCAACAGCCTTTTGTTCAGCCCAGTAGGCCATGGAGAGGTCGAATATCGCCCACTCCTCGGCAAGTTCTGGATCCCGGCTGTCCATGAAATCCCTTAGGAAGAAGGTGGAGCTTGGTGCAGGAAAATGGAGGACTAAGCGTGAGAGAATAAATTCTAAAAGCACTGGTTCACCTTTTATAGCTGATACGGTAAGGATGAAGTAAATGCGAAGATGTAATGACATCAAAAGCCGAGGAGACTTGGAGTTAAGATAGTTTCAGAAGCCAAAGAGGTTTTCGGAAAATGAATTGGCACATGAAGTCAAAACAACTTCGAAGACTGTCCGGTATTGATCCTTGAAGAGGAAGGATATTAGGGTTTTGCCTCAAGTGGGAAGAAATATCTAATCTTCATATGAGATATAGGTCAAATCCACGAAGCTACCCATAATAAACCTGTCAGACGGAAGATTATAATCAGTTGGAACAAAAAATCGGGGGTTATATTCGAGTCCTTCATAATCCCCTTGCTGCAAGGAGAAGCATTCAAATCAAAGAAGAGACCAGTCAGAAGTTTATGCTGGAAGCTGAGAACGTTGGTCCAAAGTTGAGACCCAAATAAAGATATAACAATCGGATCATGAATCACTCGGGGGCTATTGTGGAATATAAGAACCCAAGTGTCTTCATGACCGGCCCAGAAGTGCCTGAGGGAGAGACAGGGCCGAGTGGAAGGCCCAGAGGATAAGCTCCGTGCCAAGCCTTGCTGCCGTGCGCAAGGGGATATATCCTAGAGACAGTTGAACAAATATTTAGATATAAAAGATATGATTGTAATCCGAGTTGTTAGCAGGATGAGATAAAGATGTAAACTTTATCCTGTAACTATTAGAATCATGTAACCGATTAGAATCCAATAACCGATCGGAATCCCTTAACCGATCGGGACTCTGTAAACCACCCCACCCCCATTATATAAGGGAGAGGGCGGGCAACAACAGGGAGACGAGCAATCTTAGATCCAAGAGATCCAAATAATCCCAGCACACAGGACTAGGGTATTACCTCCTCCGTCGAGGGCCTGAACCTGTCTAAACCTTTGTCTTATGTGACCTTCGAGTTTTAGATCTAGCGCTTGCCCAATAAATTCATTGCCGACCACAAAAGTCAACAAACAAGTAGCAACCGGGAATCGTTCTAATACCTATGTATGCAACCCTGGATATGATGATATCATAGAGAGATATGTGGCGAGAACTAGCCTGCATTACAACAAGCGAGAATTTAAGAACAAATGGGATAAACTGAGAAATCAGTACCACACTTGGAAGAAACTAATGAAACAGACATGGTTAGGTTGAGATGAAGAAAAGAAAACGGTGCAGTGCTCACCTGAGCGGTGGCAGAAACTTAAAAAAGTAAGTCATTATTTCTTTTGGATTACCTTTTAGTTTGCCAATTTGCCTTTGCATGTTCTAACATGTGATGTTATAGGAGTTGCTTGGCTGTGGCAAGTTTCAGAAGGCTGGACCGCAAAATGAGGCATTGTTATCTAGAATGTTTGAAGATATTCACAACAGCGGTGCAGACCATTGGTCTCTTTCTATGGGTACCATTCCTGAGAGCAGTTCGCACCCATACCCTATCATGGACGCTGATAAGCATCAAGACAACAATGACAACAAAGAAGACAGTGAACAAGAGGTTGAGTCACCAATGGGCACTAGGAAAGGAAAGAGAGCTCGTTTTCCTAAAAATGATAAGTTGAAAAAGGCTAAGAGTGGATCTTCGGTGATCCAAGAAGGAATTAATCGTGTTGTCGAGTTGAGTGACAAGTCATTTTCATCACTGGAATCATTTGCAAGAAAGTGAGAGGAATCATCGGGCTATACTATCAAAGATGTGATCGATGGACTTGGTAGATGAGTGTGGGGCTGTTGAAAGGAGTAATGAGCACTTTATTGTGACTAAAATTTTTGTCAAGAAGGAACAAAAAGAGATGCTTATGACTTCATTGTGCAGCCCTTCAACATGTTTTGAATGGCTTAAAAGGAAGTGTGAAGTCAAGTATGGCAAGTAGATGAACGTGGCTTCTACTTTATTTGAGAACAATTTATCTCCTCTCTTGTACTCTATTTATGTTATGTTTAAACTGACTTGTACTCTTTATTTGATAACAATTTATCTGGCTTATTCTCTACTTATGTAATGTTTAAACTAGTCTGTGTTACTCTTTATTTATGTAATGTTTAATTGGCTTGTACTCTATTTATGTGTTGTTTGTTGTCATACAAAGATGTCCTCATTTGCAAGTGACAGTGAAGGAACTGATTCCTCTGATGATGAACATGAGTACGATTTGCATATGATGTGCCTATATCATCAGATTTCAACCAACCTTCTTGTGGTTGCAAATATTGTGGATAAATATCACTCAACCTACTTGGACAAGAATGAGCCTAGGACTCCACGTCTCGGTGGAATGGGTTGGGTGAGGGGATCTTTGACCACTCTAGGTGAATATCATCGCATGCTTCGTATGAATTCTATAATCTTTCAAAGTCTACATGAACTTTTGGTTAGTACTTATGGCTTAAAATCAACTACACATATGCATTCAATGGAGTCATTGTCCATGTTCATATACATTTGTGGGGGCTGTGAATCTAATCGAAAAGTGCAAAACCAGTTCAAGCATTTTGGTGAGACAATTAGTAGAAAGTTTGATGAGGTTTTGCAGTGTGTGGTTATGATGTTCGCTGACCTTGTGAAGCTGAATGACCCGAACTTCTCTACAGTCCATAGAAGAATTAGAAATGATTATCGCATTTGACCACATTTCAAGGATTGTATCGGGGCTATTGATGGAACTCATATTCTAGCTGTTGTTCCCGCAGAAGAACAAGTTAGATATATTGGTAGATCACGGTCTACAACTCAAAATGTGATGGCAGTGTGTGATCATGATATGAGGTTCACATATGCATCTATTGGGCAGCTAGGATCAATGCATGACGCAAGTGTCCTATATCATGCATTGGAAGCTGTTAGAGATACCTTTCCACATCCTCAAGGTAAGTTATACTTGCTTTTTCTCTTTGTATTTTGTATACATTGACTACTCAAATGACATCTGCATTGCATGTTTTAGGTAAGTATTATCTTGTGGATGTTGATTTTCTTAACCGTCCAGGGTACTTAACGCCATACAAGGGCCAAAGGTACCATGTGCCAGAGTTTCGAAGAGGTTCTGCACAAAGTAGTGAGAAAGAGAAATTCAACCAATTGCACTCAAGTTTACGTAATATCATTGAGAGATGCTTTGGTGTATGGAAGATGAAATGGAGAATTCTTCTGAAGATGCCAAGCTATCCAATGTCAAAGTAAAAGATGATTGTAGCCACAACTATGGGACTGCACAACTTCATACATGACCATGATGCGCTAGACAGGGATTTTCGAAGGTTTGATCAGGATCCAAACTACATGCCTACAATAACAGAAAGATATGTAAGATATGTCATTTCTCAAGATGCATCAGATTCGTCAAACATTGGATAGGAGTGATACATCCATGGAAACATTTCGTGATGATCTTGCATAGGCAATGCAGGATGATTGACATATTACTTGTGATATTTTCTCGTCTATGTTAGTGCTCATGGTTAATCCATGCTAGAATTACCACCATCTGGTTTCATTTTTGTCTGTAATCTTTTCTCACTTGTGGTATATACTCTAGTAATTCCTTGACTTAACAAACTTCTCCCATCATCTAAGTCATGCATTTTTCTACTCGATGACATGAACTGCATCGTCTTGCAGGAAGTCTAGGTGGTTGTATTTTAACGACTAGTAGATCTCTATGGGCATAATAACCATGTTTTCGCGTGCTCACTTATCATAGTAACCAGGCATTTGAGTGACATGCATGAAAATTTCATCAAGTTATGATCTAGTATATGTAATGGGAGGGATCCAGAAACAAATTTTGCCTCAAAAAAGAAGAGAAAAGGAAAGAAACAAATATCACAAATGCACTTGTTGGCTTCATGAGGAACTCAAGAAGTTCCACTGACCAATGACGATGGACTGAGCCTGAGCCATCTCACGAATCTCCTGTACCCTTCTCAATTCCCAATGACGATGGACTGAGCCTGAGCCATCTCACGAATCTCCTGTACCCTTCTCAATTCTCAATCTCACAGTCTCACGCTGTCCAACTGTTTGTCCTCCATGTGTTAATGCAAAATTGCTATGTTATTGCAAAATTTAAAAATACAATAGACATAAATTATTACACAAATAGAAAGAAACATTAAATAAAGAAAAATGAAGAGTTACAACCAAGGGTAGCATGGTATATTTGTCTTCATTCCTCCCTTCAAGATCTCTGGAGCTAACCTTCTAACCAAACGCTTTTGTCAGACGGATCCAGCTCCTCAGTGAAGTAGATCCTTCAGGAAGCTAGATCTGGATCTGGAAAAGCAGGATCTAGAGCCCTACCAAGCAGGCTCTAAGTCTCAAATTCTGCTAAAACATCGCTTGCCGAACTAGCCCTCTGTTTAAGATGTCGATCCCAGTCTACCAAAGGATTGCTATCATCTGTAGCCATATCTACATCACCATCTCCTTGTTGGGTAGGTTTTGAATGGCAATCATTTAATTGAGAATACTCGTTAAATAACACGTTTATCACTTTAGCAAGTTTAGGTGCAGCTTGATCCCCAAATGCTTCAAAACGAAACTCAAGGAATGCAAACCTAAACCTTGAACCAAGAATAACATGAATTGAAAGTTCTAGCCACGACACTTTCTAATATTTTTTGAACTTTTTTTGCATATATCTGACCATATCATTGATGCTAGACTCTATTTCGGAACCTTCCTTCTAAAAGACCAACTTGACTTGCCAAATCTCATGGAACCACAGATTTGATGTGGGATATTTAGAGCCTGAAATAACCTTATTGGCATCATAAAACACTTTAAATATCTGTAAACTTCTTCTACATTTTCCCAATCCTCAAAAGTGGGAGTGTAAGTGTAATATGGATCTTGTAGTCCCAACGAGTCAAAAGCTCTCCTAAATTGTGAAGCCATGTGAAAGATGAAAAATGTTGAGTTCCATCTCGTAGGAACGTCAAGGGAGGGACATTTTCCATGGATGCCCAATTGTGCCACAATATCCTCAAACTTTTGTTTCCGGGATGGAGATCCTCGGATATATTTTACACTCTCGAATCTTGCTGACAAGAGGGTTAAGAAACCTAAATCCTGCTTGACATATCACATTCTGCACATGAGCTGCACAATGTTGGTGGAACAATTCCCCCTTCCTAAGTAGCATATGTTTTTCTAGCAAGTTGGCCTTTAGGAATCTGTCCATTGTACCATTATCGCTTGCATTATCCAAAGTGATGGCAAATAACTTGTCTTCACAAAACCAACCTTGTATTGACTTTAGGACAACAACATTAAACATCGCAACACCTTTGTGTGACATCTTCATGTTAGCAAACTTGATAATCTTTTTCTGTAGCTTCCAGTCATCATTGATGAATTGACACGTTATGCACATATAGCCCAGTGTTTGATTTGAATTCCACATATCCATTGTCAAAGAAATTCTTGATTTTGAACTCTTGAAAACCTCCCGAAGAGCTTGCTTCTGCTCTTCAAATTCTTTAAGGCACACGTTCCTCACCACTGGTCGAGACACCATCTTGAACAATGGGTTCAAACATGAGACAAATCTTTCGGAACCCATCATGTTACACAATGGAAAAAGGTAGTTCATGGAGTACAATCATTCAAGCCAACTCCTTCCGTGAAACCTCATGATTAAATTTCCCATCTCGCAAGATGACACCATTAGGAGACATGACAATGGTATTCAATTGATCCACTACTCTTAGAGCCTCTTTTCTTGCCTTGCATCTCTTGAAGTGTTTAAGTAGTGCACTTGTTCCTACCCCGTGCTTGGCACTAATCTGGATATTGCAATACTTGCATTGTCCCTTCATAACAACTCCTCCAATACAAACAAGCATGAACTCTCTCCAGGCATCAAACTGAAACTTTCTTCCCTGGTCAGCTACAATATTATCATAACCATCATCATCATCATCATCATCATCATCATCATCATCATCTTCTTCTTCTTCTTCTTCTTCTCCTCTTTCGTTACCATTTCCATCTTGGTTCTCATCATGCATTTCATCTAGTTCCTCATCGTACATTTCCGTATCATGGGCAGGACCTATCAATAGCTTATGTTAGCTTTACTAGAAATCGCTCTATCACACACATATGTAAATGAACATGCTGACTGGCAGATGAACAATCCTTGATTGCCAATTAAAATTTTTTATTCTTAAGAAAATGCGTAATTTGTTTTTTACAAATCATCTACGTTACTATTAAAAAATAGTGCAAAATGGCATGCTTCTAAAGTTTTCAATTCCTTCGGACATATATTTGGACCAACATGTCAGTCACTACTACAGTTCATAAAATAAAACAAATATAATTTTTCTTCTGTTTACCATTGGTCCTAATAGCTATGAATTATAAACTACATTGGGAGGTGCTTCTATGATGTACCCCTGAGAATTGCACAAAACAACAGTGGATTCCATCTATTGATGTCATAATTTTTTCTTGAGTCCCACACACCTAGCTAAAAGCATGTTATAGTAGTAATTGCCAAAATGAAGTCCATAACACAAGTCTCTATGGTACAAGCTCAATTAAATCAACCATTCCATGCTACGTTTGTGGCAATCATCTGTATATGTTAGTTTCTAAATTTTTCCATGGATTAAAAGCATAGAGTGGTGGAAATTTAAATCTTTACAAGTAAGCAGCACAACAATACATAGTAAAAAGGAAAATCCGAGAAACTAGGTAAATGAACATCAAGAACTACGAAGTTCATCCAGTAAACAATTCGATTGGCAACAAGCATCCCATCAAGAACACATGATTGGCAACAAGCATCCAAAGCTTCTTCAGACATGTCAACCTAGAGAAATAAAGAAAGAAAAGGTATACATAGCTCACCATGGGGGGTGCTACTGAGAAGAGCAAACGGAGTGAGTAGTTGATTTGCTGCATCCCCTTGTTCTTGTGTTCGGAAACCTTCCATTCCAAGAAGAAGCTGGGCGCCCCTATCGGCTGCCACAACCCTGCTCCTCATCATTGCACTGTTAGAGACACTGCCACCGCCAACCTTCCTCTACTGCCACCAAGCCCTACCGCTTGGTCGCCACCTCCATCTCCTACTACCCCACCTCATCATCGATGCGGAGAGAGCGAATTGAGGAGGTGCCACACGCTGGAGCTCGAGCAAGGGCGATGGCGGATCGGGATTGGGTAGGGCAGTGGTAGATCGGGATTGAGCAGGGGCGGTGGATCGAGCTCATGCAGGGGTAGCGACGGATCAGGATCGAGCAAGGATGGCAGATCGAACTTGGGCAGGGGCGACGGATCGGGATCGACCTCAAGTAGGGCCTGCCGATTGGGAACAAGCTTGAGGCCTCGAGCACGATGAGAAGGATCAGGATCACGACCGAGGAGATGGAGCCGACCCCTGGACCCTAGGGATCGATGGATCCGGCCTCTATTGGCCTCATAATATTTTGGAACCAACCCTCCAGCCCATTTCGCTCTTTTTAGCAGGTTGAGTCGGTGGTTCCGTGGGTCGAACTGGACCATTTGCTTCCTTAATTGACAGCAATGCTTGTAGGTCCAGATTGTTAAAGTAGAAAAATGGATCAATGAGATTGTGAACCGGTTGAATAAGACAAAGGTGCACTTTTCTCAAGAAGAATCTCTTATGCTCATGCTTGATGACATGTTTCTTTAAACATCTTTTTGGTTTTACACTTTTTTAAAGATAGTATTTGTCTTACACCTTATAATTTTCGAGGAGGCGTCAAGGTCAATGAGGAAGTTGTGTGGAGTGCAGGCTAGACTATTTTTGTGTCATTGTAGGCTAGGCCATTATGATTGCTAATGTTTGCAACTCACAACTCGACTCGTAGAAAAGAAACCATAGTTACTAGAACTTAAAAGTAGAGATTCCCTCCATAGGCGGGGCAAAATGAAAACATTGCACAATTTGTTGGTATTTGCTAGAACTAAGAACTGAAGGCATGATCAACCAAACATCTGTGTATTCATTTGTGAATAAGAGAAAATGATGGTCGTGCACAACTACAAGAAGATAACATATATTTATGCACACTTGCACAGAGAACCGGTTGTTATAAATCTGCTGTGCTCTGTATTGTGCTGTTGGGCACCTGATGGATAATGATGGAATAGAATGTTTTTTGAAAGACCATGTGGAGGTCTATCCTTGTGTGTGATGAGTAATTGATGAGTTTTGAGCTTGTGTTGTTTTAAATTGATTTGGACTTGAAGCAATTTGAGTGTTGGTCTATCGGCTTCAGGGCTTTGGCTAGTCGGAGACCAGTTGTCCGACCCCGAGTGGTCGGAGGCTTTCGCTGGTCGAGGGAGACCATTCGTCCGACCCCGAGTGGTCGGAGGCTTTCGCTGGTCGAGGGAGACCAGTCGTCCGACCCCGAGTGGTCGGGGCTCTCGCTGGTCGGAGACCAGTCGTTCGACCTCGAGTGGTCGGAGGCTTTCGCTGGTCGAAGACCAGTGGTCAGACCTCGAGTGGTCGAGATGGAGACCAGTGATCCGACCCGGAGTGGTCTGGGCCTTGGCTGGTCGGAGACCAGTGGTCGAGATGGAGACCAGTGATCCGACCCGGAGTGGTCTAGGCCTTGGCTGGTCGGAGACCAGTGGTCAGACCTCGAGTGGTCGGGATGGAGACCAGTGGTCAGACCACGTGTTGTCAGGGTTATGCTGGTCAGCGTAGTGTATATCTTTCTGTTAAGATGGATATGTGTTGTGGGCATTGCTATGTGAGGAGTTTCCTTGTCTTTGATGGTTGTAGGGCAACGGTGCTAGGTCATGGTGAGGCGAAGGGTGACCGGGACTAGGCAATGAGTGTCGGAGGTCCAGACGGTCGGAGATCGCGGAAGATGATCCGAGACGGAGTCCGCAAGTCAAGAAGACAAGGAAAGGAGATGAAGCTAGCTTGTCACTACTTGGATCAAGGAGAGCTGTAGGGTTGCAGTTCTGGAAGATAAAGTAGTGGATAAAGTATAGCTTGCTGTCAGGTGTACTGAGATAGTACCTGAGAGTAGTTGAGAGTTGTTGAGAGTGACAGTGTAAGGATCAAATCCTGGCTCTTGGATGTTGGCTTAGGATTGAAGCAGGACATCCAAAGGTGGGAATTGATCCCAGGTCACTATAAATAGAGGGGTAGGGACAGCCTCCCCTCTTTGAAGGTTCTGAGGTTTTCTGCTGCTCATTTGAGTTTTGCCTACTTTGTTGTGAGGCTTTGTTAACCTCCCTTCCAGAAATGAAATGTTCTTCATTTATGTTCTTGTTTCATTTCCCTTACGTATTTACATTACACACTTAAATTTTGTTATCTAATTTCTGCATTT
This sequence comes from Otatea glauca, assembly GCA_036346275.1. Taxonomy (NCBI): domain Eukaryota; kingdom Viridiplantae; phylum Streptophyta; class Magnoliopsida; order Poales; family Poaceae; genus Otatea; species Otatea glauca. Next base: position 14,117,824 of record CM070720.1, read on the forward strand.
ACTTACTTGCAATTTACTTTACGTAATTTGGATTTGCCTCATCTCCTTCTACATGCTATTGAGTCTTTGTTGAAATTCATGATTGATGAACTCTTCTCTGGATTCGATGCTTTCAATCATCTAGGCAATCCTTGCGTTCTTGTTGCAAGTTGTAAATCTGTGTGTTCTTAAAGTGCGTAAACGTGTGACTTGCAGTTCTTTAGTATTGATTGACTTCTGGTTCTTGTTGCCAAGGATGAAAGATTGCTGGATGAATCTTCTGTAGATCATATCCCAATCATCTAGGCAATCTACAACCTCTTCTATTCAGTTTTGCAAGGAACCAATTTTTATGCCTAGTAGAAGAAAGTGCCTTCAGATCGTGTTTCTATTTGTTTGAAGGGTTGTTTCCTCGTGTACTTACTTGCTATGATTTGTGGAGAGTCATCCAAGGATTTCTGACCATCAACTCCCACCAGCAAGTTAGGGGTGAGGTCTGTGTTCGTGACTCTATTTTTGGTGTTGCATTTGTTAAACTGAAAAGGGATGGAACCTTGGTATCAATTCCTTCAATTGATGATTGAAATAGGTTCCTGACATCCTTAGAGAGGTGCACACCAATTTTCACTATTTTTGGATCAGCCGATCAAAAGTTACATCGATTTCTGTTTTTGAGATCGTGCTAATTTTACTATTCACCTGAACACTATTCATCTCGAGTATTGTTCATCCAACCTCTGCAGGTCGGGAGTACTGTTCATCCGAACAAAGGTCTTTGGGAAATCTTATTCACTGAACACTTTATTCACCCCGAGTACTGTTCATCCGACCTCTGCAGGTCGGGAGCACTGTTCATCCGACTAGTACTGACGATAAGTTCGCGATCGTTCATTCGACGAGCTACCCGACCGGTCAGATTTTTTATCGCTCACGGACCTTAAGCGGTCTGAGCCTCTGTTCATGAAATTGCCTGATCGATGGTTCAGTTCTTTCTTTCTGGTCTTTTGGTGGTTTGAATTCTAGGGGAGAGTTTATTCGAAAATTTTATTTGGCTCCTATTCACCCCCCTCTAGTCACCTTTTTCGATCTTTCATTTTTTATACCGGATAAAATTGCTGAACTTCTGACATCGAGACTGACTGGATTATTTTCCTCATTTTATTTCAGAAAGAAATGCAAGGAAGAGATAGAGAGGTTTGAGAAGGAGAAGCAGGCTGAAATCAGGAGCTACAAGGGCCTGATGGTCCAAGAAAAGATGACTTCTAACAAGCAGGTTACGTCTGGTAGCAAAAACTTGAAGACGACTTTATGCGTGAGGGCAGTATGATATATTCTCATACTGCAAGATGTCTCTAAACTGCTGCTGTCAAAGAGAGGACAGGCGTGGCCGGCTTGCAAGACATGGACTAGGTGATTCCGAGCAGGGCCTTGACCTGTTATGCTTCATACTTTATGGGTGCTGGGGGAACAAATCCACATGGGAAAGATCCCGATGAGGATTATGGGTGGCCATTTTTAAACCCTGGGAGAAGCAGGGGAAAATCTCCAACCGAAAAAATAAAAAAAATAGAGAAAACGAGGAAAACAACACAACATGCACATAACAAGAAATTTCAGAACTATTGTACCCGATCAAATTGAATGCAGAAAAAAAAATCAACAAATCACCATCGAAGATCACTGCGATGTCACGTTAATTGCTTTCCTCATCACCAGATCCTTGTTCAGATAAATTTTTTTATTCGTATGTATGAATCATCATACATGAGGGACTTGCCTTCCTTGTATGTTGTCCATGCTCCTCGTCACCATGAAGATTCAAAACAGGCACCTCGCCGTCGTCCTCTTCGTCGTTGCGTTCTATTGTGTGTCCGCGTCGACTTGGTGATGCGGCCGAGGACACCGCGACTGAGTCTGATTGAGCGAGCAGAAGAGATGCGTGGCATGAGGAAGAAGGATCGCCGGCATGGAGAGAGCAGCACTGCGATACAAAGGCATAGAATCAGGAGGCAGCGGCGTCCCTGGCCACCTCCAGACACAATTTTTTTTAGCCCCATCGGTTGGGGTGGATCGGGGAAGTTTGGTCAGGGGTTTCCTCGGGGAAATTCACGGTGGGCCATGATTCCCATGGGGAATGGGTAGGGATCACGGCTGGGATCAGGCTTCCCAAACATGGCCTAATGGCCTTTGTAGACCTGTTTAACTGTTTGATGTGGTGAGACAACAGCCATGCGTGATCTATCTGCGGTCGATATATTGATCAGTTAATCATCAACCTGACATGATAAGAAAACTTATTTTCCTTGATTTCTCTACAATGATAGAACATAACAGCATTATCTTCAATATTCCGTTTACCTGGAGCACACTTTGGGAACCTACAGCATTAGTGCATTACTGCTACAGAAGTGTTGTGGAGTTATCTTATAGCTTCTTACCCCCCATGAAATTCGGTTATTCCAGTATTCTAGCATAATGAATTGCAATTTGCATTTTGTTAGAGGATTTTGCAATTTGCATATGATCCAATGTTTCCGGTTGGATCCCAAGTCCTAAAGGGTGTGTGAATATAAGGTGTGATCTTTGGCATATCCATTGCCTTGTTATATGGATGGTTTGTAGCTTCAATTGTTCAACGCATTCTACAAAACTTGTTCGTTCTTCATTGTGTATCTTGGTTGATATATTGAATTTTCTCTTAAAATTGTTTCATTGGCTTTCGTCAAATTGACCAAATGAGGAAGTGTGGAGCCACTAAAACGTGGTCGTACTAGAACATGTGGTCAAATATACTTTGTGTCTATCATGTAAAAAAGAAAAAAAAAATCTATGTTTAAGTCACGAATGCGATACTCCCTCAGGTCATAGAAATTATCGATTTGGATATTGATATGGTTTCCAAAACATAATTTTGATCACTCATTTCTATTTTCGTATTTATATAACCCAATAAAATTATAATATTGTGAAAGTATTTTTCAAGACAAATTAAACATATAATTTTCATATATAAAAGAGTGATGTTTTATCTTTGCTATTGATATCTCTATAAATATTTAGATTGGATAAATAACAATTATACAAGTAGATTTGTCTTAAAAACCGCTTTTGTAATATTATAATTTTATTAGGTTTATATAATATATATTCCCCAGTCACAAAAAGGAGTCGTTTTTGGGCTATATCCAGCCAAATATTCCAAACTTTAGCTATTAATATCTTTGTGAGTATTTAGATTTGGTTAGTGAAAATCATACATTTAGATTTGTCTTGAAAATTACTTTTTAGTATTATAATTTTATTATGTTTTATTAATATATACAAATAAAAACAGCTTCCTTTTGTGTTTAGAGGGCTTATTACCTAGAAATTAGTGATCACAATTATATATTAGGATCGTGGCCATGTCTAAACATCAATGATTTAAATAGTCTGCTATAGCTTTTTCACACATAAAATGCTATATGATTGAATAAAATTCCGCGAACACGACTACAACTGCTATAGCCACTATATTGACTGTTATTTCCGCTATTTTTATAGCCGCGATAACTCAGCTATGAAACATGTGTCATTCTCTTTATATTTCTAAACATTAATTGTGTTTGGTTTATGATCATCTTCTTTTATCATATTTGTTATACTTAAATTGAATTAATTTGGCTCCTAGAAATAATAAGTATTTCTTAAAATCTAAATCTATCTATTATATGTACATAATTATACATATTATTTTCTGTTACATATTATACTCCGAAGTTGAATATAGTTCGTTATATATAAATTAGTGATACCACATATTTTAAATAGTAAAAAAAAATTATACCGTAGTAAATTGCAATATGCAGCATAGCTTCCGCGATAATCCGCTATAGCCGCGACACCTTTTTCATATCTCTCACTGTGACGGACTGCGAACCCCCATGTAAATCCTTCCTAAACATCACTCTCTTGTGACTGAAGTTACTATCATAATAGATTAACGATGGAGTATCTAATTGATTACTGCAGCTTCTAAAAATTACTATTTTATATATTCCCAAAGTTAAATTATCATCAAATACTATTACAAAAAGACTCATATTAGACTCCTCATCACTGACGGTTTTGAAAAACCGTCTGTGATGAGGTATCATTACATATGGTTTTTTGCAAAAGCAGTCTGTGATGAGTCTCGAGCACATCACAGATGATTTTAGTCAAAAACCGTTTGTGATGAGGGGAGCACAACACAGACGGTTTTTTGCTAAAACCGTCTGTGATGAGGGGCACATCACATACGGTTTTAGCAAAAAATCGTCTGGGATGATTAGCATCACAGACGGTTCAATCTTAGAATCGTTTGGGATCTACCGGCTACAAAGCCCTCCATGTCTTCGTTCCACGCACGAGTCCCAGCGCAAACCCTAGTGTCCTTCGACCGTGCCTCCGCACAAAAGTCACCTCCTTGGCCCGCGCCTCTGCCTCCCTCGGGCCGCCTCCACCTGTGCCTACGCCTCCGCCTCCCTCAAGCCGCCTCCCTCGAGCCGCATGCGCCTGCACCTCCCTCGGGCTGCCTCCGCCTCCATCGGGTATGACTACGATCTTTTAACTATCGGCGTGGGGAGCGACGGCTTGCGGGCCTCGAGCGTCGCCTCCTTCCTCTACGACGCACATGGCGTCGTCTGCGAGATGCCCTTCGCCACCGTCTCGTCCGATGACCTCAGCGGCGTCGGCGGCACGTAAGCAAACTTCCCCCTCTGCCCCCATATTTACTCTTCGTATGTCCAGTCGTAACTTTTGATCCGCGGGAATGTTTGTTCGGAATTTGGATTCCGTGTTTGTAGCCAACACACTTTTGCAATTAATATGCTGTAGATTGACTCAGCGGATATATCATCAACTTGACTTTGTCCTATTTTATATCAAGTTATTTCTATTTTATATCAAGTTATTTAATATTCTATTAGTTCCTGCCTACTGTTGTAATTTTCTGGTAATATGTTGTTTGAGCCTCATGACTTGGGATAGCCGAAATTTAGCTGTGTCCAAATTTACCATGACATGGGATAGCCCAAATTTACCATATGTTGAAGTGTTCAAAATTTTCAAGTGTTCAAATTTTTCATGATTTAGCTAAATGTCCCAAGTCATGGTAAAATTGGGATAGCTAAGTATACCCAGTGCAAACATCATACCTGTAAAGATCAAAATTGACATGCACACGGAAGTATCCAACATTTATAAGGAGCTTTAGGGCAGCTGATGACGTCCTTGAGAACCCCATAGCCTTGAGAATCTGCCATTACATTAACAACCATGTTGGCAAACATCAGCAAGAAAGGAAAACTCAAATATTTCCTTCAATAAAAAATGATATTAGACACACAAAAAAATGATTTTGAGTCAAAAACTTTTTGAAGGGCCTGTGCTTAATAAGCTAACATGATGACGATCAAAAGGATTTTGGATATCCAACAGAACAATACTAATGTAAACAAACCATAAAAACATATATATGTTGATTATACATGACAAAATAATGTAAGTGAAACTCGATATGTTACATTTCTTGCCATTCTCCTTTGTTCATCGTCACATGCATCAACTGTGTATGCCTGAAGAGACTCGATTTTTTGCCTTTCTCTTCCATCAACCATGAATTTTTTGGAGGCTTAGAGTCTAGAGGCAATGCTTTGGCGGACTTGAGCAACTCTCATTGATCTCAATCAAGGACCAAATTATGCGTTACAAGAATAATAATTGTACTAACACGACACTAAACGACTGAAGAAAACTCAGAGAAAGAGAACCAACTCAACTTACCATGACTAAGTGTCCAAATTTACCATGACTTAGCTATCCCAAATTTGAATAGCAAGTCATGGAAAATTTGAAATTTACCATGACTTAGCTATCCCAAATTTGAATAGCAAGTCATGGAAAATTTGAACACTTAGTCATGGTAAATTTGGACACTTTCTATTCGAGTCTGCTTCTCACATATGGTAAATTTAGGCTATCTTAAGTCATGGTAAATTTGGACACTTAGCTAGATTTCGGCTATCCCAAATCATGGTAAATTTGGACACTTTCTATTCGAGTCTGCTTCTCACATATGTTGAAGTGTGTTGATTAAAATCTTTTTATTGTATTCTGTTCATTACATTTTAATATAGTGTTTTCATTACATTATACAACTTTAGACAGTATTTTGAATAATAAGGCATATTGTTCTATATTTTTATGTAATCTTTTTGTTTCAGAGAGCATGTCATCTAGTATGATAAAGGCATATCACAGACTGTTTTAGGCTAGAACCATCTGTGATGAGCATCAGCACAGACGGTTCTAGCCTAAAACCGTCTGTGATTAGTCCACATCACAACCGTCTGTAATATTAATTTTCACTAACGGTTCAAAAACTATCTGTGATGATCTATTATCATCACTGACACTTTAGTACAGACGGTTCACAAAATCGTTTGTGACGTGGTTTATGAATCATCTGTTATAGCCTTTTATATAGGAGTGAAAAGAATCGCATCATACATTCTAAACCTCCATCACACGGTTGGAACAAAACAACATCAAGGAAACCTTTCGGTGGAAACGGGCCCCCGATGTTCATAAATCCCCGTCTCTCCAAAAACCTCACACAACAAAGCAAAGAGAGAGCGTCCAAAAGAACAGGGTGGAGAAGAAAAAAAAAACACAAACAATGGCGCAGCAGCTGCTCCTCCTCCCCGCGCCTTCCAGAACCTTCTCGAAGCCCCTCCCCTCCTCGTCCCCCTCCCCTTTTACCCGGCGCCACCTCTCCTCCATCTCCGCCACTAGCCGAATAGCCGCCGGCGTCGCCGCCGCTAGCCGCGACTTGCTCCGCTGCGGAATGAGGCGGTCAGGTGAGCCATCATCTTCATGCCACTAAACCATGAACAGATTGCAGCGATATGGGTTCTTTTGGCGAGCGAGTAACTACTAATTAGTAATTTCTTTGCGCTTGCGATCAGACTTAGTGGCGGAGTTGGAGCTTGCGAAGGACAAGCAGCAGCAGGGCAGCCGCGCAAATGGCATATTCTGGATCTTGCTGCTTAATTTTGGCCTCTATGTTGCAGACCACTTGTTGCAGGTAGCATTACAACACCACTCAAAAGTAGGATGAACCATTTGGTTGTTTCATTTTACATAAATCAATGTAGCCTCTTGAGATATGGCGCTGTATGCTAAGAAGATTGCATAAATCAAGTGAGGGTAGGAGATGCAGCCTCAGAGTTGTAGAATTATTATTTTTACATATTCGACGGTATTAAAAAAAATGGCTTTAATTTTTTTTGACAGATCATGGTTTTATCAATGCAAGGAATTTCTAAAAAAAAAGATCAATGCAAAGACAAATGAAAATATGATGTAACAATAATTTCTAATTAATAAGAGGTGTCCTGTGGTTGTTCGATTTATATCCAAAACATCATCGGCACATGTCTACTATTCTTCTCGTATTGAAATATAACTTGCAGTTATTCGTTGCTGTTTCCTTGCATTTCAGATTCAACATGTAAAGGCACTGTACTTGTACCATGCTTTCCCTGCTTGGTATCAGTTTGCGACATCGACCTTTTGCCATGCTAACTGGTTAGTTTTACTTGCTATTCCAGATTGTGTTTCATTTTCTTTTCACTTGTTGGTTAGTTTCTTTAATCCGTTCTGTAATTGAACAAAGATGGTGACTATTCTACTGATATGCCAAAAGCTGTACCTAGTTTAGCTTTCTTTTGAGGGAATGTTCCATGTTCACACATTTCAGTTGTTCATGATTTATTTCAGGAATCACCTTTCAAGCAATCTGTTCTTCGTGTACATTTTTGGTGAGAATCGATTGCTGAAACGAATGCTGTGCTTGATTCTTATAGTTCAGTACTTCAGTTAAAGGATGCCTAGTTCTGATCTGAATATACAGGAAAGCTTGTTGAGGAGGAAGAAGGTAATCTTGCATTGTGGATGTCTTATATTCTGACTGGTGCTGGAGCAAACTTGATTTCGTGGTTAGTTCTTCCAACGTCCTCTGTGTCGCTTGGAGCATCTGGAGCTGTTTTTGGCCTTTTTACAGTTAGTGTTCTAGTGAAGGTGATTAGGTCAAATCTTTGTCTGTTTCATAATATTTCTGAATGAGAAGTCATCTCATTTAATTATTTTCAATTTTTGGCTCCCTTGTTGCAACAGATGTCATGGGATTGGAGAAAGATTATTGAGGTCCTTATCCTTGGTCAATTTGTTGTTGACAAGGTACACAACACTATCTTGTTGCCTAACTCAACCATTCGGTTTGTAGAACAAATATCTCATTTCAGTGATGAAATAAATACATCTGCAGGTGGTATGTCCACTGCATCCCCCATTTAGTGTAATACTGTTCACCCCATACCTAAACATTGATAGTTCCACATTTTTTTTCGAAAAAGGAAAGTAGGATCTATTGGACTTATTTATCAATCATCACAAGTTGACAAGATCACAGATCTCTAGTTTATACTAAATGGTAAACATACATCCAGTTGTTAAGAGAGGAAAACATTCAGGATTGACTTGTGATACGAACAGACTCGGTATGAGCTTGTTCGTACGCACGGGTTCCCGGCCGAAGGCCGGGTCGCACGCTGTTAGACGACGAAGTCGTCTTAGCAGCGGACGCCTGAGATTTGGCTGTTTTCGGAGCCACCGCCTGTACTGAAATTTGTGGCAAATGAAGCATGCCATTTTCTATTTCTTTCTTTCCCTTAAATAAGCAAACCCCTTCCAACAGAAGGATAGGAACAAATCTAAACAAACAAGGATAGAATAACTAAAAATGGAAACAACCAATCTAAAAGATAGGATTGACTAACTGCCATGCATGGCTCCTTTCCTTATTCTTGCTCGACCCATGCGTTGTTTCTTCCGGCTGTTGACGCCTTCTCCTGGTGAAGACTCTATCCAGCCCTTGGCGCATAACATCACTCCCCCCCTGAAGATGAAGCTTGTCCTCAAGCTTACAGTCGGGATAAGAGCGGCGTAGCACGATGGCATCCATCCAAGTGGCCTCTGAGCGGTGTCACCGTCCAATGAACTAAGGCGACGCTTGCCTTCCACAAAACGCGTGCGAGGATCGAATGTGGCTCCATTGTCGTGCTCGGTTGTTGGACACACATCCGAAGGTAGGGCATGAGATCGCTTGAGGCGTGCCTTTGAGCGGCCGATAATGAAACATGAAAAACATTGTGTATCCGTGAGGACTCCGGAAGATGCAGCCGATACGCGACTGGCCCCACGCGACTGATGACCTGGAAAGGCCCATAAAACTTGGGGCCTAGTTTGGCGGAGATACTAGGTGTGCGCACCGAAAGCTGGCGGTGCTTTTGCAATTTAAGCCAAACCCAAGAATCAACTTCGAACACCACCTCCCGGTGCTGTCCATCATATCTCTTCTTCATGCGGTTTTGGGCCTTGACGAGCTGATCTTTGGCTTGCTGGAGGAGGGCATCTCTATCGACCAAGGCACAGTCCACCGAATCAATGCTAGTGGCGCCCTGCTGGTACGGCGTCAAAGGTGGAGGTAGCCGACCGTAGACCAACTCAAAAGGTGTCAAACGATGAGCTGAATGGAAGGAGGTATTATAGCAATACTCCGCCCACGGAACCCATTGCGCCCAAGTGGATTGATTGGACGCAATTAGACAGCGAAGATACATTTCAATTGTTCAGTTTACCACCTCGGTTTGACCGTCGGACTGGGGATGGTATGCAGTGGACATCAACAAAGCAGTTCCACTGCGTTTAAACAAGCCTTGCCAAAAAGTGCTGAGGAACACCGGATCTCGATCTGAGACAATGGATTCGGGAATCCCATGGAGGCGGACCACCTGGTCAAAGAAAAGATGAGCCACTATCTGGGCTGTGGCGGGTCTTTTAAAAGGAAGAAAATGGGCATACTTTGACAGACGATCGACCACTACTAACAAAGCGGTCTTGCCTTGCGACTTGGGAAGGTCGGTGATAAAATCCATCGAAACATCAGCCCATACTTGGTGAGGAATTGACAGTGGTTGAAGCAAACCTGCGGGAGCGAAAGTACTAGTCTTGTGTTGTTGACAGACTGTGTAGCGTGAAACATATTCTGCCACAGAAACCCGTTGTTGTTCCCACCAATAATGTGCCTGGATGCAATGGAGAGTCTTCTGAATGCCCTCATGTGTCAAATCATGAATAGATGCAATGATCGGAGTAATCAATGCTGACTGAGAAGGGACAAACAACCGGTTGTTGCGATATAGCAATCCTGCGCGGACTTCCCATTGTGGCTGATCATTGGGGGATGCCGGAGACTGCTGTGTAGCTGCGGGGACTTGCTGGCGGAGGCGCGCCTGAACTTCAGGGTCGGCGCGCAGCAGATCCAACCACTGCGCCCTTGTCACTTCTGTAGGTGTGGACAGAGCCGCGCACTGGGGCTGATCAGCTAATGCCCGCGACAAGGCGTCTGCGGCTTGGTTGTGTTTTCCCGGTTTGTATTCCACTTGGAAATCGAAACCCATCAATTTGCTCAACCAATGTTATTGAGGTGGGGTGATGAGGGCTTGTTCCAGAAGAAACTTGAGACTGCCATGGTCAGTGCGGACTATGAAAGGATGACCCCATAGATATGGGCGCCAATGCCGCACCGCTTTGGAGAGCCCAATGAGTTCCCTCTCGTATGCGGCCAACTTCATGTGACGATCTGCGAGTCGCCGGCTGAAGTATGCAATGGGATGTCCATTCTGGTGAAGAACAGCCCCAATGCCCGTGCCGGAGGCATCGCAATCAACTACGAAAGGGGTCGTGAAGTCGGGCATTTGAAGAACCGGGGCCGAGACCAATACATGCTTGAGGCGCTGGAAGGTTTCTTGTGCCACCGGCGACCATGTGAAGTTGTTTCGGCGCAGCAAGGTTGTGAGAGGCTCGGCGATGATAGCATAATCTTTGATGAACCTCCTGTAGTACCCTGTCAAGCCCGAAAACCTGTAATGTCACATCGCGATGTGGGACACGCCAATCACCACCGCTTGCAACTTGTTAGGTCGACCTCCACGCCATTGTGTGATATGATGTGGCCTAAATACCCACGCGCTCTTGAGCAAACGCACACTTGGACTTTTTCAGTGCAGTAGGTGGAAGCGCGGTGGTGGAACACCGAACGGAGATGGCCCCTGTGCTCTCTTACGTGGCATCAGATATGAGGATGTCATCAAAAATACCGAACAAACTTACGTAAGAACTCCCTTAGCACTTCATCCATGAGGGCTTGGAACGTAGAAGGTGCATTGGACAATCCAAACGGCATGACGAGGAACTCATAATGCCCATGGTGGGTGTGGAAGGCCGTTTTGGCGATGTCCTCCTCTCGCATGCGCACCTGATGATAGCCTGAACGGAGATCAAGTTTGGTAAAGAAACGAGCCCCTCGAAGCTCGTCAAGAAGCTCCTCCACTACTGGAATTGGAAACTTGTCCTTGATTGTGCGCATATTGAGCGCACGATAGTCCACACAAAAACGCCAAGTCCCATCAACTTTCTTAACTAATAAGACCGGGGAAGAGAATGGGGACTGGCTGGGTCTAATAATCCCTTGCTTCAGCATAGCTTCACATTGGGCTTCAATTTCATCCTTCCGCGATATGGGTACCGTAAGGTCGGACGACCACGGATCGATACCTTCGCTAGAGTGATTTGATGATCACACCACCGAGCGGGTGGCAACCCTTACAGTTCTGCGAATACATCCCGATATTCGCCCAACAATCCTTGTATGGCCGAATGATCTTCTAGTTCTGTGTTCATCAGGACTGCCCGGCGTGGAGGTTGCACCCCCTGGAGTCTGATGTGTGCGCCCGGCGGTCCAAACACCATGGATAAATCATCAAAGTTCCAGTGAATGTCCCCTAAAGTTCTTAACCATTGCACACCCAGTATGATGTTAAACCCCTCAATCGGTAGCACGATGAATGGAGCTACAAACTCATGATCTTGGATGGTAAAGGATACCCCTGGCACCCTCCCGAGGCAAGGCAAATGTGAACCGCCTGCCACTCGGACCTGCTGGTGCGAACTCTTCTCTTGCTGCCATCCTCCTTGTCTGGCGGTGTAAGTGCTCATGAAATTATGAGTACTTCCACTGTCAATGAGGCCAAGCCAGCGTCTTCCCTCCATGTATACAGGTACTTGCATTGTGTTGCCATGCTTCGGTCCTAATGCAGCAATCATAGATAGGGAAGCATCTGTTTCCTGTAATAGCGGATCGTTTTCCTCTGTTTCCACTTCCTCCGCATCTTCGACCTCCGGATGGAGCGAGCCGCTGCAGCGATGTCCCCGGGTATATACTTCATCACAGTTGTAACACAAGCCTTTCGCGCGCCGTTCAGCCATCTGATCCGCCGATAACCGTAGCCGGGGTGGCGCAGATGCCGTGCTGCTCTGTGTGCTTGCTGTAGGGGCTGCATGGTTGACCGACTTCTGCCCTCCACTTGCCTGAGATGATGAACCACTCATTTTTGTCACCGGTGTGCCAAACGATCGCCCCGCCGGTGCCGTTCCACTTGCCGGTATGGGCGCAGTCTTCGGGCGGCTTGTGCGGTGAGTATACGAGCCATACCGGGCCACGATGTGAGCCGCGCCCCTTGGCGACACCGCCAATCCTTCAATTGCTTCTGCAATCCAGGCCGCCTTCGTTATACGCTTCGCGCCAATCCAATGGCCTCTGCTAAGTCCCGAGGACGTTCTCGGCGAACTTTTGCGCCCAACGCCACTGAGAGCCCGGCCATAAATGTCTCCACTTGATCCATCCTTCTAAATCGCGAGGTACGGGCTAAGTCTTTGAAACTCCCGCGCATATTCATCCACCCCATTGGCTCCTTGCTTGAGATTAACAAGATCGCCCAACGCACCCACACTCGAATGCCGCATGAAGCGCTGTGTGAAGGCCTCCGAAAATTCTTCCCAACCAATCCATGGCTCCTCCCTTTGCCAATTATCCAGAACTTCCTGTGCCTCGCCTGACAAGTGAAGGCCGGCAATCTCCACATAATCTTCCTCCGGAATGCGGTGAACCCGGAAGAAACGCTCGCATCGGCGTAACCAACCGAGAGGGTCTTCTTGGCCATTGTAGTCCGGCAGATCGAAACGAGGGGCACGTGGTGTCCATCGACGATCTCCATCCTCTTCCTCTCTTCCTGCGCGCAGCCTCCTCCTGTGCATGGGGTCTTCGCGCTCGCGTCCTGGACCGATCCGGTCGCCCCTTCGAGGGAGACGGTTGGTGTGAACGTCTCCGGCAGCAGCGCCAGACTCATTAGTCAAGAGAGTTCCACCATTGCCGGCTGGTTCGGCAGGACCCTTTCCCTTCAAAATCTTCATGATCTCCGACATTGTTTCCTTCATCTCGCGCATGTCCGTCTCCAAAGCCGCGAGGCGCTCTTCCGACGGATTTGCCATGGCACCAGGAGCGCACGGCTCTGATACCAAATTGATACGAACAGACTCGGTATGAGCTTGTTCATGACAAGACGGTTCCGGCCGAAGGCGTCGACGTTAGACGACGAAGTCGTCTTAGCAGCGGACGCCTGAGATTTGACTGTTTTCGGAGCCACCGCCTGTACTGAAATTTGTGGCAAATGAAGCATGCCATTTTCTATTTTTTTCTTTCCCTTAAATAAGCAAACCCCTTCCAACAGAAGGATAGGAACAAATCTAAACAAACAAGGATAGAATAACTAAAAATGGAAACAACCAATCTAAAAGATAGGATTGACTAACTGCCATGCATGGCTCCCTTTCCTTATTCTTGCCTGGACCCATGCGTTGTTTCTTCTGGCTGTTGACGCCTTCTCCTGATGAAGACTCTATCCAGCCCTTGGCGCATAACAACTTGTTTTTCCGTCCATTATAAATACGCAGATAGTTGACAGTAAGGGCCACTGCCATGGGTCAATGATGGTTCATATGGATTTTTGATCCTCTGCAGTCCGCACAATGCTGTTGTATACTAGAATAGGTAGTGTTCCCTCAAAAAGGAGTAGGTAGAGTGGTGAGTGGTGACACATTTGAAGCATGCCATATGCATGTATTATTGCTGCCTTACAAGACTTTACAATATGCACTCACTATACCGAAGCTTTGGTCATTGTCTTTTTAGTAAGGCAAGGCCATAAGAGTGAACTGGCCCTAAACTTGTGCTCTACTGTACAGTAAATTCAATGCTTTATTTAGTGTGTTAGTAGTTACCATATTGCATTGTTACTAGAGTTTTCTGTTTTACTGATCTGTTAGTATAAAACGAACATTCTTGATTAACCCCTGATCCGTTTGGCACTTACCCTAAATTTTCACTAGGTCATGGAAGCCGCACGTGCAACCACTGTAACAGGTCACTCACTGCAAGTAAACAATATTGCCCATCTATCAGGTGCTTTGATTGGTGCTGCATTAGTGTTGCTGATCAATCGAATCCCTTTACCATCTAATGGTGATAGTTCAAAGACTCCAAAGGATAGCAAGGAGAAAAGAAGTTAGTTTAAGCTCTAATAGCGGCCGTCCTAACAGAATATATCATTCATTACAATTTCTTTTTCTTGATAGGCTCTACTTATTGTTTGCAAATTCAGCTAAATTCTGCTTTCTGTTTGAAAAGAAAGGTCCTATGAAAGTTATACCCTAGTGTGTGAGATTCATTTCTGAACCCTTGGAAACATTTTGTACTTGAGATTACGAAAAACCTCTATGGTATCTACAAGTGCATGTGCCACACCAAACTTGCGACATTTCCACCAGTCTAATCATTTAAGCTAAGATGATTAATCTGTATAAGAATCTCGACTCTTCTGCTGGTCTTGATACTCTGTTAATGTTGTTCCTCGCAAAGAAACAAAATAATTATTGTCACAAATAATCTTAACGGGTGAGCTATCGCATAGTATATACACAAGGAAAATTAACTCATGTCTGTCCAATGGAACCCGTGTCCTTATTAACGATTTCACCATGATGCAATGTATAAAAAATACAAAACAAATCATAGATGAAGTACACATAAAGTTACGTGAACCTGCAAAATTCATTTTCGAATTCATCCCTAGTATCAAGAAAAAAAAAAGAAATACTTCTAGCGCATATGAACAGTGAATGATTGACAGCTTGTCTTTTATGGTTCTTGGCAAGGATTGAAATCTAGTTTTGCTCTAAATATCGTTCGTAGCCGGAGAACGAAATCTCGACGAGATTTATAAATTTCGGAAAAATTTCAGACAAACCGCAAAAATGAATTTTAAAATCCGGATTTTAAAACCAAAATTTTGGCCAGTTTTGCCGAAATCTCGGCAAAATTGCACCGAGCGAAAAATAGCTCAAACGATGTCGAATTTTTTTTAAATATTTGTTTAAGGTTCTTGAGACATCAATGATGTTACCATAAAAATTTCAGATGATTATCAAATCTGAGGAATTTCTAAAAATTCAAACATTGCTATAAAACGCTGACCGGCAAGTTTGAACCGGATGAAAAATGAAACAAAACACGTTAGAAAATTTTGAAATTTTTTGTACATGGTTACGATGCATCACTAATGTTCCCATAAAATTTTCAGATGATGATCAAGCTTCATCAATTTTTTAAAAATTCGGACAGTGCTACTATCTTGATAAAAACCATACTAGCAAACTTCAACCAAATGAAAAATGGTACAAACCACGTTAGAAATTTTTGAAATTTTTTGTGGATGTTCCTGACATATCATTAATATTTCTATAAAATTTTCATATTATGATCAAGCTTCAATAAGTTCCAAAACTTCTGACAGTGCTACGTCCTGATAAAACCTAATGATTAATACATATATTTGCTTTAATAAAAAAAAGTTCAAAATTTTTGAAAAAATTGCAGAAGGGTTCTAAGAAAATTCTTAAGATCTCATAAATTTTTTTAATCATAATCACACACCAGTGAATTTATAAAATTCTTACAAGTGCACTGTACCATTTATGTTCTTTCTGTTTTTGATTTTTGAAATATAACAAATGAAGTTCAATGCATACATAGATTTGATTGAGCAAACAAAAAAAGTTTAATTTTTTTGAAAATTTTAAATGGTACTGAGGAGATTCTTAAGCTCTCATAAAAATAGTGGATCATGATCACACTCGAGAAAATTTATAAAAGTCTGACAAGGTTACTGTCCCAATTATGTTCATTTAGTTTTAATTTTTTAAAGATAACAAATGAAGTTCAATTAATTTGAAATTTTTTTTGTATGATCCTACACTTATTAGGATGGTACCATAAATTATTTACATCATGATAAAGCATGTAAAATTTTATAAAATCTGACATTGTTTCTGCAGCTTTTAAAAAATGTCTCAAAAATTCAGTTTTTAAACAAATTTCGATAGGAGATGTCTTTATGAAGGTTTATTGATCAATTTCCGATCAAATCTGGTTAAAAATGACAAAAATCAGTCAAAACCCTGAAATCTCGCCGAGATTTCCAAGATTATTGTAGCAATTTAATTTTTTTTTTGAATTTTTTTACTCCGACCGGCATTTCAAAACTCGTCCACCTCCAGTAAACGAGATCTCGTGAAATTTCGGCGAGATTTTAATCCTTGGTTTTTGGTACTAGAGATGAATTTGGAATTGAAATTTTGCATGCTCACATAACTCTATATGAACTACATCTAGGATTTTTGTTGGAATTAATTAGAATCAAAGAAATTATATACTAACCTACTTAAATATACAAAAGAACATTACATGGATCTACAAGCTACATCTATATACAATCTCTCTTCAAATTCTCTCCTTAGCAAGTTAGATCATGAATATAATGCAATTAAAACCTATTACTACCTTTATATAGAAAAGAAAAATCATCAAATTCTCTTCTTACCAAGCTAGATCTTGAACATACCGCAATTAGACACAATTACTAACGTTAGATCACCAAAATAAAATGGATCCTTAATCACCCTTCAAAATCAACAGTCTTCTTTTACCAAATCACCTTATAGCCACACAGCCGCAACCAAATAAAAAATAGATCTCGAAACCCTAAAATGCACCAAGTGGCTCGGGTCTCTGTATTATATATCGCTGAGAGATATCACAGACGGTTTTCTAATAAAACCATCTGGGATACTATGTTTATCATTGATGGTTTTATTAGAAAACCGTCAGTGATTTATCACAGACGGTTTTAACATAAAACCCTAAAACCGTCTGGGATAAAACCTACTATCGCTGACGGTATTTTATAAAACCGTTGATGTATATCACTGACGGTTTTTGAACAGTACCGTCTGTGATGATATCACTGACGGTTTCAGTAATGTTAATCGTCACAGACGGTTTTGAGAAAACGTCTGTAATGAGACGTCTAATATAAGCCTTTCTATAGCAGTGATTGCATCACGTTGAAATGGCTCATGATCATATACACAAATAAGCATGACAAGCTAAGTTCTACGTGGCGGGCAGAATATTGTCTTTACTAATTATTGTGACTTATCAGTATATGGTTGTGTACTGTACATAGAAGACGACAGCTTTGAAGAGTCTTCATCCACAAAGTATCTCCACCACAAGTGTTTATCGTTTCCTAACAAAAAATAAATTAAATATCTAAAACAATTTCCACAAAATCACACATCCACTAATCCATGCGGGCAGCGTCGTCCTCAATCGCCACAAGCTTCCAAAGTCCAAACGAAACCAACCTACCGGCGGCGCATCACGTCCGGGCCGCTCCGGCCGGGGGAGCCAGTGTTCAGCCTCTCCACGGCGACCGGCTCAACCTCCGGCCAGTGAACGGACGCCCGAGCCGGGCCGATGGCATCGACGGTCCTCTCGGACATACAGCCCATCAGCAAGCCGCTGCTGCCGTTGATTCTGCTCCTCCGGTTGCTCTTCGCGGCCGCCGTGTTTCGTAACGCCACCTCCTCGTAGCCGTCGTAGTTGTAGTAGTAGTACCCCGACGCCGCGCTGGAGAAGTTGCCGGACGCCGGACCTTCCGCAGTGACCACGCTCCACTCGACGCTCGCCTCGCTTGGCGGGTACATGCACTCCAGCTCGCTGGCCGCCGCGTCGTCCACGCCGAAGTAGCGCCGGTTGCCGCATGCCCAGTGTGGCGGGTCGGGGATTCCTCCGCCACTGTCAGCTGCACTTGCAGCACCGCTCCGCGCCGTGCTTCCGGCGACGATCATAAACGCAGAGTTTTGCGTCGCCGATACGAGGGTGCTGCCTTGGCCTACCGCGCGGAACATGTCCAATGATTTGCGCCGCTGCTCGTTGGAGGAGGCGGTGTTTGCGGGATTCAGCATCCGCATGGACGATTCGCCGGAGTTGACGGCTCGGCGGTGGCGAGCTTCCGCGGGATGCACGGGAGCAAACGTTGCCGCTCCGGCGAGGAACGGATCGCCGTCGTGGACCCACTTGCCAGGCCTCACCCTCACCATGGTGACATCCTCCACGGCCGTCTCTTTGCTCGTCCTTCTCGGCAACATCGCATCCGCTTCGGTGCTACGTTTCTTGCCACCGAGAACGGGGACGGCATCCACTTCATATGGACACACGTCGGCGCTCACCGACTCCTCACCGTAGCCGCCGGCGCAGGCGCAGAACCATCGCCGCAGCTGAGACGACGACGACGGTTTCCTTCCCGTGTGTTCACTTGTTGCCCTGGAAGGCATCGCTTCAACGGCCGGGGCGGCGGCGACCACCGATGGGTTGGGCAGAAGCGCGGAACGGCTGTTCCAGCTGGCCTCCGAGGAGCTGGTGGCGGCCGTCGGCGTCGGGGCGGAACCTTCCCGCTGCCCAGTCTTGAACGCGGACGAAAACGACGACGACGAGCGGTCGCACCACAGGGCGTCCTCGGCCGCGAGGGTGCCGTTGAAGTAGCGCTCGGCGGTGAAGACGCCGAGCTCCTCATCGCCGTCGTCGGGGCACCGGCCGGTGCTCTGCAACGCCAGCGGCGTCGTTGCTGCTCTGCGTCCGTCCATGCTCTGTTCGGTCCGATCTGCGCGCCTGCCTCACGAGGCTGTGTGGTGGTAGATGGTTGAGCGGAGTGAGCTCGCACGGATATATCCTTGTCATGGCACGTTAACCACACATAGATGGCGCTATCAAGGGTCCGTTTCAAGGGGACAGAGAAAACAAGGAATTAAATGTCAAGTCTAGCGTGATCCTTCAGGAATATGGAAAGGAGCGAACGATCCAGACAAAACACTTAGGCCCCTTTGGCACAGATTAGACCTGTGCAAAAACCAGTATCTAACTAGCTGCGTTGGAAAGCCGCTTTTCAGAAGTTTCTGTTTCTCTTCACAAATAAGTTTAAACTTGAGTAAAAAGCTGAACTAGAAGACAATTATTTAGTATAGCTTGTGGCTTCTTCTAGAGAAAAACCAATCCAGAAGTTGTGCGAAAGAGGGCCTTAGTCCGTTGATATATAACCGAGCTTTACGGTTTGGTGGACGAATTCCGAAATTACTTATGAGAGGTTTTGGTTATAAGTATAGTTCTTATTGTACAAAAGAATCAATCTATAATTAATAAAGAGAAAATAGTTGAGATCTTCTATATCCGATGTTTATCTATTGCGATTGTTCTTCGAGTATTCTTGATTGGTATTGGGATTAATCTATGATGATCAATTTATTATTAAACACGTTATCAACACAAGTCTCTCCAAAAGCCAAACGGTATATCGTCGGATCCCCTTCTTTCAATTCTTATGCTATTAGATTAATTTTGTTGATTAATTAATACTAGGACCTCAGATTAGATCTATACTAATTACAGGCTCTCTTACAAGCCCCACGTTAATCCTACGAGGTAAGAAACTAGAAATTCCCACGTTAATCTAGAAAAAGGAAAAAATGATAGAAACTGCCATATAAATCGGAGCAAAGGAAAACATCTAAGCCTTTCATGTGGGGGAAGATCTGTGTTCTAATGGTTCAGATCAAATTCACCTTTAACCTTGACTGCGCTATCCATATCATTGGTTTACATATCAGAAAAGGACAGTGCCTTTCCTATCGGCACATGGATTTTAATTAGACACAAAGGAGGCAAACAATATGACGGCCTGCTATGCTTTCGTTGCTTGAGTTGAAAGTTGCTGGTAAACCAAAAGGCATGCCTAGAAGGTAGGAACATTGCAATGTCAAAAATTTAAGGTAGCAAGAATAAAAATTCGAATAAATTATTTTTGTTATTTGGAGCAAGATAACTTAAGGCTGCACATGTCATGTTTGAAGTCGTATATATAATTTTGAATTTTAGCCAAACAGACAGTAAAACTTCAATGGGAAAAAAAATGAAAACAAACAGACAATAGGACTTGCCCTTTAAGGCTAATTAGGAATCAGACGGAAATAACATTATTTAGTCCGGACATATCAATAGTACTAGCAGTATAAAATAAGACCATGCATGAGGACAGAAATAAAAAAGCATACGTGGAGGATATATACGTAACTATTAATTAGATATTTATTAACACAGCTAACTTTTTTTAAACGTTAAGAAACATTGACACATATTAATCCAACTACAAGCAAAAAAACTAGAAATTCTTATATTAATATGAGATGATGATATCATCATAATAATAGCTAAAAACTCCTACATTAATTAAAAGGAAAACATCTTGATCATGTTTTTTTTTTTTTTTTGGGGTGGTGGCAGAACTTATAGCTCAAATTATTATGGCCATTTTGTCATTTAGGAACTTGATATTCAAGGAAAAAGTTTGAGTGAAATTAGCCTTAAAAAATGGTTTGATTGAAATTGCGAGACACGCTTAGGCCTTCATAGAAACACAGGAACGAATTGGGTAGGAAATAGTTGAATTCCGTCGGTAATACAAGAAAAAATTTCTATGTTTCTACAGGTTCTAAACTTTTTGCAAAATTTATGTAAAATTCTAGCGACGCATGAGGCCATGTTGGACTTGATACTGCAAAGTACATGACCGATAAATTTCATTTACAATATATCATTAATAAATGCTCTATCTCTTTCACAATATTTGTCCAAGCCCATCAAGCGCATCGACCAAGATAGCAATAATACTAAGAAAAAAATAATGACAACTGATCATACATACGGTTAAATGACAAGCAACAACCACTTAGCCTCTTCCAAAGCAATAAAAAAGGGGTGTGGGGGGGGGGGGGACTTCAATAATTACGCTCTTGATTTCCTCAATGGACAAACATTGTGGAACAGAGGGAGTACAAAATTATGACAATATTAAATTACTTTTGAATACGAATCCAATTATACCACTTTTATTTCACTAAACCTTTGTATTATTATTGGATTAATTGTTGGTCAAAATTATAAAGTGTGGGCACCGGAAAATACGAATCGATCCTCGCTCGTGCGTTGGACTCAAAGGTGACATCCATACTCCACTTAAGTGTATGATCACAGTCACCCAAAAGTCCCGTGCACGGAGTATTAACCAGATGGCCCTCACCCAAGCACATATGAGCCACCTAGTTGCACCGTACACACTTACGCAACCAAGGGAGTTTCGATTCCATTCCAAACAACCATACCGGGATTGGAAACAACTCATCTAAGTATAGCACTCGTCGTTCGTCTCAAAACCTTGGTATCGCCCACACAAACCAAGGGGAGCGCAAGCAATAGTCAAGGAACGATGATCGCTCGAGTTTATGCATTAGATGATTGAAAACAATTTCAGGTACCCGGATATGTGTCTAGTGCTAGTTCCCAAGATCAACGCCTAGCACCCACATATCCCGCATTCGATATGTATCGCAACACATACACATGAAACTAAACAGTTGTTATAGCATAAACATAAACTAGAACTAGTACAACTACTTACTATTACAAGTAGTGACCGACCGACCAAATATTACAAGTCCAAAAGTAAAATGCACTAGAAATAACACATATAACAAAAGCGGGACAGCGGTATGCCCATCCCTACCCAAAGGCAACCGACTTGGGAAAAACCCATGTTCTTCCGTCAACATGATCGTCGGCCCCCGGAGTATAATACGTGTCGTCGGGGTATTCTTCCATGTCTTCTTCTATATTGTGTTAATTAAGCAACCGTGAGTACACGTATGTACTCACAAGACTTTAGTGTATGGAAATAAAGTAAATGCAAGCTAGAGCAAGGATTACAAGCTTTTACACTAGTCTCATTTCAGTATATGGCAGATTTTGTTTAGCAAGTGAATGTTGTATAAAACGGTAACGGAATTGTAAAGAGCATTTAATATAAAGCTGAATAACAGTAAGTACAATTCATATCCATCATTCCACAACCCTCCTTGGCTGCGAATAGCGAATAAAAATAGCCACCATTGGCTCCCAAGGTTTTCCATACCAACCCGACATCATTTCCAAAAGTTTTGGCAAAAAGAAAGACTATACTTGACATTACTTTCCCAAGTTGCTCATGACCGCGAGCACAGCTAATTAATTAGATTTTAATCTCTACAGAGAGTGTACACTTTACCCATATGACACATTCTAGCAATCATGTCAACCATGTCACGCGATACTTCCTGTACCCGTTTTGCTAGTCTGTGATGAAACTGTTCAACTAGTTAAAGCTTAGCCTTGCACCAGCGACAGTAATGTAAAACCTTTGCCATAGTTCTGGAGATCCTGAACCAATGGTGCCCCATCGCGAACTCTCCCCATGGCAAGGCATGCACTATTGTATTGGAATGCTTAGGCCCCAACACCTCAGTGAATGGAGCACCTAGAACGATACCAGTCCGTCGGATCGTCCATACTACTTCGGCCTACCAAAATGTAAGGTTAAACTTCAACTAATCTAGTGAGTTTAGGCTATCCCATACTAGCACATGTGGTTGCACCAAAACACTTAGGTGATAGCATCAAGTTCGGTCCTTAGCTGACCCGGGCGAGAATCTCCCCCCAACTACGCGTGAGGTCCTTTTCACGCCTCAAGTTAAGTAATAACTCGCCCGCGTCTAAATCATAAGTTTGAGTTGGATTTTTATCAAATTAAGTGGAAACCATACCGTGGTTCCATCCATTTAAACCAAGTTTGCTCGAAGTAGTTGAAATGTGTCCCATCATTTAAAAGTCGTTCTAGTGAGCAAGTCTAAGCAAGTACATAAGTTATTTCGCAAGTATTACCCAAGTGAAATTAAGTAATGTCTACACCAATACTAGGTTACATTGGCAAGTAATCAATTGACAAGGTAAAGGAAATGCATACAATTGGGATTAGCTACCATCACTCACAACATAGCAATTTTAAAACATATACGCATGCATATAGTTTGATAAAACAACATAACTTTGCAAATATGGGATCAAAATGATCAAAGGAGAGTGCTTGCCTGATTGCTCTTCTTCTAGAATATAATCCGGATCGTAGTCGATGTCGTTAAAGACCGAATCCGAATTATCGTCGTCTATGCATTGAATAATAAAAACCAAGACAATAGCAAATAACACCGTATCAAATGGGGCAAAAAGAAATCAGATGTAAATACCAAATAAAAACTTACCAAGAAGAACATGGTGATTGTGAGCTCTTGATTTACCATTTTCATAATGATTTCATTAGCACTTTGTTTATGTGAGGCCTTTTCTTGAATGTGTTACTTTCATTCTCTATTATAAGAAGCTAAAGTTATAATCTTAGCTAAGGCTATTTATGAATTCAAGAGGCTAAAATTATGTATCTTTGCATGTATAACTTCGAATTATAGATGCTAAAATTATTTGGATTAATAAACGTAACATTAGTTAAAAAGTTTTGCTTGATTAGTATTTAGCTTCAAGTGTTCATGCATGGGAATGATTTATACATGATGGATCATAAATTTAGGTTATTTGCTGATACTGCTTGGTTATGCGATGATTTCTTGCATTGCCGATGATTTGGTTTAAGTCTTCCGATTTCATTCATCCATACAAGTGACTTTAACAACGTTATCACTTAGGGTTTTTGCTTTAGCAAGTTTTATATGATGAGTAAGTTGAAATTAAAATGTTTTTTCATATTTTCGTTGTCCATATACTGGTTTATGATTCTGGGTTGATTTTCCCAAAATTTAGGTTTAGCCGAGTTGTTTCTCAAGCTGCTGAAAGTGCTTAAGTGCTATAGTCTTAGTGCAGTTGTAATTTTTGAAGGGTTTTGCTTAAGTAGGATTCAGATGCAAAGCAAGTTATAATTAAGACATTTTTATAGAATATGGTAGTATAGATATGAAACTCTGATTTTGAACTATTTTCCTTTAATTTTCCATTTGGATGAGATACTTTACTGATTGCCGAACAGGCTTAAGTATTATGTTTTTGGTGTAGTTTGTGATTTTGGTAGGTGTTTGCGGCCACAAGTTTTATATGCTACGCAAGTTATAAATGAAATATTTTTCCATATTATGGTAGCATAAATACTATGGGATACTACTGAACTATTCTTCCATCATTTTCCATTTATACAAGATATTTTATGGGTTGCCGAAAAAGCTTATACGATTATGCCGATCGCGCGGTTACGGTCCAGTTTTCATTCTTCGATTGCGGCTGCACCTTATGGGATAATCTAACTATTTTATATAAATTAGTAGAGGATGTCCCTAAAAGTGTTTTAAAGTTGGTTTCACGATATTTCACATTTATTTGTGATGTTTTTCACCTATATGATCTTTAGGGCTTAATATGGCCTAACCAAAAATTGTTCAAAACAATGTCATTTTTGCACAGCAAGCTAGTATATGTTATTTTAAGGTCATAGCATTTGATTTTGTCAAATTTGAGGTTCGTTTGCGAAAGTTATGACCATTTGACCATTTTGCCGATTGAAGGTTTGAGCAACTAGAAAATAGATTAAAATAAAGCAAAGTTTAAATATTTATGACTATTCATAATATATTCAGTCCCAGGAATTTATCAAAATTGGTTTCATCTAATTTTGAGCTCATATGAGCATTATTCTAACCACTTGAAACTTGAATGTTATTAAGGTCTTAAACCAACAATATTTGATTCCAAATACATTAAAAATTAATTTTTTTTTATAAATGGAGTTAATAGGGTTTCATTAACTTATGGTATTTATTTAATGATTTATGGATCAAGATAAAATATACTTCCTTCATAACACCTATTTAGAGCCTAACATTCAAACTCTAATTAAAACATTTTTCTGCCAGCAACATATAAATTTTTATTACAGATTATAATTCCCTGTTTCATAAATCAAATTTAGAAACTAATTTTACTTCATTTGGACATTCCTAGCAAAAGATATGATAGTTTGAATTGCAAAAGGCAAAAAGAAAATTTTATTTTGCTAGAGATGGAATCAAACCCGAGACCTCTCGGCATCTCAACCACTAGGCTAGCATGTTACTTGTGACGAGGAGATGCACAAAAATATTTGAGTCTAGCTCTACAAACCCTAGAGCTTGAAAGACAGCAATGGCGAGCTCACTTCTTTGCTTGGTTGCGCGAGGGGCTGTAGGAGAGAGAGAGCAGCAGGGCTCGGGAGGCTTCGGCTGGGGCAGTGGTTGGCAACTCCGGCGACCATCGGAGCGGCGCCGGCGCCGGCGAAGCAATGCTCCGCTCGCTGGAAGCTCGCGCCGAGGAGAACATCGGGGACCCGGCTGGCTTGCATGCAAAATGGAGAGAAGATGTTAGGGATTAGAGGGCTACAAGTGGCAGGAGAACTGGCCGAAGAGCTCACTGGAAGACCGGCGTGGCTGGCTCCCTTCGTGCGCAGCTGCTGGAGAAGACAATGGGGCAGTGGCAATGGCAGAAGCAACCGGTAGAGAGCAAAAGGATAAGGAGAGGGGCTCGGCCAGCTTTAAAGTGCTGCAGGGGAGCAGGTGAGCTGCGGTATGGGCGTTGAAGCGGAGCGGGCGAAGCCGGGCGTGTGACGGCCGCGTGGAGGACGATCTCTGCCGCGGCAACGTGCTGGCGAGGCTGGGAGAGAGAGAGGAGGGAGAGAGAAGGAGGAGGAGACAGACCTGTGGGCCCAGGCCAGCGTGGAGCCCACTACCAGAGGCACGGCTACAGCTCCCATCGGTTGCATCGGCAGTTTTGGTAGTTGAAAACAATTTAAAGCTCATTTCGGGCATCACATTTGGGCAGGCTTGCCGAGAGCTCTAGATTAATTCAAAAATTTTGAAACTTTTTGTGTTGGTAGAGCAAAGAGTCTAGTTTCCATTTCTTTGGTTTCACTTGATTATCTCTTATAGTTTAAGAACAGTAATTCTCCAAATTTCACTGATTTTCATACTATTTTTGAATTTTTGAGCTATTTAAATGGTATGCAAAAATTCCAGAAAAATTATATTTATTCATCATTTGGGCTATAGTATTTTACAAAATTATTTTCTATAGCATGTTGTTTAAAGTTTTCATGAGTTTCTTTGTTGTGTTTGTTTTGGTTATTTAAAAGTGAATTTAGTTCCTGAAGTAAATTCTTGAAATGAAGGAACAAATTCAAAGATGAACTCAAATGAAAAATTCAAATATGCAACATGATTCATGAAATGCCACTTTATTCATTTTCTTGAAATTCGGGATGTTACATAAAGTTTGAATCTCAGCAGCAAATATGTTTCATATAATTAACAGCCCATGCAGGTGCACGGGTTGATGACTAGTTAATTAAAATTTAGGGTTCTAGATTGGATAGCCATAGGCACCGTGGTGATTCCACGGATTAATGCCGTCGTGCCTACAGCGCACACCGCCGTGCCACACTGCGCACCGGCCACCTACGACTCGTGCCTGGCTCCCGCCATCGTTGCCAACCTGGGCGGCTCAGGTTAAAACATTAGCTCGCCTAGCTAATTGGGCCAGTTGGCCCAACACTTTTTGTGCCACTATGGCAGGCAACCCACATGGCCCATAGGCCGTATGCCCAATTCTTTCTCAGCCCAAGAAAAGAAAAGAAAAGAAAAAAGGGTAAAATGTCACTTTTGCATTTCAACTCCAGAAGTTTGAGTTAATTACGTAATATTTTGTGGCCGCGATAAATTTTGTGAAAAAGACCCTGAAGTTTAGCATAATTCCAGAAATTTATCAGAATAAAGAAAATTTATTTTATAAACCTCAAAGTTTCCAATAATCCCAAAAAATAGTTAATAAATTCTAAAAATCTAAATTAAATCCTAGAACCTAAATTGTTAGGTACATGTGCTTTTGTAAATTGTTGAACCTTAGACATAGTAACATTGGAAACTTCATATCTCTAGGTTTATTTTTCATGGCATAATCCCATGATTGTATATGATGAATTTATTTTCTGTTATTTTGGTAATTCTAAAAATTGCGTGAAATTAGCAAGCAATTATGAAAATTTCTAAGAAAATTATGGAAAATTTTAGATAATTATCTACTGAATAGATATAGATCAATATTTACTGATTCAAGAGTGAGCATGCAATATATTAATTTTACCTGCAGTGAAATTCATTTTTACATGAGTAAAACATAGGATATGTTGAACATCGTAAAAAGGGAATTTGCCGAGCTCACCATGAATAGTAGCAATTATCTCACCTAGGCAATGGATGCCAAGATCAACCAGACAGCTTGATCTCTTGAAGTTGCTGTCACCTAGCCTGATGTTGGTGCTCTTACTTGCCTTGAAGTCACTAAGTGTGTGGCTCTGCACTTCCGAAAGCACCATCTTCACATGGACTTGAAGGCTAAGTATTTGATAGAGGAGGACCCACTAGCACCGTGGAATTCCCGAAAGGAATTCTATAACCAGCAAATATCCGCCATGCTGCCAAAAGCACAATATGAATGGACACCATCTATGCTTTTAGGATTTCAAAACCGTGTGCAGGTAGCATACAACTTCACCATACACAAACTTGTCACCAAGCTGCACTTCTGTAACGAGATAGTTATAGACGCTGAGATGATAGACAAGACATTGTCCACCTTCCACCAAACATAAGGATATTGTAGCAACAATACCGTCATGCCAAGTACTAAAAGTACTCTAAGCTTATCTGCACTACGCTAGAAGTAGAGAAGCATGATGAACTTATGATGAAGAATCATCATATTTTTCCCAATGGGGGATAGGCAATGCCCGAAGCGTATCCCAAGGCTTAGTAGGCTAGTAATAGCCATAGCTGCGGAAAAGGCCAAATGCATCAAGGGAGAAATAGAAAATGGCATAATATAAAAGGGAAGAAGCAAGTTCCAGTGTAGAGGTAAAGATAAAGGGTCAGAGTTTCCAGAAGTAAGACTCAGCCAACAAGACTACTCATCATCCATGACCCTGCTTTAGGTGTAATATCACCGATCATTTTCTAGGTTCAGGAATTTTCATTTGGGGATCTTGTGAGCTTTAGGAGGTGGGATTTGGCCCTTGTGGAAGGGGTTTCCCTACCCCTAGCCCCACCTAATCTCTCTCTCTTTTGGGCAGCATTGCTGCCCTTACCCCCTCCCCAGCCGAAAGGCCCTCCCCACTCTCTTTTCTTGTTTTCTCCTCCCTCTATCCTTTACCTCCTTCTCCTGGTGCCTCCCTGGCCGAGCTCCCCTTCCCTAGCCGAAGCTCCCTCCCTCTTCTTGATCTTCCTTGTGGGTAAGTGGAGGTAAGGATTTTTAGGTTTTGGGGGTGTGTATGTTGTTCTTAGGGGGATTTTTGCTTCTTTGGGTGCTCTAGGGTTTATGGTTTTAGGGATTTTGGGGGGGGGGGGGAAATGGTGGTTCTAGGGTTTGGGGAGAACTTCTGAATTTCGAGCTGTGCAATGACGTTTTTGGAGCTGCAATTTGAGATCCCTAGGGGCATTTCCTGGAGGGTTGGCTGTAGAAGAATTTGTAGATCATGGTCTTAAGTTTAATTAGAGTCCAAGAATACGATTTTTGGTTCAACAGTTTAGAAGATATGGTTATTTTTGTGACCGCTGTCCAGAACTTGCTGCTGTTGTCAGTAGTCTCGATTTTGTGCTATTTTTGGCAATTTAGAAGAATTTCCTGCGGGGTTGGCTTTACAAGAAATTGTAGATCGTCATCTTATGTTTAATTAGATCTCAAGAACACAAAATGTTGGTTCAGCCGTTTAGGAGTTATGGTCGTTTTTGTGTCTGCTGTTCAAAGTCTGAATGTTTGCTGTTCAGAGTTTGCTGCTGCTAGCAGAAGCTTCGGATTTGTGTTTGTAGGGCTATTTAGAGGCATTTCCTGAGGGGTTGGCTGTCGAAGAAATTGTAGATCGTAGTCTCGTGATTAATTAGAGCCCAAGAACATAATTTTTGGTTTAGCCATTTAGAAGATATGATCATTTGTGTGCCTGCTGTCCAGATCTGATTCCTGCTAGCTGTGGTCTCAGATTTGTGTTGTTTAGGGGTAAGTAGAAGATTTTCTCGAGGGCCTGAATGTTGAAGAAACTGTAGGTCGTTGTCCTATGTTTAATCAGAAACCAAGATTGCAAAGTGTGGTTCAATAGGTTAGAAGATATAGTCCTTTTTGTGCTTGCTGTTCAGAATGTATTCCTGCTAGTAGTAGCTTTGTTATTGTGATGTTTAGGGCTAGTTAGGGGCCGAATTAGATTATCCCTATAACTAGAGAAAGTTAGGATATCTCTTGTAGGTTCTAAAATGTCTTCGTTTACTGAATTTGAAATTTCATGTTAGAAGTTATGTGAGATAGAAGGTAGCTGTCCTATTTTGCAACTTGTTGAAATTTGGGTGCTAGACTTGTTTTTGCTAGAGGGAGTCTTGGGGTTAGTGAGCAAGTAGAGGTTAGTTATTATTTATGTTTGAACTCATGCAATTGTTATTTCAGGTGGAGTAGCGTTGGGAGTGGCCTCAACGTCGCACCACTCCGCTCCTTGCGGTTAGAGGCAAGTGTATCATGTAGATTAAGTGTTATGAGAAATTGTGGCTTGCTTTGCTAATGATTATTAGGTTGCTTATGATAAATAAAATGCTAAGTGTATGAATTTAAAGAATATGTCAATGCTGATGGATATGTCATGATGATGAGAATGCAATCTGCAATTTAATTTATTTCATTTGCATTTGTGCATTTATAACAGAAGAGGTGTCCCGAGTGGGCCTCTATGTCTCCCATGTAGTGAGACATGAAAGATCTACCTCGGTAGGCCCCTCCACGGGTTGGATGGGAATGAAAGGGTGCATACTGATAGGTGAGCACCCAGTAATACCGGTATTTGCTATAAAAATGTGCATTATGAGAATGCATTTGCATTGCATGAGTAAAGAGTAAATAATGTTAAATTATGATGTTGTTCTTATGTGCAAAGGACTTACCACATTTGAATTGCTCTAATCTCTTATTTTAAGTTGATTGTAATAGTATGATACACTTTGCTGAGTTTTGAACTCACGCTTGTTTCATGATGTTTTATTTTAGGTACCTCCACAACGGCACTATGGGAGAGGGCTTAACATCACTTCATTCACTCGTTATCACCTACTCTAGGTTTTTGAGTAGTTAAGAAGGCGATTTATTTTGTTTTACTAGTGGTTGCGGATTAAGTTCTTGCTTTTGGTCTTGTTCCTTATGTAAAAGATTATAGTTGTATGGGTGTTTGTTTGGTCGAGCTCATCTCCCTTAAATTACTTATGTGATGTTAGTTCATGTTTATGGTCATGATGTAGTTATGATATGTGGTTATCGCTTTGTTTTATCTACTTCATTGTCTATGATATTGTGGTTGTGAAGTGATTATTTCTTATTGTACGCTTGCTGAATTTTACTTCAAATGCGTTGGAATCATGCTCAAATTTTTAGTAATTTTGGTGAAATTGTTGTTTGTTGGTGTAACATTCGGGGCACGTGGGTGCCGGGGTGTTACATTAGGTTTGGCTACATCGACCATTGGTCACGCACCTACCGCATCTTGAAGCATTTGGTGGATATTTACATGCAATCCATTGGGAGAGTCAAGAAGACTAAGAGGAACATGGCTGAGGCACAGTTCACCGCTTAATATATTGTTGATAAGGACACTGAGAAGAGTGATGACATGGTTCTTGATCTCATGGAGGAGGACACTAACACTCCCACAGATCAAGACGATCTTCTTGTAGTTGAGCTCGTAGAGTTTCAGAAGGATACCCATAATTTATATGGAGACCTGCAGTAGTCTCCTAGATACTTCTTCATTTTGATAAAGTCAATTCCACATTTCCTTATAAATCTCCTTAAGAGTCTTCTTATAGTTTACTTTTAGTTTCTGAAAGAACATTGGTCTACACACTTGTTGAGCGATTATTATTTAAAGTTGAATAAATTGTTATTTTCTAGGATATTTGATTCATTTATTGTGTTATGTTTGTTCTATATTTTACAATATGTTCATGATGCAACAATTGTCCTAATACTAAAAGCATACTTTCAATATAGAATAATGTATAATCGAATGGTTGAGGGGGCATCTCTGTTGTAGACAGTTGTACCAAAAGTTCAATTCTTAGGGAAACTAAATATTTTTAGACTTTGACTAAGAAAACTGAAAATATTATTTCCATCATTGGAAGCGATGCTCTCATTGTTGGCACCGGAAGGGCCATCATAATTCTCCCTAGGGGTACTCTTATAATAATAGAGTACGCTCTCTTGAATCTTGAGTCCAGTTGTAATCTATTAAGTTTCAAAGAAAATTGTCTGAATGGTTTCCACATAGAGATATAAAATGAGGATGATATAAAATACCTACTCATAACTAAGTTTAACGGGTGCAATAAACGTGTGGTTGAAAAACTTCCTTCCTTATCCTTAGCATTATACTATACATATATAAAACCTAAATGTTGCGATGAAAACAATACTTAAAAACCCAAAACTCTTTGAGACTTGACATGATCGACTGGGTCATCCTGGATTGTATATGATGAGAAAAATCATCAATAATTCTGCTAACTATAACATAAAAACTATAGACTTCTTTAGACCTAAAGACTTCTTATGCCCTGTGTAACACCCCGACACTCCACGTGCCCTAAGTGTCACTTCATCAAACTTTTTCGCTAACTTTTAATCAATTT
This sequence comes from Otatea glauca, assembly GCA_036346275.1. Taxonomy (NCBI): domain Eukaryota; kingdom Viridiplantae; phylum Streptophyta; class Magnoliopsida; order Poales; family Poaceae; genus Otatea; species Otatea glauca. The sequence continues at coordinate 14,149,846 of CM070720.1, forward strand.
AAAAATAAATTTCAGCGACAACATTTCCTCTCTTTAACCACTAAGCATCAACCACTACTACAGAAAGATTTATATTAGACTCCTCTTCACAAACGGTTTTGAAAAACCGTCTTTGATGACAAACATCACAGACGGTTCTGTAATGCAACCGTCAGTGATTTAATCACAAATGGTTTTCTTCATGAACCGTCAGTCATATCACAGACGGTTTTAAATACAAATCGTCTGTGATCACTTAATATCATAGATGGTTCTAACTAGGAACCGTCTACGATATGACCTCAGACCCCTATATAACCGAACCGATAGAGGTAATTCATAGCGCTAGATCCATGCATTTCGTCTCCCGCAAACCCTAGCCCCCCGGCAATCCTCCTTCCCGGTGACCTTCGTGAGCACCTGCTTCTCCCCGTCGGCTACCTCCTCCTCCGCGAGCACCTTCTCCTTTGCGAGCCCCTTCCCCGTCGGTTACTTCCTCCGCGAGCACCTTCCCCGTCGGTTACCTCCTCCTTCGCGAGCACCTTCTCCTTCGTGAGCGCCTTCCCTGTCGGCTACCTCCTCCTCCTCCTCCTCCCCATCGGTGAGTTGTGTATGAAACCAATCGATATGCTTGACTAGGGTATTGTGTTTGTGAATGATGTTTAGAAAGAATGATGTTTAGAAAGAATGACCTTCGGTGAGTTGTGTATGAAACCGATCGATCGATATGCTTGATTAGGGTATTGTGTTTGTGAATGAGTTTTGTGAAAGATGTTTAGAAAGAATGAGGCTGTAACTAAAGAATTGTAGCTGAAATGCTTGACTAGAGAAACCGATATGCTTGACTACGGAAACCATTTTGAGATGTTTGTGAATGTACAAGACACGATTGTATATAGGATTCTCATAGAGTGGCTATTTGATTAATATATATGGAACATAAAATTCTTAGCAAGCTGCATATATATATAGCTTAGCAGGCTACATAGCTTAGCAAGCTCTAATGCCTCATTAGGTCACCGCAACCCAATTTCATTTTGCTATGTCAATATATTGGGATCTTTATTTCTTTATATGGATTAGTTTGCTACTATATATATGTTGAATGTTCAATGCTTCTTTTGTGCCTGTACTAGGTGGTAATGTTTGAAACTTATGTACACGTGTCATCCTATCTCTATCTTGCATCCTCCTATTGAAGCTGATCACCTAATTCATTATAATATATTTGTGGTAAGGACATGGAGAAGCTGTTAGAAGCTAAATAAAAACTTGAGGCAGAGATCGAACAACTGAAGGAAAAGTATGAGTTAATAGACAAGATTTATGAGATGAAACAAGAACCGAAAGACAAAGATGAAAAATTGCAAGATATTGAATCTCTTAACAAGGCACTTATCATTAGGGACTGCAAGACGAATGCAGAGCTGGAAGCCGCCAAAGCTGACCTTATAGAGGTAATATAAAGGTTTCTAGTATTGAATTCGATATGGTTATTGCCCTTTTCACAACAACATGTAGGGATTAAGAGATATGACTAAAGATCAATCGGTTATTGGTGTCAAACAAATCGGCACTGTACTGGAGTTGTGGAACTTCATAGAGAACCGAGAAGCCTCTATTATGGAAGCTATGTGACATATAATGGAATACATGAAAAAACCCTAAGGTTTTCTTGTCTTGAACTATGTAATAATGTGGTTTCTAGCTGAACACTCGTTGATATTTGTGGTATCATATTTATGGTAAGGTCTTCTTGTCTTAAACTATGAAATAATATTTTTCCCCTAACTCTCTTGGCAGAACTTCCATGATTAGTATTTCATGTTCAAAATTTTGTTTTCCTTAGATATTTATGCAATGACATTTACAAGACACAACCAATTATAGATTTTGCAATTCAATATCAAAACGTCCTAGATGCATTGAGGCATCCCAAGCAATTGCATGGTACTCTAGATGCAATTGCTTGGGATGCCTCAATGCATAGGATGTTTTGATATTGAATTGCAAAATCTATAATTGGTTGTGTCTCGTAAATGTCATTGCATAAATATCTCAGGAGAAATTTTTTTTGAACATCAGATAGTAAGCATGGAAGTTCTGCCAAGAGAGTTAGGGGAAAAAGCATATCACAGGCGGTTCTATTAAAAACCGTATCACAGACGGTTCTAACTAAAAACCGTCTGTGATTACTTATCATCAGAGATGGTTCTATCGTTGAACCGTCTAAGACAAATGATCATCACACACGACTCATACACAGAACCGTCTCTGCTATTAGTTTTACTGACGGTTCAGAAATCGTTTGTGATGTGCCTTCTTATCATTGACACATTGTTACAGACGGTTCACAAAACCATCAGTGATGAGGTTTTCGAACCGTCTGTGATGAACTTTTGTGTAGTAGTGAACTAAGCAATAATCACATGAAATGACGATGTAACTAATAACAATGTCGGGACCCGAATATGCAAATTCGGACCCTCTGTGTATACCGCACTAGTCCAGGATCACGCCAGTGCACACAGGCTCAACATCAGTAAATATCACAATCATACATAGCGGAAACATTATGAAAGACATCATATATTATATACTACTAGTTGAATGACTTTATGGTCAACTTACATGACTATGCCTCGCAAGACTGAATGACATATTAAACTGCAGCGGAATGAAAACGTAGACAACCGCCAAGATACCACAGTAATCGATAAGGCTTGCGCCTAAACATTCGTCTCCTCCTCGAATCTTTCCTCCAGCATTGATGTAGACTCTTCAACTGGTGATGTTATTGTTGGCAAGGGTGAGTACTTAAAGCACTCAACAAGTTATGCACAGAATGCAATTCTAACATAGCTATATGCAAGGCTTATTCCAAAGGATAGACTATCATGGCTATTCTGCAACAGAGCAGCATTTATGAATAAATACTATAAATAGATTGCAAAGACTGTAAAACAAATATCAGTAATAGATAGGTTCAGCATTTCTCAAGTAAACCAAGTTTTCCAATCCTAAGTCAAATTCCATCTTCCATATGGCAATCCTGCCATCCCAACCAAGTTGTCCATTTAATTAATCTAACCCTTAACTGTAATTCCCGAGCATTGCTCAATACCGCGACATGATCGTCTCTTGGTGCCTTCCGAGTTAACACACTTCCTTTGGTGTGTCGGCGGAGAGATCATGACAAAGCCTTTACAATGCTCTGGCTTAATCTAGTACTACCCGCTAAGGTTTCAACACTGGTGGGACTGGTTACCACATCCAGGGCCCCCCTCTTGCACCATGTGAATTACTCCATAACTCGGGAACTCACACCGACCAAGATAGTACCAAGGTTAAGACATTGCAAATTAATCGGCTAGGCTGGCCCATACCAGACATGTGGTTGCATGATTGACTCAGGTCAAAGGCTTGCAAGGTTAAGTCCTTAGAGTGATCAGGGCAAGACATCCACATACCCTCTGCACATCGGGCCCACCTGGGCATACTCGCCCCTTGTCACTTGCCCCAATCTAAATGATTATCACCCAGTTGATTACCAAGCACCACGTGCCATCAACAATTCAACATCGTCGCGTGACATGACTCGCCACAACAACTCAATCTCATCATGTGATCCCACATGACACACAAGTTCATAACACTGTTCCATATTCCAATAGTCAAGATTAATTATCAATGATTCCAACACATGTGATGACGTGGCATGGCTAAGCAACTAATACGGACTAACCATCCCATGTTGATTATAATTACTAACCAACTATACTGAACCAATCTAGGGTGACAATGGATCATGGCATACAAATGACAAGGTAGGATATAAATCAAATTGGTATAATAGCTAAATCCCAATTTAATTTGAAACAATTGTACACTTGAAATAATATGCAATAGGGTAAAACAAATATAGCAATTTTATAAACATGGGTTCAACATGATCAAAGCACAACTTAACTTATAAAAGCCCTTATTCTTGTTCTGGACCTTGATCTTGAATTGTTGAATCTTCCTCCGAAGCGTCGCACAATTCAACGTCTACGCGTACCGAAGGAGAAAAGCAAATAAATACCAAACCAGAGAGAAAATTAACTCCAAAAATTAATTAAAATTCACCATTAAATAGATCTCAATTTTACAAATTTTTAGAAATTTGAATCACTCAAATCCGAGTTAAAACGCAAAAGATATAGCCTTTTGAAGTTTGAATAAATACTGAAAATACAGAAATTGGAAATTCAGAATTTCTCGATTTATTTTTATACTGAAAAACCTGATTTATTGCATCATCGTGACGTCACCGCCACCAGACCAATCACGAGCCACCACGTCACCATGGTCCACAGACCCGGTCCACGGTTTGGATCTGGTCCACCGTGGACCTGGTTCACGTCTCTTCGGCACCCGGGCCGACACGCGGCTGCGACTGACTGGCTACGGCGCCGCCCACGATGCGCGCCCGATTGCCGACGCGTGGCAAGATCAGAACCGCCTATGGAAAATCAGACGATCCCAGATGCTGGCAACGACTGCAATCGGACGCGTTCACCGCAATTCGAATGGCCACTATCTAACGAGCAGTGCGACGGTGAGGTCGCTGGCATGAAATCACCGGACACGAGGAAGACGACGATGGAACCGGCGCTCTAGTGAGCTCCTTGGCGCGGAACTGACCGGATCCGGTGCGGCTCGATGCGGTGACTACGAATCCAGGCCTGACTTCAGCGGAGACTCCTCGACGGCGACGTTCTTGGCGGAAAACGCGACGGCGCCCACACAAACTCCGACGACCTCGCGAGCTTGAGCCTCACGGTCTCCGGCGACGATGCTTGGGCCAAAAGATGAAGCGCTCAAAGGGCAACCTCGACAAGTGGGCACAGCTTTTATAGCGCGGGGATTCGTGCCCTACAGGGCTCCAAGCATACACTGCGGCGGAAATCGGGTCCGAGCAGGAGACAGCGGCGGCGCAACGTCAATACATCCTGGCCACACACGTGGCACACATCCGACGTCACGCCGGAGACGTGGCGCAATCGCGGCCGCTAACTCGAACTCGATCCACCGGCCAGAAAGACTAGGGTTTCTCGATGAAACTCCTCCGTTCGATCATGATCCAAAGAACACGATCTAGGGTTTTAGGCGTATGGGTTAAATGGGCCGCGCGGACTTGGGCCAAGAGCGCACAGTAAATAGGCTTGGCCCTTTACTGTTCATCAATTTTAAAAAGGAATTTTGATTTAAAATAATCACATAAATTCATTTAATTTGTTTTAGGCAATAAAATTATCAGGAAAAATCCAAGAAAATTCTCAAAAATACTTTGAGACATTTCTGACTTAAATAAATTATTTTTGACAAAAATTTCTATTAAACTTGACTACATTTAATTAATTTTCACAAACGGTCAACATACATAATTTTGAAATTAAATCAAATAAATTCTAGAAAAAAAATCCTATAAATTCCAGAAAATTACAAAAGGCACAAATCACGTTAAGATAATATTTGGGCGAATTTTGGGATGTTACAAACCTCCCCCCTTAACAGAATCTCGACCCCGAGATTCAGGGCTAACTAAAGAATAGATTTGGAAACTCTGACTTCAAATCTTCTTCACGCTCCCAGGTTGCTTCACTTTCAGAATGATTGCTCCACTGAACTCTGCAAAAGCGAATAGACTTGTTTCTAGTCCTGCGCTCCATAACATCCAAAATTCTGGCTGGCTGCTCCTTGTAGTTCAAATCCTCATGCAGTTCAATTGCTTCTAATGGCATCAGCTCCGCTGGCACTCTGAGACATTTACTAAACTGTGACACATAGAACACATCATGCACTTCCTGCCATTGACTGCGGCAACTCCAACTGATAAGCAATCTCTCCTTGACAGCTCAAAATTTTGAACGGACCAACACATCTTGACGCAAGCTTCCCCTTAGCGTGAAACCTTTCGACACTTTTCAGAGGGCGAACTCTGAGATACACAAAATTTTCTGGCTCGAACCTCGAATCTTGACGACGGTCATCAGCGTAGCTCTTTTTCCTTAACTGAGCTACCTTCGACCTCTCTCTAATCATAGCAACTCGCTCTTCGGCTTCCTTGAGAATATCAGGTCCAATACCATACGATCTCCTGTCTCATTCCAATTCAACGGAGTACGACAGGCACGTCCATACAACGCCTCAATGGTGACATCTGCCAGCTAGTTTGATAACTATTATTGTAACTGAATTCTGCCTACGGTAAACATTTATCCCAAGATGTAGCATAAGCTAATGCACAATCTCTCAACATATCACTTCTGGCTTCTCGGCCATTCTCAACGCTAGGTATCTTATTACTGATTTGCCTCTTACTTCCACTCAGAACTCTGCACCGGCTGTAACAAACTTGCTGATCTATGATGCATTACTTTTATTCTCTAACACACATCACACAAAGCGATATTTTCAAAGAACTTCACGCTTCATTTTAGGCTATCAAATCCTTCCTTAAGACCTTGATATATCTTAACACCTTTTGGAGGAATTGAATACTTTAGAATCATTAATCGCTTCTAGAATCAACTGCTTAAGCTCTTTCTTGTTCGATACATAGATTCAACCTTTAAACTGTGTGGTTCCTTGGTCATCCACGGTAAAATCCTCAGTTAAGCCTTCATCCTTCCGACCCACTCTGATCTGATCTTCAAGCATTGGCTTAACTTCCAAAGCAGTTATAAATCCTTGTGAAACCACTTCTAATTTCAACTTTTGAAACTCCTTGCACAATTTCGATTGATCACTTGATATTGGTGTATTGGCACTATGGCCTTTACGACTTAAGACATTGGATACCATATTAGCCCTACCAGGATGATAACAGTTCCCAGCCTTATAATACTTAATCAACTCCAACCATCCTCTTCGTTCCATATTCCGGTCTGTACTTCGAACTCTTATGGTCTGTACATATCTCCAGCAATACAATGACGCAATAACTTCAAAGCATGCACTACGGTAGCAATTTCCAATTCATGCGTAGCATAGTTCTCTTCAGGTGGCCTCAACTGTCGTGACGCATAGGCCACAACCTTGCCTTTCTGCATTAACACACAACCAAGATTTTGTCTTGAGTCATCATAGTATATATCCAAACTGCGTTTGCACATCTGGCAACACTAAGACAGGTGCTGTCGTCAAACGTTTCCTCAATCACAGAAAACTCTTTTCGCACTGCGGCGTCCATGCAAACTTCTTCTCCTAATTGCCTAAGCGGTCTCGATTTCTCCCCCGTAACATCGCTTATGGTTGGATCCACGGTATCTCCTTTAGCAGTCATCTCATGGCAAGAAATTCAACTTTCTCCTTCCAAAAGTCACATTTGCTAAACTTAGCATACAACCATTGGTCTAGCAACCCTTCCAAAACTAATCTCAACTATTCTGCATACTTTCCTTTTGACTTGAAGTAAACAAAGACATCCTATCCAAACATCATAACAGCTTGACCAAATTCTCCCATGGAACTCCATTCGTCATGTTCATAAATTCTGTAATGACATGATCATTCGAGCAGACACAGCTGTAACTCATACTGTCTATACTGCATAGAAAAACTCTGGCCTAAGAACATTCTCTGCACGAATTCTTAACTGACGATAACTCGATCGAAGATCTATTCTTGAGGACACTCCAGCTCCTTTTTGACTGATCGAACAAATTACGATCCTGTGCAACGAATACTTACCCTTTTAATCATCACTTCATTAAATGCTCGGCGGCCGATACACATCCTTAAGCTCCCATCTTCAGAACAGGCACTCCCTATGGTGACAACTGGCTCTAGCGAAGCATTCTTCTACGACTCTTTGATCTGCTTCTTCATCTCAACTAGCTCATCAATAGGCATTCGATGAGGTTTCTTCACTTTTGGTGTTGTATCAGGCACTAACTCACTAACAAACTTGATCTCTCGATCTGTTGGCACACCAAGTAGATTCTCAGGAACATATCTGGATACTCTCTTACCACTAGCACATCTTCCAAGCTGACAACTTCCATGCTATTGACCTTTCGCTGACCCATACGAACCGTAGTCGTTCGAAATTCCATTTTCCCGCTTTCAGGGCTTTTAGCTGACACAATTCTTTGACCAAACTCCAGGACAGCCTTATGTCTGAACGACCAATTCATTTCAGGAGTAGCATCTCGGGTCTTATATCCAGTATCGCCTACTAGAAACTTTTCTCCAACTTAACTCCATCACATTCTAAGTTAGATCAAGCAATAGTGTACTTTCTGTCAATGATAATTCCTCGGGCTGACAAGCTTTGCAAACACCACTGAACAGATCATCATTGCACACGCAACATCTTCAGGTGAATCGTCAATATAGGTGAATACTCAGAAACATCCTTTATCATTAATGCTTTTATTCCAACACTTCACGTATCATCCTCTCAACCATCTTTAGTTTATTTATTTAGGCAAGAAAATCTTTACATGGAATTCATCACTAGTCACTTTTCTTTTACAAACGAGGGTATGACACTTGCATAGGACAAAATCATCGATCTAAACTTCCTCGATTGGCATTGGCGCCAAGTTTTGATCGAACAATTGAGATTGACTTGCACTGGTGCGATCACTTCCTTATGAGGGCAATTGTTAGCAAAATGCCCAGGCTTGTTGCAGGTGTAACAAAGCTTAGGTCCACCTCTCCTCCTTGATCATTCGTCGACTAAGGCAGTGTCTTCATTCAGACGCCTCTTCTTCAACTGATTCTCCGTACAAACTTCTCTTGCGACTCTACTGCTCACTCTTGGCGTTATGAACTTGACTGAGGTAACTTCTAGAACATCCATGGTCGTAAACAATGGTTGTCTTCTCTGTGGGCATCGATTAGCATAATGGCCTTCCTTGTGGCAGTTGTAACACACCCGTGTTCGCTGTTGTGCAGCTACATACACATTGTTGTCCTCTTGTTGTGTCAGAGCTGGTTGCCTCGTAGGGCATTCACTAGCCCAATGACCTTCTTCATCGCACAGGAAACATGCTGTTGGTGATTGCCAATTACTACTTTCTTGATGAGGGCCAACAGGATTAAGGTATTGTGTCCTTAGCTCTTCGAGCGGCACCACTTTTGCAGCTGACGTTCCGTCTCTTCTTGACGACTCTTGAGCAACTATGGCTCGAAGATTCTTTTGCTGATGCTGGGTTATAGTAGTAACTATTTGATCCAAGGGACATTGAGCTGGACCATGATCTCGGCCTTCACAAAGGTAACATGTGATGTCACTCATAGGACACTCTCCACGAGAATGGCTTCCTTCACAGCTGGAGCAACTAATCGCATGCTCATCAGCGGTATGTCCTATTTCTCCACAGCGAATGCATGCACGATCTTCTGACTTGTCTGGTTGACAGCACTTTAGAGAGCAACGCTTAGATGTTGAACAAGGTGCAGTGATACTATTCTGCTCCGCATTTACCGTGACCATACTGTCTCCAGGTGAGGCAAAGAGATTACGAAAAGCAACAACAAATTCATTTCAATTGATATTCTGCGGGGTTTCATGAACAGCACAATACTTCTTCTACCAATCAGCAGCAATTCCTTGTAATTGATACGAAGCATACATGACTTTCTCATCACCTTTACACTGAGCAATTAGCAGCTTCCTCTCAATGGTCTCGAGCCAATCATCTGCTTTCGAAGGTAACACATTTCCTGAAAACACCGGCGGACGAGTCCTTATGAATTCTGATAACCTTGAGTAGGAATGGAATTCATTGGTGGCAGCTTGGGACACTCTGTTGACATTGGCTTGATCGGTCATATTCTGCGTTTGCTTCATCATTGCATGCATAAACTGAGTCTGAGCAGTCAAGAACTCTCTCAAACTCGTGATATCCATCTCAGATCGACGGTTGAAGAACTAATCCATTATTGAGATTCTCCTTGGATTGATTTTTGCTGCCACTGATTATGTTGTTTCCATGAATCTGAACCATCTGCTTGATTGTTTCACTGGGTTAGGGAAGAGGGAAATAGCATAGGTAAGAAGCAGAGATCCTAAAGCAGGGGAGATAGGTTTAACCCAATAACTAAAGCAAACAATATTAATAACTTGGTATGGTTGCTTATATAAGCCTAAAAGCTCGCAACACATACGCACACTCAAAGAATCAAGGAAGAACCAATTCAACCTATACACACAAAACTACCGCCTACAAGGGTAACACTTCTATCTTAAGCAGACGCGACTCCTACACATGAGTCCCAACTGGCTACTCGAAGCATAGATCTTCTAGCTTTTGGAACAATTCATAGATCTACCCCTTCCTTGAGCTCGATAATTCCCTCCTTCATGATTTCCAGGGTTGACAGCAAGCACTTGATGCTTTCTCTAAGGTGTGGCACGTCAACTACCAAGACAACTCAGATAAGGTTTTTAACTCGATCAAGCAAGGGAGAGAGAAAGAAATTCAGCAGGGGAAAGAGAAAATTCTGACGAGGAAAGGAATAGCGGAATAAGATAAGTCAAGAACATATTATTCTTCCAAGTTAATTCTTTTCTTTAGAAAATAATTTTGAAGTTCCTATAGAGACGACCAGACTATCTAGGGTCAAGGCCTACAGTCAGTATGGCTCTGATACCACTTCTGTCCGGACCCGAATATGCAAATCCGGACCCTCTGTGTATACCGCACTAGTCCAGGATCACGTCAGTTCACACAGGTTCAACATCAGTAAATATCACAATCATACATAGCGGAAACATTATGAAAGACATCATATATTATATACTACTAGTTGAATGACTTTATGGTCAACTTACATGACTACGCCGCAAGACCGAATGACATATTAAATCGCAATGAATGAAAACGTAGACAACCCCGCAAAGATACCACAGTAATCGACAAGGCTTGCGCCTAAACATTCGTCTCCTCCGAATCTTTCCTCCAAAGATTGATGTAGACTCTTCAACTGGTGATGTTATTGTTGGCAAGGGTGAGTACTTAAAGCACTCAACAAGTTGTGCACAGAATGCAATTCTAACATAGCTATATGCAAGGCTTATACCAAAGGATAGGCTATCATGGCTATTTTTCAACAGAGCAGCATTTATGAATAAATACTATAAATAGATTGCAAAGACTGTAAAACAAATATCAGTAATAGATAGGTCCAGCATTTCTCAAGTAAACCAAGTTTTCCAATCCTAAATCAAATTCCATCTTCCATATGGCAATCCTGCCATCCCAACCAAGTTGTCCATTTAATTAAACTAACCCTTAACTGTAATTCCCGAGCATTGCTCAATACCGCGAGCACGGCTAGTCGAATAGATTCACACTCTACAGAGGTTATGCACTTTACCCTCATGACATGATCGTCTCTTGGTGCCTTCCGGGTTAACACACTTCCTTTGGTGTGTCGGCGGAGAGATCATGACAAAGCCTTTACAATGCTCTGGCTTAATCCAGTACTACCCGCTAAGGTTTCAACACTGGTGGGACTGGTTACCACAACTAGGGCCCCCCTCTTGCGCCCTGTGAATTACTCCATAACTCGGGAACTCACACCGACCAAGGTAGTACCAAGGTTAAGACATTGCAAATTAATCGGCTAGGCTGGCCCATACCAGACATGTGGTTGCATGATTGACTCAGGTCAAAGGCTTGCAAGGTTAAGTCCTTAGAGTGATCAGGGCAAGACATCCACATACCCTCTACCCATCGGGACCACCTTGGCATACTCACCCCTTGTCACTTGCCCCAATCTAAATGATTATCACCCAGTTGATTACCAAGCACCACGTGCCATCAACAATTCAACATCGTTGCGTGGCATGACTCGCCACAACAACTCAATCTCATCGTGTGATCCCACATGACACACAAGTTCATAACACTGTTCCATATTCCATTAATCAAGATTAATTATCAATGATTCCAACACATGTGATGATGTGGCATGGCTAAGCAACTAATACGGACTAACCATCCCATGTTGATTATAATTACTAACCAACTATATTGAACCAATCTAGGGTGACAATGGATCATGGCATACAAATGACAAGGTAGGATATAAATCAAATTGGTATAATAGCTAAATCCCAATTTAATTTGAAACAATTGTACACTTGAAATAATATGCAATAGGGTAAAACAAATATAGCAATTTTATAAACATGGGTTCAACATGATCAAAGCACAACTTGCCTTATAAAAGCCCTTATTCTTGTTCTGGACCTTGATCGTGAATTGTTGAATCTTCCTCCGAAGCGTCGCACAATTCAACATCTACGCGTACCGAAGGAGAAAAGCAAATAAATACCAAAACAGAGGGCAAATGTACTCGACAAAACAATTAAAATTCACCATTAAATAGATCTCAATTTTACAAATTTTTATAAATTTGAATCACTCAAATCCGAGTTAAAACGCAAAAGATATAGCCTTTTGAAGTTTGAATAAATACTGAAAATACAGAAATTGGAAATTCAGAATTTCTCAATTTATTTTTATACTGAAAAACCTGATTTATTGCATCATCGTGAGGTCACCGCCACCGGACCAATCGTGATCTGCCACGTCACCACGGTCCACAGACCCGGTCCACGGTTTGGATCTGGTCTACCGTGGACTCGTCCACGCCTCTCTTGCACTCGTGCCGACACGCGGCCGCGATCGATCGCTACGGCGCGCCATGATGCGCGCCCGATTGCCGATGCGTGACAAGATCAGAACCGCCCGTGGAAAATCAGACGATCCCAGATGCTGGCAACGACGGCAATTACGTCGTTTAATCGGACGCGTTCACCGCAATTCGAATGGCCACGGTCTAACGAGCAGTGCGACGGCGAGTTCGCTGGCACGAAATCACCGGACACGAGGAAGACGACGATGGAACCGGTGCTCCGGTGAGCTCCTTGGTGCGGAACTGACCAGATCCGGTGCGGCTCGATGCGGTGACTGCGAATCCAGGCCTGACTTCAGCGGAGACTCCTCGACGGCGACGTTCTTGACGGAAAACGCGACGGCGCCCACACAAACTTCGACGACCTCGCGAGCTTGAGCCTCACGGTCTCCGGCGACGATGCTTGGGCCAAAAGATGAAGCACTCAAAGGGCAACCTCGACAAGCGGGCACAGCTTTTATAGCGCTGGGATTCGTGCCCTACACGGACTCCAAGCATACACTGCGGCGGAAATCGGGTCCGAGCAGGAGACAGCGGCGGCGCAACGTCGATACATCCTGGCCACACACGTGGCATGCATCCAGACGTTCGCTGCTTCGGAAGACGTGGCACAATCGCGGCCACTAACTCGAACTCGATCCACCGGCCAGAAAGACTAGGGTTTCTCGATGAAACTCCTCCGTTCGATCATGATCCAAAGGACACGATCTAGGGTTTTAGGCGGATGGGCTAAATGGGCCGCACGGACTTGGGCCAAGAGCGCACAGTAAATAGGCTTGGCCCTTTACTGTTCATCAATTTTAAAAAGGAATTTTGATTTAAAATAATCACATAAATTCATTTAATTTGTTTTAGGCAATAAAATTATCAGGAAAAATGCAAGAAAATTATCAAAAATACTTTGAGACATTTTTGACTTAAATAAATTATTTTTTGACAAAACTTTCTATTAAACTTGACTACATTTAATTAATTTTCACAAACGGTCAATATACATAATTTTGAAATTAAATCAAATAAATTCTAGAAAAAAAATCCAATAAATTCCAGAAAATTACAAAAGGCACAAATCACATTAAGATAATATTTAGGCGAATTTTGGGATGTTACATAACAATGACCAGAATAAGTGCAACAATAAACTTTGGTCCACACGCCCAAGAACGATCAAGTCCACGTGCTTGGGAACGTCCAGAACACATGTGTTTGGAAACCAAACTTACCTTTGACGAAACCACCGAACGGGGAACAAAACCAAGATATAAAATATGACATAAACATATCAAATCCGATTAAGTCCACATGAGACTCATTACACTAAAATTATTCCAAAACTGAAACTATCTATATTATTCAATGTTCCATGAATGTAACAATGATAAATATTATATAAGTGGATGGTGTAGTGACATGTGATGTGGCTGTGCTACTCCCCTTCCATGCATGTGGGCTTCATCGTACCTAAAATATTAAATGAACAAGCATGAGTCCAAGACCCAACAAAATATATCTTCGAATGATAACATTACGTGTAAATAAATTCATCAAATTAATTTTATTTTCTTTTATTCTCACGATTCAATCTATCTACATGCTGATATGCTCATTACATAGCTTATACCGGTATAGCTGAGTGCACACATATTGATGTTGTACCCTCTCATTCCCTTCTATCCTATGTCCACCGTAGTAGATCTTTCATGCCCACACAAAGTAGGCTTTAGAGAGCCACACAGTCACATCTTATATCCACATGATGCACGAAATGCCAATGCAACTTATGGTATTCATTATCCATCTTTCATCATCACTAACAAGATCATGAGCATAAGAAATAACAGTAATTGAATAATCATATTACACAACAAGGTAATCATTATCAATTTAATAAACAATTCATCTTAAACAAATCACCATTCTACCATGCACTTGCCTTTGTACCCACAGGGGGGTGGCGTGAGGTTGAAGCTAAATCCAATGTCACACCTCCTACAATAGGTAAATCCATCTCAAAATCATGCAATAACAGTACAAGCATTAAACATAACGACATTGCACCTATGCACAATCCCGGACTTAACTTTCTCTCTTGCTAGACAGTTTATCCTTTGCCATCCCGACAGTCGGAAGGCTATAACTCCTAGTTCAGGAGCTGGCACATAGCAAATCATATGTTTTTCGAAAACTACAGAAGATTACCTACAAGTTTCTAGTTATCCATATTTTTCAATTAATTCATCTAACCTCTCGTTTCTAGCCCTGAAGACTGATCTATCGTTTTGCTGGACAACAGACTTCACAATTTCATAACTATTTTTATAAAAATCCAAACATAGTAAACCATAACATATCTGGAATATACGGAAAATTATCTAGTGTTCTCTAGTTGTCAAAATAATTTTATTCGGCCATTAACTAGCTCTAATAAGAAGATTACCACGACTGCTATCAAAAGTGACCGATTTCTAGAAAATAAGCTTCTACATGTCATAACTTTCAAACCGCTTAACCAAATTTTACGTTCTTATACTCTATTGAAACTTTAGACATTATTCTATATTTTGCACAACTTTCATAGGTATCGAAACTGCATATAGGTACCCCAAAACTTGACTTGAAGACAGAAACAATAGCTGACCGAATACCAAACTCACCCAAAAAACAATCTAGTGCCCTCTAAATGCAACAATTACCAATGAAACAACCACAACATCGTTCCACTATAGCGCCAACATAACCAAGACCAGGTTTATACCTGCATTTTGTAGGTTCACCGGAACCATTGGTGTCGGCGATCCACTTCAGTCCCCTCATGTTTCTCACTCATTTGTGCTTACCAAAACTCCCGCACTACATTCTCTAAGATTCTCGTCACCTGCTTCACATGGTGACGTGAGCGGATTTCAAATCGGATGCATGAATTGATGGGGAACGTGAAAAGATGAGGAGAGGGTCACTAGGGCATGGCTATACGAAGACCACGATGGCTCTAGGCTGTGCGGCGGTGGTTAGTGGACGGGAAGCACTGTTGGGGCTTAGCATAGCAGTGCCAGGCGCAGCCCCATAGCGTGGGGCGTTTGCAGGGCGAAGGCAGCGGTCACTTTGTGGGACGCCGCTAGGGTTAGGGCTTAACCCTACCCCTGCCCTATTTATAGCTGGTAGGGCCGAGCAACATTGCACGCAAGCCGAGATTGACTCGACCGGTGGCTTGACCCATGAGGATCCCCTTATCCTTATCTTCAAATTATTTTGAATTATCACATTATTCCCCCTTAATAGAATTCAACCCCGAATTCTATACTCGCCAACTACACAAAAACATAATCAGTGAACAAAGCAATCAATCACATCACATACCTGAAGAGAACAACTCAAGATACTTCTCATGCATGTGATACTCCAATTTCTAGTCACTTCCCACTCAGATTGATGCGACCACAACACTCCAACATATCTCAGGTTTCAATGGGTCTGTTTGGGGGAGCTGTAGCTTTCTAAAAAGTTTCTTTTTGGCTTTCTAGGCTGAAAAGCAGTTGTAGCTTTTTATAAGAGGCCGTTTGACAAATAGCTAATTTCTCTTAGTAAGAAGCTACAAAAGCAGGACCTGCCTAGCTTTTGGCTTTTGCTTGTTACATGTGGCTCCTAGCTTGTTCCAAAACCACTTAAAAGCTAAGCTGTTTAGGGGCTTATTGGCTTTTCGGAAGATAAAGCTGGCTTTAATCCCACAAATAGGGCCTATATTTCAATACTCGCTTTGACTCCCCCAGTATCTGTATCTACTGGGACTTGGAAGTTAGATCCTGTTCAATCACTAGTGGCTCAAGCGATACGACATGCTCTGGATCATGCAGGAACTTCCTCAACATGGACACATGAAACACATTGTGCACTCCTTGCTAGGTTTTAGGAAGGACCAAATGATAAGCCAACTTTCCAACTTGTGCCACAATAGGGAATGGTCCAACATACCTCGATCTAAGCTTTCCCTTGGTGCCAAATCGAATAATACCCTTGGTGGGAGATACCCTCAGAAGCAAATGGTCACCACCACAAACTCTAATACTCGCTTCCTCACACCAGCATAACTTTTCTGCCTACTCTGGGCTACAAGGAGGTTCTGCCTAACCTCTGCCACTCGATCAACAACTTGGTGAACCCAATCGGAACACAGAACTGATTTTTCCCTTACTACACCATAGCATATAGGTGATCTACACTTCCACCCATAAATCACTTCAAATGACGTGGCTCGAATGCTGGCGTGGTAGCTGTTGTTGTAGGCAAATTCAGCAAGTACCAAATGATCCTCCTAGCTGCCAAAAACAAGAGATATAAGCATAGCCTCCAGGGTCTAAATGGTATGCTCAGACTGATCATCTGTTTAAGGATGAAAAGTGGTGCTAAGGCGAAGCTGTGTACACAAAGCAGTCTACAAACTCTCCCAAAACTTGGCATCTCTATTAGAAACAATAGTCTTGGGTACACCATACAGCCTCACAACCTCTCGCACAAAAATAGAAGCCAACTCGCTGGCTAAATTTATCGTGTAAATGGGAATAAAATGGGCAGGCTTGCTGAGATGGTCAGCCACTACCCATCTAGCTAGTATCCTTCCCTCATTGAGTACGTGGTAGGACAACCATGAAATCCATATATATATCATCCTAGGCCATACAGGGACCTCTAATGGTTGCAACAACCCGTCAGATGCTTATGTTTAGCCTTTATCTGCTGACAAATCCCATAGGATGCCATATAATGAACAATATCAACCTTCTTTTTCACCTGAAGCACCTTTTCAGATCTCGATACATTTTGGTATCATAGGGATGAATTGTATACGGGGTGTGATGTGCCTTTTTTAGGATATCATTCTTAACTTGGAACTTGTGGGATACACAAAGGCAGCCCTTAAACCGCATCGCACCTAACTCATCAATGCAGAAATCTCCAGACTTGCCCTCATCAATGTGCTCCCACACATGTTGAAGCAGCTGATCATGCTATTGCACCTGTCTCACGCGTTCTAGAATTGCCAACTCCAGAATCACTAAGTTTCAGCTTGCATGGTGCCTGCAAAGCAATAAGACACTCCCATGTGTTCAAAATTAGTAATGAGACAAACGAGAGTAGGGGGTGTCATCTTGCGACTAAGAGCATTCACCACTATATTTGCCTCACCAGGATGATACTGAATTGTAAGATCTTAATCTTTTATCAATTCCTGCTACCTTCTTTGCCTTGGATTCTGATCATACTAAGTGAAGATATACTTAAGGCTCTTGTGATCAATGAAAATTTCACAATATTCTTCATACAAATAATGTCTCCAAATCTGATGAGGATATCACCACCACTGTTGCACCCAATACACCAACACCTGATGAGGACATCACTCCTTCGGATGTGTGCAACACGACTCCTCAAGATATACATGGTCCAATTACAAGAGCACGCGCACGACAATTAAACCACCCGGTGAACTCATTCCTCACTGTTCAATTTTTCTTGGATGGATTGCTACTAAATTCTTGTGATGTTTTGTTGCTTAGGAATATGGGAGAAGCATCACAAGCTTACCTGGACGTTATTCCTCAAAGCCCAAGTCTACTTGGTCTCAAAGTCGAGCTCAAGTCGGACTCTAACTTCGGTTCGGAGCCTCAGGACAGCACATCAATAAAATGACCATATCTGGGTCATACGAAGTCCAATTGAGGCGATCTTGGACTCTACGGAGAAGCCCACGATGAGAGCTTTCGAACGGAAGTCGTTTCACTTCCAAAATCCTTCTAGATCGACAGGAATCATCAAAACAATATGATGAACAGAATCTACTGGGTGCTGCGACACCTCCACTTGAGCCCAAAGGCCTTGTATGACCTAGGGTTTCATGGCTACCCCCTTGGCTACCTCCCTTGCCCTCTCCCTCATACATATTTAGTAGCCGTCGCTAGAATAGATGGGTTTTGCTTAGATTACAACTAGACACTTTGTTAGTTTTTCGCCGTTCATCGGTTTGTGGAACCCCAACTCGTGTGCTTAATATTATTCGCAATTTCAGATTGCATCTTCTATGTTCTTGCTTGTGTTCTTGATTCGCATGCAGGGATAAGCCTTCTTAGCGAGGTCAACCGTGTTTGTGCGTGGTTGATAACCAAAGGAGCCATGGTGTAGCAATTGCAGGGTTGGAGTTAGTTCTGATTGGAAGCCGGATCGTCAACGTCGAGTTCTCCACCAATCGACTTACTACTACCTGTCGGAAGATCGGGCCACCGTTCCCATCAAGTGGTATCAAAGCTTCGGTTGCCCGATAGGTAATTCTTGTATCCCCACTTTTGTTTTGCTATCGTCCTAGAGTCCAGGAAAAAAATTGCCCTACAAAAGTTCTTCATCGCCCACCGCCCTACAACCCTTGTGCCTTTGCAATTTTCGTTTTTAGTTTCGCTTGTTGAGTTTATGTCCGTCGTCGTCGTCGTGTTGCTGGTTGGAGGTTGTGATCCTAGTTTCTAGTGGTCCTTTTCCGTTGCCCTAGTTCTTGTTTTGCATTGTTAGTCATCCCACCACCGCCAACCCTAGAACCGAACTGTTTGCCATTGCCGCCGCTCTACATTATTTTTTCTGCTCCGCAAACCCTAGATAGGTTGCGAGCCGCCTTGTACCAATCGCCTTGCATTGCTGGCCACCCTTGTTCACCGGCGATCCTATTGCTATTTTAGCCCTAACCGGAAGAAAGAAGTGAAGTCGCAGGCAATTGTGCAGTGTTCAGTAAAACTGGCATAACTTTTGCATATGAACTCCGATCGGAGCGAATTTTTTTGTTTTGAAGAGGACGACGATGCGCATCTGACAAATCCTCAGGTCAAAAGACTTGTGCAATTTTTGACCCTAAAAATCAGCCTCTAAGACCGAGTTCTGGACCCTAGAAGTTTGCTGTCCTGTTTTTACCGTTGTTTTGGTCATCTATTTAACGTCTTCTCTTGTTCCAAAACATGAGATTTTTGTTTTCCCTTTGAGTTAACAGAAAGAAAAGCAAAAGTCAAGTGCAAAAAAAAGAGTCGCACTGAAAAAAACCAGAGAAAAAAAAGAAGCAAAAAGAGGGAAAGAGAAGCTAATAATCAGAATTGTTTGTATCCTTTGAGTCCTATGTGCTTTGATATATCCCTTGCTAGGTTGAACTAGTTCTAGGAACACATTTAGGCCACCAACTGTGACAGGTACGTTGGATATTTATTCAGCTTGCTAATCTGAGTTCGATATTGTTTATTCCTTGCTACTAAATATTGCCTTCCGAGCTCCACATACTTCTTATCAGTTCAAGTTCTCCTTTGCAATCGCTTCGCTCACGCCCTCACGGTATCACGAACCATACATCGGTTGTACCACCTGCTGCTTTGGTAAGAACATTTGTAAGAGCGTGGTAAGACGCTTGAGAGTGAGTGTTTCCTCCTTCCACCACCTAGTAGTTGATAGGGATAATACTCTTGTGTTGTCTTTTATCTTCTACTAACCATGACAGGTTCGCAAGCTGAAGCTGAGGATGGATTGGAGTGTGTTACGAAAAATGAGCTAAATAACACGCTAAATGACATTAATGCAAACATCGCAAAGATCGGTCGAGACAATGAGCATAGATTGGAGAGAATAGAACGGTGCATATGATGCTGAAATTTATTTAGATTGGGAAATGACTGTTGAACAAAAATTTAACTCCCATCTAGTTCCTGAAGTACATAGAGTCAGACAAGCTACTAGTGAGTTCAAAGATTTTGCTATCATGTGGTGGAATGAAGTAGTTAATTCTGGTTTACAACCTGATACATGGGATAGATTAAAGCGAGCTATGCATAATAGATTCATTCCTCCATCTTATAAACGTGATTTACGTAAGAAATTGCAACGCTTGAATCAAGGAAATAGATCTATAGAGGAGTACTATCAAGAGCTACAAATAGGCATGTTGCGTTGTGAGGTATTTGAGGATGAAGAAGATAAGATGGCTCGTTTTTACGGAGGTTTACGATGTGAAATTCAGGACATAGTTGATTACAAAGAATATAATAATATCAATAGATTGTTTCAGCTTGCTATGTTGGCAGAAAAAGAATTGCAGGGAAGACAACAAAGGTCAAGAAGCAACTTCGGCAGTGCATCTACACCAAAATCGATGCCGGGCAAGCCAAATCAACCCCGTCTCCTACTAATCGCCTGCTGCCCTCCATGAGTAGGCGCGCTCAGCAAGACCGCCACCACCATCACGCACCGAGGTGCGAATCTACTATCGCAGTGCACCAACAAAGAGCTCTTCATTGGTTGCTTCCACGGGTCGTATGAGTGGCATTGTGTGCCATCGTTGCAAGGGAATAGGACATGTCATGAAGGATTGTCCAAGTCAGCGAGCATACATCGCCACGGAAGAAGGTGGGTACATTAGTGCTAGTAATATTGAGGATGAATATGCTCTTGCAGCTAACCTTGCAGATAATAAAGATGACCATGAGACGGACGGTGATGGTGAGGAGATTTTAGGGACCGCTACAATGGAGAATTACAGGACCATAATTGTGCAGCGGGTGTTGAGCGCTCAAGTGGAGCAAGCGAAGAACCTACAACGCCATAATTTGTTTCACATTTATTTCATCGTCCAAGACCGTCGTGTTCGTGTGATAATTGATGGTGGAAGCTGCAATAACTTGGTGAGTTCAGATCTGGTCAAGAAACTTTGCTTGACCACCCATGCACATCCTCATCCATACCATATTTAATGGTTCAACAATAGTGGTAAGGTGAAGGTAACACAAACTGCGAGAGTGCATTTTTCCATTGCAACATACCATGATTTTGCTGATTTTGATGTAGTACCTATGCAAGCATGTTCACTTTTATTAGGCCGTCCATGGGAATTTGATACTGATGCAACTCATCATGGTAGAAGTAATAAATACACTCTTATGCACAAAGGAAAGAAAATCACTTTGCTTCCTATGACACCTGCTGAAATTGTGCAATGTGATAAAGAGAGAGCTCAAAATGAGAATAAAAAGAGTGGATCAGAATCTGAAAATCAGCAAATAGCTACGAACGTTTTCCCACCTAAGAACGACAAGAAAGCACCTAGTTCTAAGTCCGAGGGAATTACATTGAAAGGTGGTGTTATGCTTGCTACAAAATCTGATCTTGCTGCAATTACTGAGAATGAGTTGCCATGCTATGCGTTGATATGCAAAGAAACTTTAGTTTCACTTGAGGATATATCTAACTCTTTGCCTCCTTCTATTTCTAACCTTTTGTAGGAGTACATGGATGTCTTTCGAGATGAGATACCCCGGGGATTACCACCTATTCGAGGGATTGAGCATCAAATTGATTTGATCCCGGGAGCAACCTTGCCAAGTCGTGCTGCATATAGAACCAACCCGGAGGAGATTAAGGAAATTCAGCGACAAGTCCAAGACCTTTTGGACCGTGGGTACGTACGAGAAAGCCTTAGTCCTTGTGTTGTTCCCGTGATCTTGGTTCCTAAGAAAGACGGTAATTGGCGTATGTGTGTTGATTGTAGAGCCATAAATAATATTACCATAAGATATCGTCATCCTATCCCTAGGCTAGACGACATGCTTGATGAGTTGAGTGGTTCTATAATTTTCACTAAAATTGACTTGCGAAGTGGATACCACCAGATTAGAATGAAACTTGGAGATGAATGGAAGGCTGCATTTAAAACTAAGTTCGGCTTGTATGAGTGGTTAGTGATGCCTTTTGGGTTAACTAATGCATCTAGTACTTTCATGCGATTGATGAACGAAGTTTTACGTGCGTTCATTGGAAGATTTGTTGTAGTTTATTTTGGTGATATCTTGATTTACAGCAAGTCACATGCACTACACTTTGATCATCTACGTGCTGTTTTTAAAGCTTTGAGAGATGCACGTTTGTATGGTAACCTCGAAAAGTGCACCTTTTGCACGGATTGAGTCTCGTTTCTTGGTTATGTTGTTACTCCATAGGGAATAGAGGTGGATGGAGCAAAAATTGAAGCCATAAAGAGCTGGCCAACACCTGAGACTGTCACACAGGTGAGAAGCTTTCATGGTCTTGCGGGGTTCTACCGGCGTTTTGTGCGGGATTTCAGCACCATTGTTGCCCCGTTGAACGATTTGACAAAGAAAGGAGTAGCTTTCAAATGGGGGTCTGCACAAGAAAAAGCATTCAAGTTGTTGAAAGAAAAGCTCACCCATGCTCCATTGCTCCAACTCCTAGATTTCAGTAAGACTTTTGAGCTAGAATGTGATGCTAGCGGGATTGGAATTGGAGGTGTGCTAATTCAAGAAGGTAAACCAGTTACTAATTTTAGCGATAAATTAAGTGGGCCAAGTCTCAATTATTCTACCTATGATAAAGAATTGTATGCTTTACTTTGTGTGCTTGAAACTTGGCAACATTATCTATGGCCCAAAGAATTTGTTATACATTCTGATCATTAATCGCTAAAACATATTAGAAGTCAAGCTAAACTGAATAAACGACATGCTAAATGGGTAGAATATATTGAGTCATTTCCATATGTCATAAAACATAAGAAAGGAAAGGACAATGTGATTGCTGATGCGATTTCTAGGCGTTATACCATGTTATCTCAACTTAATCATAAGACTTTTGGTTTATAGACCATTAAGGACTTATATGCTACTGATTTGGACTTTAAAGAAGTGCAAGAACATTGTAAAGAAGGGAAAACATGGAATAAATATGTGCTAAATGATGGTTTGCTCTATCGTGCTAACAAGCTATACATTCCAGCTAGCTCCGTTTGTCTTTTGTTGTTCCAGGAGGCGCATGGAGGCAATTTGATGGCACATTTTGGAACAAAGAAGACCGAAGATGTGCTGGTCGCCCACTTCTTTTGGCCAAAGATGAGACGCGACGTGGAGCGCTACGTGTTACGCTGCACTACTTGCAATAAAGCTAAGTCCCGCTTAAACCTACATGGTCTTTACATGCCTCTTCCTATTCATAGTATACCATGGGAGGATATTTCTATGGATTTTGTTTTAGGGTTGCCTAGGCCAAAGAGGGGGAGGGATAGCATATTTGTTGTTGTGGATAGTTTCTCTAAAATGGCACATTTTATACCTTGTCACAAGAGCGATGATGCTACAAATATAGTTGATTTGTTTTTCAGGGAAATCGTTCGACTACATGGAGTGCGTAAGACTATTGTCTCGGATCGAGATGCAACGTTTTGAGTCACTTTTGGAGATCACTTTGGCACAAATTGGGGACGAAGCTGCTGTTTTCTACTACATGTCATCCCCAAACTGATTGACAAACAGAGGTCGTTAACCGCACATTACCCACTATGTTGCGGGCTGTTTTAAAAAAGAATTTGAAGATGTGGGAAGAGTGTTTGCTGCATATTGAGTTTGCTTACAACAGGTCAAAACACTCCACCACCAAGGTAAGTCTGTTTCAGGTAGTGTATGGTTTTAATCCCCATGCTCCTATTGATTTACTACCTTTGCCCACTTCTGAAAAACATAATTTGGATGCTAAGAAGTGTGCTGAATTTATTCTTAAGTTGCATGAAACAACTAAAGAGAATATAGAGCGCATGACTGATAAGTATAGGATTGTTGGAAGTAAAGGTAGGAAAGAAATAAAATTTGAACCAGGTGATTTGGTTTGGTTGCATTTGAGAAAGGATAGGTTTCCACAATTAGGAAAATCAAAGTTGATGCCTAGAGCTGATGGTCCGTTTAAGATAATTGAGAAAATCAATGACAATGCATACAAATTGGATCTACCTGCAGATTTTGGGGTTAGTCCCACATTTAACATTTCAAATTTGAAGCCATACTCGGGAGAGGGAGATGAGCTTGAGTCGAGGATGACTCCAATTCAATAGGGGGAGGATGATGAGGACATCACTCCTTCGGATGTGCGCAACACGACTCCTCAAGATATACATGGTCCAATTACAAGAGCACGCGTGCGACAATTAAACCACCAGGTGAACTCATTCCTCGCTGTTCATGTTTTCTTGGATGGATTGCTATTAAATTCTTGTGATGTTTTGTTGCTTAGGAATATGGGAGAAGCATCACAAGCTTACCTGGACGTCATCCCTCAAAGCCCAAGTCTACTTGGTCTCAAAGTCGAGCTCAAGTCGGACTCCAACTTTGATTCGGAGCCTCAGGACAACACATCAATAAAATGACCATATCTGGGTCATATGAAGTCCAATTGAGAGCTTTCCAATGGAAGTGGTTTCACATCCAAACTCCTTCTAGATCGACGGGAATCATCAAAACAATATGATGAACAGAATCTACCGGGTGCTGCGACACCACCACTTGGGCCCAAAGGCCTTGTACGACCTAGGGTTTCACGGCCACCCCCTTGGCTACCTCCCTTGCCCTCTCCCTCACACATATTCAGTAGCCGTCTCTAGAATACATGCGTTTTGCTGAGATTACAACTAGACACTTTGTCAGTTTTTCGCCGTTCATTGGTTTGTGGAACCCCAACTCGTGTGCTTAATATTATTCGCAATTTCAGATTGCATCTTCTACGTTCTTGCTTGTGTTCTCGATTCGCACGCAGGGATAAGCCTTCTTGGCGAGGTCAACCGTGTTTGTGCGTAGTTGATAACCAAAGGAGCCGTGGTGTAGCGATTGCAGAGTTCGAGTCAGTTATGATTGGAAGCCGGATCGTCAACGTCGAGTTCTCCACCAATCGACTTACTACTACCTGTCGGAAGATCGGGCCACCGTTCCCATCAACACCTGCTGCCACTCCAACAATACAAGGACCACTCACTAGAGCTCGAGCTCATCAACTCAATTATCAGGTACTTTCATTGCTGTGGGATAATATTAATTTTGCTACGGATTTGATACTACCTAAATCAAGTTGTTACTTGATACTTAGGAATGGTGGGTCACGCATGGATACAAGAGACAAGCTATGGAGCATAGGATCAAGAATGGAGATGATGGTAGCACCATAAAGAGAAGGAAATCAAGTGGAGGAGACAAGTGATGATTTTAGGACACTAAAGCCACCATAAAAAGATTTAGCAATTTTTCTTGGTCTCGACCAAAGGGGTTTCGACCAAGTCCATGGAAGGAGCTGCGCCACTTTATTTGGCCATATGGGCCATTTTAATAGCAGCAGGTCATATTACCTTAAACAGAGTCCTAGCTATCTTTAGTATAGAGTCCAGGGATGGAAGGAAAGAGGAGTACGGTTGGTTTACTCAAAGTTAGGCTGAACCCTCCTAGGTTTGGTCCTCCTCCCCAAGTTGGCCACACCCTCCTCCTTACACCCCTCCTTAAATACCCCTTTAGCTGCACCAATTGAAGGTGGGTTTTGTTGAGCATAGTTTTAGCTTAGGGCCAAACTACATTGTCATCTAGACGTGTCGAACGACTGCTTGTTGAGACTACTTCGTGGAACCCCACCTTTTGATATATATATTCGCGAACCTCAAATCTTATTTGCAATTTCAGATTGCTATTACTATCATTCTTGCTTGTTCTTCGGTTTCTTCAGGAATTGAACACGTGTTTAGGTTGATCGTGCCCACGACAAGATCAATAACCCTCTCGAGTTGGTTTAGCAATTACTAAGGTGCATCATCGTTGTAAGTTGTAGCTAGATCTTCAAAGTTACTTCCACTAAATGGAAGTTATTACCCTCATCGAAAGATCGGGAACAATCTTACATCAAGTGGTATCAGAGTACCAGGTTGCTCGGCGAGAGATTTCCTATTTTTATTAGTAGTAGATTGCATCTTATTTCCTATAGCACACTTAGCTAAAAATTATTAGGTTAGATCATAACATCCGAACCATTTTTTTAGCCGTTAGCAATTTTATCATCTAGTATTTGAATTGTTGAATTTATGCTGCATCCATCTAGAAGTTGCTGGTTTAGATTAGTTTTGGGTGATTCGGTGTCTACTAGATTTTACCACTTTTTGCACCATCGTTTATAGCCGTATCAATTCCAGTAGAGAAATCAACAAAAAAAATTGTTGCCGTGACCAACTCTTTTGCTGATTGGTGAGATATCCGTGTGAGGGCAAGGTTTAAGTTGACGTCCAGATCAAGTTCTAGTCCGACTCGGACAGAGAATCCAAGTGAACTTCAGTTTGCTAGCTGGGTCCGAATTCAACTCCAATTCGGAATTCAATTTTAAATCCTCTCCGAAAGATAGAAAGTCCAGCTTGGTTTGGACAGAGGAATATAAGAAGGAATCCGAAACTTATGTGGTGTGTTTTGGAAGAGGTTAAGGTCTTTTAGTTACCTATTTACCTCTACCAAAAAAATTGTGAGCTGCATTGCTCCCTAGGTTCAGTGAGGTAATAGAAGGATTTTTGGTGACATTCGTCATTTAGAAAAGGAGAAAAAAATCTAGTTTGTTCCATTCCTTTCATAGGGCTGTTTCTCTCATACCTTGTTTCCCTTTCCTTGCCACCACATTGTTCTCCACTCATACCTTGTTTGCCTTTGCTTCCCACCATATTGTTCTCCACTCATACCTTGTTTCCCTTTGCTTGCCACCACATTGTTCTCCATTCATTATTTTTTAGTATCTAGGCTTTGGCATTTTTGAGCTCTCTCTCTAGTCGATGATCGGCAACTAGGCTAGTGTTTGAGCATATTTTCAGCATGCATTGCTTTTTGATATATTGTGTCACAAATTGTGAGAGTGAGAAAACTATATCCAAGCTCCACATTCTACCCCATACGTTTGTTCAGTCCCTTAGCAACCGCTTTATCTAAGCTTCAGAGAAGTTTTGACACCGCCAATGGTCGACAACACCTGTAAGAGCTTTGGTTAAAAGCTTGAGAGTTGAGCGACTTCTCACCACATCCTACGTAGTGATAGGAACATTATACTTGTGATTTTGTTTCTTGTCTTCTACTAACAATGTCAGGTGACAAGGATTCACTGCATCACTCTCCACGCACAAAGGGTATTGTTGCTCACTTTGAGAGGATGACGAGGATCACCACCGAGGGCCTTACTAAGGATGTATCACTCACTAATGAGCGTATGTCACTGCAAGAAGACCATCTCTGGTCCATCGAGACTGCACAGTGAGTTGCTAACACTACCGTTGCCACTATTTTGTGTAGACTTGATATGCTTGCAGCTGCTGCCCCGGGAACATTCATTCCTCCGCCTCGTCTGCCAAGCAACAACAACGGCGTACTACGTGCACAACGGGTTCCCATTACTTCCCTGGGGTCCCAGCATGGCCCCGCTGCCTCGGCCGCCCAAACACACATCGCCAACGCTTCTGTTTAGCAACCTAGGGCTACCGTAGCTTCGGTAGCTGAGGTAGAAGAACAAAACGATGAGAACTACGATGACTACGCCAATGATTTGGAGGATGAAAATACCATCAATTACGACCACGACCATCGTCGGCTACGATTTAATCGGCAAGGTATGCGACGTGATCCACCGTGACGTGAGGTACGTGATCGTGATGATGTTTTCTCTAAGGTAAAATTCAATATGCCACCTTTCGAAGGTACGTATGACCCTGATGGTTACCTCAGTTGGGAATACTTGTTGATAAAAAATTTGCATGCCATGATTTTCTTGAGGATAGAAGAGTTAGGGCTGCACTAGTGAATTCACAGATTTTGCTTCTATTTGGTTGAGAGAGCATTGCCGCGTTCATCCAAATAATATGTCCACCACTTAGGAAGCATTAAAGCTGATTAAGAGACATAGATTTGTTCCCTTATGTTATGCTAGAGATTTATTAAATAAATTGCAATGCCTACGCCAAGGTAAAAGTTCAGTAGAGGAATATTATCAAGAATTGCAAATGGCATGTTGCGTTGTGGTTTAGTTGAGAATGATGAAGCTTCTATAGCTCGTTTCTTAGGTGGTTTAAATTGACAAATCCAGGACATTCTAGATTATAAGGATTATAATTCGATGACTCGTTTATTCCATCTTGCTTGCTTGTAAAGCTGAATGTGAATTGTAGGGATGACAATCGAGGACGAAAACTAACTTATCTGCAAGTCGTACTACTTCGTGGACGCCTCACATCCCCATTGCCCCATCTGGCTATACCACTACACCGAGCTCCTCCAACAACAAATCGACAACCTCTACTTCCAATTCAGCACCACGTACACCTGCACTGACAAAATTGCCACACCAGCTCCTACAAAAAGTTCATCGTCGGTCGCCTCAACGGGACTAACAAAAGACACTCAATGCCATCGCTGCAAGTGTTTCGGCCACATGATGAGGTAGTGTCCAAGCAAGCGTGTGCTAATAATTCACGAAGACAGCGAGTATGATTCAACAAGCGATCTTGACAAAGAAACCTATGCTTTGCTTTCTGAAAATGAAGACGACGATCAAATTTCAGAACATGAAGAAGAGCACGTGAGCGCTGGTGATGCTGACCAATATTTGAGTATTATTGCGCAACGTGTGCTTAGTGCTCAGATTGCCTATGCCGAGCAAAATCAGCTCCACAACTTGTTTCACATTAAAGGCATTGTCAAGGAGCGATCGGTTCGTATAATCATTGATGGTGGGAGTTTGAAGGACCGAGATGACTACAGTAAAATCAGTATAGGACTAGTAAAATCAGCTCGACTTTGAAATGAAAATCAGGTGAATCTTTTGATCGGTTGATCCACACTTAATGAAACTTTGTAGACACCTTCCTATTGACGCCAAGAACTTATTCCAACCTTCAATCATAAGGATTGATGTCAAAGTTCTGACCTTTTTCCAATTTAAGGAAGAGTGCACAAGAACGGGTTCAGAAACTAAAACTTGGCCCTCAGCTAGCTCGTGGGTTCTTGATGATCAAGATGATCCTAGATAGTTTCCCACATGTCATAGAAAGCTAGAACACAAGACAAGAACACCAAAAACTCAATCTTTCAAGAATAATCATCTAAAGAGCAAAAGATCGGGTTTTTGCAAGAAAGAACACAAGATTTGACTAGATGATTGGGATATGGTCTGAAGAAGACTCATCCATCAATCATACAGCCTCAACACAATATGCACAAGCATTTAGAAGGAATGGAGGCAAATCCAAATATACGGAAAGTAAATTGCAAGGACGAAAATGCGTAAAATAAATTCAGACATGAGTAAATGAAGATTTTATTTCTGGAAGGGAGGTTTACAAAGCCCACAACAAAGTGGGCAAAGCTCAAAGAAGTACAAAAATCTCAAACCTTTAAGAAGAGGAAGGCTACCCCTATCCCTCTATTTATACTACTCTTGAGTCATTCTACACCCTTGGATGAGTTCCTTCTACCCTAAGGATCACCATCAAGGACTAAGATTGACTCACTCACTCATACATGAGCTAACCCGAAACCCACAACCATAACGGGTTTTGCACGCTTCTCAAAACATACTAACTAGACCCGCTACTCTATCACCCAGACCGCTATCCAACGGCCCTCCTTGACCCGAGCAGCACCTAGCTAGCATCTCATCCATTCCTTATTTTCTAGGTTCGCAGCGACTCCGTCTCCGATTATCCTCCGGCCATCTTTGACCATCTGGACCTCCGGCGCACCTCGCCTAGTCCCGGTCATCCTCCGCCTCACCATGATCTAGCACTGTAGTCTTGCAATCATTAAAAACAAGGAAAAACCATCACATATCAATGTTCAACAAAGATATGCTATAATTATTCAATTGCAAAAATTAATTCTCACATTGCTCATTAAGTCGGCACTACCGCTCCAGTATGGTCGGTAGTGCCGCTTGCACTCAAACCCCAGCGAGCACCTCTTTGGAAAATAACTACAGCTCCCCAAAGCCAGTAGTGTCGCTCGGCCGACAGTACCGCCCTCTTGAGGCCGTTAGTGCCGCTCCTGGCAGACACAACTCAAATTGTTTTAATTGAAAAATTCAATTCAAATCAAACTCAAACCAGAGCTGTAATATCTAAAAAAAAATTTAACTTGAGTGGCGGTGGGCTGTTTTAGGGTTAGTGTGGGTCTTGAGGGCTATCTTTGGGCCTCCGAGAGAGATTTGGGTTGGTGTGGGCTGATTCTGGGCTGTAGGTGGAGCGTCATGGCCCATAGGGGGTTTCCCTAACCCTAGCCTACTCTCCCCTTTCACCCCCAAGCCACCCTACCTCCCTTGCAGCCACCCTCCCTTCCAAAGAACCCCCTCCCTCCTCGCGCCTCTCCTTTCCTGCGCCCCTCCTCTTCTTGCACCCCTCCCCTTCCGAGTGCTCCCTCCCGACGCCCCTCCTCCCTCCTGGCGTCCCCCATTCAGGTGGTGTGACTTCAGGAGTGGCCTCAACCTTGCACCACTCCGCTCCTCGTGGTTAAGGCAAGTGTTTTGGAATGGGTAGTGTGTGGTAGGAAGTTGTTAGAGATGCTGTGTGTGCCATGGACTAGTTGATGAGTGGTTTGTTATGTTGATGCTTATGTGATGAACGAGTAACTGATAGATTAATTTGATATGTCTAATGTTAACCAGGATATGATGACTTGATTCATAGTAATGCTATGCCAAGATGAGATAAAATTGTTGTACATGTTGTTTTGGGTTACTAGTACATGTTGCATTCATGGCATGAAATCGCCGTATGTGAGAAAGTCCTAACTAGTCCAGTAAAGCCGGTGAGAAAGTTATGACTAATCCGAGAGCCATAGAGTAAGTCCTACATCGTGATTTCATTCACCGTGGCGAATGGAAGCGAGGAGTAGGCACCTCCATCTACGAGATGGAAGGGGAAGAGGGTGCACACCGACGGTGTGCACTCACCTATACCCCAGATACGCCTTTGAGAGGACATGTGCATCGCATGGCATTGCATCTTATTCAAGGAGATGAGTACGAATTGTTAACGATATTATGAATATGAAAATGATGAATATGTTGTTGCCGCTAAATGATTCTTTCACTCATTTCATTATGCTTGCTGAGTTTTAAACTCACTCTTGTGTTTAATGTTGTTTTTTAAAGTACCAAAAGTCGGCATGCGGGATAAGGGATTAGCTACACCTCCTCACGTAGCATTTCACTTTAGGCAATGTTATAAGTTACGATTTGAATTCTTGGATATAACTAAAGGCCATGAAACTTGTTAAATGGTCAATTGAGTGCTTAAATCTCGTTGGGTTCGCTTTTTTGTAGTGAGATTGAACTGTTAGTATGAGATTTTGTGGATGTTACATTTATGTTCATTGCTTCTTTAGATGCTTTATATATTGATATTACTTGCCGGGATAGTAACGTTGCTAAATTCATGATAAAAACAGATGTTATGTCTTTGAATTTTCGGTATTAGCAATTGGTAACCTTGCTGGAATTTAGCTTGTTTTGGGATATTTAATTGTTGTAGTTTCTATGTTTGGTAGCATTCGGGCATGATAGATGCCGGGGTGTTACAGTTGGTATCAGAGCGGGCTTTAGGTCCGTGGTGTGAAATTGGAAAATTACTCTATAGTGAACTAAAATTTTGATTTGAGAAATTAGAAACTTGGCTTAGGTATATATTCTTTAAAATTTGGCCATAGCATATTAATCTTAAAATTTGATATAGGTTGGTTAACTAATTTAAAACTTGACACACTCTGATGCACAGTAGAAAGGGTAAGGGTAATCATTGCATTACGCTTTAATATCTTATTTGAGATTTGATGATTTATATGTGTTGAACATGATGGTGTTATGATGATGTATATTGCTATGATTATGATTGAGTGGCTTGAAGGAATGTGATTATGTGAATTAGATGTGCTGAAGGGTTTCAGTGGTTGTCTGCGTGGTCATGGTAGAGGCCATGGTTGTCTGCGTGGTCGTGGTAGAGGCCTTAGTTGTGGGTGTGGCTGGGTAGAGCCACCACCTAAGGTTTAGGAACCCCTCGTATGGGAGAGTTGTTGTCTATGTATGTCTTAGATCGGAGAGTTTGTTGAGAAGGTTGCTTTCATTATATCTTCAATGGTCGGAGACAAAGACAAAGTGTTTAGTGAATGAGTCTTTATCGGTTGTTATTACTACTGTTCTAGCAATTGGCTTTATTGGTTAATGTTGGTTGTTTTTTGTCAAATTTTTTTTTTGCCTTTTGTATGTGTATATCGGTTTCCGCGCTTAAAAGAAGTTGCTGTTTTTTTAGCAGAACTTAAGTTCTAAGGGTTTATGCTTTCCGCCTTTATTAGAAAATGGAGTAGATGATCGCTTGGTTTTCCTTTTGGTGAAAAAGAATACCCTTGCAACCATCTTCTTTCGTGGAAGTTTTAAATTCCCTATGTGATCAGACACAAGAAGGGAAAGGAAAACACTATTGCTGATGCATTGTCTAGAAGATATACTATGTTTTCACAACTTGACTTCCAATTTTTTGGTTTGGAGACAATTAAGGAGCAATATGAGCATGATGTTGACTTTAAAGAAATATTTCTCAATTGCAAAGAACGACGAACTTGGAACAAATTTGACGTTAACGATGGATCCGTTCGTCTTTTGTTGTTACAGGATGCGCATGGAGGAGGACTTATGGGACATTTCAGCGTCAAGAAGATAGAGGACATACTCGCTGCTCATTTCTTTTGGCCAAAGATGAGATGAGATGTCAAGTGTTATGTTGCTCGCTGCACTAAATGTCAAAAAGCTAAGTCACGACTTAATCCTCATGGTTTATATATGCCTCTTCCTGTTCCTAGCGTTCCGTGGGAGGATATTTCTATGGACTTTGTTTTAGGATTGCCTAGGACGAAAAGAGAAAGGGATAGTATATTTGTTGTCGTGGATAGATTATCTAAGATGACACATTTTATTCCATGTCGTAAAAGCGATGATGCTACTAATGTTACTGATTTGTTCTTTTGTGAAATTGTTCGCTTTGCATAGTGTGCCAAATACTATAGTTTCTGATTGTGATACTAAGTTCCTTAGCCACTTTTGAAGAACTTTATGGTCTAAATTGGGGACTAAATTGCTGTTTAGTACTACTTGTTATCCCCAAATTGATGGACAAACCAAGGTGGTTAATCAAACTTTATCCACTATGCTTAGGGTTGTTTTAAAAAAGAATATGATAATGTGGGAAAAATGCTTACCTCATATTAAGTTTGCTTATAATCGTTCAGTGCATTCTACTAATAAGTTGTGCCATTTTGAAATTGTGTATTGTTTTGTTCCTCGTGCACCAATTGATTTGCTGCCTCTCCCATCTTCGAAAAAGGTTAATTTTGATGCCAAACAACGTGCTGAACTAATTCTGAAAATGCACAAGACAACAAAAGAAAATATTGATCGCATGAATGCTAAATATAAACTAGCTAGTAGTCAGGGTAGGAAACAAGTTACATTTGAACCTGGTGATTTTGTTTGGTTGCATTTGAGAAAAGACAGGTTCCCTGATTTGCGTAAGTCTAAATTAATGCCTCGAGGCAACAGTCTATGTTGAAAAAGATTAATGATAATGCATATAAGCTTGATGTGCTTACAGAGTTTGGGGTCAGTCCCACATTTAACACTGCAGATTTGAAGACATACTTGGGTGAAGAAGACGAGGTACCATCGAGGACGACTTCGATTCAAGAAGGGGGATGATGAGGACATCTCCACCATTGTTACACCCAATACACCAACACCTGCTGCCACTCCTCCAACAATACAAGGACCACTCAGTAGAGCTCGAGCTCGTCAACTCAATTATCAGGTACTTTCATTCCTAGGGGATAATATCAATTTTGCTAAGGATTTGATACTGCCTAAATCAATTTATTACTTGATACTCAGGAATGGTGGGCCAAGCTTGGATATAAGAGACAAGCTATGGAGCATAGGATCAAGAATGGAGATGATGGCAGCACCACAAAGAGAAGGAAATAAAGTGAAGGAGACAAGTGATTATTTCAGAACACTCAAGCCACTATAAAAATACTTAGTAATTTTTATTGGCCTCAACCAAAGGGGTTTTGGCCAAGTCCATGGAAGGTGCTGCGCCACTTGATTCGGCCATATGGGCCATGTTAATAGCAGCAGGTCATATTATCTTAAACAAAGTCCTAACTATCTATAGTATAGAGTCCAGGGATGGAAGGAAAGAGGAGTTCGGTTGGTTTACTCCAAGTTAGGCCGAACCCTCCTAGGTTTCAGCCTCCTCCTCAAGTTGGCCGCACCCTCCTCCTTTCCCCTCCTTAAATACCCCTTTAGCTACACCAATTGAAGGTAGGTTTTGTTGAGCATAGTTTTAGCCTAGGACCAAACTACATTGTCATCTAGACATATCGAACAACCGCCTGTTGATACAACTTCGCAGAACCCAACCTTTTGATCTATATATTCGTGAACCTCAATTCTTATTTGCAATTTCAGATTGTTGTTACTATCATTCTTACTTGTTCTTCGGTTGCTTGCAAGAATTGAACCTCATGTTAAGGTTGATCGTGCCCACAGCAAGATAAATAACCCTCCAGACTTGGTTTAGTGATTGCTAAGACACATCGTCATCGTACGCTATAGCCAGATCATCAAAGTCAGTTCCACTAAATCAAAGTTATTTCACTCATCAAAAGATTAGGAACAATCTTACATCAAAATCTTTAGTGCAAATGCCACCACAGCTAACTCTAAATCATGAGTGGAGATAGTTCTGTTCATGCTTCTTCAGCTATCTCGATGCATAAGCATTACTTTGCAATCTTTCTAAGCACATAGCCAAGACCCACTCAGGATGCATCAAAATAGACCATGAAGCACTTCCCTGGCTCAGGGAGGGTGAGAATAGGAGTACTCACTAGCTTCTCCTTGAAGGTGGAAAAACTATGCTCACAGTCAACAATCCACTAGAATTTCATGCTTTTCTGAGTTAGCGGAGACATTGGCTTGGCAATAATGGAGAAATCCCATGCAAAGCGCTGGTAATAGCCAGCAAGACTAAGGAAACTACCACCTCCTTGACATTAGAAGGCCTCTTCTAGTCCACGACTGTAGAGATTTTGCTTGGGTCAACAGAAATAACTTACCGATTTATCTCATGACTAAGGAAACCCACTTGTAAAATCCAGAATTCACACTTCTTCAGCTTGGCATAGAACTGATTCTCCCTTAGAGTATTAAGCACAAATCTTAGATGATGCTCATGCTCTTCCTCTGTCTTGGAATAGATCGGTATATCATCGATGAACACTACCACAAAATCATCAAGATATCTGTGCAGCATACTTCCTGGTGGAAAATACCATCTTTTCAATATCATGTTACTTCACACAGAGCTGATTATACCCAGACTACAGGTCAATTTTAGAGAATACCTTTGCTCCCTTCAATTGGTCAAATAAGTCTTCAATGTCACGTAATATATATTTGTTCTTGATGGCCACTTGATTAAGAGCGTGATAGTCGATACACATATGCCAAATCCCATCTTCATTTTCTATGAATAAAACAGGCACTTCCCATGGTGACACACTATACTGGATCAACCCTTTGTACAAAAGATCATCCAATTGCCTTTTCAATTCATCTTGGAAGGGATGAGCCAAGTGGTAAGGAGACAAAGAGATTGGGTGGGTGCCCATCAATCCTGAATTGCACATTTTGCTTGGGTGGCATGCCCTAAAGTTCAGTAGGGAACATATCTAGGTAGCTACACACCACTGGAATCTCCTCAATATGGACCAGTGTCGGGACCCGAATATGCAAATCCGGACCCTCTGTGTATACCACACTAGTCCAGGACCACGCTAGTGCACACAGGCTCAACATCAGTGAATATCACAATCATACATAGCGGAAATAATATGAAAGACATCATATATAGTATACTACTAGTTGAATGATCTTATGGTCAACTTACATGACTATGCCTCGCAAGGCTGAACAACATATTAAACTGCAGCGGAATGAAAACGTAGACAACCCCTCAGTATACCACAGGCAACTGATAAGGCTTCCGCCCTAAACATTCGTCTCCTCATGGAATCTTTCCTCCAGCATTTATGTAGACTCTTCAACAGGTGATGTTATTGTTGGCAAGGGTGAGTACTTAAAGCACTCAACAAGTTGTGCACAGAATGCAGTTCTATGTAACTATATGCAAGGCTTATTCCAATGGATAGGCTATCATGGCTGTTTTGCAATAAGCAGCATTTATGAACAAATACAGTAAATAGATTGTAAAGACTGTAAAACAAATAGCAATAATAAATAGATTCAGCAATTCTCAAGTAAACCAAGTTTCCAATCATAAGTCAAATTCCATCTTCCAAATGGCAATCCTGCCATCCCAACCAAGTTTTCCATTTAATTAAACTAACCCTTAACTGTAATTCCCGAGCATTGCTCAATACCGCGAGCACGACTATCCGAATAGTTTCACACTCTGCAGAGGTTATGCACTTTACCCACACGGCATGATATTCTCTTTGCGCCTGGCCATTAGCACACTTCCTTTGGTTTGCCGGCAGAGAAATCATGACAGAGCCTTTACAATGCTCTGACTTAACCCAGTACTACCCGCTAAGGTTTCAACACTGGTGGGTCTGGAAACCACAACCAGGGCCCCCCTCTTGCGCCATGTGAATTACTCCATAACTCGGGAACTCACACAACCAAGATAGTACCAAAATTAAGACATTGCAAATTACTCAGCTAGGCTGGCCCATATCAGACATGTGGTTGCACGATTGACTCAGGTCAAAGGCTTGCAAGGTTAAGTCCTTAGAGTGATCAGGGCAAGACATCCACATACCCTCTGCCCATTGGGCCCACCTTGGCATACTCGCCCCTTGTCACTTGCCCCAATCTAAGTTATTATCACCCGTTGATTACCAAGCACCACGTGCCATCAACAATTCAACATCGCTATGACATGACTCGCCACAACAACTCAATCTCATCGTGTGATTCCACATGACACACAAGTTCTTAACATTGTTCCATATTCCATTAATCAAGATTAATTATCAATGATTCTGACACATGTGATGACGTGGCATGGCTAAGCAACTAATACGGACTAATCCTCCAATGTTGATTATACTTATTAACCAACTATATTTAACCAATCTAGGGTGACAATGGATCATGGCATACAATGACAAGGTAGGGTGTAGATCAATCTGGTATATTAGCTAAAGCCCAATTTAATTTGAAACAATTGTATACTTGAAATATATGCAATAGGGTAAAACAACTATAGCAATTTTATAAACATGGGTTCAACATGATCAAAGCACAACTTGCCTTGGAATAGGTCCTGATCTGGTTCGAACTTGCTCTTGAGTTCTTTGGATCTTCCACCAAGCGTCGCACAATTCAACGCCTACGCGCATCAAGAAGAAAAGCAAATAAATACCAAAACAGAGAGCAATTGAACTCCAAAAATCAAATAAAATTCACCATTAAATAGATCTCAATTTTACAAATTTTTTGAAATTTGAATCACTCAAATCCGAGTTACGATGCAAAAGATATAGCCTTTTGAAGTTTGGAATAAATACTGAAAATACAGAAATTAGAAAATCAGAATTAACAAATTTATTTTTTTACTGAAAATCGAATTACTGCATCACGCTGACGTCACCATCGCCCGAACCAATCACGAGCCGCCACGTTGCCTTGGTCCATAGACCCAGTCCACGGTTTGGATCTGGTCCACCATGGACCCGGTCCATGGCTCCTGCTAGAGCTCGCCACATGGCGATGCGCATTGGTCGCCAGACCGCCCTAGCCGATGGCTAACACGTGGCGCGCATCTACGGAGTCGGCAGAATCGGACGGTGGAGAACGCATCGTGACGCGGCGGAATCTCGGCGGCTCACCAGGAATTGAACGGCGGCGAACGAGTGAGCAACAGCGG
This sequence comes from Otatea glauca, assembly GCA_036346275.1. Taxonomy (NCBI): domain Eukaryota; kingdom Viridiplantae; phylum Streptophyta; class Magnoliopsida; order Poales; family Poaceae; genus Otatea; species Otatea glauca. Next base: position 14,188,364 of record CM070720.1, read on the forward strand.
CGAGTTTCCGCGGCGGCGGCTTACCGGCGCCGAGAACGAAGGTGAGTCCGACGGCGATTCAGCGAGCAACCGACGGCGCAAAAACACGGATCTGACGCGCCTTGAAGCGAGGTTCCTGGATCTGTCCTCAACAGCGACAAACAACCACCGGACGGCGATGAAACACGGAAAAACCTTGACGGCGCGGCGAGGAACAACGGTGAGCTCGCACGCAGAATTGACGATGGCTCTGGCGGCGATAAGCGGGGCTATCGAAGCGGTGCTAAACGGGGATCTCGGCACGACGGTCGGCGGCTTTTATAGCACCCAGGGAGGCGTGCCAAACACGGACGCCGAAGCAAACGCGGCGGTAGAGTCCACCTCGGTCACGGCCAGGACGACGACATCTCGACCGCACATGTGTTGCAATCGGACGGTCACTGAAACACGAATCGTGGCAAAATCCTGCGCGCCCACGCCGGGTTGATCCAGCGGCTTAGAGGGGCTAGGATTCCCCCGGTGAAATCTCCGCCGCTCGATCGTGATCCAAGGGACCACGATCTAGGGTTTCCGGCGGATGGGAAATGGGCCGCGCGGACGTGGGCCAAGAGCGCATAGTAAATGGGCTTGGCCCTTTACTGTGCAACTGATTTTCCCCCGGATTTATCAATTAAAATAATTCTGGTAATTCGATTAAATGGTTTTAGGCAATAAACATTCCAGGAAAAATCCAATAAAATTCTCAAAAATACTTTGAGGTATTTTGAACTTAAATAAAATATTTTTGGCAAAACTTTATGTTAACTTGTTTAATGTTTACAATTTTTCACCAACGGTTAATACACATAATTTGAATTCAATCAACTAAATCCAGATAAATTCCATAAATTCCAGAAAATTCCAGAATGCATAAATAGCAATAAAATAATATTGAATGCAAATTTTGGGATGTTACAACCATTGTGCTTAGCTTGTACATAATGGCCAATAGATTCCTAGACCTTAGCTTACACGCGACCAGAAAACAGATTGGCTAGCACATACAGAGAATAGAGTGGTGCACTTCCTTGAAAGATCAACTCTTCTCCCAATGAGGCCTATAGGGTAACAGTCTTTCAAAAACAACATATATTTTCCTAGTACTGATGTAACCAATTCATAACCAAAATCACATCGAAAGGCGTTGTCATCATCCATAGTAATGGTGCAACCAGGACACATAGTGGAGCTAGAAATGAGACCACCCTGGAGAGCTAACTATAGTAGACTTTGCAATTTGCTGCATTCCCAACTTTGCCTTTCTAGCAAAATCCATTGACACAAAGGAATATGATGCTCCTGAATTGAAAAGAAAGAATGTATAATAAGAATCCACATGCAAAGCATCTATCACCAGGTCCTGATGGCTAGCTGACTCGAAAGACAACATGGCATAGACTCTTAGTGTTGCTAGGGCAGCAAGAGCCCCAACACTCTACTGTGGTGGCACCAGAGTTGGTGGTAGTGTAGCGATCTGAAGTGGAGCCAACAGTGGAGGGTGCTAGTACTAACCAGCAAGTGGTGCCCAAGCTGGAGGCTATGGAAGAGCAGGATCAACAGCCAACATCTGGATTGACCCACTAGAAGAAGAAGAAGCTGTAGACGGCACGATGGTACCGGCTCTCACTTAATGATGCCATTGGGATTCTCCTAGCTCACACGCCCTATATGACCAAGCCAGCCATATAGATGTACTTTCCGGTCCAAGTAGACTCACCTGCGTGGTAACCACCACAACACTTGAAGCCAATCATTTCCTGCCCTAGGACAGGATGGTAAGTTGGAGTCATCAATGAGGAATGTGGTGCTGATGAGGAAGGGGGTCAATACTATTTCGTCTTGGTTGATGATCAGGTCATATTCTTGCAAGGTTAAGTCCTTAGGTTGACCAAGGCAAGACTTCCACAACCCATACCGCCACATAGACCCACCTTGGCATACTGCCCCTTGCCACTTGCCTCAATCCCAATCATTATCACCCTAGTTGATTACCATACAACACATGCCATCAACAATTCAACTTCATTGTAGAGCAACATGTGTTACCACAACTCAACATCATCATATGACAACACATGACACACCAATTCTATAAACATATTCCATTAGTCAAGATTAACTTCGATATTTCAAATGACATGTGTCATATGTGGCATGGCTAAGCAAACTATACACGGTCTAACCAACCCATGTTGATCTTTATTAGCAACCAACTATTTATGAACCATCCTAGGGTAACAATCATGGCATACAAATAACAATGTAAGGTATAACTCAATTGGGATGAATAACTAAATCCCAAACTAAATTTGGAAATAGAGGTACACGTTTAAATAACATGCATAATTTAAATCAACATAGCAATTTAATAAAACTGGGTTCAATATGATCAAAGCACAACTTGCCTTGGAAAAGCTCTTCATCCCACTCTGGACCTTGATCTTGGTTCAACGATTCCTCCTCGGACTCTCTGAGCACTCCAGCGTCTACGCATATCAAAAGAAAACACCAAATAAAAAAAACAGAGAGAACAAACTCTAAAAATCAAATAAAATTCACCATTGAATAGATCTCAATTTTACAAATTTTTAGAAATTTGAATTACCTCAATTGAAGCTCGAATGAAGGAGAACGGCCTCTCGAAAGATTTGAATAAAAGGAAAAATAAGAAAATAGAAAAACAATAATTTATCAAATTATTTTTATATTGGAAAATTGATTTATTGTGCAACCATGATGTTAGCACCCGATCTGAACTAATTGGAAACTGACATGTGTATCTTGTTTATGCACCTGATCCACGAACCTCCACTGGTCCACCGTTAACGTGTGCACGCAACTCATCCGACTGACAGGTAGGCCCGTGCGAAAGTTGACCAGGCTTGACCACGTCAGCGCTGACACACGTGACACGCCAGACAGATTGCTGAGATGGTAATGATGTGGCCGACACGCGTCAACCCTAGGACATGCCATGTAGGACAGTGGTGAACGAAGCCCTACGGTCGCCGTGACGAGCAAGAGGCACACCATCATGTAGATCACATCTTCGCCTACTTGATGACATGATTCGTTTCTCAGTTGAACCACTGAGGTGATGGTGGGGATGATTGGAAACCTTAGCGGCTTGGGTTCTCATAGCGACAGTGTTCCAACGACTCCTCGACCGATCCAAAGTGCGCACGAGCTAGCTCTGGTGATGGTGAAGCGATTGGCACCTTTCTCAATGACAAAGACCCACGAACAGCGACAAATCGATGCTTTTCCTCCTCAGTGGAGCTTTGGAAAAAACCCCAAATTGTGGCGATAGCACGGCTCTTCTTGGGATTCTACCTTATGGTTTCGGTTTGTGATCTCAAGGTGACCCTTGTGCACTATTTTATAGCCCGATTAGCCCACGCCTCTGTAGACTTGGACCTGGAGTCCATGCTAGCTATGACCAATTTAGAACAGGAGTCGTAACCGGAGACGGTGTGGAGAAGACAACCCTGGAGCTGGCACGTGGCGACATCTGATGGCTCGCACACAGCGGCTACGTGGACATTTTCTCACTGCCTGATTGCAAACTAACATTGGCAATCTAATGTTCTAGAAAACGGGCTGAGCTGTGGTTTGAGCCGGGCCCACATGGGTTTTTGCCTGAAACTGTTTAAATAGTTTTCAAAATACTTTTTCGATTAAAATAATTCTAGAAAATAGTTTAAGCCAATTAAAATAGTAAAAATATCAGAAAAATTATAGAAAATATTTTAAGACATTTGGAACTGAAATAAAATAGTTTTGACAAAAGTTTATTTAAACTTTCTTATTAATTAAATACTTTTCATAATAGGCCATATTCAAAAATAATAAATAAATCCAAATAAATTACAGAAAAATACAATAAATTCATAAATTCACAAAAACCATATTAAATCCAAATAATCCAAAAATTAGGATGTTACAAACCTCTCCCCTTAACAGAATCTCGACCCTGAGATTCAGGGTTGACTAAATAATAGGTTTGGAAATTCTGACTTCAAATCTTCCTCACGTTCCCAAGTAGCTTCACTTATTGAATGATTACTCCATTGAACTCTGCAAAAGCGAATTGACTTATTTCTGGTCTTGCGCTCCATAATGTCCAAAATCTTAATCGGCTGCTCCTTGTAAGTCAAATCTTCCAGCAACTCAAGTATGTTCTGCTGGCACTTTAAGACACTTCTTAAGCTGTGACACATGGAACACATCATGCACACTTGCCAATGACTGCGGTAACTCTAACTGATATGCAACCTCTCCTGAGTGGCTCAAGATCTTGAACGGACCAACATATCTTGGCGCAAGCTTTCCTTTAGCGTGAAACCTTTTGACTCCTTTAAGAGGGGTAACTCTGAGATACACAAAATCATCTAGTTCAAAACTCAACTCTCGGCAACAATTATCAGCATAACTCTTCTATCTTGACTGAGCTACTTTCAACCTCTCTCTGATCATAGCAATCTGCTCTTCAGCTTCCTAAGGGATGTTAGGTCCAAACATCAAACGCTCTCCTATCTCATTCCAATTCAATGGAGTACGACAGACATGACCATATAAAACTTCAAATGGTGACATTTGCAAACTTACCTCATAACTATTGTTATAACTAAATTCTGCACATGGCAAACATTTGTCCCACGACATAGCATAAACTAAAGCACAAGCTCTCAGCATATCCTCTAAAATCTGATTAACTCTCTCGGTCTAACCATCTATCTGCGGATGATGTGCTGTACTAAAATTCAAACGCGTATCCATAGCTTCATGCAACTTACACCAGAACCTCGAAGTAAATGAGGTACCTCTATCTAACACTTTCCCCTTTGGCACACCATGGAAATACACAATCCTTGCCATATATAGCTCTGCTAAGCGATCTCCTGAATAAGTAGTCTTAACTGGTATGAAATGGGCAACTTTGGTCAAACGATCAACTATGACCCATATTTCCAATTAGGAATATTTAACAACTGCAACAAACCAGCAGGTCTCTGATGCATTGCCTTTACTCTCTGGCACACATCACATAAAGCAACATGCTCAGTAACTTCACATTTCATATTAGGCCACCAAAATCTCTCTTTAAGATCTTGATACATCTTAGAACTTCCTGGATGAATCGAATACTTTGAATCATAGGCTTCCTCAAGAATCAATTGCTTAAGCTCCTTTTTATTAGGTATACAAATTCGACATTTGAATCACATAGCACCTTGTTCATCCAAAGTGAAATCCTTAGCCAAACCTTCATCCTTCTTAGACTTGATTCTGTTGATCTTATCATTATCTTTCTGACCTTCTCTGATTTGATCTTCCAAAGTCGGCTTCACTTCCAAAGTAGCTAAGAATCCATATGGAACAACTTTCAATTTCAATTTCTGAAATTGTTTGTATAACTCAGATCGATTATTTAACACTAGCATATTATCACTATGGATCTTACGACTCAAGGCATCGGCTACCACATTAGCCTTATCTGGATGATAATGGATTACCATATTATAATCCTTTATTAACTCCAACCATCTCCTCTGTCTAATATTGAGATCCGATTGGGTAAAGATATATTTTAAACTCTTGTGGTCCGTATATATTTCACATCTATTTCCAATCAGATAATGACGCCACAGCTTCAAAGCATGCACTACGACAGCTAACTCCAAATCATGAGTTGGGTAATTCTCTTCATATGGCCTTAATTTCCTTAACGCATATGCAACAACCTTGCATTCTATATCAATACGCATCCAAGTCCTTGCCTAGAAGCATCACAATAAATATCAAAATTGTTCTAAACATCTAACAACACTAGCAATAGTGTTGTTGTGAGATGCTTCTTTAAATCCTAAAAACTCTTTTCGCACTCTAGCGTCCATGTAAACTTCTTTTTCTTTTTCAACAATTGTGTAAGTGGTCTAGCAATTGTCAAAAATTCTTCGATAAATTGACAATAATATCCTGCCAGCCCCAGAAAACTACGGATGTGGGTATCTGACTTTGGTTGCTCCCAATGCAACACTGCTTCCACTTTGCTCGGATCAACAGTAACTCCTTTAGCGGTCATCACATGTCTAAGGAATCCAACTCTCTCTTTCCAAAAATCACACTTGCTAAACATAGAATATAGTTGTTGCTCTCGCAGATTTTCAAGGATTAATCTCAAATATTTTGCATGCTCTTCCTCAGACTTGGAGTAAACAAGAATGTCAAAAAATGAACACAATGACAAACTTGTCTAGATATTCCATGAAAACTTTATTCATCATGTTCATGAAATATGCAGGAGCATTGGTCAGTCCAAAAGACATGACCATAAACTCATAATATCCATATCGCATAGAGAATGCAGTCTTAGGAACATCCTCCACACGAATCTTCAATTGATAATATCCTGATCGAAGATCTATCTTGAAGAAAACTCTAGCTCTTCTTAACTGATCAAATAAATCATCGATCCTGAGTAATGGATACTTATTCTTAATCGTCACTTCATTAAGTGCACGATAACCAATGCACATGCTTAAGCTTCCGTCATTCTTTCTGAAAAATAGAACAGGCACTCCCCATAGAGACGAACTAGGTCTCACAGATCCTTTCTCTAGCAACTCCTCGATCTGCTTCTTCATCTCTACCAACTCATCAATAGGCATATGATACAGTCTTTTTGCTACTGGTGCTGTACCAAGCACTAACTCAATATCCTGATCTGGTGGCATGCCAAGCAGATCCTTAGGAAAAACATCTGAGTATTCTTTAACTACTAGCACATCCTCTAAACTGGCAACTTTGGCGCTATTAACCATCAACTGACCATCACAAACTACGATCGCTTGAAATTCCACTTTTTCGTCTTTTGGGCTTTCAACTTACACAACTCTTTGACCACAATAAAAAACAGTCTTATGTTTGGACAACCAATCCATTCCAAACATCTAGGGTCTGGGTATCCAATATAATAAGGTTCGCTAGGAGCTTTACTCCAATGAGTAACTTAACTCCTGAAAGATCATGTGGAGGTCTACCCATGTTTGTGATGAGTATTTGACTAAAATTGAGCTTGGTATGCTCTTGTTTTGGTTTGATTTAATTGGATTTTTAATTTGAAGCAATTTGAGCTTTGTCTGTTTTTCCCACTGCTACCGGCCATGGTAGCGCGGTGCTACTGGCCGAGCGGTAGCACCGGACCCTAGAGCGGTATTGAAAAACCCGAGAGGGTGTTTTTAGAGGATTAGGAAAGCTGGTGCTACCGGCCATGGCAGCCCGGTGCTACCAGTCGAGCAGTAGCACTGGCCTAAATGGACGGTGTGAAAATACCAGAGAGGATATTCTGCTATTTGGGTTGAAGGGCAGTGCTACTGACCGAGCGGTATAACTGGCCTAAATGGCCGGTGTGAAAATTCCAGAGAGCATCTCTTCTGGTTTCGGGATGAAGGGTGGTGCTACTAGCCAAGGGGCGGTAGCACCGGCCCTAATCAGCGAGAATGATCCAAAAAATTGTGACTTTGGGAGTTTAATTGTATATCTTTTTGCACATTGCTATATGATGGGTTTTCCTTGTTTTCGATGGTTGCAGGACGTCGGGTTTTGATCATGGTGAGGCGCAAGATGACTAGGACTAGGCGAGGAGCGTCGGAGGTCCAAACGGTCGAGGATCACCGGAAGATGATTGGAGACGGAGTCGGTCCAAGCCAAGAAGACATGGAATGGATGAGATGCTAGCTACACGCTGTGTGGATCAAGGAGGGCTGTCGGATCACGGTCTAGTTGATAGGATAGCGGGTCTAGTTAGTGTGCTTTGAAAATCGTGCGAGAAAACCAGGTTTGTTTGGTGGGTTTTGGGTTAGCCCTTGCATGGCTATGTGAGTGGGTTAATCCTAACCCTTAATGAAGTGCCCTAGAGTTGAGAGACTCATCCAAGGGTGGTACGTGGCCCAAAGTAGTATAAATAGAGGGTGAGGGGTGAACTTCCTCCTCTTAAACGTTTTAGAGGTTTTGTGCTCCTTTGAGATTTGCCCACTTTGTTGTGAGGCTTTGTAAACCTCCCTTCCAGAAATGCAAATCATTTTCTCTTATTCTTGAATTTACTTTACGCATTTAAATTTAATATTTAAATTCCGCACTTAAATTCTTGCAATATACATTCATGTAATTTGGATTTGCCTCCCCTCCTTCTACATGCTTTTGGATTTGCCTCCTCTCCTTCTAAACGCTTTTGCTTCTTGTGCCGAGGATGTTGATTGATAGATGAATCTTCTTTAGATCATATCCCAATCATCTAGGCAATCCTTGCATCTTTCTTGTAAGAAACCGGCCTTATGTTCTTAGTTCAATCATTCTTCTAGATTGCGTTTGTGGGGTGTTGAACTTGTGTTCTTGCTTGCTGTGATGTGTGGGAGGTTATCCAAGATCATCTTGATCATCAGAACCTCACAAGGAAGTCCAAGATCAAGTTCTCGAGTTTTTGCTCAAACTTGGTGTATTCTTCCTTCAAACTGAAAAAGGTCAGAACTTTGATGTCAATCTTTACGATTGAAGGGTGGAATAAGTTCCTGACATCCTTAGGATCACATATAGCAAGTTTTGTGAGTTTTTGTCCAGCCGATCAAAAGATTCATCAAGATTTGCTTTTGAAGGTCGTGCTGGTTCTTCAGCTATTCTTGAGCCCAGTGCTACCACCCCTAGTGCGGTGCTATTGACCTCCGGTGCTACCGGCCTCCCAGCAGTAGCACCGCCCATACAGAACGGCTAGCTCTTTTTATTTGTTTCCTCCAAGTGTTTCATTTTGAAGGCTCATTTGGAGTTTTTAGTGCGGGGAAAATTTTTATTTTGGAACATTCACCCCCTTCTGATCGCCATCTCAGTCCTTCAATTGGTATTAGAGCCAATTTTGCTCTTCCATAGATCTTGACCAGTCTCAAGAGCCATGGCGACAGACAAGTATTCCACCAAGCCTCCCATTTTCTCTAGAGTTGATTTTACAATTTGGAAGTCTCGAAGGGAGTCGTATATCACTGCCCATGGCTTCCTGATATGGCAGAAGGTGATGCTCCTGTATGAGATTCCTGCTGACGAAAACGTCACGGCTGGCAACATGGCTGACATTGAGGCAAACGCTAAGGCAAAGAACGTCCTCATACAAGGTCTTAGCTGCAGTGAGTACGATAGGATTTCTAACCTCCGTTCTGTTCATTAGATTTGGGTGACCCTCGATGCTTACCATGAGGGCACCACTCAAATCAAAACGGTGAGACAGGACCAATTCAAGCGTGAGTACAACAAGTTTGAACAACACGCTGGTGAGAGTCTTGACGAGTGCTTTGGTCGTTTTACGAAGATTTTGAGTGACCTTCGACTCGGATAATGCTCGACATTTCTTAACTGCACTCGATCTCCGAGTTTGGGAGAATAAGGTGACCACCATCGAGGACACTACTGACTTGTCGACTCTGACTCTTGACGGGCTTTACTCTCGACTCAAGACTCATTAGATGGATGTCGTCTCTCTCAAGACGAAGTCTCAGTTGATGGCCTTGGTCACCAATCCCACTGGATCCACTTCTGATTCTTCTATTGGTTTTCCCTCTCCGCCCTTTGCGAGCTAAGCGATGACCAACTAGAAAAAATTCTAGAAATTGAGCTTGCTCTTTTGGCTCGCAAATTCTCTCATGCATACAAGAAGGTGAGAGAGAGGAAGAGAGGTGGGACGATCACCTGTTTTGAGTGTGGTGACCCCAACCACATTCGAGCAAACCGCCCCAAGCTGGAGAAGGGCTAGAACGACGTCGGTGGTTCATGAAAGAATGACTACACCAACAAGAAGACTCCAGTTCGCGACCCGACTCGTGAGAAGAAGTACCGCAACTTCTCATAGAACAAGAAACTCTTCCACCGCGTCCTCGCCGCACTCAACGACATCAACCTCTTCGACACGGAGACCTGGAGTGACGAAGGCAAGGATGATCCGCAAGAGAAGAAAGGTGACGGTGACTTCACCAGCATGTGCTTCATGGTAGACGCTAACGGCGTCAGCTACTCCGAGCCCTACAGCGCACGGACGAGGTACCCTTCTATGACTAGCTCAATGAAGCTTTCTGCAAACTATGGAAATTTCATGCTAGAGTTGGAGCTAGGTGTACAGAGCTTGAGAAGGAAGTAGGTACCTTGACTTGGGAGTTAGCTTCTCTTAGATCTTCTCCCTGCCGAGTCACTAATGACTGTTCTTTGTGTGATGCCCTGCTTGTGGAGCTAGAGAACCTAAGGACTATGCATGATAGTGTGTTGTCTGAGCTAGATAGTCTTAGGTTGAAGAATGCTATCAATGGATCTGTTAATGCTATGTCTTTAGATGCTAGTTTTCGTCATGCTCACTCTAGTCCCTCATGTGAAAATTGCCTTAAACTAGCTGAGATTGATGCCATGAGCACTCACCTTAGGAACCTCTCAACTAGAAATGATGAACTTGAATGCATGCTTCTAAGGACTCAGTCAACTCATGTGAGGGCCGTAAGTAACTTAAACTTGACAATGAATCTTTAAATGTCAAGTGTCCTAAACTTACTAAGGACTTACTAGTTAAGTCACAAGAAAGTTGCTTGCGATGTGCTGTGATTATGGGGGACTTGGCTGAAATCCAAGTCGAACATAGGAAGAAGCTTGAGGCCCAGACCCTTAGGATTAGAAATGCTCCTTGGGTTTTATGTGAGGCCCTCAAAATTGAGGTAGTCGTGCTGAGGGAGAAAAATGCATGTGCTGATAGTTCTTCTCTTGCTGGTTCTTCTTCCTCCTCTCTTCCCTGTTCTTCATGTGCCTCTTTTTTCTGGAAGTGTGAGTATCTCTTGAGCACTCTCGAGAAGTTTGTAGGAGGCAAGAAGAAGCTCAATCTCATTCTAGACCAATCCAAGATTAGCCGATTGAATCAGGGTTTAGGATTTGACTACTTGAAGCACGCTCGGGCGCATCCTCCCACCATTGTGTGTGGCTCCAAGAGTGGTGAGATCATGGTAGCTTCCAGGGTGAGTACCACTGTGTTTAGATCTGTCGGGGTTGTCCATGGGATTTCTGATCAAAAGGTTGTTACTCCTGCTACTTCTGCCTCTGGTAAGGCGAAGTATACATGCACCTTCTGTCAGAAGGATGGACATTTGGTAGATTTCTGCTTTAGGCATGCCAAGATCACAAGGTGTGAGCATGTTGCTACTCTTAGGGATATTCAGGGTCATCCCCAGACTCTGAGTGCTTCTAAGACACATACTGCTTTTCATGTTCTTGGGTCGCCTGTTCTTGGGCAGCATCTATGACTCGATTTTCATGTTGTTCAATCGAGTTTTAGTCCTGGAGTTGCTCGTGGTCAGTCTTTCCGTTGTCCTCTTGATATTCCTCGTTTTTTCCATAGAGGTAGATATCAGCGGCATGATGTGTTTCCTAGTAGGAGATTTAGACATCCTCACTAGGATGGTTCGGCCTTTGCACAACGACAAGCCAACCCAGTTTTGGCTCCTAGATCTTCTACTAACATTGTCTCTGATGTTGTGAGAGTTGAGCATCAGAGAGACACTAGAGTCCAGTCTTCTTCTTTTGTGGCTGATATTCTGAGGCATCGTGTGGTTCAGTATTGGGTTCCCATGTCTTCACTTTATCCCAGTACTGAGTCATCTCTCTCTCTCTTGTGTCTTGATCAGGTTCGTCGGATGGAGAAGGGACAAGTTTGGATTGTTGACTCCGGTTGGTCTTATCATATGACCGGAGACTCTCGTTGGTTCTCTTCCCTAGCCAAGCTCCCGGTGATGAGTTGATCACTTTTGGGGATGCTTCATCAGGTAGAGTCATTGCCAAAGGTATTGTCTGCATTAATGACAATTTCATTCTTAAAGACGTTGCTTTAGTGAGTAAGCTGCAGTATAATTTTCTTTTTATCTCCCAGCTTATTGATGACTCTTTTGAGGTAAGCTTTAAGAGTAGTGCCTGTAGAATCGTTGATTCATCAGGAGGATTGGTTTGCGGGATTTCTAGATTTGGGAGAGTCTTCCATGCTGATTTTTCTATTTCTTTTGGAGACTCTCTTCATTGTTTGATTGCTTCTGAGTCTCGTGATCTCTCCTTCTGGCATAGGAGACTTGGTCACATAGGCTTTGACCATTTGACCAGAGTTAGCAGCCATGATCTTATTCATGGTTTGCCCAAACTCAAAATGGTCAAAGATTTAGTTTGCTCTCCCTGCCAACATGGCAAGATAGTTCCTGCTTCTCATCCCCCCAATTACTATTGTGATGACTGATGCACCAGGACAACTCTTATGTATGGACACTTTGGTTCAGCTAGAGTACAGTCAGCGGTTGGAAAGTGGTATGTTCTTGTCATTGTTGATGATTTTTGAGCTATTCTTGGGTGCTTTTCATAGCCTCGAAGGATGAGTCTTTTACCCATTTCAGGGGTTTGGTTCATAGGTTGTCTCTTGAGCTCCCTAGTGCCTTACGAGCTATACGCAGTGATAATAGCACGGAGTTTAAGAACTCTTACTTTGAGAGTTTTTATGTGGAGTTTGGCTTAGAGCATTAGTTCTCCTCTCCCTACGTCCCTCAGCAAAATGGCGTAGTGGAAAGGAAGAATAGGACCGTGGTTGAGATGGCCAGGACGATGCTAGATGAGTACAATACTCCTAGAAAGTTTGGGGCTAAGGCTATAGCTACTGCTTGTCATGTTTCTAATTGTGTATTCTTTAGAGCACATTTGCACCGCACTTCTTACGAGTTGAGGTATGGGTGAAAGCTCAGCGTTTCTCATTTTCGTGTGTTTGGTTGCAAGTGTTTCATTTTGAAGTCCGATAACCTAGAAAGTTTGAGTATCATTCTTCTGACGGTTTTTTCTAGGTTACTCGACTTTTTCTCGTAGCTATAGGGTCTGGAGTTACGATGCGCATAGGATCATAGAGATCTGCAAGGTGACCATTGATGAGGCTAGCCCAGGAGCTAGACCTGACATTTTAGTCTCTTCTTCCCTCTCTGAGACTATCTACACGTGAGATGCCTCCTATTTCCATTTCTGCACATCAGGGAGACTAGCCCTTGCCTTCTGACTCTCATGCAGTTAGTGGCTCTGATCCTACCTTTTCTGTGCATGAGGTAGAGGCCACTTCTGATTCTAGACCTCCCTGCCATATTCAGAGATAGCATCCGCCTTTTCAGATCATTGGTGATCTATTTGAGTGAGTCACTCGCTCAAAATCAAGTTTATCCAGTTTCTACCTTCACTCTACCTTTGTTGCCTCCTTTGAGCCGAAGGATGTTTCTCATGCATTATCCGATGAGTCATGGATTAATGCTATGCATGAAGAACTTGAGAACTTCCAGAGGAACAAGGTATGGCGGCTTGTTGAGTCCCCATCTAGTCATAATGTCATTGGGATCAAGTGGGTGTTCAAGAATAAGCAGAGTGAGGATGGGGTTATCATTAGAAACAAGGCTAGGCTAGTTGCATAGGGCTTTTCTCAGGTTGAGGGTCTTGACTTTAAGGAGAACTTTGCCCCTAAAGTTAGACTAGAGGCTATAAGGATCCTGCTCGCATTCTCTACATCTAAGGACTTCAAGCTTTATCAAATGGATGTCAAGAGTGCATTCCTCAATGGGTATATCGAGGAACAAGTGTATGTTAGGCAGTCTCTAGGATTCGAGAACCCTAAATACCCAAACCATGTTTTCAAGCTTTCTAAAGCTTTGTGTGGACTTAAGCAGGCCCCTAGAGCTTGGTATGAGAGCTTAAGTCCTACCTTCTCAGTCATAGTTTTAAAATGTATATAGTAGACAAGACTCTGTTCGTCATACACCAGGATACTAATTTTCTCCTTGTCCAGATTTATGTGGACAATATTATCTTTGGTGGCTCTTCGCATTCTCTTGTGTCTCAATTTTCAGAGGTGATAAGCACAGAGTTTGATATGAGCATGATGGGCAAGTTGAGCTACTTCCTCGGCTTCCAAATCAAGCAAACTTGGGAGGGCACCTTCTTGCATCAAGGCAAGTACACCCGGGACCTCCTAAGGCGCTTCGATATATCTGACGTGAAGCTGGTGATGACTACTATGGCCACCACTGCTGTTCTCGAGACTGATGAGAATGGTAAGCCAGTTGATCAGAAGGAGTTCCAGAGCATGATCAGCTCCCTCTTGTATCTCACTGCTTCGGGGCCGAACATACATTTTGCTGTGTGTCTGTGCGCTTGATTTCAGGCTTCTCGTGCCTCTCACCGCCACGCGGTAAAGCGCATCTTCAGGTACCTTTGAGTTACTATTGACTATGTTATTTGGTACCTTTCTTCTTCTTGTCTGTCCCTTAGAGCCTTTTCGGATGTAGACTTTGCTGCCTGTAGGATAGATAGGAAGAGCACTTCTGGTACTTGTCAATTAATTAATTCATTGGCACTTCTCTTATTTCTTGGTCATCTAGGAAGCAGTCCAAAGTTGTACAGTTCACTGCTGAGGCCGAATATATTGATGCAGCTAGTTGTTGTAGTCCGGTTCTCTAGATGAGATCGACCTTGTGGGACTTGGGTTAGAGATAGAGAGTGTGCCACTTTTTCATCACAACACTTCTGTTATTTGCATTGTGAAGAACCCAGTGCAGCATTCTCGGGCCAAGCATATTTGTATTAGATATCACTTCCATAGAGACCATGTGGAGAAGGGGGATATCGCGCTTCAGTTTGTAGAGAGTGACCACCAGAAAGCCGATATCTTTACCAAGCCTTTGGATAGCTCCCGATTTGTTGCCCTGAGGAGTAAGCTTGGAGTCGTGTGCCCTTACGGCTTATTGTGAGTGGGAGCTGGTCTATATATTATGTATTATATATATCCTTCTTCAAGCATGTCCTTTCGTTTGCTTTTTCTTGGTATTTTTGGGCTTTCTTAGACTTCTTGCATGCTTTGCATGGACCTCTCATCTTATGCTATAGGTTGCTATCATGCACAATTAGCTGTTCTCTCTTCTCTCTAGGTAGAGTTCCCTTACAGTCTTATAAGTCTAGTAGGTGTTAGGCCCCCTAGGTAGATAGGTTTTGTGTGCACTCCTTAGCTTGAGATCTAGAGTCAGCTTCCCTATGTCAGTCATTGGGGAAGATGAGAGCGAGTCTAAGCAATAGTATTCTCTACTATCTTTTCTATGCTCTATAGCCACCCAGTTTGCAGTTTTCTCGACTTCTTCTCCTGATACTGTCTTTCTAGTTTTTATTGAGTTCATTTGGGTTTGTCTTGCGCCTAATTCTGCTAATAACTCATTTTAACCAGATTTGTGCTTAAAATTGATTCACTTGTTGAGGGGAAGTTTGAGAACCTGTTCATGCATTGCATATAGACTTTATTTTCTGTTTAATGAGCTTTATCTATATGGAAATAAGCTATTATTCATGCTACGCACCATGATCTTTTATGAAAAATGCTAGCTTAAATATGTCCAAGTTCATTTATCTTGCTAAGCTTGTTAAAATTTGAAAATTAAGGCTTTAAATGAAAACTTGATGAAACAGTTTGCTTTTACTTGCTAAGTTTCTCCTCTAGGAGTATTTGCCATGATTTTTGAAATTTTGGAATTCTCTAGAGTGCCTATAGCATCTTAGGTAAAACTTGTTTGATCCATACTTAAGTCCTTCATTTGCTCATGAATTAATGTGCAAAAATGAAAATTAAGCACAGAAGACTTTCTTTGTTGGCATTAGACTTAACACCTTACAAGACAGCCTCCCATTGCACTTGGGATGAACTTGGAATGTATCATGTATTCTCTTAAGAGTTCATCTTGAGATGGTTGAATATTGCTTTAAGTCAATTGCTTTAAAAACAATGCAAATAAAAAACATAAGTGGGTAAAGAATGCAAATTTTGTCAAACATTTGCACCCCACTATGTCTTTCAAAGTCTTAAAGAAAAATTTACATTAATTGAAAAATGAGCTCGAAGGACCTTGTATGCACTTCAAGATTCCCCAAAGTGTTGAGTAGGTTGAACTATAGGTTTTCCATTTGATCCTTTGAATGTCTTTGATTCTAGCTTTGAAACTATTGCTAAGTTTTGCACTTGTCAAATCTTGCTAAAAATGACTTTTTCAAAACTAAGTTTATGAGCAAAATTTGTTATTGGCACTTGGACATGTCTTAATTTAGTCTAATCTGAAAATTGACTAGCATGGTGTCATATCTTATCATAATGGTCACTTAGATAATCTTCAAAGCTCTTTTATGATGCATTTCATTTATGCATGGTTAAAGGGGAAGAAAATGCCATCTTGATGCCTATATTGCTAAAAGGGGGAGAAATTGTAGAAAAAGGCATAATTAAAAAAGATAAAAATGTAAATGCATGTTGTTTCTTATGATTTTGGTGAAAAATTGCTTATCTTAAAAATCATAAGCATTTTTGAACTTTTATTAGATTTTAGAGCTTTTGTGAAAAACATGCTTTTTCTCAGGAATTGCTCTAAAATCTCTGAAGCCAACTTGGTCATGATCTCAATTCTTTTCTTGGACTAAGTTTGGCTTTGCATCCAAATTGCTTTCTTCCTTCTTCAAACCCAATTTTTATGCCTTTTCGGGTGTTTGTCAATATACTCATCAAGGGGGAGATTGAAAGACCATGTGGAGGTCTACCCATGTTTGTGATGAGTATTTGACTAAAATTGAGCTTGGTATGCTCTGTTTGTTTTCTCGGTGCTACCGGCCATGGTAGCGTGGTGCTACCGGTCAAGTAGTAGCACTAGACCCCAGAGCGGTGTTGAAAAACCCGAGAGGGTGTTTTTAGGGGATCAGGCAAGCCGGTGCTAACGGCCATGGCAGCCCGGTGCTACCAGCCGTGCGGTAGCACCATCCTAAATGGCCGGTGAGAAAATACCAGAGAGGATGTTCTGCTGTTTGGGTTGAAGGGCGGTGCTACCGCCATGGCAGCCGGGTGCTACTGGTCGAGCGGTACCACCGACCTAAATGGCCGGTGTGAAAATTCCAAAGAGCATCTCTTCTGGTTTTAGGATGAAGGGCGGTGCTACCGGCCAGGGGCGGTAGCACCGGCTCTGATGAGCGAGAATGATCCAAAAAATTCTGACTTTGGGAGTTTAATTGCATATCTTTTTGGACATTTCTATATGATGGGTTTTCCTTTTTTTTTATGGTTGCAGGACGTCGGTTTTTTATCATGGTGAGGTGAAAGATGACCGAGACTAGGCGAGGAGCGTCGGAGGTCCAGACGATCGAGGATCGCTGGAAGATTATCGAGGACAGAGTTAGTGCAAGCCAAGAAGACAAGGAACAGATGAGATGCTAGCTAGACACTGCGTGGATCAAGGAGGGCTATGGGATCGCGGTCTAGTTGATAGGATAGCGGGTCTAGTTAGTGTGCTATGAAAACTGTGCAAGAAAATCCAGTTTGTTTGGTGGGTTTTAGTTTAGCCCTTGCATGGCTGTGTGAGTGGGTCAATCCTAGCCCTTGATGAAGTGCCCTAGGGTTGAGGGACTCATCTAAGGGTGGTAGGTGGCCCAAGAGTAGTATAAATAGAGGGTGCAGGGTGGCCTTCCTCCTCTTGAACGTTTTAGAGGTTTTGTGCTCCTTTTAGCTTTGCCCACTTTTTGTGAGGCTTTGTAGACCTCCCTTCCAGAAATACAAATCATTTTCTCTTATGCTTGAATTTACTTTACGCATTTAAATTCAGAATTTAAATTTCACACTTAAATTCTTGCAATTTACATTCATGTAATTTGGATTTGCCTCCCCTCCTTCTACATGCTTTTGGATTTGCCTCCGCTCCTTCTAAACCCTTTTGCTTATTGTGTCAAGGATGTTGATTGATGGATGAATCTTCTTTAGATCATATCCCAATCATCTAGGCAATCCATGCAGCTTTCTTGCAAGAAACTGGTCTTATGTTCTTAGTTGAATCATTCTTCTAAACCGCGTTTCTGGGGTGTTGAGCTTGTGTTCTTGCTTGCTGTGATGTGTGGGAGGTTATCCAAGATCATCTTGATCGTCAAAACCCCACGAGCAAGTCCAAGATCAAGTTCTTGAGTTTTTGCTCAAACTTGTTGTGTTCTTGCTTCGAAGTGGAAAAGGTCAGAATTTTCATGTCAATCCTTGCGATTAAAGGTTGGAATAAGTTCGTGACATCCTTAGGATGACATCTACCAAGTTTTGTGACTTTTTGTCTAGCCGATCAAAATATTCATCAAGATTTGATTTTGAAGGTCGTGCTGGTTCCCAGCGGTAGCACCGCCCATATAGAACAACTATCTCTTTTTATTTGCTTCCTCTGAGTGTTTCTCTTTGAAGGCTCGTTTGGAGTATTTTGTGTGGGGGAAAATTTTATTTGGGATCATTCACCCTCCTCTGATCGCCATCTCGGTCCTTCAACTCCCAAACACCTAAGGCTATATCTAAATTCTCATCCATGGGCTTGGACTAATAGCATACACTAAAGATTCATAACCTTCAACCCATTCCCAATGGAAAAATCTCGAGAAACAAATGAATGTGATACTCCAGAATCAAACAAAACTGTTGCAGGTACTGAGTTGATAGGAACTTATCCAGTAC
Source organism: Otatea glauca (assembly GCA_036346275.1). NCBI lineage: Eukaryota > Viridiplantae > Streptophyta > Magnoliopsida > Poales > Poaceae > Otatea > Otatea glauca. The sequence continues at coordinate 14,206,962 of CM070720.1, forward strand.
AACGTCCGATGCATCTTGAGCTTCATCAGCTGTGATGTGGTTGACTTTACCTTTCGCCTTGGGCTTGTGGAGGAGCTCTATCTTGATTTTCTCTGCGATTAGCTCAGGATGCGGGGGTCATCGTAGGAGTTGATCCCAGGTTGAAGTGGACTGGAGTAATGCCTTCTCTTTTACAGCATTGGTTGGCAAAATCACCATTTCATGGCAACTGTAGCATCGTCTTCCTGATAACTGTTGATCTCCTCCCAGCGCATTGCTTCCTTGAGCAAGTGTTTGAAAACTCTTATTACCTGCATGCAGTGCAGGTGTTGTTGTCTTGTTTCCAGCCTACGGTTGAAATCTGACAAACTGTTGTGGAGTCATCCTTAATCTCAACTGATTTGGATGACATCCTTGATAAGCCATTCTACACTTGCGATCCTCACCAGTTTCTTTGCACTTTTCTTCCAAGATCAAAGCCTTATTGACCAACTTCTTGAAAATCTGGAAAATTATGGGTAATCATCCAACTTGCAACCTAGAGTTCAATCCCCTTCATAAAACGAAATTGTCTTGCTTTGTCCATTGCAACATCTTTAGAGGCGTACCGTGCAAGCTGTGTAAACTTATTCAGGTAATCAGCCACTGATTGGCTTCCCTGCTTAAGTGTCCTGAATTCCTCCTTTAGGTCAATCATTCCATCGGTACATGATGCTGATGAAATGCAATAGTAAACTCCTACCAGATTATCTCTTGTAGGGCTTCATGAGCAGTAAAGTAATTCTCCCACCATTTAGCAGCAATCCCTTCCAGTTGTGGGAAGCATAAAGAAACTTCTCATTACCTTCACATTGGATTATGTGTAGCTCCTTTCTAGCATTCTGAGCCAGTCGTCAGCTTCCAAAGGATTAACATTCCCAGAGAATGTTGGTGGACGTGTCCTCATAAAATTAGACAACTTTGAATAATGATGAGGTCCATTGTTGTTTACTTGAGTAGTATTGTTGGCTATAGCTTGAGTTGTCATGTTCTGCGTTTGCTGCATCATTGTCTGCATCAACTGAGTCTGAGTAGCAAGAAAGGCTCCCAAGTTCTGCATATCCACTGGCAGAGATGGTTGAGGAAGTGCTCCATCATTGGGATTGTCATTGGATCGAGTTCCACTCCCATAAGCTCCATTGTTTCCATGGGTCTAAATCATCTGCTCGTTGCTCCACATGGTTAGCGAAAAGAGAAATAGCATAGGTACGATTCAAGAATCCTAGTGATGGGAAAACAGATTTAACCCAACAACTTAATCAAAATTTATTAATAACTTGATATGGTTGCTCACAAAAGCCTAAAAGGTATGCAACTCATGTTGCACACTTAGCAATCATAAAAGAACCAAATCACCTAAGCACTCCAACTAGCGACTACAAGGCGACACTGTCTAACTTAAATAGACGTGACTCAAAACAAGAGTCTCAACTACTAGCTAACTCTTTCACTCATCCAACCACCCAGACTAAGGCTCTCCCGGTGCATACACCGGTGGGTGGGCTGGCATGAGTGCAAAATGATCTTGATGCCTAGCAGCTGGCACCTCGAAATCCACGTGCACATCATGCTCGTCTAGCCAATCTCAAGCTCCTTGAGATCTTCTTCCTCCTATTCCTCACCTTGCTCCTGCTCAGTTTTATCACCATCATCGTATAGGGCTTCCTCTAACTCCACGTTCCTCTCAGTCGCTGCTATGCGTGTCTCATGAAGTTCCTCTTCGGTAACCCTCAAAGTTTCATACACTTGATTCAATTCTTGAATTGTATCCTTCATATGATCTTCCTGAGCCACAGTGAACTTTGCGAAGTGCACCACAGTGGCATCTTCTTCCTCTTCAATCTTCTAGCGTTGAGAAGCACGTCCAGGTGGATGCAGCCTGAACACTACGTCCTCCAACTCATGATCATAATCCTGGCTAATCCGTCGCAGAGTAAGACATGAAGACTCCTGGATCCCAACCTCAAATGTAGCTCTTCTAACCGTAATGCTGATTGGTTTTCTGGCCTTTTCATCCTCTCAAGCATAGATAAGGATCTTGAAAATGAAGCCTCGCTCCACACCAATAACAACCTAGTAGATTCCTTTGTAAAGAGGTTGAACAAAGCCTCCAAAGACATGTAGAACCTTCCACAGTTCAACATCATAACCTCATTCGTGCTCACCATAAGTCCGAGCCACTCTCATCTGTTAATGGAACTCGGGTAATACCTCCACTTGAATCGGCAGAAAATTCTAGCAAAGAGGCAAGAATAGAAGAATGAGAAGATAAAGAGCTTCTTTTTAGTCAATTTGAATTTTTCCTTTAGAAAATAATTTTTGAAACCCCTAAGAGACAGCCAGACTATCTAAGGCGAAGACCTACGGTCAATATGGCTCTAATACCACCTCTGTCTGGACCTAAATATGCAAATTTGGACCCTTTGTGTATATCTCACTCGTCTAGAATCACGCTAGTACATATAGGCTCAACATAGATGAATATCACAATCATACACAGCGTAAAAATAATAATAGACTTCATATATTAATTATTAACCTGTTGACTGATCTTATGGTCAACCTTACTCATATATGCCATGCAAGGCTAAACTAAGATTAACAAATTAAACTGCAACGGAATGAAAATGTAGATAAACCCCTCAATGTATCATAGGCAACTGACAAGGCTCACACCCTAAATATTCGTCTCTTCTGGAAACTCCTCCAAATCTGCTGTAGCTCCTCAATTGGTGAAGCTGTTGTTTGCAATGGTGAGTACATAAGCACTCAACAAGTTGTGCACGGAATGCAAGTCTATCATAAGTATATGCAAGGCTTATTCCAAATGAATGGCTGATATGGCTATTTTGAAGTAAGGCAACATTTATTAAAGAATACAATAAGTAGATTGAATGACTGTAAAACAAATAACAATAAGTAATAACTTTCAGTACTTCTCAAGTAAACCTGGCACCCAGGCCTAATATATTTCAACTTTCACCAGCACCTAGCTTTCCATCCAAGTTTTCATTTGCAAAATTATATTCCTTGATTGTGAGCATTGCTCAATACTGCGAGCACGGCTATCCGAATAGATTTTACACTCTACAGTGGTGAAGGACCGAGATGGCGATCAGACGGGGGGTCAATAATCCCAAAACTAATTTTCCCCAATCAAAATGATCCAACCAAGCCCACAGACAAATAAATCAAGAGGAGCAAGTGAGAAGGAGCAAGTTGCTCTGTAAGCCCGGTATGACTTTAGGGACTTCGGTATGACCGGACAGTGAGCGGTATGACGGGACACAAGAACAGCAGGAAGAATAGAGCCAAAAACAGCACGAACTTCAAAAGCTAATTTGAGGAATCTTTTGATCGGCTGGACAAAACTCACGAAACTTGCTAGATGTGATCCTAAGGATGTCAAGAACTTATTCCAACCTTCAATCACAAGGATTGATGTCAAAGTTCCAACCTTTTTCACTTTGAAGGAAGAGCACACAAAGTTTGAGTAAAACTCAAGAACTTGATCTTAGACTTGCTCGTGGGTTTTTGATGATCAAGATGATCTTGGATAATCTCCCACACGTCACAGCAGGCAAGAACACAAGTCAAAAAACCATCAAACACGATCTAAAAGAATGATTCACTCAAGCACACAAGATCTGGAGGCAGATCCAAAAGCATGTAGAAGGAGGGGAGGAAAATACAAATTACATGAATGTAAGCGCGGAATTTAAGTGCATAAAATAAATTCAAGCACAACAGAAAATTGTTGGAAAAATTGCCCTAGAGGCAACCATAAAGATGATTATATTTCCATAAATGTTCATAAACTATGAGATTATTCTTTGAATAACATCATGGATATTGATTAACAAGTACGTGACTTGTTTGTGAAACTCTGTATTCATCTTTATGATGTTCATTCTAAAAATGGGTCCCCAGTTGATAATCATATGAGGACACATATGAGTAGACTAGCATATGTATTGGTCGATGACCATGTTTCACAGGTCATAGATATAGAGATATTAAACCAATAATTTGGACACATGTTAGAGAATATGGTGTTAGACATCGACCCACTATGAGACCTGTGAGAACATTGTATTTTTCCATGTCATCAGTTTGTCTCATATACGATATGTACGCTATATCCTTTGACTTGAGATCATCGCATGTTCTCGGGCTGCGTAATGGGGGGCCATCAAACGCTACTCCGTAACTGGGTAGTTATAAAGATGGCTTTTGGGTTTTTCATGAAACATGCTGCAAGGCATGGTCGATCAAGATAGGATTTGCCCCTCCATATAATGGGAGAGATATCTCCAGGCCTCTCGAGTGGTTGGAATTCGAAAACGCATGTCCATACTACTCAAGTTAAAGAGTTACTCAAGTCATCGAATTAAAGAGTTAACTCGAGGTATTTGGGAATTCTGAGTCAAGGCATCGAGAAAGAGTGGTCGAGCCATTCGAACAAGGATAACAATATCTCACCTTGGGTTTGACTGATATCATGAGGCAAAAGGAAATGCATATAGGACAATGTTGAGGTTCATTCGATCTTTACAAGTACTCGGGAGTCAGCAAGTTCTACTAGGTGGGCCGCTACCGACTATTGCTCGAGTAGGTGTACCGGATGGTCGAGTAGGAGTACTCGATGGTCGATTTGGGTACTCGAGCCACGTCTGAGTGCATGTGAACCTATAGGCTCGCACACTTAAGGGGCTATAAGCAATTCAGATAGGGATTCGAGTTGTAATGGGCTTAGAGTTCCTAATGTGCTTCAAGGAGTTGAGACCCGCTATCGGATGTCTATATAAAGGAAGGGGGTGGCGGCTTTAAAAGAGAGAGAGACACGAAGAGACACAATAGGAATTCAGAATTCTAGAAACCCTATCCGCCACCCCTCCTCCGTCCGGAACCACGAAGCCGGCGCTAGCACTCCGGCGCATGGTGTTCGTGCCCTGTACGTGTGGATACCTTGGAGGCGTTGTTGGGAATATTCAATGCTAGGATGATGCGCAACTTGCAACAGTCACAAGGAGCTATTGGGAGGCACAAGGCTAGTATGACTACATCTGCACCACCGCGCTACATCGACTATACTTCTGCTACGAGTCGCATGTCTAGTGGTAATTTTGTGATCTATAACTTGTAGTAGTTCATCAGTTTCGTGGTAGAAATTTTTGATTTTTCACTAGAGTAGCCTACCCGTTTTCCTTCAAAAATAATTTGTATTTCTGGAAGGGAGGTTTACAAAGCTTCACAACAAGATGGGCAAAAAGCTCAAAGGAGCCATAACCTCTAAAAACATTCAAGGGGAGGAAGGCTACCCCTCCCCCTCTATTTATACTACTCTTGAGTCACCCTCTACTCTTGGATGAGTTCATTCTATCCTATGGATCACCATCAAGGCTAAGAATGACTCCCACACACAGCCATACATGGGCTATCCAGAAATCCAGCAAGCATACCGGGTTTTTGCACACTTTTCAAAGTATACTAACTAGACCTGCTACTCTGTCACCCAGATCGCGATCCGACGACCCTCCTTGATCCGAGCAACTCCTAGCTAGCATCTCAACCATTCCTTGTCTTCTAGGTTCACAGCGACTCTGTCTCCGATCATCCTTCAGCGATCTTTGACCATCTGGACCTCTGGCTCACCTCGCCTAGTCTGGTCATCCTTCGCCTCACCATGATCTAGCACCATTGTCCTGCAACCATAAAAAATAGGGAAAACCCATCACATAGCAATGTCCAACAAAGATATGCAATAAACATCCAATTGTGAGAATCAATTCTCACATCGCTCATCAAGTTGGCACTACCGACTACTGTATCGACTTCATCGAGTGTTAACTTGACCATCATATTGACTTCATCGAGTTGCCACCATCGAGTATGTTCCTCGCTCGAGTAGTAACTCGACTACCGTATCGGCTTCATCGAGTTGCCACCATTGAGTAGGTTCCTCGCTCGAGTAGTAACTCAACCACATGACCAACTCTATCGATCACGGCACCAAGTCTATCGACCACATGTCCAACTTTATCGATCACAGCTCAGAGTCAAGTACATAAAATGATATCGAGTAATAATTGGCCAGACTAAGAACTCGAGATGAGCTGACGGCATGGCACTCAACCCAGTAACATTTCTACTAGATACTTAGCTACTACCAATCTACTCGGGTCATTCGACCACAAGTTGGCGGGGCGTTACTCAAGGCTGGTAGAGCCTCTCGTGACAGACACAACTCAAATTGCTTCACTCTGGGTTTAGTTTGATTTGAATTGGATTTTCAAATTGCTTCAATTTGAAAATCAATTCAAATCAAACTCAACCTAGAGCATACCAAGCTCAAATTTAGTCAAATACTCATCACCAACATGGGTAGACATCTACATGGTCTTTCAATCTCCCCCTTGATGAGTATATTGACAAATAACACAAAAGACATAAATTTGAGTTTGAAGAAGGAAGAAAGCAATTGGAATGCAAAGCCAAACTTCGTCCAAGAAAAGAGAAAACAAGATCATAACCAAGTTGGCGAAAAAGATTTTAGAGCAAGCCAATAGAAAGAACAAGTTTTCCACAAAAACTGTAAAAATCCCAAGAAAAGTTCAAATATACTTATGATCCAAAGAATTAGCAAGACTTCACAAAGATCACAAGAGACAAGATGCAATCACATTTTTATCATTTTAATGATACTTTTTCTAAATTTCTCCCCCTTTTGGCAGTATAGGCATCAAGATGGCATTTTCTCCCTCTTTACACATGCATGCATGAAATGCATTCTAAAAGAGCTTTGAGGATTATCCAAATGACAACATATACAAAGTATGACACCAAGCTACTCAAGATCAGATTATGCTAACAAAGACATGTCCAAGTGCAAATGTCAATTTTACTAGAAGTACAAACAAGACTATGTCATTTTTGCATGATTTAACAAGTGCAACACTAAGCATAGTTATAGGGAATCAAATGGAAAACCTACAGTTCAACCTACTCAACACTTTTGGAAAGCTAGAAGTGCATACAAGGTCCTTCGAGCTCAATTATCTTTAATTAAAAATTTTGCTTTAAGACATCAAATGACATAGTGGGGTGCAAATATGTAACATTATTTGCATTTTTTACGCACTTTTTTATTTGCATTTTTAAGTGTGATTGAGTCAAGCTATAGTCGACCATCTTAAGAAGAGCTCTTAAGTGGATGGTCTTGGTCATACACAATACATTCCTAGTTCATCCCAAGTGCAATGGGAGGAAGTCTTGTGAATGTAAGGTGTTGAGATCAATTTGCACAAAAAGAGTCAATTTTTGTTTTCATTTTAGCACATAGATCTATGAGCAAATGAAGGTCTCAAGTATGGATCAAACAAGTTTCACCCAAGTTGCTATATGGACTCTAGAGAAATCCAAACTTTCACAAATCATGGCAAATACACCTAGAGAAGAAACTTAGCAAGTAAAAGCAACATGTTTCATCAAGTTTTCATTTAAAGCTTTAATTCTCATTTTTTAACAAGCTTAGCAAGACAAAATAAACTTGGACATAACTAAGCTAGCATTTTTCTTCATAAAAGAGCATGGTGCATAATATGAATAAAAGCTCATTTGCATAATAGACAAAACTCATAAAATAGAAAATGAAGTCTATATACAATGCATGAATAGATTCTCAAACCCCCCCTCAAGAAGTGAATCAATTTTAAGCATAGATCTGGATAAAGCTGAGTTATTTGCAGAATTAAGCTCAAGGAAGGTCCAAATGAACTCAAACGAAACCAGAAACACAAAATGCAAAACTAGGTGGCTACAGAGCATAGAAAAGATAGTAGAGAACACTACAGCTCAGAAACACCCAAAAATGCAAAGGAATAGAAAAGCTGGAAGAAAGTATATAATACATAATATACAAACCAGCTCGTCCTCACAATAAGTTGTAAGGGCACACGACTAAAAGCTCTCCTCTCAAGGCCACAAACTTAGAGCTATCCAAAGCCTTGGTAAAGATAGCGGCAATTTGGTGGTCACTCTCCACAAACTGAAGCACTATATCACCCTTCTCCACATGGTCTCTAAGGAAGTGATATCTAATATTTATATGCTTGGTCCTAGAGTGCTGCACTGGGTTTTTAGCAATACAAATAGCAGAAGTGTTGTCACAGAAGTGGAACACTCTCTATCTCTAACCCAAATTCCCGCAAGGTCGATCTCATCCAAAGCACTTGACTACAAAGAACTAGTCGCGTGACGTACTCGGCCTCAATGATTGGATCAGGTAACTCCTGATCGCTTCTTAGATGACCAAGAAACAAGAGAAGTGCCAATGAATTTGAAAGTGCCAAAAGTGTTCTTTCTATCTATTCTACAGCCAGCAAAATCTGCATCGAAAAAGACTCTAAGGGACAGAAGAGAAGAAGAATAATACCAAATACCATAGTCAAGGGTATCTCGAAGGTACCTGAAGATGCGCTTCACCTCTTGGCGGTGAGAGGCAGACAGACTGCAAAATGTATGTTCGTCCTCGAGGCAGTATGGTACAGGAGAGAGCCAATCATACTCCAGAACTCCTTCTGATCAACTAGCACACCATCCTTATCAAGCTCGAGGATAGCAGTGGTGGCCATAGGAGTCATCATCGGCTTCCCGTCAGATATGTCGAAGTGCCTCAGGAGGTTTTGATGCAAGAAAGTGCCCTCCCGATTCTGCTTGATCTGGAAGCCGAGAAAGTAGCTCAACTCGCTCATCATGCTCATCTCGAACTCTGTGCTCATTACATCTACAAACTGAGACACAAGAGAGTGCGAAGCCCTAAAAATAATATCGTCCACATAAATCTGGACGAGGAGAAAATGAGAATTCTGGTGTCTGATAAACAGAGTCTTATCTATTATACCCATCTTAAAACCATGACTGAGAAGATAGGACTTAAGCCTATCATACCAAGCTCTAGGAGCCTGCTTAAGTCCATATAAAGCTTTGGAAAGCTTGAAGACATGGTTTGGGTATTTGGGGTTCTCGAATCCTAGAGGCTGTCTGACAAACACATCTTCCTCAATATATCCATTGAGGAATGCACTTTTGAAATTCATTTGATAAAGCTTAAAGCTCTTGGATGCCGAAAATGCAAGCAGGATCCAAATAGCCTCTAATCTAGCTATAGGGGCAAAAGTATCTTCAAAGTCGAGACCCCCGATGTGAGAAAGGCCCTATGCAACTAGCCTAGCCTTGTTTCTAATAACAACCCTATCCTCACTCTACTTGTTCTTGAACACCCACTTGGTCCCAATGACATTATGACTAGATGGGGGCTCGACAAGCTGCCATACCTTGTTCCTCTCGAAGTTTTCAAGTTCATCATGCATAGCATTAATCCATGACTCATCGGATAATGCATGAGAAACATCCTTCGACTCAAAGCAGGCAATAAAGGTAGAGTGGAGGCAGAAACTGGACAAACCTGATTTTGAGCGTGTGATAGGCTAAAACAGATTACCAATGATCTGATCTAGTGGATGATGTCTCTGAATATGGCGGGGAGGTCCAGATGCAGAAGTGGCATGTAACTCATGCACAGAAGAGGCAGAAACAGAGCCACTCGCTGAAGGAGAGTTTGTGCGTAAGGGCTGGTCTCCCTGAGGTGTAGAAATAGAAACAGGAGGCACCTCAGGCGCAGAGGGGACTAGATCGGATGGATCACAATCATTTCCATCATCCTCATCCTCTACAAAGATGGTTTCGAAGAGGGAGGAGGAACCTGAAATGTCGGGTCTAGCACCTGGGTTAGCTTTATCAAAGGTTACCTCATAGGTCTCTATGATCCTATTCGTATCACAACTCCAGACCCTATATCTATGAGAAGAAGATGAGTAACCTAGAAAAATACCATCAGAAGGGCGAGACTCAAACTTATTCAGGTTACCAAATTTCAAGATGACACACTTGCAACCAAACACATGAAAATGAGAAACACTGGGCTTTCACCCATACCTCAACTCGTAAGAAGTGCGGTGCAAATGTGCTCTCAAGAAAACTCGATTAGACATATGGCAAGCAGTAGCTATAGCCTTAGCCCAAAACATCATAGGAGTACTGTACTCGTCTAGCATCATCCTGGCCATCTCAATCAAGGTCTTGTTCTTCCTTTCCACTATGTCATTTTGCTGAGGGATGTATGGAGAGGAAAATTGATGCTCTAGACCTAACTCCACACAAAAACTCTCGAACTATAAGTTCTTGAACTCCGTGCCATTGTTACTACGTATAGCTCGCAAGGCACCAAGGAGCTCAACAGACATCCTACTGACCAAACACCTGAAATAGGTAAAAAGACATCTTTCGAGGCCATGAAAAACACCCAAGAATACCTCAAAAAATCATCGAAAATGACAAGAACATACCACTTCCCTCCCGCTGACTACACTCTAGCTGGATCAATAGTGCCCATATGTAAAAGCTATCCTAGTGCATCAATCATCACAACACTAACTGGAGAATGAGAAGCAGCAACCATCTTCCCATGTCGGCAAGGAGAGCAAACTAAGTCTTTGACTATCTTGAGTTTAGGGAGCACGAATGAGATCGTGGTTGCTAATCCGGTTCAAATGGTCAAAGCCAATGTGACCTAATCTCCTATGCCAGAAGGAGAGATCTCGGGACTCAGAAGCAATCAAACACCGAAGAGAGTTTCCAGAAGAATGAGAAAAGCAGCACGAAAGACTCTCCCAAATCTAAAAACACTACAAACTAACTCCCCTGAAGGATCAAGGATTCTACAGGCACTTCTCTTAAAGCTTACCTCGAAAGAGTCATCGATAAGCAGAGAAACAAAAAGTAGATTGTATTGCAGCTTACTCACTAAGGCAACATCCTTACGAATAAAATTATTATTAATGCAGATGGTACCTTTAGCAATGACTCTACTTGATGAAGCATCCCCAAAAGTGATCAACTCATCACCAGGGGCTCGAACTAGGGAAGATAACCAACGAGAGTCTCTGGTCATATGGCAAGAACAACCGGAGTCAACAATTCGAACCTCTCCCTTCCCAATCAGACGGGCCTGATCAGGACATAAGAGAGAGAGATGACTCAGTAATAGGATAAAGTGAGTATCTAGGAACCCAATACTTAACCACATGATGTCTCAAAGTACCAGCCACAGAAGAAGAAGACTGGATTCTAGTGTCTCTCTGACGCTCAACTCTCACAAGATCAGGGGCAGCATTAGTAAAAGATCTAGGAGCTGGAGCTAGGTTGGCTCGCCGTTGTACAAAGGCTAGACCATCCCAGTGAGGTTGCCCAAATCTCTTACCAGAAAACACCTCACGCCGCTGATATCTACCTCGATGCAAACCGCGAGGAATATCAAAAGGATGCCGAAAAGACTAACCATGAGTAGCTCCAAAAACAAAACTCGACTGAACAACATGAAAACCAAGTCCTAAACGCTGCCCAAAAACAGGCGACACCCTATCCTGTGTAGGAGCAGTGTGTGTCATAGGAGCTCTCAGAGTTTGGGGATGATCCTGGATAGCCGTAAGGGCATGAACACGCTCGTACCTCGTGATCTTGGCACACCTGAAACAGAAATCTACTAGGTGACCATCCTTCTGACAGAAGGTGCGTGAGTACTTCACCTTGCTAGAGGCAGAAGCAGAAGGAGTAGCAACCTTCTGGTCAGAAGTTCCATGGACAACCCCAGCAGACCTAAACACAGTAGTGCTCACTCTGGGAGCTACCAAGATCTCACCACTCTTGGAGCTACGCACAATGGTGGGAGGATGAGCCAGAACGTGCTCCAAGTAGACAAATCCTGGACCCTGATTGAATCGGCTAATCTTGGATTGGTCTAGAATGAGATTGAGCTTCTTCTTGCCTCCTACAAACTTCTCCAGAATGCTCATGAGATACTCATACTCCTGCAAGAAAGAGGCATATGAAGAATAGGGAACAGAACAAGAAGAACCAGGAAGAGAAGAACTACCAGCATGTGCATTTTTCTCCCTCAGCACGGCTGCCTCAACTTTGAGGGCCTCACAAGAAACGCAAGGGGCATTCCTAATCCTAAGGGTCTGGGCCTCAAAATTCTTCCTAAGCTCGACTTGGATTTTATCAAAGTCCCCCTCAATCTCAGCACATCGCAAGCAACTTTCTTATGACTTAACTAGTAAGTCCTTAGCATGTTTAGCACACTTGACATTTAAGGATTCATTGTCAAGTTTTAGTTGCCTACAGCCCTCACATGAGCTAATTGAGTCCTTAGAAGCATGAAATTTGAGTTCATTGTTTCTAGTAGATAGCTTCCTAAGGTGAGTGCTCATGGCATCAATTTTAGCAAGCAATTTAGGGCAATTTTCACACGATAAGCTAGTGTGAGCATGAAGAAAACTAGCATCTACAGAAATAGCATCAATAGAACAAGTGCTAGTACTCTACGACCTAAGACTCTCAAGCTCAGAAACCACACTATCATGCATAGTCCTTAGATTCTCAAGGTCACTACTATAGGATCGTACGTCACTATCACTTCATCTGGGTCTGTTCTTAAGTTTTTAGGAAAAAACGATTGTGATAGATGACTTAGGGGGGTGTTAATAATAATCACTATCGGTTCTTAGGTTAAAAGTGATTGTGATGTAGCACTGGGCACATCACAATCGGTTTTCATGCACATCACTATCGGTTCTAACAAAAGAACCGATTGTGATGTACACGTGCTCATCACTATCGCTTCTTTTGTGAGAAGCGATAGTGATGATCATACACATCACTATCGGTTCTCACAAAAGAACCGATAGTGATGTGCTCGTTGTGATCACTATTAATTCTTATGTGTAAAGCGATAGTGATGATCATGCACATCTCTATCGGTTCTCACAAAAGAACCGATAGTGATGTGCTCGTTGTCATCACTATCGGTTCTTATGTGAGAAGCGATAGTGATGCGCATCATCACCACTATCTCTTCTTATGTGAGAAGCGATAGTGGTGATGATGCGCATCACTACGCTTCTGACATAAGAACCGATAGTGATGTGCATGTAATCATCACTATCACTTCTTATGTGAGAACCGATAATGGTGATGATGCGCATCACTTTCGTATCTCACATAAGAACCGATAGTGATGTGCATGATCATATCAGTATCGCTTTTCAAGTGAGAACCGTTAGTGATGTGTGTGCACATCACAATCGTTTCTTAAGTGAGAACCGATTGTGATGTGTCTCGCTAGGTTATTTATGCCCCTCAGGCTGAACACTCCTCTGTTGTTGTTCAAGAGAACATTTCTCCGCCACCACCTGAAAAATTAGCTCATATTCTGTGGTTGGAAGCAATAATTGGGTGAGAAAAATTGAAATCTTCAAGGGTGAGTGTTACGAGGGTAAATTTGATGCCTAGCCTGAAGAGATTTCCCCTCATTTTGGAGAATTTGTGGTTTTCTTCAAAATATGAGCATTCCTTCAAATCCCTTCAATTTGGCACCACGTAATTTTGATATGTCATGAAGAAAGTATAGGTTGCACTAGTATTATGTATATCCTATCAGATTTCGCACCCTTTATTTGACAAGCACACATGTATTTAATTATCTTAATTTGTAGTGCTCTCGTGTTAATCTTGAATTATTTAATATTTAATTATCTTGATGTTTCAAAAATTCTTCTTCGAAAAGACTTGTAATATCTCAAAGTATGTTTCTACAAAATTTGAAATAATTTCAACTATATTCGCAAAAGTTATGACCTTTTTACTCTTTGATCAGTGAATTCTGAAAATTCAGACTTTATCATGGTTTGTCTGGAAACGCAACTGTGCTAGTCACAATTGTGTTGGTTTTATTACCCAACCGATAGTGCTTAAATGTATCTGGTTGTTGAGTAAGCTACCTATTTGTATCGGTTTTCTGCATAACCCGATACAAATACATCTGACTATGCTTGGTAATATTCTGAATATTTGTATCGGTTTTTGCTAAGAACCGATAGGAATAGGACATCTATTTGTATCGGTTTATTGACAAAACCGATAGTGATATTCGCACATATTTGTATCGGGTTCTTCAAAAAACCAATAGTAATATTGAGAATATTTGTATCGGTTTTTGATAAGAATCGATAGGAATAGGACATCTATTTGTATCAGTTTATTGACAAAACCGATAGTGATATTTTATGTATTTGTATCGATTTTGCCTGTGAACCGATAGTAATAATCATTTATAATTGTATCGGTTCTTATATAGAACCAACACAAATAATTTACATCTGTATCAGTTCCAGTATAAAAACTGATAGAATTATTCTAATATTTGTGTCAGTTTTTTCTTCAAAACCGATAATACTTTGGTGATATTTGTGTCAGTTTTTTCTAGCAAACCGATAGAAGTATATTTGTATTTGTGTCGGGGTTTTGGTGGAACCGACACAGTTAATGGCGCTTAGCTATTTTGGTGAAGGCACATGCGCCGCAAATCTATTTTGCCCTAGCTCCTCTCCCGCGCAGCTTCCTCCCCGCCGCTCCCTCTCCAGCGCCGTGATTTCTCTTCGTCCACCGCCACCGTCGCCTCCACCTCCGCCGCTCCCTCGCTCCCACACCGCTCGCTGCCTCCCCAACCGTAGGAAACCCTAGGTACGGCTCTCTCGCTTCTCCGCTCGTCACTCCCGTGGAGGTCATCGCCGCTGCCGTCATCACCCCATGGAGCTCGATGCCGTAGCCGTCGTGCCCCCGTGGAGTGAGCCCGCCCCAGCCGTCGTTCCCCTATGGAGTGTGCCCGCCCCAGCATTTGTATGTCATCCATTATTTCATACTCTTAGTTACATCATGCAGTCATGCTATCAAATATGATATAGTTGCAAGCATAAGCGTTCTGTGTCCAATCTGTTTCTAACTTTCAATAGATTCAAATAATCTTTACATGTCCAAACACTAACAATCACTGGAAATGGAGAGCCCATAAAAAAACAAGTTACCAAGTTACCAAAGCAACAAATGGAAGGAATTGTTAATGCATTGGCTTTGATTGAGATGCTACTATATAATCCTACTGACATAGGTCCATTGATGATGTTTGTGGGGCTATCTGAATTCTGGGTGCTTCCTCTGGCTCATGATACTTCCAATCCAAAATTTGAATTTGATATTGTGGCGATCTGCATGTGGTTAGGCTTTTAATATTTGACCTTGTGTGAACCTGTATTTACTGCACGTTTGGTGTTGAGGTTGTACGAGTGATATTTGAGATCATGGTGAACCAATGATCACCTATTTTAAGCTGGTTAGATCATCCCATTTAGTTGATCCATAAACTTTTATGCTTAGCTTGTAAAAAATTTTGAACTAGAAAGGATATGAAGGCTCCTGCAATTGTTAATTTCAAAGTGCAATGCTGTGGAATGCAGAGAGGTTCTGAATGCATATTATTTGGTGCATTTTCAGTTGCATTTGTCACCATTCATGTCCCAGCTATAGCGGAGTAGAGAGAATTTATAGAAGTCCCTAGAATGAACAGTTATGCTAGCGGCTTTACAATCTTTAGTACTGTTGTTATCACAATTAATTTTACCTCATTTCCTAACATATTCTAGCTGCTTAGCAGCTGTGAGAAAGTAACTGCATTTTTGTGGTAGTTATTTTGGTGATGATGTTAGGAAGCCATCGTCTTTAAATTACTTTTGGAGTCAGAGATTTCAGTTGTATGATCATGGCCTACCAGACTATAAAGCATAGTCTTTTCAAAAACGTTTTAGAAAGATTTAGACATTATGATTCTTTTCTCTGAATATGTAGAGAGAGAAAAGGGAGTTAGTACAACAATATAATAATGGTCCAGAAGATTAATGTACTTGACATTTTTTTATAATTCTAACAAGTAATTAATCATATTAACCTTGATGCTGCCAACTAAAGGGCATATAACGTTTTTCCCTGTTCATTGTTTGGCAGAGATTCGCTGACGTGATTTTTCTACCTGATTTCCATAAGATTTTATGGATTGTTTTTTCTGTTAAGTTAGCTTTGTCCTTATCACCTGATTGGCTGATTCCAAAGTGAATATTTCAACATAAAGCTCTGATTCTAAGGTTAATGATTTCAACTTCTATAATATGAAATGTTGTAGAAAACACATTGTAGGAATGTCAATTTTGCTCTATTTCAATTATCTTTTGGCCATGTTTTGTACGTATCAGCTGTATGTATGTTGTGATGCCTTTTTCATTATTTTGTCATATGTGTTTTAATAAAGTGTTCGTGTTCTTTGAATGTGATATGTGCATAATGTGTGCAAGTGCTGTATGAATGTGATATATGCATATTGTGTGAAATATGTGTTGATTGGAGGGTGAATTGGAAAACAGCACACACCCACTCATCTCTATCGGTCCTCAGAAGAAAAAGATAGAGATAAGGGAGTCATCTCTATCGGTTCTTTAAAAGAAGCGATAGAGATGACAGGCTAATCTCTATCGGTTCTTATAAGGAAGCGATAGAGATGAGTGTGTGATCTTTATCGGTTCATTATAAGAACCGATAGAGATGAGCGTGTCATCTCTATCGGTTCTTTAAAAGAAGCGATAGAGACGAGCGTGTCATCTCTATCGAATCTTACCGATAGAGATGACGCACTCATCTCTGTCGGGCAAGAACCAACTGTAATAGCGCCGTCTCATCTCTGTCTAATGACTTTGTTTCCCTACCAGAACTGACTGTGATGATAAAAAAGAACCGATTGTGATGTATATTCGTGTAGTAGTGGCTCCACAAGCAAAGCATCGCAAAGAGTACAGTCATCAGAGACTCGGGAGGGAGAAGATCTAAGAGAAGCTAACTCCTAAGTCAAGGTACCTACTTCCTTCTCTGGCTCCATACACCTAGCTCTAGCTCTGGCATGACATTTTCCTAACTTGCAAAAAACTTAATTGAGCTGGTCATAGGTGGGTACCTCATCCGAGTTGTTGTAGAGCTCAGAGTCGCTGATGCCATTATCATCCACCATAAAGCACATCTCGGTGAAGTCATCACTGCCTTTAGGCTTCTCTTGCAGATCATCCTCGCCCTCATCGCTCTAGGTCTCCATGTCGGAGAGGTTGATGTCATTGAGTGTGACGAGGACGCGGTGGAATAGCTTCTTGTTCTTCAAGAAGTTGTGATACTTATTCTCGCGCGCCGAGTCGTGAGCTGGAGGCTTCTTGTTGCGGTTCTTGTCGATGTAGTTGTTCTTTGCCGAACCGCCGGAGTCGTTCTTGCCCTTCTCAAGCTTGGGGCAGTTCGCTTGACTGTGGTTGGGGCCACCACACTCGAAGCAGGTGATCGTGCCACTTCTCTTCCTCTCTCTCACCCTTTTTTGTAGGCATGAGAAAACTTGCGAGCCAAAATAGCAAGCTCTTTTTCTAGAAATTTTTCCCGTTGATCATCGCTTAGCTCACAAAGGGCGAAGAGGGAGAAACCAACAAAAGTCTCGGGAGTGGATCCAATGGGATCAGTGACCAAGGCCATCGACTGCGACTTTGTCTTATGAGAGACAACATCGATCTCATGAATCTTAAGCCGGGAGTAAAGCCCGTCAAGAGTTAAGGTCGATAAGTCTGAGGTGTCCTTGACGGTGGTCACCTTCATCTCCCAAACCCAAAGATCAAGTGCGGTCAAGAAGTGTCGAGCATTCTTCGAGTCAGGGTTTATACAACCGACTACACGAAGATTGCTTAAAATCCTTGTAAAGTGACCAAAGCAATCATCAAGGGTCTCACTAGCGTGCTGTTCAAATTTGTTGTAGTCACGCTTGTATTGATCATGTCTCACCGTCTTGATTTGGGTAGTGCCCTCATGGTAAGCATCGAGGGTCACCCAAATCTAGTGAGCGGATCGAAGGTGAGAGATCCTATCATACTCACTACGGCTAAAGCCCTGTATGAGGATGTTCCTTGCCATAGCATTTGCCTCAACATCAGCCGTATTGTTGGCCGTAACATTTTCATCAGTAGGAACCTCATACGAGAGCTTCACATTATGCCAAATGAAGAAGCCTTTAGCAGTGATGCACGACTGCATTCTTGACTTCCAGAAGGGAAAAACAACTCTAGAAACGATAGGAGGCTTGGTGGAATATTTGTCTGTCGCCATGGCTCTAGAGACCGGTTAAGATCTATGGAAGAGTAAAACCGGCTCTGATACCAATTGAAGGACCGAGATGGTGATCAAAGGGGGGTGAATTATTCCAAAACTAATTTCCCCAATCAAAATGATTCAACCAAGCCTAGGGACAAATCAATCAAGAGGAGCAAGTGAGAAAGAGAAAGTTGCTCTATAAGCCCGGTATGACTTCAGGGTCTCCGGTATGACTGGACAGTGAGCGGTATGATGGACTCAAGAACAGCAGGAAGAACAGAGCCAAAAACAACACGAACTTCAAAAGTTAATTTGAGGAATCTTTTGATCGGCAAGACAAAAACTAACAAAACATGGTA
Organism: Otatea glauca; assembly: GCA_036346275.1. Lineage (NCBI taxonomy): Eukaryota > Viridiplantae > Streptophyta > Magnoliopsida > Poales > Poaceae > Otatea > Otatea glauca. The sequence goes on from CM070720.1 coordinate 14,225,453, forward strand.
CATGTGATCCTAAGGATGTCAGGAACTTATTCGAACCTTCAATCGCAAGGATTGACGTCAAAGTTCCAACCTTTTTCAATTTGAAGGAAGAGCACACCAAGTTTGAGCAAAACTCAAGAACTTGATCTTCGACTTGCTCGTGGGTTTTTGATGATCAAGATGATCTTGGATAATCTCCAACACGTCACAGCAAGCAAGAACACAAGTCAAAAACCCCTCAAACATGATCTAGAAGAATGATTCACGCAAGCACACAAGATCTGGAGGCAGATCCAAAAGCATGTAGAAGGAGGGAATGACTCCCACACATAGCCATACATGGGCTAACCCCAAACCCCAGCAAGAATACCGAGTTTTTGCACGCTTTTGAAAGTATACTAACTAGACCTGCTACTCCATCACCTAGACCGTGATCCGATAGCCCTCCTTGATCCGAGCAGCTCCTAGCTAGCATCTCAATCATTCCTTGTTTTCAAGGTTCGCAGCGACTCTGTCTCCGATCATCCTCTGGCAATCTTCGATCGTCTGGACCTCCGACGCACCTCGCCTATTCCCGGTCATCCTTCGCCTCACCATGATCTAGCACCGTCATCCTACAACCATCAAAAATAAGGAAAACCCATCACATAGTAATGTCCAACAAAGATATGCAATAAACATTCAATTGTTAGAATCAATTCTCACATCGCTCATCAAGTCAGCACTACCGACCACTATATCAACTTCATCGAGAGGTAACTTGACCACCGCATCGACTTCATCCAGTTGCCACCATTGAGTAGGTTTATTGCTCGAGTAGTAACTCAACCACCGTATCGGCTTCATCAAGTTGCCACCATCGAGTAGGTTCCTCGTTCGAGTAGTAACTCGACCACATGACCAATCTATCGATCACGGCACCAAGTCTATCGACCACATGTCCAACTCTATCGATCACAGCTCAGAGTCAAGTTGATAAAACGATTGTAACACCCTGGCACCCCACATGCCCTGGATGTCACACCCTCAACAGCATCCAACATCTGACATGGAAAAAAACATTGCAAAGCAACTAACATACTAGTAGGTTGCCGAATCAACTAAAAAATTTCGGCAGCACCTCCCCTAAAACTCGGACATCCACTCAGCAGAGAAAAGACAAATTTCAACATATAAAACATACACACTGCCCAACAAAATATCCAACTAAGCAACATAAATATCATGGATGAGTAAGCCTACCCAAAAAAAACCACCATGAAGCAAAAGAGGAATTAAGAGTATAGCCACCCCATAACCAAAGATACAAGAATTTAAGCCATCATACCATCAAGCCACTTACAGGCTAACCATCCAAAAGAACAAGTTCTTTAATATAGCAGCATTTCTAAAACTGGTATAGCAACTAATCTAACAACATGATGATCAGTGTGAGTGAAGTTGTGATAGCCCTTCTCCCCAAAATGCCGATCTGGAAGTACCTAAAATAATACAACACAAACAAGCATGAGTTCAAAACTCAGCAAAGTGTATCATATCCACACATAATTATCCAATTAATAATTTCAAGCAATAGCATAAACACATTTCTTATACTAATCAACAAGTCCAAAAACAATGATATCACCAGCGGTTACCACCTTCACTTTCTTTCTCATTTAATATACATACCTCATTAAACTCTTTGGATGAGTCCATGACTCATACAAGCCTCATTAAATCTCTTCGGATGAGTCCACGACTCTATCCCAACTCCACATATTACCATTTAACACAAAAATCATCATTAAAGATGCAATGCAACATGTATACTCATGAATGCACCTTTCATAGCACATACCGGTATTGCCGAGTGCACACCCGTCGGTGTGCAACCTCTCATTCCCTTGCATCCCGTGGAGGGGCCTACTCTTACTGTCTCGCTCCGATTCACCTCGGTGAATGGGACTACGAGGTAGGACTTTCGTGCTCACTACGGGTGAGCACAGAGGCACACATCAGTATGGGTCGCCTCTTCTCTTATGAATGCATAAATGCAATGAAATGAATGAATAAAATGGCAAATGCATTCTATTTCAACATTCACATCTCCATCAAGGAACATAAATATATCCATCATCATCAAGTCAACCAATAGCATTAACATAACCTTTAAATTAATAATCATTTAGCATTTCTCTTTTACCCATATAATGCAACATACATTCACCACAACCATTTCAAAATCTTTCAACATAAACATACTCATAATGCTTAGCAAGAAATCGATATCCTAGCATCATAATTGTGATACACTTGCGTCAACCGTGGGGAGGGGGGTGGCGTGTCGGGACCCGAATCTGCAAATCCTGACCCTCTGTGTATTCTGTGCTAGTCCAGGATCACGCTAGCACACACAGTCTTTACAGGGTTGCACATCACAGATATTCGCAGCGATATAAGAATAAATAGTGCAAACATGTATATAAACCGAGTTGTATGACCTTATGGTCTCCTTACATAAAAACAGCCACGCAGGGCTTACAGTATTCAGAGTAAAAGAAATAACAGCGGAACATAAATAAATATCGTGGAAGCCTCCATCTCTCCACAGGCATCCGACTGGGCTTGCCCCCTAGTTGCTCGGGTCCTCAATGTACTCCTCCCAGGCTGGTGTAGACTCCTCAACTGATGTTGGGGTTGAAAAGCAAGGTGGGATGAGTACACAAGGCACTCAACAAGTAATGCACAGAATGCGGCACTAGTACTATATGCAAAGCTTATTCCAAAGGATTGGCTTAAATGGTTCTCTTGCATCAAACATCATTTTTAAACCAGTATCTTATTTAGTTTAAAGCAGTGGAACAGTTATAAGTAATACTATTTTCTTCAAATGGTTTTTCTTCGAAGATTCTCGGCACACAGCCTTAATAGTTCATTTTCAATACTGGCACACAGCCACCCTTTCCACATTTTGTTTATGAAGATCTACCCCTTGACTCTAATCCCCGAGCAATGCTCAATACCGTGAGCACGGCTATTCGAATAGTTTTGACACTCTGCAGAGGTTGTACACTTTACCCACAAGATACAGCCACTCACCACACAAGTGATTGTTCGTAACAAAGCTTTTCAGGAACCTCTACCTTAACCAAAGAACCTCTCCGGTATTACCCTCACTATCACTTCCCTCACACAAAGCCGAAGTATAGGACAGGTTAATCAACGTTGGATGGGCACCAAGCCGTAGCACAGGTACACTCCCCCGCACAGATACACCCGCGTGCACTGTCACCCTAAGGTATCAGAGGAAAGATATCAGATCCCTAATCAACTAGGTCTGTCCCATATCAGACATGTGGTTGTACGGGTGACTCAGATCAAAGGCTTGCAAGGTGAAGTCCTTAACTGACCAAGGCAAGACTTCCAACACTCAACAGTGGCACACAACCCATTGTGGCACACAAACTCACAACACTCATCAACCCAATGCCACATAGGCCCACCAGGCACACATCCTCTTGCCACTTGCCCCAGTCTAAATCATTTCCCACCCAGTTGATTATTGTGCAACACATGCCAGCAATAACTCCACATCGGTATGGAACCACTCAGGTCTCCATACTTCAATCTCATCATGTGGCAACATCACACCACTTTCAAAATACATTCAATATTCCATTAGTCAATATTGTAGCATTTTTTCGAAAGATCATTCATGACCGTTGCAAGGCTAAGCATCTACTCACGGCCTAGCTCTCCGTGTTGGCATCATATTATTATCCAACCAAGTACAAACAAACTTAGGGTGACAATGATTTAGGCATACAAATTAATAATTTCAAGGTGGCATAATGAATGGGATGATTAACTACGTTATCCCAATTTAAATTAGCTTCATTTTAAATAAATAAGCATGCATAATTTCAAAGCATAAATTACATTTTAAAAAGCTAGGATCAAAATGATCAAAGCATCACTTGCCTTCAAAGAGTTGCTGGTCGTGTTCCGAAGCTTGGTCTTGAGCGACGAAATCTTCCTCGAAACTTTCCGGCAAATTTGCGTCTACGCGTATAAACAAAATATGCAATAAATAGCTAATACAGAGGACTATATGCCCTCAAAAATTTAAATAAAATTCATCATTAAATAGATCACATTTTTATGAATTTTTAGAAATTTGAATCACCCAAATCCGAGTTATAAGGCAAAAGTTATAGTCATTTGAAGTTTGAATAAAATCTGAAAATACAGAAATTAAGAAATCCGATTTTTCCAAATTATTTTTATACTGAAAATTCGCATTTATGACGTCAGCACAGAAATGAATTTCGGCCGAAATATTTTTATATATAAAAAATATTTATGACGTCAGCGATGACGTCATCATGACACGTGGCAAGATCCGTGCCGCCACGCCGCTCGGCCTATGGGCTTAGTTCACGGTTCGGCTCGGTCTACCGTGGACTTGGTTCAACAAAACAAATAATCCACACGGCAAGATCCGAGCCGCTCGCTGAATCAACGGCCGATTTCACGCCGCACACACAAGACCGAGATGCGCGGCGACACGCGTCGCGCATCCGGCGGTCAGCCACCCATCCAACGCGGCGACGCCTCGGACTCCACGCCTCCACGCGTCGCACTTCTAACGGCGCACCGAAAATTAACGGCTGGATCACGCGCACGTTCGGCGGCGTCTCTGCCACGCGCGCCACGTGGCGAGGATCGCAACGGTGCGCCAAACCGACTACCGGATTCGCTCTCGCCTCGTCAAAACGACCACGCGTCAAGACGCGATTCGGCAAAGCGCGCGCAATCACCGCCGCACGCTCAAATCGAACGCGCGATTCTTAAGGCAAATCGATCTAATCTCCACCGCTGAGATTTAATCCAAGCGAGCATGGTATCCGAGTTGTTTATCGTGCATGGCGCAACGTGGCTCAATCCTACGCGCTCACTAACGATCCAACGGCTAAGACAAAACATAGCGCCAAAATAGATCTAATCCAAGCCGTTCACTCTAGATCTAACGATCAAGATTCAACTAACGGTAAACCTAAGAGTTAATCCAGCCGCCCATAATCGATCTAACGACTCGGATCTAATCTAGGTGAAACAGAGAAGGTGACGTGGACGCACGTAAACGCGTGCGATCGCGATCGAGCGGTCGGCGAGGGTTGGCGAGGTCGACGACGGCGCAGAAAGAGAAGGTCACCGAGTCGGGAAGATGACGCAACCAACGGCGCTACGGGGCTTCTTCGGCGAGAAGGGGTGGTCCACTCGATGCGGCTTGCTTCAGTGAACTCGGGACGGGGTCGGAGCACGGCGGAGCGGCTCGGACGACGACGGGAGGAAGCAAAAACAATGGCGGCGAGGGAAAGCAACTACGGCGAGCAACACCGGCGCTAGAGGTGGTCTTGGCGTGCGTGTAAGGAGTCAAAAGACGCGGCGTTGAGCCCTCTGCATAACGCACTCACCAAGACGGCTTAAAGGGCCTTGACGTGCGCGAAACTGTCGGCGGAAATCACGGCCATCAAAGCCCACGCCTCTCCGGTGATCTCGCGGGGACGAAGCGACGTGGCCATATACCACCGCTCGGCGGCGATGATCCGGCGGCGCTACGGGCGACGACGGCACACTCGCAGCGCTCGATCAGATCGAACGGCTCGGGCTGGGCGGCGCTAGGGTTTGTGCGGCGAGCTGGGTCGGGCTAAGCACAGTGCTGGGCCGGCCTAGTACTATTCATCTTATTTTTAAATCATTTCTTATTAAAAACAATTCTAAAAATTTCAATTAAATCATTTGGGGCTTTTAAAATAGTAGAAAAATTCTAGAAAAAATCCAGAAAATACTTTGAGCTTTTTGGGGTTCAAATAAAATATTTTCAATAAAACTTTGCAAAAACTTTTCCATTATTTAATTGTTTTCAAGGAAGGCCATATTTGAATAAATCCAAATAAATTTCAATAAATTCCCAAAAATTCTCAAAAAACAAAAATACTCCAAAATTTAAATTAGAGCAAAATTTAGGGTGTTACAAACCTCCCTTAATGTAATCTCGCTCCTAGATTCGTGGTCTATCTATAGAAATAGGTTAGGATACTCCTTCTTCAGATCTTCTTCATGTTCCCACGTGGCTTCACTTTCCGAATGGTTGCTCCACTGAACTCTGCAGAAACGCATTGACTTGTTCCTTGTCTCTCTGTCCATTATGTCCAGAATTTTCATCGGATGTTCTTTGTAAGTCGATCTTCTTGCACTCGATTGCCTCTAATCTGTTTGCTCTTCCAAGACTCGAACACACTTCTTCAGCTGTGATACATGAAATACATCATGCACTCCTGCCAAAGACTGCGGTAACTCCAACTGATATGCAACTTCACCTCTGCGGCTCAAGATCTTGAACGGCCCAACATATCTGGGTGCGAGCTTCCCTTTTGCGTGGAACCTTCTCACTCCTTTGAGAGGTGTGACTCTAAGATACACAAAATCTTCGGGTTCAAAGCTCGCCTCTGCGGTTGTTGTCGGCATAACTCTTCCGCCTTGATTGAGCAATCTTGATCTTTCCCCGATCGTAGGCGACCGTTTCTTCCGCTTTTGAAGAATGTCGGTCCAAAACATGTCGTCACTGTCTCATTCCAATTCAATGGTGTTCGACAAAATCGACCATACAGAGCTTCAAATGGAGACATATGTAAACTCGCCTGATAACTGTTGTTGTAACTGAACTCAGCATAAGGTAAACACTTGTCCCATGAAGTAGAATATGCTAAGGCACAAGCTCTCAGCATATCTTCCAATATTTGGTTAACCCTCTCAGTTTGACCATCTGTCTGTGGATGGTAGGCTGTACTGAAGTTCAAACGAGTCCCCATTTCCTCATGTAGCTTACCCCAAAATCTGGAGGTAAATTGGGTACCTCTGTCCGACACTATCTTCTTCGGTACTCCATGCAAACAGACAATTCTTGCCATATAAAGTTCTGCCAACCGGTCTCCGAATAAGTGGTCTTTACCGGTATGAAATGTGCCACTTTGGTTAAACGATCTACTATGACCCATATGGAATCATATCCACCTTGGGTTCTGGGCAACCCGGTTATGAAATCCATACCAATTTCTTCCCATTTCCATCCAGGTATCTTTAGGGGTTGTAATAGTCCTGCGGGTCTCTGATGCATAGCTTTGACTCTTTGGCATATGTCACATAATGCAACATATTCGGCGACTTCTCGTTTCATGCTTGGCCACCAAAATCTTTCCTTTAAATCTTGATACATTTTTGCACTTCTTGGATGAATTGAGTACTTGGAGTCATGGGCCTCCTCCAAAATTAGCTTCTTCAACTCCTTTTTGTTTGGCACACAAATGCATCCTCTAAACCACATAGTATTCTTCTCATCCAGTTTGAAATCCTTTGCCTTGCCTGCATCCATCTTGTCCTTAATTCTCTTGATTTTGTCGTCATTTTTCTGCCCTTCCCTGATCTGATCTTCCAGGGTAGGTTTTACTTCCAAGGTTGCTACAAATCCTTCTGGTACCATTTCCAGTTCTAATTTCTGGAAATCCTTACACAATTCTGCCTGACTTGCTTCCAACAGCATGTTTACACTGTGGTTCTTTCTGCTCAAGGCGTCTGCCACCACGTTGGCTTTACCAGGATGGTAGTGAATTCCCACGTTATAATCCTTGATTAACTCTAACCATCTTCTTTGCCTCATATTTAGGTCACTTATGAAGATATACTTAAGACTTTTATGATCGTGATACACTTCACATCTATTTCGATGAGATGATGACGCCATATTTTTAGGGCATGCACTACGGCAGCTAATTCCAAATCATGAGTCAGATGGTTCTCTTCATTTGGTCTCAATTGCCTCGATGCATAGGCAATTACCTTCCTGTTCTGCATCAACATGCATCCCAACCCCTGACGCGATGCATCACAATAGATGTCGAAGCCTTGATGAACGCTGTAAAACTAAGACAAAGCCGATGTTAATCTTTTCTTCAACTCCTGAAAACTCTTCTCACACTCCGGTGTCCATAAGAATTTCTTTTCCTTTTTCAACAATTGCGTAAGAGGTCTCACAATCATAGAGAATTCTTCGATGAATCGATGGTAATATCCCGCCATTCCAAGGAAACTACGGATTTGGGTTACCGTCTTCGGTTGCTCCCAATGCAAAATCGTTTCCACTTTCTTTGGATCTACCGCAACTCCTTCTGCTGTCATTATGTGTCCAAGAAATTCAACCTTATTCTTCCAGAATTCACATTTACTAAATTTTGCAAACAACTATTGTTCCCTCAATTTCTCAAGGACTAGCCTCAAATGTTCGGCGTGCTCTTCTCTTGTCTTGGAATAGACAAGAATATCATCTATGAACACGACAACGAACTTATCCAAATATTCCATAAAAACCTTATTCAATAAGTTCATGAAATATGCTGGTGCATTTGTCAAGCCAAAAGACATCACTGTAAACTCATAGTGTCCAGATCTTGACAAAAATGCAATCTTCGGAATATCCTCTGATCGGATCTTCAATTGATGGTATCCTGATCGAAGATCAATTTTGTAGAAGACTCCTGCTCCCCACAACTGATCAAAAAGATCGTCGATCCTGGGTAGCGGATACTTATTCTTTATCGTCACATCATTAAGTGCACGATAGTCTATACACATCGTAAAACTCCCGTCCTTCTTCTTGACGAACAAGACAGGTGCTCCCCATGGCGATGAACTAGGTCTTATAAATCCTTTTTCCAGCAGCTCTTCAATCTGCTTCTTCATTTCCACCAATTCCTCTGTGGACATCCTGTAAGATCTCTTAGCTATTGGAGCTGTCCCTGGAACAAGCTCTATCATGAACTCGATATCTCTATCTGGCGGCATTCCGGGTAAATCCTCTGGGAAAACATCCGGATATTCATTGACTATGGAAACTTCCTCCAAGCTGTCAATCTTCATGCTGTTGACCATTATTGTCCATCTCGTACTGATTTTGCTTCAAATTCAATTTTCTTTCCATCCGGGCTCTCGACCGATATGACTCTTTTTCCGCAGTCCAGTACTGCCTTGTGTTTGGTTAACCAATCCATTCCCAGGATAACATCCAGGGTTTGGGTATTAAGGACGATTAAGTTCGCTAGGAACTCAACTCCATTAATTATTAGTCTTACCCTAGAACATCCTACTTTAGATCGGAGTTCTGATCCAGGGGATTGAACTATAAGCACACATTTAAGATTGACTATATCCAAATCACTTTGAACAGCAAAATCTCGGGAAATAAAAGAATGCGAAGCTCCGGAATCGAATAAAACAGTAGCTGGTACTGAGTTTACTAGGAACTTACCCAGTACAACGTCCGTGGTGTACTGGACTTCATCCGTTGTAATGTGGTTGACTCGACCTCGTGCAGTTCCTTGGGATGGAGTTGCTGCTGTTGATGCCCCGCAGTTCATGATTGGTGCGGGAGTCCTTGCCGGTGTGTTCCCCAGGTTAAAGCGGACCGGGGTGACACCTCCCTTCTTAGGACAGTTATTGGCAAAATGCCCTACCATTGCAGTGATAGCAACGCCTTCCCCACGCTCGAGAGGTTCCTCGCATCGCGCTACGATTCGTTGAGTCTGAGCATTCTGACCCACTGGGCGATTTGCCGGCAGTGGTGCCCTGTCATTGCCTCTGGGCTGGTACCGGATGAATTGTTGGGGTGCCGTCCTCTGCCTCTGCTAGCCTTGACGACCTCCTTGTTGCGCCATTCTGCGCTTTCTGTTGTCATCCAACTCTCGGCGCTTGTCCTCCAAGATAAGAGCTTTGTTAACTAGCTCTTGGAAGTCAGGGAATGTGTGGGTGATCAGTCCCACCTGCAACCCTGCATTCAATCCCTTCATGAAGCGGGATTGTCTGGCCTTATCCGTAGCCATGTCCTCCGGTGCGTAGCGTGCCAGTTGTGTGAACTTATTCAGGTAATCGGCCACTGACTGGCCGCCTTGCTTGAGGCTCCGAAATTCCTCCTTTTTAAGATCCATGATACCCTCGGGTACATGGTACTGGCGGAAGGCTGAGGTGAATTCCTCCCACATGATACTCTGTGGGTCCTCATGAGCTGCGCAGAAGTTTTCCCACCATTCTGCGGCAGTTCCTTCGAGTTGATGAGAGGCATAGAGTACCCTCTCATGTCCCATACACTGGGTAATGTGCAGCTTCCTTTCGATTGTCCTTAGCCAATAGTCCGCCTCCAGTGCATTGGCGTTGCCTGAGAAGGTAGGTGGACGAGTTCGCATAAACTCAGACAACCTTGAGTAGGGTGTGGTCCATGGTTACCCCTGTGTTGAACATTCGCAGCAGCCTTGATTGGATATCTGCCGCATGGTCTCAACCATCGTGTTCATGAGTTGAGTCTCGGCAGTTAGGAAGGCTCCCAGGTTCTGCATATCGACTTGCAGCGGTTGAGGGATTGGTTCCTCATTCTGGTTGTCAGCCTGATTAGCTCCACTTCCGCTGGCTCCAACATTTCCACGAGTCCTCACCATCTGTTGCAAACTTCCAAGGTTAAGAAAAGAAGAAAGCATAGACAAGTAAAAGAACTTATGTGGGGAAACAGGTGTAACTTAAATTATTTAGCCACTTTATTGATATAATATAAAGCAGTATGGTTGCTCACAAGTGCCTAAGGGCAATGCAACACATACGAGACACTCACAACCAAAAGCAAGTAAGCAAACATAGGACTCTATGATGACTCACACCTAATGGTGACTCTGAAGCAAAAGACGCGACTCAACTTTCGAGTCTCGACACTATACTCTACTAGACTTGATCACTCATCGAGCCAACCCGGCTGCGGCTTCCCCGGAGTATACACCGATGGGTGCTCGCATCGGGCGAATCGGTCTCGATGACTCATCGCGGTGGTGCAAATGACCCCATCGACTCGCTAGTCCTGTGGCTGCTCGCTTCCTCGTGACCGGTGCCTCTGCTCGCTCCTCGGATCCGGATCGTAACTCTAGGATCGCTCAGCTCGGGTCCATACAAAGCCATCTCCAACTCCTGGATCTTCTGTATGGAGTGAGCTAAGCCCTCCCGCAGTTGGATCCTCGCCTCCGTGACCTCGTCGCGGGTCCTCTGCAGCTCTTGGACTGTCTCGTCCAAGGCGTCCTCCTGGGCGATGACATACCTCGCTAGGTGGGTGATCATGGTGTCCTCCTCCACGAGCTCCATCCTGTCAAAATGATTGTCTCGACACGGATGGTGACGAAAGACGGTGCCCTCCAACTCTGTGGAGTAAGTGCGGGCAATCTGCCGATCGCTCGACGTCTTTGTCTCGACGAATCCCGACCTCAAAAGAAGACCTCCTGACCATAATTTAGATAGGACGGCTCGCCATCGTCCTCTCCCGAGCATACACTGTGACCTTGACATCCCAGGCGATGTCAAGTCCTTGCCCGTACCCACCGTAGTCCTCGATAAAGTGGTCTGTCAAAACCTCCTTGCAACTGCATCATACGCCATAACTCCACGGCGTATCCTCCGATGCGCTCTCCGTAGGTGTGGATCATCCTCATCCGCCAAAAAAACCATGTTTAAATTAAATGTAAAATAATCATAAAAATTCAAAGATAGGTATGAAACAAGGAGAAGAGATAAGTCAAGATTTCATTGATATTCTTGCTCAAGTTGATTAGGTTTTTAGAAAATAGTTTTACCCTCCTAGGTACAACCAAACTAGGGTCAAGTCCCACACCAACCTGCGCTCGATACCACCTCTGTCGGGACCCGAATCTGCAAATCCGGACCCTTTGTGTATTCTGTGCTAGTCCAGGATCACGCTAGCACACACAGTCTTTACAGGGTTGCACATCATAGACATTCGCAGCGATATAAGAATAAATAGTGCAAACATGTATATAAACCGAGTTGTACGACCTTATGGTCTCCTTACATTAAAACAGCCACGCAGGGCTTACAGTATTCAGAGTAAAAGAAATAACAGCGGAACATAATTAAATATCGTGGAAGCCTCCATCTCTCCACAGGCATCCGACTAGGCTTGCCCCCTAGTTGCTCGGGTCCTCAATGTACTCCTCCTCCCAGGCTGGTGTAGACTCCTCCACTGATGTTGGGGTTGATAAGCAAGGTGGGATGAGTACACAAGGCACTCAACAAGTAATGCACAGAATGCGGCACTAGTACTATATGCAAAGCTTATTCCAAAGGATTGGCTTAAATGGTTCTCTTGCATCAAACAACATTTTTAAACCAGTATCTTATTTAGTTTAAAGCAGTGGAACAATTATAAGTAATACTATTTTCTTCAAATGGTTTTTCTTCGAAGATTCTCGGCACACAGCCTTAACAGTTCATTTTCAATACTGGCACACAACCACCCTTTCCACATTTTGTTTATGAAGATCTACCCCTTGACTGTAATCCCCGAGCAATACTCAATACCGTGAGCACGGCTATTCGAATAGTTTTACACTTTACCCACAAGATACAGCCACTCACCACACAGGTGATTGTCCGTAACAAAGCTTTTCAGGAACCTCTACCTTAACCAAAGAACCTCTCCGGTATTACCCTCACTATCACTTCCCTCACACAGAGTCGAAGTATAGGACAGGTCAATCACCGTTGGATGGGCACCAAGCCGTACCACAGGTACGCTCCCCCTCACAGATACACCCCCGTGCACTGTCACCCCGAGGTATCAGAGGAAAGATATCAGAACCCTAATCAACTAGGTTTGTCCCATATCAGACATGTGGTTGTACGGGTGACTCAGATCAAAGGCTTGTAAGGAGAAGTCCTTAACTGACCAAGGCAAGACTTCCAACACTCAATGATGGCACATGCCCATTGTGGCACACAAACTCACAACACTCATCAACCCAATGCCACACAGGCCCACAGCACACTGACCTCTTGCCACTTGCCCGATCTAAATCATTTCCCACCCATTGATTATTGTGCAACACATGCCAAGAATAACTCCACATCGGTATGGAACCACACAGTCTCCATACTTCAATCTCATCATGTGGCAACATCACACCACTTTCAAAATACATTCAATATTCCATTAGTCAATATTGTAGCATTTTTCTGAAAGATCATTCATGACCCGTTGCAAGGCTAAGCATCTACTGACGGTCTAGCCTCCCGTGTTGGCATCATATTATTATCCAACCAGTACAAACAAACTTAGGGTGACAATGATTTAGGGCATACAAATTAATAATTTCAAGGTGGCATAACAGAATGGGATGATTAACTACGTTATCCCAATTTAAATTAGCTTCATTTTAAATAAATAAGCATGCATAATTTCAAAGCATAAATTACATTTTAAAAAGCTAGGATCAAAATGATCAAAGCATCACTTGCCTTCAAAGAGTTGCTGGTCGTGTTCCGAAGCTTGGTCTTGAGCGACGAAATCTTCCTCGAAACTTTCCGGCAAATTTGCGTCTACGCGTATAAACAAAATATGCAATAAATAGCTAATACAGAGGACTATATGCCCTCAAAAATTTAAATAAAATTCATCATTAAATATATCACATTTTTATGAATTTTTAGAAATTTGAATCACCCAAATCTGAGTTAAAATGCAAAAGTTATAGTCATTTGAAGTTTGAATAAAATCTGAAAATACAGAAATTAAGAAATCCGATTTTTCCAAATTATTTTTATACTGAAAATTCGTATTTATGATGTCAGCATCGCATCATGATGACGTCAGCACAGAAATGAATTTCGGCCGAAATATTTTTATATATAAAAAATATTTATGACGTCAGCGATGACGTCAGCATGACACGTGGCAGTCTCTGGTGCCCCACATCGCCTCGGTCTATGGGCTTGGTTCACAGCTCGGCTCTGGTCTACCGTGGACTTGGTTCCCCAAAACAGCGCATCCACGCGGCAAGATCCGAGCCGTTCGTTGAATCAACGGCCAGATTTCCTCACTCGCACCGCAGTGCACCAAGATGCGTGCGACACGCGTCGCGCATCCGGCGGTCAGCCACGCATCCAACGAGGCGACGCCTCGGACTCCACGCCTCCATGCGTCACAAATCTAACGGCGCACCCAAAATTAACGGCTGGATCACACGCACGTTCGGCGGCGTCTTGGTATACGCGCGGCCACGTGGCAGGATCGCAACGGTGCGCTCGAAACCGACGGCTGGATCTGGTGTCTACCCCGGTCAAAACGACCACGCGTCAGCACGCGATTCGGCAAAGGCGCGGCGCAATCACCGCCGCACGTTCAAATCTGAACGGCGCGGATTCTTAAGGCAAAACTGGATCTAATCTCCACCGTTGAGATTTAATCCAACGGAGCATGGTATCCGAGTTGTTTACTGTGCATGGCGCAACGTGGCTCAATCCTACGCGTTCACTAACGATCCAACGGCTAAGACAAAAACATAGCGCAGAAAATAGATCTAATCCAAGCCGTTCACTCTAGATCTAACGATCAAGATTCAACTAACGTGTAAACCTAAGAGTTAATCCAGACCGTCCATAACTGATCTAACGACTCAGATCTAATCTAGGTGAAAACAGAGAAGGCGACGTGGACGTACCGGAAACGTGCGATGCAGATCGAACGGTCGGCGAGGGTTGGCGAGGTCGACGACGGCGCAGAAAGAGAAGGTCGCCGGAGCTGGGGAAGATGACGCAGCCAACGGCGCTACGGGGCTTCTCCGGCGAGAAGGGGTGGTCCACTCGATGCGGCTTGCTTCGGTGAACTCGGGACGAGGTCGGAGCATGGCGGAGCGGCTCGGACGACGACGGGAGGAAGCAAAAACAACGGCGGCGAGGGAAAGCAACTACGGCAAGCAACAGCGGGCGCTAGAGGTGGTCTCGGCGTGCGTGCAAGGAGTCAAAAGACGCGGCGTTGAGCCCTCCGCAGAACGCACTCACCAAGACGGCTTAAAGGGCCTCGATGTGCGCGAAACTGCCGGAGGAAATCACGGCCATCAAAGCTCACGCCTCTCCGGTGATCTCGCGGTGACAAAGCGACGTGGCCCTATCCCAGCCGTTCGTGCGGCGATGATCCGAAGGCGCACGCGCGCGGGCGACATGGCACACTCGCAGCGCTCGATCAGATCGACGGCCGGGCGGCGCTAGGGTTTCTTGGCGTGGTGGGCGGGCTAAGCACGATCTTTGGGCCGGCCCAATACTATTCATCTGATTTTTAAATCATTTTTTTATTAAAAACAATTCTAAAAATTTCAATTAAATTATTTGGGGCTTTTAAAATAGTAGAAAAATTCTAGAAAAATTCCAGAAAATACTTTGAGCTATTTGGGACTCAAATAAAATATTTTCAATAAAAATTTGCAAAAAATTTTCCTTTATTTAATTGTTTCCAAGGAAGGCCATATTTGAATAAATCCAAATAAATTTCAATAAATTCCCAAAAATTCTCAAAAAACAAAAATACTCCAAAATTTAAATTAGAGCAAAATTTAGGGTGTTACATAGCGTGAGGATGATGCCACTCCTGAGGATACACCACCTGAAAATAGCATTTGCAAATTCATTTTCATAAACTATATACTTCACACAACCTACCACACTTCTACACCCTAATTCAAAATAGCACCCAATTTCCAACAATTAGGGATTTCTGGACAGCAAGCACGAAATTTTACATATCTCCCAAACGGCTAAGCTAAATTTTGAGTTCTTGTACTATAAAAGATCACAATAGGATAATATAACTTTTATTCTAGAGCCAACTATTCAAAATATGCCTCAAATAGTCCCAGAATTGAAATGAACAGAGGCTACAAGTGTTAAACATTCATTCTCGACAATGTTTACTAAAACAAGCATATCTTTTGATTGGTTTAACCAAAATGAGTGTTCGTGAGCTCTAATTGACCATAAAAGGATAAACTAACATTTCCCCATATCCACTCATTCAGGAGATATATCAAAAATTCCCAGATTATAGATGAACAGAGACTGCATATTTTAAACCTAACTCAGGACAGTCTATACTAAAATGCGCATAACGTTTAATTGGCTAAGTTAAAAATTGAGTTCTTGAGCTCTAAATGACCACAAGAGGATAACCTACAATTAACCCCTAGCCATTTATTTAGAAATAGAGTCTAAAGTCCTCAACTTGAACTTTTAGTTTCAGTTCAGATTCTGAATTTTTCAGCAGATTGCAGTTTTAGGGTAGCAACTTCAAAATAGCATAACTTTTGATTTATGAACACAAATCAAGAAAAAAAGGACATTTTCTTGATCTACAGGAAAAGTTATAACTTTCTCCAAGCAACCAAAGATTCTAATTCGACTTGGAAATAGCCCTAAACAGCAGTTCAAAATCTCAGCTACAAACATGAACTAAATCAGAGCAGCCCATACAAAAAAGGTCATAACTTTTAATTGGCTGAATGGAATTTTGTGTTCTTGAACTCTAATGAGACCTAAGTACACGAGCTATGACTTTCTCTATAGACAACTACTCAGGAAATAATTCTTTCTTGGCCACAACACAGTCGCAAGACTGGTCTCATGATAGCTCAAAATCTGAACAGAGTTCCCTCCAACCTTAGAGCTATTTCCCCTCCAAAATCCCCAAATCCAAGAAACCTAGTACCAACCCCACCTGCTAGCACCTCCATTAGCACAGCAACGACCAAAAAAGAATTGAATCTACTCACCACCAAAGGGAGAAATGAAGGAAGAACTGCTGCTGCTTGCTGGCTGGCCGAAATGGATGAGGGGATAGAGGCGCCACCAATGGAGAGGGAGGGGGAGGCGAAGGAGAGGAAGACCAAGAGGAGGCTTGTGTGTTGGTGGGAGGGAGAAGGGCCTTCAACTAGGGAGGAGGAGACCCAACCAAAAGCCAGCCAAGGAGGAAGAAGAGGTTGCTGGTGGGGAAAAGAAATGAGAGGGGAAAAGAGTGCAATACATGGGGGAAAGGGGGAAAAGGCAAAAGGAGTTAGGTGCGGAAAAGAAAACCCGGAGATTCACCCACCCAACTAATTTT
The DNA here is from genome assembly GCA_036346275.1 of Otatea glauca. NCBI lineage: Eukaryota > Viridiplantae > Streptophyta > Magnoliopsida > Poales > Poaceae > Otatea > Otatea glauca. The sequence goes on from CM070720.1 coordinate 14,242,443, forward strand.
TTTTTTCATCTGACCAAAAAACCGGTGGTCCACCAACCACCCGGATCAAGAACCTTCCGATCTAAAATATTATAGTGGGAAGAAAAAGAGGAAAAACAGGGGATTCACCCACCCACCTGTATTTCCTAATTTTTCATATAACCAGTGGATCTACCAAACGTCCGACCAAGCATTCCCAAACTTGAAGAAAGATCCGCAATATTACATTCTCCCCCACTTAAAGGAATTCGACCCCGAATTCCCAGCACACCAACTATACGACACAATGTCCACGAGGGACTTAGACATCTTTACAGCTTAACCTAAACAGCTCACGCCACCACTCATACAAGTGAGACTCCAACGTGCAAACTCATGGCATTCGCAATCATAATCCATAATCAACCAATAACTCAGTCACAACCAATCATTAGGCCAGATTCCATAACATGCCACCATCGCAACAGCCCGACGAAACTTAGACCATACTTCTCTTTTTTTTGGCACTGAAGCACACTATGTCTTTTTACCAATGATTCTATACAAAAGTATAGGGTATTAACCTCTAAACTCAATTTTCAACTCACGCTTCAGCTTTAGTCACAAACTCTAATCTTCTCTCTCGACCTCTCTATTCTAATACATCTCTAAACCATGTCTCCACCCATCACCCATACCATCCGTTTAAATATCCTGGGTTCTAAACTTGAACCCCAAAGAGCCTATAACACAGATCCTTTTCTCTCCCAAATAATTGACCAGTTTAACACGCAGGGACAACTAGCTAAAATAAATATTCACAACAGAACACTTTACATAAATTGCTATCGCCCTCCCTACAACCAAACGATACTCCCAACAATATTTGGACTAAGACGTCAAAACCTCCATCATAACCCACCCTTAAACCACTTATGGTCAACACTTAGTTCCAGCTAGGATCACAAATCATTACCAAACCACAATGGTTCTCTTCCTAAGAGGGTCTCACCCTCACATACTTTCACTCAATAACCAAGTCCAAGAGTATAATCCTTTAGTATTCTCAACAACATACCATAAACATTCATATTCTTAACTCAGGCTGGAACGCCAAAGAATTACAACTTTCTTGAACCAAATGAATCATATACATCACCTTGAGCTCAACGCGCTAAAATTCACCTTGGTGAGAAGCTCAACAAAATCCAATAATCACTCATCTTCTTTTCCCAAGCCATAAAACAAAGGAAAACTCAATTCTCTTACGTCACATAAGTCACTTTTTATCATTTCCAATCAATACGATAAAATTTGCATCGGGGAGAAACTCAAATTAAAAGAGAAACCCCACACAAAACCTTGACAGAAGTCCTCATATTAACCAAAACCAACATTTTTGGAAGACAAAACCGATTCTTAAATCAAACATCTGTGCACACAACCACTATCATTTTCTCTCAAGAGAAAGGAAAACTTATTCCCAACAAAAACCACTTCACCATCAAAAAAATCCTTATGAAACATTCATAAGATTCGCACAGTTTTTTTTAAAACATTCACCAATACCACACACATTTTCAATTAAGTCCAACTCTAGTCAAAATAGGGTTTTCAGCTCAAGAGCTTCCAACACAATCCCTCATGTCTATCTATTTCCTTCACATATTAATTCCAAAGTTAATCCGCTGAGTACGCTAATAAGCATGATCCAACCATACACTCTTAAGTGTAAATCCCACATTCCTAACTTAAGCTAAATAACTTAGCCAAGACAAAAATTGGCTGGTTCAATGAAGTAAAGTGTTCCAAAAACCATCAACCGATTACTTAATAATTACTCTTTTATCCTCATTGTCAATCATCAAAGCCAACTCCGCAACTTGACAAAATGCAACTAATCGGGGGAGTTCTATTGCACACTACTCGGAATGCCTTAACCAAAAGGCATGCATCCTAAAAGATCATACGAGCAATTGAATTTGTAAACCTTTAAAAGAAAGTTTACCTCGAATCCCACCATTCCTAATATTCCAATACCCTTGCCATTAAAGGTTTCATATTCATCAAAGGTATCCTGAAAAGCCCAACAGGTTTGAACCTACTTTACAAAACCCTATCTTCCTTTAATTACCTTCTCCTATTCATATAACCATCACTAGTTATAGTATCATCATGCCCTAACCAAGTCTATATCATGACAATCAACAAGGAGAACCACGTCATCACTTCTTCAACCCATTAACTTAACAGTTAATTCAACATAAGACGCATATCAACAATTTCTTTTGGTCTACTAACCTGGATGAACCACCATTTTAGTGTCCCCAGTGCATTCAACCAATAACTAACTCCAACAATTAACTATCCCCCTCTACTAGACATATTTCACCAATAAGGCTCCAAGTCAAACCTTTTCCAAGGACTAACCCAAGCACCAATTCACACTTCCCATATGTCCTTATTCTTTGATTACACCTTTATTAAGTCATCTTATTGACACATAACAATAAATGATCCATAATCAATATAGGCCAACACCCTCATGACTTTACATCGTCACGCTCCATTGCTTTACACCAGCAACTAGCTATAGTAAATCATCAAGTAGTTCATTCTATACCTTTTCCATCATAATCAATACTAGCCATACAGGAACACTATCCCATACTTCCAATTAATTCCATGGCTCACAACGAATTGCAATAAATTCTCATCAACTTTTACTGTAGAATCACCTACCATCTCGATTAATCTTTCTCTATCAACACACTAAATTAGGTTGTCTTTAAACAATCAGCAAATTCATTTTAACCACATTGGTAGCTTACATCTACTCAATTTCTAACTATGCATCACAGAGTTAAAGTTTTAAACATCCTCGTGGGTCACCTATCTTTGGAATAATTGGTGTGACCCCCAACCTTTAAGGAAGGCAACAATTCTTAAGCATAAATAACACCAATAAACATTTTCTTTTCACAAAACCCAACCATAAATCACAAGAGAACTCGACTCTCAAATTCCCCAAACTCCGGCATGGAACAACTCCTCAACCAACTCTCAATTTTACAACTTCCACGAAGGAAGATGGATGCAAGGGGGAAAAACCAAATAATCAACCAATTCTTTTCTGATAAAGCATTGACACCCAAAATCCACACGACTTAAGTTTTACATCAAAAACTTCAATAACTTCCTTTAAATGAAGAGAACAAAAATCACATGCACTACACAATAATCTTCTTCACAAGGCAACCCACGATACCCAACAAAGCCCATTACCAAAAACCGTCAAAGGAATAACTAGTCAAGACTCATTATGAAAAAAAACTTTTCCTCAGTCTCCAATCATCGAAGACGAACAAAAGAAACCATCCTTCCCTACCCACTCTCTAAACTATGCCGCAACCAACGACGACTCTCACCCTTAACACGGCCAAAAGAACAAGGCTGATAACCTTTCGGCTTAACCAAATCACATAAACATAATGATTCAACAACTATTTCATAAACAAAGCAATATGCGTCAACAAATTTAGCATTCAACATCAAAGCTCAAATACAATCCTTAAGCATAATGCAATGATACCCATACCCTTTCTATTGTGCATCAATGTGTCAAAATTTTAGTTACTTAGTCAACCTACGCCAAATTTTAAAGTTATTTACCTAAGACAAGTGTCGAATTTTGTAGTCGGCAATAAATTTATGGGGTAGGCGCTAGATCTCAAACTCGAAGGTCACACAAGACAAGGGGTTTAGACAGGTTCAGGCCCTCAGCGATGGATGTAATACCCTAATCCTGTGTGCTGGGATTATGCAGATCTCTTGGATCTAAGATTGCTCAAAGCGCAATGTGCTTCGGGCGATATGAGGTGTGCTATGCTCTATGGCTTGATTGCTGTATGCTTGGATGATCGGATCCCTATGTTGTTGCCCGCCCTCTCCCTTATATAGCGGGGGTGGGGCAGCTTACAGAGTCCTAATCGGTTAAGAGATTCCGATCGGTTACAAGATTCTAGTCGGTTACAGGATAGAGTTTACATCTTTATCTACCCTATTAAAGACTCGAATTACAACCGTATCTATCATATCTAAATATAATTTCAACTTCCTTTAGGATATGTCCCCTTGCGTACGGCAGCGGGGCCTGACGCGGGGAGTATCTTCTGGGCCTCCCTCTTGGGCCTGTCATGAGGGTACCCGGGTTCTTATATTCCACAGTAGCCCCCGAGTCCTTTGCGATCGAGTTGTCACCTTCCTGGTTGCAGCCCAACTGAGTCATGCTTCACGCCGAGTGCTTCTAGTTCTTGATGGAGCTTCCCGACTAGTTTTCCTTTACAGCCGAGTGCCCTGTTGTAGGCAAAGAGATCGTGAAGGACTCAATAGAGCTCCACGCATTAAACTTTCTGAGTGGTTCCTAGCCCCATTATTGGAATTCTGGCAGTTGGCTCATCTTATGACATACCGTATCCCAAATGATATGCAGAAGTCAAAACGCATTTCTCGCTCAAGGCAAAATTCAGCACCGCCCCCTTTAAATTCATTTGTCGCCGAGGTTGTTGATGTCATCGTTGAAGCGTTGGCTCACACGTCGCATCCAAATTTAGTAGCCACAAATCATGTATATGCAGAACTTAGGCAATGTAAAAACAATTCACTCGGATGTGATGTCCGACTGGTGTATATATAATTTTAGAGTTTTTTACTCTTTTTCCTTATTGATTTTGAATTCATCCGAGTGGTTTGACTCTTTTTGTTTAAGCACTCTGCCCGACTAGTCTAGCCCCGAGCGTTGGGAGTCGTCTCATGGCTCTTTTTCCCAGGCACGTGTTTTGGGTGACTAAAGTTCGCCGTTCATGGGGTCAGAGCTTCACAACTCGGAGTTATCGCACTCGGATTCACTTACAATCGTTAAGCAAAAGAAGAAAAATACAAATCAGAAAAAGATGTGCACATGCGCACACTATTAGGTGTAGCCCTCGACTTAGTGCTTAGTTGTGGGTCAACTAAATAGCAAGTCAGGAAAGTCAACAATTTTATTTATAATGACATAATTGAGTAAAAAGCAACTTAGCTACTTTATGCTCCATGTGTTGCTGACGATCATGACGTCTTTGCTCGTGGCGCAGGCGTAGGCTTGTAGATGAGCTGTAGGCGGCGCCCGGGGCGCAGGCGTGGGCTCGTGCCCGTGCCGAAAGTGGCGCTCGGGGTGCGGGCGTGGGTCGTGGCCGTGCCAAAGGTGGCATTCGAGGCGCAGGCGTAGGCTCGTGGCCGTGCCGAAGGTGGCGCCGGTGCGGCGTGGCTCGTGGCGCGCCGAAAGTGGCGCCGAGGCGCAGCGTGGCTCGTGGCCCGCCGAAGTCGCCTCGGCGCGAGCATGGCTCGTGGCCGTGCGAAGGTGGCGCCGGTGCGGCGTAGGCTCGCGGCCGCGCCGAAGTGACGCCGGTGCGGGCGAGCTCGTGGCCGTCGCGAAGGTGGCGCCGGGCGCAGCGTAGGCTCGTGGTCGTCGAGCCGGGCGCCGGCGCAGCGCGGCTCATGGCCGCCGAAAGTGGCGCTAAGGGTCGCAGTGTGCCTCATGGCCGTCTGCGAACATGGCGCCGGGCGCGGCGTGGTTCGTGGCCGTGCGAAGGTTGCGCGGGGCGCAGGCGTAGGCTCACGGTCGTGCCGAAAGTGGCGCTCGGGGCGCGGGAGTGGCCCGTGGCCGTGCCGAAGGTGGCGCTCGGGGCGCAGGCGTAGACTCGTGGCTGTACCGAAGGTGGCGCTCGGGGCGCAGGCGTAGGCTCGTGGCCGTACCGAAGGTGGTGCTCGGAGTGCAGGCGTGGCTCGTGGTTGTGCCGAAAGTGGCGCTCGGGGCACAGGTGTAGTCTCGTGGCCGTGACGAAAGTAGCGCTCGGGGCACGGGCGTGGCTCATGGCCGTGCTGAAGGTGGCGCTCGGGGCGTAGGCGTTGGCTCATGGCCGTATCCAAGGAGGCACTCGGGGCGCAGCCGTAGGCTCATGGCCGTACCAAAGGTGTCGCTCGGGGCGCAGGCGTGGCTCATTGCCATGACGAAAGTGGCGCTCGGGGCGCAGGCGTGGTTCGTGGTCGTACCGAAAGTGGCGCTTGGGTCGCTGGCGTGGCTCATGGCCGTGCTGAAGGTGGCACTCGGGGCACAGGTGTAGGCTCGTGGCCGTGCTAAAAGTGGCGCTCGGGGCGCGGGCGTGGCTCGTGGCCGTGCCGAAGGTGGTGCTCGAGGCGCAGGCGTGGCTCGTGGCCGTACCGAAGGTGACGCTCGGGGCGCATGCGTAGGCTCGTGGCCGTACCGATGGTGGTGCTCGGGGCACAGTCGTGGCTCATGGTCGTGCTGAAAGTGGCGCTCCGGTCGTAGGCGTAGACTCGTGGCTGTACCGAAGGTGGTGCTCGGGGCGCAGGCGTGGTTTGTGGCCGTGCCAAAAGTGGCGCTCGGGGCACAGGCGTGGCTCGTGGCCTTGCCGAAAGTGGCGCTCGGGGCGAAGGCGTGGCTCGTGGCTGTGCCGAAGGTGGCCTCGGGTTCTTGGCGAGGCTCGTGGCGTGTCGAAAGTAGCGCCGGGCGCAGGCGTGGCTCGTGGTCGTGCCGAAGGTGGCGCTCGGGGCGCAGGCATAGGCTCGTGGCCGTCCCGAAGGTGGCGCTCGGGGCGTGGGTGTAGACTAGTGGTCGTACCCAAGGTGGCGCCGAGCGCAGCGTGGCTCGTGGTCGCACCGAAGGTGGCGCTCGGGCGCAGGCGTGGCTCGTGGCTATGCCGAAGGTGGCGCTCGGGGCGCAGGCGTAGGCTCGTGGCCGTACCGAAGGTGGCGCTCGGGGCGCAGGCGTAGGCTCGTGACTCGTAGCCGTGCCGAAAGCCGCGTGGGAGCGCGAGTGCGCTTCACCTACCGGCTTTTCCTGATTTTGTTGAATTGCGGCCGCCGTCACCATGGCCTTGATCTGGGCCACGATCGGGGCCGCCGGGCTATTCGATGCAATCATCGGGTTCAGTTTGTCGAGAAGCGTCTTGGAGGCGACGATGTTCTGCATTGGCGTGTGGAAGACGGCTTGATCTCCTAACCTGGATTGCAGGATGTCGTCGCGGACATTGCGGCCGCGAGATCAAAGCGATCGCACCTGCACCTCCTTGCCCTTACGAAGACGATCTTCCCCCGCAGCTTCTTGTTCTTCTTGTTGGCGTTGGAGATCGGTCTTCTGCTCTTCTATCGCGAAGACGCCACAAAGATCGCAGTAATTCCTTGCGACGCCGACTGGTTTGTCGGCCAAGTCAAAGTGACATACTTGAAATGAGTCGACCTGATCTTTACCAGATTGGATCTGGTTCAAGTCTAGGCGGACAAGTTCTCCGCGCGCATCTGCGACGAAGTCCAGCCTCTTGAAGCGGAAAGCCTGGCCAGAGATGAAGGTGGTGGTGATTTCGCCGATCGCTGCCATCGAATCTGTAGGAAAAGATTATAGCGCTGCCCCTACCTGGCGCGCCAACTGTCGACTTTTGTAGTCGGCAATAAATTTATGGGGTAGGCGCTAGATCTCAAACTCGAAGGTCACAGAAGACAACGGGTTTAGACAAGTTTAGGCCCTCAGCGATGGAGGTAATACCCTAATCCTGTGTGCTGGGATTATACAGATCTCTTGGATCTAGGATTGCTCAAAGCGCAATATGCTCTGGGCGATATGAGGTGTGCTATGCTCTATGCTTGGATGATCGGATCCCTATGTTGTTGCCCGCCCTCTCCCTTATATAGCGGGGGTGGGGCGGCTTATAGAGTCCTGATCGGTTAAGAGATTCCGATCGGTTACAAGATTCTAGTCGGTTACAGGATAGAGTTTACATCTTTATCTACCCTATTAACGACTCGGATTACAACCGTATCTATCATATCTAAATATAAGTTCAACTTCCTTTAGGATATGTCCCCTTGCGCACGGCAGCGGGGCCTGACGCGGGGAGTATCTTCTGGGCCTCCCTCTTGGGCCTATCATGAGGGTACCCGTGTTCTTATATTCCACAACAAGATTTTAAAGAATATATGCTCCAAGGCCATGTTTCTAGATTATCCCAAATCAAAGTTTTAGTTGACCCAATGGTATATCACTAAGTTCAAACACCACGGACCTAATGCCCGCTCTGATACCAACTGTAACACCCCGGCACCCCACATGCCCTGGATGTCACACCCTCAACAGCACCCAACATCCGACATTAAAAGAAAAACATTGCAAAGCAACTAACATACTAGTAGGTTGCCGAATCAACTAAAAATTTCGGCAGCACCTCCCCTAAAACTCGAACATTCACTCAGCAGACAAAAGACAAATTTCAATATATAAAACATACACATTGCCCAACAGGATATCCAACTAAGCAACTAATATATCATGGATGAGTAAGGCTACCAAAAAAACCACCATGAAGCAAAAGAGGAATTAAGAGTATAGCCACCCCATAACCAAAGATACAAGAATTTAAGCCATCATACCATCAAGCCACTTACAGGCTAACCATCCAAAAGAACAAGTTCTTTAATATAGCAGCATTTCTAAAAGTGGTATAGCAACTAATCTAACTACATGATGATCAATGTGAGTGAAGTGGTGCTAGCCCTTCTCCCCAAAATTCCGCTCTGGAGGTACCTAAAATAAAACAACACAAACAAACGTGAGTTCAAAACTCAGCAAAGTGTATCATATCCACACATAATTATCCAATTAATAATTTCAAGCAATACCATAAACACATTTCTTATACCAATCAACAAGTCCAAAAACAATGATATCACCGGTGGTTACCACCTTCACTTCATTTCTCATTTAATATACATACCTCATTAAACTCTTTGGATGAGTCCACGACTCATACAAGCCTCATTAAATCTCTTCGAATGAGTCTACGACTCTATCCCAACTCTACACATTACCATTTAATACAAGAATCATCATTAAAGATGCAATGCAACATGTATGCTAATGAATGCACCTTTCATAGCACATACAGGTATTACCGAGTGCACACCCGTCGGTGTGCACCCTCTCATTCCCTTCCATCCCGTAGAGGGACCTACTCTTATTGTCTCGCTCCAATTCACCTCGGTGAATGGGACTACGAGGTAGGACTTTCGTGCTCACTGCGGGTGAGCACAGAGGCCCACATCAGCATGGGTCGCCTCTTCTCTTATGAATGCACAAATGCAATGAAATGAATGAATAAAAGGGCAAATGCATTCTATTTCAACATTCACATCTCCATCAATAGGAACATAAATATAGCCATCTTCATCAAGTCAACCAATAGCATTAACATAACCTTTAAATTTATAATCATTTAGCATTTCTCTTTTACCCATATAATGCAACATGCATTCACCACAACCATTTCAAAATCTTTCAACATAAACGTACTCATAATGCTTAGCAAGAAATCAATATCCTAGCATCATACTAGTGATACACTTGCCTCAACCGCGGGGAGGGGGGTGGCGTGAGGATGACGCCACTCCTGAGGATACACCACCTGAAAATAGCATTTGCAAATTCATTTTCATAAACTATATACTTCACACAACCTAACACACTTCTACACCCTAATTCAAAATAGCTCCCAATTTCCAACAATTAGGGATTTCTGGACAGCAAGCACGAAATTTTACATATCTTCCAAACGGCTAAGCTAAATTTTGAGTTCTTGTACTATAAACGATCACAAGAGGATAATATAACTTTTATTCTACAGCCAACCATTCAAAATATGCCTCAAATAGTCCCAAAATTGAAATGAACAGAGGCTACAAGTGTTACACATTCAGTCTGGACAGCGTTTACTAAAACAAGCATATCGTTTGATTGGTTTAACCAAAATGGGTGTTCTTGAGCTCTAATTAACCATAAAAGGATAAACTACCATTTCCCCATATCCACTCATTCAGAAGGTATTGCAAAAATTCCCAGATTACAGATGAACAGAGATTGCACATTTTAAACCAAACTCAGGACAGTCTATACTAAAATGGTCATAACTTTTAATTGGCTAAGTTAAGAATTGATTTCTTGGGCTCTAAATGACCACAAGAGGATAACCTACAATTAATCCCTAGCCATTTATTCAGAATCTGAGCCTAAAGTCCTCAACTTAAAAATAGCATAACTTTTGATTTAGGGTAGCAACTTAAAAATAGCATAACTTTTAGTTTCCGTTCAGATTCTGAATTTTTCAACAGATTGCAGTTTTAGGGTATCAACTTAAAAATAGCATAACTTTTGATTTCTGAACCCAAATCAAGAAAAAACAAGGACATTTTCTTGATCTACAGGAAAAGTTCTAACTTTCTCAAAGCAACCAAAGATTCTAATTCGACTTGGAAATAGCCCTAAAGAGCAGTTCAAAATCTCAGCTACCAAACATGAACTAAATCAGAGCAGCCGATACTAAAAAGGTCATAACTTTTAATTGGATTAATGGAATTTTGTGTTCTTGAACTCTACTGAAACCTAAGAACACGAGCTACAACTTTCTCTACACCCACTACTCAGGAAATAATTCTTTCTTGCCCAAAACACAGTCGTAAGACTGGTCTGCGCATAGCTCGAAATCTGAACAGAGTTCCCTCCAACCCTAGAGCCATTTTCCCTCCAAAATCCCCAAATCCAAGAACCCTAGAACCAACCCCACCTGCTAGCACCTCCATTAGCACAGCAAGGACCAAAAAAGAATTGAATCCACTCACCACCAAAGGGTGAAATGAAGGAAGAATGGCTGCTGCTTGCTGGCTGGCCGAAATGGATGAGGGGATGAAGGCGCCACCAATGGAGAGGGAGGGGGAGGGGAAGGAGAGGAGGACAAGGAGGAGGCTTGTGTGCTGGTTGGAGGGAGAAGGGCCTTCGGCCAGGGAGGAGGAGACCCAAGCAAAAGCCAGCCAAGAAGGAAGAAGAGGCTGCGGGTGGGGAAAAGAAATGAGAGGGGAAAAAAGTGCAGTACATGGGGGAAAAGGGGAAAAGGCAAAAGGAGTTAGGTGCGGAAAAGAAAACCCGGAGATTCACCCACCCAATGAAATTCTTTTTTTCATCTGACCAAAACACCGATGGTCCACTAACCACCCGGATCAAGAACCTTCCGATCTGAAATATTATAGTGTGAAGAAAAAGTGGAAAAACAGGGGATTCACCCACTCGCCTGTATTTCCAAATTTTTCAGCAAACGCCGACCAAACATTGCCAGACTTGAAGAAAGATCCGCAATATTACAACGATATCGAATAACAATTGGTTAGACTAAGAACTCGAGATGAGCTGACGGCATGGCGCTCAACCCAGCAACATTTCTACTCGATACTTAGCTACTACCAATCTACTCAAGTCGTTCGACCACAAGTTGGCAAGGCGTTACTCGAAGCCGGTAGAGCCGCTCGTGACAGACACTTCTCAAATCGCTTCAATTTGAAAATCCATTTCAAATCAATATCAACCCAGAGCATACCAAGCTCAAATTTAGTCAAATACTCATCACCAACATGGGTAGACCTCCACATGGTCTTTCAAGTGGTAATGCACTTTACCCACATGACATGATTATCTCCTTTTGCCTCTCCATTTGCACACTTCCTTTGGTATACTGGCAGAGAAATCATGACAAAGCCTTTCAATGCTCTAGCTTAACCAAGTACTACCCGCTAAGGTTTCAACACTTAAGGACTGGTCACCACATTTAGGGCCTCACACCACATTGGTAGTACCAAAGCTAAGATATTATAAATTAATTAGCTAGGTCTGTCCCATTCCAGATATGTGGTTGCATGTTTCACACAAGTCAAATGCTTGCAAGGTTAAGTCGTTAGGTTGACCGAGGAAGACTTCCACAACCCATACCGCCACATAGACCCACCTTAGCATATTGCCCCTTACAACTTGCCCCAATCCAAATCATTATCACCCCAGTTGATTACCATACAACACATGCCATCAACAATTCAACTTCGTTGTAGAACAACATATGTTACCATGTGCACACAGGTCCTTTTTTTTTGGATGATATGCCCCTTCTTTGCACCCTTCTGTCACTAACCTTTTGCAGGAATATTTCGATGTTTTCCCACAAGACGTACCGGCTGGACTTCCACCTATCCGGAGCATTGAACATCAGAATGACCTTATTCTAGGAGCATCATTGCCCAACCGTGCACCGTACCGCACCAATCCTGAGGAAACAAAAGAAATTCAACGTCAAGTCCAGGCATTAATAGATAAGGGGTACGTTCGTGAATCTCTTAGCCCATGTGCTGTTCCTGTACTCTTCGTGCCTAAGAAAGATGGTCCATGGCGTATGTGTGTTGATTGTCGTGCCATTAACAGCATTACAATCCGCTATCGTCATCCTATTCCCATGTTAGATGATATGCTTGATGATTAAGTGTTGCTCTTTTGTTCTCCAAAATTGATTTGCGCAGTGGATACCATCAGATTCGTATGAAGTTGGGGATCAATGGAAAATAGCTTTCAAAACTAAGTTCGGGTTGTATGAGTGGTTAGTTATGCCTTTTGGGTTAACTAATGCATCTAGTACTTTCATGAGATTTATGAACAAAGTTTTGCGTGTTTTCATAGGAAAATTTGTGGTTGTCTATTTTGATGACATACTCATTTACAGCAAGTCTTTAGAAGAACATCTAGCTCATTTGCGTGCTATTTTCAATGCTTTACGTAGTGCACATTTGTTTGGCAACCTGGATAAGTGAAGTTTCTGCACAGATCGTGTGTCTTTCCTTGGCTATGTAGTTACAACCCAGGATATCAAAGTGGACCAACCAAGATTGAAGCAATACATAACTGGCCAACTCCATCAACGGTCACGCAGATTAGGAGTTTTCTTGGGCATGCTGGCTTCTATCGCAGATTTGTGCGTGATTTTGGAACCATCCCTGCTCCGCTAAACGAACTCACAAAGAAAGGTGTTCCCTTCTCTTGGGGTCCCCTTCTCTTGGGGTCCGTAGCAAGAAACGGCCTTCACAATTTTGAAAGATAAGTTGACCCATGCACCTTTGCTTTAGCTTCCTGATTTCACAAAGATGTTTGAACTAGAATGCGATGCTAGTGGAATTGGTTGGGTGGCGTGCTGCTGCAAGAAGGTAAACCGGTTGCATATTTCAGTGAGAAGCTGAGTGGTCCTAGTTTGAACTATTCAACTTATGACAGAATTATTTTCATTAGTTCGAACTTTGGAGACATGGAAACATTACTTGTGGCCTAGAGAGTTCATTATTCATTCGATCATGAATCTTTAAAGCATATTAGAAACCAAACTAATCTGAATCGCCGGCATGCAAAATGGGTAGAATTCATTGAGTCGTTTCCTATGTCATCAAACACAAGAAAGGGAAAGAAAATGTCATTCTTGATGCTTTGTCTCGCCGATACACCATGCTCTCACAACTTGATTTTAAAATTTTGGGTTGCAAACATGAAGGAGCAAGACACTCTTGATCCCGATTTCAAGGACGTCTTCTTGAATTGTAAGGATGGGCGAACATATGGCAAGTTCTTCGTGAATGATGGTTTCATGTTCCGTGCTAACAAGCTGTGCATTCCAGCTAGTTCTATTCGTCTTTTGCTATTACAGGAAGCACACGGAGGTGGATTTATGGGGCACTTCGGTGTCAAGAAGACCGAGGACATCCTGTCTGATCACTTCTTTTGGCCAAAGATGCAACGCGATATGGAGAGATTTGTTGCTCGTTGCTCCACATGTCAACGAGCTAAGTCTAGACTTAACCCACATGGTTTGTACATGCCCCTTCCTGTTCCGAACACTCCTTGGGAGCATATCTTGATGGATTTTGTTTTGGGATTGCCTAGAACAAAGAAGGGGAGGGATAGTATTTTTGTGGTTGTGGATCGCTTTTCCAAAATGGCTCACTTCATACCATGTCATAAGAGTGATGATGCTACTCATGTTGCTGATTTATTCTTCCACGAAATTGTTCGCTTGCATGGTGTTCCTAATACGATAGTCTCAGATCGTGATACAAAATTTCTTAGTTATTTTTGGCGCACTCTATGGAACAAATTGGGCACTAAGTTACTATTCAGCACTACATGTCATCCTCAAACAGATGGTCAAACTGAGGTTGTTAATAGAACTTTGTTTACCATACTTAGGGCTATTCTAAAGAAGAATATGAAAATGTGGGAGGAATGTTTGCCACATATTGAGTTTGCTTACAATCGTTCTATCCATTCCACCACAAAGATGTGCCCTTTCCAAATTGTCTATGGCTTTATTCCTCGTGCCCCAATTGATTTGATCTATATGTCCTTTCCGAGGACATCAATCCTGATGCTAACGAACTTGTAGATTTGATATTGCAATTGCATGAGCAAACCAAGGAGAACATTGAGCGTATGAATGCAAAGAACAAAATTGCAGGTAGTAAAGGACGACATCAGTTACCTTTCAACCTGGTGACTTGGTTTGGTTACACTTGCGAAAAGACAGTTTCCCTGCCTTGCACAAGTCCAAATTGATACCACATGCTGATGGACCCTTCAAGATTTTTAAAAAAATAAATGATAATGCATATATACTTGACCTTCCTGCGGACTATGGTGTTTCTTCTAGTTTCAATGTTGCAGATTTGAAGCCCTATGTAGGTGAGGAAGAGCAGATCCCGTTGAGGTCGACTTCGATTCAAGAAGGGGAGGATGATGAGGACACCACTTCTTCAGTTCCAACCACATCACCTGCTGCTACCACACCTCTCGAAATGATACAAGGACCGATGACTCGATCTCGTGCACGTGAACTGAACTATGTGATTCTCCTAAGGAATGAAGGTCAAGAAGATGGCAACAAATAAAAGGGGTGCTGCGCCACCCATCATTTGGGCTGGGCCCATGTAATAAAATCTAATTTTAGACAAATTATGGAAGGTTGGGAGGAGATTTTGCCCCTTCCATAGTGCTGGCCGAAATGGCCTCCCCCTCCATTTATTTAGTTGGGTTCGAGTTCCTCTTGTAAGGCGGGTTTTTCTTTGTGTTAGTTTAGCCATCGCGCAAACTCTGCTCTTCAGTTGTGTCAGATGACCACCTGTGAGACAGCCTTTGAGAACCCCACTTTTGAGTTGAATCAGATTACTTTTGCAGATTCATTGTTGCCTACATCTTATTCTTGCTAGTTCTTCGATTGTTCGCAGGAATTGAACCTCGTGTTCTGGTTGATCGTGCTACCCAGCAAGGTCAATAACCTTCGGATTTGGTTCAGCGATTGCTAAGGCGCATACGACCTGTTCGTTTGTAGTCGTTTCATGAGAGTCACCTCCACCAGAATCGAAAGTTATCTTCTCATCGAAAGATCGGGCACTCTGACTCTATAAACCCGATCCACGAACCCCCACTGGTCCACCGTGAACCCGATGTGCACGAAACTCATCCGACTGACAGGAGAGCCCGTTCGGATGTTGACCAGGCTTGACCATGTCAGCGCTGACACACATGACACGCCAGACAAATTGCTAAGATGGCAATGACATGGTCGACACGTGTCAACCCTAGGGCGTGCCATGTAGAACGGCGGGCACGGCCCTACGGTCACCGCGATGAGCAAGAGGCACACCATCATGTAGATCACATGTTCACCTACCTGATGACACGATTCGTTTCTCAGTTGAACCACTGAGGCGACGATGGTGACGATTGGAATCCTTGGCGGCTAGTGTCCTTGCTGCGATGGTGTTCCAACAACTCGTCGGCTGATCCAAAGCACGCACTAGCTGACTCTTTGATGGCAAAGCGAACGGCACTAGTCTCGATGACAAAGACCCACAAACAGCGGTGAATCAATACTTTTCCTCCTCAGTGGCACTTCGGCAAAAACCCTAGATTGCGGTGATAGCACGACGATTCTTGGGATTCCACCTTAGGGTTTTGGTTTGTGATCTCAAGGCGACCCTGGTGTGCTCATTTTAGCCCGATTAGCCTACACCTCCGATGACTCAAACCTAGAGTCCATGGTGGCTACGACCGATTCAGAACAAGAGTCCCAACCAGAGAGGCATGCAGGAGCCAACCTCAGAGCCAGCACATGGCGACATCGAACAGCTCACGTGCAACGGCTACGCGGTTGTTTTCCCACCGCCCGATTGCGAACCAACGGTGGCAATCTATGTTCTAGAAAATGGGCTGAGTGACGGTTTGGGCTGGGCCCACATTAGTTTTTCCGGATACTGTTTAAACAATTTTAAAAACACTTTCTTGATTAAAATAATTCTAGAAAATAGTTTAAGCCAATTAAAATAGCAAAAAATATGAAACATTCTATAAATTTTTTTAAGACATTTGGAACTCAAATAAAATAGTTTTGACAAAATTTTATACAACTTTATCATTAATTAAATACTTTTCATAGTAAGCCCTATTGAAAAATAATAAAAGAATCCAAATAAATTCTAGAAAAATCCAATGAATTCCAAAAATTCACAAAAACCATATTAAATCCAAATAATCCAAAATTTTGGATGTTACACATTACTATAAGATAGTTTTATGTGATCTAATTCTAGATGTGTAGTAATCTGATGCTACTACACAACTTCTTTTGTTACTGCATGTTCTATATGTAACATCCTGAAAAAATTAAAAACAGATAAAATAAATTTTAAGAATTTAAAAATGAATATAAATAAATTTTTTAATTAAAACTAAGATTTTAATTTATTTTTCCATCTTTTTCCTTATTTTATTTAATTTTTGTCTTTGAGAAAAATTCTTTTATATTGATAGATTTCTCTTTTGCAAAATACAAAAGCGAAAATCACATAATATAAAAATCTTTAAAAATATTGATAAATCCTCTAAATAACCTGGAGAGCATACCCAAAAATTTTCAAAAGAATTTTAATAAATTAAGTACCTCAAGAAAATCAAAAACATAAATTAAACTAACAATGTGAAACTTGTCGAATTTGTTGAAAAATATATAGCATGATCATTCTCTGAAATTTTTATGGAGCCTTGTACAGACTCTAGGAAACTAGAATAAAAAGTTTTAAAAGTATTTGAACATATTTAATGCAAATGTAAAATCAAAAACTGCGATAGGTGGTTGAGAACAATAGGCTTGTCGGAATTTATTAAAACTTTACGAATGATATAATGCTTTAAAATTTTTATTACAGCACTCACAGTACCAAGGGAACCGCTCTAAAAATTTTTAGAAAATATAACCCAGTTTTATATATTTATAAAATCAAAAGAATCAATTTTAAAATAGCATATCAATGTCAGAATTTTATAAAAATATATATATTTGATGAACATGTGAAAATTTTATGGAAATCTTCAACTACCCATAGGATCACCCATAAAAAGTTTCAAAAGAACTTCAATTAATTGGGTCGTTAGAAAAATAAAATTTAGAAAACAAATAGCTAACACAATATGTTTGTTAGAATTTTAATAAATTGCATAAGAGAGAACATGATTTGAAATTTTAACAGTAGGATAGACATTGCCTCCAGATCATGCAAAGAAAATTCAAAAACTTCAGACCACTTTTGTCTCCCCAATTAAATGCCAAGATCCTGATCTGTCCACGAATCGGAATCCTATCTCCCATTCTTTGCCACTCTCACGTGGGGTCATCACTGTGCCTTGGCCCACTAGGCAGCGCCTCAGCCCTGCTGCCATTGCCTTCTTCCTCAGCCGAGTGCTTCTCTTGCCAAACCGTGCCACAACAAACGGCGCCCGTGCCCTACACCGAGGGCATCGTGTCCGTGCCGCCTTATCCAACTTGTCACGCCGACCTTGAGCTGCCTAGATCCATGCTGCGTTGTATAAACCATGCCTTGCGCCGGCATCTCCACAGGAGAGTCACGCCACTTTGCCCTTGCAAGGCCGCAATCGAGCCTCCTATTCAAACACGGACACACTGCCATTCTGGCCTATATAAAGCCGGCCAAATGCTTTCTTTAGCATCCACAACTCCCCTGAAGCTCCCACATACCAAGCATCACTCCAATTAAGCTATCACCTTCCTCATTGTCTGGTGAGAATCATTCCATTTCTTTGACTCTAAAGTATCCTTAGGCACTCACAAGTACCTTGTGCACCTTGCTTACATCATTGTTCAACCCATTCACCATAGCACAACCGCTCGTCTCCTTCAGCTCCGATCATCATTGTTAGCACTCTCCAACCAGCCACCGCCTTCTTCAATCGGTAAAATGGAATTCTTGGAGTCCACTAATACTCACTTGATCTTAATTACATGTCGTTTATCCCTGATGCTACTCAGCCATGTGCGCCATCGTGTGAGCACAATGGTAGCCCACCCAGCCTCCATCAGCCCTCAAAATCAGCACTAACAGGTGCACATCAGTGCCCTGGTGCTCCTCGAGCCAACAGTCGGATGGCGCTGTCCTTACCTCACCATTGGTGACCACCCCTGAGCTCGGCTCTGTTATGCCGTCGCTAACATGTGGGCCATCGTTGTCAGCCACACGCATCTGTGTCCTCACATGGACACTGATCGAGGGCCCTGACTATTAGTCGGTGTGAAGTGTGAACCATAGAAACCATTCAAGCGATGAAATGCACTTTCCCATTGAGAAAACGTATTTCCCCTTTTTTTTCCAAACCGACCGTATTTAAAATACTCATACCTTTTGCATTACAAGTCCAAATCAAGTTAAAAATTTATAAATTCATATAAAATCATATATTTTAATAATATGCAAAAATATTTAATTTTGTATCTAAGTTTGAATTATTTGAATTGAAATTTGAAGTAAAACCTAATATGGTCAACATATAAAATAGATAAACACTAACTCCTAAAATGATGAAATTGTGTAATATCGCAAATCATTTTCATTTTAAGGATATTCTTTTGGGGTGGGCCTGTCTGTGGGCTTTAGGAAATGTGTTGAGTCCCTTGTGAGAGGGGTTCTCCAATTATTTTTTTCCTCTCCCACCTAATTTTTTTCGCCCACCTAATCCTCTAGTTCTTTTTTCCTTCTCCGTGGCTCTCCTCCCAGCCAAGCCACTTCCTGGCTCCTCCTCCCCCAGACAAGCTCCCAGCTTCAGCTCCTCCTCCTTCCCCTTGTTCCTCCTTGAAGGTAAGTAGAGGTATTGATTTCTTAGGGTTTAGATGGGTGGTTTGATGCTGTTCTTGGAGGATCCCGGCTAGATTTTGGAGCTATAGGGTTGGGGATTTGGGCATTTTGGGAGGGAAAAGTGGATCTAAAGTGGGAGTAGTTATGTGATTGTTCGAGCTGAGCAAACCCCTATTTTTGAGCTGCGATTTGAGGTTCCTAGATGCATTTCCTGGGGAGTTGGCTGTAGAAGATATTGTAGATCGTCGTCTCACGTTTCATTAGAGCCTAAGAATGTGAATCTTGGTTCAGCCATTTAGGAGTTATGGTTGTTTTTATGTCTGCTGTTCAGAGTTTACTGCTGCTGGCAGAAGCTTCGGATTTGTGTTGTTTAAGGCTATTTAGAAGCATTTCCTGAGGGGTTGGCTGTAGGAGAAATTGTATATCGTCGTCTCACGTTTAATTAGAGCCCAATAATGCGAACTTTGGTTCAGCCGTTTAGGAATTATGGTCATTTGTGTGTCTGCTGTTCAGAGTTTGCTGTTGCTGGCAGAAGCATTGGATCTGTGCTCTTTAGGACTAGTTAGGGGACGGATTAAATTATTTCTATAACTAGAGAAAGTTAGAAAACTTCTTGTATATTCCAAAAATTATCTTTGTTTACTAAATTTGAGGTTGTTTGCTAGAAGTTATGCTAGTTTGAAGGTGACTGTCCGATTGGCAGCATGCTGAAATTTTGGGTTAGGGTTGGTGTCGCTAAATGGAGTCTTGGGACAAGATAAGCAAATAGAATTTGATGATTTCACTTTGATAGCTCTCACTTAGTTCATTGTTTCCATTGTTTGGGTTTTTGGGTTAGATATTGTAGCCTTTATCATATCAGGACAACAAGGAAGATTGTTGGTTTATCGCGTGAGAAAGCAAAGTTTAGGTTAGGACGTAGAGCGATGTTGCCTTGTAGTGTCTAATGTTGTGATTGTTTGATTTTGAAATGTATACATGCAATTACTTTTTTAGGTGGAGTGACTTCGGGAGTGGCCTCATCCTCGCGCCACTCCGCTCCTCACGGGTAGAGGCAAATGTATCATATAGTATGAGGCTATGATGATATATATTGCTTGCTTGGTGAATATGAATATATTGATGATTATGCTTAGGAATATGATTACGATTATGATGATGATGCAAATGCTTATGTTTATGTTATGGTAATGAAAAAATGTTGAACTAGAATGCAACTTGCAATTTATTCGTATCATTTGCATTTGTGCATTCATAATGGAAGAGGTGACCCGAGCGAGGCTCTATATCTCACACATAGTGAGCATGAAAGACCTACTACGGTAGGACCCTCCACAGGCTGGATGGGAATGAGGGAGTGCACACCAATGGGTGTGCACACCAATGGGTGTGCACTCAGCAATACCGGTATTTGCTATGAAATGTGTATTATGAGCATGCATGTGCATTACATGATTAAAGAGTAAGGAATATTAAGTTGTGATGTTGATCTCCTGTGCAAGGGTTTTATCATGTTATAATTGTGTGAATCTCTCATTTTAAGTTATTTGATTTATTATGATGCTCTTTGTTAAGTTTCTTTGAACTCACGCTTGTCTTGTAATATTTTTATTTTAGGTATCTCAAGAGTGGCATTTAGGAAGGGCTCTAGCACTACTTCCACTAGTTAGTACTCACCATGGTCATCCATGTAGTCCTAGCTGTTAATATTTCTGTAGTGGATGTGGATGTGGTTGTGGGATAAATCCTTGCTTTTGGTCTTTTTTCCTTATGTAAGGAGTTTATGGTTGCATGGTTGTATGTTGATTGAGCTCTTGTCGTGTAAATTGATTATGTAGTTATGGCTCATGTTCATGGTTAGGTATGTGGCCGTTATAGTTATGTTGTAGTTATATTTTGTTGGGTTTACTTCGCTTACCTACCCTGCAATATATGTTCATATGGTTGTGCAATGAATATTTTGTTTTGCTTGTGTGCTAATTTTGCTCTAAATGCATAGAGGTCATGCTCAAATTTTTTAGTAATTTGGTAACTTTGTTGGTGTTGATCCTTGTGAGTGTAACTCTCGGGGCTCGTGGGTGCCAGGGTGTTACAAATTAATTCTGGAATATGCTAATACCTGAGGTGCTCCATTTCTGCAAAAACATTTAGATTTTAACCTAATTTATATCAAATACATAAATAAGTTGATTCCAATACATTGAAAATTCAAATAAATATAACTCGTTCATAGAAATTCAAAATTTGGTCAAACCAATTCCTAAACCTCACTAGAACCATGATATTCTTGTTTATGTAAAAACAATTCATATTTAATTTAGTTTGAACTAAGTTTATAAAATGCTTTATAAGCTAGGCAAGTGTTAGTATATGGCCAAATACAAATAAAATCCAAATATAAAAGAAACCAATCTGTAGACACACTATAGATCCAGACCATCTCAATCCGCAAAAAAATCTAATGTTTAGTTTAGTTTAGATTGAATTAAGTTCATTTAAATTTCATTTTCAATATACATAAAAAACTAAAACATTAATAACTTTTGCAAATAAAAACAAGAATATGCAAAACAAGTTCAAGACACTTATAGGGTCAAGACCTTTTAATGCTATAAAAATGGTTGTACATATAGGTGAATTGCATTCACAAACCTAAAAAAAATCTAACCTTTTATAACATAAACTTTAGAAAAACATAATGGTAGAATATGAATGAACTACTTAAGTGAATATTAAAACATGGAAAACCTACCCTCAAGTGCTCTATAGGTTTAGACCACCTAATGCTGCAAAAATGATTCTATTTAAACATGCTTTACATCTGAATCTTATTAGAAGCTCAACCCGATATAATATGAACCCTAAAATCTATAACACAAACCAATGAACTTGATTAATAAGAAATAAGTATTTAAAATATTTTTATCACTAGAACCTTCATTTGAAAATCATATTTGAATTTGGTATTATTTGACTTCTTTTGCCCCATGCTATTATTTGCTTCTTATTTCTATTATAAGAAACGATAATCGCATGTAGATACCGATGTACACAAAGCTGCTACAGAAAACTTCGACCCTGAGTCGATTCCTAAACCAACAAAGCAACGCAAGCACCCCCTTTGATCATATTAATCCTAGTGTTTTAATTTTTTTTTTGTCAAATCTATTTATGCATACGCGTATTTTCTATAAATTCACTATATTGAGTATCTATAATCCTATATCTTTGAATTTCCTTAATAAATATTGAATTGTGAACCTTGATAACCCTAAAATAAGGTTAGATAATATATAATGTAAACATGGGTATATGCGATTACATATTAATCATGCTTAGCCATACTTTAGTATTGGAAATTGAAATAATCAGATTAAACTATTTCTTGAGAATTTAAAAAGGTTGGATATGACATTAAAGGTTGCTGATATTTTGGTAAAAATAAAAATAAAACTATGGTTTTGACGTGGGCGATTATTGGCAATAGCTAGATGTACATAAGACTTGCACGTAGTATAGGGGGAGATTATTGACCGGGTCGAATTATGGACCGAACATAGTGTTGTATGATCCAAGGGATACCCGTACAACCACAAGTACTAGTATAGGACGGCCTTAATCTATTAAGTTGCTTAGATTTAACTTTGCACATTGGAAGGCTGGAGTAGTGTAGGCAATCCGGGTAGGTTTGCTCAAAGGGGTGCCCTCACCAAGGTGTTGGGATAACGCTTGTCGACGCAATGGTGTACACCTTGCTATAGGAAGAAATGGTTGTGGTAGGGATGGACTACCTGAGTTACTGTGTCAATGACAGGGATGGATTGTCATGTCTTGGGTGTGTGTTTCTGCTGCCACAGCAAGGGTTTGATGTCATCAGGCCGGTGGAAAGTTAGGTCTATGTAATTTAACAGTTATGTTATAATCTTCCTACCGACACACCAAAGGAAGTGTGTTATTAACCTAGCAAAAAGGGTTGATAATTTCTTGTGGATAAAGCTGTACACCACTACAGAGTTTAAATGTTTTCGAAAAACCATGCCCACAGTCATTTCTTGTTTTGGTATTTTTAAAATAGTTTGAATTGGATATATTGGTTAGAAAGTCTTTGTTTCAGATTCTATACCAGGGAATGACAATGAGATGATGTGATTCTCACATTTATGGAGGACTATGAGTTATACTCTGCTACACTATTCTTATTTATCTATATACCTTTAAAAAATACCGTTTTACAAATTACTATTTTATTTACATGTTCAACTTCGCTTTACGCAAAATAACCGTAGAAGCCTCCTTTGACATAACCTGCATTTACTGCACTTTTGCGATACACCTTAAGTTTTGCTGAGTACGAAAGTACCTACCCTTGCTTATTTGTTGGTTTAGTTGAAAAAGAGGCCCCTGAAGATATATGCTTCACCGCAGGATACGGGAATTTCAATGATGCGATTTTCTAGGGTTTATACCTTGTCAATTGCCTGAGGATTTGTATGGGCATACCACAAGGCTTTTGGATCTCCGCTGTAACTTTGAATTGTAAGATAATATTGTATGAATAGCTTTTGCTTTAATAATATTGTGTATGGATATGCTATCAATATTGTAAATGTACGTACTAGCTACTGATCATAGGATTAGTACTATATGCACATAGATCATCCTTCTTGGTATTCCATACTAAAAAAGAGGGTCGTTACACCATGTGACGTTACTACCATATGGAGGTTTCAATGAAAATCGATTTGTTTTAACTAATTTTAGTGAGGAATTACTTTTAGTGAGGTGTAGGGAACAATGTAAGAGAGCTTGATTGGGGGAGGGACTAGGAAGGAGGAGTTGGTTCGGAATGGGAGGGATGGTAAGAGGGGAGAGGGTATAGAATAGATTATTCTAAGGGAGGTGGTAGAATAGTCTCACCTCCATCTAGTATTATATAATATAGAAAGAGTTATCTATCTAAAAAGTTACAATATCTTAATCCTATTTAGCTAATAGCAAAATATAAATATAAATGTTGAAGTATAAGTGAATTGTTCATATTTCCTCATTAACTTATGCTTTTGGATAAACTGGTTGATGCATGCAACTCAATTTGGTATCAGAGTCAAGAGGTCTTGAGTTCAATACATGTAATTAAAAAATATTTGCAGCCTACTTCTATTCCACGTCCTCGTCTGAGGGAGCCTATACGTGAGGGGAAGTGTTGAAGAATAAGTGAATTGCTCACCTTTTCTTATCAGGTTAAGTTTTTGGGTGAACTAACTGGTGCATGCAACTTAATATAGTATCAGAGTCAAGAGATCTCGAATTCGTATTAGAGTTAGGAACACATTTAAGCTTCACCTAGTCACACAACAGTGCGACGAAAGCAGATACATGGAATGGTGGAAGAAAGTGCTTAATCAAGCAAAACCTATGGAGATGAAATACTTTTGCTAATTTGCGGACACCTGCAGGAAAACATTTCCCACATACACACCCCATGAGCTTCATGATTGCAACACGCTCCCCATCTTGCACCTGAGTGACAACACATCCCCAGCACGCCTACATGCTCTTCTCCCACTCTCTCCTTGTCAACTCCATTTCTGCCCTTCCCTTCCACCTCCTCTCACTGCCTATCGAGTTTTCTCGTTCCCTTCCGCCTCCTGTACCTACCAAGTCTCCTCGGTCACCAACGTGTCTCTCTCACCGCAGCGAGGAAGATGGGGATCGCCGAGTCCAGGCGGGCTGCTGCTACCCGTGTCAGTTGTTGTGTGTATCAGTTGCGGACGCGGTGCCTTGCGGGGGATGGATATAGGTCAAATTGAAAGCTTTGTATTTCACGTTGAAATTTCCAAGGTTGAAAGTATATATTCAAATTGGATTTGAAATGCCCCGGTTGAATGTTTTCAAATTCAAGTTGATATGTGCCCAGTTTAACGTTTTCAAATTTGAGTCGAAAGTTTGATTTCACCAGTTGAAATCTTTTTGGGTGGACAGATGAGGTGGAGTAACTGGTCGAGATGTTGGAGCTAGGACGAAGATATATGAGCTCGTCCGCTGACCAGAGGTCCTCAAGATAAATATTGTCCAACTCTGCACTACAAAATAGACTCGATGACAGTTGAAGTATTTTACTGTTACGAAAAAAAGAATTGGTGGTTATGTTGGTAAGTCGTCTCACTCTCAATCTCTCTTTTCAACTCCCTAAAAAACTTCAACAAAAAGAAAAAAAATAACTACCACCCCAACAAGCAAAAATTCCATTTCCCAAAACAATGTCTAACAAAAAATATAAAAAACATCTCACAACAAAGATCAAAAGGGCACAATGGCGGAACCGAGGGCACGGTAGATTAAGCACCTTGGTAGAGGCATGGTGTTAGCTTGGTCAGAGCACAACCGAGTCGAGCCAAGGGTGTGAAGCAGATCCATCCCGACATGTCTACTTGATATGTATCTATAATATTATATTTTTTATCCGTAGTAAAGCACGGTTATTTAGCTAATTTGATAAAAATAAAATCTGGAAGGAAGATGCCATGGGCTCGTGGACCATGCAATAACTCCTGGGCTAATCCTAAACAAGTTTACTTTTCATCCTATTTAAAGGTCTGCATCATGAATCATGACGGTACCACCGGACCAGGCTGCATTTTTGCTCCTAGATTAGGCTTCGGCTATTTACAATTTGGGCCTACTGGATCAGGCCTTTTCT
Organism: Otatea glauca; assembly: GCA_036346275.1. Lineage (NCBI taxonomy): Eukaryota > Viridiplantae > Streptophyta > Magnoliopsida > Poales > Poaceae > Otatea > Otatea glauca. The sequence goes on from CM070720.1 coordinate 14,268,202, forward strand.
AATTTTATCTGGTTTTGGACGGGATTTGGGTTAGTTCTTGGGGCATTAGTAGTAGACGGAATTTCTACCAAAAGGCTGAAGCGAAATTGGAAACAACTAGCAACCGGATGGAAAATCGTTCTAGGTGTTACCATTGTATATTTGATCTGAGGTATGACTATTTTGATGTTAACTTAAACCAAGAAATCTAAGGCCATCTTCTTAGGATAACATATGTCATCTTCTACATTCAGCTCCCCCTTCCTTTTTCCCTTCTTCCTCTCTAATAAAAAAATTAGAACATTTAAAACTTTAAAAATTTAAATAAGAAATTTAAACTAAAAAAAATTCAGCTCAAAATTTAAAACTAAAAAAATTAAATTGAAAATTTTCAAATCAGAAAGTTCTGACCCAGAAAGTTTCAAATCACAAAGTTTGAACTCGAAAAGTTTCAAATCCAAAATTTTTCAACACAAAAAATTTCAAATCAAAAAAGTTTCAACACAAAAAGTTTTAAATGGAAAAATTTTAACTCGGAAAGTTTCAACTCATAAAACTTTCAATTAAAAAGCTTTCGGTTCGAAATTTTTGATTTAAAATTCAAGTTGAAATATTTTCAACCAAAAAATTCAAATCGAAAACAATTTCAACGAAAAATTTCAAATCAGAAAGTTTCAACTCAAAAAACTTTTAAATCAAAAAGATTCAGCTCCGAAAACATTCAATTCAAAAACTTTCGAATTGAAAAGTTTCTTTTTGTAACATCCCAAAATTTGAGTTTTGGAATGTTTGAATTTGAAAATGAACCATTTGAATTTTCCTTGCATTAATTCAAGCTTAATTTGAATTTTCTATTAATGAAAGGATTTAATTTAAGTAATCTATTCATCAAACAAAAGATTTTCAGTTTTAGTTGGGTTCATTGTGCTTAAGGAATTTTTCTATATTTTTGGAGATTTTTCTGAATTTATTTGCTATTTATTTGAATTTATTTACTTTATTTGAATTTTTGGAATTATTTTGATTCAGAAAATGATTTTATTTTCTAAAAACTCTTTCGGGCCGAATCTCTCTGACCCGTTCCTATTCCCCGCCTCAGCCCGCTCCGCGTCGGCCCGTCTCGACCCACTACCGCCGCGCCTACCACCAAATTTATCGCTCGCTTGGCTCGCTTCCACACCACCACCAGATAGACCATCGGATTCGCGCCACGTGTGCGGTCCGGATCGCTCTGCGCCGCCGCACCGCGCCTTAACCCTAGCCGCCGCCGCGTCCGAACCTCGACTACGCCGCCTCTCGGAGTCCGTGCCGTGCACACCTCCCAAGGGCTATTTAAGCGCCGCCAACCCCCTCCCGAGGTTCCCCTCTTCGCGCTGCTTCGTTTGCCCCATCTCCCGTCATTCGAGCAGCCACCGTTGTCTCGCGGCGCCTCACCGAGTCCGCCACCCTTGCCGAGGCCTTCCGTCGCCTTGTTCTTCGTCACTGGTGCACCTCTGCCACTGTCACTTGCACGAGTGAACTCGTCGCATCGTCCTCGTCCAAATCCACCTTGTCCCGTGCCCGATCCGTCGCCATTTCGCCGATTGCCGCTGTTTCTTCCTCGCGTCCGGTGAGCTTGCTCCTCCGCCGCTCGCCGTCGATCTCCGTCGCGAATATTGGCTGTCCGATCTACTATGGACGCCTTATATCTAGCCGCATTGCAGTCGCCCGCGCCTTGGCTTCCCCGCCGTCCGATCTGACGCGAATCGTGGATGTGCAACACCTACCAGAAGCGCGGCGCTGCGTCGATGCCACGTGTGCGCCGTGTCAGTGCCACCTCACCGAGCATTGCACAAGATCGACGTCAACCACAGTCGGGTTCGGTAGACTTGGTCTACCGTGAACCCGATGATGTCAGCATTGCGCAATAAACCTGTTTTCTTTTGGAAAAATAATTTCAGAAAAATATCCTTTTTCTATTTTCTCTGATTTAATTTTCCAGGAGCCCGTTCTCTCTCATACGAACTCCGATTGAGGCGATTCAAGTTTCTAAATTTTTTATAAAATCATGCTCTACATTTCAGAACCATTTATTTTTAGTTTTGACCTTGTTTGAGTCTCTGTTTGGTATTTATTTGATTTCGTTGCTTTCTTTTCCAGTAGACGCTAGTTCCGAAGGAGCGAACGGAGACTTCGAAGACCAAGACTCAGTACTAGATCAGCAAGGCAAGTTATAACCTTTGATCATATTGAACCTATGTTTACAAAAATACTTTGCTTTATACAATTGCATGCTGTTTTTGTACAATGATTATTTGCTGGGAATAGTTATATACCTAGTTGACATTATGCCACCTTGATTATTGGGATGTCATGTATCCATTGTTAAATCTAGGTTGGGACATTATTAGTTGGACATAATCATTATACCAACATTGGGATATCGTAGCTATGCTTAGATATGCTTAGTTGTACGAAGGGATTCATATCACATGTGATTAATGTTAATCTTGACTTAATGAGATATTGAATCGTGGCCGTTAGCCACTGTTGTAAAATTTGTTGTACCATGGCGGGGTTTGCCATTGGTCTTGGTTGAACGAATTGTTTTCCCTCGGGCAAGTGATCTTGCAGTAAAGGGGGTGCTTTCTAGCACATTGGGATGTGGATGTCTTGCCTGAGACAATTTAAGGACTTAATCTTGTGCGCCATTGAACTGGGCCTAACCGTACTACCACATGTCTGGTATGGGACAGACCTAGCTGACTAATTTGCAATATCTAGCCTTAAGTACTGCCAATTGGTGGTGTGAGTTCCAAGATCGATGGGTAGATTCACAAGGCGCAAGAGGGGGCCTAAGGGGCGAAACCTTAGCGGACAGTACTGAGTTTAGATAGTGCATTGTAAAGGCTTTGTCGTGATCTCTCTGCCAACACACCAAAGGAAGTGTGTCAATAGCTTGGCAACAAGAGATGACATTTCTTGTGGGTAAAGTTGTACAACCTCTGCAGAGTGTAAAACTATTCGAATAGCCATGTTCGCGGTCATGGACAAGCCCAGGAATTTCGCACGGGGTATAGAGTGTTTCATGAAATGTAGAAATGTGGAATTGTTGGGATGTGAACGGGGAGTTCACTGTTTTTTTGTTGTCTAAAGTAATATTGTTGAATTTATTGGTTGATACTTGTTTTAAATGGTGTAGGGTGATGCCTCGCCATTCTGTTCATGTTGTCTACCATTGATCTACCAGTTATTTATTATCTTTTCATCAATATGTTTTCAATCTATTTACTGTATTTCAATTCAAGTAATTGCTTTCTGCAAAAGAACTATATAGCTATCCTTTGTCAAGCCGTGCATGAATATATTGCATCATTTCCCTACGGCTTGCTGAGTACTTTTTGTACTCACGGCTATACGCCTTTGTTAATCAGTTGCTGAGGAAGGGCTAGGAAATAATGAATATCATGAGGAGGAATTCTATGAAGACTACGTCGATTAGGAAGACGTTCCCCAGACGATTACCTGTGGCATATCGAATGGCTCAAGTTATCTTTTCCGCTGCAATAGTTTATTTATTTCTTAAGCCTTAAGGCATAGTGGTGTAAACTTTGACCATAAGGTCTGCTGCTTTATTTAATAATAGTTTGCCTCTTTCTTAGTTAATTCATTGTATGGAGCGTGATCCTGAACTAGTGCAGTATATACAGAGGGTTTCAGATTTGCAAATCTGGGTCCCGATAGTTTTCAAGAAACATTCGGTTCAAAAATTTCGCTTAAAAAACATTCAAAAGTGGTTAAAAAATTCTTGTTTTCAAAAACACGAGGGGAAAATTTGAAATACAAAACTATTATGAATTTGAGGGGAAGGAAATGAAGGAAATGGGAATGAAGGAGATGATGCTATTTGTCCCAAGGAGATGTCCTTTGAGGGAGAAGGAAAATGGTGGAGGAATACTACTACAAAAGGACTTATATTAGAATCCTCATCACTTACGGTTTTCAAAAACTATCTGTGATAAGGAGGCATCACAGACAGTTTTTTGCAAAAACAATCAGAGATGAGTCCCATGCTCATCATAGACGGTTTTTGGCTAAAACTGTCCGTGATGAGGGGCACATCACAAACGGTTTTAGCCAAAAACGTTTATGATGACCTTTTCTTGGACATAACTACAGAGAGCCTAAACGGTTAATTGGCAAGTTTAAATGTAGCTTATATGTAGAATATAAGTGCATAGGCACTCCTAGTGTACTTAATTCATTATTTAACACTTATTGTTATATATGTAGCGTAGATGGACCGAAGCTGGATGTACACTAAGAACCGTATGACCGTCGAGTACATTAATGGCGTCTCCACTTTTAGAAGAGCTGCAGAGGAGGATATGTCGAACAAGAGGGTGGAATTTATTCCTTGTCCATGCATTGACTGCGAGAACCTGAGGATGTTTCAAGACCCAGTGCAGATCGAAGCACACTTCATTCTAAGGGGTTTCAAAAGGGGGTATACATGTTGGTCCAGTTACGGTGAAGAGTAGATTATACAGGAAGCAAGTTGTATTAACATCATCGACGAAGTCAACGATACGTTGCATGATAACGATTGTGCTTTCGATGACGATAGGTTTCACGATGACAATCTGGATCAGATACTGTGCAATGCAGAAGGGAACCGTGATGAGTGGGAATACGTAAAATTCTGAGGCTTGATGGATGACTCGAAGAAACCTTTGTTCCCGGACTGCAAGTCCAAATACACAAGGCTGTCATCCGTGCTTGAACTGTTGAAACAGTTGGTCCGATAAGAGTATAACGACGCTGTTAGGTCTACTAGCGGACATGCTTCCGGAGGAAAACGAGTTGCCGAAAACCACCTCCAAAGCCAAGAAGATTCTTTGTCCCTTGGGAATGGAAGTAGAAAGAATACATGCATATCCGAATGACTATATCCTCTACCGCAAAGAGTACGCAAACTTGTATGTATGTCCGGTGTGCAACACATCCTAGTACAAGTGTAAAGATAAATCAGATGATGACGATGAGGGCATCGAGGTGAAGAAAGGACCTCCTGCTAAGGTGGCGTGGTATCTGTCATTAATTCGCCGTTAGAAGCGTTTATTTGCTAACACAAAGGAGGCAAAACTGCTTCGGTGGCACTCCGATGAGCATAAGAATGATGGAATGCTAAGGCACCTTGCTGATTCTACCCAATGGGGAAACATCGATAGGAGGTTTTAGGAATTCGCTGCAGATCCAAGGAATATAAGGCTCAGATTGAGTATGGACGAAATGAATCCTTTTGATAACATGAGCAGCCGTCATAGCACTTGGCTTATGAATCTCTGTATCTACAACCTTCCTCCTTGGTTGTTTATGAAGCAGAAGTACATTTTACTGTGCATACTTATCCAAGGCCCGAATCAACCAGGTAACGATATTGATATGTACCTAGCACCATTGGTGGAAGATCTGAAAACTCTGTGGGCTACTGGGGTACAGGTATGGGATGCTCACAAATGAGAGTACTTCACTTTGCAGTGCCTGTTGTTGTGCACCATAAATGATTATCCTGCCCTTGCTAACCTATCGGGCCAGAGTACAAAAAGAGCTAAAGCCTGTACTCACTGTTTAGATGATACCAAGAGTGTGTGACTGAATCACGCACGCAAAACCATGTACATGCGTCACCGTAGGTTCCTCTGGAGGAATCACCTATACCGCAAGATAAAGAAACACTTCGACAGAACGAACGAAGACGGTTTAACTCCAAAGCCATTAAGCGGGACAGACATTCATCATATAATTAAGAACATGCATGTTGCTCTTGAAAGGGACGTAAATCGAGGACCCGTGAGAATAGCATGTGGAAGAAGATATCAATATTCTGGTACCTACCTTATTGGGACCTCCTAGAAGTTCGGCATTGCATCGACGTGATGCACATAGAGAAAAATATCTGTGATAGCTTGATTGGACTCTTACTGAACATTAAGGGCAAAATAAAAGACGATATCAATGCATGGTTTGACTTGGTCGATATGGGTATTAGGCCTAAGTTAGCAACGAAAGAGACCGATAAAGGCCGAATGTACTGCGATCCTACTTGTTACGCTCTGTGCAAGGTCGAGAGAACTGAACTATGCCAGTGCTTGCATGGTGTGAAAGTTCCATCAGGCTACTCCTCCAACATGATGTTTCGATGCAAGATTTGAGCTTAACTGGCATGAAGTCTCATAATTTCCATGTGCTTATGACACAGATGCTCCCTATCGCAATTAGAAGTATTTTACCGAGCAAGGTCCAAGAGACAATCACAAGGCTATGTTATTTTTTAACACAATTGCTCAGAAGGTCATCGATCCCGAAGGACTAGATGCTTTGCAGGTTGAGGTGGTGATGACTCTTTGTGAACTTGAAATGTATTTCCCTCCGTCATTCGTTTTTCGATATCATGGTCCATCTCATTGTTCACCTTGTGAGGGAGAAAAATATGTGCGAGCCCGTGTTCCTTTGTAGCCTGTACCTGTTCAAGAGGTACATAGGCATTCTCAAATCCTACGTACGGAATCGATTTCTCCCGGAGGGTAGCATTGTCGAAGTTTATGTTACCAAAGATGTCGTCAAATTCTTCGTGGATTACATGGCTCAGGTCGAACCGATAGGTGTGCCTCGATCCCGCCATGAGGGGAGGCTCCAGGGTATTGGGACCATCGGAAGGAAAGCAATCACGCCTGATCTAGCTGCATGTGGTAAAGCCCATTTCACGATTTTGCAACAAATGGTTGTAGTGGCCCCGTATATCGACGAGCAAAAGAACTAGCTACAGCATGAGAATCCGCCGTGGCAGGAATCCTAGATCATCAGACATCATAACCTTTAGTTCTATAGATGGTTGAAGGAGCGACAACCCATCACTTGAAGCTCGTTAGGTGATACGCTAACATGGTTGGCAAAAGGGTCAACATTTACAGTTGTAACATGAAAAGGATATGACTTAAATGGGTACACATTTTACACAAGAGATCAGGACATAAAAAGCACAAACTAGAATAGCTGTGTTCGCATAGATGTGCTCAATACCGGTGGGTCGATGAGGAGCTCCTACTATGGGTTCATTGAGGAAATTTGGGAGCTCGACTACATACTATTCATAATTCCCTTATTTCGATTGGTCTAGATTGGGAATGGAGGCCAAGTGGATTTCAAGAATGCCTGTCGACATTACTTTCCTTGCCTATGTTTGTTGTCTTGCCACAAGACCCTTCAAAATCAGGTCGAATGAGGTTGAAATTCATAATATGATTACAACAACAAAAATAATAACAATCAGGTTGAATCATTGTTGGTATATAGAAGAAATGTTCTTAGTTCTTTGATCAACACATCCAAAATTCCAAACAGATCTAAATGAAACACATCCATATAGGACTAATAAAATCAAGGTGCATTTTTTCCTATTAGAAAACATCCTTTGTTTAACTGAAAGATGAAAAACAAATGTTATGCATTGATCAGTTAACAGTGATAAGTACGTGTCTAATTATAATCTGCACCTATCAGAAAAAGGAAATAAACAACCAACTATTTGATACTTAGACTTCCAAGTGACAAACTGGTAGTTGCTTCACATTTCAGTAAAACAAAAGAAAAGGGGTTTATATTATGATATAAGATAATGATTCATTGAAATCAGGAATGGCAAGCAGCATGGTTATCTGTCCTATGTTCATCCAAAAAGAGCTATGGCTCATATAGTTATTACTTATTATTTTCTTTCACAATGAAGGATACATGCACTACTACAGAAAGACATATATTAGACGTCTCATCACAGACGGTTTTGAAAAACCATCTGTGATGATAAACATCACTGACAGTTCTATTGTGTAACGGTCAGTGAAGTCATAACAAACGGTACTCTTCATAAACCGATAGTGATATAGAGCAATATCACAGACAGTTTTATTACCAAACCATTAGTGATACTATAACAGACAGTTTTAAAATAAAACCATCTGTGATAACCGGTATTAACCCAAACGGTTTTAGAATAAAACCGTCTATGACAGATCACTGACAGTTTTATTCTAAAACCATTTAGGATTCTATGTAAATCATTGACAGTTTATGAATATAATCATCTATGATATCTCCTAGTGATATATAATACAGAGACCCGAGCCGCTTAGTGCTTTTTAGGGTTTTGGGATTTATCTTTGAGGTGGCTACGGTTGTGAGGCGATAAGGTGAAAGAAGACAATTGATTTTGAAGGGTGATTGTATATCCATTTGATTTTAGTGATCTAAGGTTAGTAATGGGTTCTAATTGCATTATATTCAAGATCTAGCTTGGTAAGGATTATTTAAATATTGTTTAGATCTAGCTTGTAGATCCATGTGTTCTTTTTTATCTAAGGTTAGTAATGGCTTCTAATTGCATTATATTCAAGATCTACCTTGGTAAGGAGAGAATTTGAAGATTTTTAGATCTAGCTTGTAGATTCATGTGTTCATGGTGATTTAAGGTTAGTAATTGGTTCTAATTAATTGCATTATGTTTAAGATATAGCTTGGTAAGGAGAGAATTTGAAGATTGTTTAGATCTAGCTTGTAGATCCATGTGTTCTTGTTGATCAAAGGTTCAGTAATGGGTAATTGCATTATATTCAAGATCTAGCTAGCTTGGTAAGGAGAGAATTTGAATATTGTTTTCCATGTATTCTTGGTGATCTAAGGTTAGTAATTGGTTTTAACTGCATTATTATATTTAAGATTTAGGTAGCTACCTAGTTTGATGAAGATAGAATTTGAAGATTGTGTTTAGATATAGCTTGTAGATCCATTTGTTCTTTGTGTTCTAAGGTAGTAATTGGTTATATAATTGCATTATTTTCAAGAAGTAGTTAGCAGTGCATAATTTAAGAATGTGTGCATACACACACCTAGTATACATCAATATTTAACACTAAATGTTATATACGTAGCGTAGATGGACCGAAGCTGGATGTACGCTGGGAACCGTGGGAGTGGCCAATACATTAATGGCGTCTTCACTTTTAGAAGAGCTGCAGAGGAGGATATGTTTAATAAGGGGGTGCAGTTTATGTCTTGTCCGTGCATTGACTGCGAGAATCTGAAGATATTTCGAAACTCAGCACAGATCGAAGCACACTTGATTATGAGGGGTTTCAAAAGGGGTATACATGTTGGACCAGTCACGGTGAAGAGCAGGATATAGAGGAAGCAGGTGGTATTAACATCGTCGATGAAGTCAATGATATGCCGGATGATCATATCGATTGTGCTTTCGATGAGGATAGGTTGCATGATGACAATCTGAATCAGATGATGCGCGACGCAGAAGGGAACATTCATGATAGAGAATATGGTAAATTCGAGGCTTGATGGAGGACTCAGAGAAACCTTTGTTCCCAGGTTGCAAGTCGAAATACACAAGATTGTAATCCATGCTTCAACTGCTGAAATTGAAGGCAAGCAACGGTTGGTCCGGCAAGAGTTTCACAACACTGTTACGTCTATTGGCGGACATGCTTCTAGAAGGAAACGAGTTGCCGACAACCACCTACAAAGCTAAGAATGTTCTTTGTCCCTTGGGAATGGAAGTAGAAAGAATACATGCATGTCCAAACGACTGTATCCTGTACCGCAAAAAGTACGGGATCTTGCATGTATGTCTGGTGTGCAACGCATTCCAGTACAAGCGAAAGAGTCATTCAGATGATGACGGTGAGGGCATGGAGGTGAAGAAAGGACCTCCTGCTAAGGTGGCATGGTATCTACCTGTAACTCCCCGTTTGAAGCGTTTGTTTGTGAACCCAAATGAGCCAAAACTGCTGTGTTAGCACTCGGAGAATCGTAAGAACGATGGAATGCTAAGGCACTCTGCTGATTCCACCAAGTGGAGAAATATTGATAGGAGGTTTTAGGAAATAGCTGCGGATCCGAGGAATATAAGATTTGGATTAAGTACGGACGGAATGAATCCTTTTGGTAACATGACCAGCCGTCATAGCACTTGACCCGTGAATCTCTGTATCTGTAACCTTCCTCCTTGATTGTCTATTAAGCGGAAGTACATTTTACTTTGTATACTTATCCAAGGCCTGAAGCAACCTAGTAACGATATTGATGTGTACCTAGCACCATTGGTGGAAGACCTGAAAAATCTATGAGCTGCTGGGGTACAAGTATGGCATCCTGACAAATGAGAGTACTTCACTTTGCACTATCTGTTGTTCTGCACCATAAATGATTATCTTGCCCTTACTAACCTGTCGGATGAGAGTACAAAAGGAGCCAAAACCTGTACTCACTGCTTACATTATACCGAGAGTATGTGGCTAAATCACTCGCGCAAAACCGTGTACATGCGTCACTGTAGGTTCCTCTGGAGGAATCACCCATACCGCAAGATAAAGAAACACTTCGACAGAACGAACGAAGACGGTTTAACTCCAAAGCCTTTAAGCGGGACATACATTCATGATATGGTTTCGATGCAAGATTTGAGCTTAACTGGCATGAAGTCTCATGATTGTCACGTGCTTGTGACATAGATACTCCCTATCGCAATTAGATGTATTTTATTGAGCAAGGTCCAAGAGACAATCACAAGGCTATGTTATTTTTTAACGCAATTGCTCAGAAGGTCATCGATTCCGAATGACTAGATGCTCTGCAGGATGAGGTGATGATGACTCTTTGTAATCTTCAAATGTATTTCCCTCCATCGTTTTTCGATATCATGGTCCATCTCATTGTTCACCTTGTGCGGGAGAAAAATATGTGCGGGACAGTGTTCCTACGTAGCCTGTACCCGTTCAAGAGGTACATGGGCATTCTCAAGTCTTACATACGGAATCGATCTCGGTCGGAAGGTAGCATTGTCGAAGGTAACGCAACCGAAGTGGTTGTTGAGTTCTACGTTGATTATATGGCTCAGTTCGAACCAATAGGTGTGCCTCCATCTCGTCATGAGGAGAGGCTCCAGGGTATCAGGATCATCAGAAGAAAAGCAATCACGCCTAATCCGGTTGCCTATGCTCAAGCCCATTTCATGATTTTGCAACACATGGCTGTAGTGGCCACGTATATCGATGAGCAAAAGAACTGGCTATGGCATGAGAATCTAACGTGACAAGAGTCTTGGATCACAAGACAACATAACAATCAATTCAACAGATGATTGAAGGACTGACCCATCACTGAGACCTTGTCAAGTGATATGCTCACATGGTTGGCAAAATTTTAATATTGTAACATGGAAAGGATACGACTTAAATGGGTACATATTTTACACGAGAGATCAGGATAAGAGAGCACGAACCAGAACAGCGGTGTTCGCATAGGTGCATTCAATACTGCTGGGTCGAGTGGAACTCCTACTATGGGTTCATAGAGGAGATTTGGGAGCTTGACTATGTACTATTCAAGATCCCTTTATTTCGGTACCATTAGTCCATCTCCAGGAGGTGAATGTTGATAAGTACGGTGTCACTACTATTGACCTCGCACGCGTCGGATACCAAGATGAACCATTCATACTCGCTAACCAAGTTGTTCAAGTATTCTATGTAACCGACCCGTCCAACAAGAAGCGACATGTAATTCTTCAGAGAAAAAGGAGGATTGTCGGAGTTGAGAATGTAGTAGATGAGGAAGAATACAATCAATTTGACTTGTGCCTCCTATCAGAAATGGCATCATGGTCCAAGAACAACAACTTGAGGAAGCTAGCTACACACGCGTCGATCATCGTGAAGGGCTAATTTTTATACAAAAGAATAAGCAAGTGGAGTTATGATTTTAAGTGTACTCTCCAACATAATAGAGTTGTTTTTAATGAGACGCTCGAAATTAAAAACATCTTTGTGTATGCATCTGATTTATTTAATAAAGTTCCCTTTCTTTCACTGATGTTGGTTCATCACAATTCTATATACATTATGCAATTCCTTCACTGATGTTGGTTCATCCACAATTCCATATACATTATGCAATTCCTTTACTGATGTTGGTTCATCCATAATTCCATTTATATTATGCAATTCCTTCACTTAATGTTGGGTGTTGGTCCCATCCACAATTCTAGTTTATAACCGTCTGTTATGTGACTTATCATAGACGGTTCTAAACTAGAAACGTATGTGATACAGGCTCTATAAAAAAGGTGCCACGTATAGATCGATCAGTTACCACTCAAATGGCATGATCACAAGAGGCTAACAGGAGCCTACCTTCAGCCGAGCGAGGTGGGTCATGGAAAAAAATCCTGGCCGGTAACCTCGGTGACCCCAATTAGTTTGTGGGTCTGAAAATTTTGAATTCATGTTGGTTAGTTGAAATTTTCGACCAGTTGGCGAATTCAAATCCAAAATTTAGGTTCAATCTTTTCAAACTTTTTTTCAAGATTTCCTGTCACTAGCGGTAAGTGGAAATTTCTCTTGGGGGGGATGGTGTTAGGAACCACCTGATATAATATTAGGAATAGAGGAGAAGATAGTGAGTCTAAAAGTTTAGAGAGAGGAATAAGTAGATGAAGCCGGGGTGCCTTGACGAAGCAGCAGCATAGGGAGGGAGATAGGGCGAAGCAAGTCAATTCTTATCTCAATTATTTGTTCCATCCCCTCCAGCTTCGGTTGTATATCTGACTTCATTAGGCCACAACCACAGAACCATCCTTCTGTCCATCACAACTCATAGCACAACCGAACACAAAGCACGGATGGGAGATATACGGTGGACTTCACCGTCTTGTTGCGAAAATGAATTTACATTTGTGTAGAAAAGTTCGAAACTTTTTTTTTTACAGTGGATTCAAATTGGGATTCGAATGAAGAAGAAACTATGACTCAACTGGGAAAAAAAGGTCTCGCTGGAAACAGACCACGTGCTTGCAATCCGGAGATGACCCACTATTCCCTCACGTCGATAGAGGATATATATAAGAGCATGTACAACCATATGATATTAATATAAATAGTTTATATGCTTTACGTGTAAGATATTTTACTAATATTGAAGAGAGAGAAGGAGAGAGAGAGAGTATAGTTTTCTCTTCACGAAGAGACGACCACATAGATTGTATAAAACACCTTTACATAAGTTATTGCTTATAACAAACACTTTTTCGTACCATAATTAAAAGATAGTAGAATCTTATAGGGACAACCTAAAATGTGTTATCTATTATAAAAGTCGTCTTTAGTTTTATCTTTACAAGACATAGAGGAGTATATAGACAGCAATTGTCTCTACTATTGTGCATGCTCTAAGAGGTACAAAACGACTCCAGAATATAGGAACAAATCTAAAAGAGTAATCTAATTTGTTTGGATGTGATCACTTTTGTGGCCCCTCCCCATCTTTTTTTTTTTTGCAAAAATGGCTCCCTTCCGAATAGAATTGTAAATCTAGCCTCCTTCCCACCGTGGTAGGGACCTTCCGCGCTCCCCTCTGTGGCACTTAGGCTCCCATGCACGCTGCCTCAATACGCTTCCTGCATGCCGGCCGCAGAAACTCGCTCCCGCACTCGTGTGTCACAGGAGCTCCGCCTCCTCCCACGCCTCCATAGCGCAGCCGCGCTCACTGTTTGGTCTCGCGCTATCCCTTTACGGCATCCTGGGCTCTCGCGCTTCCTTAGCGCGGCAAGCAACAAGTGTCGTCTGTCACGTCTTTCACTGTGAAAAAAGGAACTAAATTTGCCTATTTTTTTTAGAAGAGAACCATTTTGTATTAAAAGAAGGGCCGGAAAAATGAACATTTCATTTGTGTCAGCGTTCGGATTCAACATCATCCTTGGAGATAAGGATCGTACTGTCTGCTGACAGTCTATGACGTTCTCAGCGTAATTACACGCCCTGTTTTCCACCAAGAAACAGTCTCCTTGACCGGAGTACCACGCAAGTGGCTTGAAAGATAAAAGTAATGAAGACAAAACACTGGTTCCTCCTCACAAAAACGTCGCAGTGTGATGTTTTTGGAACCTGCAGTGCAGGATCTGAAACAAGTGCACAACAATGCATAATAATTTTTCAACACAACGCCGAAACTTCAGTTCAGCGACAATGCAAGAATACAGCTTCACAACTCTCAGAACTCTGATGGGGAAGAAAGACAATCAAAGTTTTTCGATGTGAAACTGCCCACATCTTTTCTGTTTTCTTCTCTATTATATATCCTCAAGATTACAGGAATAAAGATAACTACTACAGCAAACAAAACCAAATCAAAAACTTTACTGACAATGGCCGGATGCCATACGAATACTGTATAGTGTTCGGCAACTCAACCGTTTGGCAAAGCAACTCTACCTGAAAACATAACGTATCTTGGACGAACTCTATATGAAAACCGAACTGACCAAGTCTGAACAACTCTGAATATAAGTAAACTACAAGATTAATCTAAGAAATCTCCCCCTTAATCTTGTTTCGTAGCTGCCATGTGGTGTGCTGTGGGTGCTTCCATATAATGACTAACATTGCCAACAGCATGAGCAATGTCTTGTCTAGTATTCACAAGTATCTGCGGCTGCCCACAATACTTCTAAACATGGTTGAATCAACCGGAGGGTTTGTACTAACCTTACTTAGCTTTAATCTTTCCTCTATGGTAGTAGAAGTAGAATTACATCCTGACATACCACACTTCTTCAAAATCTTCAATGCATATGCCGATTGGCACAAAGATATTCCTCTTGACCTTTGATTTACTTCAATGCCAAGATAATATGATAGCAATCCCATGTCACTTATTTTGAAAGCTTTCTTTATTTGATCTTTGAAACTTTCAATTTTCCGATTGTTTGGGCCAGTTATGATCAAATCATCCACATAAACTCCAACTATCAATATCTTGCCTCCTTGGCTCCTTTTATAAACTACATGCTCCAAAGGACACCTCTCAAAATGCCGGGAGGCAAGAGTGCTATCCAATTTGGCATTCCATGCATGTGGAGCTTGTCTCAAACCATATAGTGCTTTCTTGAGCTTTAGCACCTTAGTTTCTTTCCCTTCTTCAAAACCAAATGGCTATAATACAAACACTTCTTCTGTTAAATCACCAATGAGGAAAGCTGACTTTACATCCATATGATGCACTTGCCATGATTCTTGAGCTACTAGTGCAATTACCAATCTCATTGTCTCAATTCTTGCCACTAGCGCAAATACTTCATCAAAGTCAATTCCATGCCTTTGCACATATCCTTTGGCCACCAAGCGAGCCTTGTGCTTAACTATGGTACGTCTGAGTGTCATTTGCAAATTCGACATGGAAATCTGAGGATATGGTAGTGTTGTTGTTGTAGTTACTTATCCTGATTATGACAGTGTGTTTAGATTGTTGGATTTTTCCTAATTTAATGTTGAACAAGGCTACCTTAGTGATGATGTGTTGTTATCTAATAATTACTTTCTGCATGATACATGAAAAATGAGAAAGGGTAATAAGTTTCTAACGGATGGTCACCTTTTGACTGTAGTAAAGGATGGAGATGAGCTAGTAGGAGAAAGGAAAGGTACAGAGGTTGTCCTTTTCCTCCTTCTTGGTCAGCTTCTCCTCCTCTCAACAGAGTAGGACAAAGGGGAAGGACAGCAACTATTCTTGTAAGTAATGGTGGGGTAGTAAATGCTAGGAGTTGCTTTTATATTGAGTCAATACCGACAGCCACAAGCTCATAGTCTCCTCTTCACAAATAGGACATATTTTTGGCTCCCTTCGTACTGTAGTCCGTCAAATTACCAAAGGCCGAGAAATCATTTATGGTGCAAAATATCATAGCTCATAGGGTGAATCTCTCTCTTTTTTATGCATCCCACACCACAACCCATCTTCTATAATTTTACCAAATCCTTAACCAATGGTGCTAGATACACATCAATATCATTTTTCGGTTGTTTAGGTTCCGAGATTAGTAACGACATCATGATATACTTTCGCTTTATGCACCACCAAGGAGGGAGATTGTAGATACACAACAGAGCTGGTCAAGTGCTATAACGACTCCTCATATTACCAAATGTATTCATTCCATCGGTACTTAATCCAAATCTTACGTTCTTCATCTCGGCACCAAACTCCTCATGTTTCCCATCGATGTTTCTCTATTGAGCTGAATCAGTGAGGTGTCTCAGCTTGCCATCTTCCTTTCAAGATTCATAATGTCAAGGCAACAATTTTACCTCTTTAGGATTTGCAAAAAACAACTCCAAACGGGGAATGATGGGCAAATACCACAATACCTTGGCTGGTGCCACTTTGTTTACCTCTTCATCATCGTTGGCTCGGCTTTTACACTTCTTGTCATTACGCTTCTCTTTTTATTTGTACTAGAGTATACCACAAACTGGACGAACATACAACTCCTTATACGCGTTATGGTATAAGATACAATCATTCGGACATGCATGTATGCTTTCTATTTCCATTCACATGAGACATAGTAGCTTCTTCGTTTTATAAATGCTTGTTGGCAACTCGTTTCCGTTCAAAAGCACATCCGATAGAAGAACTAAAAGTGCATTAAAACTTATATCTGTCTAAGGGTGTTTTGCTTTCAGTTTAAACAATGGAAGGACTAAACCCAACTTCCTGCCGCTTTTCATCCCGAGAACAAAGGGTTGGCATTGTCTTCCATCGAGCTTTTAATTTTTTTCAATCTCTATTTCCTTGTAATTTCCCTCCACATCCCGCAATATTTGATCTAAATTGTCCTCCTCCAATATATCACGCACTAAATTGTGATCGGTTTCAACATGTCTTCGTTACATACCAGATAGGTAGTACTTGTCTCTCCATAATGGATTCAACATGTGTAATTCTTCGCAAAGCCACGTCGAATCAAGTAGTGCTCAATTCAAGTTGAGTTGTTAAATCTCCTCAGATTGGTGCAATCAAAGCAAGGATAATATATGAAATATCAAATTTACACCCCTCTTCACCTTGTCTTCTTTGGAAAAATTTTTGAACTCCATAACACCCCTTTGAAATTCAGCACTCACACGGCTTTTCCGATAGATCCATTCTTCATGGTTCATCTGTAACTAAACTACGGACACGAAATTAAGAAAAAAAACTGGTGCTACAGCTAGCTATTTCAAATAGAGACATTATTTAATTACCTTTGTAAACTAGAGGATGGGTTCTAAGATATATAATTTACTTCATATACCTACTTCCTTATTTACGAGCTTTCAATTCTCTAGCTAGGAGACATACAATTATAACATCAACAATGATATCAAATTAGCTAGTGTAAAATTGAAGGAATTCTCACCTTTGAAGAAAACCACAAATAAGAACAAATTAAGGGAAAATCTTCTCAAGGTAGGCCTTCAACTTTCCTCCCTTAACACCAATTCCAAAGGATATCATAATTTCTCACCCCAATTATTGCTTTCAACCGTAGAGTATGTTATATTTTTTTGGGCGGCGGCGGCTTTTTTTTGACCTCTAGAACAACAATTAACATAGGTTTTAGCTCGAAGGTTATAACCTACTAAAGAGTAACCGTGATATTTGTACTATCTTGATCTGTTTTAACCTCATAAACCGATGGTGATGACCATCGTCATCACTATCGGTTCTTACATTAGAACCGATAGTAATACATATAACATAATCACTATCGGTTCTAAGGTCAGATCGATAGTGATGTTTTGTACTATATTTCTCACCCACGCCGGATCACTATCACTATCGATTTTTTTTTTGAAAAGTTAGGAACCGATTCAGATGAAACGACAGTATTGTATCTTTCTGTAGTAGTGTTAATTAGTTTTTTTCTTGGTAATAATCCTGCACGCTTCAGGGATAATATATTTCATTGTTAATTGATTAGATAGGTTGATGTAATTTAATGGTTTTGCAGGTCTTGAATTGTCGATGCTCCATTAAGTATTTGCAAGCGCAAGTCTTGATTTTGATTTGGAGTCAATATATCTCGATAAATCTACGTACGTGTGGATAGTGGAATACATTGCACAAGGAACATAAATGGCAAGGATCACAAGAGGCTAAGGATACTAGGATAGGAGCCTAGCTACCTTCAGCCGGGCGAGGTGGGTCATGGAAAAAAATCCTGCCGGAAACCTCGGTGACCCCGATTAGTTTGTGGGTCTGAGAAATTTGAATTCAAGTTGGTTAGTCGAAATTTTCAACCACATGGCGAATTCAAATCCAAAATTTAGCTTCAATCTTTTCAAACGTTTTTTTCTTCAAGATTTCCTGTCACTGGCGGTAACTGGAAATTTCTCTTGGTGGGGTTGGTGTTAGGAACAACCTGATACAATATTAGGAATAGAGGAGAAGATAGTGAGTCTAGAAGGTTAGAAGAGAGAGAGAGAGACAGCGAGGACTAAGTAGATGAAGCCGAGGTGCCGAGACGAAGCAGCAGCACAGGGAGGGAGATAGGGCCAAAGTGAAGGAAGTCAATTCTTATCTCAATTATTTGTTCCATCCCCTCCAGCTTCTGTTGTTGTCCATAATGCTGCCATATCTGACTTCATTAGGCCACAACCACGGAACCACCCTTCTGCCCATCACAACTCATACCACAACCGAACACAAAGCACGGATGGGAGATATACGGTGGACACCACCGTCTTGTTGCGAAAATGAATTTACATTTGTGTAGAAAAGTTTAAAACTTTCTTTTTACAGTGGACTCAAATTGGGATTCGAATGAAGAAGAAACTATAACTCAACTGGGAAAAAAGATCTCGCGGGAAACAGACCACGTGCATGCAATCCAGTGAGGTGACACAGGATACATATAAGGGCATGTATGATGATGTGATATCAGCTGTATATATACTTTGTCGTATAAAATATTTTACTGATATTGAAAAGAGAGAAGGAGGAGAGAGAGTATATCTTTATCTTCGCAAAGAGACGACCACATAGACAACATAAAACATCATTTCATGAGTTATTATCTATAATAAACACTTTTTCATACTATAATTAAAAGATTGTAGAATCTATATAGACAACCTTAATTGTTATCTATTAAAAAAGTTATCTTTAGTTTCATCTATACATGACATAGAGAAGTATATAGACAGCAGTTGTCTCTACTATTGTGTGTGCTCTAAGAGGTACAAAACGACTCCAGGTATCGAATACGGGAACAAATCAAGTAAATAATTTGTGTCGATGTAATTACTTTTTTTGCCCCCTTCCTCATCTTTTTTTCCTAAAAAAATGATTCCTTTCCGAATGGAATTGTAAACCTAGCCTCCTCCCCCATCGTGGAAAACACCTTCCATGCTCCATCTCCGTGGCACCCAGGCTCCCACGCACTGCCTCAATACGCTTCTCGCACGCTGAGCGCGGAAACTCGCTCCCGCGCTTGTGTGTCGCGGGAACTCCGCCTCCTCCCGCACCTCCATAGCGTGGTAGCTGCCGCGCACACTGTTTGGTCCAGCACCTCCCGTGCTATCCCTCTACGGCATCTTGGGTTATCATGCTCCCCGAGGCGGCAGGCAACAAGTATCGTCTGTCACGTCTTTTACAGTAGGAAAGAGACTAAATTTGCTGATTCTTCTAGAGGAGAACCATTTTTGTATTAAAAAAAAGAGGGCCCAAAAAAACAAACACTTCATTTGTGTCAGCGTTCGGATTCAACGTCATCCTTCGAGATAAGGATCGTACTGTCTGCTGACAGTCTATGTCGTTCTCAGCATAATTACACGCCCTGTTTTCCACGAAGAAACAGTCTCCTGGACCCGAGTACCACGCAAGTGGCTTGAAAGATGAAAGTATGGTTCCTCCTCACAAAAACGTCCTAGTGTGATGTTGTTGGAACCTGCAGTACAGGATCTGAAACTAGCGCACGACAATGCAGAACAGTTTTTCAACACAACGCCGAAACTTCAGTTCAGCGACAACGCAAGAACAGAGTTTCAAAACTCTCTGAACTCTGATGGGGAGGAAAGACAATCAATGTTTTTTGATGTGAAACTGTCTGTTAAGGAATCTTGCTATCGAATAGTCCGGGGTTTTCGAACAGATCTGAAGTGAAGAATAGAGAGAGAAAAGAGAGACACAGGTTTAGGGGGAACGGCGACAGAATTCTTTATTACTTTCTGATCTCTTGTACAATGGGAGGGACCCCTCCTCCTTATATAGTAGTCGCCTAGTGTTTCGGCTAAGAGGCTATCGTGGGTTTTCATGGACCACGTGGTTTCCCAACACTCCCCCTTGGACCCTTTGCCGCGAGATGCATATACCTCATTAAAACTCCAGAAAAACCCAGTGGGAAAAATACTTGGAGAAAAAGTACATAGCATATGTTTACTGTGTTGCACGAATTGCCTCATTAAAACCTTATGCAAGAAAACTTAATGAAAAACTTGATAAGAAAAAAGAGTACAATTCACCCAAACTTTAATTGCTAATCTTCGAGATTCATGTTGGGTACTCAAACCTCATGTTCAAGATTTATATGGGAGTATGTGAAATATCTCCCTATGAAATCTGCACTTCTCTAAGTCTCGTCATCCCAATCTCTTTTACGCACCTTTCAAAGGTAGATGCTGGGAGTGATTTAATCAACAAATCTGCAAGATTTTCAAATGACTTGGTATGCAATATCCTGATTTCGTTCATCTTATGCAATTCGTGAGCATAGAAGAACTTGGGGTTGATATGCTTCGTGAGATTGCTCTTCACATAACCCATCTTTGCTTGAGCAACACAAGTTGCATTATCTTCATAGATGATCGTGGGAGTTTGCTCAATGTTCAAGCCACATGACTCCTGGATGTGGTGAACCATTCTTCGGAGCCATGCACATTCACGAGAGGCTTCATACAAAGCAATGATTTTCGAGTGGTTTGTCGACGTCGAGACAAGAGCCTGCTTAGACGACTTCCAAGAAACTGTTGTTCCTCCACATAGGAAAACATACCCAATTTGGGACTTACCAGTATGTGGGTCTGATAAGTACCCAGCATCGGCGTTACCAACCAAATTCAGTTCATTGTTTCTTCTAAAGAACAAATCGAGATCTTTGCTTCCTTGGAGGTAACGGAAGATGTCCTTGATCCCTTTCCAATGCCTTTTGGTGGGTTCTGCACTGTACCGGGCTAGCAAATTCATAGCAAACGCAATGTCCAGCCTGATGCTATTCGCAAGATACATGAGCGCTCCAACTGCACTCAGATATGGGAATTCCGCTCCCAGTACTTCTTCCCCCTCTTCTCTAGGCCTGTATGGGTCTAGGTTTGCTTGGAGTGACCTTCCGACCATTGGAGTCTTTGCAGGATATGCCTTTTCAAAGCCAAATCTTTCCAACACTTTCTGCGTGTAGGATGATTGGTGTACCAAGATTCCTTCTTGGACATGCTCAAGCTGCAAGCCTAAACAAAACTTGGTTTTACCCAGATCCTTCATTTCAAACTCAGACTTCAAGTATGAGCATGCTTCTTTAATTTCTTCATCCGTCCCAATGATGTTCAAGTCATCTACATAGACGGAGATTATACATAATCCATTCGGGGATCGCTGTATAAATACGCATGGACAATCTTTGCTGTTCGTGTAGCCTTTCTTGTAGAGAAAGTCGCTCAAGCGATTGTACCACATTCTTCCTGACTGTTTTAGCCCATACAGTGATTTCTCTAATTTCACACTGTACAGGTTTCTATTTGCTCCGTCTTGGTTCGGGATAGGAATACCATCCGGTACTTTCATGTATATCTCCGAATCCAAGTTTCCATACAAATATGATGTAACAACATCCATTAGCTTCATCTTCAACTTCAAGTTGACTGCAATTGAGATCAAATATCTAAAGGTAATTCCTCCCATGACTGGAGAATAGGTTTCGTCATAATCAACTCCAGGACGTTGAGTGAAGCCTTGAGCTACAAGCCTTGCCTTGTACCTTACAACTTCGTTGTTTTCATTCCTTTTCCGAACAAAGACCCATTTGTGACCTATAGGGTTTATATGGGGAGGTGTGCGGCATACGGGCCCAAACACCTCTCTCTTGTTCAGAGAGACTAACTCTGCAGTGATTGCCTTCTTCCATTCTTCCCAATCTAGCCTTTTCTTGCACTCCGCGAGAGATGCAGGCTCGGGATCATGATCAATGATCGAGGCAATCTTCTTTGCAAAGTATGCATCGACATTGGCTGTTGCTCTATTCAAGGATTCTTCTGTTATTACAAAGTTTATGGCCATTTCATCATGGGTGCTTCATGCACTGCTACTTACTCTTCGCTGCTATTTCCCATCGCAGGGGCAAGTTCCTTTAGCTTTTCATCGCCCATGTGTGCGCACACATTATTTCCGACGGCTTCCTACAGTGGAAGGTTCAAGTCTGGAATTACCTTTCCCGTCGGCTTCTTTCCAGTGCTAGGTCTCAACTGGCTCCCCTTCTTTCCTTGGGGTATTTTCGTGATTGGTTGTGGTAAGTCCTCTCGCCCAGATTTCTCCAGACGTCTCGGGTACTTTGGGTTTGAGGAGCCAGATTTGCTGTTCTTTTTCTTTGAGGCCTCTGAACAGGATGAGGGATACCTTCTATTTTCTTTGGTATTTCCACCCACTCTGGTGCATTTCTTGCGGGTACATGCGACTTAACCACGCCCTTCAGATTACAAAAATGATCAGGCAATTCATTTGCTAAATTCTGCAAATCAATTATCTTCTGGACTTCTTGATTTGCTTCATTAGTGCGGGGGTCATGCGCGGGGATCCCAGTGAAATGCCATATAATTTCCCGGCATTTTTTTATCCAAAGGTTGATTTCCTCCCCCTAATGACGGGAAATGATCTTCATCAAAAATGCAATCAGCGAATCGGGCTGTATGCAAGTCTCCAGTCATGGGTTCCAAATACCTGATTATGGATGTACTCTCATAACCAACGTATATCTCAGACTTGCGGAGAGGGCCCATTGCAGTCCGCTGAAGAGGTGGTATAGGAACATATACCATACACCCAAATTTTCTGAGATAGGAGATTTTCGAGATAACCCCGTGCACCAGTTGCATAGGAGAATGGATGTTGTAGGCCGAAGGTCTGAAATTGATGAGAGCTGCTGCGTGTAGGACTGCGTGTCCCCAACAAGTGTTGGGCAAGTTACAACTCTGCAAAAGCGGTCTGGCAATGAATTTAATCCTCTTTATTAGTGCTTCAGCTAGTCCATTATGTGTATGGATGTGCGGTACGGAGTGCTCAACTGCTATCCCTGTTGTAGTGCAATAATCATCAAATGCCTTTGAAGTAAATTCTCCGGCATTGTCCATTCTAATGGACTTCACGCGATGATCAGGGGAAGCATTCTTAATTCTTATGATCTGCGAGATCAGCTTTGCAAAAGTATGATTTCTTGTTGACAATAAGCATACATGCGACCATTTGGAGGAAGCATCGATGAGCACCATAAAGTATCAAAACGGCCCTGACAAGGGCTGAATCGGGCCGCAAATATCCCCTGGATGCGTTCCAAGAATGCAGGGATTTCACTTTGCACTTTCATGACAGAGGGTCTAGTTATTAATTTCCCGGTGGCACAAGCAGGGCACACAAAATCTTCATGATTCGGGAAATTCTTAACATTAATGTCATGACCTTGTAAGTTATTCAATATATTTCTCATCATTCTAAGACCAGGATGACCTAATTTATAATGCCATAAAGAAAATAACTCATAGCTTCTAAAGACAGTCTTCAAGGAAGTATACACTTCGGGTGCATGAATATTCGTGTAGTACAACCTAGATTCATATGAGGGATATTTTTCTAATACCATTTTTTCACATACTGCGTGCTTCACAATGCACAAGTATTCTTTGCCATTTTCTTCATTGGTTTCTACGTGAAAACCATTGGCGTAGATGTCTTTGAAACTCAAGAGAGTGCGCGTTGATTCAGGGTACAAAAGGGCTTCTTCAATTACCAAAGTTGTACCCATAGGTAATATAATTGTGGCTCTTCCGGAGCCTATTATATAGGAATCGCTTCCTGCGATCGTAGTAATCTTTCCAGCGTTCTTTGTGATCGACTGAAAGTATTTGGACTCTCTTAAGATTGTATTTGTTGTGCCACTATCAACAATGCATATCTCTTCCATTTGGGAGCTACACGATTTCTAAAAATGAAAAAATAATTCCAATCAAACAGTGACAAAATAATTCAAACAATGCTTGTAAATTAAAGAATACTGAAATAAAGAATAAATTGCATATTTATTCATGAGAGAAGTATGCTATTTTAGAGCTTACAATTCATTATTCAAAAGAAATTGCTAACAATCATAATCTAAAAGAAAAAAAAAGCGATTTATTCATTTAAACGGAATCTATAAAATATGCATTAGTTTATGCTTCTATGTCATCGACAGAAGTTTTCTCTTCATTTGCCACAAGATTGGCTGCAGCATCGATGTCCAGGCTATTCTGTGAGGATGAGACAAGTGGGGTATCTTCATTCATGGTATCATCATCACCAATCTTGGCGAAGTGTGCCGTTTTCTTTTGCCTTCCTCTTAGCCTGATATGCGTTGATCACTTCCTTGGATTCCCGACATATCTTCGACCAGTGTCCCTAAGTGCCACACCTGAAGCACGTTTGGTTCTATTGTCCATACGGTTTGGCGTGCGTCTTTTCCTTATCATCCGTCTTCACTAGAGCTTTGGACTTTCCCTTGGCTTGAAACCTCTCTTTGCAAACCCTGCTTGCCCTTCTTTCTATAAGTGGGCTTTTTCACCTTATAGCTGTTGGCATTGACTTCTGTGCCAATGCCTCTTCCAGATGGTTGTGAGACGAAGTTCTTGCGTAGAACATCATCTTGTGACTCCGCAATATGCATGACATCAATCAGTTCGCTATACTCCTTGTATGCGTCCTGACGATAGCTGCGTGCACTCTGAATAGCATTTGGGTGGAAGGCAGAGAGAGTCTTTTCAATCTTCTCTTCGTCAGTGATCTTCTTGCCACATAGGGAGAGATTGGTACAAATTCTGTGCAAGGTAGAATTGTACTCGGCCACTGTTTTGTAGTCTGCAAACCTCAGGCGAACCCAATCTTGCTGTGCTTGGGGCAAGATGGTGTACTTGAGCTTCTCGAACCGCTTCTAAAGTGCAGTCCAAAGCTCAAGTGCACTCTCCTCAGCCATGTATTCATTTTTCAGAGTGGCTGAGAGGTGGTGCCTGAGGAAGTGCAAGGCTTGATCGTTCTGCTCGGCGGTAGGTTTCGCGTCCTGCGAGGACCCTAGACTAATCGCAACACGGAGCTTCTTGCCCCCTAAAACGATCTTCACGTCCGATGCCCAAGTGAGGTAGTTCTGACCATGCGGGGCCAGTTCTTCAAACTCACGATTCACGATGCCGGACATCTGCATGATTTCAAAAATCCGACATTAGATTACTGCGTGTAATATAATAGAAAAAGGTTGCAAAAACATAAAGTGCAGAAAATAAATAGCCATGCATTGCAGTATACAAAATAAAGCAATGAATTCAAAATTCATAAAGAATATTCATAAATGCAGAGAATAAAGTTAGAAAAATTAAAACAGAGCTAAATAATTTTTCTGAATTTTTCTAGCAATTTTCCAAATTTTCTACTATTTTTTTCTCTTTCTTTTCTTTTCTTCCTTGCCGAATGGCCTTTGGGCCGTGCGCTTTTACTGGCCCACTTGGAAAACCCGACTGCTTGGCCCACTTGGAAAACCCGACTGGCCCGAAAAAGGGCTGACCGAGCCAAAGAGACCAGCGGCTTGGGTTCCCAATCCCTAGCCGCCATATGCGCGTGCTCCCAAAAAAAAAGATCAACGTCTTCGTCTTCTTCTTCTTGCGAAGTGCCATTGATGCTACCGTTGGCGGGCGCGCACACCGGTGAGGGCAAGACGCTCGGCCTCGGGCTCATCGGCCACTGGCACGCCGCTCGACCTCGGGCTTATCAGCCACGGGCACGTCGCTCGGCCTCGGGCTCATCAGTCATGGGCAAGACGTTCGGCCGGCGGGGCGAGGCAATACGGCGGCTGACGGCGCAACAGCGGCCGATGGGGCGTGGCTTCGGGGCGCAAAGTGGCCGAAGGGCACAGCCGCCAAGGTAGGAGCGGAGCGACCGGTGGGGCGCTGCATCGAGTCGCGATGCGCGGAGATCCAAGCGGCGTACGGCGACAGCGACTTCGAGCGCGGCGCTTCAGATGAGGCGGCGCTACGGGCGTGGTGCTTCGGATGCAGGGCAACTTCGAGCGCGGCGGTTCGGGCAACCGGGAGAAGCTACGCGCGACGGAAGCCGTGCGGCACTTCGGGCGCGCACGGCGACTGTCGGTGCTTCGTGCTTACGGCGGGACGACAGCGACTTCAAGCGTCTGCGGTGGCGGAAAAGGCGCTACGGGTGCGGCGCCGATTTTTTTTCTTTTCATTCATGAACAGTAAAAGCGTCCTTTACTGTAGCTTCGAGCCATCGCCATGTAGCTTCATGTCGCGTGACGAACATTACCGGATGCGAAGGATAGATGTATGCATAGAAACTAACAAGTGATTAGATTCAATCGTTGAAACCCACCTTTTCAATCTGTTCGGCAGCAGAGCTTCGTGCTGATAACGTATTAAGGAACCTCGCTATCGAATAGTCCGGGGTTCCCGAACAGATCTGAACTGGAGAACAGAGAGAGAAAATAGAGACACAGGTTTAGAGGGAACGGCGACATAATTCTTTATTGCTTTCTGATCTCTTGTACAATGGGGGACCCCCTCCTCCTTATATAGTAGTCGCCTAGGGTTTCGGCTAAGGGACCATCGTGTGCTTTTATGGGCCACGTGGTTTCTCAACACTGTCCACATCTTTTCTGTTTTCTTCTCTATATATATCCTCAAGAATACAGAAATAAAGATACCTACTACAGCAAACAGAACCAAATCAAAAACTTAACTGACAACGGCCGGATGATACTGTATCGTGTTCGGTAACTCAACCGTTCGGCAAACCAAGTCTACCTGAAAACATAACGTATCTTGGACAAACTCTATATGCAAACCGAACTGACCAACTCTGAATATAAGTAAACTACAAGATTAATCTAACAGATGTTATCCATTGGAGTTCTCCACACTAGCTTGTTATACTGTTCATAGACATGGCGTTCGCATTTGTTGCACTGCTAGAATCACACCCTTTCCTCATCCCCGTCGTCGCCGTGCTAGTTCCCCTCTGCTCTCTCCTCCTCCTCTCTGGCAACAAGTATCCACCCCGCCACACTGGCGGGAGGAGTCTACCGCCCTCGCCTCGCGGCTTGCCGCTCCTCGGCCACCTCCTATTCCTCGGCGCGCTCCCCCACCGGACACTGCGATCCCTCGCCGCCACGCACGGCCCAGCCATGCTCCTCCGGTTCGGCAGCGTCACGACCGTCGTTGTCTCCTCCGTTGCCGGCGCCCAGGAGGCGTTGAAGACCCGTGACCATGCCTTTGCGAGCCGCCCGCGTCTCCGGCGCGCCGAGCGCTTGTTCACCGCCCGGGACATCGCCTTCACCCCCACCGGCGAGTTCTGGCGCCAAGCGCGGCGCATCTGTGTGCTGCACCTCCTCAGCCCTCGACGCATCCTTTCTTTCGGTCGTCTCCGCCGAGAGGAGGCCGCGGCACTGGTGGGCAAGGTCCGGGCCGCGGCCTGCCGCGACGCGGTGGTGGACATGAGCGACTTGCTGATGGCCTACACCAGCAACCTCACCGTACGTGCCACGTTCGGGGACGACGAACGATGGTTCGAGGACGGCGGGGAGCTGAGGCGGGTGTTCGCCGACTTGGAGGAACTGCTGGGCGTGGCTGCGGTGGGGGAGCTCATACCGTGGCTGCAGTGGGTGGACAGGCTGACGGGCTCGGAGCGGAAGCTGGCGCGCACGGCGGAGGCGCTGGCTAGGATCGTGGAGAGGGTCATCGAGGGGAGACGGCGCCGGCGTGCAGGGCGCTGCGGAGGAGGAGCCGAGGAGGAGAAGGCGTTCATCGATTTGTTGCTCGAGGTGAACGAGACTGACGAGGAGGTGGAGTTTAAGCTGGACGATGCCGAGAAGAAGGCCATCATGTTGGTATGTATATGAGCTTCTTGTTCACCAACCTTTCTAAGGGCATGACCGATAAAAGAAAAATAAATTCAAAATCCTACGTACTTCCTCAAATTAATCTCCTTTTTCAACAGGACTGCTATACATTTGTCTCGTGTTTTGCGCGGGTATTTCAGTCAAATTTCTAATCATCAGATTTGTATTATGATTTGTGGGCTGCCCCATCTTCTTCTCAGTCCCGAGTGAGGCCGAGTGCGTGCTAGCGTGAGTGCGAAGTGCGAACGCTCGATTTGGTTTAGGGGATGGGTGGGGTACGCTGATGATGAGGGGTGGGAAGAGGAGATCCAAGCTGATGGATCATGTGATCTCAGGGTCCAAAGTTGGACTGTTCTATTTTTCTAAGAGAAAGACTTACGTATGTTTTTTACAGTCTAACTTGAACCTTTTTCGGCAACTATATATACCAACAATATGTTGGTCAGTCATATTGGAAAAGTCCACTCGCACTACTACAGAATCAATTATCCTTGTCGCCATATCACTGCCGGTTAATAAAAAACCGGCAGTAATAATATTATCACTGCCGGTTCGGATGAAAAACTGACAGTAACGGCTTTTTCTGATGAACTGGCAGTGATAAATCCCTTATTACTATCGGTTCGTGTCCGAACCGGCAGTAATACTATCACTGCCGGTTTTTAGAACAACCGACAGTGATGATATTTTTCAAAAAATCATAACTTTTTCATACGAGGTCGGATGAAGATAAAATTTATATGAAAATTGTAGCTCTCGACGAGATCTACAACTTTGTAGTTGACAACTTTTTCATTTGAAATAGTTTAAATATCCAAATAATGGTATCACTGCCGGTTGGCAGTTCGTATTCCCAACCGGCAGTAATAATGCTACCAACGTAACCAACCATTTTTCAAAAACTCATAACTTTTCCATATGGAGTCGGATGGAGATAACTTTTATATGAAAATTATAGCTCTCGACGAGATCTACAACTTTGTAGTTGACAACGTTTTCATTTAAAGTAGTTTAAATATCCAAATAATAGTATCACTGCCGGTTGGTGATTCGTATTCCCAACCGGTAGTAATAATGTTACCAATCATTTTTCGAAAAATTATAACTTTCCCATACGGAGTCGGATGGAGATAAAATTTATATAAAAATTGTAGCTCTCGACCAGATCTACAACTTTGTAGTTGACAATCTTTCCATTTGAATTCGTTTAGATATCCAAATAATCATCAAAAGGTTCGGAGACAAAGGAATAAAAGGAAAATATATCCTATATTGGTTGAGTAATGAGTGATAGGTGAGATGGTAAGGTGGCCTTGCCGAAAATCGTGTGACTTTTGTGATTTTAGTCGGTCCGGATGCAAATAATTTTTTTTATACGTATTAGGATTTAGGTTATGTTTTGTTAATTGAGTACAGCTCAAAAATATATTTTTTTATACGTTATTAGGATTTAGGTTATGTTTTGTTAATTGAGTACAGCTCAAAAATAATTGACTAATTTGGACGACAGGGTATAAATGGTCTAGTCCCCAACGGAACAGGCACGTCCATGCAAACTTCATTTGACCTGCTTCCCAATAGTTGAGCGATAATGAATGACACTGCTACAAAATGCATTTTTTTTGTACATATGTATATATCATTGGCATGATAATTTTGTGTAAGTCATTAAATTTCTAATCTTTTGATTTTCTTGGAGATATATATCATCACCCTCAAAGTTATAATGCCATCGCCGCAGCATACCTTTTGTGTTAAGTCTATTCATAAGAAGTAACCATGCAAAACTTTTGTTTCATCACATACTTCGCCATATCCACTTGAGGGGTCTTGGATGGTAATGCATTGAAACAGTACTTGTAAAATTTTTAAGATGAGTAGTGGTTTGTGACCCAAATATAAGTCCAAGTATCCCGACAAATATTTTTGGACAAAAATCTCTTAATATCTTCAAATAGAACAATTGTATTCATCAAAAGCTTCCGTAGAAAATGGCATATTGAAATGATGTCTTATACTTTGGTTCTGCAAAAATTGGGACACTGAACATTCCTTGTTCTTAGCAAACATGTATTGAGATTCCAAATATCTGACCAAAATAAAACCGAGATCCCAACTCCAATTGTTGACATTGCAATTCCTCTATAAGTAGTAATGCATTTCATTATATCTTTCCACCAAAATGATCCCTGACTTTTTACACAATGCGGTACTCGATTTTCATAGTATGCATTCTATACTAATTTCATCCAGGGCAAATCTTGTTTGTTGTAAAATTTATATGATTTTTTCATTAGAAAAGCTTCATTCTGAATTTGCAGATTAATCACTCCCGAACTTCCTTTATTTTTTGGCTTACATACTAGGTCCCATGCTGCTAGATTGTAACCTTTATCATTCAAATCTGATCCTTGCCGAAGATCATGCTTTCTTGCTCTATCAATATTTTTTATTACCGCTATTGGAATCTTCAACGAGCACATATATAATGTAGGAAAAGTAGAAAACACAGTATTAAGCACAGTCGATCTGCCTCTATAAAATAAAGGTGTGTTTGGTAGAGCTCCAGCTCCATCAGATTCGTAGATCTGGTGAAGTTGGGTATTCCTAGCTCTATCAGATTTGTGGAGCTGAAGCTGTGAGTACATTAAGAGTGTTTAGATGGATCATCTTGTTTACATTTTAGGCCAAAAATATAAATTAATTCACTTTATTTTAGTTTATAAGTTTCAGATCTCATGTGAAACTGTGATCTAGAGCTCTACCAAACAGGCTTTAAATATGCAGCGCAGCACAACTTGAAAGTCTTCTTTTCACTCGATCCACTAGTGACGAAAAGTCTTTCACTCTCGGTCCACTGGTGGTGAAAAGACTATCACTATTAATCAGTACTACTAAGATTAAAACATTGCATAGACAAATAAATGTTAGAGCTAACCTTGTAATCAGTTTAGGAGTTTTGATTAAGAGTTGATTAGGATGAGGAGTTGGATTAGGACAAGGAAGTAGAATCCTATTCCGTTTCATAGGATTGTAGTTTTGGGTATAAATTCAGGGGTAGGTCTGAGTTTTGTAAGGGAACAAAGCGAGAAGTAATAAAAGAGAAAATTATCCCAAAGTTTTTTTGGCGTTTTGTTCCAACAATTGCTACCAGAGTAGTTTGTGTTTGTCGTCACCACGCTCATATAATCTCCTGATCTAGAGAACATGAAAATCGCGGAGATCACTGGCTCACTCAAGGCACATGAGGAGCTACTGAGGGGGTATCAGTCCCATAATGAGCAGGGGTATCAGCATCGTAACGAACAGGTGTTGCTGTTAAAGGGAGATGCAAGAGGTGATGGTAAGTAGTTCCACAAGGAACCATAAACCAGGGACGGTCATGGCTTATCAAGTAACCGCGGGCATGGGCGCGGCGGTTTCGGTAGCCGAGGAGACAAGACTGAACAAGATGGTGATAACAGATCACGAAATAAGTTATATATCAAATGTTTTGAATGTGAAAAATATGGTCACTACGCGGCAGAGTGTCGCAGTCACATAAAGTGCTTCAACTGTGGCAAGTATGGGCACTTCGCTTCGGATTACCAGAACAAGAAGAAGAATAGGGAGGTAAACCTCACCCGAGCTAGTGAAGACGACGAACCGACTCTACTCCTCTCATTGTGCAAAGAAGAGGAGCCGAACATACTAATGTTGAACGAGGAGAATATAGTTCCTAAACTATGCATAGAGGGAGATAGCCACGATCACACTGATCTGTGGTACTCCGACAATGGAGCAAGCAATCACATGACTAGAGCTCGCTCCATGTTTTGTGAGCTCGACGAGAAAATTTCAGAAAAAATCAAGTTCAGCGATGGCTCCATGGTGCAGATAAGAGGCAAAGGAATGATGCTGCTACAATGCAAGAACGACAATCAGAAGTTGTTCTATGAAATTTATTATACACCGTGTAACAAAATACTCAGTCTCAGGCAATTGGTAGAAAAAGGGTGCAGAGTAGAGCTGCAAGCGGAGTTCATGCGTGTTTATGATAAGAACACCGATTGTACAAAATTTCTCTAAAAACTTGTAAGCCTGTTTGTCATGTGCTTAGTTTGAAGGGAAAATTTTTAGAGGAGGTAGAAGCTTGTCAACGTATGTTGCAGAAGGAAACGGACTCCAAGGTGGTGGAGTTGCAGCAAAGAGAAGAAAATGCGCACGTGTGGAGGCGGCTATGAGGATGTGGTCGTGCAGCAGCAGCGAAGCTCCAGGAGTCACATACGTGCAGCATCAAGCGTGACGTGCAGTAGCAGGAATAGAGAAGGTCCTAGGCGGCTGTACAAGCAAACGGAAGAAAAGAACACAGAACAGAGAGTAGAGATAGAGAAGAAAAGGGGAAAAAAAGAAAGAGAAGAGAAAGAGAGAAAAATCTGAGAAAATTTGAAAGATTAGGTAGAGTTGCGTTAGAAATTAAATATTATAAGATTAAGGAGGTAAATGTTAGAGGTAATCTTGTAATCAGTTTAGGAGTTTTGATTAAGAGTTGATTAAAATAAGTAAGTAGAATCTTATTTTGTTTCTTAGGGCTGTAGTTTTAGGTATAAAATCAAGGATAGGTCTGAGTTTTGTAAGAGAACAGAACGAAAAGTAATAAAAGAGAAAATTATCTTAAAGTTTTTTTAGCGTTATGTTCCAACGGTAAATTCGTGATGTCATTTTCAACACAGATGACGCAACTTCCGATGACTTTATATCCCTAGTAGATGACTAAAATATATCTATTGTATTATTTTCATCGACAGGACATGTTCGCTGCCGGCACAAACACTTCATACACGGTAATGGAATGGACCATGGCTGAGCTCATGAACAATCCTCATGAAATGAGCAAGCTACAGCAAGAGATAAGAACAGTGGTAGGCAAGGACCAGCACATAACTGAAGAACACTTGCGAAGGATGGACTACCTGAAGCTTGTGATAAAGGAGAGTTTAAGACTACACTCCCCAGTACCTCTCCTAGCTCCCAGGGAAACCCTTGAAGACACTGAAATTTTAGGCTACCACGTCCCAGCAAGAACTCGGGTTTTGATCAATGCTTGGGCCATTGCAAGAGACAAGGAATGCTGGGAGAGGCCTGAGGAGTTCTGGCCCGAGAGATTTGCAGATGTTGCAACAGATTACAAGGGGAAGGACTTTCAGCTGATACCATTTGGTGCTGGGAGGAGAGGCTGCCCCGGGATAGAATTTGCGATTACAGCCATCGAGCACGCTCTCGCAAACTTGATGTACCATTTCGATTGGGAGTTACCTGATGGAAGGAGGCCGGGGTCACTAGACATGACTGAGGAGGGAGGGATAGCGGTTCACATGAAGTATGGCTTGCATCTGGTTGCTAAGCCCTATAATATCTTTAATTAGTTGGTGTCATATGTATCTTTCTGCATTCATGGAAAGACAGCACTATGAAAATCATGCAGATTCTGATATATAGTTACTCCTGGTAGTGTTCTTATGTTTCCGCTTGAAGCAAAAATCTTGTGTTATATGATGTAAAATTGTGAATAAACATACTCTCTATGAATGGTATGCACGTGTGTTATGATGCTGAAACAATTACAAAAAAAAACTCTGTAAACTCCAATTGGAGTTAAAATTTGAAGGTTTCGAGCACAAATTCCCCGCAGCTGGCATGATACAGTTCCCTTTCATGATGGCCGTCGATAACCATATTAGCAAGTTAAGATTCTTTGTGTACCCACTAATATAGAATGATACAACTTTATCTCTTCATCTGACCAGTTCCCAATTTTTCTTAAAAAAACCGATAATGATGTATGATTCGGTTTGGGTGAGAAATATAGTGCAAAACATCACTATCGGTCTGACCTCAGAACCAATGGTAATGAGATGTTATTGGTATCACTATTGGTTCTGAAGTTGGAACTGATAGTGATATTGTATTATCGGCTTTGATATAAAAACTGATAGTGATGATTTGGTCATCACGATCAGTTTCTGAGGTTAGAACCAATCGTGATAGTATACATACCAAACGCCTCCTCACGCTTGACCTCTCGGCTACTCCTCTCACACTTGACCTCTCATATTCTCCTCCCGATCTATTCAAATACCAAAAACCGAGGCGTCCACCTCGCGCTTGACCTCTCGACTTCCCATCTATTCTATAAAAAAGGAGCTTACTCCTCTCAGCCCTCGCGCTCCTTCGTCTCCCCTCGCTCCTCGGCCTCCACGGTGCTTGCATCGCCCCTCAGCCTTGTCGGCTCTTGTGGTGCACCCCATCTCAGTAACAAGGAAGGTGTCGGCGCGACGGTGGAGCACCAAATCCTGCCATTGATGTCTCCATCATCACATCCGGCCACCACACTGCCCCTACCCACCGGCTGCCCTCCGCCATTGTCTTCGTCGGCTACAGCGTTAGGCCAAGGTCAGTCACATCACTACTGGCTGTATTGTTGCCGGTCGTATGCTTAATGATGTTATAAGTCTATTGATGAACTAAAACAATTAAAATAGCGAATGTGACTTTGAACTGTAGAGTTGCTTCATGTTAATGCTAGAAAGTATTGTTTTTATTTTCACTGTCTTTGAGCTTGATCATCATATTCAGTATCTAGTTTGATACTCGTTTGATTATTGCTGAATATACTGATTATGATTGCTTAGCTTGCTATATTCATAGCCTCTGTTTAGTCAGTTGTTGATATACTTACTTGGTCGAACTGTTCATAATCTGATTTGATCATTTGAATAGTGCAATTGAATCTCTTAACAAGGTACTCATCATTAAGGAGCACAGAGCGGATACAGAGCTGGAAGAAGCCAAAGCTAAACTTACAAAGGTAATATAAATGTACTGATAATATACCAAGACAACCTATTTTCATAACAAAATGATCTCTTTTGTAGGGATTAAGAGATATGACTGAAAGTCAATCAGTTACTGGTGTCAAACAAATGGACACTGTGTCAAAGCTGTCGAAATTCAAGGAGAACCGAAAAGCCTCTGTTGCGGAAGCTATAGCACATATAATGGCAGACATGGAAAACTCTTAAGGTCTTCTTGTCTTAATCTATCAAATAATGTTATTTCTTAATGTTTGCTTGTGAATATTTGAACTAGTTTATTGTACCTTGTAACATAATAGAAAATATTTCAGACAAAAGTTGGCTATAAAAACAATACGAAAGACTGCTCTTGTGCTAAGAAGTTCTGTAAGGAAAAGGCTGCTAGAGGATTGTGCCATTGATTTCTGCATTCAGTATGTATCCTGAAGAGAGTTGCATTAGAGGATTGTGCTACTGATTTCTGCATTGAATATGAACCGATAGAGATAATACACGAATCTCTATCTGTTCCATGCTAATAACCGATAGAGATCAGGAGGACGTCTCTACCAATTTTGAGCGTGAAACCGATAGAAATTCATGTATTATCTCTATCTGTTCCACGATCGGAACCAATTGAGACAATTAGTCTTCTCAGAACCGACCAGATGACGATATAACTCTATCGGGTGAAAACCGATCGTCATCACTGTCTAAAGACTTTATATCACCACCAAAACCGACCCAGATAACCAAAAAGAACCGACCTGGATAACCATTTCTATTGTAGGGACCTTTACTAGCTAGTCATAATGCAAAATGTTGCAACACATGTATATCAACCACACATGAAGAAATAACAAAAATACTAAATATTATTGAGAAAATGTAAATATAACTTTTTGTCAAAGTTTAGTGACCGCCTCAATGGGCGATTAAGTTCAAATGAAAATATAGCGGACACTTAAGATAACTCAAAATATAGCCCTTCATATGTGGCCACGAGTAATCGACTGGGTTGGCGCAAACATGTAATCAGGGTCTCATTTGTTTAAAATTATTGGCAAAGAAATTGTCAAACACAGCAAGTTGTTTAATACAAATACAATTATACACATGCATGGCTTATGATTTATTGCAAAGATAATAAGAATTATTTGAGCACAAAGCAACATTTCACATACATGGGTATGCTTCAGTACACGTCTTTTAAAAAATTACAAATATTAAAAAAGTAGTTAATACTAGGTTGGGCGACTTAAAAAATAAATCAAATAAAATATTTGCCCCACCTAATATTCAAGTCTATATCTATGTCTAATCTTCAATTTATTTTATTTTTTATATGGCAGTACATATTTTCCAACCCTATTAACTACTTTGCTTTAAGATTCGTGAACTGTACGTAAGCAAACCTATACATTTAAATACAGTAAGTAATTGCAAACGTTATATGAAGCTGATTTAAATAACTGAAAGTATAAATGGCAACCGTAAAATATGAACTAGTGGAGGTTCAGTCCACCGAATAATAACCCAAAGGATTCACCAACAAGTTGTGTTTCCAATTAATTCTGCCACATATTGTTTTCTCCAAGTTTTTTTTGTCCGTGGTTACAATCCTGATGGCACAAGGGACAATATATTTCATTGTTAACTGATTAGATTGGTTATTGTATTGTAACGCTTGTCGGCGTTGAATGATCGATGCTCCGTTAAGTATATGCAAGCGCCATTCTTGATTATTATATGGAGTCTAGATATACGTACATGTAATCTGATATCTGATCTCTTGCAACTCCGCTATTGGCAGCATATGCAGTGC
The DNA here is from genome assembly GCA_036346275.1 of Otatea glauca. Taxonomy (NCBI): domain Eukaryota; kingdom Viridiplantae; phylum Streptophyta; class Magnoliopsida; order Poales; family Poaceae; genus Otatea; species Otatea glauca. The sequence continues at coordinate 14,304,896 of CM070720.1, forward strand.
AAACTAGAGCGGTCGGCGCACTTCGCTGCGCCCCGGCCGAGGATGATAGACTAGTGTTCCTGACTGATGCACTGCGAGTGAAGGAACGTGCCCATATACGAGGCATCTGTCAGTCATAAGATAGTGAATAAAAAGAGCCCTACTATTGTTTGTTGTTGACTAAATGTCTATATTTTTTATACAGTAAACAACGCGGAGATCACGGAGCTGATAGTCTGGAACAGTGGTGGCCAAATGGGCGACCCGGCTACCATGCTGTCGAGACTCAATATGTAAATCCGAATCCTTTGTATATTTTGCATTAGTTCAAGATCACGCTAATACACACAGTCTTAATATAGATGAATATCACAATTATACACAGTGAAAATATAATAAAAGACTTCATTTATTAATAGACAGAGAGGACACGCGGTGTGACCCGGACATGAACGCACGTCATGATCTCAGCCATACATGATAGATCGGATGGCTAGCAACTCGCGACATGGAACGATAGCGAGGGAATGGCACAGTTGGCCCGGTGCACGACACGTGCTTCGATCTGGACCACCTGGCCTAAATCTAACGGCTACGGCTCACGACGAGCTCGACAATGGTGCGGCCGCGACATCTAACCAGAGACGAAGAAGATGACAAAGACCGCGGCATTCCAGGGCTTCTCCGGTGACACGTCTTGACGAATCTAGTGTTACTCAATGCAGAGACCTCGGATCTAGGCTCAAGCAAGGTGGAGATTTTCGACAGCGACAGAAACAACAAAAATCGTGGCAGTGCACCTTCTTGAACTCCGGTTAGCTCGTGCAGGCAAACGGCAGTGGTTTAGGGGCAGCGGCTTGGGCAAAACATGAGGCACAAGGTGGGCTTCACGATGCAAGGTGCAGTGCAATAAATAAGGGTCTCGACTTCGGTGTAGAGCATGGAGAATCGTGAAGAATCTGTGGCGGCGACGGAGTCCGGTAGTGATACGGAGAGCGACGTGGCGCAATCCACGCCCTCCACGTAGCAATGATCGGATGGATGACAGCGCAAGGGCGACGCGTCATTCCCATGCATTGGATTAATATCCAACGGTCGACGGCTAGGGTTTACGGGTAAGCGAGCTGGCGATGCGAATCGGGCCGACACGGCTACAGGAAAATGGGCCAAGCCAATTGGGTTTCAGCCCAAGAAGCTCTAGGTATTTTCTGAGATTTTAACAATTAAAATAATTTTAGAAATTAAATAAAGTAGAATAAAATAGAAAAAATACCCAAAAAATCCAGAAAATATTTTAGGGCATTTGGAACTAAAATAAAATATTTTCAACCAAAGTTTATTTAAAATTTTTAGATATTTAAATAATTTTCACCAGAGGCTTAATTCAAATAAATTCTAGAGAATTCTTAAAATATAAAATGCACAATAAATCGAATCATGTATTTCAATTAACAGAGGAAGGGTGCAGGAGAGTCGTAGAGCATGCCAAGCTGCCGGCCTCAGATTTATCTAACTACCATAACACTAGCACAAGTTTGCAGCCAACTCTCTCTGGTTCCCGGCCAGGTAAGATTTTTATCCTATAACATATTAAGTACTCAACTCACCACAATCATGTGTAACAGTTGCTAGTCCTACCACATGAAGAACATTCTTATATACAACAAAGATGCTTAAAAGGTAAACTATTGTATAGTTGTCAGATAAATTAACAGCCTTTGTTTTGTTTTGCTTAGTTGTTGTAGCAATATCAGATAAGTTGATTGATGCAAGAGGGGAGTAATCAATTAACTGAGGTAAATTGACAGCCTTTGTTTTGTTTTGCTTAGTTGTTGTAGTAATATCCGATAAGTTAATTGATGCAAGAGGGGAGTAATCAATTAACTGATACTTTATTGGAGGGAACGGGCATGTGAGATGGGATGATTACTAGTCTCTTTTGGAAAAAAATAGAAAAACATAGAATTATGAAGTAATAACCCCCATAAAGAAAAGCATAATATTATGAATTAATTTCCCCACTTCTCATTTCAAAGGAATTAGAACTTCTCCTATAAGTAAAGCTGCACAGAATTAATTTCTCCGTAAAGAAAAGCACAGAAGTATGAAGGTCAAGTTTGGATCAAAAGAAAAGCACAGAAGAACTGAAGCACTGCACAAGCACAAGCCTGACGTGCAGAAATAGTAATTCTTTCTGGGATGAGCTAGTTGTCTAAAGCCTGGAGTCTACCTCATTGCAGTACTAGTTCATAGGAAACATAAACTTAGTTTATGTTCGAAGCATCAGGTACTATTATTACCTCATCACCTATCCTACTTGAAAATGACCTCATAACTTGCTAACCATCAGGATGACAAGAAGAAGAGGACCTCACCTTACTAATCATCAGGAACCAGATTCCAAACGCAGTAGTCAGAAACAAGCTGGGTTTGCATCCTCCAAAAGCCTCCAAGGTGCTGAAAATATAACAGGACAACAATGAAAATCAGTATGGATGTAGTAAATTGCAAGAAACTATACACAAAAGGAAAATAATCCATTATTCTTACAAGTACTGGTGTTGTTTTACTAACTAGCACATATCTCAATTCATGCACCTCAAAATGCATACAACTTGGCAGTGCAAACAATCCATTCACTGGATGGGATGTCATGCAATTTCATGAGTTATCTAGGCGCTACTTATAGTACTTCTGACAAAGTACAGAAATGGGTGAAAAGGAAGAAAGATTGATCATTGAAATGATCATTGAAAATTGCAGATAGAAACATGGTAGTTCACCTACATTCTTGAATATTACATTTTGGATGACCACTGTTTGAATAGAGAAGAGAACTAATTTTTATTTGCATAAAAAAAGGATAATTCAAAGCATCAATAGCGGGAAAAATGAAATGCTAAATTTAGTAAAGGACATTATAATGTTTTGCTACTGCAGAGAAAAGAAACAAAAAATCGGAAAAAGATGCTGCAAAATAGGGAGATGTTTGAAACATGACCTCATTACAGAACCGAAGAAATCCCATCCACCGGTCCATGATTATCACCTTTTACTCATTTTGGTACTGAAACACATAGTTAAAACAATCATGTCAATTGTCAACCAAATGTCCTACAGAAGAATGGGATCAATAAGCCAAAAAGTCAATCAAGCATCACCTTCAGGTAATTAGTAAGTTTGTCAACCTGGGGGCGAAACTGCTAGCTTAATACTAGATTCAGCAACTCACAAGCAACTGGTATTTCTATGCACTTCTTATCCTCTGAGAAAACACAACCAAGATTTAAAGAAACAAAAACCAATAGAGTGTGTAGTAATAATAGCAAGCAACATTACCTGTTAAGCAATAAAGAAATGCATATGGATAGAAATCCTGGAAATTAAAGGACCTTGTAACCTGGATTTGTTAAGAAGACCATATTATCAGCTAGTCAGTTACAGTAGAACTGACATTACCATCAGTTAATGGTAGCTCATTATTCCATTCCAATCACAAGGTGGAATGTCTGGTTAGGAATTCACAAGAATGTATTTTCTGGTGATGTACTTTAAGCCTGTGTCACTCAAATTTTGTCTCTCTTAACAAACTACGACACCTTTCAAATGCATTTCATAGTACATTATATATTTGTATGGAACAAAACACTCACTTCTTGGACCAGTTCGGGAAATGCTTTCTTCAGTTTGCTGATACTATCAGCTCGCAGAGCTTTCAACCCAGTTCTCCATTCATCCTGTCAACAGAGTACTGTCAGCTAACAAAACTCAAAAGGATAGTATGATCCTATACCCGATGAACAATTTGAAGAGTCTAGAAGTAATGCATACCAAAGTAAAATAACCTTGTATTTCGCACCCCATTTTCCTGGTACAAAATATATGGCCTTTATTAGATATTTCAGTTAAAGGGATCATAAATTAACAAATTTTAGAGGACGATGACATACCATGCTAACATCAGAGTCCGAACATCAGTATGGGGAACTTCGAGATGAGAACAGTGTGTTTCAATGCCTTCTGGGCAGTTCCCAGAAGAAGAAAAAACTCATCGATTGTGCCATTGATGTAAGACTGATGTCTAAGAGCAGTTTCATTGGAGCAAGTAATAGGGGAAAAGACAATACAATATAAGCTTAATGCCTCTACCAAAGGTGACAAAGTAACATCATTAAATTAAATCATTTACATATAACTATAGTACATCCAATAGTACCTATCAAGTATCGATTACAGTAAAAAGCTTTATGAATGATCTTATGTAAGCAATAGCAATCATTAAAATTAACAATGGTCATGGGTACTAATCCACTAGAGTAAGGAGGTCAATCCTCGTCTCCCATATCAAAGAAAAAGAGTGTGAGAACGGTCCAAATTGCACTTGGTTTAATCGAGCGGCCGATTGCCCATTTAGATGAGAGCTAACATACGCTCGCACAAGAGCTAGGCACATGTTAATTCACATCTATATGACAAACAACGCAGCCACAATCTCAATTAAAACAAAAGCAACTCCGGTAGTCCCCGGTATGTGTCTCAAGACGATGCCCAAGATCAACACACATACCGTTGCACAACATCTCTATCATCACACAATACATAGAGAGTGCAAGTTTTAATGTGAATTACAAGTCTTCAACATATTACAAGTCTCATACATCGAGTGTACCAAATTTGAAATTAAACTTGAGAAGCATACAAAGACAAGTCTATATGCTCTCAACCAAAGGTCACTAGCTAGAAACTATCCATGGTTTAACTAGCGAATTAGACATAGAGTACGCAGCGGATATAACCATAATAAAAGCAAAATAATAGTGGCATCATTGCCCATAAGGCACCACTACCGCTATCTTGGCCAACCACCGACTACTCATCCCCTTCGCCGACATCGGCGGGGTAAAAATAGCCATACATGGCCTCATTCTCACCTGCAAAACTCCAACAACAAACACATGAGTACGAAGGTACTCGCAAGTCTTACACGGACCATAGAGTACAAGGATAATGCATATGGTTGTAGCAATGACATGAACGGCCACAAGTTAAGTAGTATTTGCGAAAAAGCATAACTTAACAACTAGAGAATAATGTGTAAGCAACCTTAGTCCTATTTGACTTCTATGGACAGCTAGCACATACCCAACATCCCTCATGAGACCCTCATGTTTCACCTTCCAAGCTCATCATAAAACAACACGTGACACTACGATGATGTCCAATGAACATTAAGCTTTGCCATAACCGAGAGCGCGGCTATTCGAATAGTTCTTACACCCTGCAGGGGGTACATCTTTACCCACACGACACGAGACCACCGACCATACCACCCGTCGATAGCAAGCGATGATTCACATGACAACCTTTCACATACTCACCCCAAACATTTGTGCTCGTGTCTAATGTGCGGAGATGACTAGGTCCACCGGGGACACCCCTAGGCACCTCGCCCACACACCAAACCCACAAGTCAAATGATCCGGGTAACTTATGGTACTTAGCTCATCCATCCCATATATGGATATGTGGTTAGTACGGAAAGTGCTTAAGACAACGGCACCAACGATCGGTCCTTAATCGACTCAAGCGAGCCTATGGCATCCGAGACTCCATTCTCGAATAAACCCAACTCCTCGCCTAAGTCTCGCACTTTCACCCTTTTAAACAAGTCCTTCAAATTATCATGAATGAAACAACATTCTTTCCAATTACCATGTTTCAAACCTGACGAATACTTATAACAGGGGTACCCAACGGCCCGAAGTGACGAGCCGGCGGCCTCAAGCACAGCTCAAGCCCAACAGGCCGCTCCCAGCCCACTACCGACCGAAGCACCTGCAAGGCCACACGAGACATCCCTTCCCGACCGATCGAGGGAAGTGTCTTCGACCAAGCAGGGCTCCTGACCTCCGCAGCGGGACGGGGTCCCCCGGCTCTGACCAAGCTGAGCTCCCGACCCCTGCAGCGGGTCGGGATCCCCTGACTCCGATCGTGCCAAGACAACCCCTGCCAAGGGCCGCGTGTCGAAGCCTCTACCGGCCAACAGCCACGTACCCCACGGATGGGGTCAATCGAAGTGACTATACAAGGGCAGGTGGTCCCTTCCCAAGAGGGTTTAGTGACTGCTGAAGTCATGCTCCCAGTCCCATCAGCCGGTCACATACAGTATGAAGACACGCTCTCTCCCGAGGCAACACCCACGTCATGCGCAGCAACGTCAACACTCGTATGGTTCGCAGAGGGCAGGTACGCCGTTTCCCGGGGAAATACCTAACCGCCCTGGCCAACTAGGCTACCGACCCAGCATGGGCAAGACGGGTGGTGATCAGTCAGCAGAACGAAGGACCGAAGCCCCTAGTGTAGGTCATCTCGTCCTCTCCCAATTCTCGATGTAACCTGCCCCTTCCTTTCGTATAAAAGGAGGCAGGAACCCCCGTAGGAGGGGGATCGAACCCATCTCGCTAAGCCATTAGCGCCCTCGCTTGTAAACTTTGTGCAGTCATCTGTACTGAAGGGAATACAACGCCACCACACGAACTGGAGTAGGGACCTTCGGCCCGAACCAGTATACATCTTGGACTTCTGAGTCTAACCATTCAGGGAGTGGAACGCGCGGCCCCTTAGACTTACAAATTTACTTGCCGGTGCTCGAAACGCCGACAGTTGGCGCGCCGGGTAGGGGCCTTCGCGCGTCTTCATCACCATCTCCGGATTCCGCTTGCCTCCCTGATGGCATCTTCCACCCGCGACGGCATGACTGCGCCGGGGAGCCAGATCCGCTTCGTCTCCCTCAACTTTGCCGTCACCTCGGTGGGAGGGCTTACGCTCATCCCCACCGCCACCGGAGGCCCGGCACCCGCTGAAAGCCTGGGCGCCATCTCCGGCGACTTCGCCAAGCTCCGGCTTGGGGCGCCCCTGCGAGTCCCAAAGCCGGAGCCTGGGGAGCGCTCCGCCACGTCTGGCGAAAGCTCCCGTAGGCCCGGGCAGGTGACCGTGTCACCTCCCGCATGCTCACAACTTGTGGCGATGGCTGGCTACATGCCGACCTCTATCCACGAGCTGCTGGAAGACTCTTCCAGCCACGACTCCAGCTCCGACACGGAGTACCCTGCCCGCGGGCGGCACTCTCGCGAGTGCAACATGGCGGGCACGGTCGATTTAATCATAACCCCCGCGGTTACGGGGGCCCCCATCCGGCGCACTAAGGCGCAGGAGGAGGAATACCTGGTGGCGTCTTGAGCGCGCTCAAGCTCGCCGCGCCGAACTCCAGCGACAGCGCGAAGAGCTGGATAAGCGAAGGGCTGAGCTCGACCAGCTCCAGGCTAACCTGGAGCAGGATGAGCCCGAGACCCAAGAGTGCGAGCGGCGCGCGCGACGCGCGCGCGACAGTACACCACAAGGCGGTGGAAGAATCAAGCGGCCCTCGGTTCTTCCCCATGCAAGCGAGCGTGGCGCGGTGCGATCTCGCCGAGGCCTTCCGGAGCCGGCCGACCCGGAGGCCAAAGCCACGTACCAGAACCTCCGGGGGCTGGTGGAGCATGCGGCCGTGCAACACATGCAGGCCTCTGGCTCCTACCGCTCCGGCGCCACCTTTGGCCACCAGGCCCACACCGCCGCCGGCCGGTGGGTCCGGCAAGGCGGCGCCACACCACGAACCACCCGGGCCTCGCGCACCGGTGCGCGGCGCCGCAGCGGCGACGCCTACGACGTTCGTGCCACCCTCGAGGCGCGGAGAAAGGCGGCGGAGGAGGCCGTCCACTCACGTATTGTGGACGGCGGGCGCCACCGCCGCAGCCCAAGCCCCGATGGTCCCGGACTACGGGCTTTCTGTCAGGGGATCCTTCAGGCGGATTTCCCTGCCAGATTCTGGGCGCCCACCAACATCGCCAAGTACACTGGGGCCACGAACCCAGGTGTCTAGCTTGAAGACTACCGGCTCGCATGCCGGGCGGGGGGAGCGACGGATGATCTCTTCATCATCCAGTACCTCCCCATCTACCTTGCGGACTCGGCCCGAGCTTGGCTCGAGTAGCCCGCCAAAACCATCAGGAATTGGGCCGACTTGAAGACCCTCTTCGTCGGCAACTTCCAGGGCACTTACAAGCGCCCTGGCAACTCCTGGGACCTGAAGGGCTGCAAGCAGCAGCCAGGGGAAACCCTCCGGGATTACATCCGGCGGTTTTCCCGCCAATGCAACGAGCTCCCCGACATCTCCGATGCCGATGTCGTGGGAGCATTCATCTACGGCACCTCCTGCAAGGCCCTGGTGCACAAGTTGGGCTGTCTCAAGCCCAGGACCACCAAGGAGCTCCTCGACATCGCCACCAACCACGCCTCCGGCGAGGAGGCTTTGGGGGCTATCTTCGAAGGAGGAAAGGCCCAGCAAGAGCCCGGCATCCGAATCGGATCCCCTTCCGACCACTCCGACAAGTGGAAGCGGCATGGAAAACAGATCCGCGAGTCCCAAGTGGTCGCCACTGTCGACCGCCCTGCCAAGCAGCAGGTGCGACCGACCGTCTCGCCTGACCACTTCGAGAAATTGATGGACAGCCCGTGCCCGAACCACGGGTTCCCCGTCAAACATAAGTACCGGGACTACGAAGTCCTGAGACGTTTCTTTTCCTGCGCCCCCACGACGCCGCGGGGCAAAGGAAAGAAGCCGGCCACGGCCCCACGGGCCGTGGAGAAAAAGGCGGACGACGAGTTCCCCGAACCCGACGGCTGCCTCATGATCTTTGGCGGACCAGCGTGCTACGCCGACAAGCGTCGGCTCAAACTCGCCTACCGTGAGGTCCACACCGCCTCACTAGCCGTCCCTCAATACGTTCGGTGGTCAGAGTTCCCGATCACCTTTGATCGGGCTGATCACCCCGACCACATCCCCCCGCCGGGAAGATACCCGCTGGTAGTCGACCCCATCGTGGGGAAGAAGCGCCTCACAAAGGTGCTCATGGATGGCGGCAGCGGCCTCAACATCCTCTACGTGGAGACGCTCGACGCCATGGGGATTCCTCGCTCGAGTCTCCGACCGAGCAAGGCTCCTTTCCACGGCGTCATCCCTGGCCAACAGGCCCATCCGCTCGGGCAGGTCGACCTGCCCGTCACCTTTGGGGAATCGGGGAATTTCCGCACCGAGACCCTCACTTTTGAGGTTGTGGATTTCCCCGGCTCCTATCACGCTATCCTGGGGAGGCCATGCTACGCCAAGTTCATGGCAGTCCCCAGCTACGCCTACCTCGAGCTAAAGATGCCCGGGCCACGAGGAGTCATCACCGTGGCATCGTCTTTCCAGCTTGCCTACAACTGCGAGCGGAGCAGTTGTGAGCTTGCCTCGGTAGTCATCGCGTCTGTCGAGCTCGACAACCTCAGGAGGGAAGCCTCCGAGTCCGCCCCCGAGTCCAGCAAGTCGGGGGCGGGATCCTTCAAGTCCGCCGAGGACACGAAAAAGGTCGCGGTCGATCCCTGCGATCCGACCAAGACCGTGCGGGTCGGAGCCACGCTCCCCGCCAAATAGGAAAGCGCGCTCGTCGGCTTCCTCCGCGCCAACAAAGACGTCTTCGCATGGAGGTCCTCCGACATGCCAGGAATCCCAAGGGAAGTCGCCGAGCACTCCTTGAGCATCCGACCAGGCTCAAAGCCGGTCGCCCAACGCCTGCGCCGCTTCGACGAGGAGAGGCGCAGGATCATAGGGGAGGAGATCGCCAAGCTTTTGGCTGCAGGGTTTATAAAAGAGGTCCGCCACCCCGAGTGGCTGGCCAACCCTATACTTGTAAAAAGAAAAATGGGCAATGGAGAATGTGTGTTGACTATACGAGTCTCAACAAAGCGTGTCCCAAAGACCCGTTCCCCTTGCCCCGCATCGACCAAGTCATCGACTCCACCGCGGGGTGCGAGTCTCTTTCCTTTCTGGATGCCTACTCAGGCTACCACCAGATAGCGCTGAAGGAGTCCGACCAGCTCGTGGCTTCCTTCATCACGCCATTCGGCTCGTTCTGCTACGTTACAATGCCGTTCGGCCTAAAGAACGCGGGTGCTACATACCAGCGATGTATGCAAACGTGCTTCAACAACCAGATCGGCCGCAACGTTGAGGCGTACGTTGACGACATCGTCATGAAGACCAAGAATGCGCATGACCTTATTGTCGACCTGGAAGAAACTTTCACGAATCTTCGACGGTTCCGTATAAAGCTCAACCCCGAGAAATGCGTCTTCGGGGTCCCCAAAGGGAAGCTGCTCGGCTTCATCGTCTCCGAGTGAGGTATCGAGGCCAATCAGGAGAAGATCTCGGCGATCGCAAGGATGGGCCCGGTTCCTAATCTCAAAGGGGTCCAGAGGCTAACAGGGTGCCTTGCCGCCTTGAGCCGTTTCGTGTCTCGCCTTGGCGAGCGCGGAATACCGCTCTACAGGCTGCTCAAGAAATCCGACCGCTTCAGCTGGACCCAGGAGGCTCAGGAAGCCCTCACCCGCCTGAAGGCCTTCCTATCCTCACCTCCGATCCTGGTCGCCCCGGCACCAGGCGAACCGCTGCTCCTCTACATCGCCGCCACTGCTCAAGTCGTCAGTGCGGCCCTTGTGGTGGAACGAGCGGAGGAAGGCCGTGAACTCAAGGTACAACGGCCAGTCTACTTCATCGAGGTTCTTTCCGAGTCAAGGCTCGTACCGCAGTGCAGAGCCGCTCACGCGGTGCTCATTGCCAAGAGAAAGCTCGTCCATTACTTCGACCAGCACGCCATCACCGTGGTGACCGCGTCCCCGCTCGGTGAGATCGTCCACAATCGCGACGCCTCGGGAAGGATAGCCAAGTGGGTGCTTGAGTTCAGCGGCCACGGCATAACATACGTCCCTCGGACAGCGATCAAGTCGCAGGCCCTAGCCGACTTTGTCGCCGAGTGGACCGAAGCCCAGGCGCCACCGGTAATCGAAGACCCCGAGTACTGGACAATGTACTTTGATGGATCCTACACCAAGAACGGCGCGGCGCGGAGTAAATCATCATTTCCCCACTCGGGAACAAACTTCAATACGCCATCAGGTTGCTCTTCGACGCGACCAAAAACATCGCCGAGTACGAGGCTCTCGTCAACGGTCTCCGGATCGCTGCCGACCTTGGCGCTCGCCGACTCTGCGTTCGCGGGGACTCCAAGCTTGTCGTCGACCAGGTCATGAAGGCTTCAGAGCCGCGAGACGCCCGTATGGCTGCGTACTGTTGGGAAGTGCACAAGCTTGAGGAGCGGTTCAAGGGTTTCGAGCTCCACCACAGCTACAGACGCTACAACGGTGAGGCCGATTACCTAGCCAATCTTGCCTCCAGCAGAGGGCCAGTCCCACCCGGGATCTTCGTCTGCAACCTCCTGCAACCTTCCATCTAGCTGGACTCGGTGGCCGAGCGGTCTCCTGATTCACCCAGCACGGTCACCCCGACCGCCGCGCGGTCGGGCGTAGACTTGGCCGGGTCGAACCGCAGCGTGCTAGCAGCTGAATCCGACTGGAGGAAGCTCTTCATCAACCGTTTGACGGACGGGTCGCTCCCCCCTGACCCGACCGAGGCCCGGCGCCTCGCTCGGTGGGCAAAATCTTTCGTCCTGGTTGGCCCAGACCTTTACAAGAGGAGTCCCTCCGGGGTCCTCCAGAGGTGCGTCCTGGCCGACCAAGGGAAGCAACTGCTGCTCGATATCCATGGCGGGGTCTGCGGCCACCATGCTGCACCCCGATCCCTCGTAGGAAAGGCCTTTCGACAAGGTTTTTATTGGCCGACCGCCGTGTCTGACGCCGAGCAGATCGTGCGCACCTGCGAAGGGTGCCAATTCTTTGCCCGGCAGACACATCTGCCAGCTCAGGCCTTGCAGACGATCCCCATCACATGGCCGTTTGCAGTTTGGGGACTTGATCTGGTCGGGCCCTTCAAGAAAGCGTCCGAGGGCTTTACTCATCTCCTAGTCGCGGTGGATAAATTCACCAAGTGGATAGAGGCCAAGCCGGTCGTGAGCGTCACGTCGGCACAAGCGGCCGTCTTCTTCCGCGACATCGTTTTTCGGTTCGGAGTCCCAAACTCTATCATCACCGACAACGGAACGCAGTTCACAAGGAAGGAGTTCCTCGAGTTCTGCGACGACTTCAACATCCGTGTCGATTGGGCAGCCGTGGCCCATCCGCGAACTAACGGCCAGGTCGAACGTGCGAACGGCATGATCCTTCAAGGACTCAAGCCACGGATCTTCAGTCGGCTCAAGCACTTCGCGGGGCGGTGGGTGGCCGAGCTGCCCTCCGTCCTTTGGAGCCTGCGGACCACGCCTACCCGAGCGACCGGGTTTACACCGTTCTTCATGGTGTTCGGCGCTGAAGCCATCTTGCCAGCAGACCTGGAGTATGGCGCCCCAAGACTACAAGCCTTCGATGAGGCTCGGGGGCTCGCCTCGCAACAAGACGCCATCGACCAGCTCGACGAGGCGCATGACGTGGCCATCCTGCGATCGGCCAAGTATCAACAAGCTTTACGGCGCTACCACAGCCGCCAGGTTCGAGGGCGATCCTTCAGCGCTGGCGACCTAGTCCTGCGCCGGATCCAAACCAGCAAAGACAAGCACAAGCTATCGCCGCCATACAGGAAGGCCCTTCACCGTCGTAGAGGTTCTCCGACCTGGCACCTTTCGACTCAAGGACGCCGACGGTCGCATCCTTCCGAACGCTTGGAACATAGAAAAGTTAAGGAGATTCTATCCCTAAACTCTTTTCTTTTTCCCTGGCATGGTCTTTGCCTTTACCCTTCCGAGCACCTGGTCACTATGCGACGCTCGGGGGCTACCCCTTGGCGCCCCCGTTCAGGCTGCTTTTGGTCAGCGCTTATGCGGGTCGGTGACCCGACCGATCACAAGGTCCATCCCGAGCGGTAACCCTCTCGACCCAAGTGTTACGGCCTACGCCCCAGCGGCTATGGTTGCTAAGTAGCACTTCACGGAAGAAGGAAGTGCCCGAGTGGAGTGACCTTTTGGTCAGTTGGGAACACTCCTCCCCGCGCAAACTCGGCTAACTCACGCGCTCGTGCGGGTCGGTGACCCGACTGGTCACGAGGTCCTCCCCGAGCGGTAATCCTCTCGACCCGAGTGCTATGGCCTACGCCCCAGCGGCTATGGTTCTGGCACTTCGCGGAAGAAGGAAATGCCCAAGTGGAGCGATGTTTTGTCGGTCGGGAACACTCCTATCCCTCACAAGTGCGTATAACTGCTGAGTAACCAAGATTCCTATCCTCTTAGCCCCTCCCGAAGCAACCCGACCTACGCATAAGTGACCCTCGCGGTCCTTAAGGCTATGGCCGGTCAAACGTTCACCAAAAACACAAAAGGGGCAAGAGGCGTACTGGAACTTGTTAACCTTAAGATTGTTTACAAGCATAATAGTCTTTACAATTAAAAAGGAGGATAAATCAAACTGCTTTATTCTTCCTCGAGGGCGACCTGCGGTGAGACATGGCTGGCAATCTCCCGAGCATGCGACTCGACCAAGAGCTCGAACCTGTCGATCTCGCCGTCGGTCCGGTTCCCGGCGACGCCGCTGCTCACCACCGCGAGGTCAATTCCATCATAGTGCGAGATGGTGTTGACCAGCGCCGAGGAAGCTCCAAGCGCCGCGCCAACAATCACCGCCCTCTCAACGCGCTCCGGCACTCGGGCTAGCGAGGGCGCCAGAGCGCTCGGGCCCGCCACTGCTCCAAGGACCCGGGCGCAGACGTCCTGGCCGGCCTTGCGAAGGGCCTCGGTTACAGGCCGGCTCGGCCCGACCATCTTCGGCAACCTTCAGCGCCGCCAGAGCCGCGTCCCGCGCCGTGACCGCCTTGTCACGGGCCTGCAGGGCGTCCTTCCGCTCCTCAACGGCGAGGCCCAAGTTCTTCTACACCTCTACAGATGGCGACGGCGCCAGATGATAACGACTTACGAATAGCGCCCACAGAATCCAATAAGAAGTTGAGACCCTTACCGGCCGCAGAGTTCGCCAGGTTGCCGACTTCTTGCCTGACCGCCTCGTAGGAGGTCCTCAAGGAGGTCAGGTCCTTCCGAGCGGCCTCCCGCTCGGAGCGGACTCGATCGACGTCCTTCCGAGCCTGGTCTCGCTCGGTCCGCAGACGGGTTGCCTGCGCTGCCCCCTCTGCGGTGGCGGCGGTGTCCCTGGCGCTGGTGGCCTCTGCCAGGGAGGACTCGAGCTCCGCCACCTTCCTCCTCAGGGACAGGGCCCCCAGGCGCTCATCGAAGAGAGCCTTAGTGGCCCCCTCCAGCTCTTGACGGACCTTCGCCGCCTCCGACCGCCTCACGCTCAGCGCCTCTTGAGCTAAGCGCAGCTCAAGGCGCAGCCAGTTGCACTCTTCCACGGCAGCCGCCCGCTGGCTGTCCGAGCGCCGTAGAAGCTCGGCTTTGGCCTCCGAGTAAGCCCGCAGATGCTGCAAGATGCGGACTATCCGTTAGTCTCACGGCGAGTGCGTCAGGATTTTACAAGTTGGGTTTTTTCATCAACTTAGCGAGCTGATCGGCCGGACTCCCCCGGCCATCGCGTCCAACGCTCGGCTGGAAGATTCTAGAGCAAGAGTCAGACCCTTTCGGACCTGCTCCATCTCTATTTCGGCCAGAGCGCCTTGCGAAGAGCGACCCACTCGCTCTCTTCCGTTCCGCCCACCGACCCTGACTCAAGGGCCACTCCCGGTAGCGGGCCCCTGGTCGTCTGCTCGGGCGGGGCGCTACCCATCCAGAGCACCATCGGCAGCGATGGTGGAACTGGTCCCCCGGGGATCCCCTCGGCGACCTGCGCCTGCGGGACCTCAGTCGGCACCTCCCCCTGGGGCAAAGGGTCGGACACCTCTGGCACCAGCGCCGTCTCAGCCGGCACGATCGCCGGCAGCGCCGCCGTCTCTTCCTCCGTGAGGATGATCACGTCAGACGGTGGTGTCCCCAATTGAGGCGTCGGGAGCTCCTCGCCAGCCTCGGCCTCGTGGGCAGGCGCGCCCTCGGCCGCCAGCACCACGATCGGCGCCGACCCGATCGGCGCCTCTGGAACCTCCTGCGGCGTCCTGCCGCTACGCGACTCCTCCGGCGCTGTCCCTTGCGGAACCGCCACAGGACGAGCCACGGTCACACCCGTATAGGCGCTGCACGTCGTAAACACTTAAAAGCGGTTCGGGCGGCTTTGCTGCAAAAATGTTTGAACAAAAGAAAAAGAGTACTTACTGAGCCGAGCGGGTGCGCGGCAGGCGCGCCCTCTTCGCCGGTCCCCCTCGAGGGGCAGATCTGCCGGTCGCTTCCCTGAAGCTGCCTCCACTGAAGGCGCGACGATGACGGCGACCGCGCGGTCACCCTTCGCCCGAGGCCCCTCGACCGCGGAGCCTGTGGTGTCGCCCTCCAGCAGGTCCACGCCCGGACCGCCGCCGGTCAGCGGGTCAGAAGGGAACCCACAGTATGCGTGACTGGGGGTGCTTTCGCTGCTGTCGGTGGAGGTTACACCCGCAGCAGTAGCCTCCGACACGTCCTCACCTCGCGCGGCCCTCGCCGCGCGCTCCTTCTCCTTCTTCTTCCTCCTCTCCTCCTTCCGCTTCTTGCGGGAGGAGTCGAGCTCTGCGGCCTTCGCTCGGGCTGCCGCCCTCGCCTCTTTATCTCCCGGGAGCGGCACCCGGGAGGACATGCCCAAGAGCCCCTAGAAGATAAAAAACACTGGTCAGACCAGGCGTTAAAAGCAAAGAAAAGAGAGGCGGGAAGAAGTCCGGCCGACCTACCAGATTTGGAGGGTGGGCCGCCGAGAATGGCTCCGGGTGGCCGCCCGCCGCCTCCGTAGCGCTTCCTCCCATGACGGCGGCCACCCGGGCTTCGACCTCCGTCGCGGCCAGCTCGGGCTCCGCCATCCTCATCCGGTCGGATGCCCCCTCGTACTGGAACAGGGGGCGGGGTCTGTGCGCCAGAGGTTGCACGTGCATCCTCATGAAGGCACGCATGACCGCGTCCCCGGTGAGCCCTTGCCTCCTTAGGGCCCTGACCTGCTCTACGATCAGGGCCACCTTATTCTTCTCTCGCTTCTCGGCGCCCCAGTTCCACTCCTCCCCCGCCACGGGAAGTTTGCCGGTGAAGGGCGGGGCGCTGTCTCCGACGTTCTGAGCATAGAACCACTCAGAGCGCCATCCCTTGTTGGACGATGGTAGCTTGACCTCGAGATACGCCGTGCTCGGCGGATCAAGCTGGAGGCCAGCCACCAATAGGCGCCGCATGGGTCCGTTGGCTTGTCCTTCCGAGCCTTGCTTGGAAGAAATGCCTCCTGGCGCCCAATGCGGCTCGATTCCCAGGAAAGCCTCGCAGAGCGTGATGAATATGGCGATGTGGAGGACCCCGTTGGGGTTAAGATGGTGCGCCTCTGCCTTGTAGTGGAAGAGCAGCCCCCAGACGAACGGGTGCAGCGGCAAGCCGAAGCCGCGCTCGAAGAACGAGGCTAGCACCACGACCTCATCGTCCCCCGGTGAGGGGGCAGCAGCTCTCGTCGGCACCCTCCAACCGGAGAGATCTTGCGCAGGGAGGAAGCCCTTCTTCACCAAGCCGAGCGCGCGGCTGGCCTGGGCAGAGCACTCCGGCCACGACATCCTTGCAAAAGAGGCGACGGAAAGGCGAGGAGAAGAGAAGGCTGAGTTTTCTTTTCCTTGGCTCTTTGTTGTTCCTTTTTGTCTTATGGACGGGAGGCGAGGAAGGCAAGCAAGCGTGACTACTCAAAGCGCCCCAGCAACGTATATATAGAAGACGAGCAGGCGCCAACCGAACAGGCACCCCCTCGAGCGAAGCGTCGCGTCCACCCTCATCTGTCACGCCAGCCTGGTAACTCTCGGTTTCCAATTCCACTCAGCATTTAATCCTGACGAAACGGCAGAGCCATAAAGACGCCGCCCCCCGGGCAGTGCGTCCTGTAACCTCTTGATCTCCGCCTTGAGGCCAGGACGATTGCTCTGGGGCGCGTGCGAGAGGTCCACTGGGCCGCTGCGGCCCCAAAACGGCAAAAGCTCTGTGGCTTGCGCAGGGGCCCACTAAAAGTCGTGGGTTGTAAGGCCTACCCCACCGGATGGGCATAAGGCCGGCCCAGCAAAACTTGAGCGAGGGGCAAGTATGAGGTGAGCCCCACGGTGGGCCCTCGGTTAGGTTGGCTGACGACCCAATCACCTCTACTCGTGTCCGAGACCATACTTCACACTCTCCCGGGAGCTCATCGATGAGCGACAGCCAGCTGTGCCCTGGGTCGGCGGACGACCCAGGGCCCATACGGGATTGAGTAAAGAAAGGTTTCTTATGGGTCGCCCCACAGCAGGGCCAGGACACCCTACTCTGGGACCGTCGGCTCCGAAGGGTCCCCCTTGGGCGGGACTGAAGAGGAACGCGGTATGCTACGCTAGCAAAAAAAAATCTACCGCGAAACCAGAAAGCTACTCGCAAGAAGGGGATCATAGATAAGATTACCACTAGACGCGCAGTTGCGGAATCCTTCGCGCATCGATGTAGTGGATCGTCCTCGCCGCAGTCGTTGCGTCGATGTAGTGGATCGTCCTCGCCTTGCCGTGGATCGTCCTCCCACGCCCTTGAGCCGCAGCAGCGCCACCGCAGAGTCCACACGCCCGGAGATGGAACACGTGCGTCGGTGTGCAAGCACTGTCGCTCGGCAGGCAGCGAGAGGAGTAGGCTAGGGTTTCGAGTGAATCACTCCTAAACCGTGGAAAGCACACCCTGCGCCCTCCCTCCTCCCCTCCTTATATAGCCACGAGATGAAACCCTAAACTAGGGCCCATCAGTGTGCTAAGCCCACGAGGTTCATTAATTACGGATCCAATCCAAATTAATGCGTCCCAGCCCATTAAGTGTGTGACCCTGCAGGTTCACGTACGTTTGGACGTGGATTCGGAAAACTCCTTTTCAATCCAATAGTTGGTAGTAGCTTCTTGCAAAGTATGCCAACTCCCAAACATACTATGATCAAATCGGACAGAACCTATCAAAAGTACTCATGTAATAATCCCTTTGCCAAATATATGAAGATTGATCTCAAGGCGAGAAGCATGTCATCCTTTGATGATTCAATCCATCTCTCGATCCGTGATATATTAATAAGTTGTGATTGACTCTCAATCACGGCATGGCCATGCACTTCCTTAATCATATCACACGAGTGGCCTTGTCATATATCTCCGTTTCATTGGAGTGGCAAATTCCATCTTGATCGCTCACTTCCTCTCGCACGTTTCATAGTAAACATGAAAGCTACCTTTATAACTATCCGGTTAGGAAGTAGTGTTTGATAGCCCCAAAGAAAACTATTACACATGTAGGGAATATGACAATCTCGTGTCTAAGGATCATACATCTACTAGGTATGAGATACACTGATGACACATAAGAATGAAACATTCTCGCAGTTGTCCCATTGCGGGTCTATCTAACCCATGTTCTTCAACATGCGCCCACAATGTATAGATGATATCTCCATATCCCATGATCTATGAAGCATGATCATCGATCACTACATGTGCTGATCTATTCATCGTTGTCCTATACGATGATATCCGATCAGAGATATTTATCGAATTACATCATTAAGTAAAGAGCTTCATAAGCAAGTCACATACTTGTTGATCAATACAATGATATACATTCATTGGACCAATAATCATATTATTATTCATAAACATAGTCATGTTACAATCATCTAAATGATTGCCTCAAGGGCATAACACTAACAGGGACCTCCCAGGACCCACTCGGACTACCTATTATAAGCTCCACAAGCACGGCGTTCAAACCAACGCGGGTAAACGCGCGTCGCTCACCCCCTCCAGGTCCCACACCTGCGGATGGGGTATACGTGTGGGATAGACGGCGGCCACTCCTCTCGCAGCTACCCTCGCCAGACGAGGACTCGGGATGGATGCCCCACGTCCAGCTACGACGTAAAACGAGCCCACGTCCAGCTACGACGTAAAACGAGCCCACGCCCAGCTACGATGCTAAACAAGCACTCGGACGCCCGAACCTCGCGCAGAGGCATCGCGGTCGTCCCTGCCGACCAAGGCACGGTCCAGCTACAACGTTAAACGAGCACTCGGACACCCGAACCCCGCGCAGGGGCATCCGGTCGTCCCTGCCGACCAAGGCACGCTCTAGCTACGACGTTAAACGAGCACTCGGACACCCGAACCTCGCGCAGAGGCATCGCGGTCGTCCCTGCCGACCAAGGCACGGTCCAGCTACGACGTTAAACGAGCACTCGGACACCCGAACCCCGCGCAGGGGCATCCGGTCGTCCCTGCCGACCAAGGCACGGTCTAGCTACGACGTTAAACGAGCACTCGGACACCCGAACCTCGCGCAGAGGCATCGCGGTCGTCCCTGCCGACCAAGGCACGGAATAGCTACGACGTTAAACGAGCATTCGGACACCCGAACCTCGCGCAGAGGCATCGCGGTCGTCCCTGCCGACCAAGGCACGGTCCAGCTACGACGTTAAACGAGCACTCGGACACCCGAACCCCGCGCAGGGCATCCGGTCGTCCCTGCCGACCAAGGCACGGTCTAGCTACGACGTTAAACGAGCACTCGGACACCCGAACCTCGTGCAGAGGCATCGCGGTCGTCCCTGCTGACCAAGGCACGGCACTCGGACACGTCCCTGCCGACCAAGGCACGGTCTAGCTACGACGTTAAACGATCACTCGGACACCCGAACCTCGCGCAGAGGCATCGCGGTCGTCCCTGCCGACCAAGGCACGGCACTCGGACACGTCCCTGCCGACCAAGGCACGTCACTCGGACACCCGAACCTCGCGCAGAGGCATCGCGGTCGTCCCTGCCGACCAAGGCACGGCACTCGGACACCCGAACCTCGCGCAGAGGCATCGCGGTCGTCCCTGCCGACCAAGGCACGGTCCAGCTACGACGTTAAACGAGCACTCGGACACCCGAACCTCGCGTAGAGGCATCGCTGTCGTCCCTGCCGACCAAGGCACGGTCCAGCTACGACGTTAAACGAGCACATGGACACCCGGGCCTCGCGCAGAGGCATCGCGGTCGACCCTGCCGACCAAGGCACGGCACTCGGACACGTCCCTGCCGACCAAGGCACGGCACTCGGACACCGAACCTCGCGCAGAGGCATCGTGGTCGTCCCTGCCGACCAAGGCACGGCACTCAGACACCCGAACCCCGCGTAGGGGCATCCGATCGTCCCTGCCGACCAAGGCTCGGTCTAGCTATGATGTTAAACGAGCACTCGGACTCCCAAACCTCGCTCAGAGGCATCGCGGTCGTCCCTGTCGACCAAGGCATGGTCCAGCTACGACGTTAAACGAGCAGTCGGACACCCGAACCCCGCGCAGGGGCATCCAGTCGTCCCTGCCGACCAAGGCACGGTCTAGCTACGACACTAAACGTGCACTCGGACACTCGAACCTCGCGCAGAGGCATCGTGGTTGTCCCTGCCGACCAAGGCACGGTCCAGCTACGACGTTAAACGAGCACTCGGACACCCGAACCTCGCGCAGAGGCATCGCGGTCGTCCCTGCCGACCAAGGCACGGCACTCGGACACGTCCCTGCTGACAAAGGCAAGGCACTCGTACACCCGAACCTCGCGCAGAGGCATCGCGGTCGTCCCAGCCGACCAAGGCACGGTCCAGCTACGACGTTAAACGAGCACTCGGACACCCGAACCTCACGCAGAGGCATCGCGGTCGTCCCTACCGACCAAGGCACGGTCTAGCAACGACGTTAAACGAGCACTCGGACACCCGAACCTCGCGCAGAGGCATCGCGGTCGTCCCTGCCGACCAAGGCACGGCACTCGAACACGTCCCTGCCAACCAAGGCACGGCACTCGGACACCCGAACCTCGCGCAGAGGCATCGCAGTGGTCCCTGCCGACCAAGGCACGGTCCAGCTACGACGTTAAACGAGCATTCGGACACCCGAACCTCGCGCAGAGGCATCGCGGTCGTCCCTGCCGACCAAGGCACGGTCTAGCTACTACATTAAACGAGCACTCGGACACCCGAACCCCGCGCAGGGGCATCCGGTCGTCCCTACCGACCAAGGCACGGTCTAGCTACGACGTTAAACGAGCACTCGGACACCCGAACCTCGCGCAGAGGCATCGCGGTCGTCCCTGCTGACCAAGGCACGGCACTCGGACACGTCCCTGCCGACCAAGGCACGGTCTAGCTACGACGTTAAACGATCACTCGGACACCCGAACCTCGCGCAGAGGCATCGCGGTCGTCCCTGCCGACCAAGGCACGGCACTCGGACACGTCCCTGCCGACCAAGGCACGTCACTCGGACACCCGAACCTCGCGCAGAGGCATCGCGGTCGTCCCTGCCGACCAAGGCACGGCACTCGGACACCCGAACCTCGCGCAGTGGCATCGCGGTCGTCCCTGCCGACCAAGGCACGGTCCAGCTACGACGTTAAACGAGCACTCGGACAATCGAACCTCGCGTAGAGGCATCGCTGTCGTCCCTGCCGACCAAGGCACGGTCCAGCTACGACGTTAAACGAGCACTCGGACACCCGGGCCTCGCGCAGAGGCATCGTGGTCGTCCCTGCCGACCAAGGCACGGCACTCGGACACGTCCCTGCCGACCAAGGCACGGCACTCGGACACCCGAACCTCGCACAGAGGCATCGCGGTCGTCCCTGCCGACCAAGGAACGGCACTCAGACACCCGAACCCGCGTAGGGGCATCCGATCATCCCTGCCGACCAAGGCTCGGTCTAGCTATGATGTTAAACGAGCACTCGGACACCCGAACCTCGCGCAGAGGCATCGCGGTCGTCCCTGTCGACCAAGGCACGGTCCAGCTACGACATTAAACGAGCACTCGGACACCCGAACCCCGCGCAGGGGCATCCGGTCGTCCCTGCCGACCAAGGCACGGTCTAGCTACGACGTTAAACGAGCACTTGGACACTCGAACCTCGTGCAGAGGCATCGTGGTCGTCCCTGCCGACCAAGGCACGGTCCAGCTACGACGTTAAACGAGCACTCGGACACCCGAACCTCGCGCAGAGGCATCGCGGTCGTCCCTGCCGACCAAGGCACGGCACTCGAACACGTCCCTGCTGACAAAGGCACGGCACTCGTACACCCGAACCTCGCGCAGAGGCATCGCGGTCGTCCCTGCCGACCAAGGCACGATCCAGCTACGACGTTAAACGAGCACTCGGACACCCGAACCTCACGCAGAGGCATCGCGGTCGTCCCTGCCGACCAAGGCACGGCCTAGCTACGACGTTAAACGAGCACTCGAACACCCGAACCTCGCGCCGAGGCATCGCGGTCGTCCCTGCCGACCAAGGCACGGCACTCGGACACATCCCTACCGACCAAGGCACGGCACTCGGACAACCGAACCCCGCGCAGGGGCATCCGGTCGTCCCTGCCGACCAAGGCACGGTCTAGCTACTACGTTAAACGAGCACTCGGACACCCGAACCTCGCGCAGAGGCATCGCGGTCGTCCCTGCCGACCAAGGCACTGCACTCGGACAGGTCCCTGCTGACCAAGGCACTGCACTCGGACACCCGAACCCCGCGCAGGGGCATTCGGTCGTCCCTGCCGACCAAGGCACGGTCTAGCTACGACGTTAAACGAGCACTCGGACACCCGAATCTCGCGCAGAGGCATCGCGATCGTCCCAGCCGACGAAGGCACGGTCCAGCTACGACGTTAAACGAGCACTCGGACATCCGAACCTCGCGCAGAGGCATCGCTGTCGTCCCTGCCGACCAAGGTATGGTCCAGCTACGACGTTAAACGAGCACTCGGACACCCGAACCTCGCGTAGAGGCATCGCGGTCGTCCCTGCCGACCAAGGCACGGTCCATCTACGACGTTAAACGAGCACTCGGACACCCGAACCTCGCGCAGAGGCATCGCGGTCGTTCCGGCCGACCAAGGCACGTCCAGCTACGACGTTAAACGAGCACTCGGACACCCGAATCTCGCGCTGAGGCATCGCGGTCGTCCCTGCCGACCAAGGCACGGTCCAGCTACGACGTTAAACGAGCACTCGGACACCCGAACCTCGCGTAGAGGCATCCCTGTCGTCCCTGCCGACCAAGGCACGGTCCGGCTACGACGTTAAACGAGCACTCGGACACCCGAACCTCGCGCAGAGGCATCTGGTCGTCCCTGCCGACCAAGGCACGGTCTAGCTACGACGATTAAACGAGCAACTCAGACAACTCTACCGAAGCAAACTCATCACGAAGACATTCATAAAGAAAAATGAGATTTCATTATAGGCCAACATGCTCAAACTCTACACAACTTTACATATAGTACCCAACAGACATAAGAATAGCTACACTACACCACGGCGGGACTTTATCCGCGCCAAAGCCTCTTAAACATCCGTGCGGCATCGGTGGCACCGACGGCATGCTGGTAGGCCCTAGCCTGGTCGACGGGACAGCCGCCGCAGCCGCGGAACCGTACGCCGACGTGCTTCCTGCCGTTCAGCGACATCGACGCAGCCGCACTAACTACAGTCGGCGCCCTCGCGCCATCGCCTATAGAAGGGCCCCCCTTACTACCTCGAGCCTCGGGACGACCTCGAGCAACGCATCGACGGCGACAGCATCACGGGCTACAGCTTCTTCCTCTCGGAGTTCGGCCATCGCCTGGTCGTACTCAGCCCAAAGCTCGGCCAAAGGATCTTCTTCTTCCACCACGACATCATCACCAAAGCTGAAGACTAAAGGGTGCCCCGTAGCCATTTCAAGGAGCAAAAGAAAGGATTCTCGTCTAAAGGTCTATCACTCAAGCAAGCCGTAGCGTCCATATATACCCGGACGGGGGAGATTAAACGTCTCCAGAATAAATGCAAGCGTCGAAAACGGCGCCCTTCACGTAACCCGGCGCCCGTAAGACGAGCGGGCGAGGCGCGCCAAAGTCGTGCGCGTCGTGCACAGCGAGGTGATAAAAAGCCCCCGGCGGTTCGAATGCCCAAGGCCAAATTCCAGGGCAGCCTTCGGATGCGTAGGGGTACACCTGGCAGAAATCGTTTGACCAAATCACGGACCGACCACTCGGGCCCGGGCCACCATTCTCATCAAGCTCAACCCCAACCGAACCGCGAAATCGCCGGGGTTCGGGGCTACCGACGAATACTTATAACAGGTACCTAACGGCCCGGCGACAAGCCGGCAGCCTCAAGCACAGCTCAAGCCCAACAGCCGCCCACCCACTACCGATCAAGCACCGCAAGGCCACATGAGACATCCTTCCGACCGATCGAGGAAGTGTCTCGACAAGCGGGGCTCCCGACCTCCGCAGCGGGACGGATCCCGGCCGACCAAGCCGAGCTCCCGACCCCGCAGCTGGTCGGGATCCCCGACCGATCGTGCCAAGACAACCCCGCCAAGGGCCGCGTGTCGAAGCCTCACCGCCATGACCACGCACCCTACGGATGGGGTCAATCGAAGTGACTATACAAGGGCGGTGGTCCTTCCCAAGAGGGTTTAATGGCTGCCAAGTCATGCTCCCGCCCCATCATCGGTCACATACAAGACGTAAGACACGCTCTCCCGAGGCAACACCCACGCCATGCGCGAGCAACGTCAACACTCGTAAGGTTCGCAGAGGGCAGGTACGCCGTTTCCCGGGGAAATACCTAACCGCCCTGGCCAACTAGGCTACCAACCCAGCATGGGCAAGACGGGTGGTGATCAGTCAGCAGAACGAAGGACCGAAGCCCCTAGTGTAGGTCATCTCGTCCTCTCCCAATTCTCGATGTAACCTGCCCCTTCCTTTCGTATAAAAGGAGGCAGGAACCCCCGTAGGAGGGGGATCGAACCCATCTCGCTAAGCCATTAGCGCCCTCGCTTGTAAACTTTGTGCAGTCATCCGTACTGAAGGGAATACAACGCCACCACACGAACTGGAGTAGGGACCTTCGGCCCGAACCAGTATACATCTTGGACTTCTGAGTCTAACCATTCAGGGAGTGGAACGCGCAGCCCCTTAGACTTACAAATTTACTTGCCGGTGCTCGAAACGCCGACAAAACCCCTACCATCCCGCGACAACTACCAATTGCTACAAAGAAAAGACCATCACAATTCCCGGATTCTACACCAAGACCTAGAGCATGGCTAAGCATCTAACACGATCATTAGCATAAGACAAACTACCCATGCTAAGAGTTATCAAGGTGTATGGTGAACAATATCAAGGAATGGGAAATGCAATAATTAGGAGCTATTCGCGACATAGATATATAACATAAACCCACATGCATAACATCATAATATAAGTCACATTGATCCAAAATATAGGAGAAATATGCTCGATGCTTGCCTTGTGTAGCAGCTGGTTCCTCCTCAAATTTCTCCTCACTCACGGTCGCCGGGTCAACCTCGTTGCTCTCCGGTACGTCGGACTCTAAACGAATACAATGATGCAAAATTAGAATGATGCCATTGATGTAAATGCGCATGTATGAGCATGAGAATGAACGAGAGGAACTTCAAGAAGTAACATACAAAGTTCAGCAATAAAGAAGTTTATCGAGTTCATTTATTTGGAAGGACGTCATTCAATCGAGTTATACACAATTATTAATTTGCTGAAAATTACACTTTAAGAAGCGTGCAACTCAAATCACAAATCAAAAGAACAACCACTTGAAAAAAAAGGGAAACAATATTTTTCATATAAATGATCATTAGGGCTTAATATGGTCTAACCCAAAACTGTTTGAAATGGTACCATTTTTGCACAGCAAGTAAGGTTATATCATTCTAAGGTCATGAGATTTGGTTTCGTTGAGTTTGAGGTTCGTTTGCGAAAGTTACGACCATTTGAACATTTTGCCGATTGCATGTTCGGACAACTAGCAAATAGACTAAACTAAAGCAAAGTCTAAATATTTTTGACTATTCATAATCTATGCAATCCCAAAAACACATCTAAACTGGTTTCATAAGTTTTTGAGCTCATATGAATATTAGTCTAACCACTTGAAGTTTTAATGTTATTAAGGTCCTAAACCAACAATATTTGATTCAAAATACCTTCAAATTTAAATGTTTTTACAGAAATGGAGTGCATAGGGTTTCAGTGGCTTATGGTATTTATTTCATGATTTATGGATCAAGGTAAAACATACTTTCTTCATAACACCTATTTAGGGCCTAGCACTCAAACTCTAATAAAAATATTTTCCTGCAAGAAACACATAAATTTTTATTTCATATTCTAATTCCTCATTTCAAAACTTAAATTTAGAAACTAATTTGACTTCACTTGGACAATCCTAGCAAAAGATATGAAAGTTTGAATGCAAAAGGCAAAAATAAAAATAAATATTCGCGGGAGGTGGACTCGAACCCGAGAGGTGGACTCGAACCCGAGACCTCTCGGCTGAACTCAAAGCGCAAGAACCATTGAGCTAGCGTGTTACTTGTGACAAGGAGATGCACAACAATACTTGAGTCTAGCTACACAAACCCTATAGATCTAGGAAAACAGGTACATGTTCCATGAGCATACATATTTTTCTGTTAAAGAGCACTGAAATATGAAGCTAACAAAATTGGTCTCACATTATTTGAAGGTCATATGAATATTCTATGGATTTTACAAGTTTTGAAATGTTTATGTATTAACACTAACACAATTATCTAGCCGGTACTGTCCTTCTTCTTCACTGGGACATGACGCAGAGCGAGGAAAATGTATAGCCACCGGGCTGAAAAGGAAAGGGGCAGCAAGCTTCACCGTGAGGCTCCTCAGCGTGGGGAGGCGCTAAACGGTGGCGCAGCAGAGTGCTCGGCTAGTTGCTGGAGTCTTGCGCCGAGGAGGACGCCAGGGACTCGGCTGGGTTTGAGCTGCAGGCTAAACGGAGGAGCAATGTCAGGGAGCCGAACAAGTCTCACAGCAAGATGGGTTGGCAGAAGAGCTCACCGGCGAGAGTATTATCGCATGCATGGCTTGCCTGTGTTGCTCTGGCTCTGGCAAGTTCACGGCAAAGAGAAGCAATCACACGGCGAGCAAGAGGAGCTGCGAGGCTGCTTCTTCGGCTTATAGGCGAGGCAAGCAAGGTAGGAAGAGTTGGCAGGAGAGGGAGCTCACGAGGCTAGCCAGTGGCGTCCACATGGCAGCAACGCCCTGCCGAGGCAACGCATGGCCGAGGCGCTGGTTGGGCAAGCAGCGGCGCGAGAGAAAGCAAAGAACGACCTGCCGAGTCAGTGCGTGGCCGAGGCGCCGGTTGGGCAGCAACGCGGCGCCTGCTTCACATGAGCTGGGACAGAGAGGAGGTGGGGGATGACAGGTGGGACCAAGCACAGTGGTCATCAGTTCAAATTTTCAGTCCATTTCTTCTCCCTCTTTTCTTCTGCTTCATTGAGGGTTCAAAACAGCTCTAAATGATGCTTCATGTATGCTCATGATGATTATGGATGTATCTGTTGTTTTGGGGCTGTGACAAAGAGTCATCATGAGCAGCAAAAATAATGTGGCGTAAGTGTTGAGAAGATTGAGAATTGAGAAAGAACTTACTCAATCATGACGGATGATCTGTCAGCATAAGTAAAGAAAAGTTGGTCAATCCTTTCTATTTCCTTGGAAACCGCTTTAGGACCTGGAAATAATAGTGATAATATGTCACAAAAAATAGACCTAAATAATCTGTGGTACATTGCAGATATACATGGTCTCTTGATTTTACATAGATAACACATAACATTTATGACAAAATTTAGTATGTACGCAAAAAATATGCATGCATTTGTTAATTCTAATAAATAGCTTATTAAAGAAAAAGAAATTGGTTAAAGACAGGCCATAGCTTGACATAAACCAATTAGCAGTGTAACAAGACACATGTCGCAAGGTCTCACTTATCAAATGATCAATTCCAGCCAAAGAACAGGTCAGGGTGTATAAAATTGTCACATGCTTATCTGCGCATTTGTGGGTTTCATTCAAAGTTCCAAACACATTGTGAAACAGAGTGTAGTTTATCATGACAAAACATTATTTTGAATCCCCCAAAAATGTGGACATGTACGCATACACACACACATGCGCACTCTTACACCCAAGATGGATAAGTGCAAACAATTAGACAAGTAATTCAGAAAGAAAAGGAATCAGTGCATCTCACCACGTTGAGCTTTCCTGCTGGTCAGGTTTGTACTGTCTCCTTTTCTTTTTCTGTTTTGTTTTTCATTTACTTGTTCCTCACCTAAATATACCATGGTGTTCTTTGACATGGATGCAATGGGTAGTGAGCGAGTGATTCATCAATACAAGAGAAGGTGTTGAGTGGACGCACGAACCAGCAATGGTAAGCCAACACTTTTCCGCTTGATTTTTTTCAGCACAAATCCTCACGAATCCTCCGCCTTCTCTCGCGCCTCAGCACAAACCCTCCGCCTTCTCTCGCACCAGATCTATGAGAAGGGGTCGACAAAACCTAATTTCGTGAAACACCAGATCTATGAGAAATGCAAGAGCAAGAGGACGAGAGATTGGGAAGAGGAAGAGCTAGAGCTAACCGAGGAGATGTCGCTGGAGTGGTAGGTGGAGGAGTCGCGAGGGGCGGTGATGGTCTGGCGAGTTGGCGCTGATGGAGAGAGGTCACGCCGTCGCAGGAGTCGGCGCTAATGGAGAGAGGCGCCGTGGCTGCGATGTGGCAGGGAGAATAAGGCCCCCTTTGGCATAGCTGGAGCTTGTGCAGAAGCCTGCTTTTGGCTGGTTGTCTGGAGAAGCAACTGGCTAAAGAAGCTGCTGCCTGAAAAAGCCTACTGTTTGGTAGTTTGGTTTCTGTAAAGCCGAATGGCTGTTCTGAGTTGTATATGATGATTGAAATGTCCGAAATACCCTTGAAGAGTTTGATGTCTTGTTCGTTTGTTCATTAAGAGTAAATAGCTCACAGATCACTTCTTAAGCAAGATAAGAGATCCTCACTGGATCCCAAATCCCAGTAGACAATGGAAAGACAATGGACAATGGAAATTGGTACAGATGTCACGTTGTGTACGCAGAAGAGCAGGTATGTAATTCGCAGATCTAAGAACTCAAATAATATTTAGGGCGATACATAAGTACAGTAAATTGGAGGACAGATAAGATGAAGGCCCAACAACAAATAGTATTCATCATTATGTGATTGCAGTATTTTAAGATCATTTGCGCATGTGTTTCCAAAGCAAACAGGTGACGCCTGGGCATAAGAATAGCTTGACGTCCTGTGATTGTGAAATTTGACCATATAACGCCAAGCAGAGAACCTAAAAAGTCAGCAAATGCAAAATGGTTACAAATTAAGCTTTCAACACCGCCTTATGGATCATTGTCTCCTTGTGTATTTGGTGATAGCTCTTCTCAACAAGGTCAAGAAGCTTGTCAAGGTTTGTTGCCCAGAAGTTGAGTATCCCATTGCTGTCTTGAGCTGTCTGGAAGCACACTACTCCCATCAGCCTGTCAATCTTTGCAATCAGAGACTTTGAGTTCACCATGTCTGAAAGATGCTTCTCTGCCTCCTGAATAGTGATAATGTAGGGAGAATTAGATCTTCACAGACACCATACCTTTAACAAAACAGAATTAAGGAAAGGTGCGATATTAGGGAGGTAGGAATTACGGACCTGCAAGCTCAAGCAAAGAAGATGGCCCCTGCAAGGCTCTTGTGAAGCTTCATTCCCAACCTCTCGAGTGGGCAATATTTACAAAAGAATCTGTGAGTTTTTTCTGCGAATCAGTCCGTAGAGACACACTCATCAAGGAATGCTGTCCAAACCAAACCTTCTAGTGTATATGCACACTCACCCCCTGTTTCTCTTGCGCAAGCACACGGTATAGATGCAGGTTGCCGAAGCAATAAGCACAACAGCCTTAATCACCAATCGTTGCAACAGAGATGTTGATATATAGCATTCTGGAACACAAGGTTTCTTGGTATATTATAAAAGAAAGGTCAGCATTTCTCACTGCCAAATTCATTGACCACTGAGATCCTCACTCTTTCTGCTCCCTTGGATATATCAGTTACATCATGGATAGTACTTTACTTGGAAAGTGCCAAATAAGGCTGCTGCTGAGCAACAATTGAATTCGCTGGGCCATTCTCTAAACCTACCAAAACCAGTTATTCTTCTGCAGCTTTATATTTCCCATTTCCACCATTCTTGCAGACATTTGGCTTCACAAATGGAACATTACTAGTCACTGACTCGTTCTGTGAGCTGCTTCCATTACCAACATATGATTGTACATTATGTTCTGCAGTGTAACATCCCAAAATTGGAGTTTTAGAATGTTTAAATTTGAAAACTCACCATTTGCATTTTTCCTGAATTAATTTCAGCTTAATTTGAATTTTCTATTTATGAAAGGATTCAATTTGACTAATCTATCCATCAAACAAAAGATTTTCAGTTTTAGTTGGGTTCATTATGTTGCAAGGAATTTTTCTGTATTTTTGGAGATTTTTCTGAATTTATTTGAGCTTATTTGTTTTTTTTAATTTCTGGAATTTCTTTAAATCGGAAAATGTTTTATTTTTGAAAACTCTTCGCGGGTCGAATTCCTTCTGCCGGCCCGTTTCCCTTCCCGCTGCCCACTCTGTTTTCCCGCCGTCCGCTCAGACGCCGCCCATCTCCTCTCCCCGCCCGCTCGCCTCGCGCCTCACCAGTGCAAGCCGCCTGCCGCTCGAGCCGAAACCCTAGCGCCGGGAGTCCTCGCGTCGCACGCTACCACCATCTCGGTTTTCGAGTTTTGCGTGCCTCCCTAGGCTATTTAAGCCGCAGCCCTGCCCCGTCCGAGGTTTGCCGTTCCGCGCCGCACCCGCCGCCCTTTTCCGCGTAGCCCGAGGTGCTGTCATCCTCGCGCACGACCTCGCCGAAGTTGCGCCGCCGCCCCGAGCCTTCTCCGCCATTTTTCTTCCCCCGTCGGTGAGCCTCCGTCGTTGGTTTTGATCCCGCCGAATTCCCCGCATCGTCCTCTTTCTTTTGCCCCCGATCCGATCGCGTCTCGTCGCATTTTTGCGCAAAGCCGCGCCGTCTTCCCCGTCTCCGGCGTGTCCGCGCCGCCACCGTGCTTGCCGCGCCAGCGCCGCCGCCATCGCCCCTCGCCGTGAGCGTGGCCGTCCGATCTCCCGCGTGCGCATCAGATCGTGCCACGTCGCCTCCGTCTCACCTCTTTCCCGACGTCCGATTCGCAGCCGTCGGATGCACTCCGCGTCACTTGCCCACGTGGCCGCCATGTCTCATGCCACGTCAACCCTAACCGCCGCGTGGTCGCCACGTCAGCGTGGTCCGCCACGTCGGCATCTTTCTCCTCGGTGGACTCAGCTCACCGTGGACTGAGCCACTGACATGTGGGCCCCACGTGGCAGCGGCATTTCTTTTTCCTTTTCTGATTTTCCAGAAAATCCCGAAATTTCAGCCAATCACGTGTTGCCACGTGTCAGCCTCTGTGATTTTCTCTGATTTTCTGATCTGGAATCTTCCAGGAGCCCGTTCTCCTTCGTTCGAGCTCCGATTCCAGTGATTCAAATTTCTAAATTCATCTAAATTCAAGATCTATCTTCCAGTACCATTCTTTTCAATTTTTGAATTTTATTTGAATTTGTTTTATTTATTTGCTCTCGTTTCGCGTGTAGACAACGCAATCGAAGATCAGTAGAATCAACAATCAGAGGTAGAACCAGCAAGAGGCAGCGAAGGCAAGTCTTCCTTGAACATATTGATCCTAAATTTACAAAATGCCTATATTGTTTTAAATTATGCATGCTTACTTTTATGCAATGTACTTTAAATATAGTTTTAGAATATAGTTAAATACCAGAATTTGTTATACCCTCATTGGTATTGATCATGTCAAACCTTTGTCACCCTAGTTAATATTAGCTATTTTATTTGGTGATATCCAGTAGATTAGCATGGAACGGTAGAATTGCTTAGTCCAGCTTAAGCGTTTCGGTATTGTGCCATTTTGGGAATCATTTCAAATGTTGTTTAAACTTATTTGTGAAATGGCGGCAATTGGTGTTGCTGCTGTGAATTAAGTAAAATAAAGTGGAAATGATTTAGACCAGGGTGGATGGTTGTTTGGCGGGTGCAGAAAGCACGAGACCTTGGTATGTGAATGTTCCGCCCTAGTCAATTAAGGACCGAAGCGTGTGTTACCATGGACCGAGCACTACCGTACAACCACAAGTCTATATGGGTACGACTTGGCTAAATAATTTGTGCGTCTCATTATTAGCTTCGCCAGTTGGTGAGTGCCAGATGTTGGCAGGCGCAAGAGGGGGCTTCTGTACTGGGCGGCTAGAACCCTAACAGCGGTGAAACCTTAGCAGGCGAGGTTAATAGTGGGGTTGTGCATTGTAAAGGCCTTGTCATGATCTCTCTGCCGACACATCAAAGGAAGTGTGTTAATTGCATGGCAACAAGAGTCGATCCTATCTTGTGGGTAAAGTGTACAAACTCTGCAGAGTTAAAACTACTTAAGTAGCCGTGCCCACGGTCAAGGGCAGGCGAGGTACGCTTGCACATTGTAGATTTCATGGTTTTGTTTTAAAGGAAAATGATGGTTTGGGAATCCGTAAGCAGATGGAACTCTCGGGTTATGGTTTGGCAGATGGAGCCAGTTAGGTAGATGGAATCTGCTTTAATTGTCATATCAAATTCAATTACTATGCTATTACCTTTTGATCAAATGATGCTTAATGAAATTACTATTGGTATTTACAGTTAAACTTTGCTTTATGCTAAAAGAGCCATATTATGCCTTCAATTGTTTAGCCTTGCATATAGTTATCATGCATTATGTTTCCAAGACTTGCGGAGTACATTCTGTGCTCACCCTTGCAACATCCCCAACCTTCTACAGAAGAGTTCGCAGAAGCTGAAGGTGACTACGATTTCTACGCTTGTGGTTACGACGAAGGTGATCCGGAATGCTAGGACGTGAACCCCAGTCGATTGCCTATTGGGCAAATGGATGGGCTTATCCTGCTTTTGTTATTTCGTTTTACTGCTTTCTTCGAACTTAAGCCATGATGCTGCTTATTTGTAATAATTGGCCGTAAGGCTAATACTCTTTTGTTTAATTAATATTATTTGATTTGTGATATGGATGTGTTGTCATCACGGTTTTCACTGTGTGTGCTTGCTTTTCCTGGACTAGCACAAGTTATACACAGAGGGTTCGGATTCGAAAATCCGGTCCCGACATACAGTATGCATTCCATGTTGGTTTTTTCCATCTATAAATATATAGCATAACAAAAATCATGATACTCTAACTCACCAGCTTAACCCAAGAAAGCTATAACAAAACAAAGCTAATCACATATTCAGAAATAAACATGTATAAACGAATCCATGACAAATCCAATCATGTGAGATTAAGTCAAGCTTCTCAGCAGGGTAACATGTAAAAAGAAATGGGTGTTTGAATAACAGCTTTGGTTTCGTGGGGATTTCGGGTGGATTGAAAAGAAAACCCCGCCGATGAGAGCTCCCAAACGTGACTTCTAGCTAGACCGGGGAAGTCCCCGTGGGGCTCCATCCCAGGAAACAGCCGGGATAGAAGGTCCCAAACAAGCCCTTAGATGGGGAAATGTAATTACCTTCATAAATCCATCATGACCGAAGGCTTTTTTTGACCGAAACTTTCTGCCTGAGATCAAAATAAATATCCAAAATATGAACAAATCCAGGAATGGCAGAGCAAGAAATCCACCGTAGATTAAGAATAGCATGCTAACCTGTCGTTGTTCACTGCGGATCTCGCTGGCCGGCCGTCTCAAGACGAGCCAATTAGCTGGCGTGTGGCGCTGCCTCCAGCACTGCGATACCTCCTCTCGGGTGGTTGAGGCTGATAGAACCCTAGATGTAGCGGGGGCTGGCCGAATGGATGGACGATGAGGGAGGATGGCAATGCAAGGCCGGTTCATCGGTGAGGAGCACGACGCAATCGTGCCGGATGCGGGGAGGGGAGCGAGGGCACGGCTGCACTGATGGGAGAGCGACGGGGAGAGAACTGGGAGAAAGGGATCCGGGGATCTTGACCAGAAAGGCATCGTTTCTCGAGCGGCGGTTAGGGCAATAACGGATGGGCTCGCCCGCAACCTTTTCTCCGCCAGCGCCGCCGTCACCGACTACCCCAACCCCGTCCGCCTCCATCCCCTTCCTCTCAATCACCGACCGTCGCAGACCCTGCCGAGTGAACGGATGGCTCATTGGCGGCGCGAGCGACGCTGCCCGCGATGTGGAGCGGGCGAGGGCCAGGGTGAACGGGAGAGCTGAGGACGAGGGAGGAAGCGGATGCGAGTTCGGTTCTTCGGCTGCACCAGCGACGGCGCGGGCAGAGAACCGGAGGACACTGCGAGTGGAGGAAGAGAGCAGCACCAACTCCCATCGAAGTCACCCTCCTTGTCTGTTCCAACAAAAAACACCTCCTCGGCTCCTGGTCAAGCTCATTGTTCATTACCGTGCAATCAGAGTTAGTCACGGGATCACAAACACGGCGGATTGCATCTTCCAGCATCGAACATTACTCTACTAGGGGAGGATGGCAGGAGGTTGGACCATTGGAGGGGCCTTACTGCCAATCCGTACATCTGGTGATGGTTGCTTCTCCATTGGGCGGTTCAGGTTCAAATTGTCCTCACACAGAGCTTTAGCCAATAGGTCCAACTTGATTGAATTTGGCCCACTGAGTTCAGCCGTCACCTTATCTAAGATCAATGCACTTTTCCTCTCAACCAAACCTCCGGCGACCACACCTGTGATCCAACCACAGTATCCTTGTACGCGTGCCAATCCATGCCAGACAAAATTGGCATCATCAAAGCATGCACCTTCGAACCAAGCCCAGCATCAGACCGCCCCTCTATTCCACATGAACCTCAGGCTCATTCGATCCTAACATGGACTTAGGGTGTGTTTGGTAGAGCTAGAGCTCTACTAGATCTGTGGATCTGGTGGAGCTGGGTATTTTTAGCTCCACCAAATCCGTAGAGCTGAAGCTATGAGTACATTAAGAATGTTTAAATAGATCATCTTGTTTACATTTTAGACAGAAAATATAAACTTAATTCACTTTATTTTAGCCTACAAATTTTAGATCTTAGATGAAGCTGGGATCTGGAGCTCTACCAAACAAGCCCTTAATCCTTATCAGAAGGGTTGGAAAAGACGGTGATTCTCCAAACACAAGGACTTCCATTATATTAGCATCCTCATGTACATCTAAACGATCATACGATTGCTTATTAAACAATACCCGTGCAAAACCCACGTGATGTGCATACAACAGTCAATAATAAATCTACACAAACAATACATCATCAATAAATATATGCCAACTTCCACC
The DNA here is from genome assembly GCA_036346275.1 of Otatea glauca. Classification (NCBI taxonomy): domain Eukaryota; kingdom Viridiplantae; phylum Streptophyta; class Magnoliopsida; order Poales; family Poaceae; genus Otatea; species Otatea glauca. Next base: position 14,340,263 of record CM070720.1, read on the forward strand.
ACACTTCACCTATTGCCATCTAGGGTTCACAATATCGATGAAAATCGCGAAAATCGATTGTACCGGTCCGGCTTATGAAACGAACCGGTCAATAAACCGATCCAATTCAAATTCAAATTCAAAAAATTTGGGAAGTATGAAAATAATTATCCAAAAGTTCCTTAAAATTAGTATTAATAGCTTTTGACATCTTTCATGAATGTTTTTTTGAAAAACCAAAAATTTGAAATGTTTTTGAGCAAAACCGAATATAGACTACTTAAAATTGTAAAATTTAGAATTGAAGGATGTGTTTTTCTTTAGGAAAAAATCATTTGCAAAGTAGGTGAGCCATTATTTTACTACTTGATTATATTTTCTGTGGAACTAATTTGTAATATTTAGTTGGCATTCAAAGCTCAAATGAAAAATGAGCTTTCAGTTGCAGCCAGGAAAATTGTTGTTGAAAGGCAATTATGAGTGTAATGCGTTCGTTGTGGTGTTTTTATGATTACTGCTACGTCGTCTCTTCTACAAATGTGAATTTTGTCATTGGTGGTAAAGATATCAAGTAAGATCCCTATAATGCTGACACGTGTTTCAAGTCTCTAAGCCTCCCCCCTTCTCGGATCTATAAATGTGAATTTTTTATTTTTGCAATTTTTTCCAATTTCCACTGAGTATTCCGATTTTCCATGTAAACCGGTCAAAAATAGATGAAAATCGGTCGGTTTTCAAATTATTTTGTCGCTATTTGACCACTGAGTTCAAACAATGTGACTTTACATTTTATTCTATTTCTACTGATTTTCAACGTAAATCGCTACCGACGCGTGGACGATTTTCGACATCGATTCGGTAACGTAAACCCTGCTACCAACACATACATAGCAATTGTAAAAATCGTGTAGATACAGTAACCCCTTCAAACAAGTACTACGGAACATTCAATACACCATTAATGGTCTCCGGTTTCCATATGGACTAAACATTTCAATCATTCCAAACAAGCAGCTAGTACTAAACATTCCATAGTTCAATTGTCAAGCACAAGTAATACAAGTGAACATATGTGATCCACCAAAACTCGTGCAAGTAACATGATTATGCCTACCAACTAATAACATTACCATCTACTACTCACATAACCTTGACAATTCCACCCACGTCCAATTTGGGTTCATCCCAACAAACTATATTTTCTGCACCAAATCCAACATGAAATTCCTATAAAGGCTGTTAATAATTGCAATGAAACACACAAATACAACTTTCACAACCTACTAATGTTATCAGATTCACTCTGAAGTGCAACGATTGCTACAAATTCACATCCCACATTCTACTCGTGCAAAACCCTAAATCCCCAAAAATCTACCAAATTAATCCAAAATGAGGGGAGGGAATGGGTGAGATTACCTTGTAACACTATTGCACAATCCCACATCACAGACGGTTTTGTGAACCATCTGTATCAAAGTGTCAATGATGACAATAGGTCATCACAGACGGTTTTGCAACCGTCAATGAAAAAATTCATCACAGACGGTTCTAGTTTGGAACCGTCTACGATGTTGATTTTCTATTTTTTTTAATAAATTTTGATTTATTGGCTAGCCTTAGAAAATGGTAGCCATGCCCTCTGAAACAAAAGACAATACAGACCATCACCAGCATTATTATGACATACATTTCATAAATGAGTCCCGATCACATATCAACATACAGCGCATCCATTTTAGAAATCAACTCTGATCGCACATTACAATGCACATCACATCCATTTCAGAAATCAACTCACATATACAAAACCAATTAAAGTCAGAGCTACAAATAACAAATTCACCGCACAAGGTTCACAAATTAATCAAAACGGTATCTAACAAATTCACAACTCATCAAAGTAGCTTGAGTAGCATTCTCCTTTTGGATTAATGACCTCATGCATCAAGAAGACACAGAGTTGTCCTCGGATACCTAGTAGGTCAGCCTGTTCCAACGCAGATTCAGCCATTGCCAAACTTGTCATGGGAAGAGTAAAGTCTTGCGTGTATATAAATTTTTAGGTGGAAACAATTGTTGTAATGTTGTCAAACCTCTATGACATTGGTCTTCTTTGAATCAATGAGGAGTTTTATGTTGTGGCAAATATAGAATCCACATAGGTTAATCTCCTTTGGCTGCTGGTGGCACTGCCAAAATATAATAGGTTAATTACTTCCAAAGGTATTATTATGGAGTGTGAAGGATTATTGCGTACTAGCGGATACTGAAAACATATAAATATGCTTCAGCGTCGCTGGGTCTTTCCTGTGTGGACCTCCACAAACTTTGTAGACAGAGAACGCTGCGTCGAGTAAATTTTTGATGGGTGCCAAATCGTTGGTGCTGCTCTTTTTGGAATCAAGGTAAATTATCCGGTTCTGTCTTGGTATAATTACGAGTAGAACTCAGTGAAACCTACATAGGTATATCATCATGGTCATTCAACCTAGCTTCAAGCTATGTTATATAGTACAAATCAACAAGTATAACAATTGGATGAAGCACTTACCCCGGGTTGTGGGGTAAAAGGATTATATTTTTGTCCCATTGAGCCAGCAATATTTTTTTACATACTCGTGGATGACTTGTAAATTTTCGTCCATGGTTTGCTTGGACACCATGTTTGGGTTGAGGAAACCCACCGGTTGTTTCCTTGCTTTGGCTTCCATGATCATGTATCTACATATACAAAATCAAGGATCATATATATCTAACGTTTATTGGTACGACATGAATGTACACTGTGATTGCACACAATTACAATGTCCAGCATCTCATGAGTGATGCGTCGAGGGCGTTGAGGTTGTATAGATCGAACAGGTCGTTGAAGCTGACCACGAAGAAGCCATCCAAAAACTAGTGTAAGAAATGCTCCTCCTTGAAGCTGACCGAGATACTCGATGCACGTTGTGCTATCGACTTGTTGCCTTGTTCCATTCACCAATCTTGCAATCTAACACAGGCTAATGTAATCATCTCCTAATGCTCTTTCGGTATGAACGGCTGTCCCAGCTCGAATTGCCGCGCCAAAGGGGAAAATGGAAAGTCATGGGCTGACATGGTCCTCCCTTTCGATTTGCCCTTGTAGCCGCCGTCTACCAAATGTCGTCTTCACTGGAGACGACTTGGCCCGAACTAAGTATCGGCCTGTGCTTGATGGGACACGATAACCAATTTGGCGGGTTCCTTCGGTGCAGCACATAGAATCGGTAGTGCTGGTAGGTCCAACGCATGACTTGGCTCGTAGTGCTTGTAGCTTCAGTGCTGTTGGATGTGCATCGAAGGAGATGTCCTTCTTGGACCACTGGATGAATGTGCCGATGGCATCCCCTAGTGTGACGATCTCATCGTTTGGAGGCATCTCCAGCGTGACGGCCTTGTAAATTTCATGTACACTATAGACATGGACCTTCGTGTAGCCTGGATCTAAAGTACGACCGTGCACAAACGCCCCTACACCAGATGCATATGCGTGTCCCCAAGTAGCTTGAAGGGAAAAAAGTGGTTGGCAAGCCTCACTTGTAGATTGCACGGCGTGGCCACCTAAATAAGGGTATATAATTAATTAGCTAATACATCCAACAGGTCTATCTAAGGAGCATTGCAAACATGTATATTACCCAGGTGTCGTTGGAAGGAAATCTGGCTTCATCCACGTCCGCCTTAGGGGCGGACGTGCAGCTGCTCTGACAGTTTGTTGGGCTGAACTGCGCCTATGCTTCTCCGCAGCCACCCTTTGCTCCATCCTTTCCTCAAAGTTTCTTAGCTGACTGTCAAATTGCGCTCTTAGCCTTTCCTCAACTCTCTCCTCAATCAGGGCTATTAGCCATTCCTCACGCTCGGTTTTGCTTCTCTTCCTACTCCGGTATGTGTCGGAGTCATGTGGGAATCCTATTTTCTAGGGAACGAAAACACCTAGGCCTTGGGTGCGATCCGGGTACTCCTTGTTTCCCAAGGCCGTGGAGAGTATATCTTTTTCTCTATCTAAAGTGAAAGAGCCCTGGGAAGATTCTGTGCTCAACAATATCAAGCGTTAGGACACTTCCTCGCCAGTGGGGTTGGCAAAGGACATGCCGCCCAAAGATGTGGGGCGTGACCTCGCTCTTACCCAGTTTCGGACGCACGGGTCCACGATCGAGGCAAACGGCGGCGTGACCACCTTCTAGATTGCCTCGTCGTCCTCCATTGCGCGATCTTGCCCGCGTACCCAGTTGAGTTGAGTCTGTGTGGGTGGGTGTTTATTGAATGGACGGTCTTATGCACCGCACTTTGACGCACGAATTCTTCCGTTGTCTTCATCTCAACAAATCGTTCCCACACGTCCTTAGTGATGAACCCGTACTTCTGGAACGAAGTCATTTCCTTATTCACATAATTAGTGACGAGGATGCTCTTAAAGTTCTTCCATGCCTTTCCCACCACTAGCAATACATACTGTCGCAGTGTGGCCATGGCGTCTTGTGGGAACTAGAATGACATGAAAATTTCTGTCACCAGGTTATCGCGCTCCTCATCTGTCAGCGTCTTCCATGATGGATAGGTGATGAGGACCCTTTCACACCCAACGATCCCGCAAAATGTCCGAAAAGCTATCGTAGCCTTAGGAGGCACGGTAGGGGCCCCATCGTGTGGATTGACCGCCGTGATGGTGTATCAGCTCTGAGGCCTTTTACTAAGCCCTCTTGGACCATGGTACTGATTCCCTACGTTGGGCGCCTCATCAGATCCTTTCGGCGACGAAGAATGAGGGGACACTATCTTGTAATAAAGATCATAGAAGAGGCAAGTTGGTAAATAAACAACTCATAGAGGCTCATAGAAGAGGAAAGAAAGTAAATTTAAGCGTTATTTAGTACATTTGTAATTGTATGATGAAAGGTTAAGTGAAGGTAAGTTAAGAGATGCAACTTTAAGAGAAGATAAGTTAAGAGAAGGTAAGTTAAGAGTTGTTTTGCACATACAAGGTTAAGAGAATCAATATTGCTTACAAGAACAGCAAAATGAGGCATATAAACTTTATGTCTTTTAAGCAATGAATCATGTCTTCTGAATAAATTGATGTAAATTTGTTTATGGTGCTCATAGAAATCGGGCAAGTTTGATGATTTTGAATCTTCAATCTCAATCACAGATGGGCTAAACAATCAATTAAGCAAGTATGGCCTTGAACTCTTACCACCTTATCATGCACATTAAAGAATTGACAATTAAGATCACTGTTTTAAAAGTCTAAGACCAGATTATATTCAAGTCAGCCAATGTTAATTAATCAGCATAATCAACAGAGAAGATTAATACCAGTAGCTGAACACTTCTACTAGCAGATCTAAACAAAATATAGACAGAGAAGTGCTACTGACGGAAGTAAAGTGACAGCAGGTATTGAACACTAATCAGACAAATCAGTGAATTGAATCAATACTTATTAGCATGCAAATCTACTGGTTCAAGGCCTAACTCACAAAATTAACTGTTATGATCATTACTTCACCCATTATCATCATTGAGCAACAAGAAGGCAGCAAGGTAACAATGTAAAATAACACCAATGGCCCTTAGCACAAGTTCACAGTGTAAAATAACAAGAGTGTAGCAGCATGCATGTACTTTGGTTAAACTGAATGGTAGATTGAGAAATCTCATAATTTTGGCTAAACTTAATGATGTGCGATCCCGTCCAGACTATACAACTGAATGAGCAAGGCTTCATAGTTTTATTGTATATTTACCTACCAAAACAAAAACTAGGAGCACTACCCAAAATCTATTAAAAACTAGTAGATGAATAATATTTTCATGCAAACACTTAATGTGTCTAACAAGCGCGACCATATAGCTTCTGAGGGACTCAGGTAAGCACTCCATATAACATGCATTCGATTCACCATAATTAATTTGCAAACAAGATGCATTTCTATTCAGCCAATTCAAAACCTAATAAAAAAGGAATATAGAATTACACCCTCATTCCAGGTAAGAAATAGTCATGGATACATGAATAATCACTACCTTGAAAAAGGCCATCAGTGGCGGTTCATAACTGCCATCAGTGACGGTTTTTGAACCGTCACAGATTTAGTGCCACTGATAATCGAGGATTATCAGTGGCGGTTCTAGAACCGCCACGATAACACTATCTCGTGGCGGTTTTGGCTAGAATACCATCGATATTCGGTATTAGTGGCGGTTCGAGCCAAAACCGCCACTAATAATACAATTATCGCTGGCGGTTGTTGGATAGAACCGCCATCGATACTCAAATATCGAGCGGTTCTAGACCAAAACCGCCACCGATAATACGACTATTAGTGGCGGTTTTGGCTAGAATCGCCATCGATACAACTATCGATGGCGGTTGTATATAAAACCGTCATCGATAGATTCTAGTATCGATGACGGTTTTTGATAGAACCGTCACAGATATTACTTCAAGAGCGGTTTTGGGCTAAAACCGCCACGATAATCCCACACACGAAAATAAAAATCGGCATTTTGGCTAGCCTCAGCGGCGCTAGCCATGCCTCTTCATTATGTACACAGCAAGAAGAATACATTGAATTATTGAAATTTGAGTATACATATTAGTACCTATTGTTGTTATAGACTAACCAATATAATCCAAATAACATGTATTGCTAATTGTCGATACAAACCATCCAGAAAGAAAGAAGGAAAAGAGAGTCGCTTACCTCTAGTGCATAGTGCAAAGCTCATAAATGATATGGATAACACAGAGCAGCGGTGAAGTTTGCAGAAGAGACACAAATTTCTAGAAATACAAAAATGAAGCATCTAGGAGATAGTACATGGTAGCAAATTAAAGTGATCAAGAATCCAATATATCAGACTCAAGAAAGACAGAGGCATGAGATAAATACGAAAATTCCATACCAGAAAGTAAAGAAGGTTCTTTTTGAGAGTTCCTTTACTGCACCACTTTGGTGACATGGTTTGCCATTGTTTCATACATCATAAACTGAATTGATGGTTTACATACATAACAATTTACACGGTTCAACCTATGGAACTACATATATAGCCATTAAATTTTGGTTCGATGTTCGAAAAATAGACAACCAAGCATGATTATCTTGTCACAACAAGTCCTTTTCGTAATCCTCCTATGCTCGCTAAGCTTGCAATTCTTGCACACAAATTTCATGTAGCAGTTGAGGACCTATGCACATGCGTATATGGATTGCCATGTCAAAGATATTGTATTTAAGTAAGTGAACCGATCTAGTCCTCTTTTGTTTATTAAAAAACAGACCTATAAAAACACATAATATTTGGTTGTAGCCCATCGATTTGTAATATAAGTATGGCTTATTTGCACATAATATCGCAGACATGATATACATAAACCAACTAACAATTATAAATCTACACTCATGTATAAGATTGAGTTGTCTTATTTGCCTCCAAAAACAATTTTACATATGTAACCAAACGCAGTTTTGGAACCACAATACAAACATAGCAAACTTTGAAATGTGAGGATTGCGAACATCCTGGAAGATCAAAGCATCCAAGTAGCTTACTAAAAATATGAAATAAGAGATCGTTCATCTTATATGCACAACATACCCACACACTAACCTATGCCCTACATGGTATGCCCATACCTATGTTGTTATATAATTAAGAAGATAACCTATAAGAAGATGCATTTTGATTACTTGTACCATGCTATTCCATTAGCTCCTTCAAGGTGATCTTGGAAATGTAGAAATTTTCTCTACTCCACAAAGCAAATATATAATATAGAACTAAAAGAGAATGGCAAATACAACTCCATATTCGATTTATTTGGACAGAGAAACAACAAAGCTCTACCTTAGCAACAACTGCATAAAGCTAGCGTTTATATGCAATAGGAAAAGAAGTAACAAACTGAGTAGCTATTGCATTAAACACAAACAAAACATTAGTCTTGACAATAGAATAATCAAACTAATCATTCCTTTCTATAACCTCCCAAATAACGACATCGAAGATATCTTCATCATTTGACCAACATTGAAGATGTTACCAAACAAATCGATCCATCATTTGACCAACATACTCATGTATTATCAAGGAACTAGAAAAATATTGAAGGATAACTGTACTGCTCAGGTGGTAACTTGCTAGAATAACATGAATTTAGCTTTGTATACTTCAACCGAGCTATGTACGTAAAATTGCCGCAAAGTGTCAACCATCTGCGAGAAGAACAGATTAGTTTGGGCAGCATTTGTTCAATAAAAGCATGCAAAATGAAGTAATATAAAGAATATTGAAGAAATGAGTATGTCACACCTTGTATAAGTTATTGGCGGTAGCAAACCAGAATATGCACATCGGATCGTTTCATTTCACCAAGGCAAAACAGTAATAGCAAACCAAGAAATATATAATATTGTAAGACAAGACAAACAAAAACACCTATAATATTGTAAGACAAGACAAACAAAAACACCATTTTACCTTCTTTGTATACATGTTCATGGTGGCCGCTTGCTACAGAGTAGTTCCTCTAATTGACCGCTATTTCAAGATTTTGGTGAGATCATTCGCAATTCTAACCGAAAATAATATATTGAAATAGTATGGCTATATATCTATATAATAGATATACAAGGTGGTTAGTCCATGACCAAAGAAAAGGTTCATATAGCTCACGATATAAATGTTCCTATCTGATTACAGGGAAGTCATAATATCAGGATGTGATGATAACACGATGCTCAAACAGTCATATATAAGACAATATACAAAATATCTATGAAGAGTACTTGCATCCAAAAGGCTTGCACAACCACTAACAAAATAAGTGACATTGGCAAAAGAAGGGGTTCCCCTGTGAAAGGAACAAAGAGTTATTTACACTTTGTAATGAAACAGAATTGAAGTAAAAAAGCCTAAACTAGTGGAGGTAAACTAGAAGCCTACGGGTCTTCGGAGGTTGAAGACATGTGATTTGGGACAATAGTATGGATGACTGGATCGTTATTGTCTTCGTCATAAAACTCGCCATTTTTGTTGATTATTTCCTTCATGATGAAGTAGGCGAGCTGGCCCCAATGCCTTGGATTTCGTAAGGAAGCAATCCTACCGTAGACAACTTGAGGCTGTAAGTATAAAAACAAAATTAAGAGAGAATATAGAAATTGAGTGGTGTGAATCAATGTGTCATGTCAGCATGGTGACCTCTACGCCATTGTCCTTTATTGTGCATGATAAGATTTCGCGCATGTACTAGCAGCACACAAGTACCCACATAAATTTGTTCCTTTCTACCGCTTGTGACACCGCAAAAATCGAATGAACTAAGATGTCGTCGAAGGAGCTATTTACTATGAAATATGATATAAGAGTATTCCTTCGTATGCACTGAAACTTCGTGACGGATTGTAAGGGATTTGTGGTATGGGCGGTATCTCGAGCTCTTCCGACAATATCTTTTGAACGCCTCATTCACTAAATGTGTCATCTCTTCAAAGTCTTTTTTAGGTTTATCTAGTGGATCCATGATCAGCATCTTGCTCTTTTCTGGATGAATTATTACGAGAATCCAATGGAAGCTACATACACATGCATGATGCCAATCATTAGTCCTTACATCAGAGTAAATAACGAAATAAACGAGTAATTTAACTAGCTAGTGAGCAACTTACTTAAAATTGTATGGCAAAAGTATAAACTCCTTGTCTTGTAGTTTAATCAAAACTTTATATACGCATTCTCGACCTCCTTTGGTACTCTTTTGATTTCATGTTGGCAAACCGCTCCGGTCGAGGAATCCCATCGCCCCTTGGTTCTTCGTACTTCAATCATCTCGTATCTATATAACGAATTAGTTAGACATGAAATTTATCAGATTACGTGAATGTAGGCCAAGATTAATATATTAGACACTTACAGTGACCAAAGATCTCAAAAAGATATGTCGAGGGCGCCGTGATAGAACAAGGTTTGCAAGTTATCGAATTCTATTAAGAAGTAGCCATGGCCCTCATGGTGAAAATGTTCTCACGGAAAATTGCGTGATCATCTTTGGGAGTATGTCTTGGTTGGATCGATCTAAGTACCATGCATGTAATCGCCCATCATGGGTGTTAGACTTTTAACTTCAAGCGGTGACCAAGGGCTTCCTACCTCGAATTTCAATCTTTGTTGATCATCTTGGTCATCGACTTCGCCTTGCCCTTACTTTTTGTCGCACGACATCATACTCGGTCCCGACTACCGATCCGGGCCGATACAACTTGTCTAATGTGCCAATTTTTGGGATCGAGGTTGTAGGTTTGTCATTTGAAGTACCAGTGTTATAGGTTTCGCTTTGGAGTACTAACGGTGGCCATCTTGATGGGGTCCTCAATGCATTTCTTTTCTACCTTATTTTGCTTCTTCCCGCTTCACTCTCGTGTGCCGTGACGGATGCGAGGATTGTATTGCAGAGAGGATGGCACCGCATGGTCCAAGACGATGTCACGCTTGCGCCATTGGATGAATGAGTGGACGGCACTTCCTAGAGTAGTTATCTCATCATTGGTGGGTTTTTCCATCCGATCTCAAGAATCAGGCAAATACCGTGTCCACTTGGACCTTTGCATAACTCGGCGCTTATCGGGTATTGTGCAGACACCCTTCTTGGCACGGATAGACTACCCCAGAGCACTGCATAAATATGTTCATCACGGCACGTTGAGTCGACAGGTGTGGGGTCCTCGTATGTCGCCCATAGGATAATGGTTGTTGTCCGCTTCGCTAATGGCGTGGACGCGCAATCGCCGCGACGACTGTAGGATCGAGAAAACGCTGTGGGCTCGCGATCGACTCAAGGCTTGTTGTACTTGTCGCTCAACTTGTTCTTCAATGGTGCCTTGTATTTCTCGCAACCCTTTCCTTCATCATTTCCATTTCCTTCTCACCGCCATCTTTAGCTCTCTTCCGACTCCTATAAGAGTCTCCGTGCTCGGGAATCCACTCTCCATGGAACCTTGACCCGACGCCGTGTCCACTGTGGTGCTCTTTGTTTCCTAGGGCCTGTTAGCTCGCCTTTCTCCCCGTCGGGTGAAAAGATCCTTGGGTGGATCGGGCGTGAAACTCGTGAACTCGTTGCGCCATTGCTTCGCCTTCATCGCTTCTTGAATGATAAACCCCAAGAGACAACATATTCGCCTCGCTAGCACGTAGTGCTTCACTCGGTCCGTAGTCCGATCAAGGGACTTGTGCTACCAATTGACCGCTTCTAATTCTTGCTCTCCCATTGAGCAATTTTACCGCGCACTCCACTCGTGCAAGTCCGTGGGGTGAGTATTCCTTCTTGCGATGCTAATGTGGTCCTCACCGACTTCCTTGTCGCTCCGATTGCTTCATCGCCACAAACTCATCCCAATATGGCTCCAATCTTGGGTACTCTCCGATGGTCGACCGGTTTTGCTTCACATAATTTGTGTTCACCGCCTTGAAGTTTCTCCACGCCGCATCCATGGTCATCAATGCGTCGCGACGCACAAGATCTTCGGCTCCTTCGGGAATTCAAGGTTTCTTTGAGCTCGTCCACGATCCTCTTGGTGGCTCGGGCACTTTATGCCAATCCGAATAGGTGATTGGCACTTTATCCCTTACGATGTACCCGCATGTTGACCTGTATTTTGTCACGATTTTCTCGGTGCAACAGGGCCCCAGATCTAAGACCTCCGAGATGGTGTACCGCCTTGAGCTTCTTAGTTTTCCTCGTCCCCTGCCTTGCAACAGGAGCATCATCTGCAACAGCGGTGGAGGCCTCGGCACATTCGGTGGTTTGGTGGAGGGTAAGGTACCGCCGGGCTCTCCTCCATCAGAGGCTCGGTTTGGGCTCCATTAGAACTACAGCTCAACCCAAACATAATTTTCACAATTATTACAGTAATCATCTCATGGAATTTCAAAGTACAAATGTACCGTCCCTGTGTAATATTGTGTGTTGCTAAGATGAAAATGATTTTGCAAGAGCAAGATACTTAATTAGCTCGTAACAAAACTAATTAAGCAAGCATTAACTCTTGAACTAGTGCTTGATTGGTTGTAAATTTTGTGGACCCAATATGTAGCTATGGTGCATACAAAGGAGCACTAAAATGCTACACACATACACCTTGCAACGCCCATGGTTTGCATTAATGAAACTCAATCTAAATAAAACATGTAGGACAAGTGGAAGATGAAAACATGTAGGGCAAGTGGATGACTACAGAACAAAGCATGCAGATGCAACAAGTGGAAGATGATCCGTAGCATTCTTAGCTAGGCCTAAAATATGGTAGAAGCGAAGAATGAAGTAACAGGTTCGTCTAATAAGTATAAATGATTTTAACCATTCATTAAGTGTATACCCAACCACAAACAGGAATAGAGTTTCACAGTATAGTTATAAAAGTCTTAGGAAATGATTAGACAATGCATGTTCAAGAATCTAGAAACAACACATGATTAAACATCAGGGTGTGAAGTAAAATTAGGTAGTAGTCAAAAGAGACATCACAGTATGATAATAGAGTGATCCAATACTCAGATTTCAGACTTGCCATATATCACTTTTAATCATTGCACATATGAGCACAAGTGCAACCACAGTAATGCTTGATGAATCTTACAAAAGTTACACATACATCAAATGAAAAGTAGAATATACAATCAGAATGTACTAACCCTTGCCGTGAAACTGTGGGTACTCTAAAACTATGAAACACAGCTTAGACTATTACATGACCACAACTTAGATCACAATTTCAACAGTGATGATCGTAACGGGCCAAGAAAAGTTCCATTCGTGTGACGGGTTAGGCTTCAAGATTTTTCAAGTTGAGCGGGCTCGATTGTCTAGATCAATATTCTAATAAAATTAGGCAAGTTAATTAATTCTTGTTCCTGTTGCTTGCTTAAAGAAACAATTGGCACATACTCATGCATAATGGTGGTGGTTGTCTCTTGGCAATAATTAACCGACCAAAGGATTTCAATATCCCCAACGGTGAAGCAATCGCTTATTAACCGCCAAAAGGATTTCAATATCCCCAACAAAGGCACAAATCATGCAAGAAACCGTGATACCCTTCCTCTAAGAGCTTGCACAAAGAAGAACTATATATATATATATAAACTTGTCTCTTTAGGATCCCATGGTCTTAATCATGACACAAAAAGTGTTTGCAATAGACAATAACTCCTAAAATGATGTTTTGTGCTATGGGTGTATTCATCTTGTGCTAAATCGCTCAAAAATAATTCCATACCCCGCACTTATTATATTCCGACACGTAAAAGGTGGCTTTTTGCTTGTTTGACATGTTTATTCCTAATTAGTTGATGACTAATGTTCCAAAGGCACAACAAAGACATGATAGTGTATGATGGAAGTGTTTTGGACGTGAGCAACGAAGAAAGCAAGAATCACGCAGGCCGATCAAGAGATGCATGTAGCAGCAGATCATCCAAAATGCACGGCAACCATGCATGCTAATCACAAGAACATGACGAGTAGAGCACTGCAGAAAATGTGGCACCTGGGGCGGTGTCGGCGGGTCGGCGCTCGCTGGGGACGGCGTCGGAGGGCATCGAGTCGGGCGGCGCGCGCGCGAGCGCGAGGGCGGCGATCGTGGGCGCGCTACTGGTCGGCGCGCTGGGGACGCGCCGGAGGGCATCGGGTCGGGACGGCGCGGGCGCGGGGGGCGGCGGGACGGTGTCGAGCACGGAAGCTCAAGGGTTTTAGGTAGAAGAGTGAAGGGCGGAGTTTTAAGGGTAAAAGGTACAAGCGGCCGGATCTATTATTTATAGATGGAGATTATCGATGGCGGTTCTTAGAAAGAACCACCATCGATAATATTATCCGTGGCGGTTCGTATACGTAACCGCCATCGATAATGATATCTCGTGGCGGTTCAGATACGAACCGCCACAGAGATAATAGTTATCGATGGCGTGTTCTTTTAAGAACCGCCACCGATGTGCCTCTATACCTTGAAATTTATTTCTGAATCTTATACAGCTATTGTCGAATAGCAATACTGAGTTCGTAAGACCGAGTTTTTGGTGTTGCGCAATTGCAGCGTTTTTTGATTTTGTGTATTACTTGTAAAGCAAATACATAAGCAGTTTATGTGAAAGAATCCGACTCCTTTCACCGACGGACTCAACAAACTCTCCAAACTTTCAATCGGATAGAACACTATTTTGTCATCCCAAGAAACAAACAAGTACTCTTGAGATAATCAAACAATCACCAAAACTAGCAAAGTCCAAAATCGACTAAAGACCAAAAAACTAGCACATAGCTAGGAAACAAAACCGAAAAATGACTTTAAACTACCATGCACAAGATTATCTTCAACAGTGGTTATCATTAGGTTGATTACATAGAGGAAGACTTGTGCGGCCCGGTCATAATTTGCCCAGAGCTAGCTCCGCCTCGATATTTTGCCATTACTCGATATAGCTAATTATTTTCTTTCACAATTTGCCCTTCTTCATGATCGTCGCGATGATAGGTAGCTTCTCGAGTGGTTTCTTCCTCGAGCCCGATGTTGCCATCTACGAAAGGAGGCAACTCATCAAACTGGTTGTACTCTTCCTCATCCATGACATTCTCAACTCCGACGATCCTTCTTTTCCTCAAGAACTACATGGCGCTTCTTATCCGCCGGTCGATTACATAGAAGACTTGTGCTACTTGCTTCGCAAGTACGAATGGTTCATCTCTCAGATCCGACATGTTCGATGTCCAAAGTAGTGAAGCCGCATTTGTCCACCTTGACACCCTTTGGGAGTTGTACCCAACGACACCAAACATTGGGATCTTAAAAATACAAGAGTCGAGCTCCCAAATCTCTTCTATGAACCCGTAGAAGCTACTCTTCATCGCCTGTGTTGTCATAGGCATCTATGCGAACACCACTATTTTGGTAAGTGCTTTTGCTATCCCGAGATCTCGTAAAAGGTATATCCATTTATGTCGATCCTTGCCATGTCAAGATTGTACCGATGGCCCTTTGCCACCACCTCAACATGACACTCGTTTCTTTCCCACCATATGCTCTTTGAACCAATGATTGAACAAACGGTTATGCTCTTTTGTTACCCAAACCTCTCGATCGTCCACGATTTTCCTCTCGTAGCTTATCCTTGTGCATGTCCATATACGAGGACACCTCAACCGATTGTTGCAAACCGTGAAATGAGCTTTTTCAATAATCCATGATCGTAAGAATTTGTTGATTTCTTCCAATTGTCCTTTCCCACCAAATTTACCTCATGTCGGGATACAGCACTCCTACCGTTCCACCCTCCATGTAATCCACGCAAAACTCGATAACCTCCTCGCTTGCATAACCTTCCACAATGCAGCCTCCCGCCGAGATCGACATGCGTACATACTTCTTCAGATACCCATGTACCTTTCGAACGGGTACATCCGATGCAGAATACGGGCCACATACATTTATCTCATTCACAAGGTGAACAATGAGATGAACCATTATATCGAAAAATGATGGAGGGAAATACATCTCTAGCGGCATAGTGTCTTGACCACATCATTTTGCGCTCGTAAAGTCCGATGGGATCGATGACCTTCGTGAAATCGTGTTGAAGAAGAAACACAACCTCATGATTGCCTCTCTGACCTTTTCGTGCAAAATACCTCTAATTGCAATAGGAAGCATTTGTGTCATCATCACATGACAATCATGAGACTTCATGCCGCTTAACTTCAAATCTTTCATCGAGACCGCTTGATGCTTATGAGTAACCGACGGAACTTTCACACCATGCAAGCATTTGCAAAGTTCTTCTCTCTTTCTTCGAAAGAGTGTAGCAAGTCGGGGAAGGTAAAGTCGCCTTTCTGTCCCGAGGATGTAGCTCACTCGATTTTCATATCTTCCAGTCCCTTCGTGCCTTTAGTCCGTCCTTAGTTTTGCTAGGAATGTTCAAAGAAAAGACCAATCAAGCTATCACATACATTTTTCTCACGCATGACGCCTATGCAAAGGTCGAACTTCTAAGTCCTTCCAATAGGCAAGTTCCAAAATATCGATCTCTTCTTCCATGTGGTCTTCTCAAGACGAGATCTCGATGTATTATTACTATCTCCCTTTCCAAGTACGACATTAATATCCTTAACCATATCATATACCTCTTCCCACGACGAGGCCTTGGGGCTATATCATCCTCTTTGTCCCGTCGAATTGTTTTTTCATATTGCGGTAGGGGTGATTCTCGCAAGGAACCTACGGTGATGCATGTACACGTTTTCCTCGAGTTATTGAGCCACACACTAGCGGCTTCATCCATGCATCGGGGCATGCTTTGGCCCTTTATAGTATGACCGGATAGGTTACCAAGGGCGTGGAAATCATTGATGGTGCAAAACAACAATGCCCGTAGGATGAAGTACTCGCTTGTACTCATCCCATACCGTACACCTTCGCTCCACAAGATCACAAGATCTTCCACCAATGGTTGTAGGTATACATCAATATCATTGCCAGTTGTCTCGGCCCTTGGATAAGCAAATGACATCATAATGTACTTTCGTTTCATACACAACCAAGGAGGAAGGTTGTAGATACAGAGAGATACGGGCCAAGTGCTATGAATACTACTCATGTTACCGAAAGGATTCATTCCATCCGTACTCAACCCAAACCTTACATTCCTCGGTTCATTCCTCAAGTCCATCCTAAAGAGCCTATCGATGGTTCTCCATCGCGTAATCAGCAGGTGTCTCGACTTTCCATCCTTTACGCTCTTCCGAGTGCCATCGCATCGCTTGGGCATGCTTTTGTTTCCAAATAAACGCTTCAACCTAGGTATTACCGGTAAATACCACACCACTTTAGCGGAGCCCTTTCTTCACCACGGTGCCCTCATTGTCATGGCCTTTACGCTTGTATCGTGATGATTTGCACACCGGACATACATGCATGTCTCAGATACTTTGCGATAGAGTATACAATCGCTTGGACATGCATGTATTCTTTCTACTTCCAATCCCAATGGACATACAACCTTCTTAGCTAAATAAGTGGTTATCGCAATACGCTTCCATCCGAAGCATGTCCGCTAAGAGTTGTAATAGCGCCGTGAAACTTTTATCTGACCAACCATTGCTTGCCTTCAATTTTAGAAGTGAAAGCACGGTGTGCAACTTTGTGTATTCCTCCTGCAACCCGGGAACAAAGGTGTGTCCGAGTCATCCAACAAACCCTTGAATTGATTAAACTCTCTCGACTAGTGTAGTTCCCTTCGCATCGCGCAACATCCGAGCAAGATTATTATCGCCATCAATGTCCAACCTATCCTCATCGATCCATAATCGATGTCACCGCCATAATGCCTTCTCCATCATCCAATACGTTATCACCTTCATGTATGTTTTCCTCTTCACCGTGACTTGTCCAACGTGTATAGCCAAGTACAAAACCTCTTGAATCAAGTGCAAGTGGATGTGCTCTTTGTCCAAAACATTTTCTCATTCTTGCAATCAATGCATGGACAATGTATGTACTCCGCCTTCTTGTGCAACTTGTTCTCCTCAATGCTCTTAGAAAAGCAGATACCCCATCGATGTAATCTCTACCAGTAACGGTTCGCATTGTACATCCATCTCCTATCCATCTAAAATTAATTAACATATAAAAATTGATTAAAAACTAATCTAATTACTTATCATCTAAATGAGCTAGATAATAAATTCATCATCTAAAATGATGAGCATTCACCTACCAAATTAGCTAAAATTTCATGTATATTAATATCCAATAATCTTAATTAAATAAATTTAATATATGTCCGCACTAATGGAACCAAATTAATAGTAATTAAAAACTAATCAATACTTTTCCTGTAAAGAAGCTAGATAATAAATTCATCATCTAAAAATGATGAGCACCCACCTACCAAATTAACTAAAATTTCATTTATATTAATACCCAATAATCTTAATTAAATAAATTTATTATATGCAAGATGTATATGTCCGTACACTAATGGAACTAAATTAATAGTAATTAAAAAACTAATCTAATTACTTATCATCTAAAAGAGCTAGATAATAAATTCATATATATGCAAGATGTATATGTCCGTACACTAATAGAACCCAATTAATAGTAATTAAAAAACCAATCTAATTACTTATCATCTAAAGGAGCTAGATAATAAATTCATCATGTATCAAATTAACTTAAAATGCAATTAATATTAAATATATGCTTAATCATAATTCATCATCTATAAAAGGAACACAACATCATCTAATGAACCTAGCTAGGAAATAAATTCATCAACTACAAAATGGTAGCTAAATAAAAATAAACAAAATCTAAACTTTTCATCTCATCTACATATAAATCCTAATTAAACTTGGTTTAAAAATTAAATTGCAACAAGATTAACACAAATCAAGAGAGGAGAAAAAATAACTCACCAAGGAACAACTAGAGGAAGTACAAGCACAAGAATTGGAGAAAACGAAATCAAATTTAGAAGTTTTGGTTTGTTCTCGGAAGAAGAAGACCAAGGTCGCATCGACCACCTATTTATAGGCAATATTATTAGTGGCGGTTTTTAACTAGAACCGCCATCGATAACATTATTCGTGGCGTTCTATCCTCGAATCACATCGATAATGAATTATCGATGGCGGTTCGAGGATATAACCGCCACGGATAATCCAATAGAATCGAGCATGTTGGAGGATAGCACCGCCACTAATAATTTAGTTATCGCGACGGTTCTAGCCTCCAACCGCCATCGATAATGATTTAGTTATCGCGGCGGTTCTATCCTTGAACCGCCATCGATAATTATTATCGCTGGCGGTTCTAGGATAGAACCGCCACCGATATTTTTCCCACCATTTTGAAATAGAACCGCCATCGATAATTATCTTTGTGGCGGTTCAAAACTCCGCCACAAATAGACCGTCACCTATTGCGTGTTTTGGCGTAGTGAATCGATACCAACTTAACAATGCAAGAAGTAGGATGTGTGCAACTACATACACATGCACTTGAAGAAAAGGAAACTGATAGGGTAATTCCTATTGAACCACTAGATTATTATCACAAGCATGCAGACACGCTTGACTCATCCAAAAAAATCAGTAGTACAAAATATTATTGAAACATACTGAGTAGAGCTCACCAAAATTATCATAATCAAATAGAGGTAAGGGAAAACTCATATGACTACAAGCATCTCATAACCATATGTGCGTATTAACAACCTCCTCTCTCTTTTGAACATTAGTATTCTCATGTGTGTATTAACTACTCATGTTTGTTAAAGATACTTCACTTTGTTATGAGAAAGAAATGACGTAACCCCTTCACTGATAGTGCTAATCTACTGTGCTATGTATTTGTGCTTAGTTTATTCCTTGTTTGGTGTCAAAGAATTGCCATAAAATTATATGTTTATTTTTAACAAATCCATACAGTGTTTTATTACGAATGCATAAAGCTGGTTGGATAAGATGATTTAGATACTAAAAGACCATGTGGAGGTCTATCCTTGTGTGTGATGAGTTATTGATATTATTTAAGCATGTGGTGTTTTGATTTGAGTTGGAAAATGCATTTGAAGAAGAAGATTGCAAAGTTGGCCAAAGATGCTTGGTCATACCGGCCAGGGGGCCGGGGTGTAGTAGCACCGGCCATGTGTGGTCACACCGGCCCTAGGACGGTGCGATTTTTCCAGAGAGGGGTGCTTCGAGTTTTTGGAGGCCGGTCATACCGGCCAGGGGGCGGTATGACCAGCCAGCGGTGCTACCAGCAGGGGTGCGGTAGCACCGGCCCTTGTGAGCTAGGATGACTGTTCATTTATGATTTTTGATGGTTTTAATTGAATATCTTTTCGGACATTCCTATGTGAGGTGTTTCCTTGTTTTTGATGGTTACAGGATGACGGTGCTTGATCATGGTGAGGCGGAGGATGATCGGGACTAGACGAGGTGAGATCGTGGTAGCTCCAAGAGTGGTGAGATCGTGGTAGCTCCCAGGGTGAGTACCACTATGTTTAGGTCTCCTGGGGTTGTCAATGGGACTTCTGACCAGAAGGTTGCTACTCCTGCTGGTTCTGCCTCTAGCAAGGCGAAGTACACATGCACCTTCTGTCAGAAGGATAGTCACCTATTAGATTTCTACTTCAGATGCACCAAGATCTTAAGGCGTGAGCGTGTAGCTGCTCTTAGGGGTATTTAGAGTCGCCTATTTTTGGGCAGCATCTAGGACTTGGTTTTCATGATGTTCATTCGAGTTTTAGTCTGGAGCTGCTCGTGGTCAGTTTACCCGCCATCCTCTTGATATTTCTCGTTTTTCCCATCGAGGTAGATATCAGCGGCGTGAGGTGTTTTCTAGTAGGAGGTTCAGGTAGCCTCACTGGGATGGTCCGACCTTTGCACCATGGTGGGCCAACCCAGTTTCGGCTTCTAGATATTCTACTAGGGTTGCTACTAATCTTGTGAGAGTTGAGCATCAGAGAGACACTTGAGTCCAGTCCTCTTATGTGGCTGGTACTCTGAGGTGTCGTGTGGTTCAGTATTGGGTTCCCAGGTCTTCACTTTATCCCAGTACTGAGTCATCTCTCTCTCTTTTGGCTTGATCAGGTTCGTCGGATGGGGAAGGGAGATGTTTGGATTGTTAACTCTGGTTGTTCTCGCCATATGATCGGAGATTCTCGTTGGTTCTCTTCCATAGTCCGAGCCCCGGTGATGAGTTGATCACTTTTAGGGACGCTTCTTTAGGTAGAGTTATTGCCAAAGGTATCATCTATATTAATGATAATTTCATTCTTAAAGATGTTGCCTTAGTGAGTAAGCTGCAATACAATTTGCTTTCTGTTTCTCAGCTTATCGATGACTCTTTCGAGGTAAGTTTTAAGAGTAATACCTATAGAATCCTTGATTCATCAGGAGGGTTAGTTTTCATAATTTCTAGATTTGGGAGTCTTCCATGCTGATTTTTTTGCTTCTTCTGGAGACTCTCTTCGCTGTTTGATTGCTTCTGAGTCCCGTGATCTCTCCTTCTGGCATAGGAGACTTGGTCACGTTGGTTTTGATTATTTGATTAGAGTTAGTAGCCACGACCTCATTCGTGGTTTGCCCAAACTCAAGATGGTTAAAGACTTAGTTTGCTCTCCTTACCGACATGGCAAGATGGTTACTGCTTCTCATCCTTTAGTCACCGTAATGATGACTGATGCACTAGGACAGATTTTACATATGGACACTGTTGGTCCAGCTAGAGTGCAGTCAGCAGGAGGGAAGTGGTATGTTATTGTCATTGTTGATGATTTTTCTAGGTATTCTTGGGTATTTTTCATGGCCTCGAAAGATGAGACTTTTTCTCACTTTAGGGGTTTGGTTAGTAGGTTGTTTGTTGAGCTCCGAGGTGCATTACGAGCTATACGCAGTGATAATAGCACGGAGTTCAAGAATTCCTACTTTAAGAGTTTCTATGTGGAGTCTAGTTTAGAGCATCAGTTCTCCTCTCCATATGCCCCTCAGCAAAATAGCGTAGTGAAAAGGAAGAACAGGACCTTGGTTGAGATGGCTAGGACGATGCTAGACGAGTACAGTACTCTTAGGAAGTTTTGGGCTGAGGCTATAGCTACTGCTTGCCATGTTTTTAATCGGGTTTTCTTGAGAGCACATTTGCACCACACTTCTTACGAGTTGAGGTATGGACGAAAGCCCAGTGTATCTCATTTTCGCGTATTTGGTTGCAAGTGTTTCATCTTGAAGTCTGATAACTTAGATAAGTTTGAGTATCATTCTTTTGATAGTATTTTTCTAGGTTACTCAACTTCTTCTCATAGCTATAGGGTCTAAAGTTGCGATGCGAATAGAATCGTAGAGACCTGTGACGTGACCTTTGATGAGGCTAGCTTAGGAGATAGACCTGATATTTCAGGCTCTTCTTATCCCTCCGAGACTATCTTTGTGGAGGATGAGGATGATGGAGATAATGATCTTCCATCAGATCTAGTCCCCTCTACACCTGAGGTGCCTCCTGTTTCTATTTCTGCACCTCAGGGAGACCAGCCCTTGCCTTCCGACTCTCCTTCAGCTAGTGGCTCTATTTCTGCCTCTTATGTTCAAGAGATAGAGGCCACTTCTGTTGCTAGACCTCTCCATCATATCCAGAAAATTCATCCACCTGATCAGATCATTGGCAATTTGTTTGAGTGGGTTACTCACTCAAAGTCAAGTTTGTCCAACTTCTGCCTTCACGTAGCCTTTGTTACCTCTTTTGAGCCGAAGGATGTTTCTCATGCATTATCCGATGAGTCATGGATTAATGCGATGCATGAGGAGCTTGAGAACTTTGTGAAGAACAAGGTTTATACTGCTGAGCCCCATCTGGTCATAATGTCATTGGGACCAAGTGGGTGTTCAAAAACAAGCAAAGTGAGGATGGGGTTATCATTAGAAATAAGGCTAGGCTAGTTGCATAGGGTTTTACTCTGGTTGAGGGTCTTGACTTTGAGGAGACTTTTGCCCCTATAGCTAGACTAGAGGCTATCAGGATCCTACTTGCATTTTCGGCATCCAAAGGCTTCAAGCTTTATCAAATGGATATCAAGAGTGCATTCCTCAATGACTATATTGAGGAAGAGGTTTATGTCAAGCAACCTCTAGGATTCGAGAACCCCAAATACCCAAACCATGTCTTCAAGCTTTCTAAAGCTTTGTATGGATTTAATCAGGCCCTAGAGCATGGTATGAGAGGCTTAAGTCCTACCTTCTTAGTCATGGTTTCAAAATGGGTTTTGTAGACAAGACATTGTTCATCAGACACCAAGATTCACATTTCCTCTTCGTCTAGATTTATGTGGATGATATCATTTTTGGTTGCTCTAATCAATCTCTTGTGTCTCAGTTTTCTGAGGTGATGAGTACAGAGTTTGAGATGAGTATGATGGGCGAGTTGAGCTACTTCCTCGGCTTTCAAATCAAACAGACTCGGGAGGGTACTTTCCTGCACCAAGGTAAGTACACTCGGGACCTCCTAAGGTGATTTGATATGTCTGATGGAAAGCCTGTGATAACTCCTATGGCTATCTCTGCTGTCCTCAAGCTTAACGAGGATGGTGAGCTTGCTAATCAGAAGGAGTTCTAAAGCATGATTAGCTCCCTCTTGTACCTCACTTCCTCGAGGCCAGACATACACTTTATCGTGTGTATGTGCGCTCGATTTCAGGCTTCTCTTTGTGCCTCTCATCGCTAGGCGGTGAAGCGTATCTTCAGGTACCTTCGAGCTACCATTGATTATGGCATTTGGCACTCTTCCTCTTCTTGTCTGTTCCTTAGAGCCTTCTCCGATGCAGACTTTGTTGGCTGTAGGATAGATAGGAAGAGCACTTCTGACACTTGCCAATTCATTGGCACTTCTCTTGTTTCTTGGTCATTTAGGAAGCAGTCCGAAGTTGCACAGCCTACCGCTGAGGCCGAGTATGTTGCTGCAGCTAGTTGCTATAGTCAGGTGCTCTGGATGAGATCAACCTTGCGGGACTTTGGGTTAGAGATAGAGAGTGTTCCACTTTTCTATGATAACAACTCTACTATCTGCATTGCTAAGAATCTAGTGCAGCACTGCAGGACCAAGCATATTGATGTTAGATATCACTTCCTTAGAGACCATGCGAAGGGAGACATAGCGCTTCAGTTTGTGGAGAGTGACCACTAGATAGCCGATATCTTTACCAAGCCTTTGAATATCTCTAGTTTTGTGTCCTTGAGAGGAGAGTTTCGAGTTGTGTGCCCCTACAGCTTATTGTGAGTGAGAGCTGGTTTGTATATTATGTATTATATATATTTCCTTCTAGTTTTTCCTTTCTTTTGTTTTGTTCTGGGTTTATTTTCTAGAGTTGAGAGTTCACTTCACTTAGACTTCTGGCATGCTTCGCATGGACCTCTCATCTTATGCTTTAGGTTGCTATCATGCATAATTAGCTGTTCTCTCTTCTCTCTAGGTTGAGTTCCCTCATAGTCTTATAAGTCTAGCAAGTGTTGGGCTCCCTGGGTAGACAAGGTCTATGTGCACTCCTTAGCTTCGGATCTAGAGGCAGCTTCCCTATGTCAATCTTTGGGGAAGATGAGAGCGAGTCTAAGTCATAATGTTCTCTACTATCTTTTCTATACTTTATAGCCACCCAGTTTGGAGTTTCTCGATCTTCCTCTCCTCATTTTATGTTTTTGGTTTTGATTGAGTTTATTTGGTTATACTTGAGCTTAATTCTGCTAATAACTTAACTTAAACCAAATTTGTACTCAAATTTTTATGCCTTTTCAGATGTTTGTCAATATACTCATCAAGGGGAGATTGAAAGACTATGTGGAGGTCTATCCTTGTGCGTGATGAGTTATTGACATTATTTAAGCATGTGGTATTTTGATTTGAGTTGAAAAATGCATTTCAAGAAGAAGATTGCAAAGTTGGCCAGCATGACCGGTCATACCGACCAGGGGGCGGTATGATTTGTTTTGTTCTGGGTTTATTTTCAGATTTTTTCAGAGAGGGGTGCTTCGAGTTTTTGGAGGACGGTCATACTGGCCAGGGGGTGGTATGACCGGCCAGCTATGCTACCGGCAGGGGTGCGGTAGCACCAACCCTCGTGAGCTAGGATGATTGTTAATTTATGATTGTTGATGGTTTTAATTGAATCTTTTTGGACATTGCTATGTGAGGTGTTTCCTTATTTTTGATGGTTGTAGGACGACGGTGCTCGATCATGGTGAGGCAGAGGATGATGGGGACTAGGCGAGGTGCGCCGGAGGTCCAGGCGGTCAAGGATCACCAGAAGATAATTGAAGACGGAATCTTGGCAAGCCTAGAAGATAAGGATAGAATGAGATGCCAGCTGGACACTACTCAGATCAATGAGGATTGTTGGATCATGGTCTAGTTGATAGGATAGTGGGTCTAGTTAGTGTTCTTTGAAAACTATTCAAGAACACCCATTATGTTTGTGGGTTTTGGGTTAGCCCTTGCATGGCTGTGTGAGTGGGTTAATCCTAACCCTTGATGGAGTGCTCTAGGGTTGAGAGACTCATCCAAGGGTGGTAGGTGACCCAAGAGTAGTATAAATAGAGGGGAAGGGGTGGCATTCTCCTCTTGAAGGTTGTAGAGGTTTTGTATGCTCCTTTGACCTTTGCCCACTTGTTGTGAGGCTTTGTAAACCTCCTCTTCCAGAAATGCAAATCCTTTCACTTATGTTCAATTTTCTTTACGCATTTACATTCCGCACTTAAATTCCGCAATTAAATTCCTTATTTAATTACTTACAATTTACATTTACGTAATTTGGATTTGCCTCCCCTCCTTCTACATGCTTTCGATTCTTGTGCCAAGGATGTTGATTGATGGATGAATCTTTCTTTAGATCATATCCCTATCATCTAGGCAATCCATGTGTTTGTCTTGCAAGAAATCGGTTTTTGAGCTATTGAATGAATCATTCTTGTTGATTGTGTTTTTGAGGTCTAGGACTTGTTTTCTCGCTTGTTGTGAAGTGTGGGAAGTCATCTAAGATCACCTTGATCATCAAAAACCCATGAGCAAGTTTTAGATCAAGTTCTTCAATTTTGCTCAAACTTGGTATGTTCTTCCTTAAAAGTGAAACAGGTTGGAACTTTGATGTCAATCCTTGCAATT
Organism: Otatea glauca; assembly: GCA_036346275.1. Taxonomy (NCBI): domain Eukaryota; kingdom Viridiplantae; phylum Streptophyta; class Magnoliopsida; order Poales; family Poaceae; genus Otatea; species Otatea glauca. Next base: position 14,365,969 of record CM070720.1, read on the forward strand.
GAAAGTTGGAATGAGTTTCTAACATTCTTAGGATCACATCTATCATGTTTCATGAGTTTTTGATGATCCAATCAAAAGTTGGTTCATTTTTGCTTTTGGACTACATGCTGTTCTTGAGCTCGGTCATACCACACACTCTCCGCTCATACCGATCATTGGTCATACGCACCTCTCCACCATACGGATCATCGGTCATGCCACCCTCCCGGTCATACCAGCCTCACAAGGAAAAATCCTCACTCTAACTTGCTTCTTTTGGTTGATTTGTTTGAGGGCTTGTTTTGGATTATTTTGAGTGGGGAATATTTTATTTGCGACCATTCACCCCCTCTGTTTCGTCATCTCTCTCGACTTTTGTGGTCGGCAATGAATTTATGGGGCAGGCGCTAGATCTAAAACTTGAAGGTCACATAAGACAAAGGTTTAGACAGGTTTAGGCCCTTGACGGAGGAGGTAATACCCTTGTCCTGTGTGCTGAGATTATTTGGATCTCTTGGATCTAAGATTGCTCGTGTCCCTGTTGTTGTCCGCCCTCTCCCTTATATAATGGGGGTTGGGCGGTTTACAGAGTCCCGATCGGTTATTGGATTATAATCGGTTACAGGATAGAGTTTACATCTTTATCTTATCCTCCTAACAATTAGGATTACAATCATATCTCTTATATCTAAATATTTGTTCAACTGTCTCTAGGATATATCCCCTTGCGCATGGCAGTAAGGCTTGGCGCGAGCTTATCCTCCTGGGCCTTCCACTCGCCCCTCTCTCCTCGTGCACTTCGGGCGGTTATGAAGACACTGTTTCTTATATTCCACAAGAGTCCCCGAGTGATTCATGATCCGATTGCTATATCTTTATCTGGGTCTCAACTTTGGATCAACGTTCTCAGCTTCCAGCATAAACCTCTGTCTGGTTTCTTCTTTGATTTGAATGCTTCTCCTTGCAGCAAGAGGATTATGAAGGACTCGAATATAACCCCCGGTTTTTTGTTCCAACTGATTATAATCTTCCGTCTGACAGCTTTATTATGGGTAGCTTCGTGGATCTGACCCATATCTCATATGAAGATTAGATATTTCCTCCCGCTCGAGGCGAAACCCTAATATCCTTCCTCTTCAAGGATCAATACTAGACAGTCTTCGAAGTTGTTTTGACTTCCTGTGCCAATTCATTTTTCGAAAACCTCTTTCGCTTCTGAAACTATCTTAACTCCAAGTCTTCTCGGCTTTTGATGTCATTACATCTTCGCATTTACTTCAACCTTACCGTGATCGCTATAAAAGGCGAACCAGTTGCTTTTAGAATTTATTCTCTCACGCTTAGTCCTCCATTTTCCCGCACTAAACTCCACCTTCTTCCCGAGGGATTTCATGGACAGCCGGATCCGTAACTTGCCGAGGAGTGGGCGCTATTCAACTCTCCATGGCCGAATGGGTCAAGAAAAGGTTGTTGCCCTCGATCGCGCCATCGTTGATGCCTTCCTCGAATTGTCCCCGCCTTCATAGGGCTAAGGAAGCTCTCGTGGAGGCGCTTGGTTGTGTGCGCCGTGGAGAAGTATAATACTCCTGTAAATGTAAGAGTCTTTTCCCAAGCATAGTGCCTGGGGAACTTATATAATAAAGAAATACCTTCCGAGTGATATCTATGACTGTCGTTAGACATAGCTTAGACCCAACTTGGGGTATATCAAAGCTTGCATGGCTCTTTGGTCGGGTGATATCCATATCCGACTGCCGCAGGATATATCTTAGGTCCAACTTGGGACATATTAAGATTTGAGCGGCTCTTGGCCGAGTGATACCTATATCCGACTGCTGTAAGATATAGCTCTAGTCCAACTTGGGACATATTAAGATTTGCGCAGCTCTTGGCCGATTGATACCTATATCCGATTACTGTAGGATATAGCTCTGGTCCGACTTGGGACATATCATATTCACGTGGCTCTTGGCCGAGTGATACCCATATCCGACTACTGTAGGATATAGCTTAGGCTCGACTTGGAGCGTATCATATTTACATGGCTCTTGGCCAAGTGATACCCATATCCGATGGCTGTAGGATATATCTTAGGCTCGACTTGGAGCGTATCATATTTACGTGGCTCTTGGCCGAGTGATACCCATATCCGACTGCTATAGGATATAGCTTAGGCTCGACTTGGAGCGTATCAGGATTTTCTTGGCTCATGGCCGAGTGATACCTATATCCGACTGGTGTAGGATATAGCTCTGGTCCATTTTGGGACATATCAAGGTTTATCCGAACGGTATCCGTACTCGCTTATTACGATGCACGCTTTATCGACCCATCTTGGTGCATACCATTGGAACCGTGCCTTATCAGGCTCAACCTGTGATATATGATTCCACCATGCGGTAACCAACTAGCGACCCAACGTGGGGTATATCACAAGAAGATATTTTTAATCCAAACTCGAGGATACTTACCGAAGTAGAACTCGTTGGGGTGATCTGAGCAATAAGGTGATCGACTTCGCACTCTTTAGATATCGGGGTTGCTTGTTCCACCGCATTGATCTCCGAGCGTAAGCTTTTGCTTCCGTTGACTCGATCCGTGGAGCCCCAGATATGTTGTCCACTCGTGCTCGGTTCTGGTAATCGCCCTCGCCGGGAGGGTCTTTCTTCTGGCGCCTCATCCTTCGCTGGAGCCGTTGTTTGTTTTTTCACGCGCAAAACGCTGTGGTAAAGCGCTTTGGTGGCGTGCTTTCCTTAGGGTGGAAAGGATAGATCGATCCATGACAAGATTGTAATCGGGCACCTCCTCCGTGGCTCAGGGCGGCTGCGCTTCGCTACCGCAACTAGCTTCTCGCCTTTCTGTTTTTTGTCTTTGTACTTGGAGGACTTAGCCTTGTCGCCTTTGTTCTTCTATTGCAGGCGATCTTCTTGGCGCTCGGCCAGGGAGTCTAAGGTCGTGGCATAGCAGTCGGCTAATGCAAACATCTTCTTTATGAAGGCCGGTGGTTTCCTGGACATTTTCTTGATCAAATCAGGATCACTGACCCCTTTCTGAAAGGCTGCTACCACCACTGCATCAGATACATCCCTGATGGTGTTTTTCTTCTGCATGAAATGCTGGATGAAATCTCTCAGCATTTCATCTTTCTTCTGGTGAAGCCGATATAGGTCCCATGAGGTGCTAGGCCTCTCATAGGTTCCCTGAAAGTTCGTGATAAATTGATCGCAAAGATCGCTCTAGGAGTCCACCGAGTTTGCAGGAAGTCCTGTGAGCCATGATTGAGTTGAAGGGGTGAGATTGACTGGCAGATAATTTGCCATCACGTTTTGATTGCCCCCAGCCACTTTAACCGCCAGGGCATAGACCTGCAGCCAAGCTTCGGATCTCGATCCTCACAAACTTAACGATGCCCTTGGGGTTGAAACCTTCGCCATACTACTCGTGTAACCGAGAAGTGAACGCCGATTCCGCCGATAGATCCGCTGCCATGATGAGGGGAGTTCGACGTGGCAAGCCTCTGGCTCGACGATTGTTATCAACGTGTCGGGGTGGAGTTCGGCGTGGCTAGCCCATGACTCGGCGATCGTCATTGTCGTTCCGACCCCGGTGATGATGGTCTCTATGGTCATTGCGCCGCCGCATCGCTGATCACTTCATCGATCGTGACCGCACCGAAATTTTCGTGGTCGCGTAGCGCCAGCGCCATTGTTCCTCGCCTCGCTCTTGCCGTATGGCGGTGATGTCTTGGCGGAGGTCGCGGTTGAGATTTCGGCGGGCGTCTCCGATCGTTGTGTGGGGCGCCGATCGCCGCAGATTCGACCGGTAGCACCGATCGCTAGCCACGCGAGTAGCCGCGTGGGACCGTGGAGTGCGCTTTCTCCCATCGGCTTTTCCCGATTCTCACAATTGCTACCGCCATCACCATGGCCTTAATCGGGCCACGATTGGGGCCGCTGGCTATCGATGCAATCATCGGGTCCAACAGGTCGAGAAGCGCCTTGGAGGCGACGACGCTCAGCCGTGTATGGAAGACAACTTGGTCTCCCAATTTTGATTGTAGGATGTCCTCGTGGACATTGCGCCGCGAGATCGAAGCAATCGCGCTCGTGCCTCCTTAGCCTTACGAAGAAGGCGATCTTCCTCCGCAGCCTTCTTGAATCTCTTGTTGGCGTTGGAGATCGGTCTTTTGCTCTTTATTGCGAAGATGCCACGAAGATTGTAGCACCTCGTCGCCGATCGCTTTGGCGGTCGAGTCGAGTGGCACACCGAGATGGGTCGGCCGGATCTTTACCGATTGGATCTGGTTTAGGTCTAGGCAAACAAGTTCTCCGAGTGCATTCATGATGAAGTCCAGGTTTCCAAAACGGAAAGCCTGGCCGGAGATGAAGGTGGTGATGATTCCACTGATTGCTGCCATCGAGTTTGTAGGAAAAGATTATATCGCTTCCCTTACCTGGCGCGCCAACTGTCGACTTTTGTGGTTGGCAATGAATTTATGGGGCAGACGCTAGATCTAAAACTTGAAGGTCACACAAGACAAAGGTTTAGACAGGTTCAGGCCCTCGACGGAGGAGGTAATACCCTAGTCCTATGTGCTGGGATTATTTGGATCTCTTGGATCTAAGATTGCTCGTGTCCCTGTTGTTGCCCGCCCTCTCCCTTATATATTGGGGGTGGGGTGGTTTACAGAGTCCCGATCGGTTATTGGATTCTAATCGATTACAGGATAGAGTTTACATCTTTATCTTATCCTGCTAACAACTTGGATTACAATCATATCTCTTATATCTAAATATTTGTTCAACTGTCTCTAGGATATATCCCCTTGCGCACGGTAGCAAGGCTTGGAGCGGAGCTTATCCTCTGGGCCTTCCACTCGGTCCTGTCTCTCCCTCAGGCACTTCTGGGCCGGTTATGAAGACACCTGGGTTCTTATATTCCACCATCTCGATCCTTCAGATACGAGGTTCTTGTAATGAATATAAACACAATCAATGTTATTCGAATTGAAACTTTGTATGAGCATAACAATTGACCTCCAGAGTCCAGACCAAACAAATAAGAAAATCTAGTACAAGACTTCAGTTAAGACTCAGGACAACAAGAATAAAATAAATAGAACAAAACCAGATATAAGCACCATAACTTAATTCATAAATTACATTAGCACTATCGGTGAAGCATCAGATTCACCCAAGCAAACAATACTAAGAAAACAATAAAGTTGATGCACATTTCTTGCTTTTATGCACCCAAGCAAACAATAAACTTGACATACTTGATACATGTTTACCAAGATTGTTCTAGCTCACTGTCTACATAATGAGACCCATTCCATGCACACTATTTTTTTTAAAAAAAATACTCCAAATACCACACATCTTAATTAGCATGTACAATAAATCTATACAAAAAAAGTTCTCGTAACAACAGGCAAGTGCAGAGACGCACTTACAAAGGCTCGTAACAACAAAGTGAATCGGAGGCAGTGGGGGGAGGTGCGGGTGGGGTGGGGCATCGACACAGAGGGGGAGGTGCGAGCGAGGCGCTAGGGGAGAGAGGCCAGCCGGGGGTGACGCTGAGTGGGAGGCAGCTGGAGGGAGGTGTGGGCGGAGGTAGGGCATCAACACCGAGGGGAGGCACGGCCAGAGGCTCCCAGGGGAGGCCAACCGAAGGTGACGACGAGGGGAAGGCGGCCGGAGGGAAGTGTGGGTGGAGGTGGGGCGGACGGTGGCTAGGGTTTATGAGAGGGCCGGACGGTGGCTAGGGTTTGGGAGGGGGACAGACGGAGGTAGGGGCAGATGGAGGCGCGGGCAGAGGTGGGGGCAAAGTGCGATGGAGAGAGGGTGGAGAGGTTGTGAGGGTGGCGAGGTGCAAAGGGGCAATGTAGAGGCAAATGGCAAGTGCGGGCAAAGTGTTTAGGCAAAGTTTGAACCGTCTGTGATGTAAACTGGCTCATATAATAAATGCGTGTACCATTTCACAAGTGTTACTTAGCTCAGTTGGCAAACAGCTTAGCGGAGTGGGCGTGAGGTCTCGGGTTCAAATTGCTAGGAGGGCGGTTTTTTTTGCAGCACCGATACATCTTAGACGGTTAAGTATTAGAACTGTCTGTGATGAGTAGTATCATAGACAGTTTAATATAATAACCGTTTATGATGTGTTTTTTTTTAATTTCTTCTTTTTTTTCCTAAAGTTAATTTGTTTACCTAAGTAAATTTTTTTCTCTGGTAATTATTTCTAATGCTAGAATTTGCATGTACTGCCCAATTAATATTTTAACTCAAGTTAATTTCTACATTTATCTTCAAGTTGATTATTTTGCCAAGTTAAATTTTTTGTTAAGTTAAAATTTTGTTGCCAGTTTTTTAAGCCTGTTTTTTAGGCCTGTTCTTTTAAGTAGTTTTTTCATTGCAATAAATACATCTCATTAATTATAATATAAGAACACTTGAAATAAACATGACAACCTCATCACAACTCCACTTGCTTATTCTTTTGTATAAAAATTAGCTCTTCATGATGATCGATACGTTGTAGCTATCTTCCTCAGGTTGTTCTTCCTGAACCGTGACGCTAGTACCAATAGGAGGCAACTCATCAAACCGATTATATTCTTACTCATTTACCACATTCTTGACTCCGACAATCCTCATTTTTCCCTGAAGAACAATATGTCAATTCTTGTTGGACGGGTCAGTTACATAGAAGACTTGAACAAATTGGTTAGCGAGAACAAATGGTTCGTCTTGGTATCCAACACATTCGAGATCCATAGTAATGACTCCATACTTGTCAACCTTCACATGTTGCAGGTGAACCCAACGGCACCAAATAAGAGGATCTTGAATAGTATGTAGTTGAGCTCCCAAATTTCCTCAATGAACCCATAGTACAAGCTCCTCATCGACCCAACGATATTCATCTCATCTATACGAACACCGCTATTCTGGTTTTTGCTCTTCATGTCCTGATATCTCATGTAAAATCTGCACCCATTTAAGTCAGATCCTTTCCATGTTACAACCAGAATGCTGGCCCTTTGCCAACCATGTTAGCGTATCTCTCGCCGAGCCTGTAGTGATGGGTCATCACTCCTTCAACCATCTGTTGAACTGAAGGTTATGCTGCCTAATGATTAAGACTCCTACCACAATGGATTCTCTTGCCGTAGCCAGTTCTTGTGCTTGTCGGTATATAGGCCACAACAGCCATGTATTGCAAAACTGTGAAATGGTCTTGAGTGCACGCAGGTGGATCAAGAGTAATTGCTTTCCTTCCGATGGTCCTGATACCCTAGAGCCTCCCCTCATGGTGGGATCGAGGCACACCTATCGGCTCGACCTAAGCCATATAATACACGCAGAATTCGACGACCTCTTCAGTTGCATAACTTTCGACAATGCTACCCTCCGATCGAGATCGATTCCGTACGTAATACTTGAGAATTCCCATGTACCTCTTAAACGGGTACATACTACATAGGAACACGGACCCACATCTTTATCTTCCTTACAAGGCTAATAATGAGATGGATCATGATATCGAAAAACAACGGAGGGAAATTTATCTCAAGATTACATAGAGTTATTACCACTTCACCGCAGAGCATCTAGTCCTTCAGGATCGATAACCTTCTGAGCAATTGTGTTAAAGAAATAATACAACCTTGTGATTATCTCCCGACCTTGTTCGGTAAGATACTTCTAATTGCCATAGGGAGTATCTGTGTCAAAAGCACATAGCAATCATGAGACTTCATGCCAGTTATACTCAAATCTTGCATCAAACAAGTCTATTCATGTTGGAGGAGTAATCGAAAGAACTTTCACACCATGCAAGCATTTGTACGCCTGATCTCTTAGCCCCGAGAGAGTGTAACAAGCAAGTTTGCACTACATTCGCCTTTATTGGTCTCTTTCGTGCTAACTCGTGTCTAGTGCCCATATCGACCAAGTCAAGCCGTGAATTAATACCGCCATTTGTTTTGCCCTTAATATTTAGTAAGAGACCAATCAAACTATCACAGACATTATTCTTCTCACGTATAACGCCAATGCCGCACCGAACTTCTAGGTGCTCCCAATAAGGTACGCCCTTTCCAAGTGCAACATCAAAGTTTTTAACCATATCATGAATGTCCGTCCCACTTAAAGGTTTTGGAGCTAAACCATCTTCGATCATTCCATTGAATTGTTTCTTAATCTCGCAGTATGGGTGATTTCTCCAAGGAACCTACGATAACGCATGTACACGCTTTGCATGAGTGATCCACCACACACTCTCAAGATCATTCAAGCAAAGGAGTACATGCTTTGACTCCTTTTGTACTCGCCCGAGAGGTTAGCAAGGGTAGATAATCATTTATGGTGCGTAACAACAAAAGGCAAAGTGAAGTACACTCATTTGTGAGCATCCCATACTGCACCTCAAGAGCCCACAGGTGTTCAGATCTTCCACCAATAGTGCTAGGTACACATCAATATCGCTCGTGGATTCTTCGGCCTTGGATGAGTATAGACAGAAAAATGTACTTACGCTTCATAGACAACCAAGGAGGAAGATTGTAGATACAGAGATTCACGGCCAAGAGCTATGACGGCCGCTCATGTTACCAAAAGGATTCATTTTGTCCAGACTAATCAACCTTATAATCCTCGAATTTGCTATGAATTCTTGAGACCTCATATCGATGTTTCTCCACTAGGTGAAACCGTGAAGGTACCTTATTATTCCATCATTCTTACGCTCATCCGAGTGCCACTAAAGCAGTTTTGCTCTTTTGGGTTCGCAAACAAATGCTTCAAACGGGAATTACAGGTAGATACCACGCCACTTTAGCGTAAGTTCCTTTCTTCACCTTGATGCCCTTGTCATTGTCATTTGAGCTATTTTTATGCTTTGTACCGGATGCATTGCACACCGGATATACATGCAAGTTTGCATACTTTATGGTAGAGGATACAATGCTCGGATAAGCATGTATTCTTTCTACTTCCATTCGTAAGGGATCGTGGAATATAAGAACCTGTGTGTCTTCATAACCGGTCCGTAAGTATCGTAAGGGGAGACAGGCCTAGTGGAAGGCCTAGAGGATAAGCTCTGTGCCAAGCCTTGCTGCCGTGCGTAAGGGGATACATCCTATAGACACTTGAACGAATATTTAGATATAAGAGATATGATTGTAATTCGAGTTGTTAGCAGGATGAGATAAAGATGTAAACTCTATCCTGTAACCGATTATAATCGAATAACCGATCGGAATCCCTTAACCGATCGGGACTCTATAAACCGCCCCACCCCCATTATATAAGGGAGAGGGCGGGCAACAACACAGACATGAGCAATCTTAGATCCAAGAGATCCAGATAATCCCAAAGCACACAGGACTAGGGTATTACCTCCACAGTCGAGGGCTTGAACCTATCTAAACCTTTGTCTTGTGTGACCTTCGAGTTTGAGATCTAGCGCCGCCTCAGAATTCATTGCCGACCACAAAGTCGAAGCTAGCGCTGTAGGGGAAGCGCTATAATCTTTTCGCACAAACTCGATGGCAAAGAATCACGAATTATCGCCACCTTCATCTCCGCTAGGCTTTTCGCTTGAAGCTCGACTTCATCGCAGATGCGCCGGAGAACTTGTCCGCTTAGACCTAAACCAGATCCAACTGTAAAGATCAGACGACCCATCTCGTATGCCACTGACTAAGCAAAGAAACCGGCCGGCGCCGTGAGGAATTGCTACAATCTTCATGGCATCTTCGCTATAGAAGAGCGTAAGATCGATCTCCAACGCCAACAAGAGGTTCAAGAAGTCATGGAGGAAGATCGCTTCTTCGTAAGGCTAAGGAGGTACAGCCCGATCGCTTCGATCGCGCGCCGCAATGTCCACGAGGACATCCTACAATCAAGATTGGAAGACAGATTGAAGACCAAGCTGCCTTCCATACGCCGCAGCAGTAACGCCGCCGCTTCCAAGACGCTTCTTGACACGCTGGACCCGACGACAGATCCGATAGCCCGACGCCCCGATCGTGGCCCTGATCAAGGCCTTGGTGATGGTGGCGCGATTCGCCAGAATCGTGAAAGCCGGTAGTGGAAGCGCACTCACGCCCCACGCGCCACTCGCCGCTAGTACCGGATCGCCGCTACCGGAGTACCGCAATGGCGCCACAACTAGTCGGAGACGCCGCCAAATCTCAACCGCGACTCCACAAGACATCACCTCCATACGGCAAGAGCGGATGAAGAAGATCGACGCCGACGCCTACAACGACTACGTAACGCTTCGCACCGCCACGATCGATGAAGTGATCAACGGTACGACGACTACAATGACCATAGAGACCATCATCGCCGTGGTTGGAACGACAACGATGATCGCCGAGTCATGGGCTTGCCGCCGAACTCCACCCCGACGCGCTGATGACAATTGCTGCTAGAGGCTCGCCCACCGACCCCTCATCATGACGATGATCCATCGATGGAATCCGAGCGCTCACTTCTCGTTACACCGAGTATGGACAAGGTTTCAACCCCAAGGGCATCGTTAAGTTTGACGGGATCGAGATCGAGAAGCTTGGTCTGCAGTTCATGCCCTAGCGGTTAAAGCGGCCGGAGGCAATCAAAACGTGATATCAAATTATCCGCCACCAATCTCACCTTCAACTCAATCATGGCTCACGTGACTTCCGAACTCGTGGATTCTCGAGCGATCTTTGCGATCAATTTATCGCGAACTTTCAGTGGAACCTATGAGAGGCCTCGCACCCCATGGGACCTATATCGCCTTCACTGTAAGAAGGACGAGACGCCGAGATATTTCATCCGAGTATAATAAGCGCCGCCGGGCATTCTTCCATATCTTCTTCTATATTATGTCGACATAAACCGTGAGTACATGTATGTACTGCAAGACTTTAGTGTATGGAAATAAAGTAAATGCAAGCTAGAACAAGGATTACAAGTTCCTACACTAGTCTCATTTTCAGATAAAGCAAATTTTGTTTAACAAGTGAATGTTGCAAAAAACGATAACGAAATTGTAAAGAGCATTTAATATCAAGCTAAATAACAATACCTAAAGTTCATATACATCATTACACATCCGTCCTTGGCTGCGAATAGCGAGTAAAAATAGCCACCATCGGCTTCCAAATTTTCCAATCCATTTCAATAAGCTTTTCCAAAAGTTTTTGCAAAAACAAAGACCATACTTGACATTATTTTCTCAAGTTGCTCACGACCGCGAGCACAGCTAATTAATTAGGTTTTAATCTCTACAGAGAGTGTACACTTTACCCACATGACATATTCTAGCAATCATGTCAACCATGCCTCATGATACTCATCGCATCTGATTTGCTAGATCGTGATTTAAACTGCTCAACTAGCTAAAGCTTAGCCTTGCACCAGCGATAGTGATGTTAAACCCTTGCCATAGTCCAAGATCCTAAACCACAATGGTGCCCCATCGAGAACTCTCCCCATGGCAAGGCATGCACCGTTGTATTGGAATGCTTGGGCCCCAACACTCGGTGAAGGGAGCACCTACGAGCAACACCGCTACGGTGTGCCCTTACTACTTCGCCTACCAAAATGCAAGGTTAAACTTCAACTAATCTAATGAGTATAGGCTATCCCATACTAGCACATGTGGTTGCACCAAAACACTTAGGTGGTATCATCAAGTTCGGTCCTTAACTGACTCGGGCGAGAATCTCCCCCTATCTACGCGTGAGGTCCTTTTCACGCCTCAAGTTTAACCATAACTCGCCCATATCTAAGTCATAAGTTTTGAGTTGAATTTTTACCAAATTACACGGAAACCATAACTCGGTTCCGTTCATTTAAACCAAGTTGCTCAAGCTAGATTGAAAATGTATCCCATCATTTAAAAGACATTCTTGTGAGCATGTCTAAGCTTGTACAATAATTATTTCGCAAGTATTATCAAAGTGACACTAAGTAATGTCTATACCAATACTAGGTTACAATGGCAGGTAATCAAATGATGAGGTAAAGGAAATGCATACAATTGGAATTAGCTACCATCACCCACAATATAGCAAGTTTAAAACTGTAACGACCCCCATTTATACAAACTTGCAAAAATGGAAATCTAATGTGAATTCCGTACTAGTCCCATGATCATTAGCTAGTACGCACATACACCAATTGGAATCACAACCATACAACAAATATTATTAAGCGGAAGCTATTACATAAAGAAAATCTTACAACTCAGAGATATAGCAGCAAAAGAAGCAAGGTCTTGTAGTGTGCCCATCCAAAACCAACAGCAACCGACAAGGCATAATCCCTAGAAAGATTCGACGAAGAAAATCCAAAGAACTGCGATGGAAGAAACCTCAAGCTCGACAACTTATCCACCTAAAAACCACATATAGCAAGGGTGAGTACTTCAGACTCAGAAGACTTGAGCAAGGCCTATAATATATGCAGGCCATTTCAAAGGAGGCTACTACAGCTTAATTTGCATAAAGGTAATTGACATTGTAAAACAAGTTATTTGCAAACGGAATTTATAAAAGCATAATTGACTGATATGAAATAAGTAAAGCATAAGTAATATTCACAACCCATCGTGAATATCGAATAATCCAGAAATGGAATCCATCAATGTCGATCCTTTGACATGAAAACAAAAGTCGCTAAATAAGTTCCAAACCACAACCCATTTTAGAAAATTAAACATTTAACTAGTGCAAGTTCACCAAGTTTCCCATGACCGAGGGGACGGCTAATCGATTAGATTTACACTGCAGAGGTGTACAACTTACCCACAAGTCATGACCTTTTCTTTTGCCGCGAAGTTTCACGCACCTTAGGCGTGTGGCCGTAATGTTCATGACGAAAACCTTTACATTATCTAATTTAACTTTGCACCAAAGACGGACGATAAAACCCACGCTATTGCTGGGAGAACTCGTGAGCATAGGAATGTTGGAACTCCCATAGACGTGGCGCATAATCGTTATATTGGTAAGTGTTGTTCCCAAAGACTCGGTGTGGGCACCTCGAGAGCAAACCCCAAAGGAAAGCCCGCACTACTTCACCTACCAATGTGCAAAGTTAAACTAGATAACTTAATTGGTTTAAGGAAGCCCCATAACAACACTTGTGGTTTGCACGAATTATCTCTGATCATACAACACCGAAGTTCGGTCCTTAAATTGACACGGGCGATACTCCACCCTAACTACGCAAATCCTCTGCACCTCCGGCTATTGCCAATAATCGCCGCATCAAAACCATAGTTTTGTTTTGGGTTTTAATCAAAATACCCATAACCAACAGCTACAATTACAACATTTTCCATTTCTCAAGGAACACATTTTGATCTCGATCATCATCATCATTTGATCTAAAAGCATGGCTAAGCATGGATAAAAGTATTCAGATATACCCATGGCGACATTTAGTAATTGTCTAAGCTTAATCTATGGTTATCAAGGTTCACATATTCATACTTATCAAGGAAGTTTCATGAGACAACAGTATAACTACCAAGACCACAAAATAGCAATTTACGTAAAGTAAACGATGCATAAAACATTTTAATAAACAATGCAAATTAAATTTGGGATCAAGATGGTCAAAGGGTGCTTGCCTTGCTTATATATCGCTTACTTATAAAGACGCGATCGCAGATGACGGAGGCAACGACGGAGGAAGGAACGCTTGATTCTACACGCCGATCAATCGGAAAATATAGCAAATAATAGACTTCAATAAGGGCTAAAAGAAGATGATGTAAAATCAAATAAAGATTCATTGCGTAAAACAGAACACTTTAGAGTTTGGATTATTTAAGATCTCATGATTTAGATACTTACACATGCACATACTTAATGGTTTTGAGATAACAAAGGTGGTTTTCTTTAGCAGATTAACTATTCTTGAATTACGAATTCAAGAGGCTAAAATTATGAATTTTAGTATTTAAAACTTCGAATTATAGATGCTAAAATTATTTGGGTTAGAAGAATTAAATTACTGGTTAAGGTTACGCTAATAGCATTTAGCCTTAAGATTCTGCATACGAAGGGTTTAAATAAGTTATGACTGATAAGTTAGCTAAATAGATTTATTTATAGTTTTTAAGAAGGTTCTGGTGATACAAATATATTAAGTACAAATTCCTTATTACAAGGTTCACTTAATCTTATTATGTTCATAAAGCATAAAACTAAGGGTTATTTGACTATTAAAGTTTATATGCAAAACATAACGAAATAAGATTATTTCTTCGCAAGTGGATAGCATATACTTTGAAGAACGAATCTAGGCTGATTTCATATACTTTAGCTTTTAGACGAGACATTATTTTCTTAACTGAAAACGCTTACATGATATTAATGGTTGTGACAAATATACTTTTTAGGGGTATTCAACTAGCACGATTTAATTGAAAAGTAAGTTATAAATAAAGTATTTTTCTAGAATATGATAGAACATATCATAAATATCATTTCTAAACAAATTTCCACAGTTTTTGCATTTAGACGAGAGGTTCTACTGATCGATGAAAAGCTTGATAGTTCAATTTACTACTCGTTAAGGATTCAGCTTTTTGATATAAGATTGCGACTACATCGCCTAGGATAATCTACTCATTTTTCACGATTAACAGTGGTATGACATTAAAAGTGATTTAAAGTTGGTTTCATGACAATCGGCTTTTATCCAAAATGTTTTCCATTTAAGACATCATTAGGGTCTAATGTTGTTCTATTTCATCTTTGCACAACGATAAGGTATTTTTGTATAAACAGCAAGAGAACTATTTTTTAAGGTTATAGGATTTGGTTTCATCAGATTCAGAGTTTATTCGCGAAAGTTACGACTATTCCAGTTATGCAAGTATTTACATATTGACAATTAAACATTAACTGTTTCGATATCCTAGCATCATAATTGTGATACACTTGCGTCAACCGTGGGGAGGGGGGTGGCGTGTCGGGACCCGACCGCAAACCGACCTCTCTGTATTCTGTGCTAGTCCAGATCACGCTTAGCACACACAGCCTTTACAGGTTGCACATCACGTATATTCGCAATGATATAAGAATAAATAGTGCAAACATGTATATAAACCGAGTTGTATGACCTTATGGTCTCCTTACATAAAAACAACACGCAGGCTTACGATTCGTGAGTAAAAGAAATAACAATGAACATAAATAAATATCGTGGAAGCCTCCCTCTCCACAGCATCCGACCGGGCTTGCCCCTAGTTGCTCGGGTCCTCAATGTACTCCTCCCAGCCGTGTAGACTCTCAACCGATGTTGGGGTTGAAAAGCAAGGTGGGATGAGTACACAAGGCACTCAACAAGTAATGCATGAACGCGCACTAGTACTATATGCAAAGCTTATTCCAAAGGATTGGCTTAAATGGTTCTCTTGCATCAAACATCATTTTTAAACCAAGATCTTATTTAGTTTAAAGCAAAGGAACAGCTTATAAGTAATACTATTTTCTTCAAATGGTTTTTCTTCAAGATTCTCGCACACACACTTTAATAGTTCATTTTCAATATCGCACACAGCCACCCTTTCCACATTTTGTTTATGAAGATCTACCCTTGACTCTAATCCCGAGCAATGCTCAATACCGTGAGCACGGCTATTCAATAGTTTTGACACTGCAGAGGTTGTACACTTTACCTACAAGATACACCACTCACCACACAAGTGATTGTTCGTGAATAAAGCTTTTCAGAACCTCTACCTTAACCAAAGAACCTCTCCAGATACCTCACTATCACTTCCTCACACAAAGCCAAGTATAGGACAAAGTTAATCAACGCTGGATGGGCACCAAGCCGTAGCACGTACACTCCCCGCACGTATACACCCCTGCACAATGTCACCCTAAGGTATCGAGGAAAGATATCGATCCCTAATCAACTAGGTCTGTCCCATATCGTATATGTGGTTGTACGGTGACTCGGATCAAAGGCTTGCAAGGTGAAGTCCTTAATCCACCAAGGCAAGACTTCCAACACTCAACAGTGGCACACAACCCATTGTGGCACACAAACTCACAACACTCATCAACCCAATGCCACATAGGCCCACCAGGCACACATCCTCTTGCCACTTGCCCCAGTCTAAATCATTTCCCACCCAGTTGATTATTGTGCAACACATGCCAGCAATAACTCCACATCGGTATGGAACCACTCAGGTCTCCATACTTCAATCTCATCATGTGGCAACATCACACCACTTTCAAAATACATTCAATATTCCATTAGTCAATATTGTAGCATTTTTCTGAAAGATCATTCATGACCCGTTGCAAGGCTAAGCATCTACTCACGGTCTAGCCTCCCGTGTTGGCATCATATTATTATCCAACCAAGACAAACAAACTTAGGGTGACAATGATTTAGGCATACAAATTAATAATTTCAAGGTGGCATAACAGAATGGGATGATTAACTACGTTATCCCAATTTAAATTAGCTTCATTTTAAATAAATAAGCATGCATAATTTCAAAGCATAAATTACATTTTAAAAGCTAGGATCAAATGATCAAAGCATCACTTGCCTTCAAAGAGTTGCTGGTCGTGTTCAAGCTTGGTCTTGAGCGACTAAATCTTCCTCAAACTTTTCGGCAAATTTGCGCTCACGCAGATAAACAAAATATGCAATAAATAGCTAATACAGAGGACTATATGCCTCAAAAATTTAAATAAAATTCATCATTAAATAGATCACATTTTTATGAATTTTTAGAAATTTGAATCACCCAAACCGAGTTATAAGGCAAAAGTTATAGTCATTTGAAGTTTGAATAAAATCTGAAAATACAGAAATTAAGAAATCCGATTTTTCCAAATTATTTTTATACTGAAAATTCGCATTTATGACGTCAGCACAGAAATGAATTTCGGCCGAAATATTTTTATATATAAAAAATATTTATGACGTCAGCGATGACGTCATCATGACACGTGGCAGCATCTGGTGCCGCCACGTCGCCTCGGTCTATGGGCTTAGTTCACGGTTCGGCTCTGGTCTACCGTGGACTTGGTTCACCAAAACAGCGAATCCACACGGCAAGATCCGAGCCGTTCGTTGAATCAACGCCGATTTCACGCGCACGCACAACAAGACCGAGATGCGCGCGACACGCCGCGCATCCGACGGTCACCACCCATCCAACGCGGCGACGCCGACTCCACGCCCACGCTGCCGCACTTCTAACGGCGACCAAAATTAACGGCCGGATCACGCGCGACGCTCGGCGGCGCCTCGTTTACGCGCGCCACGTGGCAGATCGCAACGGTGCGCCGAAACCGACGGCCGGATTCGCTCTCGCCCGCCAAAACGACCACACGCCAAAGACGCGATTCGCAAAGGCGCGCGCAATCACCGCCGCACGCTCAAATCGAACGGCGCGGATTCTAAGGCAAAATCGATCTAATCTCCACCGCTGAGATTTAATCCAACGGAGCATGGTATCCGAAGTTGTTTTATCGCATGGCGCAACGTGGCTCAATCCTACGCGTTCACTAACGATCCAACGGCTAAGACAAAAACATAGCGCCGAAAATAGATCTAATCCAAGCCGTTCACTCTAGATCTAACGATCAAGATTCAACTAACGTGTAAACCTAAGAGTTAATCCAGGCCGTCCATAACTGATCTAACGACTCAGATCTAATCTAGGTGAAAACAGAGAAGGTGACGTGGACGTACCAGAAACGTGCGATGCAGATCGAACGGTCGGCGAGGGTTGGCGAGGTCGACGACGGCGCAGAAAGAGAAGGTCGCTGGAGCTGGGGAAGATGACGCAACCAACGGCGCTACGGGGCTTCTTCGGCGAGAAGGGGTGGTCCACTCGATGCGGCTTGCTTCAGTGAACTCGGGACGGGGTCGGAGCACGGCGGAGCGGCTCGGACGACGACGGGAGGAAGCAAAAACAATGGCGGCGAGGGAAAGCAACTACAGCGAGCAACACCGGCGCTAGAGGTGGTCTTGGCGGCGCGTAAGGAGTCAAAAGACGCGCGTTGAGCCTCCGCATAACGCACTCACCAAGACGGCTTAAAGGGCCTCGACGCGGCGCGAAACCGCGGGCGGAAATCACGGCCATCAAAGCCCACGCTCCGGTGATCTCGCGGGACGGCGACGTGGCCCTATACCACCGCTCAGGCGGCGATGATCCGGCGACGCTACGGGTGGCGACGTGGCACACTCGCAGCGCTCGATCGATTCTTCTCGCAGCTCGCAGCGCTCGATCATTTCTTATTAAAAACAATTCTAAAAATTTCAATTAAATCATTTGGGGCTTTTAAAATAGTAGAAAATTCTAGAAAAATCCGAAAATACTTTGAGCTTTTTGGGGTTCAAATAAAATATTTTCAATAAAACTTTGCAAAACTTTTCCATTATTTAATTGTTTTCAAGGAAGGCCATATTTGAATAAATCCAAATAAATTTCAATAAATTCCCAAAATTCTCAAAAACAAAAATACTCCAAAATTTAAATTAGAGCAAAATTTAGGTGTTACAAACCTCCCTTAATGTAATCTCGCTCCTAGATTCGTATCGTCTCTATAGAAATAGGTTAGAAACTCCTTCTTCAGATCTTCTTCATGTTCCCACGTGGCTTCACTTTCCAATGGTTGCTCCATCGAACTCGCAGTAAACGCATTGACTTGTTCCTTGTCTCTCCGTCCATTATGTCCGTAATTTTCATCTGATGTTCTTTGTAAGTCGATCTTCTTGCACTCGATTGCCTCTAATCTGTTTGCTCTTCCAGACTCGAACACACTTCTTCACCGTGATACATGAAATACATCATGCACTTCGCCAAAGACTGCAGTAACTCCAATCGATATGCAACTTCACCTCTCATGCTCAAGATCTTGAACGGCCCAACATATCCGGGTGCGAGCTTCCTTTGCGTGGAACCTTTCACTCCTTTGAGAGGTGTGACTCTAAGATACACAAAATCTTGGGTTCAAAGCTCATCCTCCTGACGGTTGTCGGATAACTCTTCGCTTTGATTGAGCAATCTTCGCCTTTTCCCGATCGTATGACCGTTCTTCCGCTTTTGAAGAATGTCGGTCCAAAACATGTCGTCACTGTCTCATTCCAATTCAATGGTGTTCGACAAAATCGACTATACAGAGCTTCAAATGGAGACATATGTAAACTCGCTCGATAATCGTTGTTGTAATCGAACTCAAGATAAGGTAAACACTTGTCCCATGAAGTAGAATATGCTAAGGCACAAGCTCTCAAAGATATCTTCCAATATTTGGTTAACCCTCTCGCTTGACCATCCGTCTGTGGATGGTAGGTCAGATCAAGTTCAAACGAGTCCCCATTTCCTCATGTAGCTTACCCCAAAATCTGGAGGTAAATTGGGTACTCGTCCGACACTATCTTCTTCTGTACTCCATGCAAAATGCACAATTCTTGCCATATAAAGTTTCGCCAACCGGTCTCCTAATAAGTGGTCTTTACCGTATGAAATGTGCCACTTTGGTTAAACGATCTACTATGACCCATATGGAATCATATCCACCTTGGGTTCGGGCAACCCGTTATGAAATCCATACCAATTTCTTCCCATTTCCATCCGTATCTTTAGGGGTTGTAATAGTCCTGCGGGTCTCTGATGCATAGCTTTGACTCTTTGGCATATGTCACATAATGCAACATATTCGGCGACTTCTCGTTTCATGCTTGGCCACCAAAATCTTTCCTTTAAATCTTGATACATTTTTGCACTTCTTGGATGAATTGAGTACTTGGAGTCATGGGCCTCCTCCAAAATTAGCTTCTTCAACTCCTTTTTGTTTGGCACACAAATGCATCCTCTAAACCACATAGTATTCTTCTCATCCAGTTTGAAATCCTTTGCCTTGCCTGCATCCATCTTGTCCTTAATTCTCTTGATTTTGTCGTCATTTTTCTGCCCTTCCCTGATCTGATCTTCCAGGGTAGGTTTTACTTCCAAGGTTGCTACAAATCCTTCTCGTACCATTTCAGTTCTAATTTCGAAATCCTTACACAATCTCGCTCGACTTGCTTCCAACAAAGATGTTTACACTGTGGTTCTTTCGCCAAGGCCTCGCCACCACGCTGGCTTTACCAGATGGTAGTGAATTCCCACGTTATAATCCTTGATTAACTCTAACCATCTTCTTTGCCTCATATTTAGGTCACTTATGTGAAGATATACTTAAGACTTTTATGATCAGTATACACTTCACATCTATTTCCGATGAGATGATGACGCCATATTTTTAGGGCATGCACTACGGCAGCTAATTCCAAATCATGAGTCAGATGGTTCTCTTCATTTGGTCTCAATTGCCTCGATGCATAGGCAATTACCTTCCTGTTCTGCATCAACATGCATCCCAACCCCTGACGCGATGCATCACAATAGATGTCAAGCCTTGATGAACGCTGTAAAACTAAGACAAAGCCGATGTTAATCTTTTCTTCAACTCTCAAAACTCTTCTCACACCCTGTCCATAAGAATTTCTTTTCCTTTTCAACAATTGCGTAAGAGGTCTCACAATCATAGAGAATTCTTCGATGAATCGATGGTAATATCCCGCCATTCCAAGGAAACTACGGATTTGGGTTACCGCCTTGGTTGCTCCTAATGCAAAATCGCTTCCACTTTCTTTGGATCTACCGCAACTCCTTCACTGTCATTATGTGTCCAAGAAATTCAACCTTATTCTTCCGAATTCACATTTACTAAATTTTGCAAACAACTATTGTTCCTCAATTTCTCAAGGACTAGCCTCAAATGTTCTACAGGCTCTTCTCTTGTCTTGGAATAGACAAGAATATCATCTATGAACACGACAACGAACTTATCCAAATATTCCATAAAACCTTATTCAATAAGTTCATGAAATATGCCGTGCATTTGTCAAGCCAAAAGACATCATCAGTAAACTCATAGTGTCCAGATCTTGACAAAATGCAATCTTCTAATATCCTCCGATCGGATCTTCAATTGATGGTATCTCGATCGAAGATCAATTTTGTAGAAGACTCTCGCTCCCCACAATCGATCAAAAGATCGCTGATCCCGGTAGCGGATACTTATTCTTTATCGTCACATCATTAAGTGCACGATAGTCTATACACATCGTAAAACTCCCGTCCTTCTTCTTGACGAACAAGACAGGTGCTCCCCATGGCGATGAACTAGGTCTTATAAATCCTTTTTCCAGCAGCTCTTCAATCTGCTTCTTCATTTCCACCAATTCCTCTGTGGACATCCTGTAAGATCTCTTAGCTATTGGAGCTGTCCCTGGAACAAGCTCTATCATGAACTCGATATCTCTATCTGGCGGCATTCCGGGTAAATCCTCTGGGAAAACATCCGGATATTCATTGACTATGGAAACTTCCTCCAAGCTGTCAATCTTCATGCTGTTGACCATTAATTGTCCATCTCGTACTGATTTTGCTTCAAATTCAATTTTCTTTCCATCCGGGCTCTCGACCGATATGACTCTTTTTCCATGATCCAAGATCGCTTTGTGTTTGGTTAACTAATCCATTCCTGTGATAACATCCGTGGTTTGGGTATTAAGGACGATTAAGTTCGCTAGGAACTCAACTCCATTAATTATTAGTCTTACCCTAGAACATCCTACTTTAGATCGGAGTTCTGATCCAGGGGATTGAACTATAAGCACACATTTAAGATTGACTATATCCAAATCACTTTGAACAAAGCAAAATCTCGGAAATAAAAGAATGCTAAGCTCGGAATCGAATAAAACAAAGAGTGGCATCGAAGTTTACTAGGAACTTACCCAAGATAACGTCCGTGGGTGTATGGACTTCATCCGCTGTAATGTGGTTGACTCGACCTCGTGCAGTTCCTTGGGATGGAGTTGTCGCTGCTGATGCCCGCAGCTCATGATTGGTGCGGAGTCCTTGCCGTGTGTTCCCTGTGTTAAAGCGGACCGGGTGACACCTCCTTCTTAGGACGCTTATTGGCAAATGCCCTACCATTGCAGTGATAGCAACGCCTTCCCGCCGCTCGAGAGGTTCCTCCACCGCGCTACGCTCGGTTGAGTCCGAGCATTTCGACCCATCGGGCTATTTGCCGGCAGTGGTGCCTCGTCATTGCCTCCGGGCTGGTACCGATGAATTGTTGGGGTGCCTTCGCTCGCTAGCCTTGACGACCTCCTTGTTGCGCCATTCGCGCTTCGTTGTCATCCAACTCTCGGCGCTTGTCCTCCAAGATAAGAGCTTTGTTAACTAGCTCTTGGAAGTCGTGGAATGTGTGGGTGATCACCCCACTGCAACCTCGCATTCAATCCCTTCATGAAGCGGGATTGTCCGCCTTATCCGTAGCCATGTCCTCCGGTGCGAGCGTGCGGCTTGTGTGAATTTATTCGTAATCGCCACCGATCGGCTGCCTTGCTTGAGGCTCCAAATTCCTCCTTTTAAGATCCATGATACCCTCGGGTACATGGTATCGGGCGGAAGGTCGAGGTGAATTCCTCCCACATGATACTCAGGTCCTCATGAGCCGCGCAGGTTTTCCCACCATTCTGCGCGGCAGCCTTCCGAGTTGATGAGAGGCATAGAGTACCTCTCATGTCCCATACACCGGGTAATGTGCAGCTTCCTTTCGATTGTCCTTAGCCAATAGTCCGCCTCCAGTGCATTGGCGCTGTTCGAGAAGGTAGGTGGACGAGTTCGCATAAACTCGCATAACCTTGAGTAGGGGTGTGGTCCATGGTTACCCCTGTGTTGAACATTCGCAGCAGCCTTGATTGGATATCTCGCCGCATGGTCCAACCATCGTGTTCATGAGTTGAGTCTCGCAGCTAGGAAGGCTCCTGTGTTCTCGTGATATCGACTTGCGGCGTTGAGGGATTGGTTCTCATTCTCGTTGTCACCGATTAGCTCCACTCACTGCTCCAACATTTCCACGAGTCCTCACCATCTCTGCAAACTTCCAAGGTTA
The DNA here is from genome assembly GCA_036346275.1 of Otatea glauca. Classification (NCBI taxonomy): domain Eukaryota; kingdom Viridiplantae; phylum Streptophyta; class Magnoliopsida; order Poales; family Poaceae; genus Otatea; species Otatea glauca. The sequence continues at coordinate 14,388,950 of CM070720.1, forward strand.
AGAAAAGAAGAAAGCATAGACAAGTAAAAGAACTTATGTGGGGAAACAGTGTAACTTAAATTATTTAGCCACTTTATTGATATAATATAAAGCAAGATGGTTGCTCACAAGTGCCTAAGGGCAATGCAACACATACGAGACACTCACAACCAAAAGCAAGTAAGCAAACATAGGACTCTATGATGACTCACACCTAATGGTGACTCGAAGCAAAAGACGCGACTCAACTTTCGAGTCTCGACACTATACTCTACTAGACTTGATCACCATCGAGCCAACCCGGCCGCGCTTCCTGAGTATACACCGATGGGTGCTCGCATCGGGCGAATCTGGTCCCGATGACTCATCGCACTGGTGCAAATGACCCCATCGACTCGCTAGTCCTGTGGCTGCCGCTTCTCGTGACCGGTGCCTCCTGTTCTGGCTCCTCCAGATCTGGATCGTGTAACTCTAGGACTGGCTCAGGCTCGGGTCCATACAAAGCCATCTCCAACTCCTGGATCTTCAGATGGAGTGAGCTAAGCCCTCCGCAGCTTGATCCTCGCCCCGTGACTCGCCGCGGGTCCTCTACAGCTCTTGGACTGTCTCGTCCAAGGCGTCCTCCTGGGCGATGACATACCTCGCTAGGTGGGTGATCATGGTGTCCTCCTCCACGAGCTCCATCCTGTCAAAATGATTGTCTCGACACGGATGGTGACGAAGACGGTGCCTCCAACTCGTGGGAGGCGCGGGCAACCGCCGACGCTCGACGCGGTTGTCTCCTGAATCCCGGCCTCAAAAGAAGACCTCCTGACCATAATTTAGATAGGACGGCTCGCCATCGTCCTCTCCCGAGCATACACTGTGACCTTGACATCCCAGGCGATGTCAAGTCCTGCCCGTACCACCGTAGTCCCTCGATAAAGTGGTCTGTCAAAACCTCCTTGCAACTGCATCATACGCCATAACTCCACGGCGTATCCTCCGGTGCGCTCTCCGTAGGTGTGGATCATCCTCATCTGCCAAAAAAAACCATGTTTAAATTAAACAGAAAATAATCATAAAAATTCAGCATAGGTATGAAACAAGGGAGAAGAGATAAGTCAAGATTTCATTGATATTCTTGCTCAAGTTGATTAGGTTTTTAGAAAATAGTTTTACCCTCCTAGGTACAACCAAACTAGGGTCAAGTCCTACACCAACCTGCCTCGATACCACCTCTGTCGGGACCCGAACCGCAAATCCGACCCTTTGTGTATTCTGTGCTAGTCCAGATCACGCTAGCACACACATCTTACTGTGGTTGCACATCATAGACATTCGCAATGATATAAGAATAAATAGTGCAAACATGTATATAAACCGAGTTGTACGACCTTATGGTCTCCTTACATTAAAACAAGCACGCAGGCTTACAAGATTCAGAGTAAAAGAAATAACAATGAACATAATTAAATATCGTGGAAGCCTCCATCTCTCCACAGCATCCGACTAGGCTTGCCCCTAGTTGCTCGGGTCCTCAATGTACTCCTCCTCCCAGGTGGTGTAGACTCCTCCACCGATGTTGGGGTTGATAATAAGGTGGGATGAGTACACAAGGCACTCAACAAGTAATGCATGAACGCGGCACTAGTACTATATGCAAAGCTTATTCCAAAGGATTGGCTTAAATGGTTCTCTTGCATCAAACAACATTTTTAAACCAAGATCTTATTTAGTTTAAAGCAATTGGAACAATTATAAGTAATACTATTTTCTTCAAATGGTTTTTCTTCAAGATTCTCGGACACACTGACCTTAATAGTTCATTTTCAATACTTGGCACACAACCACCCTTTCCACATTTTGTTTATGAAGATCTACCCTTGATCTGTAATCCCGAGCAATACTCAATACCGTGAGCACGGCTATTCAATAGTTTTACACTTTACCACAAGATACGACCACTCACCACACGTGTGATTGTCCGTAACAAAGCTTTTCAGAACCTCTACCTTAACTAAAGAACCTCTCCCAGATACCCTCACTATCACTTCCCTCACACAGAGTCGAAGTATAGGACAGGTCAATCACCGTTGGATGGGCACCAAGCCGTACCACAGGTACGCTCCCCCTCACAGATACACCCCCGTGCACTGTCACCCCGATGTATCAGAGGAAAGATATCGTAACCCTAATCAACTAGGTTTGTCCCATATCGGACATGTGGTTGTACGGTGACTCGGATCAAAGGCTTGCAAGGTGAAGTCCTTAATCGACCAAGGCAAGACTTCCAACACTCAACAATGGCACACGACCCATTGTGGCACACAAACTCACAACACTCATCAACCCAATGCCACACAGCCCACGTGCACACACACCTCTTGCCACTTGCCCAGCCTAAATCATTTCCCACCGGATTGATTATTGTGCAACACATGCCAAGAATAACTCCACATCGGTATGGAACCACACAGTCTCCATACTTCAATCTCATCATGTGGCAACATCACACCACTTTCAAAATATATTCAATATTCCATTAGTCAATATTGTAGCATTTTTCGAAAGATCATTCATGACCCGTTGTAAGGCTAAGCATCTACTCACGGCCTAGCCTCCGTGTTGGCATCATATTATTATCCAACCAAGACAAACAAACTTAGGGTGACAATGATTTAGGCATACAAATTAATAATTTCAAGGTGGCATAACAGAATGGGATGATTAACTACGTTATCCCAATTTAAATTAGCTTCATTTTAAATAAATAAGCATGCATAATTTCAAAGCATAAATTACATTTTAAAAAGCTAGGATCAAAATGATCAAAGCATCACTTGCCTTCAAAGAGTTGCTGGTCGTGTTCCGAAGCTTGGTCTTGAGCGACGAAATCTTCCTCGAAACTTTCCAAGCAAATTTGCGTCTCACGCGATAAACAAAATATGCAATAAATAGCTAATACAGAGGACTATATGCCCTCAAAAATTTAAATAAAATTCATCATTAAATATATCACATTTTTATGAATTTTTAGAAATTTGAATCACCCAAATCCGAGTTATAAGGCAAAAGTTATAGTCATTCGGCCGAAATATTTTTATATATAAAAAATATTTATGACGTCAGCATGACACGTGGCAGTCTCTGGTGCCGCCACATCGCCTCGGTCTATGGGCTTGGTTCACGGCTCGGCCTGGTCTACCGTGGACTTGGTTCCCAAAAAGCAGCGATCCACGCGGCAAGATCCGAGCCGCTCGCTGAATCAACGCCGATTTCCTCACTCGCACCGCAGAAGGCACCAAGATGCGCGGCGACGCGCGTCGCAAGATCCGCGGTCGACCACGATCCAACGAGGCGACGCCTCGGACTCCACGCCCCATGCGCACAAATCTAACGGCGCACCCAAAATTAATGGCTGGATCACGCGCACGTTCGGCGGCGTCTTGGTATACGCGCGGCCACGTGGCAGGATCGCAACGGTGCGCTCGAAACCGATGGCTGGATCTGGTGTCTACCCCGGTCAAAACGACCACGCGTCAAGACGCGATTAGAAACAAAGCGCGCGCAAGAATCATCACCGCAAGACGCTCAAATCTGAACGGCGCGGATTCTTAAGGCAAAACTGTAACATCCCAAAATTTGGCTTAATTAAGTTTTTAATGTTTAAAAGTGCATTTGTGATTTTCTGGAATTTATTTGGATTTTTCTGGATTTATTTGAATTTATTCCTATTTTAAGTTTATTGCTTTTTATTCAAAAGTATTTAATTCTGTGCAAAGTCAAAATAAAGTTTTGCCAAAAATATTTTATTTAAGTCCGTAATGTCTCAAAGTATTTTTGGGATTTTTCTTGATTTTTCCCGATTGTTTTATTGCCTAAAACAAATTAAAAGAATTTCGAATTGTTTTATTTGGCAAAACTCGAAATTCGCTTAAATAAAGATCGGGCCGAGCCCAACATCGTTCTCGTCAAACCCGCTTGGCTCTGTATTCGAGAGGAAGTCACCGTGATCCGTCGGATCTTGATCGGAGGGTTGACGTTTTCCCGCTTGATGAAAACCCTAGCGATCCTTAGCCGTCGGATCAAGACGCATGGAGGACTGGATTTCGCCACGCCACGCACGCGAGTGTCCGCTCGATTCACGACGCGCGGACGGTCGAGACTTCGCCGCCTCCGGACTCATCGCCGCCACGGACTCGGACAGTACGCAGCACAGACGGATGAACTCCGCCGACACGATCGCCGAGGGGCTATTTAAGCCACGGACCCGCCCGATGTTGAACCATCTGCGCCGCCGCTTGTCTCGCTTCGTCGCGGTTTCGACGTGTTCATCGCCGAGACCTCGCGAAGTAACTCAAGCGCCGCCGATAGTTCTTGTTGATCCCGACGGCACGGAGGTTCTTCGCCGCGTTGAAGCGATTCGAACTCGGCTCGTCGCGTGGAACCGGATCTCAGCGTCTACTCGCGGAAGACCGCCAAACGCCGTGGCCTTGGTCGTCGTCTTCGGTTCCGGTGAGATTACGCCGCCGTGTCTTCATCGCCGGGTTTAGAAGCTTCGGGCCGTCCGATCTAGCTTCTCTGGTCGAGATCGAGCCACGTGGTCTTTTCAACCTCACCCGTGCGATCAGATCTGAGCGCTCTGGATCGCACCGTCGCTGCAACCAATCGTGATCCGCCGCGTGTCGGGTTCAAGACTGAAGCGCCGTGAGACCGAAGTTCACGGTGGATCGCTCGAGCCGTGGACTCGCCTATGGACCAGACGCGTGTCGTCGCTCCTATTGGTCGGGCCATCGCCGACGCCATGCTTGCGTCATAATTACGTTTTCGATTGGAAAAATATTCCGATTGGAAAATCCGTGATGATGACGTCATCATGAGGTCACGCTGACGTCATAAACCAGTTTTTCAAAGATAAAAATAAATCTGTTAAATTCGTATTTTCGATTTTCGATTTGAGATTTATTTCAAACTTCAAAAGGCTATATCTTTTGCATCGTAACTCGGATTTGAGTGATTCCAGTTTCTAAAAATTTGTAAAATTGAGATCTATTTAATGGTGATTTTTATTTGATTTTTGGAGATCTATTGCTCTCTGTTTTGGCATTTATTTGCTTTTCTTTCTTTGACGCTGTAGACGTTGAATTGTGCGACGATTGGAGGAAGATCAAGCAACCCAAGAGCAAGCTTCAGATCAAGATCAGGACCTATTCCAAGGCAAGTTGTGCTTTGATCATGTTGAACCCATGTTTATAAAATTGCTATGTTTGTTTTACAATATTGCATATATTTCAAATATACAATTGTTTCAAATTAGATTGGGTTTAGCTAAAATACCAGATTGATCTATACCCTACCTTGTCATTATATGCCATGAACCATTGTCACCCTAGATTGGTTTAATATAGTTGATTAATAATTATGATCAACATTGGAGGTTAGACCGTATTAGTTGCTTAGCCATGCCACGTCATCACATGTGTCGTAATCATTGTTAATTAATTTTGATTAACGGAATATGGAACAATGTTATGAACTTGTGTGTCATGTGGGATCACACGATGAGATTGAGTTGTTGTGGCGAGTCATGTCACGCAACGATGTTGAATTGTTGATGGCACGTGGTGCTTGGTAATCAACGGGTGATAATAACTTAGATTGGGGCAAGTGGCAAGGCGAGGAGGCCAAGGTGGGCCCGATGGGCGATGGTATGTGGAAGTCTTGCCTTGATCACACTAAGGACTTAACCTTGCAAGCCTTTGACCTGAGTCAATCATGCAACCACATGTCTGGTATGGGCCAGCCTAGCTGAGTAATTTGCAAAGTCTTAATTTTGATACTATCGTGGTCGGTGTGAGTTCCTGTCAGGTGTAATTCACATGGCGCAAGAGGGGGCCCGGATGTGGTTTCTGCACCGCCTTGATGTTGAAACCTTAGCGGGTAGTATCGGATTAAGATAGAGCATTGTAAAGGCTTTGTTATAATCTCTCGCCTTTGTGGTGTTTGGTTGTATCACGTGGGTAAAGTGCATAACCTCTGCAGAGTGTGAAACTATTCGGATAGCCGTGCTTTCATGTATTGAGCAATGCTCGGGAATTACATTAAGGGTTAGCTTAATTAATTGGACAACTTGGTTGGGATGGCAGGATTGCCATATGGAAGATTGGAACTTGATTTAGGATTGGAAACTTGGTTTACTTGAGAAATACTGAATTTATTTATTATCGTTATTTGTTTTACATCTTTACAATCTATATACTGTATTCGTTCATAAATGCTGCTTATTGCAAAATAGCCATGATAGCCTATCCATTGGAATAAGCCTTGCATATAGATACATGGAATTGCATTACATGCACAACTTGTTGAGTGCTTTAAGTACTCACCCTTGCCAAACAACAATAATCAACAGTTGAAGAATCTACACTGTGTTGGAAGATGAAGTCCAAGAAGACACGAGTCATTAGGGTCCGAGCCTTGTCGGTTGCCTGTGGTGGTGATGAGCTACCTACGTTTCTACTTTCCACGCTTAATTATTAGCTTATATTTTCGGCCTTGCCTCACGTGGCTTAATAATGTAAGTTGGTCATAAGATCATACATTTAGTTATATCAATAAATGAACTATTATTCTATTATCGCTGTGTATGATGTGATATGTACCAATGTTAAGTCGTGTGCACTAGCGTTGATCCCGGGAATAGTGCAAGAACACGGTGGGTTGAATCGGTGGATTCGGGTCCTTACAGAGGTGGTATCGAGCATACCGACCGTAGGTCTTGGCCCTAGATAGTTTGGAGGTGTCTTGAGTGTGTCCAAAATTATTTTCTAAAAGAAAATCTAAGCTTGACTAATAAAACCCTCTCGACTCATCTCATTCTCTACTTCTCGCCTTTGCTAAATTTACCGCTTTACTTGCCGCTTTGGTGGAGAACTTATTCCAAGTTCTTGTGAAGCGATGCCGATCGTTCGACCTTTGAGGAGGCGGTGGCGGCTACGCCATGGAGCCGTGGAGAGTACTTGACGCTTGAGGTTTTTATCGTCCACTTTACCGAGGAGGCAATGGTCGCTGAATGGTGTACACCGAGGATTTATTTGCAAGTTGATCATCTACGCTCGGGAGAACGAGGAAGCTAGCAGCCAATCAACATCTCCGCCGTAAGATTCTCGCACGAGGTTGCAATTCAGAGGTCGCCGACTTGCTCTTCGCCGTGTTCCGCCGCGACTACGCCGACGAGCTTCACGACTCGGTGTTCCGACTTCACCCAGACGCTCAAGCATGCCAAGACGACGGATCGAGGGAGCGAGTGTGCTACTGCCGACGCACCTTGCGAGTTCGCCTTGCCGGGAGGATCATATGAGAGAGACTACCCAGAGCCGGAGAGGCGTACGAGGCACTCGAGTAGCAGAGCAGAACTCGAGGTGACCCGTGCTTGACCATCGGGATGATCACCGAGCTGGGAGAGGCCACGGAGGCGCTTGAGGACGAGTGGAGCGCGTGACTCGAGAGAGTTCGTGGAGCCACCGAGGAGTCCGAGGAGGATCCAGAGGAGCGAGAGTGGGAGCCGAGGGGAGTGCAGACCCGTTGTTGCAGAGGACCCAGAATAGGTCATCAGATAGGTTTGCTCGATGCCACCCACCCGCCGGTGTATCGCGGATCGTCTCAGCCTGTGGTGGTGGATGAGTGAGTGTCGACCTTGAGCTGTGTTGAGACTCGAGTGTGAGTCGCGTCTTTAAGTTAGCCTTTACCTTTCTAGTTGACGTTAAGGTTCGTGTTTAGTTTGCTTCTTTGTATTCTTGAGTGTGCAGATGTGTTGCAAAGCTTGTAGGCTTAAATAAGCACCATACCAAGTTAAATAAAGAATTGTTCAGTTTGGGTATAACATATCTCCCGCTTTAGAAATTCTTACTTCTCATCTATGCTACATCTACCTTTCCTAACCTAAGAGGCAATTATCGATGGTGAATACTGAGGAAACAACGGTGCTTTGAAGTGGATCTGCGTCAGAATGACAATCCCAATGATGGAGGCGCCCTCAACCACCGCCGATGGACATGCAGAACTGGGAGCATTCCTTGCAAAGACTGAGACTCAATCGATCAGCATAATGATGCAAAGAGATGCAAGAGATGACCAATGCAAAGAAGAAACCACAACAATCCCGCAACTCGAACAATCATGGTGGACCTCGACCTATGTCCAAGCTATCGGATTTTATGAGGACTAGGCCACCAACTTTCTCTCGAAACGTGAACCCTTTGGAAGCCGATGATTGGCTTAGGACCATTGAGAAGAAGCGCACATCACTCAAGTGTGAGGGCAATGAGAAGGTGCTCTACGCCTCATCAACTTGAAGGAACCGCCGCAGAATGGTGGGAGAATTATCGTGCCGCTCATGGAGCCCCGCAAGAGATAACCAGGAGGAGTTCACTAATGCTTTCCGACAAGATCATGTCCCGAGAGGGAATGATGGATCTTAAGAAGGAGGAGTTTGAGCTTTGAAGCAAGGAGGCCAACCGGTGGCGAATACCGAATAAATTCACTCAATTAGCTCGTTATGCCCCGAGGACGAGCGACGGATAAAGCTAAGCGATCTCGTTTCATGAAGGGGTGAATTCAGATCGCAGTGGGACCGATTACCCACAATTTTCCGGATTTTCGGGAGCTGGTAAATAAGGCTTTAATCCTAGAGGACAAGCGCAAAGAGCTAGGTGAAACCGTAAGCGCTTGATGAACAATCGAGGTGGACGCCCAAACCATCTACGCTTGAGGATGTCACCCAAAGAATTTGCTAGATTTCAACCACCGGTGGGAACAAGACATCAACCCCTACACTCGCCCCGCCAATCGAATTTCGGACCCAGCGCAAGGCAACAATGCACTGTGGGGAAATCGCGATCTGCAGTGAAGAGATGCTATACTTGCAATGAGCAGGGCACTTTTCAAATAGGTGTCCACGTAAGGGAGGCATCACACCATTCGTTTCAACCTGGGAACAACACCGCTAAAGCACCAACATCGAGGAAATCGTGCACCAAGCCAAGCCGAGCAACGCCGCGATCAACAAGGCGTGGAAGAATCAACCACATCACCGCCGATGGAGCTCGGGAAGCTACTGACGTCGTCTCGGGTAAGTTCTGGTCAACTCGAAGACTTTCACAGCTTTGTTTGATTCAGAGCTTCGTGATTCGCTTGTTTCTCAAAGTTTTGCAACCAAGAATGGATTTAAAGTGGTGAATCTTAAGTGTGTGCTCTTAGTCCAAGCCCCGTGATCCGAGCTTAGATCTAGCCTTGGGTGTTTGGGAGCTAAGTTGCTTATGGATGGGATAGAATTTCGCGAATCTTATTTTGATAGATGCGCAATCCTAGACGTCATCCTTGGAATGGATTGGCTGTCCAAGCATAAGGCTGTTTTAGATTGTGGCCGAAGGATCGTGACCTTGGAAGGCCCTAGTGGCAAGAAAGTGGAGTTTCAAGCGACCGCAGATTCGACAGGCGATTAACGGTCAACGATGTGAAAGCCATCAGCATGGAAGATGTGCCAGTAGCCAGAGAATACCCGGATGTATTTCCAGAAGATTTGCCAGGATTGCCACCAGATCGTGATATCGAGTTTGTCATCGAGTTAGCACGTGTACAAGACCGATATCAAAGAGACCATATCGGATGCCTACCGACGCGAGTTAGTAGAAATGAAGAAGCAGATTGAGGAACTGCAAGAGAAAGGTTTCATTAGACCAAGTTCATCGCCGTGGGGAGCCCCGGTTTTGTTTGTTCGCAAGAAGGATGGAAGTCTTAGAATGTGCATCGACTACCGTGCACTTAATGAAGTAACGATCAAGAATAAGTATCCGCTGCCCGGGATCGACGACTTATTTGATCGATTAAGAGGAGCTGGAGTTTTCTCAAGATAGATCTTCGCTCGAGGATACCATCGATTGAAGATCCGAGCGGAGGATGTACCTAAGACTGCGTTTTCTACGCGATATGGACATTACGAGTTCACAATCATGTCATTCGGATTGACTAATGCCCAAAGCATATTTCATGAACATGATGAATAAAGTCTTCATGGATTACTTGGACAAGTTTGTTGTAGTCTTCATAGGCGATATCTTGGTTTACTCAAGACAGAGGAAGAGCATGCGTAACATCCGAGAATGGTTTTAGACAGTCGAGAGCATCAACTATATGCTAAGTTTAGCAAGTGTGAATTTTGGAAGGAGAAAGTTGAATTTCTCGGTCATGTAATGACTACCAAAGGAGTCATGATTGATCCACAAAGTGGACGATGTTGCATTGGGAGCCACCAAGTCCATTACCCAGATCCGTAGTTTTCGGGAATGGCGGGATATTACCGTCGGTTCATAGAAGGATTCTCGACAATTGCTAAACCCCACGCAGCTTGTTGAAGAAAGAAAAGAAGTTTGCATGGACGCCAGAGTGCGAGAAAAGTTTCATGGAATTAAAGAAGCGTTTAACACAGCCCCGTATTAGTATTGCGGATGTGCGTAATGGATTTGATATTTATCGCGATGCTTGAAGCAAGGCTTGGGATGCGTGTTAATGCAAGAAGGCAAAGTCGTTGCTTATGCATCGAGACAATTAAGACCGCATGAAGTGAATTACCCAACGCATGATTTGGAGTTAGTGCAGTAGTGCATGCTTTAAAGATATGGCGTCATTATCTCATAGGAAATAGATGTGAGATATATACGGACCATAAGAGTCCAAATACATATTCACTCAAGTCGACTGAATATGAGACAACAAGATGGTGGAGCTAATTAAGGACTATAATATGGGAATCCATTATCACCCGAAAAGCCAATGTGGTGGCGGATGCTCCGAGTCGAAAGAGCCATAGCGCAAATACATTGTCAATGGAGGATCAACCGAATTATGCAAGGAATTTGAAGCTAAGATTGGAAGTCGTTCAAAGAGGAATGATAGCTGCGCTAGAAGTGAAGCCAACACTAGAGGATCAGATTAAAGAAGGTCAGCAAGATGACGATAAAATTTCAAAAATCAAGACTAAAAAGGAAGAAGGCCTAGCCTTAGATTTCACTCTGGATGAGCAAGGAACCATGTTCTTTAAAAGCCGAATTTGCGTCGGATAAAAGGAGCTAAAGCAATTGATTCTTGAGGAGGCTCACGATTCTAAGTACTCAATTCATCCAGGAAGTGCCAAGATGTACCAGGATTTGAAGGAGAGATTCTGGTGGCCGAATATGAAGCGTGAAGTGGCTGAGCATGTTGCATTATGCGACGTATGTCAAAGAGTAAAGCCATGCACCAAAGACCCACTGATGCATTGCGGTAGTTAAAAATTCGGAATGGAAGTGGGAAGAAATCGGAATGGATTTTATCACCGGTTTACCTAAGACTCGTAAAGGTTACGATTCCATTTGGGTTATCGTGGATCGCCTAACCAAGGTCGCCATTTCATCCCGAAGAAAGACCACTTACACCGGAGATCGTTTGGCAGAATTGTACATGTCAAGGATTGTATGTTTGCATGGAGTGCCAAAGAAGATTGTGTCAGACAGAGGTACCCAATTTACCTCAAGGTTTTGGAATAAGTTGCATGAAGCAATGGGAACCCGTCTGAATTTCAGTACAGCATATCACCCGCAGACAGATGGTCAGACTGAAAGAGTAAATCAGATTTTAGAGGATATGTTGAGAGCCTGTGCTTTAGCGTATGCCACGTCATGGGATAAATGTTTGCCATATGCAGAATTCAGTTACAATAATAGTTATCAAGCTAGCCTACAGATGTCACCATTCGAGGCATTGTATGGACGTGCTTGTCGTACTCCGTTGAATTGGAATGAAACGGGAGAGCGTTTAGTGTTGGGCGGACATTCTCGAGGAAGCCGAAAGTCAAGTCGCAATGATCAGAGAGAGGTTGAAGATAGCACAGTCAAGACAGAAAAGCTACGCAGACAACCGTCGTCGAGATTTGAGTTTTGAACCAGAAGATCATGTGTATCTCAGGGTTACCCCTCTTAAGGGCGTTAAGAGATTTCACGTTAAAGGGAAGCTTGCACCAAGATATGTCGGTCCGTTCAAGATTCTGAGCCGTCGAGGAGAGGTAGCTTATCAGTTAGAGTTGCCTCAGTCATTGGCAGGAGTGCATGATGTATTCCATGTATCGCAGCTTAAGAAGTGTCTCAGAGTGCCAACAGAGCAAGCCCCGTTGGAGGCAATAGAGCTGCAAGAAGATTTGACTTATAAAGAGCAACCAGTCAGAATTTTGGATGTTGTGGAGCGCAAGACCAGAAACAAGTCTATTCGCTTTTGCAGAGTTCAGTGGAGCAATCATTCTGAAAGTGAAGCCACCTGGGAGCGAGAAGAGGATTTGAAGTCAGAATTCCCGAACCTATTCTATAGTTAGCCCCAATCTCTGTCGAGATTACATTATGGGGAGGTTTGTAACATCCCAAAATTTGGCTTAATTAAGTTTTTAATGTTTAAAAGTGCATTTGTGATTTTCTGGAATTTATTTGGATTTTTCTGGATTTATTTGAATTTATTCCTATTTTAAGTTTATTGCTTTTTATTCAAAAGTATTTAATTCGTGCAAAGTCAAAATAAAGTTTTGCCAAAAATATTTTATTTAAGTCCGAATGTCTCAAAGTATTTTTGGGATTTTTCTTGGATTTTTCCCGATTGTTTTATTGCCTAAAACAAATTAAAAGAATTTACGAATTGTTTTATTTGGCAAAACACGAAATTCGCTTAAGCGAAGATCGGGCCGAGCCCAATCGTTTCTCGTCGCCCGCTTGGCTTTGTATTCGAGAGGAAGTCACCGTATCCGTCGGATCTTGATCGGAGGTTGACGCGTTTTCCGATTGATGAAAACCCTAGCGATCCTTAGCCGTCGGATCAAGACGCATGGAGGACCCGGATTTCGCCACGCCACGCACGCGAGTGTCCGTTCGATTCACGACGCGTGGACGGTCGAGACTTCGTCGTCTCGGGACTCATCGCGTCCACGGACTCGGACGGCAGCCGGCCGCGACGGATGAACTCCGCCTCGGACACGATCGCCGAGGGGCTATTTAAGCCACGGACCCGCCCGATGTTGAACCATCTGCGCGCCGTTTGCCACCGCTTCGTCGCCGGTTTCGACGTGTTTCGTCGCCGAGACCTCGCGGAAGTAACTCAAGCGCCGCCGATAGTTCTTGTTGGATCCCGACGGCGGCAGGAGGTTCTTCGCCGCGTTGAAGCGATTCGAACTCGGCTCGTCGCGTGGAACCGGATCTGGCGTCACCTCGCCGGAAGACCGCCAAACGCCGTGGCCTTGGTCGTCGTCTTCGTTCCGGTGAGATTACGCCGCCGTGTCTTCATCGCCGGGTTTAGAAGCTTGGCCGTCCGATCTAGCTTCTGCGGTCGAGATCGAGCCACGTGGTCTTTTCAACCTCACCCGTGCGATCGATCGGCGCCTGGATCGCACCGTCGCTGCAACCAATCGTGATCCGCGCGTGTCGGGTTCAGCACCGGCGCCAGAGACCGAGTTCACGGTGGATCGCCCGAGCCGTGGACTCGATCTATGGACCAGACGCGTGTCGTGCTCCTATTGGTTCGATTCATCGACGTCATGCTTGCGTCATAATTACGTTTTCGGTTGGAAAATATTCCGATTGGAAAATCCGTGATGATGACGTCATCATGAGGTCACGCTGACGTCATAAACCAGTTTTTCAAAGATAAAAATAAATCTGTTAAATTCGTATTTTTCGATTTTCGATTTCAAGATTTATTTCAAACTTCAAAAGGCTATATCTTTTGCATCGTAACTCGGATTTGAGTGATTCCAGTTTCTAAAAATTTGTAAAATTGAGATCTATTTAATGGTGATTTTTATTTGATTTTTGGAGATATATTGCTCTCTGTTTTGGCATTTATTTGCTTTTCTCTTTGATGACGCGTGAGACGTTGAATTGTGCGACGATTGGAGGAAGATCAAGCAACCCAAGAGCAAGCTTCAGATCAAGATCAGGACCTATTCCAAGGCAAGTTGTGCTTTGATCATGTTGAACCCATGTTTATAAAATTGCTATGTTTGTTTTACAATATTGCATATATTTCAAATATACAATTGTTTCAAATTAGATTGGGTTTAGCTAAAATACCAGATTGATCTATACCCTACCTTGTCATTATATGCCATGAACCATTGTCACCCTAGATTGGTTTAATATAGTTGATTAATAATTATGATCAACATTGGAGGTTAGACCGTATTAGTTGCTTAGCCATGCCACGTCATCACATGTGTCAGAATCATTGTTAATTAATTTTGATTAACGGAATATGGAACAGTGTTATGAACTTGTGTGTCATGTGGGATCACACGATGAGATTGAGTTGTTGTGGCGAGTCATGTCACGCAACGATGTTGAATTGTTGATGGCACGTGGTGCTTGGTAATCAACGGGGTGATAATAACTTAGATTGGGGCAAGTGGCAAGGCGAGGAGGCCAAGGTGGGCCCGATGGGCAGATGGTATGTGGAAGTCTTGCCTTGATCACACTAAGGACTTAACCTTGCAAGCCTTTGACCTGAGTCAATCATGCAACCACATGTCTGGTATGGGCCAGCCTAGCTGAGTAATTTGCAAAGTCTTAATTTTGATACTATCGTGGTCGGTGTGAGTTCCCGGGTCAGGGTGTAATTCACATGGCGCAAGAGGGGGGCCCTGGATGTGGTTTATGCACCGCCATGATGTTGAAACCTTAGCGGGTAGTACGGATTAAGATAGAGCATTGTAAAGGCTTTGTTATAATCTCTCGCCTTGGTGGTGTTTGGTTGTATCACGTGGGTAAAGTGCATAACCTCTGCAGAGTGTGAAACTATTCGGATAGCCGTGCTCGCGGTATTGAGCAATGCTCGGGAATTACAGTTAAGGGTTAGCTTAATTAATTGGACAACTTAGTTGGGATGGCAGGATTGCCATATGGAAGATTGGAACTTGATTTAGGATTGGAAACTTGGTTTACTTGAGAAATACTGAATTTATTTATTATCGTTATTTGTTTTACATCTTTACAATCTATATACTGTATTCGTTCATAAATGCTGCTTATTGCAAAATAGCCATGATAGCCTATCCATTGGAATAAGCCTTGCATATAGATACATGGAATTGCATTACATGCACAACTTGTTGAGTGCTTTAAGTACTCACCCTTGCCAAACAACAATAATCAACAGTTGAAGAATCTACACTGTGTTGGAAGATGAAGTCCAAGAAGACACGAGTCATTAGGGTCCGAGCCTTGTCGGTTGCTGTGGTGGTGATGAGCTACCTACGTTTCTACTTTCCACGCTTAATTATTAGCTTATATTTTCGGTCTTGCCTGCGTGGCTTAATAATGTAAGTTGGTCATAAGATCATACATTTAGTTATATCAATAAATGAACTATTATTCTATTATCGTTGTGTATGATGTGATATGTACCAATGTTAAGCTGTGTGCACTAGCGTTGATCCTGGGAATAGTGCAGTAAACACAGTGGGTTCGAATCAGTGGATTCGGGTCCTTACAAAAACTGGATCTAATCTCCACCGTTGAGATTTAATCCAACGGAGCATGGTATCCGAGTTGTTTACTGTGCATGGCGCAACGTGGCTCAATCCTACGCGTTCACTAACGATCCAACGGCCAAGACAAAAACATAGCGCAGAAAATAGATCTAATCCAAGCCGTTCACTCTAGATCTAACGATCAAGATTCAACTAACGTGTAAACCTAAGAGTTAATCCAGACCGTCCATAACTGATCTAACGACTCAGATCTAATCTAGGTGAAAACAGAGAAGGCAACGTGGACATACCGGAAACGTGCGATGCAGATCGAACGGTCGACGAGGGTTGGCGAGGTCGACGACGGCGCAGAAAGAGAAGGTCGCCGAGTGGGAAGATGACGCGACCAACGGCGCTACGGGCTTCTCGCGAGAAGGGGTGGTCCACTCGATGCGGCTTGCCCGGTGAACTTCGGGGCGAGGTCGGAGCATGGCGGGCGGCTCGGACGGACGACGGGAGGAAGCAAAAACAACGCGGCGAGGGAAAGCAACTACGGCAAGCAACGGCGGGCGCTAGAGGTGGTCTCGGCGTGCGTGCAAGGAGTCAAAACGCGGCGTTGAGCCCTCGCGAACGCGATCACCAAGACGGCTTAAAGGGCCTCGGCGGCGCGTGGCTGCCGGAGGAAATCACGGCCATCAAAGCTCACGCCTCTCGGTGATCTCGCGGTGACAAGCGGCGTGGCCCTATCCCACCGTTCGTGCGGCGATGATCCGGGCACGCCTTGGGCGACGTGGCACACTCGCAGCGTTCGATCGAGATCGACGGCTCGGTTGGCGGCGCTAGGGTTTCTTGTGGCGAGTGGGCGGGCTAAGCACGATCTTTGGGCCGGCCCAATACTATTCATCTGATTTTTAAATCATTTTTTTATTAAAAAAAATTCTAAAAATTTCAATTAAATCATTTGGGGCTTTTAAAATAGTAGAAAAATTCTAGAAAAATTCCAGAAAATACTTTGAGCTATTTGGGACTCAAATAAAATATTTTCAATAAAAATTTGCAAAAACTTTTCCTTTATTTAATTGTTTCCAAGGAAGGCCATATTTGAATAAATCCAAATAAATTTCAATAAATTCCCAAAAATTCTCAAAAAACAAAAATACTCCAAAATTTAAATTAGAGCAAAATTTAGGGTGTTACATAGCGTGAGGATGATGCCACTCCTGAGGATACACCACCTGAAAATAGCATTTGCAAATTCATTTTCATAAACTATATACTTCACACAACCTACCACACTTCTACACCCTAATTCAAAATAGCACCCAATTTCCAACAATTAGGGATTTCTGGACAGCAAGCACGAAATTTTACATATCTCCCAAACGGCTAAGCTAAATTTTGAGTTCTTGTACTATAAAAGATCACAATAGGATAATATAACTTTTATTCTAGAGCCAACTATTCAAAATATGCCTCAAATAGTCCCAGAATTGAAATGAACAGAGGCTACAAGTGTTAAACATTCATTCTCGACAATGTTTACTAAAACAAGCATATCTTTTGATTGGTTTAACCAAAATGAGTGTTCGTGAGCTCTAATTGACCATAAAAGGATAAACTAACATTTCCCCATATCCACTCATTCAGGAGATATATCAAAAATTCCCAGATTATAGATGAACAGAGACTGCATATTTTAAACCTAACTCAGGACAGTCTATACTAAAATGCGCATAACGTTTAATTGGCTAAGTTAAAAATTGAGTTCTTGAGCTCTAAATGACCACAAGAGGATAACCTACAATTAACCCCTAGCCATTTATTTAGAAACAGAGTCTAAAGTCCTCAACTTGCACTTTTAGTTTCAGTTCAGATTCTGAATTTTTCAGCAGATTGCAGTTTTAGGGTAGCAACTTCAAAATAGCATAACTTTTGATTTATGAACACAAATCAAGAAAACAAGGACATTTTCTTGATCTACAGGAAAAGTTATAACTTTCTCCAAGCAACCAAAGATTCTAATTCGACTTGGAAATAGCCCTAAACAGCAGTTCAAAATCTCAGCTACAAACATGAACTAAATCAGAGCAGCCCATACAAAAAAGGTCATAACTTTTAATTGGCTGAATGGAATTTTGTGTTCTTGAACTCTAATGAGACCTAAGTACACGAGCTATGACTTTCTCTATAGACAACTACTCAGGAAATAATTCTTTCTTGGCCACAACACAGTCGCAAGACTGGTCTGCACATAGCTCAAAATCTGAACAGAGTTCCCTCCAACCTTAGAGCTATTTCCCCTCCAAAATCCCCAAATCCAAGAAACCTAGTACCAACCCCACCTGCTAGCACCTCCATTAGCACAGCAACGACCAAAAAAGAATTGAATCTACTCACCACCAAAGGGAGAAATGAAGGAAGAACTGCTGCTGCTTGCTGGCTGGCCGAAATGGATGAGGGGATAGAGGCGCCACCAATGGAGAGGGAGGGGGAGGCGAAGGAGAGGAAGACCAAGAGGAGGCTTGTGTGTTGGTGGGAGGAGAAGGGCCTTCAACTAGGGAGGAGGAGACCCAACCAAAAGCCAGCCAAGGAGGAAGAAGAGGTTGCTGGTGGGGAAAAGAAATGAGAGGGGAAAAGAGTGCAATACATGGGGGAAAGGGGGAAAAGGCAAAAGGAGTTAGGTGCGGAAAAGAAAACCCGGAGATTCACCCACCCAACTAATTTTTTTTTCATCGACTAAAAACCGGTGGTCCACCAACCACCGGATCAAGAACCTTCCGATCTAAAATATTATAGTGGGAAGAAAAGAGGAAAACAGGATTCACCCACCCACCTGTATTTCCTAATTTTTCATATCACCAGTGGATCTACCAAACGTCCGACCAAGCATTCCCAGACTTGAAGAAAGATCCGCAATATTACATTCTCCCTCACTTAAAGGAATTCGACCCCAATTCCAAAGACACCAACTATCGACACAATGTCCACGAGGACTTAGACATCTTTGACTTAACCTAAACGACTCACGCCACCACTCATACAAGTGAGACTCCAACGTGCAAACTCATGGCATTCGCAATCATAATCCATAATCAACCAATAACTCGGTCACAACCAATCATTAGGCCGATTCCATAACATGCCACCATCGCAATGTACCGAATGAAACTTAGACCATACTTCTCTTTTTTTGGCAATGAAGCACACTATGTCTTTTTACCAATGATTCTATACAAAAGTATAGGGTATTAACCTCTAAACTCAATTTTCAACTCACGCTTCACTTTAGTCACAAACTCTAATCTTCTCTCTCGACCTCTCTATTCTAATACATCTCTAAACCATGTCTCCACCCATCACCCATACCATCCGTTTAAATATCACGGTTCTAAACTTGAACCCCAAAGAGCCTATAACACGATCCTTTTCTCTCCCAAATAATTGACCAGTTTAACACGCAGGACAACTAGCTAAAATAAATATTCACAATGAACACTTTACATAAATTGCTATCGCCTCCCTACAACCAAACGATACTCCCAACAATATTTGGACTAAGGCGTCAAAACCTCCATCATAACCCACCCTTAAACCACTTATGGTCAACACTTAGTTCCAGCTAGGATCACAAATCATTACCAAACCACAATGGTTCTCTTCCTAAGAGGTCTCACCCTCACATACTTTCACTCAATAACCAAGTCCAAGAGTATAATCCTTTAGTATTCTCAACAACATACCATAAACATTCATATTCTTAACTCAGGCTGGAACGCCAAAGAATTACAACTTTCTTGAACCAAATGAATCATATACATCACCTTGAGCTCAACGCGCTAAAATTCACCTTGGTGAGAAGCTCAACAAAATCCAATAATCACTCATCTTCTTTTCCCAAGCCATAAAACAAAGGAAAACTCAATTCTCTTCGTCACATAAGTCACTTTTATCATTTCCAATCAATACGATAAAATTTGCATCGGGGAGAAACTCAAATTAAAAGAGAAACCCCACACAAAACCTTGACTGAAGTCCTCATATTAACCAAAACCAACATTTTTGGAAGACAAAACCGATTCTTAAATCAAACATCATGCACACAACCACTATCATTTTCTCTCAAGAGAAAGGAAAACTTATTCCCAACAAAAACCACTTCACCATCAAAAAATCCTTATGAAACATTCATAAGATTCGCATGATTTTTTAAAACATTCACCAATACCACACACATTTTCAATTAAGTCCAACTCTAGTCAAAATAGGGTTTTCACTCAAGAGCTTCCAACACAATCCTCATGTCTATCTATTTCCTTCACATATTAATTCCAAAGTTAATCCATTGAGTACGCTAATAAGCATGATCCAACCATACACTCTTAAGTGTAAATCCCACATTCTAACTTAAGCTAAATAACTTAGCCAAGACAAAAATTGGCTGGTTCAATGAAGTAAAGTGTTCCAAAACCATCAACCGATTACTTAATAATTACTCTTTTATCCTCATTGTCAATCATCAAAGCCAACTCATAACTTGACAAAATGCAACTAATCGGGGAGTTCTATTGCACACTACTCGGAATGCCTTAACCAAAAGGCATGCATCCTAAAAGATCATACGAGCAATTGAATTTGTAAACCTTTAAAAGAAAGTTTACCTCGAATCCCACCATTCCTAATATTCCAATACCCTTGCCATTAAAGGTTTCATATTCATCAAAGGTATCTGAAAAGCCCAACAGTTTGAACCTACTTTACAAAACCCTATCTTCCTTTAATTACCTTCTCCTATTCATATAACCATCACTAGTTATAGTATCATCATGCCCTAACCAAGTCTATATCATGACAATCAACAAGGAGAACCACGTCATCACTTCTTCAACCCATTAACTTAACAGTTAATTCAACATAAGACGATATCAACAATTTCTTTTGGTCTACTAACTGGATGAACCACCATTTTAGTGTCCCCAGTGCATTCAACCAATAACTAACTCCAACAATTAACTATCCCCTCTACTAGACATATTTCACCAATAAGGCTCCAAGTCAAACCTTTCCAAGGACTAACCCAAGCACCAATTCACACTTCCCATATGTCCTTATTCTTTGATTACACCTTTATTAAGTCATCTTATTGACACATAACAATAAATGATCCATAATCAATATAGGCCAACACCCTCATGACTTTACATCGTCACGCTCCATTGCTTTACACCAGCAACTAGCTATAGTAAATCATCAAGTAGTTCATTCTATACCTTTTCCATCATAATCAATACTAGCCATACAGGAACACTATCCCATACTTCCAATTAATTCCATGGCTCACAACGAATTGCAATAAATTCTCATCAACTTTTACTGTAGAATCACCTACCATCTCGATTAATCTTTCTCTATCAACACACTAAATTAGGTTGTCTTTAAACAATCAGCAAATTCATTTTAACCACATTGGTAGCTTACATCTACTCAATTTCTAACTATGCATCACAGAGTTAAAGTTTTAAACATCCTCGTGGGTCACCTATCTTTGGAATAATTGGTGTGACCCCCAACCTTTAAGGAAGGCAACAATTCTTAAGCATAAATAACACCAATAAACATTTTCTTTTCACAAAACCCAACCATAAATCACAAGAGAACTCGACTCTCAAATTCCCCAAACTCCGGCATGGAACAACTCCTCAACCAACTCTCAATTTTACAACTTCCACGAAGGAAGATGGATGCAAGGGGAAAAACCAAATAATCAACCAATTCTTTTCTGATAAAGCATTGACACCCAAAATCCACACGACTTAAGTTTTACATCAAAAACTTCAATAACTTCCTTTAAATGAAGAGAACAAAAATCACATGCACTACACAATAATCTTCTTCACAAGGCAACCCACGATACCCAACAAAGCCCATTACCAAAAACCGTCAAAGGAATAACTAGTCAAGACTCATTATGAAAAAAACTTTCCTCGTCTCCAATCATCAAGACGAACAAAAGAAACCATCCTTCCCTACCCACTCTCTAAACTATGCCGCAACCAACGACGACTCTCACCCTTAACACGGCCAAAAGAACAAGGTGATAACCTTTCGACAACCAAATCACATAAACATAATGATTCAACAACTATTTCATAAACAAAGCAATATGCGTCAACAAATTTAGCATTCAACATCAAAGCTCAAATACAATCCTTAAGCATAATGCAATGATACCCATACCCTTTCTATTGTGCATCAATGTGTCAAAATTTTAGTTACTTAGTCAACCTACGCCAAATTTTAAAGTTATTTACCTAAGACAAGTGTCGAATTTTGTAGTCGGCAATAAATTTATGGGGTAGGCGCTAGATCTCAAACTCGAAGGTCACACAAGACAAGGGGTTTAGACAGGTTCAGGCCCTCAGCGATGGATGTAATACCCTAATCTGTGTCTTTGGGATTATGCGATCTCTTGGATCTAAGATTGCTCAAAGCGCAATGTGCTTCAGGCGATATGAGGTGTGCTATGCTCTATGGCTTGATTGTGTATGCTTGGATGATCGGATCCCTATGTTGTTGCCCGCCTCTCCCTTATATAGCGGGGTGGGGCACTTACTGAGTCCTAATCGGTTAAGAGATTCGATCGGTTACAAGATTCTAGTCGGTTCTGAGGATAGAGTTTACATCTTTATCTACCCTATTAAAGACTCGAATTACAACCGTATCTATCATATCTAAATATAATTTCAACTTCCTTTAGGATATGTCCCATGCACGGCAATGGGCCTCGACGCTGGGAGTATCTTGGGCCTCCCTCTTGGGCTGTCATGAGGGTACCGGTTCTTATATTCCACAAGAGCCCCAGAGTCCTTTGCGATCGAGTTGTCACCTTCCTGGTTGCAGCCCAACTGAGTCATGCTTCACGCCGAGTGCTTCTAGTTCTTGATGGAGCTTCCCGACTAGTTTTCCTTTACAGCCGAGTGCCCTGTTGTAGGCAAAGAGATCGTGAAGGACTCAATAGAGCTCCACGCATTAAACTTTCTGAGTAGTTCCTAGCCCCATTATTGGAATTCTGGCAGTTGGCTCATCTTGGGACATACCGTATCCCAAATGATATGCAGAAGTCAAAACGCATTTCTCGCTCAAGGCAAAATTCAGCACCGCCCCCTTTAAATTCATTTGTCGCCGAAGTTGCTGATGTCATCGTTGAAGCGTTGGCTCACACACGTCGCATCCAAATTTAGTAGCCCTGAAATCATGTATATGCAGAACTTAGGCAATGTAAAAACAATTCACTCGGATGTGATGTCCGACTGGTGTATATATAATTTTAGAGTTTTTTACTCTTTTTCCTTATTGATTTTGAATTCATCCGAGTGGTTTGACTCTTTTTGTTTAAGCACTCTGCCCGACTAGTCTAGCCCCGAGCGTTGGGAGTCGTCTCATGGCTCTTTTTCCCAGGCACGTGTTTTGGGTGACTAAAGTTCGCCGTTCATGGGGTCAGAGCTTCACAACTCGGAGTTATCGCACTCGGATTCACTTACAATCGTTAAGCAAAAGAAGAAAAATACAAATCAGAAAAAGATGTGCACATCGCACACTATTAGGTGTAGCCTCGACTTATTGCTTAGTTGTGGGTCAACTAAATAGCAAGTCAGGAAAGTCAACAATTTTATTTATAATGACATAATTGAGTAAAAAGCAACTTAGCTACTTTATGCTCCATGTGTTGCTGACGATCATGACGTCTTTGCTCGTGGCGCAGGCGTAGGCTTGTAGATGAGCTGTAGGCGGCGCCCGGGGCGCAGGCGTGGGCTCGTGCCCGTGCCGAAAGTGGCGCTCGGGGTGCGGGCGTGGGTCGTGGCCGTGCCGAAGGTGGCATTCGAGGCGCAGGCGTAGGCTCGTGGCCGTGCCGAAGGTGGCGCTCGGAGTGCAGGCGTGGCTCGTGGCTGCGCCGAAAGTGGCGCTCGAGGCGCAGGCATGGCTCGTGGCCGTGCCGAAAGTCGCTCTCGGGGCGCAGGCATGGCTCGTGGCCGTGCCGAAGGTGGCGCTCAGGGTGCAGGCGTAGGCTCGCGGCCGTGCCGAAAGTGACGCTCGGGGTGCGGGCGTAGCTCATGGCCGTCGCGAAGGTGGCGCTCGGGCGCAGCGAGGCTCATGGTCGTCGCCGAGCCGGGCGCCGCGCGCGGCGTGGCTCATGGCCGTGCCGAAAGTGGCGCTAGGGTCGCAGGTGTGCCTCATGGCCGTGCCGAACATGGCGCTCGGGGCGCAGGCGTGGTTCGTGGCCGTCTTGAAGGTTGCGCCGGGCGCAGCGTAGGCTCACGCGTCGTGCCGAAAGTGGCGCTTCGCGCGGAGTGGCCGTGGCCGTCGCCGAAGGTGGCGCTTCGGCGCAGCGTAGACTCGTGGTGTACGACGAAGGTGGCGCTCGGGCGCAGCGAGGCTCGTGGCCGCACAAGGTGGTGCTTGGAGTGCGGCGTGGCTCGTGGTTGTGCCGAAAGTGGCGCTCGGGGCACAGGTGTAGTCTCGTGGCCGTGACGAAAGTAGCGCTCGGGGCACGGGCGTGGCTCATGGCCGTGCTGAAGGTGGCGCTCGGGGCGTGGCGTTGGCTCATGGCGTATCAAGGAGGCACTCGGGCGCGGCCGTAGGCTCATGGCCGTACCAAAGGTGTCGCTCGGGGCGCAGGCGTGGCTCATTGCCATGACGAAAGTGGCGCTCGGGGCGCAGGCGTGGTTCGTGGTCGTCTGAAAGTGGCGCTTGGGTCGCTGGCGTGGCTCATGGCTGTGCTGAAGGTGGCGCTCGGGGCACAGGTGTAGGCTCGTGGCCGTGCTAAAAGTGGCGCTCGGGGCGCGGGCGTGGCTCGTGGCCGTGCCGAAGGTGGTGCTCGAGGCGCAGGCGTGGCTCGTGGCGTCCGAAGGTGGCCTTCGGGCGCATGCGAGGCTCGTGGCCGCACCGATGGTGGTGCTCGGGGCACAGTCGTGGCTCATGGTCGTGCTGAAAGTGGCGCTCCGGTCGTGGCGTAGACTCGTGGCTGTACCGAAGGTGGTGCTCGGGGCGCAGGCGTGGTTTGTGGCCGTGCCGAAAGTGGCGCTCGGGGCACAGGCGTGGCTCGTGGCCTTGCCGAAAGTGGCGCTCGGGGCGAAGGCGTGGCTCGTGGCTGTGCCGAAGGTGGCCCTCGGGTTGCTGGCGTAGGCTCGTGGCCGTGTCGAAAGTAGCGCTCGGGGCGCAGGCGTGGCTCGTGGTCGTGCCGAAGGTGGCGCTCGGGGCGCAGGCATAGGCTCGTGGCCGTCCCGAAGGTGGCGCTCGGGGCGTGGGTGTAGACTAGTGGTCGTACCGAAGGTGGCGCTCGGGCGCAGGCGTGGCTCGTGGTCGTACCGAAGGTGGCGCTCGGGCGCAGGCGTGGCTCGTGGCTATGCCGAAGGTGGCGCTCGGGGCGCAGGCGTAGGCTCGTGGCCGTACCGAAGGTGGCGCTCGGGGCGCAGGCGTAGGCTCGTGACTTCGTAGCCGAAGTCGCGCGTGGAGCGCGAGTGCGCTTCACCTACCGGCTTTTCCTGATTTTGTTGAATTGCGGCCGCCGTCACCATGGCCTTGATCTGGGCCACGATCGGGGCCGCCGGGCTATTCGATGCAATCATCGGGTTCAGTTTGTCGAGAAGCGTCTTGGAGGCGACGATGTTCTGCATTGGCGTGTGGAAGACGGCTTGATCTCCTAACCTGGATTGCAGGATGTCGTCGCGGACATTGCGGCCGCGAGATCAAAGCGATCGCACCTGCACCTCCTTGCCCTTACGAAGACGATCTTCCCCCGCAGCTTCTTGTTCTTCTTGTTGGCGTTGGAGATCGGTCTTCTGCTCTTCTATCGCGAAGACGCCACAAAGATCGCAGTAATTCCTTGCGACGCCGACTGGTTTGTCGGCCAAGTCAAAGTGACATACTTGAAATGAGTCGGCCTGATCTTTACCAGATTGGATCTGGTTCAAGTCTAGGCGGACAAGTTCTCCGCGCGCATCTGCGACGAAGTCCAGCCTCTTGAAGCGGAAAGCCTGGCCAGAGATGAAGGTGGTGGTGATTTCGCCGATCGCTGCCATCGAATCTGTAGGAAAAGATTATAGCGCTGCCCTACCGGCGCGCCAACTGTCGACTTTTGTAGTCGGCAATAAATTTATGGGGTAGGCGCTAGATCTCAAACTCGAAGGTCACAGAAGACAACGGGTTTAGACAAGTTTAGGCCCTCAGCGATGGAGGTAATACCCTAATCCTGTGTGCTGGGATTATACAGATCTCTTGGATCTAGGATTGCTCAAAGCGCAATATGCTCTGGGCGATATGAGGTGTGCTATGCTCTATGCTTGGATGATCGGATCCCTATGTTGTTGCCCGCCCTCTCCCTTATATAGCGGGGTGGGCGGCTTATAGAGTCTGATCGGTTAAGAGATTCCGATCGGTTACAAGATTCTAGTCGATTCTGAGGATAGAGTTTACATCTTTATCTACCCTATTAACGACTCGGATTACAACCGTATCTATCATATCTAAATATAAGTTCAACTTCCTTTAGGATATGTCCCCATGCTTGCGGCAATGGGCCTGACGCGGGGAGTATCTTCTAGGCCTCCCTCTTGGGCCTGTCATGAGGGTACCCGTGTTCTTATATTCGACAACAAGATTTTAAAGAATATATGCTCCAAGGCCATGTTTCTAGATTATCCCAAATCAAAGTTTTAGTTGACCCAATGGTATATCACTAAGTTCAAACACCACGGACCTAATGCCCGCTCTGATACCAACTGTAACACCCCGGCACCCCACATGCCCTGGATGTCACACCCTCAACAGCACCCAACATCCGACATTAAAAGAAAAACATTGCAAAGCAACTAACATACTAGTAGGTTGCCGAATCAACTAAAAATTTCGTGACACCTCCCTAAAACTCGAACATTCACTCACAGGACAAAGACAAATTTCAATATATAAAACATACACATTGCCCAACAGGATATCCAACTAAGCAACTAATATATCATGGATGAGTAAGGCTACCAAAAAAACCACCATGAAGCAAAAGAGGAATTAAGAGTATAGCCACCCCATAACCAAAGATACAAGAATTTAAGCCATCATACCATCAAGCCACTTACAGGCTAACCATCCAAAAGAACAAGTTCTTTAATATAGCAGCATTTCTAAAAGTGGTATAGCAACTAATCTAACTACATGATGATCAATGTGAGTGAAGTGGTGCTAGCCCTTCTCCCCAAAATTCCGCTCTGGAGGTACCTAAAATAAAACAACACAAACAAGCGTGAGTTCAAAACTCAGCAAAGTGTATCATATCCACACATAATTATCCAATTAATAATTTCAAGCAATACCATAAACACATTTCTTATACCAATCAACAAGTCCAAAACAATGATATCACCGTGGTTACCACCTTCACTTCATTTCTCATTTAATATACATACCTCATTAAACTCTTTGGATGAGTCCACGACTCATACAAGCCTCATTAAATCTCTTCGAATGAGTCTACGACTCTATCCCAACTCTACACATTACCATTTAATACAAGAATCATCATTAAAGATGCAATGCAACATGTATGCTAATGAATGCACCTTTCATAGCACATACAGGTATTACTGAGTGCACACCCGTCGGTGTGCACCCTCTCATTCCCTTCCATCCCGTAGAGGGACCTACTCTTATTGTCTCGCCCAATTCACCTCGGTGAATGGGACTACGAGTAGGACTTTCGTGCTCATCGGGTGAGCACAGAGGCCCACATCAAGCATGGGTCGCCTCTTCTCTTATGAATGCACAAATGCAATGAAATGAATGAATAAAAGGGCAAATTCATTCTATTTCAACATTCACATCTCCATCAATAGGAACATAAATATAGCCATCTTCATCAAGTCAACCAATAGCATTAACATAACCTTTAAATTTATAATCATTTAGCATTTCTCTTTTACCCATATAATGCAACATGCATTCACCACAACCATTTCAAAATCTTTCAACATAAACGTACTCATAATGCTTAGCAAGAAATCAATATCCTAGCATCATACTAGTGATACACTTGCCTCAACCGCGGGGAGGGGGGTGGCGTGAGGATGACGCCACTCCTGAGGATACACCACCTGAAAATAGCATTTGCAAATTCATTTTCATAAACTATATACTTCACACAACCTAACACACTTCTACACCCTAATTCAAAATAGCCCCCAATTTCCAACAATTAGGGATTTCTGGACAGCAAGCACGAAATTTTACATATCTTCCAAACGGCTAAGCTAAATTTTGAGTTCTTGTACTATAAACGATCACAAGAGGATAATATAACTTTTATTCTACAGCCAACCATTCAAAATATGCCTCAAATAGTCCCAAAATTGAAATGAACAGAGGCTACAAGTGTTACACATTCAGTCTGGACAGCGTTTACTAAAAAAAGCATATCGTTTGATTGGTTTAACCAAAATGGGTGTTCTTGAGCTCTAATTAACCATAAAAGGATAAACTACCATTTCCCCATATCCACTCATTCAGAAGGTATTGCAAAAATTCCCAGATTACAGATGAACAGAGATTGCACATTTTAAACCAAACTCAGGACAGTCTATACTAAAATGGTCATAACTTTTAATTGGCTAAGTTAAGAATTGATTTCTTGGGCTCTAAATGACCACAAGAGGATAACCTACAATTAATCCCTAGCCATTTATTCAGAATCTGAGCCTAAAGTCCTCAACTTAAAAATAGCATAACTTTTGATTTAGGGTAGCAACTTAAAAATAGCATAACTTTTAGTTTCCGTTCAGATTCTGAATTTTTCAACAGATTGCAGTTTTAGGGTATCAACTTAAAAATAGCATAACTTTTGATTTCTGAACCCAAATCAAGAAAAAACAAGGACATTTTCTTGATCTACAGGAAAAGTTCTAACTTTCTCAAAGCAACCAAAGATTCTAATTCGACTTGGAAATAGCCCTAAAGAGCAGTTCAAAATCTCAGCTACCAAACATGAACTAAATCAGAGCAGCCGATACTAAAAAGGTCATAACTTTTAATTGGATTAATGGAATTTTGTGTTCTTGAACTCTACTGAAACCTAAGAACACGAGCTACAACTTTCTCTACACCCACTACTCAGGAAATAATTCTTTCTTGCCCAAAACACAGCCGTAAGACTGGTCTGCGCATAGCTCGAAATCTGAACAGAGTTCCCTCCAACCCTAGAGCCATTTTCCCTCCAAAATCCCCAAATCCAAGAACCCTAGAACCAACCCCACCTGCTAGCACCTCCATTAGCACAGCAAGGACCAAAAAAGAATTGAATCCACTCACCACCAAAGGGTGAAATGAAGGAAGAATGGTGCCGCTTCTCGGGGTGGCGAAATGGATGAGGGGATGAAGGCGCCACCAATGGAGAGGGAGGGGGAGGGAAGGAGAGGAGGACAAGGAGGAGGCTTGTGTGCTGGTTGGAGGGAGAAGGGCCTTCGGCCAGGGAGGAGGAGACCCAAGCAAAAGCCAGCCAAGAAGGAAGAAGAGGCTGCGGGTGGGAAAAGAAATGAGAGGGAAAAAGTGCAAGTTACATGGGGAAAAGGGAAAAGGCAAAAGGAGTTAGGTGCGGAAAAGAAAACCCGGAGATTCACCCACCCTACTGAAATTCTTTTTTTCATCTGACCAAAACACCGATGGTCCACTAACCACCCGGATCAAGAACCTTCCGATCTGAAATATTATAGTGTGAAGAAAAAGTGGAAAAACAGGGGATTCACCCACTCGCCTGTATTTCCAAATTTTTCAGCAAACGCCGACCAAACATTGCCAGACTTGAAGAAAGATCCGCAATATTACAACGATATCGAATAACAATTGGTTAGACTAAGAACTCGAGATGAGTGTGCATGGCGCTCAACCCAGCAACATTTCTACTCGATACTTAGCTACTACCAATCTACTCAAGTCGTTCGACCACAAGTTGGCAAGGCGTTACTCGAAGCCGGTAGAGCCGCTCGTGACAGACACTTCTCAAATCGCTTCAATTTGAAAATCCATTTCAAATCAATATCAACCCAGAGCATACCAAGCTCAAATTTAGTCAAATACTCATCACCAACATGGGTAGACCTCCACATGGTCTTTCAAGTGGTAATGCACTTTACCCACATGACATGATTATCTCCTTTTGCCTCTCCATTTGCACACTTCCTTTGGTATACTGGCAGAGAAATCATGACAAAGCCTTTCAATGCTCTAGCTTAACCAAGTACTACCCGCTAAGGTTTCAACACTTAAGGGACTGGTCACCACATTTAGGGCCTCACACCACCGCTGGTAGTACCAAAGCTAAGATATTATAAATTAATTAGCTAGGTCTGTCCCATTCCAGATATGTGGTTGCATGTTTCACACAAGTCAAATGCTTGCAAGGTTAAGTCGTTAGGTTGACCGAGGAAGACTTCCACAACCCATACCGCCACATAGACCCACCTTAGCATATTGCCCCTTACAACTTGCCCCAATCCAAATCATTATCACCCCAGTTGATTACCATACAACACATGCCATCAACAATTCAACTTCGTTGTAGAACAACATATGTTACCATGTGCACACAGGTCCTTTTTTTTTGGATGATATGCCCCTTCTTTGCACCCTTCTATCACTAACCTTTTGCAGAATATTTGATGTTTTCCCACAAGGCGCACATTTGGACTTCCACCTATCCGGAGCATTGAACATCAGAATGACCTTATTCTAGGAGCATCATTGCCCAACCGTGCACCGTACCGCACCAATCCTGAGGAAACAAAAGAAATTCAACGTCAAGTCCAGGCATTAATAGATAAGGGGTACGTTCGTGAATCTCTTAGCCCATGTGCTGTTCCTGTACTCTTCGTGCCTAAGAAAGATGGTCCATGGCGTATGTGTGTTGATTGTCGTGCCATTAACAGCATTACAATCCGCTATCGTCATCCTATTCCCATGTTAGATGATATGCTTGATGATTAAGTGTTGCTCTTTTGTTCTCCAAAATTGATTTTGCGCAATGGATACCATCAGATTCGTATGAAGTTGGGGATCAATGGAAAATAGCTTTCAAAACTAAGTTCGGGTTGTATGAGTGGTTAGTTATGCCTTTTGGGTTAACTAATGCATCTAGTACTTTCATGAGATTTATGAACAAAGTTTTGCGTGTTTTCATAGGAAAATTTGTGGTTGTCTATTTTGATGACATACTCATTTACAGCAAGTCTTTAGAAGAACATCTAGCTCATTTGCGTGCTATTTTCAATGCTTTACGTAGTGCACATTTGTTTGGCAACCTGGATAAGTGCAGTTTCTGCACAGATCGTGTGTCTTTCCTTGGCTATGTAGTTACAACCCAGGATATCAAAGTGGACCAACCAAGATTGAAGCAATACATAACTGGCCAACTCCATCAACGGTCACGCAGATTAGGAGTTTTCTTGGGCATGCTGGCTTCTATCGCAGATTTGTGCGTGATTTTGGAACCATCCCTGCTCCGCTAAACGAACTCACAAAGAAAGGTGTTCCCTTCTCTTGGGGTCCCCTTCTCTTGGGGTCCGTAGCAAGAAACGGCCTTCACAATTTTGAAAGATAAGTTGACCCATGCACCTTTGCTTTAGCTTCCTGATTTCACAAAGATGTTTGAACTAGAATGCGATGCTAGTGGAATTGGTTGGGTGGCGTGCTGCTGCAAGAAGGTAAACCGGTTGCATATTTCAGTGAGAAGCTGAGTGGTCCTAGTTTGAACTATTCAACTTATGACAGAATTATTTTCATTAGTTCGAACTTTGGAGACATGGAAACATTACTTGTGGCCTAGAGAGTTCATTATTCATTCTGATCATGAATCTTTAAAGCATATTAGAAACCAAACTAATCTGAATCGCCGGCATGCAAAATGGGTAGAATTCATTGAGTCGTTTCCCTATGTCATC
Organism: Otatea glauca; assembly: GCA_036346275.1. Taxonomy (NCBI): domain Eukaryota; kingdom Viridiplantae; phylum Streptophyta; class Magnoliopsida; order Poales; family Poaceae; genus Otatea; species Otatea glauca. The sequence continues at coordinate 14,420,420 of CM070720.1, forward strand.
AAACACAAGAAAGGGAAAGAAAATGTCATTGCTGATGCTTTGTCTCGCCGATACACCATGCTCTCACAACTTGATTTTAAAATTTTTGGGTTGCAAACACTGAAGGAGCAGTACACTCTTGATCCTGATTTCAAGGACGTGCTGCTGAATTGTAAGGATGGGCGAACATATGGCAAGTTCTTCGTGAATGATGGTTTCATGTTCCGTGCTAACAAGCTGTGCATTCCAGCTAGTTCTATTCGTCTTTTGCTATTACAGGAAGCACACGGAGGTGGATTTATGGGGCACTTCGGTGTCAAGAAGACCGAGGACATCCTGTCTGATCACTTCTTTTGGCCAAAGATGCAACGCGATATGGAGAGATTTGTTGCTCGTTGCTCCACATGTCAACGAGCTAAGTCTAGACTTAACCCACATGGTTTGTACATGCCCCTTCCTGTTCCGAACACTCCTTGGGAGCATATCTTGATGGATTTTGTTTTGGGATTGCCTAGAACAAAGAAGGGAGGGATAGTATTTTGTGGTTGTGGATCGCTTTTCCAAAATGGCTCACTTCATACCATGTCATAAGAGTGATGATGCTACTCATGTTCTTTGATTTATTCTTCCACGAAATTGTTCGCTTGCATGGTGTTCCTAATACGATAGTCTCGGATCGTGATACAAAATTTCTTAGTTATTTTTGCGCACTCTATGGAACAAATTGGGCACTAAGTTACTATTCAAAGACTACATGTCATCCTCAAGCAGATGGTCAAAGCGAGGTTGTTAATAGAACTTTGTTTACCATACTTAGGGCTATTCTAAAGAAGAATATGAAAATGTGGGAGGAATGTTTGCCACATATTGAGTTTGCTTACAATCGTTCTATCCATTCCACCACAAAGATGTGCCCTTTCCAAATTGTCTATGGCTTTATTCCTCGTGCCCCAATTGATTTGATCTATATGTCCTTTCCCGAGGACATCAATCCTGATGCTAACGAACTTGTAGATTTGATATTGCAATTGCATGAGCAAACCAAGGAGAACATTGAGCGTATGAATGCAAAGAACAAAATTGCGGTAGTAAAGGGCGACATCGATTACCTTTCAACTTGGTGACTTGGTTTGGTTACACTTGCGAAAAGACAGTTTCCCTGCCTTGCACAAGTCCAAATTGATACCACATGCTGATGGACCCTTCAAGATTTTTAAAAAAATAAATGATAATGCATATATACTTGACCTTCCTGCGGACTATGGTGTTTCTTCTAGTTTCAATGTTGCGATTTGAAGCCCTATGTAGGTGAGGAAGAGCGAGATCCGTTGAGGTCGACTTGATTCAAGAAGGGAGGATGATGAGGACACCACTTCTTCGGTTCCAACCACATCACCTGCTGCTACCACACCTCTCGAAATGATACAAGGACCGATGACTCGATCTCGTGCACGTGAACTGAACTATGTGATTCTCCTAAGGAATGAAGGTCAAGAAGATGGCAACAAATAAAAGGGGTGCTGCGCCACCCATCATTTGGGCTGGGCCCATGTAATAAAATCTAATTTTAGACAAATTATGGAAGGTTGGGAGGAGATTTTGCCCCTTCCATAGTGCTGGCCGAAATGGCCTCCCCCTCCATTTATTTAGTTGGGTTCGAGTTCCTCTTGTAAGGCGGGTTTTTCTTTGTGTTAGTTTAGCCATCGCGCAAACTCTGCTCTTCAGTTGTGTCAGATGACCACCGTGAGACGACCTTTGAGAACCCCTTTTGAGTTGAATCGATTACTTTTGCAGATTCATTGTTGCCTACATCTTATTCTTGCTAGTTCTTCGATTGTTCGCAGGAATTGAACCTCGTGTTCAGGTTGATCGTGCTACCCAGCAAGGTCAATAACCTTCGGATTTGGTTCAGCGATTGCTAAGGCGCATACGACCTGTTCGTTTGTAGTCGTTTCATGAGAGTCACCTCCACCAGAATCGAAAGTTATCTTCTCATCGAAAGATCGGGCACTCTGACTCTATAAACCCGATCCACGAACCCCCACTGGTCCACCGTGAACCCGATGTGCACGAAACTCATCCGACTGACAGGAGAGCCCGTTCGGATGTTGACCAGGCTTGACCATGTCAGCGCTGACACACATGACACGCCAGACAAATTGCTAAGATGGCAATGACATGGTCGACACGTGTCAACCCTAGGACGTGCCATGTAGAACGGCGGGGCACGAAGCCCTACGGTCACCGCGATGAGCAAGAGGCACACCATCATGTAGATCACATGTTCACCTACCTGATGACACGATTCGTTTCTCAGTTGAACCACTGAGGCGACGATGGTGACGATTGGAATCCTTGGCGGCTAGTGTCCTTGCTGCGATGGTGTTCCAACAACTCGTCGGCTGATCCAAAGCACGCACTAGCTGACTCTTTGATGGCAAAGCGAACGGCACTAGTCTCGATGACAAAGACCCACAAACAGCGGTGAATCAATACTTTTCCTCCTCAGTGGCACTTCGGCAAAAACCCTAGATTGCGGTGATAGCACGACGATTCTTGGGATTCCACCTTAGGGTTTTGGTTTGTGATCTCAAGGCGACCCTGGCGTGCTCATTTTAGCCCGATTAGCCTACGCCTCCGATGACTCAAACCTAGAGTCCATGGTGGCTACGACCGATTCAGAACAAGAGTCCCAACCAGAGAGGCATGCAGGAGCCAACCTCAGAGCCAGCACATGGCGACATCGAACAGCTCACGTGCAACGGCTACGCGGTTGTTTTCCCACCGCCCGATTGCGAACCAACGGTGGCAATCTATGTTCTAGAAAATGGGCTGAGTGACGGTTTGGGCTGGGCCCACATTAGTTTTTCCGGATACTGTTTAAACAATTTTAAAAACACTTTCTTGATTAAAATAATTCTAGAAAATAGTTTAAGCCAATTAAAATAGCAAAAAATATGAAACATTCTATAAATTTTTTTAAGACATTTGGAACTCAAATAAAATAGTTTTGACAAAATTTTATACAACTTTATCATTAATTAAATACTTTTCATAGTAAGCCCTATTGAAAAATAATAAAAGAATCCAAATAAATTCTAGAAAAATCCAATGAATTCCAAAAATTCACAAAAACCATATTAAATCCAAATAATCCAAAATTTTGGATGTTACACATTACTATAAGATAGTTTTATGTGATCTAATTCTAGATGTGTAGTAATCTGATGCTACTACACAACTTCTTTTATTCTTGCATGTTCTATATGTAACATCTGAAAAAATTAAAAACAGATAAAATAAATTTTAAGAATTTAAAAATGAATATAAATAAATTTTTTAATTAAAACTAAGATTTTAATTTATTTTTCCATCTTTTTCCTTATTTTATTTAATTTTTGTCTTTGAGAAAAATTCTTTTATATTGATAGATTTCTCTTTTGCAAAATACAAAAGCGAAAATCACATAATATAAAAATCTTTAAAAATATTGATAAATCCTCTAAATAACCTGGAGAGCATACCCAAAAATTTTCAAAAGAATTTTAATAAATTAAGTACCTCAAGAAAATCAAAAACATAAATTAAACTAACAATGTGAAACTTGTCGAATTTGTTGAAAAATATATAGCATGATCATTCTCTAAAATTTTTATGGAGCCTTGTACAGACTCTAGGAAACTAGAATAAAAAGTTTTAAAAGTATTTGAACATATTTAATGCAAATGTAAAATCAAAAACTGCGATAGGTGGTTGAGAACAATAGGCTTGTCGGAATTTATTAAAACTTTACGAATGATATAATGCTTTAAAATTTTTATTACAGCACTCACAGTACCAAGGGAACCGCTCTAAAAATTTTTAGAAAATATAACCCAATTTTATATATTTATAAAATCAAAAGAATCAATTTTAAAATAGCATATCAATGTCAGAATTTTATAAAAATATATATATTTGATGAACATGTGAAAATTTTATGGAAATCTTCAACTACCCATAGGATCACCCATAAAAAGTTTCAAAAGAACTTCAATTAATTGGGTCGTTAGAAAAATAAAATTTAGAAAACAAATAGCTAACACAATATGTTTGTTAGAATTTTAATAAATTGCATAAGAGAGAACATGATTTGAAATTTTAACAGTAGGATAGACATTGCCTCCAGATCATGCAAAGAAAATTCAAAAACTTCAGACCACTTTTGTCTCCCCAATTAAATGCCAAGATCTGATCCGTCCACGAATCGAATCCTATCTCCCATTCTTTGCCACTCTCACGTGGGGTCATCAACGTGCCTTGGCCCACTAGGCGCCTCGACCACTTGCCATTGCCTTCTTCCTCGGTAGAGTGCTTCTCTTGCCAAACCGTGCCACAACAAGCGGCGCCCGTGCCCTACACCGAGGGCATCGTGTCCGTGCCGCCTTATCCAACTTGTCACGCCGACCTTGAGTGCCTAGATCCATCTTGCGTTGTATAAACCATGCCTTGCGCGGCATCTCCACGGAGAGTCACGCCACTTTGCCCTTGCAAGGCCGCAATCGAGCCTCCTATTCAAACACGGACACACTGCCATTCTGGCCTATATAAAGCCGGCCAAATGCTTTCTTTAGCATCCACAACTCCCCTGAAGCTCCCACATACCAAGCATCACTCCAATTAAGCTATCACCTTCCTCATTGTCTGGTGAGAATCATTCCATTTCTTTGACTCTAAAGTATCCTTAGGCACTCACAAGTACCTTGTGCACCTTGCTTACATCATTGTTCAACCCATTCACCATAGCACAACCGCTCGTCTCCTTCAGCTCCGATCATCATTGTTAGCACTCTCCAACCAGCCACCGCCTTCTTCAATCGGTAAAATGGAATTCTTGGAGTCCACTAATACTCACTTGATCTTAATTACATGTCGTTTATCCCTGATGCTACTCAGCCATGTGCGCCATCGTGTGAGCACAATGGTAGCCCACCCAGCCTCCATCAGCCCTCAAAATCAGCACTAACAGGTGCACATCAGTGCCCTGGTGCTCCTCGAGCCAACAGTCGGATGGCGCTGTCCTTACCTCACCATTGGTGACCACCCCTGAGCTCGGCTCTATTATGCCGTCGCTAACATGTGGGCCATCGTTGTCGACCACACGCATCTGTGTCCTCACATGGACACTGATCGAGGGCCCTGACTATTAGTCGGTGTGAAGTGTGAACCATAGAAACCATTCAAGCGATGAAATGCACTTTCCCATTGAGAAAACGTATTTCCCCTTTTTTTTCCAAACCGACCGTATTTAAAATACTCATACCTTTTGCATTACAAGTCCAAATCAAGTTAAAAATTTATAAATTCATATAAAATCATATATTTTAATAATATGCAAAAATATTTAATTTTGTATCTAAGTTTGAATTATTTGAATTGAAATTTGAAGTAAAACCTAATATGGTCAACATATAAAATAGATAAACACTAACTCCTAAAATGATGAAATTGTGTAATATCGCAAATCATTTTCATTTTAAGGATATTCTTTTGGGGTGGGCACATCTGTGGGCTTTAGGAAATGTGTTGAGTCCCTTGTGAGAGGGGTTCTCCAATTATTTTTTTCCTCTCCCACCTAATTTTTTTCGCCCACCTAATCCTCTAGTTCTTTTTTCCTTCTCCGTGGCTCTCCTCCCAGCCAAGCCACTTCCTGGCTCCTCCTCCCCCAGACAAGCTCCCAGCTTCAGCTCCTCCTCCTTCCCCTTGTTCCTCCTTGAAGGTAAGTAGAGGTATTGATTTCTTAGGGTTTAGATGGGTGGTTTGATGCTGTTCTTGGAGGATCCCGGCTAGATTTTGGAGCTATAGGGTTGGGGATTTGGGCATTTTGGGAGGAAAAGTGGATCTAAAGTGGGAGTAGTTATGTGATTGTTCGAGTGAGCAAACCCCTATTTTTGAGCTGCGATTTGAGGTTCCTAGATGCATTTCCTGGGGAGTTGGCTGTAGAAGATATTGTAGATCGTCGTCTCACGTTTCATTAGAGCCTAAGAATGTGAATCTTGGTTCAGCCATTTAGGAGTTATGGTTGTTTTTATGTCTGCTGTTCGAGTTTCTGCTCTTGGTGAAGCTTGGATTTGTGTTGTTTAAGGCTATTTAGAAGCATTTCTGAGGGTTGGCTGTAGGAGAAATTGTATATCGTCGTCTCACGTTTAATTAGAGCCCAATAATGCGAACTTTGGTTCAGCCGTTTAGGAATTATGGTCATTTGTGTGTCTCGTTGTTCGTTCTTTATTCTTTGTGAAGCATTGGATCTGTGCTCTTTAGGACTAGTTAGGGACGGATTAAATTATTTCTATAACTAGAGAAAGTTAGAAAACTTCTTGTATATTCCAAAATTATCTTTGTTTACTAAATTTGAGGTTGTTTGCTAGAAGTTATGCTAGTTTGAAGGTGATTGTCCGATTGGCGACAGATTTGAAATTTTGGGTTAGGGTTGGTGTCGCTAAATGGAGTCTTGGGACAAGATAAGCAAATAGAATTTGATGATTTCACTTTGATAGCTCTCACTTAGTTCATTGTTTCCATTGTTTGGGTTTTGGGTTAGATATTGTAGCCTTTATCATATCAGGACAACAAGGAAGATTGTTGGTTTATCGCGTGAGAAAGCAAAGTTTAGGTTAGGGCGTGAGCGATGTTGCCTTGTAGTGTCTAATGTTGTGATTGTTTGATTTTGAAATGTATACATGCAATTACTTTTTAGGTGGAGTGACTTGGAGTGGCCTCATCCTCGCGCCACTCCGCTCCTCACGAGTAGAGGCAAATGTATCATATAGTATGAGGCTATGATGATATATATTGCTTGCTTGGTGAATATGAATATATTGATGATTATGCTTAGGAATATGATTACGATTATGATGATGATGCAAATGCTTATGTTTATGTTATGGTAATGAAAAATGTTGAACTAGAATGCAACTTGCAATTTATTAGTATCATTTGCATTTGTGCATTCATAATGGAAGAGGTGACCGAGCGAGGCTCTATATCTCACACATAGTGAGCATGAAAGACCTACTACGGTAGGACCCTCCACAGTGGATGGGAATGAGGAGTGCACACCAATGGGTGTGCACACCAATGGGTGTGCACTCGAGAATCCGGTATTTGCTATGAAATGTGTATTATGAGCATGCATGTGCATTACATGATTAAAGAGTAAGGAATATTAAGTTGTGATGTTGATCTCCTGTGCAAGGGTTTTATCATGTTATAATTGTGTGAATCTCTCATTTTAAGTTATTTGATTTATTATGATGCTCTTTGTTAAGTTTCTTTGAACTCACGCTTGTCTTGTAATATTTTTATTTTAGGTATCTCAAGAGTGGCATTTAGGAAGGGCTCTAGCACTACTTCCACTAGTTAGTACTCACCATGGTCATCCATGTAGTCCTAGCTATTAATATTTACGTAGTGGATGTGGATGTGGTTGTGGGATAAATCCTTGCTTTTGGTCTTTTTTCCTTATGTAAGGAGTTTATGGTTGCATGGTTGTATGTTGATTGAGCTCTTGTCGTGTAAATTGATTATGTAGTTATGGCTCATGTTCATGGTTAGGTATGTGGCCGTTATAGTTATGTTGTAGTTATATTTTGTTGGGTTTACTTAACACCTACCCTGCAATATATGTTCATATGGTTGTGCAATGAATATTTTGTTTTGCTTGTGTGCTAATTTTGCTCTAAATGCATAGAGGTCATGCTCAAATTTTTTAGTAATTTGGTAACTTTGTTGAGTGTTGATCCTTGTGAGTGTAACTCTCGGGGCTCGTGGGTGCCAGGGTGTTACAAATTAATTCTGGAATATGCTAATACCTGAGGTGCTCCATTTCTGCAAAAACATTTAGATTTTAACCTAATTTATATCAAATACATAAATAAGTTGATTCCAATACATTGAAAATTCAAATAAATATAACTCGTTCATAGAAATTCAAAATTTGGTCAAACCAATTCCTAAACCTCACTAGAACCATGATATTCTTGTTTATGTAAAAACAATTCATATTTAATTTAGTTTGAACTAAGTTTATAAAATGCTTTATAAGCTAGGCAAGTGTTAGTATATGGCCAAATAGGTACAAATAAAATCCAAATATAAAAGAAACCAATCTGTAGACACACTATAGATCCAGACCATCTCAATCCGCAAAAAAATCTAATGTTTAGTTTAGTTTAGTTTAGTTTAGATTGAATTAAGTTCATTTAAATTTCATTTTCAATATACATAAAAAACTAAAACATTAATAACTTTTGCAAATAAAAACAAGAATATGCAAAACAAGTTCAAGACACTTATAGGGTCAAGACCTTTTAATGCTATAAAAATGGTTGTACATATAGGTGAATTGCATTCACAAACCTAAAAAAAATCTAACCTTTTATAACATAAACTTTAGAAAAACATAATGGTAGAATATGAATGAACTACTTAAGTGAATATTAAAACATGGAAAACCTACCCTCAAGTGCTCTATAGGTTTAGACCACCTAATGCTGCAAAAATGATTCTATTTAAACATGCTTTACATCTGAATCTTATTAGAAGCTCAACCCGATATAATATGAACCCTAAAATCTATAACACAAACCAATGAACTTGATTAATAAGAAATAAGTATTTAAAATATTTTTATCACTAGAACCTTCATTTGAAAATCATATTTGAATTTGGTATTATTTGACTTCTTTTGCCCCATGCTATTATTTGCTTCTTATTTCTATTATAAGAAACGATAATCGCATGTAGATCTGATGTACACAAAGTCACTCTGTAAAACTTCGACCACGAGTCGATTCCTAAACCAACAAAGCAACATAAGCACCCCTTTGATCATATTAATCCTAGTGTTTTAATTTTTTTTTGTCAAATCTATTTATGCATACGCGTATTTTCTATAAATTCACTATATTGAGTATCTATAATCCTATATCTTTGAATTTCCTTAATAAATATTGAATTGTGAACCTTGATAACCCTAAAATAAGGTTAGACAATATATAATGTAAACATGGGTATATGCGATTACATATTAATCATGCTTAGCCATACTTTAGTATTGGAAATTGAAATAATCAGATTAAACTATTTCTTGAGAATTTAAAAAGGTTGGATATGACATTAAAGGTTGCTGATATTTTGGTAAAAATAAAAATAAAACTATGGTTTTGACGTGGGCGATTATTGGCAATAGCTAGATGTACATAAGACTTGCACGTAGTATAGGGGGAGATTATTGACCGGGTCGAATTATGGACCGAACATAGTGTTGTATGATCCAAGGGATACCCGTACAACCACAAGTACTAGTATAGGACGGCCTTAATCTATTAAGTTGCTTAGATTTAACTTTGCACATTGGAAGGCTGGAGTAGTGTAGGCAATCCGGGTAGGTTTGCTCAAAGGGGTGCCCTCACCAAGGTGTTGGGATAACGCTTGTCGACGCAATGGTGTACACCTTGCTATAGGAAGAAATGGTTGTGGTAGGGATGGACTACCTGAGTTACTGTGTCAATGACAGGGATGGATTGTCATGTCTTGGGTGTGTGTTTCTGCTGCCACAGCAAGGGTTTGATGTCATCAGGCCGGTGGAAAGTTAGGTCTATGTAATTTAACAGTTATGTTATAATCTTCCTACCGACACACCAAAGGAAGTGTGTTATTAACCTAGCAAAAGGGTTGATAATTTCTTGTGGATAAAGTCGTACACCACTCTGAGTTTAAATGTTTTGAAAACCATGCCCACAGTCATTTCTTGTTTTGGTATTTTTAAAATAGTTTGAATTGGATATATTGGTTAGAAAGTCTTTGTTTCAGATTCTATACCAGGGAATGACAATGAGATGATGTGATTCTCACATTTATGGAGGACTATGAGTTATACTCTGCTACACTATTCTTATTTATCTATATACCTGTCAAACTTGATCTTAAAAAATACCGTTTTACAAATTACTATTTTATTTACATGTTCAACTTCGCTTTACGCAAAATAACCGTAGAAGCCTCCTTTGACATAACCTGCATTTACTGCACTTTTGCGATACACCTTAAGTTTTGCTGAGTACGAAAGTACCTACCCTTGCTTATTTGTTGGTTTAGTTGAAAAAGAGGCCCCTGAAGATATATGCTTCACCGCAGGATACGGGAATTTCAATGATGCGATTTTCTAGGGTTTATACCTTGTCAATTGCCTGAGGATTTGTATGGGCATACCACAAGGCTTTTGGATCTCCGCTGTAACTTTGAATTGTAAGATAATATTGTATGAATAGCTTTTGCTTTAATAATATTGTGTATGGATATGCTATCAATATTGTAAATGTACGTACTAGCTACTGATCATAGGATTAGTACTATATGCACATAGATCATCCTTCTTGGTATTCCATACTAAAAAAGAGGGTCGTTACACCATGTGACGTTACTACCATATGGAGGTTTCAATGAAAATCGATTTGTTTTAACTAATTTTAGTGAGGAATTACTTTTAGTGAGGTGTAGGGAACAATGTAAGAGAGCTTGATTGGGGGAGGGACTAGGAAGGAGGAGTTGGTTCGGAATGGGAGGGATGGTAAGAGGGGAGAGGGTATAGAATAGATTATTCTAAGGAGGTGGTAGAATAGTCTCACCTCCATCTAGTATTATATAATATAGAAAGAGTTATCTATCTAAAAAGTTACAATATCTTAATCCTATTTAGCTAATAGCAAAATATAAATATAAATGTTGAAGTATAAGTGAATTGTTCATATTTCCTCATTAACTTATGCTTTTGGATAAACTGGTTGATGCATGCAACTCAATTTGGTATCAGAGTCAAGAGGTCTTGAGTTCAATACATGTAATTAAAAATATTTGCAGCCTACTTCTATTCCACGTCCTCGTCTCGAGGGAGCCTATCGTGAGGAAGTGTTGAAGAATAAGTGAATTGCTCACCTTTTCTTATCAGGTTAAGTTTTTGGGTGAACTAACTGGTGCATGCAACTTAATATAGTATCAGAGTCAAGAGATCTCGAATTCGTATTAGAGTTAGGAACACATTTAAGCTTCACCTAGTCACACAACAGTGCGACGAAAGCAGATACATGGAATGGTGGAAGAAAGTGCTTAATCAAGCAAAACCTATGGAGATGAAATACTTTTGCTAATTTGCGGACACCTGCAGGAAAACATTTCCCACATACACACCCCATGAGCTTCATGATTGCAACACGCTCCCCATCTTGCACCTGAGTGACAACACATCCCCAGCACGCCTACATGCTCTTCTCCCACTCTCTCCTTGTCAACTCCATTTCTGCCCTTCCCTTCCACCTCCTCTCACTGCCTATCGAGTTTTCTCGTTCCCTTCCGCCTCCTGTACCTACCAAGTCTCCTCGGTCACCAACGTGTCTCTCTCACCGCAGCGAGGAAGATGGGGATCGCCGAGTCCAGGCGGGCTGCTGCTACCCGTGTCAGTTGTTGTGTGTATCAGTTGCGGACGCGGTGCCTTGCGGGGGATGGATATAGGTCAAATTGAAAGCTTTGTATTTCACGTTGAAATTTCCAAGGTTGAAAGTATATATTCAAATTGGATTTGAAATGCCCCCGGTTGAATGTTTTCAAATTCAAGTTGATATGTGCCCAGTTTAACGTTTTCAAATTTGAGTCGAAAGTTTGATTTCACCAGTTGAAATCTTTTTGGGTGGACAGATGAGGTGGAGTAACTGGTCGAGATGTTGGAGCTAGGACGAAGATATATGAGCTCGTCCGCTGACCAGAGGTCCTCAAGATAAATATTGTCCAACTCTGCACTACAAAATAGACTCGATGACAGTTGAAGTATTTTACTGTTACGAAAAAAAGAATTGGTGGTTATGTTGGTAAGTCGTCTCACTCTCAATCTCTCTTTTCAACTCCTAAAAACTTCAACAAAAAGAAAAAAATAACTACCACCCCAACAAGCAAAAATTCCATTTCCCAAAACAATGTCTAACAAAAAATATAAAAAACATCTCACAACAAAGATCAAAAGGGCACAATGGCGGAACCGAGGGCACGGTAGATTAAGCACCTTGGTAGAGGCATGGTGTTAGCTTGGTCAGAGCACAACCGAGTCGAGCCAAGGGTGTGAAGCAGATCCATCCCGACATGTCTACTTGATATGTATCTATAATATTATATTTTTTATCCGTAGTAAAGCACGGTTATTTAGCTAATTTGATAAAAATAAAATCTGGAAGGAAGATGCCATGGGCTCGTGGACCATGCAATAACTCCTGGGCTAATCCTAAACAAGTTTACTTTTCATCCTATTTAAAGGTCTGCATCATGAATCATGACGGTACCACCGGACCAGGCTGCATTTTTGCTCCTAGATTAGGCTTCGGCTATTTACAATTTGGGCCTACTGGATCAGGCCTTTTCTAATTTTATCTGGTTTTGGACGGGATTTGGGTTAGTTCTTGGGGCATTAGTAGTAGACGGAATTTCTACCAAAAGGCTGAAGCGAAATTGGAAACAACTAGCAACCGGATGGAAAATCGTTCTAGGTGTTACCATTGTATATTTGATCTGAGGTATGACTATTTTGATGTTAACTTAAACCAAGAAATCTAAGGCCATCTTCTTAGGATAACATATGTCATCTTCTACATTCAGCTCCCCCTTCCTTTTTCCCTTCTTCCCTCTCTAATAAAAAAAATTAGAACATTTAAAACTTTAAAAAATTTAAATAAGAAATTTAAACTAAAAAAAATTCAGCTCAAAATTTAAAACTAAAAAAATTAAATTGAAAATTTTCAAATCAGAAAGTTCTGACCCAGAAAGTTTCAAATCACAAAGTTTGAACTCGAAAAGTTTCAAATCCAAAATTTTTCAATACAAAAAATTTCAAATCAAAAAAGTTTCAACACAAAAAGTTTTAAATGGAAAAATTTTAACTCGGAAAGTTTCAACTCATAAAACTTTCAATTAAAAAGCTTTCGGTTCGAAATTTTTGATTTAAAATTCAAGTTGAAATATTTTCAACCAAAAAATTCAAATCGAAAACAATTTCAACGAAAAATTTCAAATCAGAAAGTTTCAACTCAAAAAACTTTTAAATCAAAAGATTCACTCAAAACATTCAATTCAAAAACTTTGAATTGAAAAGTTTCTTTGTAACATCCCAAAATTTGAGTTTTGGAATGTTTGAATTTGAAAATGAACCATTTGAATTTTCCTTGCATTAATTCAAGCTTAATTTGAATTTTCTATTAATGAAAGGATTTAATTTAAGTAATCTATTCATCAAACAAAAGATTTTCAGTTTTAGTTGGGTTCATTGTGCTTAAGGAATTTTCTATATTTTGGAGATTTTCTGAATTTATTTGCTATTTATTTGAATTTATTTACTTTATTTGAATTTTTGGAATTATTTTGATTCAGAAAATGATTTTATTTTCTAAAAACTCTTTCGGGCCGAATCTCTCTGACCCGTTCCTATTCCCGCCTCGGCCGCGCTCGCGTCGGCCGTCTCGACCCAATTTGCTCGCCCGGCCAATGACCCATCGCCCGCTTGGCACCGCTCACTTGACCGTTTGCATAGACCATCGGATTCGCGCCACGTGTGCGGTCCGGATCGCTCTGCGCCGCCGCACCGCGCCTTAACCCTAGCCGCCGCCGCGTCCGAACCTCGACTACGCCGCCTCTCGGAGTCCGTGCCGTGCACACCTCCCAAGGGCTATTTAAGCGCCGCCAACCCCCTCCCGAGGTTCCCCTCTTCGCGCTGCTTCGTTTGCCCCATCTCCCGTCATTCGAGCAGCCACCGTTGTCTCGTGCGCCCTCACCGGAGTCCGCCACCCTTGCCGAGGCCTTCCGTCGCCTTGTTCTTCGTCACTGGTGCACCTCTGCCACTGTCACTTGCACGAGTGAACTCGTCGCATCGTCCTCGTCCAAATCCACCTTGTCCCGTGCCCGATCCGTCGCCATTTCGCCGATTGCCGCTGTTTCTTCCTCGCGTCCGGTGAGCTTGCTCCTCCGCCGCTCGCCGTCGATCTCCGTCGCGAATATTGGCTGTCCGATCTACTATGGACGCCTTATATCTAGCCGCATTGCAGTCGCCCGCGCCTTGGCTTCCCCGCCGTCCGATCTGACGCAACTGTGGGATGTGCAACACCTACCGTAGGCGTCGGCGCTGCGTCGATGCTGCGTGTGCGCCGTGTCAGTGCCACCTCGGTAGAGCATTGCGTCGACCGGCGTCAACCCGATCGGGTTCGGTAGACTTGGTCTACCGTGAACCCGATGATGTCAGCATTGCGCAATAAACCTGTTTTCTTTTGGAAAAATAATTTCAGAAAAATATCCTTTTTCTATTTTCTCTGATTTAATTTTCCAGGAGCCCGTTCTCTCTCATACGAACTCCGATTGAGGCGATTCAAGTTTCTAAATTTTTTATAAAATCATGCTCTACATTTCAGAACCATTTATTTTTAGTTTTGACCTTGTTTGAGTCTCTGTTTGGTATTTATTTGATTTCGTTGCTTTCTTTTCCGGTAGACGCTAGTTCCGAAGGAGCGAACGGAGACTTCGAAGACCAAGACTCGATACTAGATCAGCAAGGCAAGTTATAACCTTTGATCATATTGAACCTATGTTTACAAAATACTTTGCTTTATACAATTGCATCTGTTTTTGTACAATGATTATTCTTTGGGAATAGTTATATACCTAGTTGACATTATGCCACCTTGATTATTGGGATGTCATGTATCCATTGTTAAATCTAGGTTGGGACATTATTAGTTGGACATAATCATTATACCAACATTGGGATATCGTAGCTATGCTTAGATATGCTTAGTTGTACGAAGGGATTCATATCACATGTGATTAATGTTAATCTTGACTTAATGAGATATTGAATCGTGGCGTTAGCCTTTGTTGTAAAATTTGTTGTACCATGGCGGGGTTTGCCATTGGTCTTGGTTGAGCAATTGTTTTCCCTCGGGCAAGTGATCTTGCAATAAAGGGTGCTTTCTAGCACATTGGGATGTGGATGTCTTGCACGAGACAATTTAAGGACTTAATCTTGTGCGCCATTGAACTGGGCCTAACTGTACTACCACATATGCGGTATGGGACAGACCTAGTGACTAATTTGCAATATCTAGCCTTAAGTCGCCAATTGGTGGTGTGAGTTCCAAGATCGATGGGTAGATTCACAAGGCGCAAGAGGGGCCTAAGGCGAAACCTTAGCGAGACGATCTTGAGTTTAGATAGTGCATTGTAAAGGCTTTGTCGTGATCTCTCTGCCAACACACCAAAGGAAGTGTGTCAATAGCTTGGCAACAAGAGATGACATTTCTTGTGGGTAAAGTTGTACAACCTCTGCAGAGTGTAAAACTATTCGAATAGCCATGTTAGCGGTCATGGACAAGCCCAGAATTTCATGATGGGGTATAGAGTGTTTCATGAAATGTAGAAATGTGGAATTGTTGGGATGTGAGCAGGGAGTTCACTTTTTTTTGTTGTCTAAAGTAATATTGTTGAATTTATTGGTTGATACTTGTTTTAAATGGTGTAGGGTGATGCCTGCCATTACATTCATGTTGTCTACCATTGATCTACGATTATTTATTATCTTTTCATCAATATGTTTTCAATCTATTTCTTGTATTTCAATTCAAGTAATTGCTTTGCAAAAGAACTATATAGCTATCCTTTGTCAAGCCGTGCATGAATATATTGCATCATTTCCCTACGACTTCTTGAGTACTTTTGTACTCACGGCTATCGCCTTTGTTAATCGATTCTTTGAGGAAGGGCTAGGAAATAATGAATATCATGAGGAGGAATTCTATGAAGACTACGTCGATTAGGAAGACGTTCCCCAGACGATTACCTGTGGCATATCGAATGGCTCAAGTTATCTTTTCCGCTGCAATAGTTTATTTGTTTCTTAAGCCTTAAGGCATAGTGGTGTAAACTTTGACCATAAGGTCTGTTGCTTTATTTAATAATAGTTTGCCTCTTTCTTAGTTAATTCTTTGTATGGGCGTGATCTGAACTAGTGCGATATATCTGAGAGGGTTTGATTTGCAAATCAGGTCCGATAGTTTTCAAAACATTCGGTTCAAAATTTAGCTTAAAAACATTCAAAAGTGGTTAAAAATTCTTGTTTTCAAAAACACGAGGAAAATTTGAAATACAAAACTATTATGAATTTGAGGAAGGAAATGGAGGAAATGGGAATGAAGGAGATGATGCTATTTGTCCCAAGGAGATGTCCTTTGAGGGAGAAGGAAAATGGTGGAGGAATACTACTACAAAAGGACTTATATTAGAATCCTCATCACTTACGGTTTTCAAAAACTATCTGTGATAAGGAGGCATCACAGACAGTTTTTTGCAAAAACAATCAGAGATGAGTCCCATGCTCATCATAGACGGTTTTTGGCTAAAACTGTCCGTGATGAGGGCACATCACAAGCGGTTTTAGCCAAAAGCGTTTATGATGACCTTTTCTTGGACATAACTACAGAGAGCCTAAGCGGTTAATTGGCAAGTTTAAATGTAGCTTATATGTAGAATATAAGTGCATAGGCACTCCTAGTGTACTTAATTCATTATTTAACACTTATTGTTATATATGTAGCGTAGATGGACGATTTGGATGTACACTAAGAACCGTATGACCGTCGAGTACATTAATGGCGTCTCCACTTTTAGAAGAGCTGCGAGAGGAGGATATGTCGAACAAGAGGGTGGAATTTATTCCTTGTCCATGCATTGACTGCGAGAACCTGAGGATGTTTCAAGACCCAGTGCAGATCGAAGCACACTTCATTCTAAGGGGTTTCAAAAGGGGGTATACATGTTGGTCCAGTTACGGTGAAGAGTAGATTATCACGAGAAGCAAGTTGTATTAACATCATCGCGAAGTCAACGATCGTTGCATGATAACGATTGTGCTTTCGATGGCGATAGGTTTCACGATGACAATCTGGATCGAATCTTGTGCAATGCGAAGAGAACCGTGATGAGTGGGAATCGTAAAATTACGAGGCTTGATGGATGACTCGAAGAAACCTTTGTTCGGACTGCAAGTCCAAATACACAAGGTCATCATCCGTGCTTGAAGCTGTTGAAACAGTTGGTCCGATAAAGAGTATAACTTGACGTTATTAGGTCTACTAGCGGACATGCTTAGGAGGAAAGCGAGTTGCCGAAAACCACCTCCAAAGCCAAGAAGATTCTTTGTCCCTTGGGAATGGAAGTAGAAAGAATACATGCATATCCGAATGACTATATCCTCTACATAGAAAGTGCGCAAACTTGTATGTATGTCCGGTGTGCAACACATCCTAGTACAAGTGTAAAGATAAATCGGATGATGACGATGAGGGCATCGAGGTGAAGAAAGGACCTCTGCTAAGGTGGCGTGGTATCTGTCATTAATTCGCCGTTAGAAGCGTTTGTTGCTAACACAAAGGAGGCAAAACTGCTTCGGTGGCACTCAGATGAGCATAAGAATGATGGAATGCTAAGGCACCTTGTTGATTCTACCCAATGGGGAAACATCGATAGGAGGTTTTAGGAATTATTTGCAGATCCAAGGAATATAAGGCTCAGTTGAGTATGGACGAAATGAATCCTTTTGATAACATGAGCGTGGTCATAGCACTTGGCTTATGAATCTCGTATCTACAACCTTCCTCCTTGGTTGTTTATGAAGCGAAGTACATTTCTTGTGCATACTTATCAAGGCCGAATCAACAGTAACGATATTGATATGTACCTAGCACCATTGGTGGAAGATCTGAAAACTCGTGGGCTCTTTGGGTACAGGTATGGGATGCTCACAA